>LR999963.1:17065000-19565000 GCA_905220375.1 Tachina fera | reverse complement strand
TTTTATGCCTTTCGCATTAGACTCAGTGCTTTTGGAGTCAAAATAGGTCGCAATTTTTTTAACTTGGTGCTTTAAAAAAAACATACTTTTCCATATTTTTTGCAACTCCATTAAATATTTATTTGTGATAGTTTGCTAGCTTCATAAAAATTTCTAAATAAGAAGTTTCCTCTTTTTTTGGAACTCTAAATTTTAACACATTCAAGATGACTGCATTTATGTTTGCAACTGTCAGCTGATTCCTTCCCATCTGTCAATCTTCACATGAAACAATGAAAAAAAACAGAATAAGCAATTGTGTTTGATTTTTGATGTGATTGATGCTTTACAATTGCATGTAAAGTCTTGGTTGTATGTACGAAAGTGTTTCTTAAAGTATTTAAAATACAACTTCATACTTACAAACATACATACAAACATACACACATTATGTCACCTTAAATGCAAACGGACGTAACTACACTTTTATATTTTTTACAGGAGAAACAAAAAACGTTTCAAAATCAATAATAATAAAGTGTTCTTAAAACTTTTCTTCGAAATATACTTAAAGTATGGGTACTTATATGTTTTAAACCATTTATTTCCTTTTTATATATATTTTAGCTTTTATGTCAGTTACGTTCTTTGCAATAAAAAATAGATGCGTTCGTAATTGCGTCCGTTTGAATTTCCTTAATAAAGTCGTCAGTTTTGATCGCAGAGGTCTAAATTTTTGCGTGAACATGTAGTAGATAAAATTAACCATAATAAATCAAAACTCGATTTAGCATTTTTGTTTAGTTACGTCCGCTTGCATTTAAGATGACAATATGTACATTTGTTGTTTGTGTCTGGCGTCTGCATTGGCTTATGTGTTTGTGTGGCTGTATATATCTTAATAAACAGAAGATACGAGTATAAAAAAGAAGCTATTGCTATGCTTTGCATGCATAATGTGTTTTAGGTAATAATAAATGGATCATTCTTATTGTTGGCGCAAATACTTTTTTTATGGAAAATATTTGTATTAGGTTAGTTCGCTTTATATATTTTAACAATAGTTTATTAGCACTATCTGACTGACATACTTCTTTTGCATATGCAAGGTTTGCTTTGACACATTTTTCACTTTATCAAAAGTAACTAAACATATAACAGACATAACTAAAAGAAATAAACAAAGAAAAAAGGACATTTGCGATTACTTTAAAGTCTGTACCCATGCCCATTATTTTCCCTAATCTTTCCTACAAAACTCAAAACTTTTCAAAGTAAATTTTGTGTGTGCAAAAGGGCTCTTATTAAAAAATAAAGTTTGTTGTGCGGAATGGGTGTTCTTTAAGTAGCTTGGTTTCAATTCAAAAGTAGCGGAGTACGCTTAATGTTAATGTTAAGTATTTGTGTCAGACGTAACTGTGGTGTTGGAAGTTGAGGCCTAAACGTTTAACATTTGTCAAATGTTATTGGTCTCGTGGGTACAACTTGGGTAAATGTGGTCACATCTATATCAGAGACATTGGCTTTATCTTGATACATATGTATGTGTGTGTGTATGTTTGTTTATAACAAGTATGCATAACGAACACACATGTGTTCTGTTAACAAATATTTATATCTTTGTATTTTATTCACTAGTTTATACTTTAGTTATTATTGCTGTTGAAATTTCTTACAATATGTGGCAGATTTATATAAAAATGCCAAATTTGACCACGACTACAGTGGCAAGTACGTACTCTGGCCTACAAACATGAACATTGTACAAGAAACACAAATAAATACCACATTATAGCAAATAAATGAAGGGAAATACATATGTACGTACATACGTATTGTATATACATATGTATATGGCATACAGTGACTAATAAAAATGTAATCGAAGTATTTACTTATGTAGATATATTTTACATTAAAATCAAAGTATAATGTACAGTTATTCGAACCTGAATTTAAGATTTCCATAATTTCAGCACTTTTCTCAATGTCTTCTTCCTTCCCTCCCCTGTTTATTGTTTCATATGCAACAGAACCTAATCTTCTACTTCACTGTAGTAGAACAGAGAAAAGTTACTTCACTATAATCGTAGTACCTTGAGCAGCATGATGATTTGATTCACAATTAAAAAATTGACAGAGGAGAGTACAAAATATATCAACTAGCCGATAAAACCTTTTTAATTTTTTTTACATTTTTTAAATATAGCAATTTTTTGTTATGCAAATTTTTTGGATTTTAGCGTTTTTTAGTTTTAGCAGTTTTTTTAGTTTTGGTGCTTTTTTTAGTTTTGGCGATTTTTTCGGTTTTTGGCGACTTATTCCGGTTATTTTTTTAGTTTTAGCGATTCTTCTCAATTTTGGCGTTTTTTTCGTTTTGGCGATTTTATCGGTTTGTGGCGTTTTAATTCGGTTGTTTTTTAGTTTTACCGATATTTTTCGTTTTTGGGAGACCGTTTTCTTCAGGTGATTGTTTTTTGCATCCTAGCGATTTATTTTACTTTTGGTGACATTTTTCATTAAAGTGCTTTTTTAATTTTGGCGGTTTTTCGTTTGGGCATTTTTTAATTTTAGCGTTTTTGAAAATTTCAAGAGTTTGCCTCTTTCGAAGAGAGAGCAACCCCCTTTAACTTTTAAATGTCGTTTATTGTTTTTTGTAGCGGTCAAAGTTTTACATATTTTGTGAAAATTTCAGGTTCGTAGCTTTAATGGTTGCGGAAACAATTGGGCCTTTTCACCTTTGGTGTATGGAACCCTAAAAATTAACAAAAGAATTTTGTGGGTATACTTTCCCCGCAGGGGAATCTCTTTGGAGATTACGGGTGTGGGGATCCTGGGACCCTAGCCGGGGTAAATTAACTTTTTCCCTAGGCGTACCTTTGGTTGTTTACCATAGTTGCCAGATGAAACAGTTGTGAATTCGTCAAATTTCGCACAAAAAATCGTCAAAATTATTATCTGGAAACGTCCAAAATTCGTCAAAAATAAAACAAAAACTTTTATCAAACCAAACACTACAACAAATAAATTCGTAGTTTTTGTGTAAAATAAGCTTAAGTCTTATAAAAAAAGGCATCAAAATAGTTACATGTCTTACTTTGGTTTTGTTTAAGTTAACTTGACTAAATACTCTTGCTACGTTTGCTGAAGTTCAGTATTTTCAATTCTTATTGAATGAAATATTTTTATTAATTAATGTGAGAAGTTACTAAATAAGAGAAGAAAAATTAAACTAGACTTTATTAAGGTGGGGAAAATTTTTTGGATAAAATTAGTTATGGTGGGAATTAAGAGACTAAAGCTATGTACAGACGATTGTCAGATCTTACAATATTGTCAGATCTGTCCATGTGCTGACAATGTACTGGCAATCGAAAATTGCCAGTTCAATATTCCTTGTCCGTTCACACGGTTGTAAGAAAATCTTACAATTTATTGCCAGACGGTTGTATGGCAATAAATTCATCTGACACGGTTGTCATATGCACAAATTGTCAGATCTGTTGTTATGCGTTGCCAGACTCAAAGCATTTGTTAAAAATTGTTAAATATCAATCGTTTGTGTTTGTTTTAATTGTAAAAAGTGAAAGTATAAATTATTATGGACCATAAAGAAGCAATTGCAATGATTTTGTGTGCACATATTTTGCCATACATTTTTTCTTTAAAAAAAAGCGTATGCAGTGTTGCCCATAGAAATAATTCTCTTACAATGACGCCATTGTCAGATGCGTAAACTTTGCACATCTGACAATATTAAAATGGCTGACAAATATCTTGCAATAATTTTACAATATGTTCACACGATTGTAAGATGTCTGACAATTTGTTGTCTTGCAATGGACTGACAATGCTTTTTCTGGCAACGACATCTGACAAAATTTGGCAGTTCACACGGCTGTAAGAAATTTTGAGCACATTTTACTGGCAATATTGTAAGATCTGACAACCGTCTGTACATAGCTTAAGAGTCCTTTTTTCGATTTGGGAATTTTTTCCACAAATCTTAAAGTTGGAAGTATGTATATATCATGTTTTCCATGATACATACATACTTCCAATTTTAATAACTTTAATTTCCTGAATTCACTTTCCTGACCTTCACCCTCTTTTAAAATATCGCATAAAGAACTTTTGTTTTTTATCTAACAATATTGAAGGGATAAATAAGATTTAATTTATCTTCAAAGTCTAATATTACTTAAATATTAACACACGGTTGCATATGAAAAATTTTAATGATTTCACATTTTTAAATTTTATTAACCTTAACATCAGCAAAAATACTTATATTCCTAAATAAATTTTAACAATGTCTAAACAATTATTTTCATCTTTATAATCCCCCAAGTAAGAATTATCACACTCAAGCAAATTTGTTTTTAAAAAATTACTCATAAATTTTTTAAATAGTTTTTGCATTTGACCGTATGAATTTTGTATTTCTGTTGTTTTAGTTGATAAATTCTGTGCAATAACAGACTTAGAAAACATATAATTCCAAAATTATTTATACAAAAATTAAAATTGATTGCCTTTTACTCTTTAGTTTCATTGCATATTGTTTCAAAAGCTGCAAAGTTCTTTGTCAAGCTCAAAACTGTTTTAAAGTTCTAATAAATGGTGTATATTTATAATTATTTTAAAATCGTCAAATTGAAGGCGTAAATCGTGCTGTCGTCAAAATGCTATTTTTGCAACCAAAAATTGTCAAAATGACGATAAATCGTCAAATCTGGCAACCATGTTGTTTACCCATAGAACTTATGTGTTAGTACTCAATCTCTCATATCTATAAAAAAGGGACGTAGCTTGCTGTGATGTCGGGCAAGTGAAACGTCACCTGGAACTGCCTTAAATTCAAAGACGATAAAGGTGAAGTCTTTTGGGATGGAACTTGGAGGTCTAACCAGAGACTTTGTTGCTGGTACCACGGCAGCCGAGCTTCTCTAGGAGTTGGACGTGCGCTGGATCGTTGGCGGCACAGGAGCCATACGTCTTTCTCTGATGAGAGGTTGAGCTGTGCCGGTAAATCGTTAGGAATTTTCTTGGAGACCTCGCTGTGGGTGTAAGCAATTACACTTGCGGCGTGTGAACTTGGAGTATCGTACGTGATACTAAAAATGCTGGAAGCATAGTCTTGGCTTCCCAGTGTTAGATCAATACTAGCGATTGGTGCGACGCGGTCAACCAGACACTTTTCTATGTGCTGCTGTCGTACAAAAGACAAATTCTTAACATCAAGAGTTTAGATAGCCCTAAGTAAAAAATCTAAATCGTATGCGAAATAAGTCAATGGGAGGCAATGCATCAGAAGCGTGCGTGAGTTAAAAAATATATGTATTCTTGCTTGTTTTGTTGCATTTCGTTTCTACTTCGGTCAATAACCCTTCTATACCCCCAAGATATTGGTGAAACATGCAGTTTGTTTTAGGAGTTATCCACATAAAATTTAGCGTGCCTCACTATGGCAGTTCTGGAGAAATAGAAAAAATTATAATTACATTGCATGCGGGGTACCCGTCTTTCCACTTTTATACTTTCAAAATTTTGCTAGAACCTGCAGTTTGTTCTGAGAACTACCCATATCAAATTTAGTGACCCTCATTATTTAGTTTTGGAGATATGAATTGATAGGCAAAAAAAGTGCCTTTGGTTCCACTGTGCGCACTTAGCGTTGCGTTTTTAATTTTTACAATTTGTAATGCCTTGATGGTTAAGTCGATTTAACCATCTCTTTCTGTTGGCTGCGCCAACATTCTTTCTTCCCAATATGAAAACGAACGTTAACTTTCGCTCGCCACTGTCTCAGTTTGCATATGAAATTATATCCTTTTGGTATTTCTTGAAGTGTGAGTGCGAATGTGTGTATGTGTGTTTTGTGAAGCGAGTAAGTGAATTGTAGTGTATGAACGAGACCACATGTGTGACCAAAATTGCTTTTCACACAAACAAGCTTAAGGAAAAAAAAATATAAGAAAGCCAAAGGAAATATTTTACTCAGGTCAGTTATTCTTAAAAAAAAAGAAAATTGAATGCATATTGTTTATGTCTCTTCGTATTTGTGCTCAGATTCATGGTACGAGTAATTCGTATGTGTGAGTGAGTGCCTTAACAATTTGTAATTTCCATTTCCTGCAGCTTTTTTGGTTTTTTCCTTTGTAAAAAAAAAAAGAAATCCAGAAATGAAATAGAAAAGACACGGCAACATTATTTATGAGCAGCATAAACATTTTATGAGAATTTCAACTATAAATAATTGTGCAAAACATTTTTAGGCAAGTGCCAAGAAAAATTATTGTCTTGAACTAAACTGATTTGATTTGACTTGGCTTAATCTTGCTGACCACTTTGTGCGGCTGAAAAATAAATTTTGTTGAACTGGCAGTTTGCAACGAGAGAAGACACACACATACACTTCTATGCATATATATGTGTATGCATAAGTGTTGTAAATGAAAAGATATAAAAAGATGCCAGATGGAGCAATATGTTTATGTAGATAAAGATGTGAAGCAGGAAGCAGCTTTAGTAAAATTGCTTTCTGTTGTAACTTTAGTGTAATACACATTGACGGAAAAAGCAATAACAAAAAGCTTTTTTTATTTTCAAAACCTATTTATGCTTGACTGTTCTTGGAACTTTTGCTTATTTTTAATAAAAAAAAATATTAATAAAATACCTTATTGAAGTCTTCAAATGTTATAACCGATATTATGGTAATTTTTGTTAATTTAGATGAACAATTATGTTGTGCGTAATTAGTAAATACATTCATACATTGTTTTTCTATGATTTCAGCTTTGGGCGGACAACCAAAAAAAATTTCTATGTGTGTGAAGATAAATTGAAATTTAACTAGCAGAGACAGGGAACAAAATTTTTAACATAACATGTTAAGCACTTAACAGAGCACTGTTAGATATTTCACAGAAGTCGCTAAATGGATTAGGTTTCCAAATCCTTGGAACTGGATCGAGATAGATAAATTTTCTTCGGTAGAAAAATTACTCTAAAATGTAGTTTATGAAATTATAAAAGTATTATGCGTAGAGCTAATAAATTAGGTTTAAGAAAACACTATTTTCTTGAGAATATTAGTGGTTATTTTTGAATGAAATATGGAAGAGCATACGTAAGACACCTTATAGGTGTGGTACTTTGAAGACTCTTAACTGTGACCCAATTGTTCACGTTTCTCAAATAATTTTGGGAATTGAAATAATCGATTTTGAAAAATATCCTTTTTTAGTGAAATTTTTTGGGAAGATTAGTGGTCATTTTGATAAAATTTGGAAGAGCACACGTACTACACCATATAGTTGTGGTACTCTTAAGGGTCCTTAATGTGACGCAATTGATCGCGTTTCTCAAATAACTTTGGTAGTTGAAATAATCAATTTTGAAAAATATGCTTTTTAGTGAAATTTTTTGAGAAAAGCTTTTCATAAAAAATTTCGGTATGAAACTTTTGTAAAACAAAATTATTTGTTATAGATAAAGCAGTTTTATTTTTTTTTAATTATTCACCTCTATTGTGAATAGCAAATGAAATTTTTGTTGACGTGAAATTTTTATTCCCCTCGAAGGGAAAAATGCTATCGTGAATCTCTCCTGAAATTTTTTCCCTGCTATCAGTTCCAGTGAATGTAAAAAAGGGAAGAAGATTTGTAAACTTAAAAATTTATGTAAAAACAAACACATTTAAGTTAAATAATAAAAAATACACAAATTTTAGGTTCCAAAATTTTTTTTTAACTTTAAAATTGTGTTTTTAAATATTCTAAGTACAGTGGAAAAAAATTCTTTAGTATACCAACGCGCTGCACCACCATGAAATTTACTGTGTATGAACTAGAGACACGACATGATTACGAATACCAAAATACTGCACAACACGCACGAAATATTATTGGTATGCTATTGAAGATGAGAAAATTTAATTGATTTTTTTCAATAGTCGCTTTTCAAAATATGGCACCGAATTTTTACTGTCAGCTGATACTATCTGCCACCACAGCTGATACTACTGGCTTACATACAGAACTTTAAGCTTCAGAGGCCCATACAATATCAACAAATATGCTGGTGTGGTGTGTTTGACTATAAAAAATATAAAATTTTTTCTCTACTGGAAATTCATTCATACATATTTTACATCTAAAACCGTTTGGTGTTTTTGTGTCAATTATGTTTAACACGAAACGAACCGTTTGTCCGAAAAATAAATATTTATGGCCTATTTCCCAACTGCGAAAGAAAACTTTCGACTTAAAATTTGTATTGAAAAGAAAAACAAATTTTCACATTTTATTGTTGTTTTCAATATAAAGTGTAAGTCGAAAGTTTTCTGTCGCAGTTGGGAAATAGACCATTACAACTTTCAATATAACTCCAAAAAAAAAATATCAAAATTATTCAATGCAATAATTCAGTTCGCCTACATAAATAAAGTGAACGAAATCAAGGGAAAAATGAAAAAATTTACGTCAAAAATATTATTCAAGATAAGCGAAATCAAAACAAGGGAAACAAATTTCAAGGGGCAATTTGGTAAAAAGTGGAAATATTTCGCAGTAAAAAATTTTTACGATAAGGATGATTGTTGTTAGTTGAGGCCATTAGTGCAGAAGCGGTGTTACCCACATTGTTTGCGGTGGCTGTTTTGGTAATAAATACATTCTTTACATTACCAACTATAAAAAAACACACTAAGCCACTTTTTGCTATTCAAAAGAAGATGGTGCTGTAAATATTGTTTTTTGATGTTATCGGAAGTTGTTAGCATGTTGACTACCAAACCGAAGGTAATGGGTTCAATCCCTGTATTCAATAGTCATTAAAAAATAACAACACCATGCATTTTTCTGATGTGCATTAGTGTCCCCTTGTGTTAGTTGTTGCAGGACCGTTACAGTTACTGAACTCTAACGACTTCAGCAGATAGTAATTCTAGTGTAACATCAGAGCGCCCTCCTTCATTATGAAGCAGAATCATCGACGAAATAAAATAAGTGATAAGGTGGCTACTCAGCACAGCTTCAAAAAAATTTAATACGCCTCAGTTAACACCAGAGGCGCTGCAACACTGCGTTATTAAAAAAGCGTGCAAAAAGCAGAGTTGTAAAAAAATTAAACTTCATTCACCACCTGTCTTCTCTATCACTATAGAGAGGTAACACCTAGTAATAGTAGTAGGCATTTGCCTGAATGTTACTTCTCTTAAAAAAAAAGGAACAGAGCAATTAAATAGTAAATTAAGAAAATAAAACATATATGTTGATTAGTGCCTCCTTGTTTTAACTGTGATATCAGTTGAACATCTCATTTGTTTAAATGAAAGTTTATAGATTTGTTTTTTTTTATCAAAAAGTTTTATTTATGCAGATACAATTTACTGTTGACAAAAATAAATTTTGTGGCTCTTTAAAAACTTTGTAATTTTGTTAATTGCAATTTTTAACTCTTCCGACGCAAAAGTTTGCCGGCCCCTGGGTTATATTATACAGTAAAAATTTAGGGAATGGCATCTCCATAAGTTTAAGAGCTATGCAAATTTCTTTACACGCGTAATGCTTTGCTAAACCTGAAAATAACCAAAATGATATTACAATTTTTCTAACTTCAACCCAATTTTTTTAACCAAACTTGTCTAAGATATTTTTATTATATAGTAAAAGTTTAGAGTTTTCGTATTAATGCATTAAACACGTTCACCAAAGCAGACTACACGATAACACGACTTCAAATATCGCTGACTGCATTTGCCGCCTAGTAGCCAGCTACGTAAGGTATCATAAGCACCCCATATTGAAGTATAAATGCATATCCATACATAACTATCAATATTGTCAACTTTAAATATTTTACATACATACATAAAAATAAAATTACTCTTTTAAAATATACTTACATATATATATCACAATTTATTTCCTTACATCAATTTGGGGATGCTCTTTTTCTTAAATAATATGAAATAATTTTAAGATATCATTTACTCAATATTTTGTATTATAATGGCAACGCTATATTTGTTCATTGTTGCCAAAGAAAATAGAAATTAGTTGAATTGGACTACGAAGAAAAAATCAGCATGGACAACAACCTGCCACCATGTTGCCTTACTATCGGCAAAAAAATCATTCTCATATGTATAACCTTGTGTAATCTATTCTTGTTATTTTTAAGGCAGTAGCTTGCTGTATGCGTAATTGTATCAAAAACTTAACGTCAGATAAATATACTTCGTTATTTTTTTTTTTAAATAAATTCTTGATTTTTTACTTAAAATATTTTTAGTTATTTTTTTGCAAATCAATATCACTCAAAGTTTTTTTTTTGCAATCTTATATCCCTTGTAAGTATTATTTTTTGCTTTCAAATCAACTTTCTGTAAAATTCGTTAGTCGAATGACAACATAAGAAAATGTAAAAGGAAATAAGATTTAAATATATTTTCCTTAATATAAAAAGGCTCTAACTCACAATTTTTTGGAAATCGAGATTTCACATTTTTTCGATGTTTTTCTATAGAAATATACAAAAAAAAACTCAATTTCCAACAAATAATAAGTAAGGAGGGCTTTTCTATATTAAGGTAACTATATGTATGTTGCAATATGCAAATATATTCGTTTCTGTCTTTGCTTCGTTACTTACCTCACGTTTGAATGTCTCCATTACACAATATTCTTTATTCATGATAAAATCTTTTTTATACTGATTGGCTTCATTGTGTTGTTGTTGTGGTTGTTGCTGTATCGCTACCACAGTTAGTTTCTTTAAGTTTTGGTTAAAAACACACGAATATTTTTCACACCATATATGTTTGTAATTCTCGAATTGCAGGGAATATAATTTGGCAGCATTTATTGTTTCATCAAGAATTTTTCTGATATCAGCAGTGAGTTGTTTTATTTGCAAAGTGTCTGAAAAGTAGAAAACGAGGGGAGCAAAAAAGAGCTTGAAATAATAATTAATATGGCAGACTATAAAACTGATTTGAATATAAAAAAATTAAACCGAAAGAAGGCGGAATAGTTAACTGAAGTCTTAGAAACTTCTTTGTTAAGATAATTAAGCACCCAAAATTGTTTGCCAATTTTCATCAGAATCCAAAAAATAGAAGCACATATAATTGGTACTAATTTTTCATGGGTGTGTCCCCGCCCACTTTTTAAAATGTCAGTTAAAGTCTTTTGTAGAGCTCAAAGTGTGTTTTAAGTTCCGTAAACTTCAGCTAAGCAGAAAGACGTAAAATATAGAATTTAGTTTTAATGGGCGTATCTCCGGCAACTTCTAAAAATGCAAGATTAAGTCTCTTTTTTTTAGAGGTCAGAGTGCTGGCGAAGTTTTGTAAAATTCGGTTAAGTAGAACCGCATGAAATATAATATTGAATTATAATGAACCTGTCCTCGCCCTATTTTTAAAATTCAAGATTTAATACTTTTTAGCTCAACGTTTATGCCAACTTTCTTAAAAAAAAACACGTGAAGTATAATAACAAATTTTAGAGGTCGTGTCCCCTCCCACTTTTTAAAACTTAAGATTGAGTGTTTTTTCGGTTTAGTAGAACCACGTGAAATATAATTTTAAATTCTAATGGGCGTATCCCCGCTCTATTTTTCAAATGCAATATTCTATACTTTTTAGTTCAAGGTCTATGCCAACTTCCTTAAAAATTGCTTAGGCAGAACCACTTGAAATATAATTATAAGTTTTAGAGGGAGTGTACCCTCCCACTTTTTTAAATGCGGGATTTGATATTTTTTAAAGTTGAAGGTGTGTGTGTCAAGTTTCATAAAAATTAATTAGAACCACGTAAAATGTGATATTAAATTTAAATGGTCATGTCCCCGCCTACTTTTTAAAATTTAAGATTGAGACTTTATCAAAGCTCAAGGTGTGTGAAAAGTTTCGTAAAAATAGCTTACGTGAAATATAATATTTAATTTTAATGACCATATTCCGGCCCACTTCTTAAAATTTAAGATTTAGTGTTTTTTAAAGGTCCCGGTGTGTCGTAAAAATCGGTTAATTATAACCACGTGATATATAGTATTTAGTTTAATGGGCGCAATGCCGCCTATTTTTCCAGCTTCGAAATTGGGTATTTACAAGATCTCAAAGAGTGTGCCAAGTTTTTTTTAACAGTCGGTTCAGTAAAATATTATAAAATAAAAAAAAATAAAAAATAATAATAATAATGGGCCTGTTACCGCTAAATTTTTTCAGCATAAGACAAAAACGTAATCGATTCAGCTCGTTGTCGAAAGCGACGAATTCTCGCAAGTATTTTTCATACAGTTCATATGGGAACCTGAGTTGCTGTAAGAACTCCGTACCAAGCTTAAAGGAGGTTGATAAGGAAATTTAGAACTTATTTTGCCCTGTTCTGTAAATCAAATTGATTTGAAATCGTACGATTTCAAATATTAATATTAATATATTTGAAACACTACATTGTTAATAGAGGAATAAAAAATGTATTAAAAAAAATTTTCCAATTATCGGAGTTAGTTTTATAAAATCGTACAATTTCAAAACGAACGAAATAGAACTAAATACGGGCTTTGCAGGCATGTAGAAAATACACTGAAATTATTAGAATAGTATGATTAGGAATAAATCTATTACATGCCCAAAGTGCCCTAATTTAGGTCATCATATTATAAGGAACTTTATTCTTTTTTAGATTTTTTGCAATAAAAGCTCCTAATATATTCGAATATATATGTACGGGGGTATTCTGCAAATCACGACATGCCAACTCACGGTGATTTCAAAACATTAATAAAAGCCAAATCATTGCTTATATAAATTGCACGATCTACTCGTATAGCAATTGAAATTGGAATATAATATTCTATTAAAAATTACAAGAACTTAAAATAAAATAAAAATAGAAATCCGTTCAGACCTCCGATATTATTTTTCATATTTTCATGCCGAATACTACTAATTTTATTACTTCCTATTCCTGTTAATTTGACCTCGAAAAGCTGCGTATAAGTGATAAGCCCGTAGTACCTTGCACGATTTTCTAATTGCTTGTATTGTTCTGAGACAACTATTTCTTAACTAAAATTCAACTAATAATTTTAATCAGACTTTTTTTGTCTGGCCCACTGTGCATTGCTGCTGAAAAGAATAAGTTTACTTGTCTTTTCCCTTAAATCCTGTAGTTTGTAATCCAATTATCGCCACAAACTATAACTTCAAAATGGGCCATGTTTTTGTGATTGTCGGCTAATTGAAATAATGTCTCTTTGAAATATCTAAAATCCAGTTTGAAAAATCCTTAAAAATAAATGAACGCAAGTCAAGGGAGCAAAACAGAATTTTTTTTAAAGGATATTGAAAGAAATAATACCTTTTGTGGTTGCTGCTGTAAATGCAGTTCCTTTTTTGTTCTCTATCTCTCCACTAACAATATCTTCATGGTCTTTGCTTTCCGCTTTATGCTGCACATGTTTTTGATTGCTGTAGTCCTGTGTAAGTTTATTTTCATTTGTATGCTCCACTTGAATAACGCAACATTCATCGTCAGACGACAGAGTTATTTTACTGTTGGTATATACACGTGGCATGGAATTGCAAGTGGTTGTGATGTCTTGCAGTAGTTGTTCGACAATTTGTTGAAAGTTATTTTCCACGTTTGACTCGAATGTTGGCTGAAAGAGTATTTGCATGCCCACCAATTCCAATTGTACCTCAAACAGGGGAGGTTTAATGTTGTTAGTGGCAATTGAAGTGTGGGAAGAGGAGGAGGACGGTTTGAGGCATGATAGTTGTCGGCACATTAAGTTGCTTTGAGCTGGAGTTGTATTATGTAGGGGAACATTATTAGCAGCGGGTGAAAATTGTAATTTATACTCGTGACTTTGTCTGCTTTTAAGCAGTTGGGGCAAAAATTGTTTGGCGTTTGTTGTGGTTCCTTTAAATGTTGCTGCTGAGGATGGCGGCTCTTCCACAACAAGTGTTGAAGTTGCTGTTACTTTTGCTGTTGTTGTTTTTGTTGATAATTCCATTGATTTCATGTTTTCTAAGAGGGGGTGGTAAAATGTCCTGGTCTTAGTTTCCGTTACCGTTCTAAAAGCGAAATTATCTGTTGACTTGGCAGTGTTGTTTTCTTTAACTGTTGCCGATGTCACTGTCGTTGTCGTTGTTGCGGTTGTAGACATTTCATTGTACAAATACTCTAAGCTGCAACCGTGTGTGACGAGCCGTATGAACGTTGTGTACATTAAGTTGAATTAAGTTGAAATTTGGAGTGCATGTTGCATGCAATTGCAAAAATACCGCAAAATGTTACTGTGTGTTTTTGGATTTCTTTTATTTATTTTTTTTTTAAATTTCGTTGCTTTTGTATTTCAGCGTTTGTCTGTTTTTGATGACTACAATGGTGATGAGTGATTCTACTTGATGAGATGAGTACGTGTATAGGAATGTTTGCCACTAGGATTAAAATCGCGATAATGATGATAGCGATGATAACGATGATGATGATGATATTGTTGTATTGTATCAAGGAACTCGCCTGTCATTGTTTGTCGTTCAAATGTGGTGACTTGATACTCTAAAATTTATTGCTTTATACAAGAGTGGAAGTCATTTTTAAATCAAATATAAATTGTTTTCCTTTGCACTTGTTTTGCATACAAAACATTCTTACACTGACATTAGAGGTATTGATGTAGGTCCTTGTATTTTATTCATAAAGCGATGTAATTTTCCTTATAAAAATACTTAGGGCTTAATTTTGTAAAACGTAACGCTAAGGGTTGATGAATTTTATGAGATTTATTTTTTTGTAATTTTTGCTTATAAAATTTGTCAACGCCTATATTTGCCCTTAATCTGTTTTTTTTTAAATCAGGGATGGGGCTATCAAACCAGATTGTGTATTATTACAAAGTGTGAAATTTTTTCTAGTTATTATTTTTTTACCGGTTTTTACGAAAGTATGTTTTCCGAAGTAGGAGTATGTGGCGAAAATTTCTAATAATTACTTTCCTAGATTTTTCGCGTTTGCTTCTAATGGGCGCATTCATAAGACGTAGCTGTTGTGCTCAACAGTTGTCAAACTGCTGGCAACTGTTGGCCCCAACAGCTACTTCTTAGAAACGGCTTGATGTATATAATGTAATTGTATATCTTTATTTCGTTACTTCATCGCATTATAATGTAATTGTATATCTTTATTTCGTTACTTCATCGCATTAGTAATGTCAAACTTAAAAAATATTTGTTGCTGCCACCTAACAAAGTATATAAAAGAAATAGCTCTATCTGACCAGCTGTTCAGACTGAGCACAACGTGTTGACTATAGGTAGCAAAAAAATTGTATGCTGGAAAATTACTCAACTGTTGAGTGGAGCGGAGATACTCAACTATGCGTTTCTAAGACAAACACTCAACGGTTGCGCAACTGCTACGTCTTATGAATGCGACCAATAATAAGCCAAAAAGCAACACGGTTTTTTTAACTTCATGTGTTATCAATTCATTTTGCATTTCAGACGTGCCGTACCATAATGCCATAATCATAAATATATTTTCTTCATCTGTTGGTACTGCCATAACCATAAACAGCTAATTTGCTAATTTAATTCAAAATATGGTTATGGTTATGGTTATGGTTATGGTTATGGTTATGGTTATGGTTATGGTTATGGTTATGGTTATGGTTATGGTTATGGTTATGGTTATGGTTATGGTTATGGTTATGGTTATGGTTATGGTTATGGTTATGGTTATGGTTATGGTTATGGTTATGGTTATGGTTATGGTTATGGTTATGGTTATGGTTATGGTTATGGTTATGGTTATGGTTATGGTTATGGTTATGGTTATGGTTATGGTTATGGTTATGGTTATGGTTATGGTTATGGTTATGGTTATGGTTATGGTTATGGTTATGGTTATGGTTATGGTTATGGTTATGGTTATGGTTATGGTTATGGTTATGGTTATGGTTATGGTTATGGTTATGGTTATGGTTATGGTTATGGTTATGGTTATGGTTATGGTTATGGTTATGGTTATGGTTATGGTTATGGTTATGGTTATGGTTATGGTTATGGTTATGGTTATGGTTATGGTTATGGTTATGGTTATGGTTATGGTTATGGTTATGGTTATGGTTATGGTTATGGTTATGGTTATGGTTATGGTTATGGTTATGGTTATGGTTATGGTTATGGTTATGGTTATGGTTATGGTTATGGTTATGGTTATGGTTATGGTTATGGTTATGGTTATGGTTATGGTTATGGTTATGGTTATGGTTATGGTTATGGTTATGGTTATGGTTATGGTTATGGTTATGGTTATGGTTATGGTTATGGTTATGGTTATGGTTATGGTTATGGTTATGGTTATGGTTATGGTTATGGTTATGGTTATGGTTATGGTTATGGTTATGGTTATGGTTATGGTTATGGTTATAGTTATGGTTATGGTTATGGTTATGGTTATGGTTATGGTTATGGTTATAGTTATGGTTATGGTTATGGTTATGGTTATGGTTATGGTTATGGTTATGGTTATGGTTATGGTTATGGTTATGGTTATTGTTGTGGTTGTGGTTATGGTTATGGTTATGGTTATTGTTGTGGTTGTGGTTATGGATATGGTTATGGTTATGGTTATGGTTGTGGTTGTGGCTATGGTTATGGTTATGGTTATGGTTATGGAAGATATAATTGATGCTTTCATGCTAGTATTAATCAGCCTACGTCATCCTATGACCTGGAATTTTCAAAAATTATAGAACTAAAAACTTTTAAAACTAAAAAAAACGGCAAAACGAAAAATCGCCAAAACAAAAAAAGCGCGGAAATGTAAAATATTACCAAAAATAAAACAAATAAGTAATATCAAAAATGTAAAGAGGTCACTAAAAATTTAAAAAAAATCGCCAAAGCAAAAAGCCGTCAGTATTAAAAAAAATCAACAACAACAAAAATCAACACATTGGACATTTAATCATTTTTCTATAAAACTGCGTCAAAGGATTTTTTAAATTGAGTGGTCGAAAAATGGGGTTTCGAACACCTGAGTCCCATAGTGCGGAGCTTGCTTTCTTTTCTTTCTTTCGCATAGCCAAAACCGGTTTGCTTAGCGACCAAATTTGACGAGAGTGACCGAAAATCGTTCCAAATTAAGGTATACATATTTTTTGCAATTTTGTTTGTTTTTTGCTTGTACATATTTGTTTTTTCGGTCAAATTTTATCTAACACAATTATCTTATCACTTTTGGAAAATAAAAGAAAACCAAGCTAAATTTCATCAATGTCCGCTTTAAGATGTCATTATTATTTTTTTGTTATTTCTTGTTTGCTGTATTACTGCATATTCTCTTTGGAAAAGAGGCCTCACCCCCCAACCACACCCACTTATTCCAATGACATGGTATTGTTTTTATTGCTGATACAATTGTTTGATTGCATTTTGTTCTGACACGAAGAGTTAAATCAAGATATGACATGTTCGTGCATGCAAATTTTTTTTTTATTTTGGTGTACTAAAAAAAGAAGGTGCTTTTTAAGTGGAGGCGTTTAAAGTAAATGTGTTATAACACTAAAAAAAAGTTTAAAGATTGAAGTGTGAAATTTGTTAAATTAAAACAAAGTGAGTTAATAAATAAATAAATAAAGCAAAAATTTAGCTGTAGAATTTAAGCGTTACACAATTAAGTCTTAAATGTAAACTAAATAATACTGACATTCCAAGGTTTTTAACATACATATATTTTAAGATGATTATAATAATATTATTTTAAAATGTTTGTTTTAACCTGATTTTCAAAGAATGAATTAATTCTTGGTACAGCAGATCATCTATGGATTTTAGGTATAAATTGTATTTGCTGCGCTGGTGTTCGGGACATGAGAGGAGAAACTGTGAAAAAATTTTATTAAAAGACTAAAGATTTTCTTGTATTTTTTCTTATTAATTCACCTCTATAATGCCCTTATCCTGTATATAATTTCCTTCTTTTGAACAATCGAAAAACAAGTAGAAATTCTTAATCAACAAGCGATTAAGTAGCAATTTAGTTTCCTCACACTGCAATAAGCGACATCTTACACGTTCCTTCTGGTGTCTCAATTCTAGTAGATTTTTACCATAAATACTACGCTGATGTAGAGGTTCACGGCTCCAACGTCTAACATTCTCAAGTATGGTTTGTATATTTTTTCTTGACTCTCTTAGGCGTGAATATAGTGTGTGCGTTTTCTCAAAGATTTCTTCGATTAGCTCAGAATCTGTAAAAGAAATTTTTGGGTACATACAAATAAATATATGAAGGGCCATTATAATAACCTGGCAATAAAGTTCCTGGTATTATAACTAAGCTTTAATTATAGTAAATTACAATTTTTTTCCCAACATGAAGTAGTTGTTATAGTTACCATATCTTCAGTAGGAAATATGGTAACTTGAGATTCTTAAGGTCCAAGGTGGAACAAAAATAAATAAATAAATATTATAGTGTACGAGTTATTGTGGTAGTCAAACAAAATGCCTTACAGTGGTTCCAAAGCCAAAAAAGTAGTAATTAATATCTCTTGAACTAGTGGTCCAAATGCAGAGCGATATATACCAAATAAGTAGACGACGGCCTAGTCTTTTCGAAAACCTATAATTTAATATAAATCTGACCACCTCATGTTATGGAAACTTTTAAGTCTCATAACTCGAACAAATCTGTATTAATTCGAAAGACTTTATTAAATTTAATTATTTTAATCGCACTTTCTCCTAAAATTTATATTTAAGTTGTTCAGTATAATATTGTTTTTGAAAATACATAAAATGAAATTGATTATTGATGGGTTAGCTAGTTCCTTTGCGCATTTCATTGCTGCTAGTGCCGATGCTAAAAGCTTCATAGAATGTCGAATAAGATTTGTGAAATAATTTTTAATTTGCATTTCAATTAAAGAATTTAAATTTTTGACCTTGACTTAATTCAATTTTTGCCTTTTCAGCAAATAATTGAAAATAGTTATTTATAAATTTCTTAGAAGTTACAAAATAATAAAGAAAAATAATTGGAAAGTTATTTGATTAGTTATGACAAGTGTCTACAGTCCAAGTTGTAAAATTTGTGCAAAATATTACTTTTTTTTTAAAAAAATACACTGTTTTTTTTTAATTTCTTACAAATTTTTAAAAGACATTAATTTTGTTGTTCAATATTTAAAAAGAATAGTCTTCAAAGAACACAATTTTGATTGATTTATACTTGCACCCTATGTCCAGCATTGTTCGAAAACGGTGATTTAAAGTAATTGATGACGAAATGAACTTCCCTACCATTTATGCACAAATATATTTAAGATAATATGTTTTATTAAATTGGGCACTTGCCATTCAATTAATATGGCCACTGTGGAAGATTCAATTGAAAGGTTAAATTTTATTGAGTTCTTATATTAAGTTGCTCCGAAGATCAGTTTTCAGGTAAGGTTTTTATTTCAATTACTAAAAAGAAAAATATCGGTATTTACCCCATCTAATAAAAGTCCAGTTTAATTTTCATTCTCTTCTTTAGAAGCTCACATTAATTAATAAAAATATTTCATTCAACAAAAATTTAAATTAATGAATATGTAATTATTTCTGATTAAAATTTTGTTATTTAAAAAACTCATTATTCCTAGCAAATTAGTCTTCGCAGGACTAATTTCCATAATTAAAAAATTTTAATATTTTTATACCAAAATTAGTTTGAACTTCCTACATACGACTAAAATTGTATTTAAAGTTTTGAAATGCATTTAAATAATTAAGTGGTATATAATATGTCCACATATTTTGTTTTAAATAATAAGAAAAATAGCCTCAAATATATGTATGTATATGTTCATATTGTCATATTTATTTACCATTTTGGAAATGAGTACGTATGAGTAATGTATTATTCTTCATCAGTATTACTCATACGCAATCGAGCCCTCGACTTAAGGTTTTCTAGTGAACATTATAGTGCCGAAAATGTATACTGAAAATTTTGTAAAAAGCGTTACTTGCCGAGGAGGGGGGGGGGGGGTGGTGGTGGTGGTGGTGGTGTATAAAAACGTAATTAATAGCGCAACGGAATATGTGAATGGTGCCTTTGTCGATTTTTTCTTTTTTCACGTTTATAAAATATTCTAATTTAAACGAATTTTTTCATTTAAATTTTTCTGTATTCTTTCCGTATTGGCATTTTTATATCATTTGATGATCATTTCTCCCTGGATCTTTTATATTCTACAAAACTTTTTATGAAGCGTAAGAATGGTTCTAAGACTCTAAATAAAAAGGGCATATGCTGGCAACATAAAAATATAATCAAATTGAGCCTGAGCATCTATTTATTCAAATCCTGTTCACACAGTGTAATATAAAATAAAATTCCTTCACTATTTAATAAACAATTTCTTCATGTGCCAATAAATTGTTGGCTCGTCGGAAAGCACAGTGGGATTTTGGTGTCCAAAATACTATTTTTCGATAATTTTATTTCTAACATCTGATGATGCAGTTTTGTAGAGAAATGTTTAAATATAAAATGTGCATTTATGTTTTTTTAAATCGTAATTTATTTTTGAAAAATTTACATAAATTCTATGCAAGCGTCAGCAAAAAATTACATATATTTTCACTCAATTCAGTAACATTGAAATGAAATAAATGAAAAATATACAATTAAAAAAAATGAGGATATAATAAAGTGTTAAGAAGATATGCTGCAATCTATAAACCTCTAAAAATTAACTAATTTTCTGATATGTAAAAATAATATATTATTTATTCTTAATGGAAAAAAATTGGTCACACTTTTCTCCAAGCTTTTGTAATAAAATGAGAGATATCTTCTAGCGTAATTAAAGTTATTCTCAGAAATTTCCAGAAGTAAAGGTTAATGGTTTCTAGAAAATGCAATAGAGTTTCGATAAGCAGTGACATTTATTGTCGCTAAGTGGTTTCATCAGATCTTTTTCTATCCACCCCAAGTTAGAAACCATCCAAAAAGGACTTTGAATGCGACGGTATGGTCAAGGAAATGACAAATGAAAAATAAAAGTTTTTTGTCTTATTTATAGTTTTTATGAGTTTCCTTGTGGGCATGGTCGATTTTGATAAAACTAGGCATGTGTCTATATATTTAATCTTTTAATTAGAAAGGAAACGTTTTATGCAAAAAATCGATTTGTATTGCATGGGGGTGTGGGCGAGGTTCGGTACTTATGGCCGATTATTACGAAGTTCCATTTTTTTAAACTAATTTAGTCATTATTATTATGCTTGGTGGCAACTTTCAATGTTCTACACAGAAAACAAGAAGAGAGGTGTCGTAGGACACCCTGTTAGAGCTATGCTACTTAGCTATATAAAACAAATTTCATGTGTTAAATAACAATGCAATAAAATTATATTATATGATTATGTCAAACTCACCTCAAATATTTAAAAACGTTTCCAGTTATTTCCCATTATTTTCTTTTCTAGCTGCGTACGATTAAATTAATATATTGCTTGTACTCATGTGCAAAAAAAAATTGAGCAATCATTTTGATTGATTTTGTTATGTTCTTGTTTCACCCACTTCAAAGAACGAAAATTTTGTGTCGTTTATTTTTGTCTCTGCTTTTAAGTGCAAAGGAATCAAAATTAAAATAAATTTATTACTGTAATAGCGTCAATTTTTCTTGTTACAAAAGTCCAAGCTCCTGTGTCTTGGCACAAAGAGCATAGCTCTAAAAGTAGTAGTGACTAATAAATTAAAAAAAGAATTACATTTGGGTCGTTGCCAAAAGCAGTTGCGATATCTTGGGACTACAAAAGTGTTGTAACCTCACATACAGGGTGTTGTTACCTCAAAAAATACCAGAAAATTAACTGTGGATTGTATTTAAAAATAGAAGCATACCATTTAATCAAAAACGAACCGCAATTTCACGTAAATAATTTTGTCATACAATTTTAAATAAAAAACATTTGGGGTATTCAAAAATATTACTTCTGTGAGCATCCCCTTATAATTTACAATTATAAATATTGTACTTATTTGTATTTTGGTTTTAGCACCTTTGTACAGCGTTGTCAACTCAGTGCTTTTCGCACCATTTTTAGTGCTTTTTGAAATTTCGACGCGATAAATGTTGAAGTTAGTGCTCAGTGCTTTTTTAAATTCATTTCGGTGCTTTTTGTTTCGAGGCGGTGGCACTAAACCAAAAATTCAAAGAAAAATTTCCTTACATATTTTTTCTGTCGAGGAAGTCTATATTAAAAAAAAAATAAGCTCTGAACTTAAATTAAGCATTTCAAACAGTTCTACTAAGATTGTACAATGCTTGGTTGAAGAAATAATCCCCATATTACCCTCAAATTTTAACATTTTAAGCATAATTAATATAAACAATGTTTCGCCACACAACAAAAAAGACACAATAGAAGTATTTGCCCAAGTACAGTGTAATATCGAAATTTTGTCTAGTCTAGGGCAAATATTGAGTCCACTATCGAATTTTCAGTTGATATGAACTCGTTGGAGGCATTATCAAAAGTTGATTGCATTTTTTTTCTATGACTTTATTTAAGTCTAAAATACGAAACTGAATGTCCTTACACTTGGTTCACGCCTTCGTTAGTTTGAAAAATGATAAAATTTTTCCCCAATGTCGAGTAATTTTTTTTTAATTTTTGGTTAAATTTTTTCTAAAATATTTATAAGTACATAGTACATATGAATATTTTTTTAACTTTATAAACTTGGAAATCACGTTTTTTTAATTATTAAATTTGTTGTTTATATTGGGCTTGCTGCACAACATTTTTGAAACCCTTTTTATTCCCATCATAATTTATTATCTTTTTCACGTGTTCAGTCGCAGCTTAAATAATGTTTTAACCAAACTTTATTTAAACATTTTTTTTAACTACTTACTCCATCGACTTCAAAATGTAATCAGCTGAATTCGAAAAATACATTTGTTTCCTGGCGAAAAACTATTAAAATTAAATCTTTTTGTGATAAATTCAAAAGGCTTCGCCAAACTTATTTAAGAATTCACTGATTCTTATACAATTAAAATGTGTATCGGATGCATACATTTTATAGTTTTAGAAATGGAATGCAAGGTCAATCGATTCCTTTATTCTTATATGCATATTTGTGTATAATTTTTTTTAAATATTTTAAAATAATTAAAAATTGAGTGCTTTTTTCAGTGCTTTTTGAAATTTAAAAGTTGACAACGCTGCCTTTGTACATTGTTTACTCTTTCTCTCTCTCTCTCTTCCTTTGGTAAACTCTTCGCATTTCTACATGTAGTTATGAGAAACAATAAACATAGCTGAGGAAGTCTTATTACTTTATGACCTTTTTATTTGAGTCACAACAAAAATTTTTTTAAACTATGTTAAAGTGTTAAGATATTATGACACTTAGGACACTTAAGACACCCTTGTGAATACACCAATTGTATTTTACTAAATTCCTATTGACATGCATATTGGAATTCAATTGCATTTCATATATTGCAAATTGCATATTTTGCATTTCATTTATGTCAACTGCATTTTTGCTGTTGCCATAAATGCAGCGTATTTGCCAAAACATTTTGTGGTCAAAACAATATCATTTGAATGAAATAATTTTTATTTGCGACAAATACAAATATTTTTTTCTGAGTGTAGAAACACCTTTTATAGTTTTTGCCCAGAAATGTTTGCAGTCATACCACTGTGGAACGTAGTGTTGGCTCTACAATATTATTACACTACAATACAATACAATTCTTCTTGTTTCTTCTTATTTAAAATTTTAGTTTAGAGAAAAATCTTCCAATAGAATTATAACAAACAGCGGCATTTAATTGTAATCAAATGAAACATGAGGAATCAAATCAATTCAGCAGCCTCATGAAAATGCGACATAAATTCAAAGCAAATGAGATGGTGACAAAAAGAAAAATCAATTATAAATAATTGGCAAATAATTAGCAATATATGAAAATAGTCATGGAGTGCGTGGAAACGTGCATACGTATCATGTTCACAAGCACTTTGCATTTTTAAAATGATAATTATCGTATTGCCTGCGTATTTGTGCAACAGAATGTGTGTCTTTGTGTGTGAATGTTTGTGTGCTTGTGCTTGTATGAGTATGGCCATGTTATTAGATGATACGAATACTTACCAAACAATCGCCATGTCAATGTTTTGCTGGCGAATTCCAAGCGTTCATCGATGACATCGACAACAGGCTGAATTAATTGCATTTCGTTGGATGCACTTAAGCCCTCCCTGATACTGTTGTAGTATTCGGCAATTTTGATTAGTTTGATCTTGCGTTGCCAATAAACATCGCGTTGCGCGTACAAATTTAAAAGTGTTAAAGGCAATTGATGTGTGTGCTGCTGTTGTTGTTGTTTTTGCAAATGTTGTTCTCTGGCAACAACTGTTAATTGTGTTGTTAAATCGCATTTAGTTGCTGTAGTATCGCCTTGTTTTTGTCTACTATGAATTTCTTGCAGGGCCAGCAGATATTTTGTTTCTCTCAGTAAGGTAAAAAGTTCGATGGATAAATTGATTTCAAGGATTTTCATGTCACTTACAAATGATGATTTATTTAAATCATCATCATGCTGCTTATCTTGAGGGCCGTAGGTATACTTTCCATTTGTTTTAAGCAAAGTAGTGAAACTATTAGAATCTTTTTGAAGCTCTGCTGCTGCTGCTGTAGAACTAGTTTTGTCTGTTAAAGCAGGGTAGACAGGATGACAGTAAGCAGTTTCGTTTGTAGTGGTGGTGGTGGTAGGGGAAACATGTTTTTGGTTTTTGGCCAGGCAGGTGTTTTTGACTTTTGTGTTTGTGTTGTCGCTGCCACACACAGCACTTGTATTAATATGGTCTCTTCCACGACTGCCGAGATTTTGATCTGCGCCAAAAGCAGCATCACTGCTATAATTCATATGTTGTTGTTGGCATACTGCTGGTGGTGGTGGTGTCACTGTCAACAACATCATCACCTGGGAATCGAGTCCTTTGGCAATGCGTTTCTCTACAGTCTGTTGCCAATTGTTCCAAATTTTCAATTGCAAATTACTAAGTTTTGTTGTCAAAATATCGCGTCGAGCAGTCAACTTTTCATATTGAGAGCTTAAAGTATTGTCAGCAGTAAGACTTTTGTGTGTGTGTATGTATGTATGTGTGTACATACCACAGTAATTTTTATTTGTTCGTACGTTGGCATTGGTTTTAGCACATGCATCATGTGTTTTTTTTTTGGTATGCGTTTTTATTAGAAAGTAGAGAAAAAAAATAGTGAAAATCATTTCAGAGTTCGTATGCGTTTTGTAAAGCAACCAAAAATAAATTTTAAAAGCAAAAAATCCTTTATAAAATCGTGAAAAGCATTTACTTCTGTTTGACATGTAATAAGAATCTGCACTTGAATATGAAGGAATTTTCGTAATTTTTTATTCCACTTAATCTTTTCTTAGCTGATGTCTGGAAAAATGATTTTGTATTTTTTTAATCAAATAAATATGTTTAGCTATCGTCACACTCGAAAAAAAAATGCATTAGCAATTTCAAAATTATGACATATTTGGCATCCCCAAGTTGAAAGCCGTGAAGTAGAAATAGAAAAACTTAATGATCAAACTGAATAATGCTACAAACACAACTATAATGAACGACGAAATTCGTCTACGTCGCTGCGTAAATTCGAAGTGTGATGCATTAAATACATTCAGGCTACACGAACACACGACTTCAAGTGTCGCTAGCAGCATTTGTCGCCTCGTAGCCAGCTTCTTAATTAGTTTAGAGACATCAGCAGCACCATCTGCACCTTATATTTAAGTATAAATACACATTTCAGTATTGCCACCTTCAAATATTTCGCATTTATAAAAATTAAAATACTGTTTCGAGATGTACTTATATGACGTAAAAGTATAAAAATTAACCAACTTATGCTTTGCATAAATTTTTGGATATTGTTTCTGTTAAATAATATGAAATAATTGTACTTTATCATTCATTCAGTATCTTGTATTATACTGGTAACACTGAGTTTTCTCATTGCAGCCAAAGAAATAGAAATTAGTTTAATTGTACTACAACGACAAAATCAGCATAGACAACAAACTGCCGCCATGTTGCCTTGCTGTCTTCAAAATAATCATTCTCATATAAACATGTTTATTCTATTTTTGATATTTTGTAGTCGGTAGCTTGCTGTGGTGAATGTGTTTAATGCTTGCAGCACAATAACGACAAATTTACTCAGAGAATTCAGCTCTTATATTTGCTAAATTTGGTTATTGTGTGTGCAAAGAGACAGAGAGAGAGAGAGAGAGAATATTGTTTTTTCGTCGTTCGTGGGCGTACAAAATCGAAATAAATCTATATCAGAGTTCGTCACGCACGACGAATTTCGTTCTATGACGGCGTTGTGTTCATTTGCAACTCTGCATATTCGCCTTGCATATTTGTTAGTGTAAAATTTCCTGCTGTCAGAAAATTTCCGAACGTTTTGCTTGGATTTGATACCAGAGCAATTAACAGCTGACTATCAGCTGCTGAATTGAGTACACCTGATATGAATTAATCAAGATACATTTATTAGGTGGCCACATTACATCATTGAAATAATAATGCAATAAAATTATATAATATGATGATGTCAAATTCTCTGCAAATATTTTAAAATGTTTCCATTTATTTCTCATTATTTTATTTTCTACCAGGAATACGATTAAATTAATGTATTGTTCGTGGCCGGTTTCGGCTGTTATCTCTGGTTTGTGCTCATGTGCAAAAATAAACAAAAACAAATTGAGTAATCGTTGTCATTGTTTTTGTTTTCTTTTTGATTCACTCACTTTATTTATTTTCGTTTGTTTTCGTACTCTGCTTTTAAGTATGTACAAAGAAATCAAAACAAAAATAAATTTAAACTGTAGCGTCTTAACTCCTGTATCGCGCAATAAATAGCATAGCTATAATAATTAATTGATTGAATCAGTCTATATCTTAATTAAATTCAGATGCTTTAGCAAACAAAGACGATAAATGAAAACTAAAAAGAATTAATTATAGTTTTTTTGCTGTGTACTCTCCCACATAAGCTTCACTTAAAAGCATTTTGCACACGCACTGTTGTATGAGTAATTTATTTTATATATTTAATAATTTTGTTCATAATTATTAAGCACTTACTTACAGTGTAGTTATTAAAGCATTCAATTCATTGCCAGCAAAGACATCGCATCTTTTCATATGATTCTCTAACCACATCATGCCGCCAGCAATAGTTGGAAAATTCATTTCCATTGGTATGGCTTCAACACCTTTATATTCAAATGCCAATAGCACTTCACTGACAATGGTTTCAATCAAAAGCAATTCTTCCTTGAATACGCTGAAGATGTGCGGCAAAATTTGCATTAATTCGGTTTGAATGGTTTGTCGTTGCACGATATTGGCAAACATTGTTGTCAGCTAAAGAAAATTTCTTACGTAAAATCAGCCATTCATTTTAACCATTATTACCACAAAAAGGAAAAAGTAAAATGCACATACAAACATATACAAAAATACATACATAAAACATTTACTTCAATAAGCACACATACACTCAAGATAAAGAAGGTAAATTTATAGAGAAAATTAAGAAAAAACGAACAATTAAATAAAAGCACTTGAACATTTTTGTTGAAGAGTTGTTAAAAGGGCGAAATAAATTTTAAGAGCTTTTTTTTTTTTGGCGTTTTTGATGAAAAGTAAATTGATAAAGATAATGCTTACAATTCACAGAAATGTCTACTGCTGTAGCATAGCTTTACTTGCAAGAAATTAAGAAGAAAAAAATTGAGTTTAAGAACCAAAATGTTTGATTCAACGAAAAATATATATATGAGTATTTCCACAGAAAAGTTCACCTTTGGTTACGCTACGTCACCAAGCAATAAAGCTTAAATTTAAGAGCCATTTTGTTAAATTTTCAAATATATTTTAATAAATGTAGAGCATAAATAAATAAATAAATAAGTATGTGTCCTTAATTATAAAAGTGGTCTAAAGCTACGGTCACACTTGTCAAACATTTGCTTAAAAAAGCGTAACCGACAAACAGTAAAGAAAAAAAGTTTTGATTCAGACACTTGTTTATCAAATTAAACAGTTTCGTCATAGAACCCAACATTCTTGGCTACTCTTTAACTTGACAAACTTTTGTCTGAGAGTCTGAACACAATGTAACGATTTTTTATTGTGGTGCGGATTTCCATACGATTTTGAAGTAAAAATCCGCAGTGCGGGACGGAATAAAATTAAAATCTATTTTATTTTCATTGCGGACTTTCTTATTCTCTCAATTTTCTCTTGCTAACGTTGCCGTAGTTTTTTAATAATTGGCTGTGTTCACAACATTATTGTAAAAAAAACATGATTTTGAAGTTCAAAAATTTTTGTCATATATTACAAAAGCTTAAAAAACATATCAAATATATCTGCTAATGTATAAAATGTGAATCATTTTTTGTTTTTTAGTTATAAAAATGTATGCACAAAAAAATTAATAAAAATTTAAACCAACAATGACAAGTATTGCCGGCGCCGTCTTCCGTTGTATTATGTTTATTTTTTTCTCCCGCAACGAAAAATCGCACCGCACCGCAAACATTGTGGTGAAAGATTTGAAAGATTTGAAAGATTTTTCATTAGCATCCCAGTGAAAAAAAATGGAAGTCATTCTAGTGGAACTACATTTTCATTGCTTCCAAAAAAGCGATATTTTTAATTTGCCGATAGTGAGCCAAAAACCATGTAGAAGCTTATTTTAGTCATACAAAACCTTTTAACTCCTCCATAGTGTTAGAAAATACTCACCAGAATTAAAAAAAAAATTATTTTTTTAAAGAAATTTAGTCTAAAGTTTAAAAGTTATTTGCTTAAATTTACATGAAAACACCGTTTCTTGCTTAAATTCGTATAAAAAGAAACGAATTGTTAAAATAGGTAACTATTTACCATTTTTCCTAGATGAAAATATTATCATAGATCACAAAAAAGGGAATTTTTCTTAATATCGCTTCCAATTCAGTGACCCGGCATCGAAAAAGAGAACTTCTTGCAATGACAACCCTATGTAAAAACCATTAGATCGGATCGAAATTTTCACTACTTCCGCATCGCAAACTCTACATTTTCATGACTTTTTTGGAGTCTCTTTTTTACTGGGATTTAGTGGTTACGCTTTTTTGGGCAAATGTTTGAGAAGTCTGACCGTACCTTAAGTCATGTGCATTTTTGCTTCGAAATATCAAAACTTCCATAAATGTGTAAAAATTATTAAATAAATTTATATAAATCGAGACTAGTACAACTCTGAATTAAAATGCTGCATAATATAAAAATACTTTTTTAATTTCTTCAGATGTAATCTACTAAATATCTCGTCCAGAGAAATATATGACTTAGACGACTTTCATAATTAATGGCATATACATAGGTACCTTTTACAACTTTCCCAAAAATGTTGTTATCTCAAGCAAAAATTATTAATTTGCATAAAAGCTCAGATTATAAAATTTTCTAGCAAAACAAATTTAAAAGCCGGCATGTTGTATATCGACATACCTTCGTTAGCTGTTCCCAGTTATGGCAATCACTGTAAGCTTGCTGCAATATGGTGGCTAATTTTTTCTCTAGAATATTCATATGCTGGAAGAAGATAATCTGTTCCTTTTTAAAATTGTGCTTTTTAATGAAGTTGCTACCAATGTGGGCATTTGATATTTGCGGACCATAATCAATCTCCAGCTTTGTCCAGCCTTCGAAAAGTTGTTTAAATTTAATATGGATCTGAAAATATTCAAAATAATTTAACTCTAAGCATTTTTCATAGAAAAAAATTGAGCTTTCAGAAATTTTCTGCAAAAAGCTTCGACAAAAAACCATGAAAAGTCTTGTTTTGCATATCATGCCATAATCGCCACAAAAGCTTAAGCGTCACAATTTTCGAAATAATTTTTTTGTCCCAAATCGATTTTTTCTATGGTAAATAATCGATTTTCGTAAAAAAACGAGGTCCAAAAAATGTGTCGGTTAAGCTTTTTTTGGCGGTTTTGGCTCGATATTGCAATTGTTCCTCTAAGGTAAGTTAACTCAAATTTGATTTCTTTTTTGCAAGAAAACCACTGTAAAAATCTTATAAAAAAAGTTTTATGCCTCTTTGGGATATAACAGTATAAGAAAAAAATAAAGACGAATCGATAACATCCTCCGTTTTAGGGTTCCGTACACCAAAGCTGAAAAGGAACAATATTGTTTTCGCTACTCTGTACGACTGTCTGTCTGTCTGTCTGTCAGAGTAGCAAGCCGAGCAAAAAATTTCGGCGGCGGCTGAAAGACAAATATTTTCTGCGGCGGCGGCTGAACGGCTTAACGCCGACTTGTTTAAGCATTTGAAAAAAAGTTTTAACCCAGTCTGTTTTTAGAAAAATACGGGAATTATTGAATCACCACATTGTAACATTATTTATTTTGCAATAGTTTAAATATAGCAGTAATTGATATCCTCAAAAATAGCTTCGTAAATTATTTGTTAAATCATAGAAACATATTCTAGATTATCAGGGCAATTATGAATAAAATTTCGCGAGAATTTTTTTCCCTATTACTTGCTATTAGTTAGCTATTTTTCGCCGGGAAAAATTTCTCGCGGAATTTTATTCATGATTGCCTTCTACATAAATTTGATTTAAGCTTTCCGATTGAATTAAAAATTAATTACTTTATTGGAACACTGCTACGGATCAACAAACAAAAAGCTTTGAACAATTAATTATCAAAAAGTCGCCTGACTGCTTAAACAAAAAAGTCTATGTAAACGTGCATGTATTTAAGAAGGGACTCCAAAAGAGAACGTAAGTGTTGTCGCAGGTACGTTACCGTTCACATACACATTTTCTTTTTATGTGGAAGCAAAAACAACTATCTTTCCGGGACGCTCGCTATCATGTTAAATACGAAATTTTAAAAAAGTATAAAAAAAGACAAATTATCGGCTGAATACTAAGCCGCCGATAAGCCGAGTAGTTCGGCGGCGGCTAGCCGCCAGCCGCGCCGGTACGGCTTCCTACTCTGCTGTCTGTCCGTCACAGGCTTTTTTCTCGAGAACCGTACATATAGACACTTGAAATTTGTAAAGTTACTGTATTTTTATGCAGAATACAACAATTAACACTAAAATTTAAAAAAATCTAAACAAAGAGTATTCTATCAGTTAAAGTAATTTTGACTATGTAATTTTGACAACTTGCTGTATCTAGGAAACCGTAAGAGGCAAATTCTTGAAATTTTCAAAAACTATAACTAAACAAAATCTTAAAATTATAAAATCGCCAAAAAAAATCACCAAAAACCGAAATAAGTCTCCAACACAAAAAAAGTGCCTAATAAAAAAAAATCTAAAACTAAAAAAAATCGCCAAAAAACCGGAAAAATCGCCAAAATGAAAAAAAGTCGTCAATATTTAAAAAATCGCCAAAAACTAAAAAAAAACACAAAAAACCCAAAACTAAAAAATGCCTTATTAAAAACCGCTCAAACTTGATAAATTCTCAAAAACGAAAAAAAATGGCAAAACTACATATGGGCATTTCCACAGGAATGTCAACTTTTTGTAGGGTGCGACACCAAGCAAATATGCTTGTTTTTTTTCAAAGAAAACGAAACGTCAGCACCTCTACGTTGGGTAAAGCTTTAAGAAAAATTAAGTCACGGTGTTCAGAAATACAAGAATAATTGCTTGCTGTCGCACGCTACAAAAAGTGGAATTTGTCGGAGAAATGCCCATATGTATATATGTATATGTTATACAGGCTAAAGTTCGTAAAGTATAGTGTCCGTACGAAACCCTTCATGGGCTAGTCAAAGTCGCACTTTACTGAATTTATTTGAATTCTGTTAAAAATTAACGGGTTCTTTTGCCTCTACAGACATAATAAAATATCTTACCTGATGTAGAAATTTTTTAAAAAGTTTTATATACCCGGGCATGTTTGTTTTCGGATTTTTAGCGATTTTTTATTTTTGGCGCTTTTTCGGTTGAGCTTTTTTTTGGTTTTTGGCGTGTTTTTTTAATTTTGGCGTTACTTTTTTTTGTAGCGATTTTTTTTGACACTTTTTTAGTTTTAGATATTTTTTTTAGTCTTGGCCTTTATTTCGCTTCGGCGATTTTTTTTAGGTTTTGGCGATGTTTTTCGTTTTGGCGATTATTTAATTTTTTTAGGATTTTCGAAACTTTCAAGGTTTTGCCTCTAACAGTTTCCAAGTTGTCAAAATAACATAGCCAAATTTACAGTAACTGATAGAATACCTTTTAATTAGATTTTTTAAAATTTTAGTGCTTATTGGTATAGTCTGCATAAAAATACACTAACTTTGAAAACTCAAGTGTCAATATATGTATATCGTCATATAAATTCAAGAAGAACAAAAAGTTCAAAACCATCTTTTTGTTTGATTATGTAATTGTATTAAATCCATCTACCCACAGTATTTTTATCCGAGTATGCTCAAAACTATCAAATTTATTAACGAAAAGACTACCGAGAACTAAATGTACTTAAACTTAAGAGTTTGTGTTGCTTCTTGTGTAAAATATCTTAGATGTAAATTACGCCTTTTTAAAATTTATATGCGCGATACGTAATTGTCTGCATATTACATTACGATTTAAAGTTTTTTTGTTGCTCGCCTTAGAAAACCTTTTATTTTGTTAAAGCGGCTAAAGTTTTACATGTTCTGTGAAAACTTCAGCTCTTCCGGATATCGTAGCGACAACAATAGGGCTCATTTTCACCTTTGGTGTACGCAACCCTAAACCCTAAACATCATCATAAGGTATCGTGTGTTGCTCGCTCTTTTCGAAATGGAAGTCTTATACCGTTTCATTTATTAACTAAATGAGAATTCTTATCAATATTCATCAATTTCAATGAAAACAAACAATGTAAGAAACAAAAATAATTATGTACGTTGAACCCCGCATTGCTTGACTTCAGCATTAAAATTCTTAAAAAAAACTATTATACGGTATCGTGTTTAGTTCGCTGCATGGTTTCCAAACTTGATGCTTTATACAGTTTTACTTATTAAATGAATGAGAATTCTTATCTACATATGTTCACTAATTTCAATGTAAACAAAACAATTGCATTGTACCTCCTCTACAGTAATTTTTTTTTTAAATTATTAAGTCAGGATATGATACGTAATTATTGCACAAACATTAGTAAAGTAGAGCTATGTGTTGTTGTCGAAGGAAGCTGCACCTTCACATGTTGTTTGTACAAAAAAAAAAAAAAAAAAAACATTTAGTGAAAATAAATCTGGTTTCAAAAATTCTGCGTTCGAGTTTTAATTTTCATAAGGGTGGAATTCTAGTATTTAAGTATAAACATTTTATGCCAAATTTATTTGGCGATTTTTTTTATTGAAGCTCTTGCACTTACCTGTCTTATTCTGTCGGTAAGGATTTTTCCTCTAGAGCCACCGATTTCTAGTTTCTCTAAACTTTGAAAAGTTACAGCAGCTTCGAAAATTGTTTGCAATTCGGCCAATTGTAACATGAAGCCATTAAAGGCCAAACCAAATACATCATCGTTCGAAAAGCGCCAAAGTTGTTGCAACTCTGTGACAGATGAAGGCATTGCCAATGATTCACCTGCTGCCATAACACAAGCTGTAGCTGGCAATGCTGGTAATATGGTTTGATTGCTGATATACTTGGCCTTGTAGTCCAACAATTTGGCTCTGATATAAAACAAAATATATAATTTTTTTATTACAAAACAATTAAACTTACCTAAACTGCTCTAAAATATTGATGGTACGAGATATTTTCAAAAGACCCTCATCAGCTTCCGTTTGAAATAGTGTCGATACGTCTAAGTCTTCCTCTGCCTTACGCACCAACAAATTGCAAATGCAACGCAACAGTACTGTCATTCTCTGGGTGGTGCGATAGTGTCGGGCATTTGACCAAATTAAATGTATAATATGGACTAAGGGGCCTATTAAGTCCTGGGCATTGCTAAAGTTAATCGCATTAAAGGTGGCCGTTTGACGCAATAATGGCTGCAACCACAACGTTATGTCTCTGGCTTCTTGCCACGCACACACCAGTCTCTTGAAGATCTTCATGTATGATGGATAATAAGAGGACTCAATGGCTTCTAATATAAAAGCCAATGATTTATGGGGTCTCGTTCTTAATTGTTCATAAATATTTTGTAGATTTTTTTGACGATTTAACCAGAAATTAATTTCTTGTTGTGGCACATTCACCGCAACCGTGTTGCTCTTTATTGTTTTGCTCGAGTTAACTGCAGAGTGCAGCACACAATCCGATTTCTCTTGTATTATTTCATGTATTTGTGTCGTCCAATTGATGAACATCTCCTCGAGTTGAGAACGAAACTTTACTTCTAAGGCGGCTTCAAAGTCACTAGAATTTTTAATGCAAAAGAAAAATTGCAAATATAATAAATTTACCATTCTTTAATGTATTAATTAATAATATTTCTTAAATATGCAACAACAAGTTCTAAAGTTTTATTATTTCAATGAGCTTATTAGCTGAGACCTAAACTTATTTCACTCAAGCAGTCTCTAAAGCCTTGGTGTGAATGGTACCCTCTTCTCGTCCCTCGAACTCAATATACTATACCTAACAGCCCAGCGTAGCTCTCAATTTTCGTTTATTAATTTCTATTGCAATTTTCACATTTTAATTAGGTAACTGTATTTTATTTATTAGTTACTGGCATTTGGAAAACTTGTGATTTTCAAAACAAGAAGAACAAATAAACAATTTACTATACTTTTCAGCTCATTATGCCGTAACTTCGAGTAAAATAACAACTACAAACAATTTGCGTCTACTACTTCAACTTTTGACTGCTAATTAGCTGTTGCAAACAGCTACAACTTTGTTACAACGACAAAATTTTCTTCCTTAAGTATTTGCATGATTCAAAACTTTAAGGACTTTGTAATAAATGTTTTTTTGAAATATTTTGCAAAATATAGTGTAGGGAGCATTTCATATGAAAATAGAAACGAATAAAAAAAGTTATATAAGCAAATAAGTCACAGAAACGAAATTCTTAAAAATATTCAAGGCATAAATACTTTTACATAAACGTATGCATATATTACGAATCAGCTGCTCAGGAAGTTGATTACGCACTTCCTTCCAAATAGAAAAATTTGCGAATTGTTACACATTGAACTGGGTACAGGGTGACTGATGAATTTTTCTACATAAAGAAACTCAAGTATTTTTTTTTAATAATTTATATAAATTTAATTTGAAAAATAAAATAGATTCATATCGAATATAAATTATTTGCTGGGTTTTGTATGAGTTTCAAAGCCTACCAAACTTATTTTGTCTTTGTGATTTTCAAAAATATTATTATTCTATGAATTCTCATATAGTTTTTGAAAGTCTGTGCATAAAGTAAGAGGTTTGTGACTGTTCAAAATTTGTGGTTGAAGTCTACTGATGATTTGGTTTAAGCGCCAATGAAATACGTATATAGACCAAGCTAAACCACAAGCAAATAAATTTCAAATTAAAATATAATTACGACAATATGTCGAATAATAAACTTCTTAAATGTTAAATTTATATAAGTTTTTGATTTTGAACCGAATAAATTCAGTAAAGTATGACCATGGTATAATTATACAGATCACTGCGTAAGGATTTGTTATACAAAAATACGGCAACCATAGCTGTGTAAAGAACCGAAGAATGTCAAAAGCACAAAAATAATTGTACCAAAACCAAAACAAAACGAAGTTTTTGACATTCTACAGCTACAAAGCACATAGAGCAAAAATATATCAGCTGTAGTAGCGCTGCCACCTGTTTAAATACACGTTGAGTGTGACTTTGACTCGCAAACCAAGAGTTTCATATGGCGCTGGTTTCTTTTTGAAAAATTTTCCGTTTTTTTTTGTTTTTTTTTTTTTTGTTTTTGGATATATTTTGAGCATTGTCGCTTTTTTATATCAATGACCTCTTTTTAGAGATTTATTTAGTTTTGTTGTTTTTTTTCTTTTTGACTATTTGTTAGGTTTGTGGCGATTTTTTTAATTGTGGCGTTTTTTTCGTTTTGACAATTTTTTCAAGATTTTTGACGATTGTTTTTTGCTTTCTACGATATTTATTTTTAGATTTTGCGATTTTTTTAGCATTTGAAATTTTTTTGTTATTGCGATTTTCTTCGGTTTTGTCGATTTTTTCTTTGTTCTTGCGACCTTATTACTTTTGATGTTTTATTTCATTTTAGCCATATGTTTTTTATGATATTTTTCATTTAAGTGCTTTTTTAATTTTGGCGATTTCTCGTTTCGTAATTTTTCTAGTTTTAGGACTTTTAGCGTTTGTGAAAATTTCAAGACTTTGCCTTTTACGGTTTCTAAGATACATCATCAAATTGTCAACATAGCATAATCAAATTTACATTAACTGATAGAATACCCTTTAATTTTTATTGTTTAAATTTCAATGTAAATTTAATAATAACTTTAAAAATTTCAAGTGTACATATACATCATTAGGATTTCAACATGTTTTGATGTTCGCCTTAGAACATTCTTTAATTTTAAACTGTCATATTTTTGTTGTTATAGCGGTAAATTTTTTTAAAGACGGACAGACAGACAGTTAAAAACGCAGGCATGTCGCAGCGAACTTCTTAGCTCGTTCGTTTTCATATAAATTGTAAAAATTCTATTTTTTATTAGTCTAAAAGGCTGTAGCTTCCATTTGATTACATTGCCAAATACGCCCGTTACATATTCCCTCTAATTTTATTTATTTTATTTCTCGGATCGTTAAAAAACTTAATAAGGCACTTACACCTGCACAAAAACTAGGAGATTTTAATTAAAGTCTTTATAAAAAATTTTAAAAATATTTTTCCAAAACAAAACACATTAATACAAAATTTTCCAAACCAACAACCAAACAACAGTAATGCAGCCAATTCACACACCTTTTTAAGCAGACCATAGCTAATTCACTCATCTTCTTTTATAAATATGTTGTGCAGGGAAGTAAAAAATTATTATAAATATTAGATTTTGAGTCACGTCCATTGAAGTTTGGTATTAAATTATATGTATTTTTACTTTTCCTATAGCCAAGAAACCTTACAAACAATACGGGCTCCTAAAATGTAATAATCACCCTTATTCCAGTGGACAGCTGGGGCTTGTATATTCGCTTTCAAGATGCATTTTGTGCTATTGACAGTATTTTTTCATTCGCTAAGATCTAGAAAACAGCATGAACCTGTCAATAGTAGTTAGTTTTTTTTCCGAAAACGTGTCTCTCTGTTTTAACCAATTTTTTGGTATTGTTTTGATGTGACTAGAATAAGGATGACTATTATGCTTAATACTGCGGCCGAAGTTATGCCATTTAAAATTAAATATTATGTTTCTCGTGCTTTTACTTGACCAATTGTTATGAAACATGACACGCAGCTTGACCTCTGAAAATGGCGATGTCTTGCATTTAGAAAAGTGGGTGACGCCGCTAATATTTGCAAAAGTGGTCGCTTCCATGCCCCTTAAATTTTAAAATTAAAATTAAAAAGTTAAAAGTCATTAAGATTTACTTAAATAAAATATTTTTATGTGTGATACCTTTTCGAAGTCATATCATAAAGTGTATATCGCTCGTTTATTCAAACAACGTCATAACTCAAAAATGTTATAATGATGCGGAATTATTCCTCATATCGTTCTTCATATTGCGTTTCATGCAAGTATATTGTTTAAACTGTATTTACATTGTCTCAAAAATTTAGTATATCTCATTCAAAATCTTTATCGAAATTTATATCGTTTACAAGATATCAAAATCTATCAAAATATCGTATCCAAGACAAGATCCTTTATCTAAAATTTTGTCTTAAACTGTAACTGAAAAAGTACAAACTTAACTCATGAGCACACCTTCAGTAGAAAATTTTGTGGAGCGTAGCAACTTCACGCACCATTTATACAAATACGGGTATGTTGTACAGGGTAGTAAAAATAATAAAAATATTAGATTTTCATAAGATTTCCTATAAATCTACTGACAAATTAGATTTCGTTGTGTATGGGGAAATCTAGTAAAAAGCAACTAGATTTAGCTCGAAATCGCATAGATACTAGATTTTGAGACAATGTAAATGCCCTATTACTCAAATCTTGAAAGCAAAATAAAATTTTATTTTTCCATTAAGTTGTGTGTAAATTGAAAACTTTAAGCTCATTTTCTGGCAAACTAGTACATGCCCATATACATGCTTTTGTTAATGATTTTTATTCTCGACCTAAATAGTCTTATTTAAAGACAGTTCAAGTAATTTGTGCTCGATTTTTTTATAGCAACTTAAGCATATTTCAAAAAATTAGTTTTTGCAGAAAAAAATCGATTTATTATTTTTAATCCTTTGTAAAAATTTTATATAAAATGCTTTAGCACACACCTCTTGAGAATAGAAAATATTTTCATATCTTCATTAGGTTGTATGTAAATTGAAAACTTAAAAACTTAAAAAACGCTGGTTGTTCCGTTCTACTATGTGCTTGTCAGAATATTTACAATTAACATTGGTGTTATTTGTTCATTAATAATTATCACATGCAATTTGGCTTACAAAGCGGTATGAATTTAGCCTGATCAAATCATAAATAAAGAATGAAATTAATTTCGAACAATAATTTAAAATTAATTAAAAACTTATTTTCTAAATTAAATTAAATTAAATTTTGAGTTATGGTTCTGTTGATATTTTTTAGTTAATAGAATATAATGAAATCATTTTTATGCGCCTAAAATTATACTTTGGAAAAATTTCAAAGTTTTCTTCTTATTTTAATCATTTTTACTGTAATGAATTTGTTAAAAGTTAGAACAATAGAGCCTTAAATTTGTGGCCATAAAATATTTGCATAAAAATGCACTCACAAAGACGTAAGCTCATCTCTACAGAGACATTCACTCCTACATGCACCCACACACACACTATACATCTATGTATGTATGTATGTATGTAGTAGTGTATTGGTTAACCTTTTTTGCCATACTTTTGTATTATTTTTTTTCTAAACAAATGTTCTCAATTTTCTCTTTTTGGTTATAAAACATTATCTGTTCCCATTTAAGTCTTGGAAATCTATGAGGAAATAAAAATCTAATGTTAAATAATTTCCAATTTTTCTATATTCTTAAATAAGGGCAAAATGAAATTGTTACTAAAGTATCCAGGACTAAGATGACGCTCCTACTCTTAAGAGATGGCAGGCAACTCAATGGTATATTTAAATACTTCTTTTTTACTTCTTCTCTAAAGTGCTTGTATTGAAGAAGCAAAGAACATTTAAAGTTATTTTCAATATTCTTGAAACTATAAATTCTCAGCCAATTTGTACGCATTTAAAGTCTTCTTTTGTGTAAGAATACGAGTATTAAAGTGTTGTTTGTTATAGATTTCTAAGAGTGTATAAGTGTATGTCTTTTAATATCTTTTTAAGTATTGGTGTGTAGTCAATACATATGTATGCATGTATATAGTATTATAATACACATATATTTATTGCTTTGGGTGTTCCCTTACTCTGCATGTTCTTTAAAATGCTGTTGTTAAATATAAACACTTCAGTTTTATACTTGTTCTTGCACGAGAATAATATTTAAATATGTTTTTAAGGATTTACATAGCCTTACAACTCCTTTGGAATGTATGTAGTTGAGAGTTTAATCGAAATCCTAGAAATTTATTGGTTTCTTAAGTTTGATTTAACCCCAAGAAGGTATGGTATGCATTTTTGTAGTCATAAGCAAATGCGCGCGGTAAATATTTCTAGGATAAAAATGTGAAATAAATTTTATTGAATATTAAGTTTATTACAGAGCTTTTACAAAAGTTTAAGTTAGTACACGTTTTTGTCTATGGGCATTTTTAACCTTTTAATGCACAAAGTTGGATCTGGCTCTCCTCCCCCCACCAAGGTTTCTTGCTCAAAAAGGGATGTTGTGTATCATATTTAAAGATATTTCGATCTAGGCATTTATAGCCTAGCTATATACATTTAAATAAGAAAACACTTTTAAGAATATTTCGTTCTAGAGTCTTATTGAGTTCTTGAGCATGTTTGACTAGGATCAAGGTATAACTACTTGCCGAAGTGCAAGATCAATAGAAGGGAGAAGCACTCTTTGTTGCAAATAATTTTAACAAGTTTAGAAAATATGGAAGCATGCAGAAGCTCTGGCTCTGACGTTGGCCTTGACACATAAAGTGGGTCTTAAGATTTCTTGTTTTTTCTTAGAGTTCCGTATACCAAAGGTGAAAGCGGACCCTATTGCCTTCGCTATTCTGAACAAAAGTCTCTTTGTCACAGGGTGTTTTCTCGAGATTTTTAAGAGCTACGGGCCTGTAATTTTACAGAATATGTAAAGCCACTAGAACAATAATACACAGACAATTGCATATATAGACACTTGGAATTTTCAAAGCAAGTGTATATTTATGCAACTATTATTATATTCTATCAGTAAATGTAATTTTAATAGCTTGCTGTATCTTAAAACAAAAAAAAAATATACAAAAAAAGTCTCCAAAATGAAAAAAGCAGCCAAAAAAATAAAAAAATCGCCAAAAGGAAAAAACGTCAATATTGAAAAAAATCTCTTAAAACTAAAATTAATCAACGAAGAGCGAAAAAAATTCTTCAAAACTAAAAAACGCCAAAACCAAGAAAAAGTTTTAACAAAAAAAAATCGCAAAAACGAAAAAACCGACAAAATTTTAAAAACAGCCACAACGGAAAAAATGGCCAAACAGAAAAAAATCTCTAAAACTAAAATAAATCGCCAAAAACCGAAAAAGGCGCTAAAAGAGAAAAAAAACGCCAAAACGAAAAAAACGTCAAAAGTAGAAAATCTGTAAAATAAATCGTCAAAAAAAACCGAAAAAATTTTAAAAACAGTCACAACAGAAAAAATCGCCAAAATGAAAAAAAAACCGCCAAAACAGAAGAAAATCTCTAAAACTAAAATAAATCAACAAAATCCGAAAAAATTTTAAAAATATTCACCCGTGTTTTGAGACATAAAATTGTGCTGCAGTGGGATTTAAATAAAAAAAAAAGACTGCCTATTGCGGCAGTTTCTAAGCATGTCCTTTCAATTTTAATTTAATTTAATACGACTTTAGAGCAACTATAGTTGACGTTAAATTCCAAAAATACCGTTAATAATTAATAATAATAAAATTTATTTATTAACTTAAGCAGAGATTGTGGTCAAAAAAGATCCACAGCCGTCTTTTATTTGGATAGTTTGGGCAAAGTTGTTTCTGCCAATTGTTTTTAGGTGATAAATAATGAACCAAATAGACAAGCCGATATGAGTACGAATATACTTACCAAATTTCGGGTGACTTAGACCGGTTTTTAGGTCTCAATTCTATGTTAATAAAATTGCAAAATCATTAGGCAACTTAATATCTACTAAAGGGCTGCACAACATGTTCTAAAAGTGTTGTATTCTATTTCACACTACTTCCAAGCACTCTGTTTCAGTGTAAATATAATAACAAAATAAAACTAACACTAAACGTTTTTCTCCATAGTTTTTTTAATACTTTTGTTTTCAAAACAATTAGAATATCATAAACTAAAAGTGAGAATGAAATTAAAGAACAGTAGATCATAAGATCATACCAGAAATAATAAAATGCAATAGAACACGAGCACAAATAATCAAACTATGTATATAAAGCGTGTCTCAGTAAGAGTGCACTTTTTAAAATTGCAATATTTTTTTTTTCATACAAGTGTCAACTCTAAAATTTGACTGCTGTCACATATGCTTATTCCGATTACTAAAAATAGAGCGCATTTTGAAAGAACAACTCGTTATAATTGTGAAAATGAAGCCGAAATTTCAGAGACTGTGAACGGCATTCGTTGCAGGAATATGATAACGCACTTCTTGTGGCCTCAACTGGACGGCATAAATCTGGACAACATGTAGTTTTAGCAGGACGGCGAAACCTGCCACACTGCGCATGAAACAATCGACTTATTGCAGCAACGATTTCCAGAAAACATTATCTCACGAAATTCTGATGTCAACTGGCTACCAAGATGATTTAACGCCGTGCGATTTTTTTCTTTAGGGGTTTGTGAAATCTCGGGCTTATGCAAATAGACCCGAAACAATTCCTCAGCTCAAATTGGAAATCCAACGCGTCATCGATGAGATACAGTCACATCTCTTTACAAAAGTCATGGAAAATTTCATGAAAATAGTAATGGTCTGTCATCGGAGCCGTGGGGGACATTTGCCGGATATTTTATTCCATACTTAATCGGAACATGTCTTCTTTACAATACAATAAAAATATCACAACTCTGTCATAAAATACTTGGTTTTATTTTAAAATGAATAACTGCACTCTTACTGATGAAGCACCCTTTACATAAATTGAAAATATAAATGTATAAGTATATACAATATTATTTCATTGCAAATAAAATATCTTTTCAGCTTTCATACTCCCACCGAAACTCAACATTTTTCTTTTACACGCAAAATTTTCTTTGCTATCAGAACATTTAAAAATGTCTTGAGCATTCAAACATGTCTTGAATGTTCTATGTAACTTTTGATGTTCTATATCATTTTTGTTTTGAAAGGCAACAACATTGTTTCATTGCAAATTTATTCTGTGTTCTTATTGTGAAGCAAAACACATATTTTGGTTAACAATAATGGAGCAAAATACACACACATTTGAAATTTAATGATATTTGCTTGTAAGCCATGTTTTTAATGCTTGTGCAGCACTCTAATTCTTAGATGTTTGGGGGTTTTTACTTATTCCTGCAATTTCCCGCAATAAGCCTTGTTATTCACACAAAACTGCCGTATTCCAAAAAATTATTCTTATTTGCAAAAGGTTTAAATTACTTTTTATTCACACGACAGAAAATCTTTAACATTTGAAGGTTAATAAATTCTTGTTTCAAAAAAAAAAAAGTTTACTTATAAATTTTTGTTTTATTTTCTTTTACGAAAAGTTATTTTTCAGTTCTTATAAAAAGGTATTATCTATCAAGTTTAATGTCGGACAAAAAAAAAAAAAAAAACAAAAAGAACAACAAAAAGCAACTGGCATTTTTAGAAAGGTAAAGAAGGAGTATTGTATCCATTATATTCACTTACCCATTTTTAACATGACCTACGACTTGTTCAATGACTGCTGGCGAAACTAATAATGATAAAATTGTTCGATTGTTGGTTTTGCCTTTAATCTGCAATAACAAAAGATAACAAGAAGGTAAAAAGATTTAAGCAGCATTTATGTATGTACATGCGAGAAATTTTGTAAAAATTTGTTGTAAAGTCTCACCAGAAGGTGCGACGAACTGTTCAGCTTTATTTATATATTAACCATTTAGGCCCAAATTTACAGTCGTTAGTTAACTAATAGCAATGGTTGAACCAATAATATTTGATTCACAGCTCTTTGTGTACCATTAGTTAAACCGCCAAATGTCATTGGTTAACAAATAGTTAGACAACAGCTGATTCATTGTAAACATTCTGTTGTGAAAATTTTAATGAAATAATACAGCAAATATAAACAAAACCCATATGCCATAGCAAAGCTGTCGATAGTGAAACTTAGTTGTTTGATAGGGTTACCATTATTTGCTCATATTAAGAACTTTATTTAAACAATGCACTGTAAATATGAAGTATTAGTTAAACAATAGTTATCATTTTAGTTTACTAATAATTAACTAATGACTGTAAATTTGGCCCTTAGTTAATTTTAGTTTGTTTACAATGAAACCTGGCTATAACAAACGCTGTGAAAATTGGAACAAAGTGTTCTATTATTATGCACAGTGGGTACTTTTGCAAATTAAATGGTAATAAATCTGGAACTTCTAAACTATTAATTGAATTTATATGAAACTTTGAACATTCGTAGAGGAAAACTTAGGCTTTATAACACATATTTTTGGCAGTGTTCTGGCTTAAGCTGGTGGTTGCGGTGGGCTAAAATTGACCACATGAGATTAAAAAGAAACTTCTGAGGCTTGTAAGTTAGAAAAATGATTAGATATTTACAAGATAAAACGTTTTTAGCTAAACTTGAAATTTTCATGAAATAATGTCTGAAGATGTGTTTTGGTATCTCTTATAACTTAGAAGATATTTTACTTTAGAAAAAATTTTTTTTTGCCTTGCCTTTTTTTTTAGTATTTTACCAATAACTTTTTTGTATATTTTTGGATTTTAAATTAAAAGACAGCATTAAATTTTTCACAAAAAAAAACTTATTATTATCTGATTTCGTGAAATCGGTAAAAGACTAAGAATTAAAATTTTTTTTTAAATTTTCATGAAAAAGGCATGTTTTTTTAAGAAAAAGTATATTCATTATTTTCAATTTTGTGTAAAAAGTTGTTTAACACATGCACTTTTAAACTAAAAAGCGCTAAAGACAATCTATTCAGAATGTGCTAAGATCACAATAATTCTTTTGTATTTTTAATATGCACCTTATATTCAGCAGTGTCCAAAAATCTTAAATTCTAAAAGATTTTTTTGTATTTAAGCGCTTATAAAAACTTGTGACGGTAGACTTAAAGCTTAGCTCAAAACGCTTTATCCCATAAAAATCGAATAATTTTTCTAAAAGTAAGAAGCCTTAGAAGTATTTTTGACTCCCATGTGGTGCACTTAGGCCCCATGTAAGTCCTGTCTAGCTTAAGCCAGAATACTGTCAAGATATGTATTATAAAGTTTAAGTCCTCCTCTACGGATGTTCAAAGTTTCATATAAATCCAATCAGTAGCTTAGAAGTTCCAGATTTTTTACCATTTATTTTTCGAGACTTCCCACTGTGAGATGTTGCATAAACACGTTGCAAAGTGTGTACCTATTAGGGATGGGCAAAAAATATCGATATATCGAAATATCGATATTTACGAAAATATATATTGGTATATATCGCCGATATTTCAGAAACCGATATATCGATACATCGATTCTTATTTACGAGTATTGGGTTTCGATATTTTTAAGATCTCTATAAATTTTAGCCGTTCTTTTGACTCTAGGATTCATCACTGCTAGTGATGCGAAAAAATAGAGAAATTTCATAATAATAGAAAAGGCTGAGCTAAATGTTAAATTTGGTTTGTGTGGGTATAAGTCTAAAGGCAGAATTAGTTTCTACTTTCTGTTAGGAATCGGCTTCTTCTTTTTTTGTTTATAGAAATCTTATGCAAGCTGTTAGTTTTTCTTTTTCGTTCTGTTCTGTTCCGGTTCAAGCTGTGAAAATCAAAAAAGTGTTAAGTAATTGTAAGTCACAGCATAAATCAAATAAAAAAATTTCGAAATAAACTGTGATTGTGCTTTAAGAATTTAAAAAATTAAACTTTTACCAGAAAAATATAAAACTATTTTGAAACATATCAATAGACGATGCAAAACTCATCACTTTAGTGGAAATAAAATGAAAAGTAACGATTGAAATTTAGAAATAGAACGGTAATAGAAAGTAAGGACTAATGAAGCCTTAAGAAGCTACAGTAGGTTACGTATGACTTAACATATGCAGTTCTCTTGTATTAAAATGCTTAAAGTGACTACTCGTGCGTGGATGTTTTTCGTATTCCGCAACTATGAACGTGGAAATGTTCAACACTGGGCATTCATAAAACAATGATTAAGAGCCTTATTTAAAAAATTTATTACGGCTTTTTAAAGGCTTAATAAGCAAAATTATTAAAATTTATGGAAATCGGTTTTAAAAACTCTTTATAAAGCCTCAATAATATTTATAAATAGGGCTGTTAATATCTAAAGAAATCCCTAACAAAAAACTAAGTTCGAAAATGATGCCGCTTAAACTTTTTTGCCGGTTATGGCACGATATTTAAGTATCTGTATTTATTTTAAATTTGAAATATTTTTGCAGCATTTGTAGGCAAAAAATATCGATATATCAAAACATCGATGTTTAAAAAAAATATATATCGATACTACCCTGACGTTTAAAAGAGTGGAAACTAACTGTTATTGGTGCACTCTAATTAAAAAACTAAACCACATTGGCAACACCTCTTATACGACATGAGATGAGAGCGGAAGAAAGCAAAATCTTCTCTCACATGCATAGCAGGGGAAAACCCATAAATGTAAATGCCCTTTAACAAGGAACAAATTTTTCATCAGGTACCTTTAAAATCATTCAATTAAACACAATACTTATGTCTTAACATAATATTTGTCAAAACATTTCAAAAAATACAAAGTATGTTCATAGAAATTTCTCATTATTGGACATTTACCTCTATTAGTGTTTTTCTAACATCTTTCATGCGCGCATTTAAATCTTTGCCAACAACTTCTGGCCATAGTTTGCGATTTAGGGAATTCTGCAACAATGGTTGCAATATTTCATCAAACAACACGGCCAATGTTTCTATTTTACTGTGTAGCGGAAAATCACCGTATATAACTTCGCTTCGGTAGTTGTCTCTAGTTAAGACGGTGTGCAGTTGACGTTTCATAAAATATGTACATTTACCACGTGGCACACCATCCAGCGTAGAGAAACTGCTCGAGGGTGGTGGTAAAGGAGCCAACAAAGCTGTGCAAGCTGTCATAGCAGCTGCGGCAGCTACTGTGGCTATAGCCGCTGATGAGATAGATGTTAGAGACTTATTATTATTAAGAATTTCCTTCTGCTCGTCTGCTGTTGAGGCATGAGATATCTTTGTGGCCTCTAAGGCTGGTGCTGTCACGGCCGTTATAGCTTTTGGCAGTACTATGGCGTAATTATGCTGATACAAATCGTTTATTGAATTTCTTGGTATTAAGTGTCCAGCCGGGTTGAGTGTCATAACAAGTAGACGTCTTTGTGGGTTGTTCAGCCAGTCCAACAAAATGAGCTGGAAAATTAAATTGAATAAATAAGATTAAAAAAAAACAATATAAAAAATGTATCCCTTGCTATCATAAACAAGATTATAAATATCATTAGCAATATTTTTGTTCTTTCTGCTCAAGGCGGATGTGTTTTTGGAAAAGAGCACAAAAACACAGCAACCTTTTGGGTAATTGATTGTAAATTTTTCATCATATTTTAAGAAATTAATGTGTGTTAGTTTCTCTGGAAAAAGAAAGAAGATTCTTCGGGGCATAGTTTTATATTTATAAGCTAGTGTCTTATCACAAACACAAACTGTGTCCAGACATGAATTTTTATAAAAAAAAAATAAATACTAAAATATATATAAAAATGGTGTTTGCTTAATATCAGCTAGAACTTTAAATATATAAAAAATAACACAAAAAATTGGCTTCACTGCAATACGTTAGCAATAGCTCTTCTTGATGAAACAAATGAAGTTAGGAGACTGAAAAGGTTTCACATATAAATATAATATTAGATTTAGTTTAATTAAGCTTACTGAAGCTTAGTAACATCTGTTAATTAGTTTTTGTTTTTATCAAATTTACTTATTATTGTAAAATAGATTGTAAATAAATACATTGAAAAAAAAGTGTACCAATTTAAATGTGAGCCACTGTATGTGCAATTCACAATTGGCTGCATATATTCTGTTTAATATTGAATTGTATTAAAATATTTTTATGGTGCATTTTTTGTAGCCTTGTTTGTTCAGTTTTCATAATAATTTAAATGTATAATAATTTAAATATTAATTTCTCTCCTGCCATATTTTTTATATGAATTATGTTGTTGTTGGGCTTATTTGTGGTTTGAAATACGATTCTGAACTACAACTCTTTAGTTTATTCATGCTTTTTTTTTCTTCTTTTAATCCAATTGTTTTCGAATGAATTGAGTTTATTAATTAAATAAAAACAATTTAAACCCATTTACACAGCATATTCCACAACAGATTACACGAATACACTACATCAAATGCCGCTAGCTGCAATTGTCGCCTTGTAGCCAGCTGTTTTAGTATTTTGAAAAAGAGCTCAGCATCATAAACAGCTGACTATCAAGTATTAATAGGTGTGTTTCAGAATATTTCGTACAATTTCGGACTAATGAGAGAAAAAAGAAAATTACTCTCTGAATATGCAAAAGTTATCCATAATTGCTGGAACGCAAAAAACCATAATTGCACGTCTTGAAATATTAATGTTGCTTAGTCCCTGTCCAGATTTGCAATTTTTGTTGCAGCAATTCTTCAATTTATTGGTGAGATAGGTGAGGAGATTGGGGAGGGGTATATAGTTTCATGTGCTCGGCAATAATCTTTTGATTTGAAATTCCTACTTGTTTATATCAATTTGTTAGTTGTATTTGACGTTTTTTATTTATTTTATTTCTTCAGTTGTGTGAAAATTAAAAAATATATAGCATAATATAAATAGAATTTTGAATTTTTCGGTTAAATTTCTCGTGTAATAGACATTTTTTAATGCATAATTGTAAAATTAGAATTTCCTAATGTGGACACTTATGCAATTTCAAAACAGAATTTTTAAAAATTGCTGCAACAAAAATTCCAAGTCTGGACGAGGACTTACTTTCTACATAAAAAATAATTTAAGTGATTTTAATCGCTTTAAACGCATAACATTATAAAAGCAAAAAATTTGCATCATTGGCAACAGCTGTAAGAAGTTAATGAAAAAAATCTCCAAAAAAGTAGAAGCTGCGTCAACTATGTAAAAATTATAAAAAGCCTTTTTTTTATTTTAAAGAAATAAAGAAATATGCACAAATGTGCTTACAACTTCAAATTTGTGCAAAAATCCTTCCATTTTGCTTTTTAGTAAATTTGAATGTAAAAACTTTTTTCCTATATTTTTCAAATTTTCTGATTAATTTTTCAGTTTCATGTGTAAACAAAAAACAGCTGATTATTTAATTCTTATCCGAACTTACCCAGAAGAAATAGTTCTTACTAATTTGTTCAGGAAATGAAAAAAAAATTACTCTCTCATTCGCTCTCAAAATTGCACAAAAATTGCTATCTGGAACGCTTTTGGATAACTTTGTACTAGTTCGGACTGTTTTGTTATGCATTTGGAACAGACCTAATACATACTTGAAAGTGGCACTTTCAAATATTTTACATGGGTATGGCAAGGCTGCCAGCTGATAAATATTTTTCATCGGGTTTGTCATTTATTTAGTGAAAGGTTTGTTATTTACGAACATGAATCATGAGACAATAAAAATAATTAAAACTTGCTACAAAAGGGCTGGTGCAAAAGTGGTAGCAGTGTTTCGAGCACCACGAAGTGATAATAATCCTTTTAATCGAAAAATTTTAAAATCCCATGTAATATATGTACATATATATCTAGACATTTGAAATTTGTAAGGTTGGTGTATTTTTATACAGACTACAACAATTAACACTAAAATGTAAAAAAATTTACATTAAAGGGTGTTCCATCAGTTAATGTAATATTGACTATGTATCTTGGAAACCGTAAGAGGAAAACTCTTGAAATTTTTAAAAACGGTAAAACTAAAAAATTCCAAAATTTTAAAATCGCCAAAAAGAAACAAATCACCAAAAACCGTAAATATCGCCAAAACGAAAAAATCGCCAAATTAAAATTTTTTTTTTAAACTGAAATAAATCGCCAAAAACCAAAGAAATCACCAAAATGAAATAAATCTCCAAAATTAAAAAAAAACCCAAAAAACTGAAAAAAATCGCCAAAACTAAAAAAGCGCTAAAACTTAAAAAAAGTCACCAAAACCGAAAAACACAAAAACGCCAAAACTAAGAAAACTCTCAAAACCGAAAAATTTTTAAAAGAAAAAGAAAAATGCCAAAACTTTATATTATATAGGCTAAAGTTCATATAGTATTACATATGTAGTGTCCGTACGGAACCCTACGTGCGCGAGTCAAAGTCGCACTTTACTGAATTTATTACATCTTGCTTTATCTTGGACACCCTTTGAGGCAAACTCTTTAACTTTTTTAAAAACGGTAAAACTAAAATATTCCAAAATAAAAAAAAATTGCTAAAACGAAACTAAAATCCCCAAAAAAAAGCTTAAAAATTAAAAAACGCTAAGACTAAAATAAATTGCCAAAAACAATAAAAAAAGATTACAAAAAAATGCCATAAAAATTAAAAAAAAAAACACAAAAAACTAAAAAAAAATCCATAAACGAAAAAGTATTAAAATAAAAAAAAAATTTGCCAAAAACCGAAAAAGTTTAATATTAAAAAAAATTACACATTAGGTAAGCTGAAGTTCGTATAGTATTACATATGTATGTAGTAACCGTAAGGAACCCTTCGTGTGTTAGTCAAAGTCACACTTTCCTGAATTTTTTATACTTTTACGTGATATGGCGGTAGCATCATCCGCACCTGAAATAATTGAAGGTGGCAATACTGATTTATGTATATATGCTTGAACATCAGTTGCGGATGATGCTAACGCCATCTCAAAAACAATTAAGTAGTTGACTGGAGGCAACAAGTGCAGCTGGTGGAATTTAAAAGTCATGTGTTCGTGTAGGGCGCTGTGGTGAATGTGTTAACAGCTTAATATTGAATATATATAAATAATCTACTGATGCGGCGTATATTCCCAATTGTCATAAACTGTATTAAAGTTTTAAGTGCGAAATTATCTCTTATTTGCTTATTGCTCATTTTGAATGAAAATTGCACCCAATTAACCAAAAAACAGATTAATGCTTATATCGTGCCGTAAACGCCAAAAAAAGCTTAAGCGACATAATAATCATTTGCGATCGTAAATAGATTTTCGTAAAACAAACTAAGTCCAAAAAATGTGTCGCTTAAGCTATTTTAGCGTCTATGGCGCGATATATATATGTATGTATGTACGCGTATGTATGTATATAAGTCAATTAAATAAAACACATGTGTAGAATTGGCTGCTATTTATTCAGTCTCTCTGACCAAATCACAATAGGCGGATACAGCCTCAACAACACGGGCGATTGATTTAGGGCGTCTTTTTGAGTTAAAGATTAGATATTAAATTAACCTTAATCTTCAGTTGCAATTTTTGGGTTGTCGATTATATTGGTTTATTTGCTAGTTTAAGTGATCACTCGTGGTGGTTTAATCTTACTTTAGTATTGACAACAATATAACTTTTTGTAAAAATTATATGGTAAAATAAGTTAAAAACACTTAAATAAATATATATATTTTATATTATATATATATTCCCTTTAACACGCGCAATATTTTACTTGTAAATAATAAAATATGACAGTTTCTTCTTCTTCCCACAAAAAATCAAAGTGTATTAATAACATGTACGAATTTTGCACAGAAAATGTTGCCACTATTATGTTCCTCAGTATGGTAATACTACATATAACAAGAAGTTTAAACTACTACTCAAAAACATCAAACTCAATTATATGAGATTAAGTTAATTTTCGGATTAGCTAATTAGAGAAATAAACTAATCTTAATCTTGAACCCAAAAAGTCGCCCTTAATCGTTTTTATCAAAATGGGCGTTCTGTTCGGCCAATGTTCCGCGAGCTTGGCGGAATAATTATCTGTAACTATGAGGCCCACTAAAGTTGTTTCACGCGTCATGTTTTTTACATACGGCATGTCAAAATTTCCCATTGAAAAATATATGTATGCCTGCGTATGAAAACACTAAAACTTTTCATCTTTAAGAGTCAGGGGGTCTAGTATGTAATTTGAAACGAAAGAAAATTGTAATGTTAATAAAATACAAAGAATTTCTTTCGTTTCGAAACACAGGGTAGGCCTCCAGGCGGCAAAGTCAGATGATTAAATTTTAATTAGAGCGCATTCTACTTTCATCTGACACAGCATCTGATCCGACAATCGTAATTTTTTTCTATACATTTTGTCGCTTAAAATAACGATTGTTTGATTCTGAAACTTATTTGTAACTATAGGACGCAGCTGATATTTTCTGTTGATTTTTGTCGATAAAATTGACTGCACATAAAGTATTTTCACTTAAATAACGACACAGCTGACATTAACCTGCAGCGAATATCGTTAAATTGCTACTGAATAGCAAATTCGATAAACTTTCGTTAAAATTATTTTCGCGATTATCGTTAAAAAAAGTTAGTGAATCGCACTACAGCTGTTTTGGTGTAAAAACAGTGGCAAAAATATAGAGAAAGAAGAAGTTACTCGTACATGTTAGTGCTTTCAAACTGACATGGTTTTAATAAAAGTTGGTTTTAACGTTAAAACCAACTGTTAATTCCTGGTTTTAGCATACAAATTGCTTTTGTTAAAAGCAACTTAAAACCATTTTATATTTGATTCTAAGTTGGTTTTATATAATGCAATCTTTTTTTCGCTGTGCTAAATTCAGTGCTGACAAGTCAAAATGATCGGAAGCAGCTGATAATATTTATGCCAGGGAATCATAATAAATGTCGCATGAAAGATTTTCAGCTTAATAACAAAAGTTAAAAATTTTAAAAACACCCGAATATATCTAGAGAGGATGCAATATCTCCGTGTCCGTGGAAACGGACAGACACACAGATACACAGATACACAGACACACACTACAAACTTAAAACACCCCTTTTTTTAGTCGGAGGTTAAAAATAGATGCAGCAGCAACAATAATCAAAAAAAAATTATTGAAAAAAGAGTTTTTTGGACGGAAAACAACGAAAATATTTTCATAGACCTCTGGAAAGTGAAAATAAACGATATGAGTGACATCGATCCGCCGATAAAAAATTTTTATTTTGTGATGCACAAACAATAACTTGATTTCCAAGCACTTCTTCACTTTATATTACCAGTTCCGTAACTTTAAAATATTTATTCACAATTTTACAACGCATTGTAAAATTTCCGAGTTTTTCATACAAACAAAAAAAATTTGTTGTACCGTTTGTCCAATAAATGTTATAAACAGCAAAAAAAAAAAAAAACAACAACAAAAACGCGTATTTCTGCAAGGAGATTTATTTTATTTTGAGCAAAGTTATTAGTCAGTCTGTGAGTTAAAACCTGAATTTAACAAAGTTGCAGTGTGAATTCAAAATCAGCTGTTTATGGCTTTAACGTTAAATCCACATTTTAACTTTCAGTGTGAAAACACTATTAAAAGAGATGAGTGGTCTAGCTGACAATTCAGATGTAAATTACATGCCGTGTGAAAGCCCTCTACAAAAACAAGGAAACAAAATAAGGTTTATTGGGCTATGATGACGACATCGACAGAAATTAATTGCTTGCAAAAAAATGTAACATACAAATATTCAATAAATTATTTTAAACAATAGAGAGCATTGAGGCTTTCATATTGTTGGTTGTTGTTGTTTAATACAACTATTCTCGTGTCGTGTGTGCATTTTTGTATGCTTTAAATTCCATTTACCTGATACTCCTGGGTGGCCATCATTTTAAGCCATTTATCATGCTTAACTCGTAAACTGGTTAACGTATAACTTGTTATAAACTCTAATCTGGCATCATTTGACAAGGACAAACAACCAGTTTCACTAGGCAGGATGCTGTTGCCGGCGGTAGTAGTGCTGCCACTGCCACTGCTGTTACTGACGCAATTGCCATTTGAATTGGTGTTGGTGTTGGCGTTGGTGTTGATGTTAACGGGGCTGCTGTTGGTATTCATGGCAAGAGGATTGTGTGCCACTTCCTCTGTTGAATTTGCAGGAATTTCATTCATTTATTAAAATCTTCTCAAAGTTTTTTCTTTTTTTTGCGCTGTTGTTTTATTAAGTTTGGAACTTAAATTAAAGTGTGTTTTCACCGTTTAACGATTTTGCAACAAACGTCTTTGCTAAAGCTTTCAGCACAAGTGAACAAGGGGTTTTAGCTTGGTGATAAATGACCCCGGCTGTACAAAACATTTGAAACACTAAAGTGCCCATTAAAAGAAAATTAAAACACAAAAAAAGGAAAATGTTTGGTGTGTTGGTGTCAGTGTTTTAGGGGAATAAGCTATACAACTGCACACACACACACACTATAACACACATTTAAAAACATTAGTGGAATGTGCATTCAATAATATCGATCAAACTTCAAACTTTCTAATGCAAATTAAAAATTTATACGTTGAAAATTTTACATTTCCCTTCTGCCGTTCTCACTCACATTCGCATTCCCACAAAATGGTATTAAAATAACGAGGTTAATGCTTGCACAAGAATCCCATGATGGAAGTTTTAATTCCATTTATGTACGCAGTAGGCATGCAGCAAGTTGCACTCTTGATACATGCTGGTCTACATACATACGTACATACATATATACTCCTATGTATGTGTATGTACATATGTATGCAGCTTTAGCTTTGGTTAGACTAATGTTGTAGACTTTGCTGGCTGATTGGAGTTTTGTTTAATTAGAAACATGTTTTGTTGCATCATCATCGTCATCGCTATCGTTGTGTTGTTGTGTCTTGTAATTTCCGTTTGTTTAAAATGTAACGGATATGATTTTGTGCATGTGCAAGTGAGCGCACAATTAAAAATATTAAGGGTTTTCATGAGACTGTTCAAAATTCTCGCAAACTGTGCAATTAAGCATTTTTACACTCTCGGAAATAAAATGTCAAAAATTTTATAGAAATTTATTTACACAAACCTGTTAAGTTTGCCCAATAATTTTGGTTCGTAAACTTAAGCTGTGCATTTTGTAAACATCAACTTCTTGCTTTTTAGGGTTCCGTACACCAAAGGTGAAAAAAGGACCCCTATTGTTTTCGCTACCCTGTCCGTCTGTCCGTCACACGGTATTTTCTCAGGAACCGTAAGAGCTACGGACCTGAAATTTGGACAAAGTATGTAGAACCTTGGCCACTACAACAACAAATACATGAGAATTAGAAATTAAAGGGTGTTCCAAAACGAGCGACGAAAAATTTTAAAATCTCATGTAATATACATACAATTGTATGTACATATGTGTATTGATACTTGAAATTTGTAAAATTAGTGTATTTTTATATAGACTACAACAATAAACATTAAAATATTAAAAAAATTTAAATTAAAGGGTGGTCCATCAGTTAATGCAATTTTGACCATATAAATTTGACAAATTGCTATATCTTGGAGACCGTAAGAGGTAAACTCTTGAAATTTTCAAAAACGGTAAAACTAAAAAATCCGAAAATTATAAAATCGCCAAACCGAAAAAAATCGCCAGAACCTAAAAAAATTGCCAAAAATTTAAAAAAATCGCCAAATCGAAAAAATTTTACAAAATTAAAAAAAATTCTAGCACTAAAATAAATCGCCAAATTCAAAAAAATCGTTTAAATGAAAAAAAATCTCCAATATGAAAAAAACGCCAAAAACCGAAAAAAATCGCCAAAACGCGAAAAATGCGCCAAAACCAAAATAATTGTTTATGTGAAAAAAAAAATCACCAAAATGAAAAAAAATCGCTAAATATAAAATAAAATCGCCAAATTTAAAAAAAATCGCCAAAACGAAAAAAATCGCCAAAATTTAAAATAAACGCCAAGAACCGAAAAAATCCTCAAAACGAAATAAACGTGCCAAAACTAAAAAAATCGCCAATACCAAAAAAATCACCTATATGAAAAAACGCCAAAATTAACAAAAATTGCCAAAAGTAAAAAAACTTCAAAAACCAAAAAAAAATCGCCAAAACGTGAAAAAAGTGCCAAAACTCAGAAAGCGCCAATAAATTCAAAAAACCCCCAAATTAAAAAAAAACGCTTAAAAGCGAAAAAAACCCAAAAACGAAAAAAATGCCAAAACTAGTTTATATTGTTCGTATTGACTTACATATCTCGTGTACGGGCACGAACCCTTCGTGTGCGGGTCAAAGTCGCACTTCACTGACTTTATTTGGACTTCTTTAGGCACTTTTAGACACACACACATTTTTTTACTTTTATAAATATGTTTTTTAATTAAAACTTACCTTGTTTGTGTAAGGCGCTTGAGTTAAAAATCTTGGCGTTTCTGTAATAGATTAAAGAAAAGTTGTACAAGTTTCCTTTAACCTATTCCAAAAAAGCCAAGATTTCAAACTCAAACGCCTTACACAAACAAGGGGTAACATTCTAAATGAATTTAAATATTAAGGAAAAACACCCATTCCGATGCATAAACCATAATTTATTTGCCTATGATGGATAATAAAATCAATATTCCAATATCCTAATAGTTTTCAGTTTTAATTGATACCGAAATATTTTAACTATACAATTATGTAAATCTTCATCATGCCAATGGATGTCTTTGTTAAAAAAATAATAAAAAAATGGCAGATGGTTAAAAACAACATTGAAACATTTGCACAAGCACAAAACACAAAAGAAACAAAAAATTAGAAAAAGTGATAAAAAGAGACACGATTACACAAATGCCTTCTTTTATTCAGTTTTTTTTTTCTTTGTCTTTTCAATTTTCTGTTTTTTTACACTCATTCATTTAGAATACTTGGCAATTTGTGAGTGTTTTATCTTTTTGTCAGCACCATCAAAGAGATTTGATCAAAAAATAATTCTTTTAAAAACAGTTTGTAACAAAAGTAATAGTTTAGCAGAGTTTGTTTTTCAAATTGAGGAGTCGACACCGACTGTCCGACCGACAGCACTAAAGATGCTGAATAAACAATTTTAGGTTTGTAACAGCAGACAAACGCCAGCCAGTGTCCATTTGCCAGCCTTTTCCTTCGTTTTCAAGTTAAATGTCCAAACAAAAGTGGGCCCACGTTGTCTGCAAAGAAAAAAAATACAGTAATAGCATAAAAAAGGGACTGGAAAGGACAAGAAGTTAAAGGGAAAAAAATAATATAAATAACCTTTAAAAGGAATATTTGAGTGAATTGACTTTCATGAGTTGGTTGGAAAATGTACAATCATATGTATGTATGTATGTATGTATGTGTTTGTAAAACAAATGAAACTGATGGTTGGTAGTAGATTAAATAAACCTGGCAAAAAAATTGTGCTTCAAGCAAAAAAGAAAATTAAATCTTATAGAATTTTCTTAAGTGTGACAGGCAATTGGCCAATCATTCAAAAAGTTCTCATACAAATACATCAGGATTTGAAACACATCAAGTTATTTGGTAACAAAAAAACCTTCACACGCTACACTTAATTAATACAAGTAAGTGTGGTTTGTGGGTTGTTGCATGCGCTAGTCTTCCATGGTGAAATATTTAGATTCAGTAATAGCCATTGGCGGAGCTAAACAAATTTCTGGCGGAGAGGAAACTAAGTAATTTGAAGTTGAAATTGCGAACGAAATTCAGCGTTCGCACAAGTATTGAATGACAATTGAGTTGATTTCCTAAAAATGTGTTTAGTTGCATCACATTTTGCAGTATTTTTTAACCGACTTCAAAAAAGGAGGAGGTTTACAATTCGTCTAAATTTTATTAGGTGCGTATTTTCATAACTCAGTACATTTTAAACCGATTGTAAAAATCACCCTTATTCCAGTTGTCGTCATCGACGTCACTTTAACACAACACCAAAAAATTGGTGCTCGTGTATCCGTAATCGAAAACAACTGACTCCTGTTTGCAGGTTTATGCTATTTTTTAGACATTAGGGAAAGGAAATAGATTTTCAGTTGCGTAAAATTGTTCTCGAGAGCGAATAAACAAGCCCCAATTTTTGGGTGTTGTGTTAAAGAGACGTGGATGACGACAACTGGAATAAGGGTGAATGTTGTTGGTGTCCGAGACTATAAAGCTTTCCATTGGTCCCAATGTAAAAAAAAGTGATAGGCCCACAATTTTTTATATAATTTTATGATATTCTACTTATTTGATTGCTGCGAAATCTATAAAATACGTTTGGTTCTTGTAATCAAATAATTTGAAAGTTGCAAAAATGGGCGGGGCTACACCCATTGAAATTTATGATACCATTTAAGGCGTTTCTACTCAACCGATTTTTACGAAACCTACCACGCACTTTGAGCTCTAAAATAAACACAATCCCCCAATAAAAAAATGGGTGGAGTACTGTCCATTAAATTTAATATTTTATTTTAAATGGTTCTACTTTACGGATTTAACACACAATATTGCATTATAAAATTTAATTTTATATTTCACGTACTTATTATATTCTTCTATCAGATCTTTGCATTGAAGTCGGTTTTTTTGGCAGAAAGAATTATTTAGTTGAATAAAGTCTTTGCTACATTTATACAAATTGTTTTCACAAAAACCAAATTAAATATAATGGGCCATAACCATAGTCACAGAATAAAGTCGGTTCTTTTTAGAAACAACTTAAAATTTAAAACCTGTTTCTAAATATTTTTCCACTATAGTCAAAAACAAAGTGTGTTTTAAGTTGAACCGACTTTAACTGGGTGCCACAACAAATATTGGAAATCGTTCTCATGATCGAAAACAAAATATAAGAATTTGGCATCTCTCTCTCTCTCTCTTTCATCTCTCTCATCTCTCTTATCTGACTCTGTGTCATGAAAAAAGGGTTAAATTTAATAACAAGATAAAATAAAACAACGGAACATAAAAATAACTTAACAAATAATTAATATAGAGAAATAATAAAAGGCATTTGTATTTTGTATTATTTTAATACAATAAACTATTCAAAAATTGGATTATAAATTGTGTATAGGAACAAAAGAAGCAAAGAGATAGAAAATCATACATACATACAAATTTGTACATAGATAATATACATACATACATATATATACATATTTTCTCTTTTGTTTTAATGTGTTTATCTTGAACTAAAGAGCCAAAGTCGATGCTAATCTAGTTAAAAACAGCTTCAGCATGTTTTAAATTTCGATCCGACTTTTTCCTTTAAAGTGCAGTTTTTCTCGTCTTTGATAGGTCGAAAGTTCATATTTAAAAAAGTTCATTCTAAAACCAAAGAAGTCGACTTTTTTGTTGACTATGGTTATGGCCTTATGGGTTCCATTAATCTTTTAGTTTCATATTAATTAAAGAAAAATTTTAATTTAATTTCTTGTTTTAACTTTGATATATTTTGAGCTTCACATTTGTTTAATAACTTGTTGTACTAAGAAATGTTTGGGTAAAGATTCTCTGATGATCTACATTAGCAACAGTGAAATGCGTATAAGGTTCAACTTAACCCCTCAATAATCAAGTTTAATTTATTTTTAATAAAAAAAAACATTTTATTGAATAACGTCCCTTTTCACAATGTATGGTTAAGAGTTAACGTGAACTTTAACTGACAGTTCTCCATACAAAACTTGCCGTTAAAGTCCCTGTTAGTTTTTAACCATACATTGTGAAAAGGTACGTAAATAAAGTAATTATTTGGTATTATAAAAGTGCGATAAAAAAATTTTAAACTTAAAAAATTTTATTTCTAATTTTTGTCGTTGTTTGTCACGCTTGTTGTGCAACGTTGCTGTGTGTCACTGCTGCATGGTTATCGACTTAATCTTCCATACTTTGTACTATAGCGCATATTTATTGCCTTCAGGTATAAGCTTAAGATTTTAAGATTTTCATAAATTATTAATAAAACTAATAATCAAAAAAGTATGTTTTGCATATTAATGCAAAAATTTGCAGAGAAGTAAAGAAATTGGAAAATTTGAGATACATTTTTTTTTAATTTTTTTTACAATACGAATATGATGTAAAACCAAATGTCGACTTAAAGACTCAAATGGACATGGAAATGGAAATTTTTTGTGATACAAGTTTTTCTTATATACTCATATGCATGTATTTTTTCTTATTATTTTATTAATATCTCTTTTTCTTTTATACTTGTTAAGAGTGTGAAGGTATTCTTAATGAAAGCAAACTGGCGTCTTATATAATGATAATGAAAAGATAATAAAAATTTTTATAAATAAGAAAAGTAAATGCAATTAATCTTTTTGTGAATACAAATTTTATTGGAAAGTAAAGCCACCATCACTTTTGTTTGAAAAGATAGTTTTAATTAAATCTAACTAATTCCAAACATTAGAATTTGCTCCAACCAATGAAATTGGTTAAAGTAACTAATGAGAAGCTGTTAAATTGTATAACATAATAACAAATTTTGTAATTGAGTTATAAGAAGAAAAAAATTACATATTGGACGTTCATTCATGCAATTGCTATAAAGCTCATATAAATTTAAACAAAGTTCTTACGATTTAGTTTAAATAATATTTTCCACTATTGACACGAGCGTCTTTCTAAATAATTATTCTTAAGGGCCTGTCCTACGATGTCGACAGCGTTCGACTTCAAAACAAATTTTTTTTTAATTTTGTTTTTTTTTTTCAATGTAACTGTGCGACAAGTCGAACATTGTTATTTCGTGGGACAGGCCCTGAGTTCTTTTTAGATTAATGGCCTGTTTTACAATACCGACACGAAACTTTTGACTTACAATTTATATTAAAAAAAAAACAAATTTTCGTATTTTATTGTTGTTTTCATTAAAAATTGTGAGTCGAAAGTTTCGTGTCGTTATTGAGAAACAGGCCATAATTAAATGGCTTAACATTTTATGCCTTGTGTCCTGCTGTGCTAAACTAATCTTATGTTTGCAAAAGAGCTTACTAGCTCAACTCAAAGAAGATTATATATCAGGGAAAGCTTTTAATGATAACAAAACAGTACATCAACAATTTAAAATGTTTATTTCATTAGCAACCTGTTAAATTAATAAGATTAACTTTATTAAAAAAATTGCCAAACCTATAAATAGTAAAAATCGCAATAAAAATATAGAGAAATAAACGGACTTGTGTTTATATTTTTGAACAAATTATTTTATTTTTATAAATGTGAAATATTTGAAAGCGGCATGGCACCACTGCCAATATCACACTCTTACGTATCTGCAATTTCATCCACTGCATTTTGTACTAAAAACTCAACAATTTTATCTTTTTCCGTTTTAATGCATTTACGTTACTCTTTGTTTTGTTATTCTATAATTTCAAATAATGAAAAGAAAAATCAGCTCGTTCAAATTATTTACATCAAAAAAAAAAAAAAAAAAAAAGACGTTCACGCTTTTCCACAAAAAAACCTTTTAAATTCAAAAGGATTTTAAAAAAACTACGAAGCGTGAAAACCGCCATTGTTCTTCTAAATCACAATAACCATTTCAAGTAAAAATAAAATAACCAATCTAAATTGGTTAGATTAACCGCACAAAACTTCTTGCAATAAAAATTGAAATTTAATCGATTATATATTAAATTTTGAAGTCGAAAAATTCGCCGGCTTTAAGTAGTAAAATTAATAAGCAATAACATAGAAGACATTAAAAGCATATTGTCTAAATATATTTATTATGCAAATATTCGTGTTACTTTATTTTTCTAAAAAAAATATTGTTTTTCTTCTCTCTGATACTTATGTGTAAAGCTTTTGTAAATGCTGTGTGTATGTACATATGTAATTCCAAATCTTTATTTCCTAGAACTCCTCATATTTGTGCGCGCCTCCACAACCAAAAACAAAATTAATATGTTTCATTGTGAATACTTTGAATCTCAAATCTGTTTGTAATTACATTTCCTGTCTGCAATAAAATTAAATTGTGTGTTAAATTTGCACATGTTTCATTTAATTATTGTATTTCCTGGTGTAAAAAAAAATTAAAAAGAGCAAACAATTAGAGGAGTTTTTTTTTTGGAATATTATACTTCTTCTCTGAAAGTGTAAGCAAAATAATTGAGGGGTTGAAAGGCAAAGGGGTGCAAGTGCAAGAAGGAAAATGCTGAGTAATAAAACTTCGAAATTTTTGTTATTCCTGTTAAAATCCTCTCAGTATTACACATTTTTGAAAATAGATGATCGATTGAGGGCACAACACATTTACGAGAGTGTTATAGAGTGATAATATTAAGTGTGGATTGCGGTTTCTAAGCCAATTTGTTTTGACAGTTACATAGGTCATGCAAGTTAAGGTTACATACTGCTGGTATAGAGAAGAAAAGATTTCAGACAACTTGGGTGTAAGATTATGACTCTTGTATGATACCCCCGAAAGAGAAGGAAAAAAGCCAGGGGAAGTCAAAGAGAGAGATAGAGAATGGTAGGGCTAAGCAACAAAGTTGAATTGAGGAGTGTTACATTTCTCTGCTTCTTGATATAGGAACTTATATTTCTAAATTCCATTTTTGGTATCTCGGATGGGCTTCTCTCGTATCTTTTACCCAAAAAGTAAAGACGGTTATCCTCCAGAGCGAGGCAGAGGCACATAAGGTGCTTATTTTTTGTCATCTCAGATCAATTATGAATAAAATTCCGCCAGAAATTTCTCCTTTTTCAAACTAGAATTTTTTTTCCTGATTGCTTTCTATTAGTTGAAGTTGTTGGAAAAAATTTCTCAAGTAATTTCATACATGATTGCCCTCCTTACTCGTCATTAGAACGCCATTGGACGCCAAATGCACTTGGTGTAGGTTCTCAAACTACAGTGCCTCGTTACCGTATTCCTGAGGTTTCCTGAAAGCAACTTTCGAATGCTTAGCAGATGCCTGGTAATTTTTGGCGAAGTCAGTGTTCGCGTAATAGAACTAATTGATTCATTGCACCATCTGGTCTAAAAAAATTAGTTTTTTCTTTATTTTTTGTCAAAAAGTTTAATATACAATAGAGGGCTGCGTAAGCATTCTTGAAATGTAAATACGTATTGTTTTTTAAATGTATTGTCGTGGCATGTATTATATTTACTAAACCAATTACAGTAGAAACTCGATTCTTGCACATAACGAAAACCGGGCTCGGTGCAAGTTACGGGGTTGTCGCAAGTACTGGTTATTAGTTTCCCAAAATAAAAGGCACATACATCTGTTTAGAATCTAAGTTTTATATTTCAATTCAAAACACTTAAGTTCAAAGCATTCGTATAACATATTTTATGTGGAATTAAAGAAATTTAAAATAAGTTCCAAATTTTCGAATGTCTCAAGTACTGACTGCGTAATGAAAAATATTTCTATGCTGCAAGAATCGAGGTGTCCAAGTATCAAGTATGTGCAAGAATTAAGTTACTGCTGTATAAATGCAGTCGTATAATAAGCGAAGCACGGTGGGTGTATTGATGTTCGTGTATATTAGGGTTTACAAGCGATGTCGCGAAGACTTCGTGTTCGCGTGTTCGTGTGGTTCAAAATACCACAAGAAGAAGTAGTGTCTTCACCTTTGATGTGTGTATGCTTGTTATTTTACATATTGGTCGTTTGAGTGTGTGTGTGCAACTACATCTTGCTGTTTTGTGTTTAAGGGTGGTTTTTTAAAGCAAGCGCACACAACTAATGTCAATGCATATGTGCGTTTGTATGTGCGCAGAAAAATAAAAGATAATACACACAAAGTGTGTGCGTATGTACATGCATGACGTTTGCATACGTATGAAGAAGCAAGCATCACAAATTCTTTTGTCACGAAGTATTTTTTTTCTTTTCTTTAAAACTTACAATAACTGAAACAAATGTCTTGCCAAAAGTGTTGTTCAGTGTTTGTTTTTGAAGACTTCGCTTCAGTAAAGCATTTGAAAAATTTATCATGTCTTGAAACTTCTTTTAAATGGTTTTTTGCAGGTCTCTAATACACAATCAGCCATGTCACAAAGTTCAATTTCATTCGGAAACGGAATTCAATCCACCCCATTTTTGTAGAAAATGGTGTCTAAAACAGAAAACTAAAATAGGGAAGCTTGTCAAGTGTGTTCAGACTGTTGGGGGCGCTGTTATGCTGGGATATGCTCTGGTTAGAGTTGAGGTCTAGAGGTGGACTGAATTATATTTCTGAACGGAATTGACATGGCCGAATATATCATTCTATTTCCAATGAAATAATTTATCGTTATCCAAAAATTCTTAAATCTGATGCAACTTGTGAAGAAACGAAATAAAATTTTATAACATTCGTTAACTTCCTTTACATTTTACATATATATATCAGTTGCAAGTATTCTAGCCATAAGGAATTTATTATGAGTTCCACAGCCTTCAAACGTTAAATAACAATCAATTTGAAACCACTACAAATCGATTTTGTCTAATTGACATTTGCTGGGAAAATACTTCAGTCAAAAACATGTAAGCACGTAATTGAGGAGTGCTAAACTATTAAGTGGATACCACCGCCATTGTCACAATAAATGTTGTAAAGAAGACTTAAACTGTCACCATATTGCAACAACAAATTCGATTGTGGCGTTAAAAAAAATAACTTAAAACTTCTCACGGAACACAAAAAGTTAAAAATAAAAGTAAATATAAAAAAGAAGTTGTAGTAGCATCTAGTAAAAAGTTTTCACACTAAGATACAAAACTTTTGGCTTGCAATCCATAGATAGACGATATACTTTACAAGTTATATTGATCTGGCTGACAGCCATCACTAGATATAGAGAAAAAAACATTAACTGCTTTGGCAAAACGTTTGGTATACAGTCAGTTAGCCAACCATTCAGTCAGTCAGTCAATCAATCAATCAATCAGGCCCACAGCCAACAAAAACAGCATACACATCAATATCACTATCATCATCGTCATCATCATCAACATGGCCATACATTCAGCCATAGAATCAAAGAATCAAACTTATACACATGCACTTACATATAAGTATTTCACTTGTTCACTGGTAGACCCACGTCGGAACAGACTAAAAAAAGTATGTCTCTTGGCAACACACAAGCACTAACATTTATCCAGCTTAACCCAGCAAACAAAGAAATTTAATTTTAAATTTCTTTTTTCAGATTTTGGAACGATTTTAATTAATTTTAATTTAATAAAATGAATTTACATCATGAAATTTTTCTTGAAATTAATTGTATGAAAGTTTTGATTATAGGCCGGAAGGAAGCAGACATGATTGCTTAATATAAATTTCACTCGTTGAATTAAAAACTTTTTATAGGAAAATATGGATTATTTAATAAATTTGCACGCTACGTCCAGTATTGGTAGAAAACAGTAAAAATATAAAAAAAATCAAGGTTATTGGTCAAAGAAAGAAAATGTCTAATTTTTATACACTTCACCAGAAATGTCATTCCATGTGTAATTTCCACAAAACTCGTAAGGGATGCATAGGGTGTATATATTCTGGGTCTTTTCAAATAGGGAAGACGAATAAGCGATGACCGTCTGTCTGTCTCTCTATACGTCAAATTGTTTTCCCGAAGCTCCCAGAAAAGCTAGAGACTTCAGTCAGTGAAATGATGTGTCAAAAATGGGCAAAAATAGATTGGTATTGAAAATCAGCAAAATCAAAAATACGCTTTCAGAGCTGGAAAGTTTAAACTTTTTTTTTTGATGTATAAAGGTAATTGCTGCAATTAATAACTGTGTTTTTGTTAATTAAACTTATTTTATATCTCGGTAAAAATTCAGTTGGTATTAAAAATCAAAATAAATCAAAAAGATGGTTTCAGAGCTGGAAAATTTAATTTTTTTTTTGGTATAAAAATACGAGTTTCCTTGTAAATTGAATATTCCTTGTAATTTGAGCGTTTTTTTTTTGCCTCCATACAAATCGATTCGCCATAATGAACAAATAACACCAAAGTTAATTATAAATCTTTTGCCAAACACGTAGCACAACGGAACAACTAGCTGTTGTTCAGCGTTCTTTTGTGTTTGCTCCACTGTCCTCGACAATGGCAAGAATGTTGTAAATTTAGAGATGTTAAAAGTGAGCTTTTATTACAAAAAAGCTATCATATATTCCACTTGCAACAATGGCTGAGTATATTTAGCGGAAATTTGCATCAACTGACACCACACACACTGAACCAGACACAAAGAATGCTGATGATGAAAGTGTAGTGGCCCTCGAAAACAGGTGATGGTTCCGTTCTACTATGTGTTTGTCAGAATATTTACAATTAACTTTGGTATTATTTGTTGTTTAATAGTTACCACATTTAATTTGGCTTGCAAAGGGATACGAACTTTAGCCTGATCAAATCATATACATACATATATAAAAATTTGTTTTTGTTATATAAAAATTATTTTCTTCTTTTTCTCTATAAATTAAGCATATTTTATAGTTTAGAAAGAAACATATTGATATAAGAATTCAGAAAAATTTAAGAGCTTGATTCCAGGGTTGGACAATTTAATACTTTTTTGGTATACATTTTCAAAGTAAACTATTAAAATGAATTTTTTATTTTTCTGTATAAATAATACACATTTTATATTTTAGAAAAACAAATTCATAAAAGGATAAAAAACAAATTTAAAAGGACTATCTCAGAGTTGGAAACTTTAAACTTTTTTTTTTGGTGTATAAAAGTAAACATGATTTTTTCTTCTGCCTTATGCCAAGTACACATCTTGTAATGTGTGCAACACCGTTTACATTATCGTCCATGTTCTGAAAACCATTTCGTTTTAAAATCGCAAAGTTTCAAAAACAGAAAACAGTGTTCTTCTCTTTATCACATAGTTTAGTGCATTCGAATATAAGTTCGGATAAAGTATCTCAACCCTATGAAACCTTAAAACCAAATAAAAAGATGCAATAAGTGAGCTTTCTTGTTGATTTCCTCCCCCCCCCCCTCCTTAAAATTTGTCGGTTTCAAAACGAAATGGTTTTCAGAACCTGGCCATATGTTTTTTACATGGAAAGCAATCCCACACAACGAAAAATATTTCAAATGACAAACGTTGCCACTAGACGCACCTTAGCGATGTCACAAAATGTCATAGTGTACTTCGGTATATCTTATATGAACTATATATAAGTAAATTAATTTGAGATAAAGTCTTCATTAATCAGAAATATTTTTTAGCCAGTCTTAAGCTCAGTAATTTCAATTCTTATTGAATGAAATATTTTTATTAATTAATGTGAGTTACTAAAGAAGATGCTGAAGTTAATAAGAATTCTCTACCCAAGGGTGCTGATGAAGTTCGTGGGTGCACAGAAAATTATCGGTATTTCCCCCAGCTTAAAAAGTAGTTTATTTTTTTTTTTCATTCAATAAGAATTGAAATTACTGAACTTAAGCCTGACTAAAAAATATTTCTCAATAAAAATCACTAAAAGTTCAATTAAAATCTACAAATGTCTCACCTAAAGTCTTTATTTATTTAATTTGAAAATTTGGCTTGTTTTTATAATTAAGCATTTTAACGATAAGTTTATATATTAATTGAAATTTATTTGCTGGTACTTAAGCATGCCTATATGCATTTCGTTACCGCTTTTGGAACTCATCAGTAGTAGACTTCATATACTTAAGCGGTTTATTATTTGACATTTCGTCATAAGTTTATATTTTAATTGAAATTTGTCTACTGGTGCTTAAGCATGTCTTTATGCGCTTCACTAGTGCTTTGTCAAATCACCAGTAGACCTCAACCACACTTATAGATATTTTGATGAATGCCAATTTAAAATGCAACTTTTAATCTTAGATCTGAATATAACTAAATTTTAGTATTTTATGTTTTCAAATGTTGGTTGGGCAGTATTCGAATTTATATTAAACAGAAATTCCTATGTCCTATGTCGCATTTAAGTTACCCTTTTGTAGCCCTTAGTTACTTTGGACAAGAGTTTCACAATTCAAAGAGCTTTTCAGGAATAATTTGTTGCAATATTTTTCACTACACAATTCTTTGTTTTATTTGTTTTTTTTTGTATTGCCCACAATATGTAGTCTTATATTAATTTTTTAGAAAATCGTCAAATTTTTTTGGCCAGTTGTGAAAAATTTAATATAAAAAAGTTTTAGCAACTACAAACGATATGACAAAATTGTTTGCACCTCAAATTCTGTTGAAGTGTGTGTAGAAAAGGATCTGTTGAATAGCCAGTCGTTGATGAATGGATTTAAAAGCCTGTTGACAAACTCCTAAACACAATGTGGATAAACTGTAGTACACTCGCTGTATACCAGAGAACGAGAAGTGAAGTGAAAAGCTGTGGCGAACTATTGTTGGCACTATGTACAAAGCGAGAGAGAAAGAGAGAGAGAGACAGATGTGTTCCCTCATGCAAAAACATTTTAAAAATGTTTTCCATGCAATTTTGTATAAATAAGTGAAAGTAACAAACACACGCGTGCACACACACACACACACACACATACAATTACTCTGCCATAAAGTTGCTCATACAATGTTGTTGTGAAAGAAAGTGCTGTGAACAAATGTAACGATTGTAATGTGTCCATAAAAACTATTTATTTCTCATGGAACGACCATGCATTTTTTAACTTTCATTTTTTTATGTTCTTTTTTCTATGAGATTATTGCAATTTATTGTTTGCATCCACAAAGCAATTATTTATAAGATGCTCAGCAATATCCATTAGTGACGATTTGTTCATTTTCCATTTAAATTTGCGACAAAAAAAAACAAACTATAAAATTTGCAGTTTTGCAAAATTGATTAAGAAATTGTTATAAACAGAAAATATTTTAAATTGTTTTAGGAATCATGAAAGTCGTATTTTAGCAGGCCAAATAAAATTTTGAAGCTTATCTTATATTTTATTTATCAAACGAAGCACAGTGGGGCCAAAATTATAATTTCTGCCCATTTGAGACAAATTTATAACTTTGTGTCCACCTAAACTGAGGAAATCTATTTATTTTATTGAGCTTCCAATATAAACCTTGAAAACAAAATTGAATTCCAAAATGAATCAAAATATTTGAAGGATGGTTGCACGGTTAGATTTATTACTTTTTTAAAATTACTGAAATTAAATAAGATTTAATTACACAAAGTTTTTAGCTTTTTTGTGCATATTTTTTTTACCAGTTTTCTTTAAAAAATTTTCAACTTCAACGCGTCATTACAAAAGCATTTATTTTTTGCTTAGTTATGCAGAATTGTATGCTCTTTGAGAAGGTCCTTTCACTTTTCACGGTACTTGAACTAATTTTATTTAATTAATCCGTGAAATCACCGAAATTGAAATATTTTGTAATAAGAGTTTGATATGACCTTAACGCTCTGAGTTAGCAGCTGTTCTTGCTGTTGTGAGAATTGCTTTGATTTAGCGTATCACACTTTAATTAAAGATTATACCTGAACAAAGCCTTGCTGAATAAAAACACTTCTCGTAGGCTATTTAAATTTAAAAGTTTGTATACAATGTTAAAACTTAGTTTAATACCACACACATTTAATGAAGCATTTAAGCGAAGAAACAAGGGTCAATCTGTTTTAGTTTTCTATTTAAATTTGGTTTTCTTAATCACACAAACACGAGCCTTGATTTATTAAACTACAAATAAAATCCCTGCTAGCATTTGGAAGATTGTTTTATCAAAAATCACCTAACTAAGTCTTCCTCGAGTACTTTTGACGATTAAAAACTGATTAAACACTTGCGCGCTTGAAAAAATACTCGAAAATGAGTCGTGATTATGCTTTAAAAGTAATTTATTTATTTATTTTAAAATATATGAGTCATAAATGAGTCGAAACTGATCAGAAAAGCGGGTAATAAAAGACTCCTCAAGAAGAGTCGCATGTAGGGTACCATTTTCTCCCGACAAAACTATCTTTTATGCTCAGAAAACGAGCGCATATTCTTGTTTTTTGATCACTTGAAAGTATTAAAAAAGAATCAAATTTAATTAAAAATTTCCAAAAATGCTAGCAGGGATATTTCCAATAAAAATGAAGAAGTATAAAAATAAATTCAGTAAACTGCGTTTTTGACTCGCATACGAAAGGTTCTGTACGGACACTACACGCAAAGAAAAAATATGGTTGAGGTAACCATAATCAAACAGCCGCATACTATGATTGAATTATATGGTTGTAGTTAAATCATATTATTGCCAATAGAAAAGCAAATTTTAAATAACATTATTTTCTGAGTTAATAATAATATTATCAACAAAAACAATGAACTTTGTTACACCTAATCTTATTATTGTAAATATGACAACACTATTGTTAGATGTGACTAAAATATAATTGAAACTCACTATACCATGTTCTAATATTATAATAATATTGTTAAATACGACAACAGTATTATTTAATATAATAATAATATTTTGTTTTTCAATTATATCTCTTATTTAAAATAGCTGTGGGTTAATTCCAAATAAAAAATAAGTTAATATTGTTGAAATAAAATGTATATATAGAAATGTATACTTAAATATGTGTGTATACTCGAAATACAGACACGTCTGTATAAAGAGATGAACATATGTTGGTATGCATATGTCTTTATTTATCTACCCTTTTGTTTGTATGTACTTTATTTATTTATTTAACACGACGCGTGCAATACCCATAAATTACAAACGAAACACTGAACTGACAGAAGATGCTTCTGAAAAATATTTTTTTAAAAACTTAAAATAGTATGGTTTTGCATAACATTATATTGTTATTTGCATTATATTACTTTTAAATAATAACAAAAATTATGTTGCAGTCATATATTTTTAACAAAACTATATTGTTAAACTCGAACCATATCACACTTTTTTATGAATAATATAATAATGTAATTATTAAATTCAAACATTACTTTGCTTACCGTAACAAAATTAATATTTAAAATAAAAATAACTTGTTTTCAACGTCCAAATATTTTGATTCTGAGAACATAATATTGTTTTCTCAACCATTCTACAACCATATCGTTTCTTTGCGTGTACATACGTAATACTATACGGACTTTAGTCTATATAATCGAATATCTTGCCTTAACAAATTTAAAGTATTCGGTAAACTTTTTTTCGGTTTTTGGCGTTTTCATAGTTCTGACGCTTTTTTGTTTTTTTTTTGGATATTTTTTCGGTTTTTGGTTATATATTAAGTTTTTGGCCATTTATTTTAGTTGTAGCGATTTTTTTTACTTTTGATGCTTTTTTTTGTTTTGGCGTTTTTTACGGTTTTAGCGTTTTTTTCGTCTTAGCGATTGTCTTATTATGGGATTGTGTAAGCGTTTTTAAAAATTTCAATAGTTTGGCTCTAAGGATTTTCAAGATACAGCATTTTCTCAAATGTGCATATTCTAAATAACATAAACTGATAGAATACCCTTTAATTTTGATTTTAGAAATTTTAGTGTTAACTGTTGTAGTCTCGATAAAAATACACTTACTTTGAAAACTTCAACTGTCTCCATATAATTGTCTCTATATCACATTAGAATTTAAAACATTTTCATTGCTCTATTTGGAACACCCTTTAATTCTTAACTGTCATATATTTGTTGTTGTAGCATATTCTGTGAAAATTTCAGGTCCGTATGTCTTACGGTTCTTGAGAAAACAGCCTGTGACGGACAAACGAACGGACGGACAGACGAGCATTGTTGCGAACCCAATAGGGTTCCTTTTCACCTTTGGTGTAAGGAACTCTAAAAATTACGCCTAATTTGCACTTTTAGTGGAGTTATAAAAATGGCTGCTATTTTGCAGTAAAAGACTTACCGAATTTTATAAACTGGACATTCATAGATATTCTTGACATCTTGCTTATCTCGTTGCACGGCCTTGACATGGAACAATTCTTTGAGATGAGAATCAGCTATAGAATTTAAATTCATATCCCAGCGTGCGCCCTCCATATACAGCCCATTAATGTAAGCACCCTCACGCGGAGCCGCACTAAAAACAGAAAATAAAATTTAATAAAACAAAATCAAAAGAAATAAAATTTTGTCGAAAAATTTACCTAATTTCTTCCTTGAACTTTTTCGTAACATCTGTATTCAAACACATGCGATCCAGGGGCCATTCATTTTTACGTGCTGTCTGTTGCATTATGGCTGTGAGAAAACTCTGAGGATTGAAAAATCCTCCCAGCCAAACTGAAGAAGGCAAGCGAAAATCGGCCACCCAACTTTCTAGTTCATGTAAACGCAATTGTAAATCAGCAAACCACGACTGTAGACCTAATGTGCTCGGATAAGCTAATTTTGTCCATGATTCCGGCACCTGATCCATAAACAGCGACTGTATAAGTTCTTCCATTGAAGAGGAAATTGTTAGTTCACCTTTTAAGCCCAATTCCAATTCGTTGAGAGATCTTTTGAGTTCAGCCATTAAAATGTTCATGCGCTCACACTCCTGAAATGCTACTAGAATATAAGGATTGCGATCCTCCACTCGGGCCATGAGTTCTGGTATATTAAATGGTGTGGGTATTTTATCTATGAGATCTTCCAGCAAACCTTTCACTACATCTTCTTGGGACAAAACCTCACCGCCAGTCTCTGAGCTAGTTGCTAAACGTGGCTGCAGTTCGAACACCACGCGAAATAATCGTTCCGAGACAGTGGTTAGAAAACCTATTTCAGCATTTAAGTGTAAGCCATAAAGATTTGGACTTTCTGTTGGCAGGTTTTCATCTATATAATTATGATAACCTTCATATCTAAGAATTCCAGGCGCTGGAAATCCAGGACAGAATTCCAATTCGCCATCTATAAGTTCAGGCTTCATGAATTCTTCCAAGTAAGTCTGGCACAAACGTCTATCGCGATCATCGGTTATATGACCACCATACATAATTTCACCAAACAAATAACGTAAGTCCTCCCAAGGAACTCTGGTATGAGCCTCCAAATAGTTATACAGCACATAAACCGAGATTGTTAGATCACCTACATTGAAGGGATACACACGGTTCCAGCCTTGGGCACCAAACTTGCGCCGTTCGGCCACAACAGCATGGAAGTAACAGAGAGAGAACAAAATAGCTTTAAATTCTGTTTCCTTGGAACACATTTCCAAAGTTTCTTCACTAAAGTTGTCCAGAGCTTTATGTATATTGGCTTGCATGCCCGTGGGTGGTTCATTTGTTATCTTAATGGCCGATTCTAAGATGCCTTGGGGTAGTATATGATAGGCGGGATCAGCAGCTGGTTCAGCACTCAGGAATAAACGGTAGTTGGGGTTAACATCCACTAGCGAAGCTTCCATTTTCTTTTCCAGCGTGGAAAGCCAACGTGCCACCAAATGAATATTTTGTAATATTACCCAATGTCCCTGTTGTGAGGAAATTTCTATGGCTTTTTCAGCCACCACCTCCTGACCCTGGCCTAGTGAAACACTATGGAAGTTTTCATTATCTGCACTAAAACCCATATTTTTGCCCAGCTTTTCAACATCTTTAAGAGGATCCACACCGGGAGACAAAACAAAGAACATGTGCGTCTCGGCACTGGATTCCTCAAAAGTTTTAGCAAATTCTATAGATCGAGCTTCAATATATTTTGTGCCCAGTTTCTCCTCTATGAACACTGTCATCGAATATGACATTCTATCGGGTCGTATGCAGCGCATAATGCACAACCTCTGAATGGCAGTTTTAGTTTTCCATTCACCCGGAAACTTTTCTCTTTCGGGACACTCGGAATCAATAAAGCTTTTCCAACGCTTGTGAGAACCCTCAATGTCCTTATCCAGTCCCTTGAAGGCTGGAAAATTACTCAAAGCCCTAATGCCACCCCAGCCTACATTTGTAATGAATGGCAATGTAGAATCCACATTGACCATGTAAGGGTAGCGGAGTAAAAAGTCAAGTTCCACAGGTTCCACTTCACCGGCATTAATAAGTATCTGTATTGTTAGTTGCGTTAAGAAAATTAACTTATCGGCTTCAAAAAGTCCACGGCTAGTATACATAAAGCTGCAGAAAGTAATGGAATCTATAAGATATTCCACACGCTCCTTAATCTTTTCTGTTTGTATGGCTTTTGCTATGGCATTGCTGAATACGACTGTGAAAGCTTTTAAGGAAAATTGATAAATGGGATTAATTTTAAATAACTCGTTGAGTATGAAGTAAATAATCGAGGCCCGCTCAGAGGCAGGACGATAAGCTTCACGTGCGGCATTAATTTGCTCGGAGGTTACTTTGGCCTCGGCCACTTTGACCTCTATCTCATCGGCTGTCCTCTTGGTCTTCTCCAAATTCATGACCAAAGCAACATCTTCCAAAACATTTTCTCCAGCCGAAGAGAGACGTTGCAATAGATCATCTTCCAAAAGTTTCAATGTTATTTTAAAGTGATTCTGCTGTTGTGTTAGTCTGGTACGTAAAGACTCCAAGTCGGGTCTTTCCGCTTTAACCACCTCTGCCAGTAGTTGGTCTTCCAGGCCATCTCTAGTCACAGTGAAATTGATAAGTGTAGTTTGCGCTTGCATTTCCGGCTTGTAATGCGGATTGGCCAGCTTTGTGTGTAGTATTAGGCGAAACTTGGGATTAAAATCTACCTCTCTATCGCCTATCTTAAGACAAGTGCCCTTTTTAATAAGCTGTCTTCCCAGCAATGGATTCAAGACGGCATCAACATTTTCTTCTATATTTTCCAAAAGTAAAACATTGCCATTGCTAATGGCTTTTTCAATTTGATCCAAGTAGCCCTTTTGGGTAAGACGTAAGATAACTATATTGGAACTATATTTCTGCTTAACCCATTTGATACCCTGCCTGAAATTTAATTTATAAATAATTTTTTTTTCTTTTTTTTGCAGGTTTTTCCTTAAAAGGTAAGTGTTTTGTAATTGTAATTGTAATTGTAATTGTAATTGTAATTGTAATTGTAATTGTAATTGTAATTGTAATTGTAATTGTAATTGTAATTGTAATTGTAATTGTAATTGTAATTGTAATTGTAATTGTAATTGTAATTGTAATTGTAATTGTAATTGTAATTGTAATTGTAATTGTAATTGTAATTGTAATTGTAATTGTAATTGTAATTGTAATTGTAATTGTAATTGTAATTGTAATTGTAATTGTAATTGTAATTGTAATTGTAATTGTAATTGTAATTGTAATTGTAATTGTAATTGTAATTGTAATTGTAATTGTAATTGTAATTGTAATTGTAATTGTAATTGTAATTGTAATTGTAATTGTAATTGTAATTGTAATTGTAATTGTAATTGTAATTGTAATTGTAATTGTAATTGTAATTGTAATTGTAATTGTAATTGTAATTGTAATTGTAATTGTAATTGTAATTGTAATTGTAATTGTAATTGTAATTGTAATTGTAATTGTAATTGTAATTGTAATTGTAATTGTAATTGTAATTGTAATTGTAATTGTAATTGTAATTGTAATTGTAGTTGTAATTGTAATTGTAATTGTAATTGTAATTGTAATTGTAATTGTAATTGTAATTGTAATTGTAATTGTAATTGTAATTGTAATTGTAATTGTAATTGTAATTGTAATTGTAATTGTAATTGTAATTGTAATTGTAATTGTAATTGTAATTGTAATTGTAATTGTAATTGTAATTGTAATTGTAATTGTAATTGCAATTGCAATTGTAATTGTAATTGTAATTGTAATTGTAATTATAATGTTAGGTATGTCATTTCTTATTGAACTTACAATTGAGGGTCAATCATTAGGGGATAACGTTCTGAGTGCACTAAAATGGCTGCATTTTCGGCAGACATACGATCACTAGGTAGACCCTGATTATTCCATTCCGCTATTTGAGCATCGTCACAAATCATTTCAAAGGGATCACCACCTTCAGTGGAAGGTATTTTGGGCTATATGTGGCAAACGTATAATTAATTGTTTAAGATAAAAAAAGACATCTTACATCACAAGCTTTGAAAGCAGGTATCCACATTTTGGTTTGTAGCTCCACACGATAGGGCCGCGTAAAGCAACCCACATAGGAAATGAAACAAGCTATAAGTAGAATATCTCCCGGCATGGTAACCTGGCTCTGCTCTAAACTGAAGGATAAAAATATCAGTGATTAACAGCTTTATATCTTTACCTTAATAGAGAAAGGCTGTCACTTATTATTTTTTCTCCAAATCAAATCAGCTTCTAACATATATAAATATGCATGAGATCCAATTTGAAAAAATAATGAATTAGTCCGTTTCTATATTAAGACAGCGATATGTTGCTGGTTAAGATTTAATAAACTACCTTTTTACTGACTCAGTCCAGCGTATTTTTTCGGAGGCCAAACCTCCTATCAAGCGGTTAGCCAAATCAATCGTAAATGCCGTCTTATCAGCTTCATCCTGACATATTTGTTTCTGGGCCAAAGCCTCATCATATGCCGTTTGTAAAACGTTAAGTTGTTCTTCCAATTCATTTAGACGATCATTCAAGTCCGCTAACTTATCCCTGGCATCTTGCAACTCCTTTTCAGCTTCCATCAAGGCTCGTTCCTTGGGTTCTACAATCAAATAAACTTCATAGAACTTATTTATGTTTATTACCCACGAACATAAACCAGCTGCTGCTGAAGATTTCGACATAATTTTCTCGGGATCAAATTCAGGATCAGCTAAATAAGGCTGTAGAGCTTTGATGACCTCTGGATGTATATTCTTCTTGTCGTAGTTAACCAAGTTATCCAGAAACTTGTCCACATTACCCATTATGGCACGACAAGCTTTCCAGCTGCGGTCTTTGGGTATTTTGCCATTCGGAGCAAATAAAACTAAAACAGCCGAGCAAACATTCACCACTGCATTCGGAGGCGAACCAAACGACTTTAACTCGGTTAAATTGCTTTTGTTTAAGGTATTAAGGGCCTCTTGAGCTGCTATAAGAGCAGGCTGGGCCTTAATAAAGTCCTCTTCACACAACTTGGCCTTGACTGTGACATCCTGCTCAATTTGGCGCACATTTTTCTCTTCTTTCGCTGCGAAAGCTCTTTCTTTAGATACTTTCTCATTTTCGGAACTCACCACTGTGATGAGATTATCAGCTTCCTCGTTCTTGACTTTCAGTTCAACTTCTTGCACCTTTAAAACTTCTTGCAAGCCATCCACTTCCCGAGAGCAGCTGGCTAATTTGATAAGACCATTTTCTAACCTATGACGTCTCTCCAAATTGGTTATCACTTTTTCGTTTAGCAGCTTCGCATATAGGCTAACCAGCTCCAGAAAGGACTTAGGTGTAGTATAATTGTATCGCTTGTCATTTAGGAGATAGACTTTGGAAATATCATTAACGGTTTTGTGTACATAAGCCATGAAGCGTGACACCGGTGGAGCCAAAGTTTTAGGTAATACTTCAATTTCAGACAAGAAACGTAAAGACACCGACTCCAAAGCATCATTTGGCCACTCATGAAACCAATCAATGGTAGTGCAATTAACTAACGAGGGGAAATTACGGGCTCTCACCCTTAGAGTACTACCCACAGGCGAAAAGCACAACACCACTTTCAATAAACCCTTCACCTTTTCTATGAAATATTTCCAACAATTCTCTCTGCTGTCCATAATGCCCAACTGTTTAACTTCATTGCGCACAGAATTCACTAGGTTTTCAACTTCATCGTCGGCAAATAGCTCGTGTATATCACCCGAAGCCAACATATCATTGACTAAGACCAAAAACTGTTCCTGGGCCACCTCGGCATCGGTCATCAGAAAACAACATGCCGAGTTTTTAACGCCGCACTTAACATAAAGACTTGCAATATTGGCCTTTAAGTCATTAATGCCGTAATCTTTGGTAAGTTGGATTTGAAAGACATCCAGCGAAGATATAAAGGCTGCCAGTCTGGTCAACGATTGCTTGCCTGAACCGCCAACACCAATTAAAAGTGCATAGCCCCGAGAAGATTCCACAATGCGACTTATGCGACACACATGACACATGGCATCCTCGAAGAGTACCAGGTTCATGGCGCCAACAAAATCATTATAACGCTCTTGGGCTTCTTCCAGCAATTTTTGCAAGCGCTCCCAATTGCTAATAGGCATGTAATTATTTTCCGACAGGCCCATAGCGAAATGGCAATAAATAAGGGGCTTGCCAAATACAACATCCTCGCTGTAGCCTTCAATGCCCTTACGCACGGTTTCGGCTATAATGCTGCTGAAACTTTTGATATCATTGTGGTCCACTAACTTATCGCTATACACTCGATTACACTCATGCACCCATAAACGTAATAGCATGTTAGGATTAGGGCAGGTTTTAGAGTTGGCATACAGCATGCCCTGGAAGTAGTGATTTTATTTGATAAGAATAGGCATGTGTACAGAGTTTGCGATGTCATTAGTGTGTGAATAAAGTGTGCTAATAGATAATCGTTATAAATGTGTGCTAAAAAATTAAAATAATTTCAAAGTCTACACGCAAAGAAAAGATATGGTTGTAGAATGGTTGATTATTTAAATAATATTAATTTATTTTAACTTCGAATTTATCGCACAGCTGTTTTAGCCAATTAATATAAGATTGAAAAACAAAATTTTATTTTTATATTAAATAATACTGTCGTATTTAACAATATTATTATAATAAAAGAACATGGTATAGTGAGTCTCAATTATATTTTAGTCACATCTAACAACAGTGTTGTTATATTTACAATAATAAGATTAGGTGTAACAAAGTTTATTGTTTTGTTGATAATATTATTATTAACTCAGATAATTAAATTAAATCATTAAAAGTTTAGTTTTCTATTCACAATAATATGATTTAACTACAACCATATAATTCAATCATAGTATGTTGCTGTTTGATTATGGTTACCTCAACCATATTTTTTCTTTGCGTGTATTAACAAATTTTGAGAGTTATTAAATTATGAAACAAATTGGAATTTTTTAAAATCATCTTAATGATTTTTTCGACAAGAATTTTCCAGGTACGAGTATTTAGAATTATTGCATTTTATGAAAAATTCTCGAAAATTTTCGAAAATTGATGTGGGACTTAGTGCCTGTTTAACGATATCGAGAGAAAACCTTCGCTTCATAATTTGTATTAAAAACAAAAACTAGTTTTTATATATTTTTTTTGATAGTATTCAGTTCAGTTTGAAGAAGTATTTAGACAGATCGATGAACTTTTTCGCACGCCATACATAGTACGTGTTAAAGCTTAATTTCAATTTATTTTAGAAATTCTATTGGAATTTTATAATTATTGTAATCGTATTTTTCTTGTTTAAAAAAACCAGTTAAATTTTAATACTTGATTAATAAAGGATATTTTGATTTGATGTTATCATAAAAATTACATTAAAATATTATATGAGAATCCGAATCATCCTTCTAAATCAACGATTTTCATTTTAAACAGAGTTTTTATTCCGAAAGAATGGCCACTTGATAATCTGTTAATTTGTTTTACATCATTGGGCTCTAAGTTAGTTAGAATATACCATAAAAATAACATCATTTTGTTGCACCAAAGATTCTATAATTCTGCCTACATTTCCTCCAAAGTTTTTCTTAAATATTAATAATAGCATATGTATTACTATTGAAGATTGATAGACAATAGTGTAACGTAGTACCATCAGAAAGGACTTCTTATGCCACCTTATCCGCCATCTCGTTGCCAAAAATATTAGCATGACTGCCGGTCAAAAGTTTTCTTTTGATATCGCTAAACATACACACAGAGAAAAAAGATTCGTTGAGACAACCGAATATGTTGCCAATCGAATTTTGGCGGTTGCACCAACTATAAATTTTCTTGTGGTATCACAATATATTTAATTATAACCATTAACCCAATAGTTGCAACAACAGATAAAATTGGTTAACAGTGTGGAATTTGAAATAAAAGTTATGCTTTAAGAAATTTATTATTTGACATATTGTTTATAAGTTTATTTTAATTAGAATTTATTTTCTGGTGGTGAATCATGTTTAAATGCATTTCTTAAACCACATATTTTAAATAGCCACAAACATGTTATCTTATGCACATACTTTCAAAAACCATTTGAGAATTCATAAATCATAATACCTTTGAAAATCACAAAAGTTAATTTTTAATTTTCTGCTATAAACTATGATAGTAAACTCAACCTCGTAGTCAGTTGCAGCAACTGATAGAAAGTGTTGATTTTTACCTTAATATAGAACGAACATTTTTTTGTTGCCAATACCAAAGGTTGGTCGTAAAATCCAATTCATAATATTTTATTCGGTTGTGTTAACCAATCAGTTAATTAGTCATGACAAAAGCATACACTCGGTTGATGGAATTATGCCCTTATGGCCATGAACATGGATTGTTTTTTGGATTAACAGAAAATTTATAGCCTGAACTGAAATATAGTTAATGCAAATGATATAACCATCTCCCAACCAATCTTTTTTCTGGGTGCACTTATTTGATCTTATTTGAGACTTATTTCTGTGCATTTCTGTGTTGACGCCTCAACTCTTTTCTCAGGGCATATTCGAGGACAAGTTCGGCTTCGAAGGAATTTCTGCATTGCTGCTCTTTGGCTTCATACCTTTGTTTCATATTTATGTGAACACATTTTTCATACAAATGTTGCAAAGAAAAATCAGCCGCAGAAGGCAGGCATGAAATAAAATATATTTTATTTTGACAGCGTTTTTTCTTATGATCCACAAAGTACCACAGGGTGCCCCCATGCGTGAGTGTTAGCGATGATAGCCTATAAGTCCAGGGTGCAAATTACTTCATCCAATACTACGCGTAATTTAAAAATATTTCAATAGAGTTTATTATTAGTTTATAGTATCGAATGCCGTGATTTGCCCCAGTTTTGTTTTTGCAGACAAACAAACCGCTTCTCGAGTTGTGTTTGTTGACAAAAAAAATTTTGAAGAATTTCAAAATTGTTACTGCATTAGTTGAGATATTTTATGATTAAAAAGTCTCTATACTTTTTTAAATATCACCCTCATTTTGAATGGCGTCGTCGACGTTACATCAAGACGAGACTAAAAATTGTCACTTGTCTAGTCTTTGTCAACAACAATTGATTAATATTAAAATGTTCCATAAACTTACAAAGCCTTACCCCCTTATGCAAAAAAATATTTTAATTTAGCTTTAAAGTTCGTATTAGTTGACAAGCACTTTAAGGCTAATATTGCTTTGTTAAGAAATTGTATGCAAAACACAACTTTAATTATTTAGTTTTTTAATAATAAATTCTGGTAACACCACCGTGTTTAACAACCACTTCACAGCTTAAGATGTACAAAATCGAATACAATTTCATTCGGGTAGTCAAATTTTTCTTTATTTTATTAAATACATTTTTATTTTCTTGAAGTAAAGCAGCCTAATTTAAACAATATGACCTTCTGACACGTTAGGATAACAGATAAACATTTCTATGAAGTATACGTAAAAAAATATGAGGAACGAAGAAGAATTATCACAATTTCTTTTATTCGAATGAAATGAGTATTTGAATATCCAGCTTTTTTCGATTTGTTTTGATTGTATGTACATCACTAAAACATTTTCGTACAATTGTATTTATTTTAATATTTTTGTATGGATTTTACGATGTATTTTGAATCAGTTGGATAATTTGACGAGGTTTTCCATTACATGACAGAAATAATAAATCTAAGCTAAGAGCTTACACTTCTAGCTTCATTTTCAGATGTAACATGAATCAATATGTGTTATATTAACAAAAATATTTGGGGTACATTTTGAAAATATCAACTTAAAGTAGTCTTAACAAACGTGAGGACCTACTTTAGAAATTTGACATAATAATTTTTTTAGAATACAACTTTACTTAGCAAAGCGATGTTAAGTTTTTTGTATATGACCCTTAGAGATTAGTAAAAGATTGTCAATAAGATCCAGTTGTCGCCGATAAAGAGCAGACAATTCACAATATTTAATGTCGTCTTGATGTGACGTCGACGACGCCATTCACAATAAGGGGGACTATCACCATAATTTATAAACAATATTGAGACTAAATAAAGGGGTTCTGTTCTGTTTTATGATTTTCATAAAAAATTTTTCTTATAATAATAACTTTATTAAAATTATAGTTTTTATAAATAAGGCCTTATGTTTTTTAGAGCATTAACTGATTTATATTAAGCATTTTTTCATGAAATTTCATAAATTTTGTTGTATGCAACTTTTTCTATTTGCTAATTGTAGCGATATAAAAGGGAATTTTATGTGAAAAAGGACGTAAAATGAATATATGATGTATTTTTGGCAACGTTTTTTATATGAGTTTCTCTACCAGGCCTCCTATTGAAAATTAAAAAAATTTTCATGAAAAAAATGCTTAATGTAAATCAGGTACATATCTTCAGGGTTAGTTTTGAAATGTCGACTAATTTATTCACGTGGTCGTGAGTGAAGGTTTGCGATAACAACTTGCTCTGCGAAAGCTTGACTGAAATTTACGCAAGTTTCTTTATTTAATGTACATGGCCAAGAGATTGGTATACACATCGCTCTTACGTGCAGATAGAAATTTTCTTACTTAAATTCATGACTCACTATCCTACACAATCCCACGATTTACAAAAAATAATGCAACACTGATCTTATGAATTGTTATTGTATTTTAAACATTTTTATACTTTTCATCATACCAGGAATGCTTTTTATTTAGTAAATCGTACGATTGCGTAGGTAAGTGTATGACGGCCCTTAAGAGTAAAAGGAAATTTTGTCACCTTACCATCTCTCAATGATTTTACATGTCTACTACTCGACGCAATAAACTTTTAGACGTTACGTAAATTTAGCCGAAAAATTTTGCATGTTGCCATCTTGGCAACCTTTTGCAGTTATGTTATAAATTATGAGTTAAAAAATAACTGCAATACCATCTCTGATACAAAAATATCATCATTTTAAATCACTTACCGTAAATATATTAGCAATATCACGTAAATTGAAATTGTAGTGAAATTTAACAGCGGTAGGCAAAAATGTAGCAGCCACTTTGTTGTGTAAGCTTATGGCGGTGCGCACCAAAGGCTCGCACAGTTTAATTACTGGCTTATCAAACTTGTGCACGGGGTTACCCAAGTGCTGGGACAAAATTGAATTAAGAATGTGGAACAAAGCATCTGCACTGGGAACACTGAAAAAGAAAAAAAAAACATATTTAAGCAACAACCTTTAAAAACTTTTATTTCTTTTCTTTAAACTTACTTGACAGCAAAAGAACAAAAATGTCTTTGCAAACGGGGATCGATAGTAAATGAGCCCGCTGAGGGATTCATGCACGATACAAACTGACAATTGTGTATATCTTTCAGGGTCAACTTGACACGATCATACCAATGGCGGTAGTCCATGAACTGCCTTATAAGAGTGTGAGGCTGTACAGTGCCATACTTGTCCACTTCCGGCATGTTCATGTCATCGACAAAATATATCATTTTCTTATTGCCTTGAGGTCCAAAATTACGCCCGGCCTTTTTTTCCAAAGGCTTCTCTAATATATTCTGCAACATTTCCGAGGTGGTGTAAAAATTGAAAGGCACATTGGTGACGGCATAGTTTTCCGTGGGCAGCGAGTTTAGTTTGAGGTTCATAATAATACTTTTTCCTGAACCCGGAGGACCTATTAGCATAGTGGGGTAGTTGGCACCTATTAAGACATCCATGAAATAACTTAAACGTGTGGTCTCCGAGGTGTGTACCAGGTTAGATTGCAGAGGAATGTCGGAATCCAAATCAAATTTGGGTACCAACTCAGTCCAGGGTCTAAATGCCTTAGTTTCATGATCCACATAAAAGGAAAATATATTGCCAGTGCCAGGGAATTTCACAGTTCTAAACTCATTAACAAACCACTTGCTGAACTCGTTACGCCAATCAATGATTTGATCTTGAAACAATGTCGAGCCAAAACCCCAAATTATTGAAAATACAAAATAAATTTCATACCATTCCTTGGGACAGTCGGTGGGCACATTTTGAGGCGTTAAAAGGCTGTCAAGCAGGAAACAGGTCATCTGCAACATGGCTATATCGGCTATGGGGGTAATTTTTTTGAGTCGAGTCTTAAACACTTCCAACAGAGAGGGAACATATTTATCGAAAAGCACATTAAGTGTGGCCACTTCAGACTGATTGGAGCGTGTGTTAAGCCATGACAAAATAAATGGAGTCCAGCCTAAATCTTGTGGATTTATATATAAAATACCAGCCCTGGATACAGTTGCCGGTGTAGCACTTCTTAGAGTGGCTATTTCGAACAACAAACGCATTTGCTTGGTCAGAGCAATGCGTTCATTGCTGGCTAGCGTCAAAACTTTATTATCATCCATGACCGTGTTCAAACTCTCTATCCACATGGGATCAATGTCACCATCCAACACTATCCACTTGGGGCCATTACCACCCAAATTCGACTGATCACGCATTATAGTGGAGAACAAACCATCCTTCCATTCACGCGTTGAAGGATTCACAATACCAAACAATTCATTATTGGTTACAGCCTTCGGATTAAGGTCATTGTAATAAGGCTTGAGTTTCAAATTAGCATAAGTTTTGTTAAGGGTCTTCCAGACTTCGGTCTTACCCGTACCTGCGAATCCTATTATGAAAACAGAGTGGCGCACTGCAAAAAGTTCCTTTAACTGTACAATTTTCAAAATAAAGCCATCATCTGGTTGTAGTTTAAGATCAATAGCTGCTTTCTTGACTTCAGCTTCAAACTCTAAATCACGCTTACGCGGTACATCTAAAGCGGGAAAGAGGTCACCTATTAAACCCATAAATACCGGCACATCGTCCGTTACAATTTTGGGAGTATTAAAATCACGCAAAGCTCGCATTAGAACTTGATCTTCAGGTCTTTTGGGGTCATCACGCTGTTGTAATGATAAGAAAACCAAAAGTTAAATCACAATGAAAATAACCAAATGAAATGGTTTAAAGATACTTTATACTGTTCCCTATCGAATAATTGAGTAGACACCTAGAAAGCAAATCCCGGCACTCGTTATCGAACAAAATTACGAAATATTTCAATAGAGCTTATATGGAAATATTTCGTAACGAGTGCCGCGATTTGCCCCCCCCCCCCTTTATTGTATGTGTATCATTGCAACTCTTTTATTATTATCACTTACCTTCAAGGCTCCCGCTACCACTAACACAGACTTTACAGCACGCAAGCCCCAATCATAATGATCCTGTTTGGACAATAACTCCCTGCACAGTTCATACAATGCAATGAATTTGCGAGCCAAAGAACGTGCCTCCATAAAACCTTCACCCACCAACATAATTTCACTAATTAACATAATGTCAGGCACGACCATGGCACAAGGTCGATATAGTGCCTTTAAATTTTCCGGCAACTCCGCACGTCCAGCATAGCCGGGATTCATAGTAATAAACATGCCAACTGTGGCACGCAGTGTAATGATTTCACCAAGAAAATTAAATATAACCTTTTTGGCCTTAATGGCATCTTGTATACATTTAACTTGCACGGCCACTACTGATAAGACTTCAACCGAAATCCGATTAAATTCATCGAAACAACCCCAAGCTCCAGTTTGGGCCAAACCCTTGTGTATATCGCCAATCGACTTGAAATCCATTTGTTCAGAACAATTGAAAACATAGACCATCATTCCTAAAGCTCGTCCCAAATCTTTGGTGGTTTCAGTTTTGCCCGTGCCAGCTGGACCGGCAGGTGCTCCACCCATTCTTAAATGCAAGGATTGGGTCAAGGTAATATAACAACGATCTGTTAGAGGTGTAATAACTAGACGGGCAGTATTACCCAAATACTCGTAATCATATTGGAACTGGGCATCACAAATATTGGCAAAACAGTCATCGAATTTAGCATCCCAGCGATGACGCAGTTGCGACTGCCATTGAAATGCAGAGGCCGTTTCTACTTTAGACGAAATTATTTTAGATACCACATCGCGGCTGTGCACATCGATGGTGCAAATGGTAGTGATTTTTTGCCGATCTGAGGCACTCAACTCTAACAGCAGTAAGTTTATCAATTGATTTAACTGCAGCACCTGCTTCTTATTGTAGTCCTTTAAAGCGTTCTCATAGCGCTGCTGTACTTTGGCAAAGGCTTCATTAGTCTCTGCGGTCCAGATTATTTGCGTTGTCACCAAGGCCGGCTGAGCTGGCCACTCAAATATCCACACATGCCTGGGTTTTTCATCATATGCCACTACAGCTTTGCGCAACTGATCTCGCAAGGCATCGCGCATTTTATCAGTGACGCGATTAAGCCAAACCTCTACGTTGCCACTGCAATCACAATTCTCCGTAAATGGTACATACTCTTCATGCTCCTTGGCCACCATGCCCTTGGCAAGTTTCGAGTCAGCTAAAAGCACTAGATTGCCCAATGAGTCATAAAGTTTGGTCAAGTGTTTGCTTATCAACTTGGGATTATTGCCATTCGACAATATGTCCAACAAGTCAACTGAGCTAACGAAATAGAAACGGGGATACGCCAACCTTTTAGTTTCCAAATAGTCATTCAAAGCCTTCTCGCACAAAAGCAAAAGCTTGGAGAGATTTTCCAAGGTTTCATAAAGCTTGCTGCCTGCTTTGTTGGTGGATCTAATCACGTTCTTGTCGTTATTAGCCTGCACCAGCAGCTGCTTGAATTCCTTGTCAATTACGTCGAATCTTTTGGAGTCTTCCGGCAATTGAGAACGTATATCTTCCGAACCTATGAAAATGCTCTCTAAATAAACCCACTTGCGCTGTACCTCAAACCAGGCAGTTATAATTTGCTCTGCATTGGATAGCTTATGTTGCCAACTGTTTACCTCTGTCTGAAAAAAACCCACATATTTAGAAGTAGCCATGTTTTGCAGTTGCGATTGATGCTCTTCTAAGGTCTCTATGATTTCTTCACTAGATTTAAGCAACTTCTGGCCTGTGCGTTCATGTATTTCATTTTCAAATTCCATGGTAGACCAAGTATTTTGCAAATCAGTTAAAACCTTTTCCATGGCCATTTCTTTGACAGATTTTTCCACAATATTCTTAACATCCTCCTCGTACTCGTGAAGATTTAAGTCAATTAAATCTTTCAAAGTGGTTGAATCATCCATGCTAAATTTAACCTGTGTAGTACGCATTAGCTCATACCAGTGGCGATCACGTATGGCCGGGTTTTGTAACTCTGTAACCGCTCTCAGGGAAGTCATAAGATTTTTAAGGGAGTTTTCTGTGTAAATAAAAGGCTGCCAAGTGCGCATAGCTTTGTCCAAGGAACGCAGCTCTTTGCCAAATTTCTTGCACTCCTGATCCATAACCTCAATGTCGATTTGCTTCCAGGGAGTCGTTTTCCAATCATCTATAGACGAGCCTATGGTTATAAAGAAATCCCATAAGATTTTAATCAATTGCAGGTCACGGCGACAGCGTTCAATTTGTGTTGCATCCGGACCCTGCAATTCAAAGAGAGCAGCCGAAGCGTTAAGCGAAGAACGGCGGCCTTCAAGTTGTTTAATTTCATCATCAGTTTCATCGATAAGTTTATAAACCTGCGGGCAGGGAACTTGGAAGAACTAGTGTTATAAAAAATATTTTATTTAATTTTAGTTTGTCCTCAAAATATAAAGTATAATCAAATTAGGCAGACCTTTTTTCTAAGAAACTTTTTGCGGAATATAGAGGCCATATTATCGCACAGTAGTATTCGTTTCTCCAAAAGATCTACCTGATAGGATTGTATGGGAGCAATGATTTGTTTGACATTGGCAGCTTGCTTCTTAACATTCAGCCACTTTTCTGGCAGTTCATTTAGCTAAATAAAAAATTTAAATTTTGTTATTTAAAGGTTCAAAACTTGTACTCGATACCAGCTTACCATAGTCATTTGAGCTTCTCCAAACTCGTAATTGTAAGCCTTGAGCAAATCAACAATATCCTTCAATGGCTCAAACATATAATCATAGATATATTGCTTTTCATTGATAGTATTCAATACGTATAATATTTTAATAAGACCCTCAAAGTCATCTCTATCCAATTCAATTTTCAATGCAATATTAGCTTCCTTCACAAACTGAGCCAATTCCTAATGTTTATGTTTATTGATTATTATTAGATTATTCACATCATCAAGTGAGTTGTATGTAAATGCACTGCCAAATCGCACTTACCTTGAGGGAATTTTTAACTCTATCGATGAGATCTTTTTTAAATAAACTTATCCATTTGGAGACTTCATGAAGTACAGCATTTTTAAAACTCTTCTTGTTCAAACGCAACCAAACATTAAAGTCTCTATATAATTCCCATTCCCTTATTTGCTCTTCTAAGGCAATAAATTTATCCAACTGGGAAAGTAAAGTAACAAAAACACGAAAACGAAAATGATTGTGGCGAAGCGTCATCATCATTGTACAAAATGGAAATCCAGAAGCATTTGCACAGAAATAGAAAACAAGAAGAAATATGCTTGTACTTGTTATATAAATTTAAATTTAGTAAGAAAACATTTGATTGATTGATGGATTAGTGTTGCTACATAATTTTCATTTTACATTAATGCACTGAAGAGGTAATGGATAACAGAGTTATTTAGGGTAAACCAAGGTTGGCAACCGAAACAAATAACGGTATCGGTATTGATACCGGTACAACTATTTTTTAAATTTCGGTATCGGTAACGGTATCGGTATTTTTTTTATTTCGGTATCGGTATTACCGGTACATACCGTTATTGAGTTTATAATACCGGTATACCGATATGACTGCTAAATTATTAGTTCAGACAGTGGATATAGAAAAAAATCTCTTTTTTATTAAATTACTTCGAAAAGGGAGTATTTTTACATTAATATATAAAAACATTTAAACTTATATGTTTCTACTTTTATACGTTTTTATACTTTTATTAAAAAATAATTTATTAAAAAAGTAAAATAAGGAAACTGCAGTTAAAACTTTGCATATATGTATAAAGTATACATTTTGGTTAATTAAAAAAAATAATAAAAATAAATACATACAGTGTATGTACAGTATGTACATTATACGCGAAGTACATGTAGAATTGTATGCACTTAGTGATGTGCGAATATCGTATTCGAATTCCCGAATATTCGTCTTTTTTCGATATTCGTATTCGTACTCGCCAAATTCAAACGAAACGTGTATTTAAATATTTGATATCAAGCAATAAACAATATTCTTAAAAACAAACAAAACAAATTTCTCGTAAAATTAACATTTAGGGCCATTATTACAACTTAAATATATTTAAGTAGGATTTTGTCGGACGTATAAAACGCTACTTTAGGCTATTCATTATTATAAATTTAATTTAACTTACCAGGAAGGATACAATGCCTTTAACTTAACGCTCACTTTAGGTTAAGTTAAAATTGTACTGATAAACCACTTTTTATAAGTCCGATAAAATCCTACTTTTAACTAACTTTAAGTTGTAACAATGGCAATCATTAACTTCAGATATAAAAGTTTCGAAAATTGTTTTCCATTATCTCTTTCAACCCATTAACCCTATATTTGAATTACACCTATTTTTTGTTATAATATACATATTCCAAATCTCTAAACAAAAAATGTATGACGCCACTTTAAAACAAGATTTGTTTTTAAATATGTATATCCAAAAATCTAATCAGCGTCCAGCGAAAAATAAGAAGAATTCTGCAAAAATACTGAAAAGTCCCATTTTTAATTTAATTTTCTTGAAAATTGCCGGGAACTCAAAAGCAAACTGCATATTGATTGCATAATTTTCTACCTAAGAGAGACTTTTCAGTCGAAAATATTGATTGGCGGAATTCTTTCAAAATAGCGAAAGTGAGTTATTACTTTTTTCTTAAAAAAAACGGCGAAAATAGACTTTTGTTCAAAATTTTACTTTAAATTGAGTGTAACTTTTGACTTAATTGTAATATCGATACCAATTTATTTTTAATATTACAAATTTAGTCCCTTATTCATAATGAGTTTAATTTTTTTAATCTAACAACATTTGACTTCTGCATTAGCAGAACAGTGGGCAAAGGTTGGTAATAAAGTCAAAATTTTAATATTTTTTCTCTAATATTCCCTAAACTGTTGCGAAAACACATAAATGTAGTAGACTTTTTTTAGCTCTTGGATAAAAAAGCACTTGCAAAAAAATCCTTTTTATCTGATCAAAAACAGGAGCTTGGCATGGATTTTAATTTTTCATTAACCCAAGGTTGCCTACTTTGGTGCTTTGTGGCTCCACAACCTTTAAGGATATATAGTCTGAATTCCAGACTTAAGCTCTGTGACACTTTCCTCAATGCTGTGCAAGATTTCATAACAATAGAACAGCTAATTTAGAAATTTATTTCTAATTCTCACTGTATATCGGGTACTTTAGGCCCCGCTAGGCATTTATGGCAGCAAACCTCATATTTTATACAGAGCACATATGTAGTATATCAATTAAAGAAAAATATGTTTGGGACCAGTTTAATGTGCACTATTACTCTTCAAAACTTTAAATCTTCGCAAACAAAAACGTGTTTATAAAAGTTAATTGCAATAAATGTTTAAAATTTCATTTTTGGTGGGAATCGGTATACCGGTACATACCGGTATAGAAATGGAATTCGGTATCGGTATCGATACCGGTATCTAATCTTAGCGGTATTTGAATCGGTATCGGTATTTTTACTATACCGTTTGCCAACCTTGGGGTAAACCAACGTAAAGAACTAATATAAACCCTCTTCTGAAACCTCCCGCTCTAACCCTGTGTGCTTCGCTAATTGCCATATACATTTTGTGATGAAAAGAAATATTTTTTATAATAGAAGTGCCGCGCTTGCGATCCAACATTCATTATTTGGAGAATACTATTCTTATTATTAACATAAGTAGTCAGGAAGAGTTATGCCTGTTTTGAATTCGAAGATATCTTGAAGTAAATGTTGCTTCTATGTAAAAAGTGCCACGCCAATTCTAAAGTAATAGTAATAGCCTATTGTTACTTCTAGACCAAAAGTAATATGCTCACAGCAAGTCAGCAAAATCGGTACATTAGAATATTTTTGAAGACAAACAAAAACTTGCGCTGCATAAGAGGCACCCCGGCCTGCTTGTTTAATTCTGTATCTGTTTGAACAGACAATACAGATTATTAACAGAATTATCCCTACAGAACTACAACGTTCTTGCCCTAGTATTTTTTCAGATATTTCAAAGTAAATATTTTCTAATATCTAATGTTAAGTGAACACCCATTTAAACAAATGAGAAGTTCAACTCTAGTTGTTCCAAGAAATTTTTGTGTAAAGGTTCCCTGTTGATCTGCATTAGCAACAGTGGCATGCGTATAGGGTCCAGCTAGACCCCTCAATAATCAATTTAATTTTTTTATAAAAATGTTAAACTGAATAATAAAATAATAATTTGAGATTACTAGTGCGTTAAACATAATTGTCCTACTTCCCAAAAAAAAATCAGGTAGTACATATTTTCTCTTTATGGGAGGTGTCACATCCACTAGTCCAATTCTAACTTTGTTTTTTTGTAAGACAACGCACGTTATAAAAATCGTTACTCATACAAAATTTCACATTTCTTGCTGCATTGGATGTAAATATATTGTAAAATAAAAAATTTTTTTTGGGGGGGACCCACGCCCAATTTTTATTTATAGACTAGGAGGGAGAGAATGAGGAATAGGAGGAGGAGGAAGAGGAAGTGGAGGAGGTGGTGGTGGATAAGAAGGATAAGAAGGAGGAGAAGAAGAAGGAGGAATCGCTAATCAGTTGGTTTAGGATGCGTAGATGATTGGGCTACCGTTTGTATAGCCAGCTGCTTGTTACAAGATCTAAAGCCCCGCTTCCAGCCGCCTCTAGCTTGAGCAATAGTCTCTGAAAGTAGATGACTATTGGTTGTTTAATCGTCACTTCCCTTGACGTTTCAAGTATCGTAGGCACTTGGAATTTGTTAAGAGTCGGGCGCCACTTGGAAACCCACTCGGAATCGCTGATTGTCCGCCACTGCATTAGCAGTTACTCCGCATATCTACAGAGTCTTTCAATATCCGCTACCTGTTGATGCCCCCGGTAGCATTTAACTATGCTACCTTTTTGCCAAAATGAAATGATTACACTCGTTCAAAGGAAAAAAAAATAACAAAATTTCTTAAATGTCAAACTTCATCATCAATGACTTTGCTTAGATGCATATGTACATATAGAAATGTAATTTAAAATACTAAAAACTAATTTGGGAATTAAAAGAGGCGGATAGGAGGGCTCGAGGAATTTAGCTAAAAGTGTACTAGTGGCTCTGGGTGTTTGCATAAAAACAGAAAAAAGGTCCTGAGTTGAGGTTTTCCTATTTAAGTCTTTGAGTATGAAATTGATTTAAGCTGTTTTTTATTGCATGACTAAAATCTCATACGCTTTGTCAAAATAGGATAATCTCATTCGGCTATATATACGCTTTTCGAAATGATATTTCAAACATAATCATACGTTTAACTGAAGGATGCGTTAATGTTACCTTAAAATCTTTGAATCATATCTGCAATATAATTTCTTTTAGTACACACCTGTTCCTTATACAAATTTAATGGCGGATTGTTTTCATCTTTCAGTGGCTTTATGCCCGATGAGCCTTCAGCCTCTAGCTCTGCTTCACGTTCAGCCAATGTCAGGGGACGACCAAATTTCTTAACTTCTGCCAAGTACTGCTGCTTATTCGCCAACCATAGATAGGAGTATTCCAAAAGGCTCTTGCAATGAGTGCGTATAGCCTGTATACCAAATTTTACTTTACTCAAAATATCATTACGATGCTTGTGTATGTCGTTCTTATCGGCGATTTCATTGCCAAAATCTGCCGTCTCGTCTCCAGGCGCAAGAGGATCTTGAGCACTACGTGGTAATAATTTCATGATATTATACATATCTTCCAGTATTTGTTCGACGTGAAAAGTAAAACTAATTCTGGAGTTGTTATCCAAACTGGGGAAATAGCAAACTTGAGTGTCTTGCAAATCCATAATTATTTCAAAGACTGCAGCGTTATTCTCATAGCGATTTTCAATTTCCATGCGCAAGTAGGTAATGCTAGTGATGACGGCATCCAACAGACATTGAGCTATTTCTCCATCAATATATTTTTCATAATCACGGAAAAGTTCTCTCTCATCCAAGTTAAGGTTCTGTAGTAGTTCCCAACGATGTGCAGCAGTTATGAAATCCTCCTCGTCATCCTCTTCAACTTCACCTGCAAAGTCCATTATTGAAGGAAGGGGTGCTGGTTGAATCCATAATTGTCTTCTCTGTATTCCTTCCGCCTCGCCATCTTCTTCTTCACCCTCTCCAACATCTTCTTTCATTAGTTCGTAACGTCTGGGTATATCGAAGAATAATTTGGCATTCTCGTATAAAATTTTATCTATCAAAGCTGCTGTAACACAGGCTTCTTCTACACGTGCAGTTATTATCTCCATGCGTGGCTCAGTTTCCAATAAGGCTTTCGGTTGTTGTCCTCTACGCATGTATAAGGGAATGTTACCCCAAGAATGAATACTTCGCTTGATAACTTCCACATTCGCTTGACATATCATTAATCGTTTGTGCAGATATTCGAGTCTTTGGAAAACTTCCACGATGAAATTTGGATCTAAGTGTAATATTAATTATAATTAAGTCAATTCTATAAGAAATATTAAGAACTGCTCTCACCAAAGTCTTTCCATGTTTTGTTAGTTATCAAAGGCTTCATGAACAGTTCGTATGACTCTAACTCAGTTTGTATGAGAGCCTTTTCACTGGGCTTGGCCCTAGAATTGATGTCATTGTACCATTCGGCAATTCTTTGTAGTTTGAGGCGAGCCTCCTGCAAATTGAAAGTTGACAAGCAAATAATTTACAAAACATTTTAAATTGAATTCAAATGGTTTTTTTTATACCCAAAGGCTTTCTTTTTTGTCAGAGAACTCTTGTGCCTCTTGTGGAACCTCAAACTCCATCATTAATAGGTACTTGACATCTTTTAAGGCATTCTTTAGATTTGTACTGAAGTTCACCGACAAGACATTGTCTTCTTTGGAAAGTAAATTTAGTTGCATATCGTCTTCGATATGTTTGTTTACTTCCCTGCGCCATCTTTGCATTATTTGATTTCTTAGGTTATCGATACTTTCATTCATCTCTTCGTATAAGTCCAGGGTATAGCGACCATTTTCGTTGTCAAAAAGTCTGGAAGAGAGAAAGAGGTAAATAGGGAGAGAGATAAGACATAGAGAAAGACAAAAAGGGACAGAGAGGGATAGCGGTTGTATTGATATACAGAAATATGGAGTGATTTAATGAGGTAAAGATAAGGAGAGATATATACAAAATTAAAGAGAGACACATAGATATATGTAGACAAAAATAAAGAGAAATATATAGACAAAGATAAAGATATAGATAAAGCTAGAGACACATCTAAAGATAGAGCTAGAGATAGATCAAGAGTTAGAGCTAGAGATAGAGGTATAGATAGACATAGAGATGGAGATAGAGATAGAAATAGAGATAGAGATAGATAGAAAGATATAGATATAGAGATGGAGATAGAGATGGAGATAGAGATGGAGATAGAGATAGAGATAGATAGAGAGGTAGAGATAGGGATAGAGATAGATAGAAATATAGATAGAAATAGAAATAGAGATATAGTCAGAGAGAGATAGATAGAATTGGAGAGATAGAGTATAGTGAGGGATAAATATAGAGATATTGAAAGAAAAAGAGAGGGATATAGGAAGACATGATATATATTTAGATAGAGGGAAATAGCGATATAAGGAGATTAAAAAAGATGGAAATACAGAGGAAAAGCGAGTTGCAGACTTATAAAGGTAAATATACATATATATTAAAAGAAATATGGATAAAAAGATGTAGTTAAAAATTGAGGCGGGTAGACAGAAAAAAGAAGACAGTGACAGAGAGGAAAAAAAGCGATATTGAATGGAAATCGCATTAATTCCTTTAAAAAGCTTTTCTGTGCATCTCTTATTAGTTTAGAAACTATAGAAATTTGAGATGAAGCATTTTAAGAAACAATGTTTCTTTTGGTCCTATTAGATCTATAAGGATCTTTTACTTTACTTAGTACAGGTGATTAAGGCATTTCAGTGCCGCTTAGACCTAAACCTTTGTTAAGAGTCTCTTTTAATTTATATACTCTGTCCGATATATTAGAACCTATTCAGATATTCTGGAAATTAATGAAGCACTGCTGGTGCTGTCTTCTTGGAAAATATTGTCATTCATCTAACTACTTTGACGAATACAAATTAAAAAACATTAGTGGAATGATGAGGCATCTGGGACTTTGCAAAAAATTGTTGTGTCGTTCATGTCTTCTTCCAACTTTTATCGAGCAGTCAGTCAGGCACTTACATACATCTTTATATTATTTATGTATTGGTGATAATAAGAAAGAGAGCAACTTGTATGATGTGTCGAATGCTTATGAGAGATTGAGTTGTTTTTTTCCATACGTGTATTTAATTACGTGCAAATAAGAGCACGGGTGGCTTTTTATAGATAATAGTTGCTCAAATGATGATTGTACATTCCAGCATTGAGGTACTAGACAAGCTAAGGTACAGTTTATAAAATAAACAATCAATTCTTTTCCTGATTAGGTTATTATTACCTATATTTGACAACCGAAAAAGAATTTAAAATAAACCTAAATTTCCCACACTTACGGATAATCATAAAGTCCATGCTCCCAATGCATCCATGTTATTCTGTGCTGCAGCTTAGACAACCAGGCCAAGGCTCCTGTGGTTGGTGGGAAGCAGTTATCCGTTGGTAAGCCCTGAACGTTATAAAAATTTAATTAACTAAGTATTCGATATCAATGATTAAACAATTAGTACATACAATTAGACCGGAGTTAGTATAAGTTTCTTGAAATTTGTTAAAATCTACTTTAACAGCATTTATTTCTTCGGCAAAATCGTCAACTATTAAGTGCATTAAAGGATCCATGTGTGCCTTAATTATCGGTCTGAGCAGCAAAGTACCACACAGTATTAGTTCGTGGCTGTCCTCTAAAGCCTTTTCAAACTGAAAGGCAATTTTACATTCCAAAACATTGGTTTTTGCTTTAAAGGCCACGAGATCTTGTGCGAATGTTGAAAGCTTAGCATCCGGATCTAAAGGATTGTATTGTATATTCGACCATTCTCTGTAATAACCATTATACTCTTCAAGAATTTTCTGTAAAGCTGTATTTATCTGACGACCTTTTAAGCCACCCACAGTTATTTTTTCCAATCTAAGAAAGTCTCTCCCAGTGTTAAACAACTCCTGTAATATTTCCAATCGTTCGATAAACTTATCAAAACGTGCATAAATCTCTTGTGGATGCCAAGTCCAATCTTGGGAATTAAATTCAGTGCCGATTTTAAATTTTTTCAAAGTATTGCGAGTTTCCTGGTAAATAGAGCGATAGTATTCTAAGTGGCCAATGTTTGCTTTAATCTTTTTGAGCGCCTCATCAACATCTCCTTGGAAAATGGCATCAGGTTCTATGGTGCGCATGGCACATTCTATTAAGGTATTATGCAACAGCTGAAACAACAAAACCATATTGTCCAAAGTGTGGCAGTGTTTAGAATGGCCCCAAACAAGGCCAACTGTAAGCAGCAGAGGTCGTATGTTAATGCGATTTTCATCCAAATCTTCCATTTCAAACTTGTCTACCATTTTACGCTGCATAGATTAGAAAATTTTAGAAATAAATACACAAAAGAATTTTATAGGAAAAAATATAACTTACTAAAGGCGTTAAATACATGGTTATATCCCTGGCTACTGCCAAAGCTTCCAAGACTAATTCGACTATGCGCCGGTAACTATTTTCGAACAATGAGTTTATTTTCTCTAAAACGAAACCTATAGTTTTTATGCGCTTGTCGCCCAACTGATCGGCTAGATTTTCCAAATTCTCTAGTCTGGCATCCCAAAAGTTGAACAGATGTTCTGGTCGGGGAAATTCTTCTTTAGAGAAAATTTTATCTCTTGATTTAATTTGCACTAAATCTTCCACCGAGTCAAGCCATTTAACTACCATAAACTCCAAATAATGTTTCATCAAATGATCGACTTTGATTAAGTCCCTTCAAGAGTATAAGCAAGTCATAGGAGAAACATATACATACATATCGTGCCATAACTGCCACAAAAAAGGCTTAAGCGACAGAATTATATAACTTAATTTTTTGAGCAAAATCAATTATTTACAATCGTCGAAGTTAAAAAAAATTATGTCCTTTAAGCATTTTCTCTGGCGTTTTTGGCTTGATCTAAAAAATTATTTGATTTTCCTATACCCTTTAGCTATAGCCGGTGCACTTTCCATAACCTTGTCAATGCAAATGGGCAAAGGCAAAATGGTGCGATTCATAACCAAACCCTTCATTTGAGCAATACCATTCAACAAGTTCTGCGATTCGGTTTTCATATCATTCACTATCACGGAAGTCCAGCCGTTTTGATTGACAGGATTGTTTAACAGTGGAATAATGACATTTTCTGCCAGCGTTGCCAAGTTCTCCAAAACGTTTGGCAGCAAATCGCCGATCATAAGAGCCTGTGAATAAAAAAAAATTAGTAATTTGTAATTCAAATACAGAAGACTTTTCAAGTATTCAGACTCTTACGTTAGACATGTTTTGCATAGTCAGTGTAGTGGGCATTTCGTGGCGTACAAAGTAGACGATTTTGCTAATGGGTTTCTCGGGAAAATTGAACGAAGGCACCAATATGGCAGCAGAGTTGAGTGTGAATATGAGTCGTTCCTGATATGGATCATTCAGAAATTGTGTGACAATATCCTGAAATCAGATTAAAGAAATAGTTGGTGACAAAATTATTCGAACGGCTATAAAATATTCAATACAAAAGTAGAAAACTAGGCGTCTGTAGGTAGGCAATGATAAATATAATAATAAGATATTAGATTAGAATGCTGAAAATTATTAAAATTTTTAAAAAAATAAAGACCTTTATTATTTTCTGTGTACGCTCTTTCAAAAATACAGCGAAAACATAGTACAATGTTTTCCTGTTCTGAAGAATAGAAAATGGGAAATGATACCGTTAAATGCATGGCTCCAAACTAGAGGAAAGAAAGGGCCTGGCTATCTTCATAGAAGTACCGGAGATAGAAATTTTCTCCAACTTATCTGAGCATAATGCAGTCTTCCAGTTCGAAGTTTGTGTATAGAGCAAACGAAACCGAAATAGTAAACTCTAGAGCCATTTTAGATTGCAAGAATATGATAAGCGATTATGCAGTAGATGGCAGAATTCATCTTGTATGGGTGCCGGTCCACTATGCCGTAATCGAACATGAACGTGCAAGTGAACTGGCGAAAAGGAACATAATGTTACGGATAGAAAGTCTTTATGCAAAGCCTTTCAAGGCAGAGAAGATTGACTTAAAAAATTGGGCAAAAATGGTCCACAGGACACAATGGAAGTGATACTGTGGGTAATCTAACCAAGGTTCCAAGATGAGGACAAAAGAAAACAAGGGCTGTTGAAACAAAAAAGCCCCAACTAAGAAAGTTAAATGTCATCTTAACGGGGTATTCTCATTTATAAGGGAATTTGTGCCGGATTGAAGCTACGGATGACAACGAATGCAGGGCATGCATAGAGGACATCAAGATAATGGAGATTCCAAGATCCTGTTATTTTAAGGCTATCACCCACCTTCGAGGCATTGACTGGAAAAGTTTGATACTGAGTTCCTATGAGTGGGAAGGGTTGTTTTTAATTCACATGAGACCACACAACAGACAAACATATACTCTTTTCAACTTAACCTAAACTCACCAAGGTTGGATTGATATAATTCATCTAATCCAGATTCGGATCCAAACACTTTGGGCCTGATATAAGTATAAGCATGGATTTCACTCTTATCTTACGGTGATCTAACACCGCGCACCGAAAAAACACCATGTGACAACCAGTTCGCAAAATGAACGGAAGATGGCGCAGTGAGTAGCACATTTTAGAACACATTCCTCTCAATACCAAAACCACCCGCTATTGTCAGAAAGTCTGATTGATTGCGTGCAGCTAATCCCTAGTAAACTCTGTTACTACGTGTGCTTCTGCCGTGATTATCCGCAATAGCAACGGTTACTATGTGTTTTCTCTTTTTACTGTGAGGTTGGAAAGATTTAAACGAGCGGACGCCATACAAGAATTACTTGGAGATGGAAATTATCTATTAGTCTAAGGTTGGGTGATTAAATATGGGCCTGCTCACTCCTCAATAATTATAACATTTTTAAATGTTCTAATTATTGAACACTAAACCACCAACTAGCATACAAAGAGTGTGGACAGAGGAAAATATCGCAGCTGTATGCGTGTTATTATCGATTTAGTGCCATTTGCATCACTTGGCCCTCTTTTACTTTTTTTGCTGTCCAAATTGGAAGGGCTGGCGGCAAATTACGACATTCGATACGTCTCGTAGTTTAAAAACAGTTCAATAGAGTCTATATGGAAATATTTTTAAATTACTAGTTGTATCGAATGCCGTTATTTGCCCCCTGGACTTGGCTGACATGTGGTTTCACCAATATGGTACCACATGCCACACATTATGCAAAACAATGGTCCAATTGAGAGGCGCGTTCGGTGAACAGTTTATTTCAATTGGCCACCTAGATCCTACATTTCACGGCTTTAGACTACTTTTTGTGGGACTATGTTGGGGTTTATGTCTGTAGGGACAAGCCCGCAACAATGGTAAAGAATTTATTACTGAGGTGCCGGCGATATGATGGAGAAATTAGCCCCAGATTATGAACTATTTCAGGTGAGCTGCTCTAAATTTTATGTGTGTTTTTATAAATCAAATCCGAAAGCTCTTAAAGAATCTTAAAGAATATAAATATAAAAAAAATCTTGAAATTTTTTTTTACCAATTAATACAGATAGATAAATTTTTTTCGTGAGCACCATTGCAATAATATCATGTGTTCGCATGGATTTATGTATGATAATTTACACAGTTCAGTTCAAGGCTTCTTTATACAAAAAATTATGAAAAAAGCAGAAAAGTTCGGAAAACATTTCTCTCCGTTTTGTCAGTTTTATAGTCATATTTAACAGCTTAAATGTTGAAATGTTATTATAACCTCCTCATGCATACAGACAAACACATATTTCGGAGAAATTTTATTTTTTTTTTTAATTTACCAGCAAGATAAACGACCAACTAATTTTATTCATTCATTTCATTTATCCAGCAACATTTTATATATATCTTTTTTCTGTGCCGCATAATGGAAAAATGTTTTATGACCAGGAAAAAATATTTAAGCAATTTTTTGTTTGTTTGCGAACAATAACAACTAAATAAGTGCAAATACATACAAAAGTATGAATGAATGAATGATTGAATGTATGCGTGGATTTTAAATGGTCGTCGCGAACAACCAAACAAAATGGCACGTAAAGTAAACGATAATAAAATATCACACCATTACCTGCAACACCAAAGGTTTTCCGTTCGAGCGAACGAACAAGCAACTAACCAACCATACTACGTCTGTCTGTCTGTGGGTTTGTCCGCATTTATTTAACAGATTTTGTGACGCATGTAAAATTAACGCAGCAACATTTGGTTGTTAAATGTATGTGATTTTATTTATGTACATTTTTGTTCTTTTTGTATGAAAACATTTTTGAAAAATCAAACACATAATCTCGCACCTGCCGAAAGTTGTTGTTAGAGGATCATAAAAAAAGCCACGAAATAACACAATGTGTAAAGTAAATAAAATCGAGGGTAACAGGAGGGTAAAATTCAAACGGTATTTTTTTAACGTGTATTTAAAAAAAGGGGTCATGTTTTATTGTTAAATCTTAATAAATATATGGTTATATTTCCATCAAATGGATCATAAAATATGTTAGCACACTGGGGATGCCAAACGGAAAGTGCCAAATCCCGAAATCCCAGGATTTTGGGGATTTGGGAAATCCCTATTCCCGGGATATGTAAAAATCAATCCCGCGATTTGTTTTTCGGGATTTTTGAAAAATTTTTATCTAAAAAAACTATTTATAAATGAATGTTTATGCCTTTATGTGCCTGAGCACTTGAAGTGCTCTTCAAGTATCAAATTCAAAACAGCACACAGAAGAATATACTAGGCCTTTTAGTGGCTGTCGTATTTCGACTTCGAATGTGACTTCTTGGTCCCAGACTTAAAAATATTGCAGTTTTTTTTAATCTATTTCAAAATAATCGTAATTAAGATCAATATACGCCTAAAACCATAAAGGAAATTGTTACGTTAATAGTATTTCAAAATTTTGCTCTTGTAGGTTCGAAGATTTGCAATTAAATAAAAAGTCTTCAGATATCAGAACACTTTATTATTTGTTACTTCCCAGCAAAAACTTACACATTACCACCAGAACATTGCATCAGAATAATCACTTACTTTTCTGATTACCAAATTTCCGTACGGACACGACATACATATGTAATTCAATACGAACTTAAGCCTATTTAAAATATAGTTTTAGCATTTTTTTAGTTTTTGACGTTTTTTTTTAATTCTGACGATTTTTTTTATTTTGGCGATTTTATTTTTATTTTTTTGGCGATTTTTTTCATGCAGGCAATTTGTTTGGTTTTTGGAGTTTTTTTTTATTTTGGCAATTTTTTTAGTTTTGACATTTTTTACTCGTTTTGGCGATTTTTTATTTTTTGGCGATTTTTTTTTTTAGTTTAAGCGATTTTTTTTAATTTTGGCGATTTTCGGTTTTTGGCGTTTCTTCATTTTGGTGACTTTTTTCATTTAGGCGCTTTTTTAGTTTTGACACTCATTTTGGCAATTTTTTTCGGTTTTTAATTTTTTTTCAATTTGGTGATTTTTTTTTAATTTTTGGCGATTTTTATCCTTATGGCGATTTTTTTCATAGAAAAAATATTTTGGTTTTGGCACATTTTTCGCGTTTTGGCGATTTTTTTCGGTTATAGGCGCTTTTTTTCATTTTCCTTGGTGCCTAATCGTAATCGAAATTTAACAGCACTGCTACAAAATTTTATAACACCCCTTTTTTGGTCGGGGTTTAAAATTTACACACAGTGTAAGTTGTAAAGCTTTCTTTACACCGTCCTTTATGATCAAATATACAAGAAGTAGCAAGCAGAATATCATAAATACACATACATAGATACATACATGTAACAAATATATTAGAGGCCTTAAATTTGATTACATATGTCTTATTAGATTCATTGATGTGTGTATCTGTTTGTGCTGGTAAGTTGGAATTGCGTCTGCAGTGGATATGAAAATTAGAAATTCGTAGAATTACCAAAATAAAATATAAGCACATTGCCTGCCAGTCACATCTGCTTATTAATATTCATATATACATATGTATACTATACATACATATGTATGTATATACTCATACATATTCATGTAAGTGTGTGTTACTCGTGTTTAGCCAGAAAACATTTCTACTCTCTTAATTCTAAATTTCTAAAATTATAAATGTACAGCGATATGTACTCAAACAATGTCATAACTCAAAAACAAAACTAGCTTGAAAGAAAATGAATTTAAAATTAAGTAATAATAAAAATTAAACATTTTAAAAACCCGCTACGTACAGACCTAAAGTCTGGACCGATATTCTTCTAAACTAGAAGATATTAGATCAAGTCACCTCTCAATAAAAAAAAAACCAAATTCAAATCGGTGTAGTTGCTTGGGAGCTGCGGTGTCAAAAACACATAGATATAACGTAATATGTATATACAAATAAATAAGTAAAGTGCCTATATAAAATATAGTTTTGGAATTTTTTTCGTTTTTGACGTTTTTTTTTAATTTTGGCGATTTTTTCGGTTTTTGGATTTTTTTCCATTTTGGCTATTATTTTAGTTGTGACTTTTTTTCTCGTTTTGGCGATTTTTTTCGGGTTTTGGCATTTTTTTATTTTTTTTGGCGATATTTTCTTTTTGGCGATTTTTTAAAATATATTTTAGATTTTTGGCGTTTCTAAATTTTGGCGACTTTATTCATTTAGGCGCTTTTTTGTAGTTTTGACACTTTTTTTCTCATTTTGGCAATTTTTTTAGGTTTTTGGCAATTTTTCAATTTGGCGATTTTTTCTTAATTTTGGCGATTTTTTTTCAATTTGGCAATTTTTTTTTCATATTAACAATTATTTTGTTACTGGGTTTTAGCGCTTTTTTCATTTTGGAGTTTTTTTTCCATTTGGACGATTTTTTCGAATTTTGCGACTTATTTTATTCTTAGATTTTTTTTAGTATTGGCGATTTTTTTCGTTTTGGCGTTTTTTTTGAATTTTTCGTGATTTTTTTTTGGTTTGGCGATTTTATAATTTTCAGATTTTTTAGTTTTACCGTTTTTGAAAATTTCAAGTGTTCACCTCTTACGGTTTCCAAGATATAGCAAGCTGTTAAAATTACGTAGTCAAAATTGCATTAACTGATGGACCACCCTTTAATTAAAATTTTTTAAAATTTTACATTTTTCAAGTGTCAATACACGTACATATGTATGTCCATATGTATATTACATGGGATTTTAAAATTTTTCGTTGCTCGTTTTGGAACACCCTATAATTTTTAATTCTCATGTATTTGTTGTTGTAGCGGCCAAGGTTCTACATACTATGTCCAAATTTCAGGTCTATAGCTCTTACGGGTCCTGAGGAAATACCGTGTGACGGACAGACGGACAGCGTAGCGAAAACAATAGGGTGTACGGAACCCTAAAAAGATATCATATCTTCTAAGCGGCATGACCGATGAGTAAAGTCTCGATCAAGACACCACTACTTTTATATTAGGCAAAGAGAAAAAGACAAAATTCTATTTTTCTCCCAAAAGTTGAGTTAACAAGACCCCCGACGCATTTGACGCTGATAGCTTTCAAATGGCTGGAAGATGTTCGACTAAGTCATTTTTCAAAAGAAAGAAACTAAATTAAAATCGGTCGAACCGTTTGAGAGCTACGGTGTCAAAGACATACAGATTAAGTAGAATATATGTGTCTGTAAAGATGTGATAGCGCCTAAACGGCTTTACCGATTTTTTTAAACATAGCTAAGAACACTACATCAAAATCGGTCCAGTCGTTTGGTGTGTACGTGGACTCATACATACACACACTACCACACTACAAACTTATAACACCATTTTTTTTGGTTGGGGATTAAAAACTAAAAATTAAAATCAGCTATAATTTTGTTCACATATGATATATGGACGCTGTAAAAATGATACAAAACAAAATTTATATCACATATGATATATTGATTCCAACACAATTCACTAGCAAATGTTCATTGGGTAAATGTTACTTCTGGCATATTATAGTGTGGTTATTACAGTTTAGTATTTTGCTGAGGTCCATGTGAAATTTAAATATGTTTTCAAAAAATCTGAATTTATATTAAAAAAAATATTTACAGCAGGACACCACCACATCAACAGCACGGAATATTTCAAAATGCAAAACAAAACTAAATAATGAAGATTCTTGTTACGGAAAAATCGCCAATTATGCATTTTAGCTGGAAAATTTTACACAAGAATGAAAGTGTTGCATTGCACACATGTTCATTTGTGCACTTTTCGCTATTGTGTTTCACAGCTACCCACGCACACACTCGGGACACATCTAACTATACAGTTGTGGCATTAGTAACATTATGTAAAGTAAAATTTTGCGATTTGTTTCACTGCAAGCTTTAGCTTACAAGTAATACAAATACAAAAACAAAAACAAAAACAGAAACAGAAAAAAAAATTAAAATTACAAAAGCTATCACAGTAACTGAGTATGAAGCCAAAAACTATTTAAATTTTGTAACGAGAAACGAAATCGACATTATTATGAACCTTTTCAAACCAAAACATACGCATTCATTATTCAACAGAAATAACAATAATAACAACGTTATCGTTAATATGGTCAATACAGCGGGACACTGACACAGTGGAATGCATTACTTCATGTGATTTTGTTTTATATAAGAATGCTTCTTTTCATATTTCTGTCAATGAAATTTCAAAATCTAAAATTTATTTCAGCCGCATTCATAAAAATTATTAAGGCTCTGCAAAGAGGTTTTCATACAAAATTTTTCTTATTAAGCCTTTATAAAGATTTAATAATTTTTATAAATAAGGCTGCTTTTTTATAAAGGCAATTTATTTTATTTTATTTTATTTATAGTTTCCAAAACATCTATTGGCAATTTAAAGTAACCATGAATTCCATTGTCCAAAGTAGCGATGTAACGAATGTCATTTTTTGATATTCGCGAATACGAATATGAATATTTCAAACGATTATCGCGAATACGAATGCGAATATTTGAAACGATATTCGCGAATACGAATACGAATATTATATGCAATATGAAGTATTAAGAAATTGTTATGAAAAAGGACTTCACACTCTTGTTGGCGTACCTTAAAGTTAATAAAAAGTACCCAAAATTTTAATGATCGTCATTGAATAATATTTGAAAATGATAAAAAGCAGAAATTTCTATAAAAAATTAATGTATTTGTACAAACTAAAATTTTTAGTAATCTATTTAAATTTCGTTTACGATTTATGCATTTATTTATTTAATATCTTTGGAAAAATATTTGTATTCGTATTCGTCTGAATGTGGTGAGTACGAATACATTCGTATTCGAATTCGCCTGAATTTGGTGAATGCGAATACATTCGTATTCGTCTGAAAATGGACGAATATTCGACAATTCGAATACGAATACGAATATTCGTGCATCACTAGTCCAAAGTTGTTTAGAGATTCTTATAGAACAATACAGGAACAAATCATATCATTTATTATTTTTAGCTTAACTGCCAAAACGCTTTTAAGTGTTGGAACAAATTTTACATTTTTTCCCCCTATAAAACCACTGTATTTTAACTACGTACACACTTATACATGTTTAAGTTGGTATGTAATTTTTATTTTAAGATAAAGTAGCAACAAAACACCAACATGTTTACCCCACGTCATTTCCGCCAACGAATTTTGCAAACGGATACGCGGTCACTCATTTGCGTATTCAATGGTATCCGCCATTTGTATAATAATATTTTGTAGCAGTGCCTCCATTTTGCAATATTGTTGTTGACCAGCGTGCTTAGTAAAATGTTTAGCATTTTAGGTTTTTGTTTTTTTCTCGACATGGCGTCGCATACTCAGCTGCTCCGATTATATTCGTATTTGCTAGTCCATAATAAACGACAACTTCTCTAGCAATTTAATTAGTTTTTTAACAATTCGAATTTGGTTTTTATGCACAGTGTACCAAAATGAATAAAATTTTAAGTCGTGGAACTTCTAAGCTATTTAAATTAGGGAAAAAACGAATACCGATTACAATATATCGGCGATATTTCTGATTTGCCGATATATTGATATCGGCGATATTTTACTGTCGATACTTAGATTTTTCTAGAGCTGTTGCGAACAAACAATTCAATTTTCAACGATTTTTTTTGCATAAAAACTAAGAGAATTAACATATTAAGAGCAGAACATAAAGTCACAGAACAGACAAATTAAACGTTACTTTTGTTTTGCTTTGCAAAGTAGTAGTGAAATGTTCTCTCAATGCTAAATCATGTATGTATTTAAAAAAATAATTTGTTTTTTGTTAATTTCAGAATGAATTCAAATATCAATTTTAAATATTCACCCTTATTCCAGTTGTCAACATCGACGTCACGTCAATACAATACTAAAATATTGGGTCTTGTATACCCGCTCTCGAGAACAATTATGTGCCATTGAAAGCCTATTTATGTTCCCTAAGGTCTAGAAAATAGCATGACCCTATCAATAGACGTCAGTTGATTTCGAAAATGGGTAGACAAGCCCCAATATTTTGGTATTGTTTTGACGTGACGTTGATGTTGACAAATGGAATAAGGGTGATTAACAATCTCTTACACTATAATTTTGTATAATAAAAGGTTTTGTTAATTTTAACTTGAGTTCAGTTTCAATATGCGTATCGGTATCGGAATCGGTATCGGCGATATTTCTTTTTGAGTATCGGTATCGGTATCGGATCGGCAAAACGGCGTATTGTTACATCGCTAATTTAAATATGTTGCATAAAACAAATCTTTTGTAAAGTGTACCACAAAGGACAATGGAAAACATTGTGGTGGAATAGCTAGTTCGCAGAGTTTAAAATTTTTCGAATACATTTCCAAAAAAAAAAAATTATTCAAATGATGGGAGTATTTTTTGTTTGTTTGTATGATATATATTTTTTTAAATTTTTTCCTTTTTATACGATTATTCTAATAATTTTAAGACATGTTAAATTATTCGAATAATTTTATTCGATTAATTTTGCTCGATTCATCGAATAATTTTTTATTATATTTATTTTTTCTTACATATGAAATTCTTCCGAATGTGTTTGTGCATGTAATTACACTCTTACTTAACGGTTGGAAAGATTTTGATGAAACTTAGTGAGTCAAACACGATTAAAATTGTAGCCATGGAACATCTAAGGTACTTAAAAGAATTGTATAATTTTTTTGTTTTGTAAAGTATGCCCTTGTGTCGAAGTTTTTCTCTTGGTTAGAAAATAGGACGCTTGTCGATCTTGAAACTTTTAAGGCTGCATTAGTGTTTACTTTCTGTTGCCGTTCTGCTTCTAAATTTAAGTACTTACTTTTTCTGTAGTAACTTATCAGCTGTTTCTGTTCAGAAAGGTCACAGTTCTGCACTATTTCAACATAATTTAATTTTTTCTTTTAAAAATAATTTAAAAAAAAAACACAATCAAAATTTATTTCAAAATATTTTTATTTAATTTATGATGTCACTTACAATTACTTAATAATTTTTTGATTTTCAAATGTTGAACCGAAACAGAACAGAACAAAACGAAACAGAAAAATTAACGACTTGTATTATATGTATTTCTATAAACAAAAAAAGAGTCAGATGATTCGTAACAGAACAGAAAGTAAAAACTAATTTTGGCCTTAGAATGAGCTTCCAAAAAAACTTTATTCGAATTATCGAACATCGAGTATTTTGCAAGATTTGCTCACTCAATCTCAAAATCCAAAAAAATTTGATATATGAATAATCGAATAATATGTGGTATAAAGTTTATTCGATTATTAAAATAATTTTAATATTTCGTTGATTATCTGAATAATTTTATTCGAGTATTCGAATAATTTTATATTATTCTAATAATTTAATTAGATTATTCGAATAATTTTATTCGATTATTCGAATAATTTTTATTTGAAGATGAATTATTGTGGAACAATCCTCCGAATGGAAATCTTAAGTTAAGTGCCGGGTAAGACACGGTAATGGCCTAAGTAGTTTGTCCGACGGGCTAACAGGCGTAAGGAAAGGATGTTTACTATCATCTTGGTTGTTTAATTTTATTCTCAATGCTATAGTGCATAATACAACTCGAAATAGCAAGAGTATAAGATTGCATACCTTGAGTGTTCGAATGGTTTTCACCTGTTTCAGATAATTTATTGGCGACTTTTAAACGAGTTGTAGATTGTAAGTTCGAACTTAATATCAAGTGCCTTTAATCATCACACTAACAAAACACTATATTTATTTATTACGGAAATATTACTATCTCCCTCTCGCTCTATGTGCGAATTTCCACGAAATTTAATGTTTCGTCTGTTTTCTACAGTTCACAATAATAGTATTTTATATACATATTTTAATGGTCCTTCGAGCTACACATATGCTCTTTAACTGTAAACAGAAAATCAAAGTAAATAACCAATTTTATAGTTTAATTTTTATTTTATCTTGTCACTGTATGCTGATACAAACAAGTACGCCTTAATTCAAAAAAGACAAAATAAAAACGCTGATCTGCTGCTGACTCTCCTTCCTTTACATTCAAATCTAAAACCGAACTTAATGTAGCATTAAAATTTTACACACTATTGTTATTGTTAAGTTGCATAATGAAACAGATGCTACAAAGTGTGGGACATTTATTTAACTTTTTTGGGAGCGAGCACCCCAACAACAGGACTGATAAAAATTCATAATTTCTTAAATTTTCTGTTTTCGAGAGAAACCACCGTAATCGATGCCAGTTTTTTTTTAATTATTTAAAAATCATGTTGACCACACTCGAATAAGTCATAATGAAACCAAAATTTTTGGCGGACACAATTGTTTAAAGTTTTTATTACAGTTTTGCATTCAATTATGTTTAATAATTATTATGCGTTTGTTTTTGATTAACTATTTAATGAAGGTGTTGGAACAAGGCCTTAGGGCTTATTTAAATTTAATTGAAATAAGTAATAAGTTTGTTCAGTAAAACAGTAATTTAAATTCAATAAAATGAAGTTAATCAAAATTTGATATTATGCGCTGCACAGGCTAAAAATATTAAATAATTTTTATTAAATTAAATAATTTTTATTTAATATTTTTAAGGTACAAATTTTGAATACAATAATATATGCATGCGCGATTTCATTAAACATTTCCCAGAGGGCATATTCAAGGCGAATTCGTGTTAGGTGGTTGCAGCTGCTGAGGTGACTTTTTTCGCCGCTTGTAATTTGAATATCCCTTAAATTTCAGCACACATATTTGAGTAACTATTTGTGACATCAAATTTATAATTTGTGTAAAGCGAATTGAGCCGAGTATGCCCAATGCATAGCCTCAATTCGCTAAAATGTCACTCGATTCGCTCAATTTCGATCAATTCCCTTAAATTTCAGCACACATTTTTGAGTAAATTTTTTTGATATCAAATTTATAACTTGTTTAAAGCGAATTGAGCGAATTGAAAAATGTGTGTTGACAAGCGGCGAAAACATGCAGTTGCCTTAAAATAGACAACAGATTCTGAATATTTTTTGCTTTGTGTATTAGCATTGGGACTTTGTATTTTTTTTTTTTGAATTGTGATCAAAGTCTACTGATAATTTTCTTAAACAGCAACGAAATGCATCTGCAAGTGTATACTTAACCAACAACAAATAATTTTTTTCTTTGCTTAATTTTTAGGAACAACTTTTAGAGAAAAAATTATTTGAAAAAATTTTTTAGTTTTTACTAAAAAAACTGGCAGAAGAGGAAGTTCTGTAGTTATGAATGTTTAGAGCAATGATGCGCACACAATGCCCCCGGGGGCCGAACAATTTTCGCGATTTACACATACACAACAGGAATGTTGACGAAGCGCACTGCAAAGAGTACAAAAGTTATAATTTTATTCAGTTGTATGCCAACTTTTAAGAAAGAAGGTTGATGTCGCTTGATTTGTTATGATACAACAACAAGATACACAGTTGAGATTACAAGTTAGAGAAAAAGAGAAGAACAACTGAGTATTTTTATGATTTTTTTTCCAGCATTTGAATACACTTGGAATAATTTTATGTTTAAATATTAACAATTTTTTTATTATTTTGAAATGTAGAAGGTATATTATGAGAAAAATTTTTTATTTTCACTAAACATATTTAATGAAGCTGAGTGCCTTGTATGCAATCAAAAATTAAAAAGAATAAGTGCATACAGTTTTAAGCGTCATTATGAAAGTCGTCATTTAGAAATGTGTAGTTTGTCAGGGGAGGACAGAGATAAGCTTATAACAAAATTAAAAAAGAATTTGGAATTGAAAAATAATAAAGCTTTGTGTGATTGTAAAATCAATACAAATACCGCAACATGCAGCAAGCTAATGGCTACATACATTATTTAAAATTAAAATTTTTCGACAAAGCAAATGCTTTACATTACGTAAAACAATCAATCGTAATTGAACTTATTTTTTATTTCCACTTAATCTTTTTCATGATATAATATTTGATTTTTTTAACGTTTCATTCATACTTCAGTCCATGTTATTAATTAAACATAAAAAATGTTGTATACAAAAACATTATTCAATACATTTACCAGCAAATTTCTCCCAGTGCACTCACCACTACACACACACATTTTGAATCTGTTTCTCTTTGTGGACAACGCTGGTTTAGAGGATTCTGTATTGTATGATCAAAGGCCCAACTATAATATGAATATGCTGGCTTAAGCTAATGCCAGAATTGAACGATAAGTCTGTCAAATACTTAAGCAATTAAGATGTCACTTTTAGGTGGCCACAATGTACTTAAGTATTCTTTAGCCACAGCTGCACATATACGTACTGTTCACAATTTTTTAGTAATTTTGTTTCTTCTTAAAACTAATATATAAATGCAATTCAATTAAATTAACTTGTTGGAATATCATAATCATTTAAAAATTCACGTATAATTATATTCACTACTTTATTACTTGTTTTGTTTGTTTTCCCTACTAAAAAGTACAACAATGAACATACATAAATAAACTCATGTGTATGTGTGTATTGTAAAACAAAGATTTAAATAAAAGTTTTGCTTTCTTTTCTGAATTTAAAATAAGAAACAATAAAAAAATATTTAAAATCAATGAATATTTTCTGCTGCTGTTTGCTTGAGTTTAAAAAAATTAAAAAACAGTGTTTTCCGTACGGAATGTGCGTTCAGTTTGGCACTTAACTTAAGCAAATGACATTTGACGAAACTTGACGAAAAGTTCCATAAGTACATTATAGTTCGCCATATACGTTTTATATGTAACCGCACAGTTGCTTAAGTTCGCTTATTCATATTATAGTTGGGCCTCAAATTTTCGAAACATAAATTTATTTATATTCGTTAAGCAGCTCTGGGTTGGGGGATTATCTCTCGCGTCATCGTAATTATTTCTTGAGTGCTTGTGTTTGTTGTTTGGCCTTCGAGAGTTTTTTTGTCTCATTAGCACTGGTTGACTGATCTGCCACGGATTACCGTATAATCTTGCGGTAGTTTGTGGAATTTATTTAACAACCACGTTGCTACTTCCTATGTGAAGGCATTTGTCGTGTACAGTCAGTCACAAAACTTTATAAAATACTTTTAATAACATCTTGGGCATATGGGCAACGTTACTCCGTCGATATTTGTGCAATACCATATTATTGTAAATTTACTTTGCATTAATATGTTTAATAAATAAATAAATAAATAAATAAATAATTTTATTTATCTTAATTTTTAAACTAAAAAGTTGACGGTTGTATAACTGTTAAATACTTTTTATCTAAATAAGATAAGATTCTGAAGCAAAAAAATAATGAAATATATTTTCAATTGAAAATTAGCATAACGCTGGAACCAGCTGAAGTTTATTTAAAATTTCAATTAAAGAAATTTATCAGGGACATAAACAAGCTGTTTACTTACATATTTGCAATTAACACTTTGTTTAAAGCATAGAAAACCCCTTGAATATAAACATTTCGTAAATAAAATTATAATTAAGGCCACCTCAAGCGCTGCTGGAGAAAAACAAAATTCAAACGAAATTAACTAAAAATAAAACTAACCTTTAACGAACAATATGCTGGAGGGAAATTCGCAGAACACTTTTAGCCTAAAATGATTGAAACCTTTTAAATCTCCTCCCACTCCTTCTCATTAATTTACAATTTACATTTTTGGGGTTAGAAAAACAAAAATCAAAACAGTGAATTGAGCATTCAGCTAAATTCACACGAAAAGACAATCAGAAGGCCTGCAGTTAAATATGACACAAATTATAAAAGGGCGCAAGTAATGGGAAGGAGAAAACAGCTAAACAGAAAGCAAAAAGAACTAAAAAATAAAACACAAACAAAAAACTACAATGGACCAGTTATTACAAAAGAAGGTGAGAAAGGGAGTCAGTTGGCTAATAATAAAAAGGACTGCTTTCAGTTTTATATTTTTATGTTTAGCAACCTTTTTTTTGTTGCTTGCAAATAACGTGTGTATGCATGAGAATAAGAGTTTTTAAACATTTATTTATTTTATTTAATAAGCAGACAAAAAAAGGACATTTAAAATGCTAATTTTTATTTAAAAAAAAAACTTTGTTTTGGTTTATTTTTCCTTATTTAGGAAATTTAAACAAAAAATTATAAAAGTAGAGAAAAGAGAATTGTTATGACAGGCCAGCTAAAAGCATTTCATGGTGAAACCAAATTTTAATGAGAGTGACACATAAGAAAAATATTTACATAACAAAAAGTGAAAATGAGAAAGTTTTTAAAGTACACAAACTCCACTCTGTAATGCATGTTAGAAAATTTCACAGCGAAAAATATTTCAATATTTTTTTTTTTAGAAGTTTGTTACAGTTTTTATTGGAACTATAATGCAGCAAATCTAACAACTTCATAACTCAATTGTTTAATTTTTCTCGATGTGACTACTTGCCCACAAGTTACAGGAATGAAGCAGTGATCAGCAACTGCATAGTGATTCCACGTAATGCTTTGAACACTTTAAATATATAAATTCTTAACTTAATCTCTGTAATATCTCTTCAAATGCTCTAAGAATTTTTATTACAATCAGACAGTCCGTTTAGGAACTGCAGAATTATTTCCATTTTTTTTGCCAAAGTTCTTCACTGTGTCTCTTGAATGTATTGATTTTAATGCACATGAGTGAGTTGAAAAAAATTTCTTATTTCAGTATTTGAAAGCCTATCACAGAAACCAAATTCGATTAAAATTGATTTCAATTCCATAATTTGTTTGTTCAAAAATCGAAAAACGAAGAATTTGTTCGAAATTAAACCACTTTAAATTTAATGCTCGAAATTGTAATTTTAAGTACGAGTATGCGAAAGTACAAAAATCTATTGGAAACAATTTTGTTTCAATAAAGAAAAATGTTTTTCATTCAAGAAATTTATTATTCGACATATTGTCATGAGTTTATTTTAATTGAAATTTATTGGATGGTGGTTTAGCATTGTGCATAAATTTCATTCGTGCTTTGTCAAACAATCAGTAGACTTCAACCACATATTTCAAAAACCTCTTACCTTATGCACAGACTTTCAAAATATATTTGAGGATTCACAAATAATATTTTATAAAATCACAATAGAAAAATAAGCGTAGCGGTAGTAGTAGAAGAGATTTTCAAAAATATTGCTATATTAGGTCTGTTCATTTACTTTCCCAGGATAAACTAGCAACGAAAGAGTAATGCAGAAACTTACAAAATTATTCTTCCAAATATGAAAAAGAAAATGCCGCTGCGGCTGAGTGGTAGCGATGCTAGCCTCTCAGCCCAGAGGTCGTGGGTTCGATTCCCACCATAGACTCTGGGTGTTTTCTGCAGACAAGCTAATCGCTTTGCGGGTTGTGTTTGTTAAAAAAAATAAAAAAAAAATTATGAAGGAATGATCATAATGTCATAAGGTCCTAAATTAAAAAAATTAAAAGAGTAAACTTGTAAGAAAATTTTATTCATATCAGAACCATGGCTGGAAATCATGATACAATTGTACTTTTTCTGATGTATTTTGTTTGATAATGTTTTAAATTGCAAATTTTCTTAAGAAATTTATATTTAAAATGAAATTCTTTACACAGTTTCATGTATATTTACGATTTTTATAAATTTTTCATACTTTTGTAATTTTGTTCCATTAACAAATACAGGATTTCGACTTTCCATCTCTGATCATATATGAGAAACAAAAAAAAAAATCATTTGAATTTATGTGGCTTAATGGAAGAAAAACAATAAATTAAGAAAACATGCTTCCTTTTTTCATACGCATACATGTTTTTTTAACAAAGAAATGCACATTTTTTCAGTTTTTCTTTTTCAAAAATAATTTATTAAACAACAAAACACACAACAGGTGGTTGGATAATTCTTGCAAGTAAAAATTTTACTAGTAATAATTTGTAGGAATTTGTTTGTTTCTTAATTTTTTTCTCTCTTTTGACGCTATCTCCTTGCAAACTTTTTAAGTTCCAAATTCATAATAATTTTCAGTAAATGAACAAACCTATTATGTATATTATAAATTTATCGTGGGTCGCAGGAACTTTGATTCTGTTTATCGATTACATGAAAAATTTGGTACAAAGATTTTAGTCTACATCCATTTAAGATCCAGCTGGTGCGAGAGTTAAAGTTCGTGGCTTTAGCCACCATCATATGCGTCACTTTTTTACCAATTGGGCTCTAAAGCAGTTGAAAACTGATATGAGCTTTCATCACAAAATTATGTTCAGCTATGATACTCATTTTTAGCTTAGCGGATTTGTTAATGAACGAAATTGCCGCCTATAGAGCGCACTCAATTCTATAGGTCATACATATCAGTGATCGGCAATGAATTGTATTTCGTGACTCATGAAATTTTAAATATAAATGCGTAGATATCGTTTACACTCAACTACTCTAATGTACGCACACTCACAATGACATTGATTCATAAATATGCTGAAATAAATATGATTGTGACGTTGACATTCATATTAATACCACACTCGCACTTACAAAGCACCTCAGTTTGTTTTCTAATTTCAGGAAAATACTTATACTACTCACATTGATTTAGCTCATTTAACTCATGTATGTTTACTTATTTGAAAGTTGAAGCATTAAACACTTTGCAAGTAGTACAATAGTCGTAAATAGTGTTGTTTTTCAATTCCTGTAAAAAAAACAAAAACAAAAGCAACAGAAAAACAAACACACAACCTCACAATGAGAACTTTAGTGTTATTATGAGAAGTTCTCATTGTGAATCATAGTTATTTATTTTGCATCGTCCATAGTCATTGAATTAAGGAGAGTTGAAATCAACAACGTCGTAAGTGTTGCTATGTTTGAGTTCGATGAGCACTTCAAAGTTTGGAGTGAATCTGACTCATAGACAACATGTCATAAGCAGTAGGGCGCATACAAGAAATTATAAGTCATGATTTAACTCTACTCAATACTCATTGCTCTTTTCTGATGCAGAGTCCACATTCAGAAAAATTCACCGTTTGGTGCGGTTCATTAAAAATTTAGCTGCAGCTCACGTTACCGCAACATGATCAATAATTTTTTGGCAAATATGGTTCACATTGGTACGTGTGAGGTGTAGTTTGAGTAGGGGCAGGCAGCAAAATGGTGTTCATCCGATAATTTCACTTATAAATACTCGTTTCTTACGTATTAAAATCGATATCGAAAGAAATTACGAAATATATCGATAGTTTATATGGAAATATTTATTTCGATCCGTATGGAATGCCACACGTTGCCTACTGACCAATCCATTTTGTTTTGTGCATTTTATTCTTCAAGAATAAAGATTTTTTAATGCTTTCTTGGTTAAATTCTAAACTCTAGAACAATCACTTTTTCATTCAAATAAGCCAAAATTTTTTTACTTTAAAAAAATCTTTAATCCTTAACCTTTCAATTACAAATAATAACATTTATAATATAATCCATGAAACACAAATGAAATGAACGCTTTAGCTAATGGATTTTTAATGGAGCATTTACCATTAAATTTTAATTTTTGTTGTTACTTTTTACTTTTTTAATAATGAAAATTACTTTTTATTTACCTTGTAATCATTTGTTGCCCACAATTTGCTCCATTTCTCCTGTTTAAGTCTCATCGTCTTCATTACATAATTCCACAGAAATTCTGGCCTTTCGTCTACCTTTTTTTCCTTCTTTTTGTCTCCGTCTCCGTCTTCGGCCATTACAATAAATTAATCGTTTACAGACTTTTTTTTTGGTAAGTGGCACACGTCTATTTAAAAAATCCTTAACAACTGTTAGTAGACCGTTTAATGTCTTCCTCTCAGTGTTTTGTTCTCGTTATTGAAAATATTTTGAACAAAATCAAAGCAAAAAATAAAAGCCGCTTAAATCACAATAACAATGACAGCTTATGAAAAAAAATGGATTTAATAAAAATTAGTTTTCTATTTTTTTTTATACAAATGTAATCAGAAAAAAGTTTACAATTCGTTGGCCGCTTTTATTTAAGTTATTAACGGTATGAGTGAGCAGTCCTCAATTTAATATTGAGACTTAAAATGATGCTATTTTTTCCGTCTACTTTTTAAAACGGTTGCGTCTTTTGATATTGGACAGATAAAGATTGTTTTCGATTTATTTGAAATAACAATTTGTTTTGTTGTTTTAAGCTTATTTTTTTTTGATATTATATTGACATTTTATTTTAACAAAAAAATCTATGTGCTGTAAATTGGATAATTAAAAATCACCTGATAACCAAAATTGTGTCTAGACGGGATAACTTTTTGTTATAACAAAAGTGAACTTAAAATTTCAAGCATAAAATCCTAATATGTATTGTTATCACAAAATAATGGGTGTAATTACGAGTGTCGTAAGACTAAACAATATTGCAACATTTTTTTAATCTAGTACAAAATAGTCGTAGACGAAGTCGAGATTTGACGCTCGTAAATAACTAAGCGCAATATTTTTTTCCAGACGCTATTTTAGAACGCTGTACTTTTGTTATGAGTATCTTTAGGGAAAACCCCTATCAGTTGGTCTCAACAGCCAACATATTTAGAAAGAAATTAAATTGCAAATAACATTAAGAATTGTGTTTAAAAAATAAAAAAAAATTAACAAAGTATAAATTTATATATGAATAAATTTAGCTAATTTTAAGAGTTTTTGTTCCACTATCTATCCCAAGATTATTATTTTCTTATCAAAAATACAAAATAAATAAATAATTTTTCCCCGAGCTACATTTTTTGCCCAAACATTAAATCCCCAACTAAGGGTATGGATCTCAAATTCTGATTTTGAAAGATATCATACAAGGCCAATACATATTAATTCGCCTTGTGTATCACCTGTTAAGCTGGATTCACCCATAGTTTCTGAACAAACTTTTTGTCCGTACAAATTTTTTTTATATGAAGTTTGACGTTTCTCTATTTGAGAGAGAGAGAGAGAGAGAAACTCCATATAAAAAAAAATTTTGTCCAGACAAAAATTTTGTTCGGAGACAATGGGTGAATCCAGACTTAGCCAATTCGGTTTGATGAATTAGATAAAGCCGAATCAAGGCGAATTCATACTAGGTGGTCGCAAGGGATCAGATGACTATTTTCGCCGCGTGTAATTTGAATATACATACCTTGGATATCAACTCACATTTTTTAGTAGATTTTCTTGACATTTCAGGTATAAATTTCTTACATAGCGTCTATACCAAGGCGAATTCAGTATCAAGTGAATTCTTTTCTACAACAATCTTACAACACAAAAAATAACATGTAGTTTGATGTGCTACAAAACCAATCTGTCAACAGATGTCCAAGCAAATTTTGACATTTTGGTTCAAATTGCTCAATTTGGCATCAACAGCTGATAAACAGCCGGGCTGAAAAGGTCACCTGATACTGGATTCGCCTTGGTCTACACCTGATATTAACTCTGATATAATATGAAATAGAACGTCGGCAGAATGAGAAGAAAAATACATTTATATTAATATTAATATCTATGTAGGTGAAAACGTACTCTTGTAAATATCATAATATTTCATAATTAACAGGCAGCCGCGCAGTGAACATCTTCGTTTATTTTAATATTACTGTGTGTTTTATAAAAAATTTTGGCATTTCCTTAATACATCGTATATGGTTAAAACATTTCAGCATTTGCTTACCAAAAAATATTCATTTTCATTTTAATACACAAAATTCTCTTCTCGTATTTATGTATGTGTGCGTTTTTTGACACTTGATATCATAATATTGTTTTCTAAATATATATTATGAAAACAATATTATAATATCTGATATAATATTAATATAGTACTAATATTGCAGTCCACACGTAATATCACTCTCTCTCTCTCTCTCTCTGCTATGAAATTTGACATTTGTTGATAGAAATATATTTGATATTATATCAGGTATAGACGCTATGTTAAAGCGAATAGAGCATAGCATGATATAAATATAGAAGGTACTTTCATTCTCTTATTGTTTTTAAAAATAGGTATTTTTGAAGTTTGTTTTTTGAGAGAAATAAAGAAAAATGTTCCCATATAGTAAAAAATTTAAGTCTTGCCCTAGAAATTTTTTTACAAAAATGTGTAATTCTCTTAACAAAAATTTGCGAAAAATCAAAGTGACATAGATAACTACACATTGTGAAGATTTAAAACTGGTTATATAATAGTTTATCTAATATTTTTATGTTTTCTGCTTAATACAAATCTTTTAACTATATTTTTATCTAAATTTGACGTTGAGAAACCAAATTTAGTGATGTTTTTGATTAGTTGACAATGAATTTTCTTTAAGTTTAAAAAATATCGATTGATATTATATAATTCGTTTCTTGTCGATTACAACATCTTTTTCTAAAATATTGAAGAAGATCTTTTGGCAAGTCTATTTCACAGATATTATAAGCTCTTAGCCACTTTTGACGAACACCAGGAAATGAAGGGAATTAAAAAAATGCTGCACTACTTATGCCCTAACTCAGTAAGAAGATTTAGGACGTTTTTGTTTGAAAATACTTTTTTAGTTCTTGATTTTGAATTCTCTAAATTAGTTTATTCAAAAATGGTTGCTGTTTTTGGTAATGAAAAATAAAAATATTATTACCATGTTTTTAAAACATAAAAATTAAATTAATGTATTATACAATAGGTTGAAAAATATATGAAAAAATATTTGTTAGAAATAATGTTTGGAACAAAATCATAAAGCAAATACACGAACCTTCTAGCATAGACAATAACTAATAATTGTTTTAAAGAATCAAAACTGCTGGTTTTTTTCGTCCATAGACAAGACGATACAATCGTCGAATAGAATTTATGCATTAATTGTTTAATTTATACATTCTGTATCTTATAAAAACAAGTTTGAAATAATTTTTGAATAAAATTTTCAAACAAACAGGAAACAGAGGGGGAAATATTAAATTAATACGGTAGCACGATTTTAACGTAAACTTCACAAGGTGAATGTCAAGAAAAAATGAGAGAATGGAAGTACCTTCTATATTTATATCATGGAGCAGAGTACACCTTATATCAAGGCGAATCCATACTAGGTGGTCGGAAGGGATCAGGTCACGGTTGCCAGAAACGCAGATTTATCTGGAGTTTGCAGATTTTTACCCTCCAAAAAGACGAAATCCAGATTTGAAGATTTTTAGCCTAAAAACGCAGATTTTTCAACTCCAATTATAGTGAATTTTTTTAAATTTTTGCTATTACTGTTACTACTTTTTTTATTTGTTAACTACTCACAGTTCAGAGAGTTACAATTTTTGAACTTAGAAGACATCATTAAAGAAAAAGAAGAAGTAACTTTGGTAAGCTTCTGAAATAGAATATATTATATAAAACGAGCTTATTCTGATTATGATTTTGCAGCCCTAAGTTAAATTAAAATGTAATGTCTTTACCACATTCATTTGCAAATTTCGTAAGAATTTTGAGTCAAGTGAACTTGAATAAAACAAAACTTCGAAGTCCTTTGGATATTTTGTATAATTTTTTATATATCCGATTTCTTTTGCACATAAGTATGAAGAATTTTTATTTGTTTGTTGGTTTTATGCATTTCGTTTCTCCTAAATAAAGACGGGTTTTCCACACAAGAGTTTACTTTGCAAAGTCTAAAGTTTGTAAGAGAGAAGAGAAAAGAGATGTTATTCTATATTCTTTTTTCTTTAACAAACTCAAGACTTTGCAAAGTAAACTTTGTGTGTGAAAAAACCGTCAAACTTATCAGTATCAGATGTTATCTTGTAAAGATTTTTGCTAGAAGCTTTTTCTGCCGTATTCATAAAAAATAGTTTTGGTTTACAAAACAAACTTTGTATGGAAATTTGTTTGTTAAACGTTTTGTAACCCAAAATAGTTTTTGTGGATATTTCCTTTTATGTTTGTGTACGTAATTCTTAGTAACACATTGATAGTCTTTCTATAAACATATGAAATTTTTTGCCTTATTTCAAAAATTTTTTGCTTGAAGTCTGCTGATGAGTTTCTTAAGCAGAAAAGAAATGCTTGAATACTTGAAATGTCAAGAAAATATACTGAAAAATGTGTGTTGACATCCAAAGTATATTCAATTTAAAAGTGCCGGAAATAGTCACCTGAACCCTTGCGACTACCTAGTATGAATTCGCCTTGTGGATTACAATTAAAAATTTTCATCAAGGCGAATTTGCCTTGAAATTCATTTTAAAAACATTTCAAATTGCACCTGGATTTCAATATCAAATTAACAGTCACACAAATTTCAAGTTTAAAATATTCTTGCAAAATACAAATAAAAAAATTAAAAAAAAAAATTCTAAATCCATTTAAAAAGATGAGAGAAAATACAGATAACAAACTTTCAGTGCTTAATAAAATTAATAGCCTGAGGAAAGAGTTTGTAGCAGATGATATATACATGGTACCACAAAATTCTTCCGTAAATTTAAGACAAAGATTTGGCTTGTGTGAAATAGAACCCACAGAATATTTACAACAAATAAAAACCTGTAAATGTCCACATTGCAACGCAATGACAAAGAGTTTTATGTACTTAGAAAATCTTATACGCTCTAAATGCAGTGACAACAAATACTGCACTGTTTGTCGTTCGACCCTACAATATCTGGAGAATGTCAATAAAAGTATGATGCAAGTGCTTGGCAATTTTGATTCAGTTGCAATGAAAGCTAAAGCATTTGGTCACAACACAACATCCAATAGAAGTCGTATTAAAAAACTTAAAAGTTCTAATCATTTAAGTCTCCAGCCTAAAGCGACAAGTCATGTAAAAAAACATGCTGCAGTATCAAAAATATTTTTGAATAAGAAAAAAACCATGTCCAGTCATTGTGCTGTAAAGAGTTCAAACAAAAATCTAACAGGCAGTTTAAAAAAAAGTAAAAGGAAAACAAAATCCAAAAATGATGTGAGTATTCACAGTCTGAAGAATGCGAAGTCAATAGGAAAAAAACTGAAGGTGCCAAAAAAACCAAAAGAGATTAAAAGCTTGGAAAAATAAATTAAGAAAAATTTTCGAAAGTATTCCCTAAACTGGCGATTAGGGAGGGAGGAATTATTTGTTAAATATATTAAAAAATTAGTATACATGAATAAAATTAAAATAAAGGTGGCACTCAGCTGATTTTTCTTTGAAAGATGAGAGCCTTGGTTCTTAAAAAAAAATAAAATAATTTACTGAAATATTTGTATTGGGATCTGAGGGGTTTTCGAATGACAGGTGGCGAAAGTAATCAGCTGCGCAGTTGAGACCTATTTATATGATTTTCTAGAACATTTTGTGTTTTAACTTGCGTTTTTTTTTAGCACAAAAATACTTTAAAACGATGATATCATTGGTTTAAATGTATAACAAAAATGCTTATTGATTTACTGAGTCTTTAAAAAATCTTTTAAAATCACACTGAATTTGCATGCTAAGAATATGAGTATCAAGAGCTTTTTCTTCACTTTTAATTTTTATGCATGCCGTAATGAATATGACTACATAATACTAAGCTCATCCACAAAAGAGCCGAGAGGAGTTAAAGCTTGACATAGATTGTTATTTATAGAAGGTTTAGAAGTAGCGTAGAAAAAATAAATAAATAAATAAATATGCTGCCGATCGTCCGAATTACAATGACTGATTTAAACTCTTCCTCACGTATGTTTTTAAACTAAGTGCAGTTTCTTAATACCCTCCCTTTGCAATTTGATATGAACAGTGATTACATTTAGTGTGTCTCATGTGTATAATAGTGGTTAAGTTGACAAGCGATGACGTGAAAACCTAATTGCCCTCATCAGCTTTAAATTTTCCAATAAACACACAGGCACAAGCACATGAGTGCCGCGACGTTACTGAACACAAGTTGTTTGGCATGATGCCCAACAGTTCTGATAGATTAATTTGTATCTATTAATATTTGATCATATGAATCATTAAAATTGCTAGAACTTAAAAGGAGTAACTTTTTCCAATGAATAGAATTACTATTTTTATATACGAGTTTAAATAAATTAAGTGAAGTGCGACTTTGACCCGCGCACGAAGGGTTCCATACGGACACTAGATATATAATTTAATACAAACTTTAGCCTATATAAAAATCAACTGACACCACACACAGTGGACCAACACAGAAGAACGCTGATGATGAAAGTTTAGTGGCCTTCGAAAAAAGCTAGTTGTTCCGTTCAACTATGTGTTGTTGCCAGAATATTTACAACTAACTTTGATGTTATTTGTCCATTAATAATTATCACATGTAATTTGGCTTAAAAAAGCCATACGAACTCTAGCTCGTTCAAATAAATCATAAATATAGAAACAAATGAAGTTCGAAAAATAATAATTAAAAAAATTAACTAAAATATAAAATATAGTTTTGTAATTTGTGTTTGTTTTTGGGTTTTTTCGGTTTCGAGCGTTTTTTTAGTTTGGCACTTTTTTTATTTTTTTAATTTTGTCAATTCATATAGGCGATTATTTTAGTTTTAACGATTTTTTCGGTTCATGGCGTTTTTTCTTTTTGGCAATTTTTTCAGTTATGACACTTTTTTTTCTCGTTTTCGCGTTTTTTCTGCTTTTTGGCGATTTTTTTAGTTTTTAGTGATTTTTTTTAATTTTAGTGATTTTTTTAATTTTTGGCGATTTAGTTTTGGGAATTTTTTTTATTTTGTCGATTTTTGCGGTTTTTGGCGTTTTTTCATTTTGGCGATTTTTTCCATTTCAGAGATTTTTTTTTAGTTTTGACACTTCTTTCTCGTTTTAGCAATTTTTAAAAATATAGAATTTTTATAAATATAGAATTTTTTTCAGTTTTGGGCGTCTTTTCATTTTTGCATTTATTTTTAATGTTGGCGATTTTTTCATTTTAGCGACTTTTTTTTGTTTTGGTGCTTTTTTGCATTTTGGCGATTTTTTTCGGTTTTTGGCGTTTTTTTATTTTGGCGATATTTTTCATTTGGGAGATTTTTTCGAATTTGTCGATTTATGTTAGTGTTAGAATTTCTTTTAATTTTGGCGATTTTTTTCTTATTGGAAATTTTTTTCCGGTTTGGCGATTTTATAATTTTGGGATTTTTTAATTTTACCGTTTTTGAACATTTCAAGAGCTTGCCTCTTACGGATTCTAAGATACAGCAAGTTGTCAAAATTACATAGTCAAAATTGCATTAACTAACTGATAGAATACCCTTTAATTTTTTTTTAATTTTAGGGTTAATTGTAGTCTGTATAGTTTTGACTGAAAACAATTTCTGGAAGTTAATTAAATGAAACCTTATGTTTTAAATATGTTTCAAAGCAGTCATTTAAGGCTGAGTTAAGTTTCTCTGCCATACAAAAAAATAAATATAAAACTCAATATGATGTATGTATATGTTTGCATTTAAAAACTGTAAGGGAATCTCTATTTGCACATCAGTGTAATTACATAGAAATCAGATAAAGTGGTATTAGTAAACACATTGTATTTGAAATATTTCTATTTGTATGTGTGGTGTAAGCGTAACTAATCTCCAAGGAGTGCATGCATGCATCACTATAAATTTGGTTTTATTTTATTTTATTTTATTTTTACCAAAAATTTCTATTTACATGTTATGCTCAATTAATCTTTGCTTCAGTTTCCAATTTCCATTTCAACGTTCATGTCTTTCAGTCAGTACTTCATTGCAATTACGTTTAATTTTGTTTTCGATTTCATTTCCGTTTTTTTTAGAATTTAATGCTTAACAGTTTGTTAGACATGGCTTATGTATCATCATGATAATGATGCAAACATACTCGTACTTGAAATATTTAAATGCTTTGCAAAACCAAATTGAATGTGGAAAGTTTTTTTCTTTTTCTTCGTTTCTTTCTGCTCATTCCCCTGCACAGACATTTATTTGCATTTATTTAACAATACATGGGTTACATTTGTATGACCTTTTCAAGCAGTGAAGTGCCACTATTGGTCTAGATTTATTTAAAGATAAAAGTACGTATTGATAAATTTGCCAGGGGTGGTTGCTAGTAAATGAGTACTCGTTTGCTTAATATTATGTTATAATATGAAAATGTTGGAAATGCAAGAGATTTATTATAAACTTGTTATATAATGAAAATCTATTGGATTTAAAATCCAGCAGAGCTTTTAAATAAGTAAGTTGAAGATAAATTTGATACGTCTTCACTAGCCATTGACTTGGACATGACATGAACATGACGCCGGCAGAGCAACTGTAAAAAATTCATCAACATCTTTGTTGTGGTGACTACGGACGGTATTCATGTTCAGGCATATCAATGTATTTTGCGTTTGTGGAAAAGCGATGAAATATTTACCAATTTTTTCTCTCTCTTTTCTTTCAATTGCAAATGGTTGCGAATGGCGACTCTCCTGGCGAACATTGTTACTCAGACATATGTTTGGGCATCCATGTCAGAGCATGGACGAAACATGGACATGATCGGTCTCCGACATGATTGCCATACTAAGTTCATGGCTAGTGGAGACCGCTAGTAAATACGTTTAAAATAAATTTATATATCTTCAATTTGTATATACCAAAGCCAATTAATACCAAGTGGCTTTATCATTACAACAACATACATACAAATTTGTCCTAGGATTATTTTTATTTATGTGTTTGATTTTGCTCTATTTTATTTGGAGTTTGAGGAATGGGCTTAAGTCAGCTTACGATCAGCTGTGCTGCTAAGACCACCTGGTACTGAATTTGCTTTGGTATATACCATGATACAATAATATAAAGGTAAAACCATTCTCTCTTTTCGTCGCCATATTAACCTTCTGACGTTTATCCAGATTATATTTTACTCTCAAAAATAATGCTACCGTATTCATTTGTAAAATCCGAGTTTTTTATTACTTTTTGACTGTTATACTTTTTTAATTAAAGAAAATGTTTTATAATAAAAATATTGAAAAATTCATCACTTTTGCTTTAAAAGTTATTAAATATTAATATAAATATATAATAAATAGTTTTAATTTGTGTAAAAAAATAAAAGTTGAGCAATGAGCTGCATATACCACAATTGCAGTAATACTAAGCATTTCAGCAAGGCCACGAATGTCAAGTTTTTTCAATTTCCTTCAATTCCATATATGCGGCAGAAATGGATAGAAGCATGCAATATAGATGATGGTTTGTTACCAAAAAATCCTTTCATTTGTTTTGTTCACTTCCGTGAAGAGCATATGAATGTAAAAAATCATTGCATCCGTTTGAGCCTAAGCGCAATTCCTATTCAAAGGTAACTACCACGTTAAATACATGCATTACATTATTACTTTAAAGCAGTGTTGTCCACACGTACACTTTCACATTCTGGGAGTCTACTCCGTATTTCGAAGCGAAAGAAATTGCTTTCGAATTTGAGTGTTAACATTATTTTACTAAACTAGCCATCATTTAGTAAGTACTTTTCCACGTGTTCTACTCTGTAACTAAAAATAAAAGAAAATGCAACTGCTTTGGAATGTGTATGTATGTTAATATTATGCAAGGTTAGGAAGTGTGGTGCTAAAATACACCTCCAATCGTATACCAAGTTGGTTCCATTCTGAACCAATAGTATGCAAACTCGAAAGTACTTTCGTTCCCTTTGAATTACAGAATAGAACCCCTGGTATTTACATTCGGTATAAGTTCATGTATGCATGTATTCTTTTTGCATTATTTTTATATAAAGACATGATAAAAACCTGTTAGATATTCTTTTCCTAGTCTTAAAAACAAACCTTTTCAAAACTTCAGAAGAAAATGGTTGATATGTATTTTGCTTCTTAACAGTTTTCGGTAATTTTAACCAATATTATGTTATGCTGCTTTTAGCAAGTTTTTGCTCATTTTCGCGTGTCTTTTGTCGAATTTTTTATGTTTTCAAACATCGATGTTTTTAAGAATGATGTTGCATCCCTAGCCGTGAGCCTCTTTTATTATCAGATGAATTAAATAAAAATCAAACATTTGCTTACTTTTGAAGTCATATTACACACAAATTTCGTTAACCTGATGTCCAATTGATGACAATGTTTAAAAAAATATGTATTAGACTAAAATTCCTAAACTCAAATTACACATTTCAAAAAGCATTCCTAAATAAAAGTTACCATTATATGTATGTGGCAACGTTTTCCTCTCTGTTTACAAAAAAACAGTATTCAAATAATTTGGGTAAAAGTCATAATTAATTTTAAACGTCAAATGTGGTTTTACCTTTATATTATTGTATCATGGTATATACCATTGAATCAAGGCAAATTCATAGAAGGTATACTCAGCTCAATCCGCTTTGAGAAATTTATACTCTAAAGGCCCTATTATGAGTTGCATTGGATTTTCGATCTTCGCTGGGTATCGAACATCAAAACTCAAATGTTAAATTCATATTATGAGCTTCGTAAATTTCGCTGAGCAACGAGTTTTCTATCGAACAGAATTTAGCTTTCGATGAAGAATTTTAATAAGGAAATTGTTTACAAAATCTAAGTGTTAAGCAATGTTTATTTTCAAGTAGACAAGCACAAATTGTAAACTTTTTTTGTTGGTTTTTATTCACAATAACGACGTTTCTTGTCGAATGCTCGCCATAATACCGAATGGAAATTTTGTTCGATCAGTACTTTCGACTGCAGTCGAAGTCCGAAACTTGCTTATAATAAGTGTCAAAAAAAAAATGTACTGAACAATGTGTCCAACGTATATTCAAATTCCAAGCGGCGAAAAATGTCAGCCGAACAGCTGGGTTCACCTAATATGAATTCGCCTTGGTAAATATAGTATTGAGCTTGATTTGTGTAAAACAAAGTCGGGGTTGCGCCAGTAAGCGTTTATATACAAAATTAATTTAAGTTATGGCTCCCATACAGATATTTTAATCAATCAATGAATGTGCGTAAAAAAATGTTTTAAATTCTTTTTCAATTCGCTTGCATTTTACTTTTTGACATCTAAAATGGCTATTAGACAGGCATACTTGTCTGTAGAGATGTGCATTTTAACATTAAAAAAATCATATAATGGGCCTTTCAATAAAAGCTTCCGAGCTATGGCACTTGAAATAAAAGGTGGTCAAATTTGAGCTTAAGAAATATCAAATGGTGAAATGTCAAGAATTGAACTCTGATCTTTTAGCATTTATTTAATAAAAAGTTCAGAAATTTTAACCATAGAACGCTACACATTTAAGCAAAGAATTTTAATTGTGAAATTTATGAATTTCAATTTGAAAGACCAGTTTTAGGTGAACAAACCAGAAACAACTAATGCTGTAAAAGATGAAATTCGACGCTAAATTGACGAGATAAGCGAATCTTTGTCGCAAAATGTGGTTAAAAATTTTGTGAAAAGAGCAGACGTCTGCTGACGTGCTAGAGGCGAACATTTGTTTGACATCATATTTCATTATTAATTCCAAAACTTACATTTGCACCAATAAAATTTAATATGTCAAAAAGGGTGTTTTTAATCCAATTTACTTCCCAACCTTCCAAATTTATCATAAAAATGAATTAATTATCATTATCAAGACTGACCTTAATAAACCCTGTATCCAATGGAAACTGACCCTAGTCTTAATTGATAAAACATGAATGGGTAAAAAAATATTTTAAATATGTTTCGAAATATGAAGTGCACATTCAGTTAAATATATTTAATCCAGTTTTCGTCCATGGTCTAAGTAATGACGTATTCATATCAGGTAGACTTGCTTTGAAAATGGAATCAATAGTGTGTACTTTGATATTTCAAAAGTAATGTATGTCTGTGTATATTAAGGCATTCTCATGTCCGCATTTTGGTTTATTTAAAAAATCATAATAAAATTCAAAATGATATAAACAAATATGAATATGAACAAACAAACTATAATGGTATGTATGCATAATGGGTCTTGAATTTCAAAATATTTCACAATTTAAACTTTAAAAAGCAATACTATTTTTCACTATTCAAACTAAACCATAGGCAAACTTATTTGAAAACAAAAATACGATTAAAAATTATATCAACAAGCTTTGATATCCGATCAAGATGAATGATCTGTCGATATCAGCTGTTTTAAATTCGCCTTGGTTTGAATTTAATATTCTCACATATTCTTTTTTTGTTAATTAAGTAAGTGCTTAAATGCTTTATATATAATTTCTTTGAATCATTATCTTATAAGGCACATAACATTAAAGTGCAAGATGTAAAAAATCAATGTATAGATTCAATAATGATTGAAGTTCTACTTCAACACATTCATTTACTTGACAACTAGTGTAATATAAATCACTTCAGCGCATTCCGTCTGCAAAATGATGTATTAGATTAAATACTTTCTCATGATTAATGTATGTATTCCATATGCAAATAAAGCAATTATTTCATTTGGTTTGCTTTTTCAATTGAATAAAATAATTCGTGAAAGAAATCTTACAAGGAAATGAATAATAATATTTAACCTGAATTTTGTTTTCAATGCCATTCATAATCTACAAACTAAAACACTTTCAATCACATTTAATAACTTCGTCCTTGATTAATGTTTTTATGTTTATTTTATTTTTTGTTAAAACATGCATAAACAAGTTAAGAAAGACTTCCACTAATACTCGTATAACGTTAAGAATAATTTGTTAAAGCAGTAAAAAGTAAAATTAATGTCACTTTTTTTTAAATGTATTTCCTAAAGCTCAATAATTAAGAGTCCTTCTTAGTCCTTAATATGTTAAACTAACTCACAATGTTTGTGTGTGCCTTAACACGAAAAATCAAGAAAGGCGTAAACTAATTCAATGTTAATATCTCGTGTGTCTAGGTGTGCTTAACGATTTATATATTTATTCATTTTTTGTTTTACTTATAATTTTGTAGGTCACTTAAGTTCCGGTAACAATTGTATTCGTGACTATTGTTTTTGTTTATTGTTATTCTTTTTCAACATTTTCCTTAGCTGACCAATTAGTCTATTTATATTTTGGGAAACTCGAACAACTCATTGATAAATCTGGGTTACGGTAATTTATTTAACTAAGGAAAAATAAAAAAAATAATAAATCGTGTTAAAATCAAAGGCCTTGACCTACAAACTCGCTTAACTTTAAGGAATTTGCATGCAAATAAATACTTGTATGAACTTTGAAAAAAAGGAATAACTTCTCTTCCTTTTCTTCCTTTAGGACTTTCTTAAAATAGGCAGTGATAACAGGTTACTAAAATAATGCTGGATTTTTTTTTAAAGAGAAGTAAAACTCAGGCAATGCATGCATACTACTATTGCGAGGTGTTACCTTCTGTGGGAAAGGAATAGTGATAGAGAAAACAGGTGTTGCAGGAAGAGATAGATAAAAGTTTCATTCTTTTACAAATCTGCTTTGTTTGCTCGTTTCTAATAATGCAGGAGTGCTGCAGCGCCTCTGGTGTCAATGAGTGGTATTAAATTATCGAAGCTGTGCTTGGTAACCATTTTATTTGGAAGGCACTCTGATGTTACATTAGTGAGATAGCGGCGATATGTTGGATAAATTATGCTCAAATTTGAGCAGGCGTATAAACCATTTCAGGCCTATGTCAAACTTGACATAAAATCGTTTTAAAAAAATTTAATTATATAGTTTTCATAAATTTTTCTAAATTTTATGTATTTAAAAAAAAATCCAAAAATTCTTAAAAAATCATCCTATATAAACTCAAGGTATTCAATTACTTAATTTCTCCATTTAATTATTTAATTACTCTATTACTTTATGTTCTGTTCAAACAATATTTTTCAGCTCCATGTTCTTTTAAATACAAAAAGATGGCTTACGTACCTTTTCACAATGTATGGTTAAAATATAACAGGGACTTTAACGGCAAGTTTTGTATGAAGAACTGTCAGTTAAAGTTTACGTTAACTCTTAACCATACATTGTGAAAAGGTACGTTAATATAATTTTTCTCAAATAGTTGGTAAAGAATGTACGTACCAGAACAGCAAAAAAAATCAATGTGATTCCGATCACAGAGGAGGTGTGTAAACATCTAGTAATGATTTTTTTTAATATTGGCTTATGGTAAATGTCAAATAAAAGTTTAGATAAAGCTTGCGACTATGGGTTTGCAAAATTTGTATTAAAATCTCCACCCATAATCATTCGCATGAGATGGAAATTGTTATCCCATTGTAGTTAAACCAGCTTCAGTGTAAGGCAACAGTATATAATAATGTAATATTATAAATTCTTTGTAAAGACTGTTATATATCTTTTAAAGAAATATTTGACATTTAAAACGCTCTTTTATTTAAAAGTTTATATTAATTTTATATTTTTCAACTTTTTAAAAAAAATTATCCCCACTGGCAACACCACACTGAAAGGAAACTCTTTATTCAGACAATAAAATTCTTCATTGTATTAATGAAATTTTTCATTAAAAGTCAGCTAATGAAGCCCTTCATTGGATCAACGAAGAATGATTAATTGTATTTATGAAGTTAATTTTGGCGGCTATGTCATAAATAGAATGAAACTATTTCATTAGTTTAATGAAACTTTTTCATAAATATAATGAAATGTTTACATGCTATTAATGAAGTTTATTCATTAATATAAAGAAAATTTCATTAAAGTAATGATGAGATTTTCATAAATATAATTTTAATTTGAAATTTATTTGCTGGTGGTTCAGCTTGGTCTATATGCATTTCATTGTTGCTGTAACAAATCATCAGTAGACTTCAACCACACATTTTGAATAGTCACAAACCTCTTATCTTATACATAGACTTTCAAGAACTATTTGAGAATTCACAAATAATAATATTTTTGCAAATCACAAAAGAAAATAAATTTCAAATATAATTATGACAATATGTCGAATAATAAATTTCTTAAATAATGAAATATGTATAAGCAGTAAATAATGAAATGCTTTTTATTAAAAACATGAAATCATTTCCCTCCAAACCACATATTTAATAAAAATATATAGATTTTTTATTTAATTTAATATATACAAGTACATGTACATATGTTTGTATTTACTAAAGTAAAGCATTTTAAATTTTAGGAACTCATCATAAGAGTTCAGCCGAAATAATATTTTAAGTAAGCCAAAAAACTCACATGTTTATAGTAAAACTGTTACAGCCGTTTCTATAAGCAAAAATTAGCATGAAGTTTGCATAAGTGACGAAATTGAATTAGGTGTTAACTAATTCCTCTATACAATTTTACATTATATAATCTTAATACACCTCTAGGTCCTAGAATGATTTTCAATGTGAAATTTCATGGCAAAACTCTTTATGATCGTGTTCCATTTTGCCACTAATGCTAACTTCATGCCAATTTTTGCTTATACATAGAGCCGTTAATATGTTGTTGAGAATTACAATACACAAACATAAGTTTAAAAGAATCAAACAAAAATCATAGCAAAACAAGCATCTTTATTGGATGTTTGGCACAATCTTTTTGTGTTTGTATAGTGGTGAGCAGTGATGGCAAAGTTGGTACAATTGTACCTTTTTTGGTACTATTTAAAATAGGAGAATACAATAGTACACCAATGATTAATTTAGTACATTTAAGAATTCTCCGCAGTTTCACTCCGTATTTCTTTTCATGTCAATTTTCACTTTTGAACAATGAAACTCATAATCTTCTCCTTGAAAACAGTCCTGTGAAAGCAAAACGCGACAAGAAAATAAAAAAAATTGTGAGCTAGTCCATTTCCGAATCATTGGATGCTGGAACACATGCTATTAATTTGTATATTTTAAATGTAATTTACAAGCAAATTTGGGAAAACGATTCGGTAGCCAGAACAAAGTCGATTATTTTAATAAAAACATTTTTTTATTTAATATGCAATTTGAACTAAAAAAATATTTTAGTACAATTAAAGTCAAAAAAGTACAATTTTTTAAAGTTGTTGGTACAGTTTTAAAATTCTCAATGCCTTCCCTGGTGGTGAGTTACGTGAATGGATAAAAAAAGAGAAAGAGAGAGAGAGAGAGATATCTGGCATACAATGAAGAATAATACATTCAGCCTGACCGTTTATTGTAGTTTTGTCGTTTTATATTAATTTCCCCACTTTTTTTTGATAAATCCCCTTTTGATTCCACTTTTTTAAAATTGTCATCGGTCACCCTGATTACATTGTATAAATGAAATGATTTTATTGCAATTATGACGACCATACTGCTTTGAAATTAAAAATGATTAGAAAAGTAAGAAATAGAAAATATTTTTTAACTAAATAACTTTTAATTTATTTATGTTTGCAAACTGTATACAGTAAGTAGATAAAATTTGTGGAACTTACTTATATTTGCCCCAAATTTGCTAAAAAGAAAATTCGTGTAAACAATGTAACGATTTTCATTAATACAATGAACTATGAAGAACACATGGAGAGCAGGGATTGGAAGATTTCATGTATACAATGTAATTGTTCATTGTATTAATGAAAAGTTTTTTTAATATAATGCAGAACATTTAATGAAACCGTTTCCTTCTCTGACTGAATGATTTTCCTTTCAGTGTATTACACTTCACAAGCAATTTATTTTAAAATTAACATTGCTCCTGAAGGTATGCTTTAAAATTCGGTTGAGTGTATTTCTATGCAGCTGTTAAGTTTTTCTGTACTTCTTGTTCGTATGATTACACTAATACACTCATACAGAGCTCACATCGATTTGATAACGCTTTACAATCTTGCTCAAAATTTGTGATTGTATTGTGGAAAAAATTTTTATCCCTTAGCGCATAGATGTTTACACATCACCACTTTTGAGGCTGATGGCCTCATATTAGTCGTAAATAAAAGAAAATATTGCGCACTTTGTTTGTAAAGATCCTTAATTTTGTGCACCATTGAAAACAATTTTCTTGACAAACTGTATTTTATTTTGTTAAGTTATGAGGATTACAACAAAAATATTCAATCTAGTCGTAAAAATAATGAATTTTTCCTGCAAACCCTTTTGTATTTTATCTTGATCCTTGAATTTTGTTATCGTGAACATTACTTTCATAAACACCAAGTTAATATTAAACTTTGAAAACAAATCTTACATAAAAAATGCATGTATGTGTATTTGTGTGTTTTCTTCATTAATTTTTAACATAAAATAACTTAATTCAAACATGCTTTTAGTAGAAATAAATTTAAACGAATAGTATTCGTTATTCACTTGAAATGATGTGAGTGATAATTCGTGTTGGTGAAATCTACTCACACTTGTACGTTTACATACAAAATAATTTTTTTTATTTATTTGTTGAATTCTTTAGTCAAATAAACATTTGCAGTGATTGCATGTTAAGAAGTTTGTTTGTAATGTGTAAATAAATATGTATACTTACCCAGTCAGCATTTTATGAAATTAATGACCATATTCGAGTCACTTTCGAGTCGGAAATTATTGTTCATTCGAAGGAAAATGGCAATCTAGCCGCGACTCTTCTAAAAGAGTTTTTTATGACTCGCGTTTCTGATCAATTTCGACTCATTTTCGAGACATTTACAATTTTTTGTTAACAAATTTAATACACTTTGTATTTTATTGATTTTACTGCATGAGCTTGCACTGTCTAAGCAGTTCTGGGAATCATTTTCGAGTCTTATTTTCAGCGCATAACTGATTAATCAGTTTTTGATCATCTAAAGTTTTCGAAAAAGACTCAGTTTGGTGAAACAATCTTCCACACGCTGCCAGTCAGTATATATTTGTACAACTAATCACCCATCAAACCAAATGGTTAGACTTTTTCTGAAGTCAGGTTTGTCGTACCGCAATCGTTAAGACATTTCGGATAGTTTCTCTGAACAATTTTTTTTAATAATATGTTTAAAAATTCTTATACTCTCTTTGGTTAAGCATGTAAAAATCATATGCTTATGCAGAAAATCCTAAAACATTATTGAGAAATCCATTCTTGCAGAGCACGTATAGTGAATAACTGGTATTTCATGTTCAAAAGTTTTACGAGCTTTATCACACATATAAAAAGAAGTACGCTTTATGGTAAACTACTTTTCGGATTTTCAATACACAGAAAAAAAAGATTTGTAAATACAAATAATTTATTTGTGAATACAATTAAAATATTATTTAAAAAGGCACCTACAACGATTATTGTAAATACAAACACACAATTGTAACATAAGAAAACAAAATCAACTCAATTATTTCCAATTAAAATTATTGTGTTATTAACAATTGAGTTGTTAACAGAAAAATAAATTTTTTTAATGAATTTGTTTTTCAAATTCTTATGTGTTGTTTCTTTGTTTGTATTTTTTTATATTATTTTTAGAATTTTGGTTTTTGTTAAATTTTAAAGATGTTTGGATGATGAGTCGAACCGGCAATCTCTTGATTAATAGACTGATGTACTTACCACTCAGCTAAAGAGCAAATCGTTAGTAGATAAGCAAATAATGAATACACACAAAATGTGAGTTCTTCTGTTTCTTCTACATGTGCGTACTCCGTTATGATATAATTGAACAAATAATTTTGTTGAGTAATTTGATTGACTAGAAAAATTTTAATTTGTTGAATCAACAATGAATTTTTTGAGTTTTTGCGCCATGTATAACATAAAATTTGCTTAGTTCAGTTTATTGAAAAAAAATTCTGGTTTTGTCATATCAACAACTTAATTTTTTATATTAACTAAATATATAATTTAATTTAAATTAACTATTTAACAATTTATTTTGCTTTTAGCAAAATAATAGATGATATTTTTTTCTGTGTAGAAATTCGGTAACTTGTGCAGGTTTATTGAACATATACAAAAATAAAATGTTTGCTGGGTATATTTATTTGAATGTTTTTATGTAAATATATGCATGTGTGTTTGTATGTATGCAAATTACATTTTAAATGAGTGTTAATGGATTTATGCCAAGTTTTATTTTCGTTCTGGTTTCGTAGATTATTATGACCAGAAATATTATATTTACATACATTTATAAATGCAGAAAGATGCAAGTTTTTCTTATATCTACTCGTACAAAATGTTTATTGTGGTTTAAGATTCACTCCTATAGGTCGTAAGAGAATGCAGCCAGCACAAAGTAAAACTTTTCAAAATTATTAAATATATATTAAAATTTTATTTTCTTCATTTGCTTCTGCTATAAGGTAAAGCAACAACTTTCCTGTCTATTTAGAAAACAACTTTAAGTTTAAATGTGGTTAATATTTTAGTATTCCTGCAGCAGTAGGAAACTTTAAATACAATTTATAATTAATAATGCGTACACACAAAATAAAAGTTTTAAAATAGAGAAGAAACAATTTGATTTTAATAATCCTTCCAAAAAAAACCCGAATTCTATTAGAAATCATGTTCTGAAAAAAATGTATGCGAGTTTTGAAGTAAAATCTTAAAATTTCTTTTTTCAAAAATCTGATGGTTACGAAGAAGTACGTGAAATATAAAATTAAATTTTTTAAACTTTGAAATTGTGAAATAACAAGAACCAAATTAAAATACGATGAATCAAAACAATTCACATATTACATTTGCATAAAAGTTACGTATATAAAGTAGAAATCTACATCAACTGAACAAGAAGAAGAAGAAGATCAAAAGAACGCTGATGATGAAAGTTTAGTGGCCTTCGAAAACAGCTAGTTGTTCCGTTCAACTATGTGTTAGCCAGAATACGTATAAATAATTTTAGTGTTATTTGTTCATTAATAGTTATCACATGTAATTTGGCTTGAAAAACGTTACGAACTTTAGCCCGTTCAAATCATAAATATAAGAAGCAAAGATGTTTGCTCTAATCAAAAAAAAGACATGTACTATTATTAAGAAAATTTTTTTTGCCTGAATTCAAGTAAAAAAAAAATTCTAAGTTTAAGTAATTTTTTTTAAGTTTAAGTAAATTTTGACAAAAATTCTAGTAAAAATTACTAAATATGAGTAAAAAATAAATAGTTCATATCCTCAAAAATAGTTCATAAAAATACACAATAAATTTCTCACATTTTAGGAAATGTTTAGTGACTCAAAGGAAATATTTACTAAGAGCGGAAAAATGGTTATAAACTGAAGGAAATTTTATTTTAAGGACTAGTCAATTTTTTAAATCAAAAAATAAACTTTAAGAAATGAATTACTCCTGATTAGTTCATCAAATTTGACTTACTTAAAAGATGTAAAAAGGTATAATAAATTTTGGGAAAATATTTACCAGTATTGAGCAATTTTTCTTTGAATTATAGAATTTATTATTGATTTGCATTTAGCAAAAAATCTAAGTAAATTTTTCATGTTTTCGAAGAATATTTGAACTTGAAATTAATTTTTTTGTAAATAAAATTAAATTTTAAAACTCAATAATTTCCATGCTTATTCAGGCTGCCTTGTTGGGCAATTGGTTAGAGTGCTTGCCTATTAATCAGCAGTTTGCTGGTTCAATACTTGTCTCCTCTCAACGAATTTATATGTATGTATGGTGAATTATACACTGAGAGAAAAATCTTCGTAAATGCAACGATTTTCGACATTATATTTAAGATTTTTTCATTATTTTTCAACCAATGCAACGCTGCAACGAAACATTTTCATTCATAAGCAACGTACATTTTCATATTTTAAATGAAAAATATAATCATTGCGATGAAAGTTTTTAGTTTATACAATGAAGTGACATTAGTTTTACTTTTTTTTGCGAACTATTTCATTGAATAAACAACATTTGTCATGTAAATCATAACAATATTTCATTACTGAGACGTAACATATCATATTTTGATGATATCTTATCATTGTGTTAACAACATAAGTCATTATTGTAATGACTGATTCATTTATTTAATTATCATTGTAACTTAATAAATATTCAACTTACGTGTGCATATTGGCACAGGCACCAGAAAAACGTTTGCATGATAATTGGCTTCCCCGGCCAAGAGTTGAACTTGGAACTCATCGCGTGGTAGATAGCGCGCTTACTGCTGCAGCCACAACAACCTCAAATATTATTTAGATACACACTAAATACATACTTGCCATCATTAATGAAATTTTAATTCAAAGTTATGTAATTAATCTAATTAATTCAACATTATTTAATTTATTTGAAAAGTTATAACTTATAAATATACATATATATTTAAAAAAAAAATTTACTTATCTCCAGGATTCGAACCTGGCACACTGCCTACTAGCCAGCAGCAGGATGTTTTCTTCATTACAGTTGCGAAAATATATCATTAAAGTTGCAACAAAACTATAATTTCCATAACTATAGATTAATTACATATTTTTTTGATACTTTGATACAATTTGATACTTTGAAATTATTTTATGTAACCTAATCAATTTAAAATATTTTTTTGTATAAATTCTTCACAAAAACATGTATTTAAGTTTTTCGTTACCCGAATGAAAATTATTTCGTAACATAAATGATACTAGAAAATGTAAAATATTAAGCAATCGATTGGTTTCATTCCATTAATGCAATTTACATCAATATAATGTAATATTTCATTTTATTAATGCAATTTGTCGTTATATTAATGAAAGGAGTTCAACGTAACGGTTTCATTCGCGCGACGAAGTGTTTTTCTTTCAATGTAATATAATTAAGAATATAATATCAAGATATAACAAATAACATATCATTTGCTATAGAATTTAATTAAAAATAAAAATAAGTACCAGGATTAAAGACAAAAAAAAAATTGGAAAATGTGCTAAATTTGAAATCAAAGACGAAAAAAAATTTTTGCAAAGCTCCGAATTTTATGGGAAAATTTTATTTAATTTTAGAAAATTTTTACTAAAATAAGAAAATATAATTACTATAAACTAGAAATTTAGTAAATATTTTATTGGTTTCAAGTAAAAAACAGCTTTGGCGCCATCAGACGACTTTTTTTTATTCAAATTTAGAAAATTTTCCAAAGTTTTAGTTAATTTTTTTTTGAGTGTAGGTTTCGCTGCAACCAAGTATGTATAATCGGCATGTCACAGACTTCAATTCTGTTCGGAAACGGAATTCAATCCACCTAAAGATGTTAAGACATAGCCCCCAACAGTCTCGACATATGTACTCGTCAAATTTTCGTATTTAATTTTTCTTTTTTGTACACCATCTCCAACAAAAATGTTGTGGTTTGCATTCCGTTTCCGAACGGAATTGAACTCTGTGAAATAGCCGAATATCATAAATTCAAATCAAAATTTACAGTGGAATTAATTTGAATTCATACCTTCTCAGACAAAAAAAAAAAAAAGTTTTTTAATCGGTTAAAAATGCATTTGAAAAAAATTGAAGTCGGTTAAAAAGCAATATTTATGAAATTTATCTAAGTTTGTTTAATTTTTAAAATAAAAGCCCACGTTTCGGTATAAATATAAAAATGTTATATATGAATATTTAAAGTTACATTCTTATTTTAAAAATTAGTTTTAAAAATGCATCATTTTTAAATAAAAAACTCAAAACTCTTCTTTTAAGAAGGGCTTTTTTGTTCAGTGTACGCATTAAATAATACTCTAGAAATTAATTACATACTACTCATTATAATTTCTAAAACACTTTGAGTATCTTACTTAAATTTATAACTTTTGCCAGCACAAATACATACAAGTAAAATAAGCTTATTAAAGTATTTTACAATTACTTTCTTTTTTTTGTTTAAATAATATTCGTTTGTTCATTTAAAGTTTGAAATTATATCCATATCTTCGCATGTATTTATTTTCATATCAAAACAAATACTTTAACATTCTATAATAAGAGCTTTTAATTTGTGATTTAAGAACAACTTGATTTACTGGTGTTTGAAATTTTTTTTTTTGGTAAATTGGAGAGGAAGAGATAATATGTACATTGTAGATAGATTGTAGATAGATTATTCGATTCATTATTATTTACCCAGAAATAAAATTCTTTTTAGCCCATAATTTTTTTAATATGAGCATTTCCCCCGAATGGTCTACCAGTCTACGTGGTTTAATAACATATCTCAGCTCTTTTACTTGAGGAAATTGGGCTGGAAGCTGCAAAATTTTATATTTTCTTTTTAAGCTACTTGTAAAGACGTTTTTATACTGGGTGGCCCAGAAAGACCGAAGTGGTGTGAATTCCTTATAACTTTTTATTTAAGACATATTTTTTTATTTTTTCGTTTTTTAAATACAGTAAATTTATAGGGAATATTTTTAGATTAGTTATTAAAAATTGTATCCCGCAAGTGGTGGCCATTTTCTGCTTCGCACAAATGTGCTCTTTCCATTTCCATTATTCATAACTTATTTATGAGTGACGAAGCCCATTTCCAATTAAATGGGTTTGTTAACAAGCAAAACTTTAGGATATGGGCTAAGGAAAACCCGAGAGTACTTCATCAACGACAATTACACCCAGTTAAGTGTACTGTTTGGTGCGGTGTTTCTTCAGAAAGGATCATTGGTCCATATTTTTTGGAAAATGAAAGAGATGTCGCCATTTCCATCAATGGTGATCGATATCGGGCCATATTGGAAAATTTTGTAAGGCCAGCCGTGGAATACCATCCGCAAATATGGTTCCAACAGGATGGAGCCACAGCGCACACTCCGAGGGCCACAATGGCTATTTTACGCGACATCTTTGGGGAAAGAATAAATTCGCGTAGAAGCAATTTTAATTGGCCTCCGCGTTCCCCGGATTTAACCGCTCCAGACTGTTTCCTTTGGAGTTATTTAAAAGGGAAAGTTTATGTTAATAAGCCTAGGACTATTGAGGAATTAAAAACCAATATTCCAGACGAAATTAACAACATAACACCGGAAGTTTTGCGAAAGGTCATGGAAAATGTGTTGAAAAGAGATCATTTGTGCGAAGCAGAAAATGGCCTCCACTTGCGGGATATCATTTTTAACAACTAATCTAAAAATATTCCCTATAAATTTACTGTATTTAAAAAACAAAAAATTAAAAAAATATGTCTTAAATAAAAAGTTATAAGGAATTTACACCACTTCGGTCTTTCTGGGCCACCCTGTATAAAACTATTTAACATTCAAAAACTATGTTATGTTCGCACTCTTTCTTCAAAATCTCTCTATTACCAAATAGTAAGAAGAGAAAAGTGTAAGGAGAACAAAAAGAAAGTTCGAAAATGGGAAGGAGGCATGGTGATAATAATAAAAAAAAAACATGTGGAAAAATCGCACGTTCGCAACCGGCAATTAAGCAAATTAAACAAAAATCAGTAGAGATATTTTATTAGGTAAATACTTGTTAGAGACCTACATTATCTCACTTTTAAAATGAATCAATCGCTTTTCATTATTCAGTTCCATTACGCAGATTTTTACATTTCACTACTGTCAGCCAAAGTTGACTTCTATTTTGCGTGCGTTTGTAGAAACATTTTTAATACTATATAATTTTATTTTATATTTTATACTATTGATATGAAAACTTAAACTCGATGAAATCCCTATTTTGAACTAAACAAAGAGCTTCCAAAATGCTATCAAATCACAAAAATGCTTGCAAAAGTTTTGTTTTCTACATTTTTTGTACATCAAAAGTGTACGAACGTACGTTCGTGACACCAGGAAATGCCCATATGATACATTAAAAAGTGTGATTTTTTTCGAATTGAATTACCTTATTTCTCTTTAAGCAAGTTCATTGCTTAAACTGACCATGTCATATTTTTTAAACAAAAAGAGATAAAAAACTTTTCAATTATTTAAAAAAAAAAATTTTTAAGTTTTTAAATTGAAAGAGAATACGGGAATTGCTTATGTAAACCATGATAAACAAAAAAAAAAACGATATCAATCGCCTCATGCAAAAACAATATAATTTTCTTTCTTTCTGTCATAGCTTATCAATGATTACAAAAGCCAGCTGGCAAGAACTTGGAATCGCGCGATTTGAAAACGATAGATTTCTTAAAACTTTTTATACTCAAATACTTAAATTTTTTTAAGATTAGCTACATTCAAACACACATACACTGATATTTGTATTTGAGGCAAACAACTTTGAAAGCTCTTAAATTTGTTATTGTGTCTTTGCAAAGTAAGAGCAAGCATTGCATTATGTTGTGTTGTTGTTGTTGTGGTTGTTGTACTCTCGTCGGTGTGAAAGCACAAAAAGCTCTTTATAAAAGTTTGCACATTGTGCATATGGCTTGGACGTAACTGCTCTGCATACAAATTTCGATGCGAATGAGATTTTCACTTGGGGATTTGCTTTTTTTGTTGTTGTTTAAAACTTAATTGTGTATGAAATCAATATTTGGTCCGGTAGGTAAGTGGGTGGTGTTCCAGCATATCGTGCAGATATCATTTCATCGACTTCTGGTTGAAATATAAAGAGATTTTTCTTTTTTAAAAAGACATGAGCTTAATGCACCAGAGTGCCGAACTTCAATCGGCTTCCTATACAAATGAATACACACAAATACATTTCCCTCTGTGGTCAGCACTAGCACAGAAAAAAATTATTTGTAAATCCAATTAATTTTTTTGTTATATTAATTAAATAATTAATTGATTTGAAACCTACAACGATTTTTGTAAATACAATTAACGAAATTGTAAGTTAAAGGAAAATCTTAAAAATATTCTCAATTAAATATATCAACAAATAGTTTTGTTAGATTTCAAACTTTTTTAATTAATTTTTCGCACAAGTTATGATTATCATAATTGTTATATTAACAATATTATTTTTATACACAATCGCAATCCTCCAAACGATTTTTTGCTTGTCTGCGAAAAACAAACACTAAATGTGTTTGGGCGGAGTTGAACCAGCAACATCAGGGATAATAAACTAACTTGCTTATCTCTCAGCCAAAGAGCAACACTTTACACAAAAAATTAATACAGACAAAACATGACTTCTTGTTTTTTCTACATGTTCGCATTTCGTTATGATATAATTTAATTTTAGACACAGCAGCTTACCACTACATACGGTAACTGGCTAACTTTAGCCCGAACAATAACGGCTGCTAAAAATAATCGATTTTCTTAATAGTTTAAATACCAGTCCAGTGAACTACTTCATATTCGTTACAAGCCTTTAAAGTCTTTTTTATTTATGCTAATTTTCTTAAGCACATTTTCATTTTCAAATGATGTTGACCCCTTGCACTTAAAATCAAGTTCTAAGAAGAAGAAAAAAAAAACTAAACAAATCAAAGTGTTAAGTGAACTTTAAAATATGTAAAGTAACATTTCGTGTTTACAAAATGCAAAAAGAAAAATTCGCAAAATGAAAGTGAAATTTATTTGCTTGTTTCTGTAACAGCCATTGTTTTAGTGTTTTAGGCGGTAAGGTATGTAATACCTTTTTAAAAATAATAAATATAAAACAACTAGATACACTTACGTACACGCCGCATGATTTGCTTGTAGTTTTAACAGTTTCTGACAAGAAAATACACTGCGAATCGAACAAGAACAACCACCATAAACTATAAATTTAAATGAAAGCAACTTTACACATTTTTTAAGCAGAAAAAAAAAGAAATGTTATGAAGAATACATTTAAAGTAAAAAGTCCTTTATTAAAAACTAAATTTTGAAAAATGTATCGTTAATAAAATGAAGTTTTTGTAAAAAAGTACTTTTTTAACAAAAATATCTTTTCAAAAAAGTAACTTTTGTAAACATTAAAGTTTTTTAAAAGGATTTTTTGTTAAAGTACCTTGGTTAACAAGTATCGTTTTTAAAAAGTACTTTTATGTGAAAAGTATTTCTTGTAAAAAGTACCTTTTGTAAAAATTACCGTTTGCAAAAAATTACCTTTTGTCAAAACTACCTTTAGTAAACAGCATCTGTTAAAAATGTACTTTTTTTGTAAGAAATTCATTTTACAAAATGTACCGTTTGAAAAAAGTAGATTTTACAAAAAGTAGCTTTTGTAAAAATTATCTATTGGAAAAAGTATCAGTTTATATAAAGTACCTCTTGTAAAAAGTACCATTTTGTAAAAAGTACCTCTTGTAAAAATTACATTTTGTAAGAAGTACATTTTCTAAAAAGTACCTTTTGTAAAAACTATCTTTTGTAAAAAGTACTTTTTGTAAACATTATCTTTATCTCAAATAATACAGTTTTGTTTAAAGTACTTCATGTAAAAAGTCTGTTTTGTAAAAAGTACATTTTGAAAATGTTTCTGGTATTTTGCATTCTTTGCACAAAATAAAAAGTGCCTGTGAAACAAATATTGTTTGTTAATAATACCTGTTGTAAAAAAGTACTTGGTGTAAAACGTAACTTTTTGTAAAAAGAAGCTTTTGTAAAAGGAAATTTTTTTAAAAAGTATATTTTGGAAAAAGTACTTTTTGCAAAAATTATGTTTTGGATCCTTTTTTTATAACTTCTGAAAAAAGTTGCTTTTGTAAAACAAAATAGAACATTTTTTAAATAAATCTCTTGTCAAAATTAACGCTCGTAAAAAGTACTTTTAGGACAAACTATCTTTTGTAAAATCTACATTTGAAAAAAATATATATTCTGTCTTAATTAAAAATAGCTTTTGTAAAAAGTACTTGCTATGAAAAGTACTATTTGTAAAAAGGACATTTTGAAAAAAGTACCTTTTGAAAAACGAATTTTTGGGAAAAAGGATTTTTTTTATAACTTCTGATAAAAGTTGCTTTTGTAAAAAGTACCTTTTGAAAAATTGCCTGTTGTCAAAAGAATTTTTTAAATTATTTCTGCAAAAAGTTGATTTGTAAAAAGTGTCTTTTGTACAAAATAAGACATTTTTTAATGAAAAGTACCTTTTGTAAAAGACCTTTTGTAAAAAGTATTATTTGTAAGATATACCTTTTGTAAAAACTTTTAAACATGGTATCTGGTTTCGCAAAAACTAGCTGCAGTAATAAACGCCTTTTGTAAAAAGTACTTTTTTTTATAAAAACTATAAAAAGATTCTTTCAAAAAGTATCCTTTGTAGAAAAAAATTACCTTTTGTAGAAAGTACTTTTGTAAAAATTACCTTTTGTAGAAAGTACTTTTGTAGAAAGTACTTTTGTAAAAATACCTTCTGTAGAAAGTACTAAAAATTACATTTTGTAGAAAGCAATTTTGTATAATATAGTTTTGTAGAAAGTACTTTCGTAAAAAGTACCTATTCTAAAAGGATATATGGCGAAAAGTACCTGTTGTACAAAGTAGATTGTATGAGAAGTACCTTTTGTAAAAAGTACCTTGTATGAAAAGTACCTTTTCTAAAAAGTACTTTATATAAAAAGTAGTTTTTTTAAAAAGTAAATTGTTTTTAATACGATTTTTTTTTGTTGAAAAAAGTATCTTTTACAAGAAAAAACCTACTGTAAAAAGTAGCTGTACTAAAAAGTACTATTTCTAAAAACTACTTATTGTTAGAGTACATAATTAGGTAAAAGTAATTATTTTTAAAGTATGATGTACATTATTAAAAAAACTTAAGTTTTGAAGGAAAACTCCTTTGAGTAAAAAGTAGTAAAAATCCTGGCAGCTGTTTTTTTTTTGAATGTAATTAAAGTCACCTTTTTAGTATATACAACTTTCAATATCAGACATCAGTAGCGAAGAGCATATATTTATACACATTTTAGGCCATTAAATATTTTACTTGAGTTTATTTACATGAAATTCGAAATGAGGTGCTCTGGTGTGTTACTGTGTAGTGTAAAGTGGCATTTAAAACGATTAGTCGACTAACAAACCCGCCAACAAGTCAGCCATTCAGCTGAAGAAAGAAAGTAGTACAATAATTGTAGTTTTTTTCTTGAGTTTTCAGTGTTTGGTATTGAGGTCAACTCCTTAGCTTTTTTTATGTATTTCCTATTCTTTAACTATATATGTACATATTCTTGAACTTTTTTTAGATGTTGTTTTTGTTACAAAATACCTTCTCTGTCGCAATGTTGTTGGTTGGCCAAACAAAAATATATTTATATAAGAATTCTTAACTAAAAATAAAAAGTGGCAACTAGATTTCGTTTTTCACTTTCATGTATTAATGCTTGTGGTATTTGTGTGGTGTTTTTTTTTCTTTATTTATATTTTATTGTGTTTGGCTCAAACTTCAAGACCCTGTTGAACGCATATTTAAGAGTCCTTTATTTTCTGTGAGTAAATGTAGAGCGGTAGAGTAAAAAAAAACAAACAAAAAATATTACCAAACGTTGAAATGAGTGCAACGTTACAATTATATTAAAAAGTATGACACCTCTCTCACTTCGCTACTTTGCCTTTATTTAAATTGTTGTGCCAGCGGCCGACAAAAATGAAATAATAAAATAAAAATACAAATAAAAAGAAGAAGAAGAAGAAGAAGAAAAAAAAACTACATACAACTTAAACTTTGAGACCCCTAAGGCATAGAATTAAATAGTTTTGCGGTCAGTTTGATTTTGATTCTTTGGTGAAAACGTGCTTCATTTTTACAATTTTTGATTAAAACTTTCGAACGAATTTTATTTTTATTTTTTGCCAAATGTTTATTTTTGCTAAGCAAAACTTGAGAAAAACTAGTAAAATAAATATAAAAATAGAAAAATTTGGCTTATAAAATAGAAATTAGAAAATACCGAAAATAAAAAAGAAATGAATAAAAAACTTTTATTTGAGTGAAATTTTTTTAACTTTGTTAAAAATATGTATAAATAGGAGTATGTTGTTTGTTGTATTTCTTACTTGAAACTCAGCAGGTAAATATTTATATCTTCACAAAATAATTTATATCTTCTAATTGTCGCATAAATTAATTTTTATAAAAAATTTTAATATATGTTAAATTCCTCTTACACATGTAATTGCATGTATACTCGTTCCATAAACATATTTATGTAAACTCTTGTGTTGTTTTTGGCTGTGTTCCTTTGGATGTGTGGATATGTGTATGTATGTGTGTGTGTGTGTGTAAATTTCTAAGCTGTTTAAGTTCTCTAGAATTCTTAGCATATTTTTAGGGTTTCTTTTATTGCTTTTTAATTTTATTGCATGTAATTTCTTTTAAAAAAATATAATACATTTGTGGTATTAAAGTTCTAAAAATTTGACAAAGTAAATTGTTAACAAGAAACAAAGCAAAATATATGTATGTCAGTATGTATTTAAATGTACACGCATGCATACATATATGATTATTTTAATTAAACATACTTTTAAGGCTTTTGAAATAAAAGACTTCTGAGATAATTAATTTGAAATATGCAAGTTATTGACACTTGGCAAAGAAATTTATGCAATTCAAAAAATTTCCTTTGAATGCTCAAAAATACTTGTGAAATAAAATATTCAATGCATAAATTTTTATTTAATGTATTGGATTTCACATTCAATGTTGAGAATGAATAGAAAATATATTTCAAAATATTTGTATAAGAAAAGGTGTTAGCACAGGTATTTTGCAAAAGTCTTAAAAATGTTTCTTTTTTCTTTGTTTTAATTTTTTATTTGTTTAAATATGAGTTCTATTTAAACATTGACGCGACAGAGGCGTTAGCTGAAGTGGTTAGCACGTTGATAAGAAAACCTAAGGTCCTGGTTTCGAGCTTGGTCTGCAAAAGTCATTAAAAATAACAACATCACGAATTTTTCTGTTGTGCATTAGTGTCCCTTTGTATCAGTTGATGTAGGAAAGTTCGCGCGATCATTGATCACTGAAATACTCCTGCTTCAGCGGATACTAATCCTAGTGTAACATCAGAGTGCAATCCTTAGTGAGTATTGAATAAAAATTTAAAAAATATAAAATAAATCTTCCTAAAACATGAAATATGTTTAACTAGAAAAAAATTTTTTTTGGTTGTGTTTTACACCAAATTTTTTTTCAATTTCCAACCCTGGAACCATAATATAGAATTTTCTGGTTTCTAATACTAATTGATGTCTTTCTAAAATATGGAATATATTTAATTACCAAAGAAATAATTAGTTTTATATTTCACAAAAAGTGTAAGGAGTCATCTTTTTAGATTTTTCAGATTGCTTATATCAATCCTGTTATATATAAAGTATTTTTTATTTAATTTTTTTTTTAAGCAAACACAATCCGTGAAGCGATTAGCTTGTCTGCAGAAAACATCCAGGGTCTATGGAGGGAATCGAACCCACGACCTATGGACTGATAGTATAGCATTGCTACCACTCAGCCGCAGGGGCACCCAAGTTAAGTGAACAAAGAAAAAAGGAAATAAGGAAAAATTAGTTTTTTTAGTTACTTTAATATCAAAAAAAAATTTAAAATTTCCAGCCCTGGAGCTGTGGTGTTTAGTTCCCTAATCAAACATTTTCTTCCAAAACGTAAAATATATTTAGTTAATAAGGTAAAAGAATTATAATTATAAGGTAATGGAATTATCATATTAGATATTTATGATTTCCTACAGCAATCTTTTTCTATTAAGATTCTAAGACTTGTTTTGTTTATAGAGAAAAAGGAAAAATTAGTTTAAGTAGGTTATTTTTGTATAACAAAAACAGTTAAAGTTTTCCGACCCTGGACACTTGTTTTTTTTAATTTTTTTTATTTTTAATACAGAATATACAATTAGTTTATTGAACAAAAACAATTAGTTTAAGCAAAATAAAGTTAAGTTTTCCAGCTCTGAAACCGTTTGTTTGAATTTGCTGACTTTCAACTCCAATCTAAGTTGGACCACTTCTGATACACTAGTCCAAAACCGAAGTCTGTATCTTTTCTGGTAGTGTCGGAAAACTGATTTCACGTACATTAGACGGACAGGCCGACATCACTTATGCGTCTTCCGTATGCATGAGGACCCAGAATATATATACTTAATGGGTTGCATAATCATATTGTGGAAATTACACACGGAGTTACAAACCTATATATACCATTTTACAGTTTTCGTAAAGGGTATAAAAAGTTATAAATAACATATTATCCAAAAGCTTTAAGCTGAGAAAGGACTAACTACTTCAGCTAACTGTACCCTTTTTCCTTTTTAGGTTTAAAAAAAAGTGCGAGTTTATTTTCAGCTGCTGCAATGTTGCATAATGCGTTTTTAATTTTATAATTTCAGTTTTTATTTTAAAAAATAGCTAAAAAAGCAAGCAGCACACTTTTAGTGTAAAATGATTTAATTCTCTTAAAGCAATACGCCATAGCGTGATTACTTTGATTTCCATGTATGCAATAACAAAAGGAAGTTTTTGATGTCACCCAAAAACCCAGACGTTACTTAAAACTTTTCTTTGCCGCTGACCGTTGCTTTCGCTCTTAAATAGTTTAAAGTCATGCATTTGGTTTTTGTATAGAAATACACCGCACGTTATTGTGTTTTTGTGTGCATGTCTGTTTTTTATAAAATTTTATTTTTCCATAAGCAATTGTAAATATAATAGAAATAAGACATTTTTATAATTTAGGTTCTTCTCATAGTTAGTATAGAAGCTGACAAAATTTTTAACTAAATTCAATCAAGAAATTGCTAGCAAAAGAGCTCCTTGCTAAACACTAATCAAAAACGTAATCGATTCTTTAGAAATCATTCATCTGCTTTTTAATCCTTTAGCTGCCTTTCTGCAACACTTGAGCCAGTGGCAATCCTGCTACCAATCTAAGATCCTACATTACTAAAACACACTCTACTGACATCCTTTAGTAACTACACCGTAATGAGATATTAATACAAATATTTCTAACTCAAGTGTGCGATTCAAAGTTGGTCCCAATGTGTTCTTCCTTTTTAATTTATTCACTTTAATTTTATTTGCTTAGCTTGTTTTCTATTACAGTTTTAAGCTTTTTTATTGATACTCATCAATTTTATATGTTGCTCTTCGTTATTATCTCATAAGCTGCTATAAAAAATTAACTAACTATAATCCTTTATTCTTCCTAGTGTATCTTTCTATAAAAAAATCTTATTAATAAGTTACAAAACTCTATTGAATTACTATTCTTTTTAATCCTTTTAAAGGTCTTAAAAGTGCTTCACAAATATTCTTCTGATTACTAATCAATATTTATATACCAAAGGATGTATTTTATTTTAATTTATTTCTAACTCCACTTTTTTTTTCCATATTTATGAATACTAAGTTATTGCATTTTCTTTCTGTATGTTTAATATGCTAAAACAAATTGCAAATGTATAAGGGAAAGAGTGTAAAATAAAATAGATTTGTTGAACTTTTAAATATTTCGTTTTCAAATTTATGTCTGTGTAAAGTTAAAGTTCAATAAATAAAGCTAAAAGTTAAGCTAAATGAATGAATGTATACGGAATACTGGTTGAAGTTACACTTAAGATTTTTTCCAATTTAAAAGGTGAAGTATTTAAAATAAAACAAAATTAGAAAAAATTAAAATATCTATATTTAAGAGACTTGATTGTTCTTGCTTAAAACATTAGGGTGGCATAGCCTGCCTGCGTTCAAAACGAAAGATCTGGGGTTCAAGAGAGAGAGAGAGAGAGAGAGGACAGTCCAGTGTTCGGTAGAGTCATAAAATAAAAACATCACATAGAGGCGTCATATGTTGTGGGAAAGTTTAAGAAATGAAGGCGTACGTCTATGTTCTGGCTTCCACATCGTTTTTGCATATTTTCTTGTGATTTCGGAAGTTAAAACTTATGCTACGCCTGTTTAAGTGGAAATTTAGGAAATACAAATTAATAGTATGTTTTCTAGCATCCAAATTTAGAATAAAACAATTTCGAAATGGATGATTTCCTCCCCCCGCTTATACGAAAGAGGTGCGTGTCAAATTTTTCTAAGGAATTAGAGGATGTTCACGCGATACTGCGCAACATGTACGAAATCAAATTGAATAGCAAAAAATATTTTTTTTGTAGTTTAATTTCACAACTTTGAACTTAAAGATTCATACTCTAGCAACAAATTTAAATTAATGCATACATATTAGCACTAAATTCCTGCACAAGACAACTGAAAAGAACTTTTAAGGCATTAAGGGATTTTCCAAATGCTTTACTACAGTGCAATCTACCAAAAGAAACACTAAGCAACACTGTTGGTAAGCCATTTATTTCAGTTATTGCAGGTATAGGAGTAAAAAAGAAAATACTTCGTGACGGAAGAATTTGTGATGCTTTATTCTTCAAACTCATGGGTGCGTATGCAAACGTCATGCATATACATTGGAATGGCCTTTATTTACTTGTTATCTTCCCCAAATCGATTCAGTTTTATGTAAAAAACTAAAAAATTTTATAGCGATAAGTTGTGTTATATGGATGCATCCACCCCTCAATGTTGATCTTAAACCCCATTTCTCAATGTAATAAGTTGTGTGTATGCTCTTAAATTTTTCTACGCGCCCATGCATTGAAATTAGTTGTGTGCACTTGCTTTAAAAACCACCCTTAAACACGCAATAGCTTACCATCTACATACATCTTACACACACACTAAAACGTACAATATGCAAAATTACAAGCATACACGCATCAACACTACTTCGTTTGATTGTTTGTTACGAACAAGAACTCTTGCAGTCATCGCTTTTTAACACTCATATACACGAACACCAATGCATCCATCGTGCTTCGCTTTTTATACGACGATGACGCGATGGAAGTATTGATGTACGTGTATATGAGTGTTAACAAGCGATGTTGGGAAGACTTCTTGTTCATAACAAACAATCGAAAGAAGTAGTGTTGATGCGTGTATGCTTGTTATTTTGCATATTGTACGTTTGAGTGTGTGTGTAAGCTGTATATGGTAAGCTATTGCGTGTTTATGGGTGGGTTTTTAAAGCAAGCGCACACAACTAATTTCAATGCATGTGTGCGTTTGTATGTCCGCAGAAAAATTAAAGATCATAAACACAACGTGTGTGCGTATGAAGATGCATGCCTTTTGTATATACGCCCATGCGTATGAAGAATCAAGCATCACAAATTCTTCCGTCACGAAGTATTTTTTTCTTTGTCCCTATCCCTCAATAAGTGAAACAAATGTCTTGCCAACAGTGTTGTTTAGCGATTTCGCTGTAGTAAAGCATTTGAAAAATCATTCATATCTTAAAAATTATTGTAAGTGGTCTCATGCAGGGCTCTAGTAGGTAACACCATTTAGTGAATTTTAGTAATTTTTGATTAAAAGCATACAGACTTATTTATATAACTTACTAAAGCTTTATAAAGGCTTTTTAAGAAAAACTTTTTATGAAAATTTGTCTTAAAATCCCTTTATAAAGCCTTAATAAGTTTTATAAATAAGGCTGATAGTTTTTACTTGGCATCTGTTGAGTAGTTACAGCTTGCGTCATGACAACTGTTTATACAAAACACGGTTTATACAAAAGGAAACGTCTTATAAGAACACCTTTTGCATTCATTTGCTGATTTCACTGATTTACTTTTAAAATTCTATGCAGCAGGCTGCTCTGATGTATGAAATATTGTTGATATTTTAGATATTGAATTTTTGAAGAATTTTATTATCTCTTGTTGTATTATTACATCGGACAGAATGCTCCTCTCTATGTGTACGTATTTTTGGTTGTGACTCAAGCCAGCTCAACAATAAATAAACCTTTGTCTATATTTTGACACAGCTAAAACATAAATAAAAGATTCAATTGTTCTACGTACTCATACGTACGAGTTCATATGTGCGACTGTGTGTATTTGAAGTAAATTTAAAAATATTTGCAATAGTTTTTTTTGTTTTACCTTTTTCTACATACTTACATACTACATACATACATTCCTTCGGCTAGTGGAATTTTGTTATTGCTTATTTATAAATCCATAACATAAAATTTCATAAAAATAAAAATTTTACATGAATATTAAAATCCAGTTCACTTTATATCTCTATATAGTATACTTTTTTTCTTAGTAAAACTTTTGTTATACTACATATGCAAAAAGTATATTTTAAATATTTTAATTTATGCAATTCCATAAAAGTCCTTTCTTTGTACACACTCTTACGAGTACTGTTGGTTCGTTGCTCAATGTGTGTTTGTTTTAGGTTTATCAAAATTTTAGTTAAAACATGGACTTTTGAGACTCAATAATAATAATAAAATAAATAAAAATAAATTGTATGCAACAGCTGAAACATAATTGGAAATCACAACTACTTTCTTTTTACTTGTGCAACAAAACATTTTTTGTGTTTGTGTTGTTCTTAACAAACTTTTAATTTTGCTCTACTTGTTGGGTGCTGATGTTTTAATTTCTTTGCCTTCTGTTTTTGTATATTGTTCTCAAGTTCTTCTATTTTCTATTGTTTGATTATTACACATAAAATGTACGAGTATTTACGTACGTATGTGTGTTGAAAACATCTGGATGCTTGAACTTAATACAAAAATTTGTATAGATGTTTATATATTGAGTGGCCAAAGTACCCGGAATTACAAAATAAAATTCAAGTTTTGCAATTATAATAAACGAATTTAAGTTGAGAGAAGTAGGTCAAAGCCTCAATAAGAAAACTTTTTTTATTAATTGAAATCCGACATGCCGAAGTTTCTTTCAAAGTCTCGCTCTCTCTCTCTCTCTACTCTAGGAATGCTACAGATGTTTTCTGATTAAATTTTATTAGCCAAATCTTAACAATTTCATAAGGAATAGGTTCCAAACTGGGGGTCCGTCTACTCTGTAATTCGAAAGGAGAAAAGAATACTTTCGAATTATTATTATTTCGAGTTATTGACTTACAACTTCGAAAGAATTTGCTTTCGTTTCGAATTACAGAGCAGACCCCCTGCTGACATTTCCTAATATCATTACATTATAGATAAAGTTGTTGTTGTAAAGGTTTGTTGCACACTGCAGGGAGAGCAATATACGAGTATGAATTACAGTGTGTGCAAGTAAATATTTTTAATACAATTTATTTTGTGTGTGTTAGAAGCTTGTCTTTTTTGTTGTCTAACTATAAGAATCTTTACATAGAAATTATTGTAAATTTTTAAACACACACTTACACAAACATACATATTAAAAAAGATACATGCACGCATGTGAGTAAATTTGAATACACACACGAACACTTTCTGTGTTAAATGTCGATAATATTTCAGTAGTCCACACATACACACTTGCTTGCAAGAGAGTATTGACGTGGAAGCACAGTGATATAAATATAATATTATTTGAGGTACTTTTGTAAAAAGACTTTAAAATGAAGTATGTTACTAATTTGATGTAAGAATTCAATCAAATTTAATATTCTTAAATTTTTACCTTTAAAAAAGATTGATTTTGTAGTTTGCAAATTTTTTATTAAATAAAACGTTCCAGTGTACATTTCTTAGCAAATTAGATACTTTATTTACTCAAAATAGATTTTGAGTATTTTTAAAACACATAAGCTTAAATTAATTGATTTTAACGTTGCACGTTGGGCAAAAATATAGTAAAAACTCTTTCATCGCCTAATTTACTTAATAACGCCATTGTTATTATTAGAAATAGATTCACAGATTTTGAGTATGTTTAAGATAACTCTTCGGAGAATTGGTTGGTATAATTTTTTTATGTAGTAGCACTAGCCGTAGGTACACTTGGAAGTCATAAATTAAAAATTTTTGCAACTGATTATCCTAAATAATAATAATAATAATAATAATAACAAACAAAAATACACGTGCATTATAGATTTTTGAAATTTTTGACGGAAAGGATTTTTGCGGTGAAATATATCAAAAACTCTCGTATGCCATTTCCGTGTGCAATGCCGTTCACATTATGTTTTTTTTATATGAATAGCAATGCTACACAACAAAAAATATCGGAAATGACAAACGTTGCCACTAGTACACACCATTGCGATGTCACAAAATACTATATACTTGCCATTAGAAATTTATATTAGAAGTGTAATTTATAAAGATTTTACGTTTTAAGTTTAATCTACTCTATGAATTAGTTATACGATACTTATCTTATTATTATTACTACAACACAATGAAACAGGAAAATCTCGAAAAGACGCAGGAAAGCGCAAGAAAATTATATACTATTTTTTTTATCATTATATGAAATCTGGTCCACGTAAGTTTTTTTCCAATAAAAATCCAAAATATATTGAAAAACTCATAAAAAACATATTTTTGAAATGCTCATATCTTTAGATATATAATAAGTATGATAACAATTTGAACTAACATATAATGATATGGTTTTGCTTACTATAAACGTCAAACCTCATTTCATTTGACAAACAAATTAGATTAGTTTTTTTTAATTGACTTATTTGTGAGGCTATAGATCATACGGAGAGAGGTTAATTGACTTCAAAAATACATTCCTGATATACTATACTCAATATATCTTTGTAGATTACAAAAAATTATGAAAAAAGTAATGACCATAATTTTTGATTTATCTCTAATTTGGGGGTTTTTAATAAGGTTTTCCCAACGTGCGTTGCTGTTCTTTAGGCATTACTAAAGTCGGCCAATTTGACCACACTCTTAACAGATGCATCGCTTAACACAAAGCTTCCAGAAGAATGTTAGCAAAATCTAAAACAGACGAGACCGTTTCAAAACACTGTAACGTTGAGCAACACTGTGCTGACAAAATGATTGTGCTCCTTTATCGTATGCCTTAAGTATATTTAAAGTGTGCTTAAGGCAGTTACGTACTAAAATAGTTTTATTTTGACATCCTGTTTAATTACACCAAAAGAAAAAACTAGCTGGAAGTTTTAAGTTTTTTTTTTAATTTTATGAGAGGTATTCATATCAGTGTTTTTGTTGGAAAAATGAAAAAATTTAATTTTTTTAGAACAAACACAGGAAAAAATTAAAAAAAATTTATTTTTATGTTTTTCCTGTGTTGGTTGTCCATTTTTCCAACGAGAAAAATCTGAAATGAATACCTTTATAAATTTTAAAATTTAAATTTTTTTTGTTAGAAAGTTTTAGTTAAAACAAGCAAAAAATAATTATATATAATTTAATTTTTATTTTAAGTGTACTTGTAATTATATGTATGTGTGTGACTGTGTGTGTGTGAACAAGTTTGACCATTCACATTCGTTTTTACTAAACTTGTCATTTTATTTAATGTTCATTTTTAGTTTTATTTTCTTATACTCATTTTTGGATTACAGTCTTATGTAAGCACCCTTTATAATTGAAGTAACCATAGATATATGATAAATTCAATCTCTTGTTATTATTTTTCTTGTATGTTCACACATACATACATATATTTGCTTTCCATTTAAATTTCATTTTTTAGCACACACTCTCACAAATAATGTTTGAAGTAATTGTAAATATTGCTTAATGCTTTTTGATACGAAGAGTGTTAAATTTTTTAATAATGACAATAATTCCTTGATATTATTGGCAAGAAGATATTTTAAATTGATACGAGTATATTTATTTTTGCCATTTTGTCAAGTAAGAAATTTCTTATATCCAGCATGTATTATGCAATAGACAGCCATCAAAGTAACAAAGAAGTTGAAAAAAATATTTAATTAACATTAAGACACATTTTTGAGAACTATAATACTAGTATATATGCGTAGTCCTATTATTTTAAGAGTTGAAATTATTTAACGTGAAGCTTAGAGACTTGTAAAATTTTGGTGTGAGAACCTTATTAAAATTTGGAACTATTTACACGTCAAGTTTAGTTTAGAAATGTACGAGTTTTCACTGTACCAAATAGATATCTTGAACCACTTGCGATTGAAGCATTAAACACATTCACCACAGTAAACTACCGCCCACGAAATGTCAAAAATAGAATACACATGTTTATATGAGAATGATTATTTTGAAGACAACAAGGCAACATGGCGGCAGGTTGTTGTCTATGCTGATTTTGTCGTTGTAGTCCAATTAAACTAATTTCTATTTCTTTGGCTGCAATGAGAAAATTCAGTGTTACCAGTATAATACAAAGTGCTGAATGAGTGATATTGTACAATTATTTCATATTATTTAACAGAAACAATATCCAAAAGTTGATGTAAAGAATAAATTGATTCATTTTGAAAGAGTAATATAATTTTTATAATTGCGAAATATTTGAAGGTGGCAATACTGAATTATGTATTCATACTTAAATATGAGGTGCAGATAGTGCTGCTGCCGTCTTCAAAATGCTGCTAGCGGCATTTGAAGTCGTGTGTTCGTGTAGCCTGCTGTGGTGAATGTGTTTAATGCATAAATCAATGATCAGCAACCTACACTATTACATTTTACGATTGCATGAGTTTTACTCTCAGCACGAACCCCCTATTGCCAGTGCAATTTTTTCTTATTTTCCTAATTTGAAATTTCAAATCCAATTTTCTTAAAATAATATATGTGTATATATGCTTGAAAATGCATTTTGATGTCATGTTTTTTTATGCGTGACTAAAATCATGTACTGAAAACAACCAAAAAATTTCTTAATTCTCATCAAACATATTTTCTTATTGTAATGTAGCGGCAGATTGAGACGTAGACATGCAGAAGAAAACAACCAATCTCGATGAAAGCAAGTTCTATATTAATCTTTATTAATTATGTCTTAAAGCTAGTTTACATTGTTGTTTCTCAATGACAGCTGTTAGTGTTACCGTTTTACTACAATTGAGATAGATAGATGTTTTGCAATTTATGTTTACAATTATATACAACACTTATTTTTGGGGCAACTTTTTTTCTCTGGCGATTCTGATGTATAACACACGATATACACGATTTGTATACTTGAATGCTTAAGCGTAACCAGTGGTCGGCAAACTATACCATTACATTATAAGATTGTGTGTGTTATACTTTCACCACGAACCGGCTGTTGCTAGTGAAATTTCGTCTCATTTCCCTAATCTGCAAATGCAAACTTAATTTTTTTATGATCAGAAGAAACATTTAAAAGACTACTTTTGATTATTAATAAATAATCGGATTATTTTTTGATTACCTTTTATTATAATTTTTTTTGATTATTTTTTGTAATTTCAAGTAATTTAGAATGCGAAGCTGAATAGAATCGCAATTTAATCCATGCTTCAGCTTTCAAATAAATTTAATCAAATTAGTAATCAGTACGATTACTAAACATTACTTAACAGCTATGATTATGGCATTAGAGAAAAAAGTTAACTGAGACTCAAAATATTTTCAGTCAAATGTATTAATAAGAACAGAAAACGGTTTTGCAAATATTTTGTGTTATTCAGCAAATTTATTTGTATAATTTACAAGCACATTCACAAAAATTTTTAGTACACTCAGAAAATAAATTAACTGAATCAATAATAATTCTTACCTTTTGTTTTCTAAAAAAAAAATTAGTAAAACTTTTATTTGAGACTAAAAAAAAATAACTAAATCAAATAAAAGTTTCAACTAATTTTTTTTATTTACCAAATAAAATGTTTTTTAGATCTCAATAAGAAGTAATTTGTGTGAAAAAATTGCAAAAATCGGACAAACCTTTTTACAGTATTTAAAAATAAATTTAACTGCAAAATAACATATTTAAATATTAAAATAATTATAAACATATTTGTTAAAAATTTTACTTTATAAAGATTGTATGACTAAAGCTACGGTCACAAAAAACGTAACCACCGAATGCTAATGAAAAATTTTTCGATTCAGACAAAAGTTTTTAAAGTTAAAGAGTAGACAATAATAGTGAATTCTATGATATTGTCTATTAGTTGTGTTCGAAACTGTTTAATTTGATAAACAAGTTTTTGGATCAAAACTTTTTGCATTCGTGTTTGTTGGTTACGCTTTTTTTGGGCAAATGTTTGACAAGTATGGCCGTAGCTTAACAATTTTCACTCTATACAGTTTTTTTTTACATAAAGTAAAATTGGAACAAATAATTTACTGGAACATTAAAAAATATTTAATGAAACTAAATTTTATTTCAAAACACACGTTTTTTTTCTGTGAATTTCGATGAGACAAATTTACAAGAAATATTTTTTTTGCAATTTTATTTCTACTTTTGGTGATTTTGTGTTTAATTGTTATACAATTATTTTATTAAAATTTATATTAAGAAAACTGTTATAAAAATAAATAAATCATTTATTATCAAATATACATATATTAAGAACAGCGCCATAAGATTGATTTTAGCGACATTTGATGATTTTTAAAATCAATTTCGCGAAATAGGTCGGAAAAAATGTGATAAGACTGCTATAGGCCTTGTTTGTTTCTGATTCCCAATCCATCTCTTGATCTCTTTTTGTGTATGATTTTCTCTCTCTTACCCTTGTATACCATTCTATAACTACCTAATTTTTTTTCTCTACTTAATTATTCTTAACTATGCCTGTCCCTCTACACGGTAATTTTTAGATGTTCTAAACTATATTATTATTTTTTTAATTTTGTACAATATTATATATATAAATATTGATGTAGCAATTCAATGTTAATCATTTCAAATTTTTTTATTAAAATAATACATTTCTTCCTTACTAATTAATATTTGTAGAAAACCACGTATGGACTTGTAACATCTAAACTTTGCCAGCTTATAATAGTCTTCAAAATAAAAGAAGGTAAGTAAAGATACAAATTAAAGCAGTTTATTTTTAAAAGTTATTTATTGACTTTGATGGTAAAATAAATATTTTGCTCTAATTTATTTTATTCATATTGTGATACATTTTTCATAACAATTGCACAGGGAAAAATGTTTCTTGTGAGCGTACTTATTCGCTATTAAAACCTAATCATTATCTCCGTAATTTGTAGTTGACTTTAAAAATTAAAGTGAAATATGTGCATTAATAATTTTTGTGTTCTAAAAAGGGAAAACTTTTTTAAAGTTAATAAATTCAGTATGTTTTAAATTTATTCATATACATACAATTAAATACTTTTGATTTCCCTAACAATTTGAAAAAAAAAAGATTTAACAATGTAATAAATAAAATACTAATGAAATATGAGAATTATTAAAAAAAAATGTGTAATTTTCCTCCCAATTGGGACCCAATTTATGAATTTATACTTTAATATCTACTAAATTTATTTTCTGAAATGAAATTTATTTTAAGCATTTGCATATTTTACAAATAAATTGGGGGAAAAAATATAACAAATTATTAACGCTCATGGGCATATGAAATAATACATGTAACAAATGTGTCCTTTTTCCCTACAAATACACATGTATGGATACATATTTTAATTAAATTAATGATAAACATATTTCTACCATTAATTGTGAGAAAAAGCTACTCTGAATACATATTTTAGTTTTGTTCATCTGTTTTTATAATGAATTTTTCATTGTTATTATGTAAGGGGTTGAGACGAAAGAGGGCAGGTACAGGGGAACTTTGATCACCAACCAAAATCAGTCTTCTAAAACTGGTGCTCAAGGAAAAGTGTGATTTCTCTATACAATACATTATTTACACTCAGAATGAGTTTTATTAAAATATTTAATGTGAATGTGCATTTAAGTAAAAAAAGCTTTCAAGCCTCTTTCCTTAAGGAAACGTTTTTAAGTTTCCTCGTTGATACAAATAATTTTTTAAATTTACTTTGTGGGAATTAATGCCTGCGAATTTTTAATTACACACTTGAATCTTAACATAAAATAGTAAAAGCTCTTGAAATTTTTCTGCTGCTGCTTTTTCTGTTGCTTATAGTAAAATTGTAACTTAAGAAAAAAAATTTAACTTCCAACGATAAAAAAGAAGAACTATTAAATCTATAGAGTGCTTAAGCTTCATCACAAGCGCATAAAGAAAGCACTTGTAAATGCTTTTCTTAATTTTACATTTTATTCTTTCGTTGCACTTCACTTTATTTAAATTATTCTTTTGTTACTGGAGTAGTGCAGCACCTCATCAAATTGGGAATGTGCATTTGAGTTTTTGCACCACCGATTTACTTACACACACCATTTTTCTTAAAATTCACAGATAATTCAAGTTTTCGCCTTGATTAAAAGATTTCTGTTAAATTTTTTTTTACATTATTGCTCTTCGCTTTCGCTGAACTACTTTATTCTTTCTGGTCTCTTGAACTTGTGTGTTCTTAATTTGCAATTACTTTGTTGTAAGAAAATGGACAACGAACATAAAGTTCAAAATTTTACATATTTCTTGAAGTTTTTTTCCAGTTCCCCGCTCTCTCTCTCTCTCTCTCCCACATTTTTTTCTTTATCTCCTTAGTAAGCTGCAGAATTTATAATTACAACTGAAAATCTTACCTTGCAAATTGTTGTTTAATGAATGAATTTAATTTGAATTTATTGGAAACATTAATTTCTAATTCAAACAAAACTTTTTTGATTTTGCAATATCTTTTAATTTTTCTTCTCTCATTTTATGCATATTTCATAACACTGCACTCAACACTGGCAGATTGTTATCTCCTTTTTCAGTTTATTCTATAGTGAACTAGGAACAAAAAGCGTACAACTGCCAAAAGTAAAATATTTTATTCGGAGGCTGCAAACAACTTTTAATACTAAACCTTTGCTGCAATAGAGTTATTACCCAAAAAAACATGACTTTTCCTTAATATACGAGTATAAAAAAAATCTCTTAGGGGCATTATTACAACTTAAACTTACTTAAAAGTAGGATTTTGTCGCACGTATAAAACGCTATTCATTATTATGAATTTAATGTAACTTACCAGGAAGTATACATTTGCCCCTACCTTAGCGCTTACTTTAGGTTAAGCTAAAATTGTACTGATAAAAACTTTTTACACGTCCGATAAAATACTACTTTTAACTAACTGTAGTTGTAATAATGGCCCTTAATTTTATATGAGAATTTAAAAAAAAAATGTACTTTTTATAAAATATACTTTTTAAAGCTACGTTTTATAAAAGGTAGTTTTTACAAAAGTATTTTTTATAAAAGGTACTTTTTAAAGCTACGTTTTATAAAAGGTACTTTTTATAAAAGGTACTTTTTATAATATGTAGTTTATATAAAAGGTTATTGTTATAAAAAAAGTTATTCTTATAAAAGGTACTATCTATAAAAGGTACTTTTTTTTAAAAGGTATTTTTTTATAAAAGGTACTTTTTATAAAAGGTAGTTTTTATAAAGGTACTTTTTATGAAAGATAGTTTTTATAAAGGTATTTTTTTTGTGAAAGGATTTTGTAAGATAAGTTTAAAAGGTAGTTATTAACAAAAGATAGTGTTTAGTAAATATTTAAAAAGTAACTAGGTACTTTTTAAAAAATTAATTTTTTCTGTAAAAGTAATTTTTACATAAAGTACTTTTTGCAAAAGCTACTTTTTACAAAACATACTTTTTACAACGTGTTTTTTTTAAAGATAATTTTTATAAAAGGTGTTGAAAGGTATTTTTAATAAAAGGTACTTTTTATAAAAAAAATTTTTTTTTAATAAATATAAAAGGAAAGGGAAGTTTCTATAAAAAGTAATTTTTATTAAAGGAGCTTTTTGTAAAAGGAATTTTTTATAAACTTCTTTTAATAAAAGGTACTTATTAAAAAAGTACTTTTTTATAAAAACCACTTTTTATGCAAGGTACTTTTAATAAAAGGTATTTTTAAAATAGGTACCTTTTATAAATGGTACTTTTTTATAAACAATACTTTTGCATAAAAGGTCCTTTTTTATAAAAGGTACTACTTTATAAAAATTACTTTTTTTATAATATGTACTTTTTTAAAATTTACTTTTTATAAAACGTACTTTTTATCAGAAGTTCTTTTTATAAAATGTACTCTATACAAAAGGTACATTTTATGAGGGGTACTTTTTATTTAAGAAATTTATTATTCGACATATTGTCATAATTATATTTTAATTTGAAATTTATTTGCTGGTGGTTTAGCTTGGTCTATATACGTATTTCATTGGCGCTTGAACCAAATCAAAAAAAACTTATTTTGTCTTTGTGATTTTCAAAAATATTATTATTTTATGAATTCTCATATAGTTTTTGAAAGTCTGTGCATAAAGTAAGAGGTTTGTGACTGTTCAAAATTTGTTGTTGAAGTCTACTGATGATTTGGTTCAAGCGCCAATGAAATACGTACATATATAGACCAAGCTAAACCACCAGCAAATAAATTTCAAATTAGAGATACTTTTTATATAAGATTTTTTTATAAAAGATAGCTTTTATAAAAGGTACTTTTTATGAACGGTAATTTTTTTGCTTAGAAATATTGCGCCATACAATATCATTGCATTTGTTTTTGTACATATTATTATCGCTTTGACCTGTACTGTGCGATAAATTGCACAATATTTGCAAATAAAATATTGCCCAATATTCCTGACAGTGAAAAAGTAAACAACATTGAACAAAGTGCAAAGTTGGTTTGATTTTAAAATAAAAACCTTCGAATATGATATTACACATTGGCGATAATATAGTATAATACGAAAAATCGCATAATTAAATTGCAAGTGGGTGAGTCGCCTTAAAGGCGACATTTGATAATTGGTTGTTATATTAAATATTACTTTTTATATAAAAAGAATTTTTAAAAATTTCTTTTTATATAAAATAGAATACATAGGTAAAATGAGTTTCAAACGTTTGTCAATTCAAATACAAATGTTCTATTTCTTGTAACCAATGAGCCGTATGATGAATAAAAATAATTAAATTAAGTATACGCTTGAATTAAGTATACGCCTTGATTCATTTATGTGTAGTTTCCACAATGTAAACAAGCCAATTTTTCTAGATAATATGTATAGGAATCACTCAAAAATTTTAGTGGTTTTCATATATTTATTCGTTGCTTGTATTTTGAGGCCTAAAAAAGTATAGGAAAAAAATATTTAATATTTCACTTATTTTTCCAAGTTGCTACATGGTAATAAAAATATTAAACAAAAATTTTTTTTCTCACTCAAATTCTACTCCATCTGCTATTTTTTTTTGTAAATTGATATTCAAAGTTTTTCGCCGTAAGCTGTTTACAAATTTGGAATTATTGGCTGTTCCCTTAAGATTTTTTTTTGCATTCAATTCTACTTAATTTCATTTGCTGTTTCATAATGTTTTTCATTTCAAACTACTTTGTTTTCTGCAAAAAGCTTGTTTACAGAGAATTTGTTATGCCCAAAAACTTTTTGAAATCTTAGCGTATATTATTTTTCATTTTGTTTTGCGCTTTCGCTTTTGTTTCATGAAATGCAAAATGCAAAAATTAGTGGAAAACTGTATTACAAACTTTTAATTCTTTTATCTCTCATTTTCTCTTTCTCTATATGTGGCTACAAAAATGTTGTGTAAAATTTTAAATACTCGTTTTTAAGCACGTTGTTTTCAGGTTGCTGCTGCAAGCTTTAGCTTAAAATAAAAATACCTAAGGAGATTTGATTCTTTTCATAATAAAATGGAATAATTAAAGTATTTTGAAACTATTTTTTCGTTGAAAAAAAATAAAAGGTACTTAAAAGCAAGAAAAAAACCAAACAAAGACTATTACTTGCTTTTTTCTTTAAGAAAATAAAAAAACTCAGGTCCTTGCAATGAAAAACAGATTGAAATAACAATAATGCTGCTAATTAGCGTATAACTAACATTTGCGGTGTAAAATTTACGGAAATATAAAACAGTAAACATAAAAAGATTCAGAGGAATTGATAACATTCTCCTTATTTTAAGTCGGTTAAAAATACATTATTTTTTTAACATTTACAGCCTTATTTATAGAAATTATTCATTCACGCTTTATAAACAATTTTTAAGAACCATTTTTAATGAAAATTTGTTTTTTTAACTGATTTATAAGTTTTATAAATAATATTAAGGATTTATAATAAAGGCTTTTTAAATAAAATTTTCATATAAATTTTTTTTTTGAAAAGCCTTTATAAATTCTTAATAGTTTTTATAAATAAGGCTGTTAGAATGTTTTTATGTTTTAAACCAAAATTTTTTTTAACTAAGTCACCATTTAACTTTCACTAGCTTTTTAATTAAAAAGTTGACATGATTTTTTGTACTTTAAGTGGACGCTTAAACATTTTTTTTAAGATTTGTCAGTTATAGCTAAAGTGCGCTTGAGTGAACACAAGCAATTTTTTTTATTCTTTAAGTCTGGGAAAAAACTCTTCAACACAAAATTTGTTTTTCTACGCAAAGAAAAAAAACTCTCATAAATATTTACTTCAGAAATAAGGAGTATATGAATAATGGCTTGCAACACGTTCTGGCGTTTGCTACAAAGTCAAGTTTATACCATTTCCACGTTTCTTGAGTTATTCTATGAATGAATGAATGCCACCAAAAAGAAAAAAAAGAACCACTTAGCTTTCGAGAGTAGTTGCTATTTAAAGCTTTATGGTTTACGAAAACTTAGAAAGAAATATAGTAAAAGCTCCCATAAACGTCTCCTCGTTGCTGTAATAATTAGAGACCATTCGAGACCAGCAATCCTGGCAGTAGACTTTAGCTTCCACTGTATTTATTCTGAAATCTATAAACTTCAACAAAAATAAGGAATTAATTTGAAATTTCAATACCACTATTTGTATTTATGAAAGAAAACATGTTGCAAAAATAAAGTTAAAACTTTGATTTTCTCTTTTTGCTGTTTTTGAACAACTTAACAGTTTCCGCTAAGTGCTGCTTAAATGTTTATAATTTTTTTTTGGATTACTATGAAAATGATGTACGAGCCAAGACTAGCAAATTATTTACTAGCAGCATTATTTGTTATTTTCATTATACACCGAAAGAATTTTGCTTCATAAGTCCAATGAAACAATTTAATTAAAATTTTTTCACAAATCTAATGATAATTTTACAAATCCAATGAAAATTTCATGAATATTGTGAACGAATTTCATTGGAATTGCTTCCTTGGTATTTTGGTTTCGTAAGAATATTTTATTGAATTTATGACAACAATATTTTCTAATTATTAAGAAACCCCTTTATGTTTAAGTTATTTCATTCTTTTCATGAAATTATTTTATTGTTTCGATGAAGCTATAGCACTGCATTAATAACACTAAATAAATTTGATGAAATTTTCTATAAAATAATTTTAACGAAACTGGTTTCATTAATCCAATGAAGCGTGACGTTGGGTGGATTTTAATGAATTTTTCATTAGATTAATGTCGAAATTCATAGAATTTCTTCCGAACATTCTTTCAGTGTAGCCATCATGATTTTTCGTCATAATTTACAAAATGTTTCTTAAATTGTATTACAAATATGTTGTAATAATGTTGCCTGCTATAAAAAGCCATCATCATCATTATCACTGCAGTTTGCAACATACAGATTCATTTATTTATTCCCTTTAGCCAATTAGTTAATATTAACTAATAATATTATTACAAAGCACTGACTTAAAAAAATTTATTTATCTTTTTGTAGCGTTTTTAACTTGTCCGCAATGCAATTACATACTTTCTTTTCATAGTTATGCACAAATGCTTCTACAATTCACTAAATGCATAATGCATAAGTACTCGTAAATATGATGAACACTTAAATACACATCACTCATACGTCATGTGTTCGAACAAAAAGCTGTAGGAAAGCTTAGCATTATACTCCTGCAAAAGACCACTTACAAAAATTTTTAACACATGAGAGATTTTTCAAATGCTTTACTACTGCGAAATATTCTAAAACAAACGCTAAACAACACTATTGGCAAGATATTTGTTTCAGTTATTGCAGGTATAGGAATAAAGAAGAAAATACTTCGTGACGGAAAAATTTGTGATGCTTGCTTCTTCATACGCATGGGCTCGTATACAAACGTCATACATATACATGCGCTCACAGGCTGTGTGTGTGATCTTTTGTTTTTATGGGCACACACACACACACACATGCATTGAAATGCATTGTGTGCGCTTGCTTTGAAAAACCACCCATTAACATATACCCAGTTGACCAAGACTTTCGCTATTGATATCGATTTCAAATATATCGAGCCTTATTTTCGATTTTATCGTAAGCGACGAAAATAAAATTTTCAGGAGAAAGTTTTTTTTTTAAATATTTAAATATGATTTTGTACGAAAAATAGTAAGGTTTTGTAAAAAATCTAAACGTTTCAAATTTGTATGAAAATAACGAAAAGTCGTTTCAAAAAAAAATTTTTCCATAAAAATTTCAAAACGAAAAAATAAACGTTTCTATTTACAAAATTTCCCTTTAATACACATCCAACAGGCTATCTTGACAAATTTTTTAGCGAACATTCGAATTTTCTTAGATTAGCGAACAAATATTGAAGAATTTTATTCCAAACTTTCTTCGCTTTAGTGAGAATTAATTTTAATCCAATTTTAGGTCAAGTGGGTAATAGTTAACCATTTACGTCTTACACACACACACTAACACACACATACACACACATATAATATGCAAAATGACAAGCATAGACGCATCAACACTACTCCTCTTGATTGTTTGTTATGAACAAGAGCTCTTCGCGACATCGCTTGTTAACACTCATATACACGAAAACCAATGCATCCATCGTGCTTCGCTTATAATGCGACCGCATTTATTTTGTTTTAGTATAATACATGCCACGAAAATACATTTAGAAAACAAGACGTATTTGCATTTCAAGACTGTTTATGCAGGCCTTTAATTAAGATCTAGGTAGCTTTATAGCCCATTCAGGCTGACACGAAATTAAGTAATTTTAAGCTCAAATTATGAACGAAATGAAAACTGTTTATGCAGGTACTGAATGACATTTGAGTTAATTTCGCAAACATATTATTCACTGCGGCAGGCATTGAAGTTGTTTTTTCAGTTGAATAAATTCTTTGTTACACTTATACATATATTTCTTTCAAAAATTTTCATAAATTTAATAAATTTCATTGTTTTTTAAATTTAATATTGAATGTCAAAATTGTTATTTCTTTTAATTGTTGTTTCTCATAGTTGTAAATTTACTCATGTTTGAAAATAAAAGTACTTTTAGTACAAAAACAGAGTTGTATATTGTAATTTCTTGTTAATTTCATCGAAATTAAGTAAAATAACTTAATTTGGAAAATGTCAAAATATATGGGAAATTAATTAATTTCAACTTGTTTTCGACCGAAATCACGAAACTGCTTAATTTGGAGTCAGCCTGAATGGGCTATTAAAAAAATTGCAATTTAATCATTCTCCTTAATGTGTAATTACAATAAAAAATAAGTTAGCATGCCAGTCCTACATTTGGCTAATCGTACATGTGGTTTTTGCGTTTTCCGGTAGGTGCTTTTTTCTTTTTGGCTATTTTTTTATATTTGGTTTTTTTAGTTTAAGCGTTTTTGAAAATTTCCAGAGTAAATCTTTTACGGGTTCCAAGAAACATCAAGTAGTCAAAATAACATTAACTAATTTTTTTAAATTTCAGTATTAATTGTTGTAGTCTGTATAAATATATATTATCTTTAAAAATTTCAAATGTCTATATATTAATTGTAGGATTTCATTGATTGTGTTAGAACACCTTGTAAGTTTTAGCTGCCATATATTTGTGCTTGATGAGTCTAAAGTTAAACATATTCTGTGACAATTTCTGGTCTGTAGTTATTACGTTTCACGAGAAAACAGCCTGTGACGGACAAACTCACAGACGGGCATCGTAGCGAAAATAATAGTGGACATTTTCTTCTTTGGTGTACGTAACCCCAAATAAATTCAGTAAAGTGCAACTTTGACCCGCGCACGAAGGGTTCCGTACGGACACGAAATGTGTAATTTAAATACGAACTTTACTAGCCTATACAAATGATAGTTTTGGCATTTTTTTTCATTTCTGAAGTTTTCTTAATTTTGGCGATTTTTTTTATTTTGGCGATTTTTTTAATTTTAGCGATTTTTTTGTTTTTGGCGATTTTTTCGGTTTTTGGATTTTTTTTCCATTTTGGCCATTTGATCAGTTTTGAAATTTTTTTTGTCGTTTTGGCGATTTTTTCGGTTTTTGGCATTTGTTTTGGCGATTTTTTCGTTTTGGCGATTTTTTTTAATTTTGGCGAATTTCGGTTTTTGGCGTTTCCCAATTTTGGCGACTATTCATTTAGGCTCTTTTTTGTAGTTTTGACACTTTTTTTTCTCATTTTGGCTATTTTTTCGGTTTTTGTCGAGTTTTCAATTTGTCAATTTTTTTTAATTTTGGCGATTTTTTCCATTTTGGCGATTTTTTTTCATTATAACAATTATTTTGTTACTGGAGCCTTTTTCGCGTTTGGCGATTTTTCCGGTTTTTGACGCTTATTTCATTTTGACGATTTTTTTCATATAGACGTTTCTTTTCGAATTTTGCGACTTAATTTAGTGTTAGAATTTTTTTTGGAATTTTGGCGATTTTTTTTCGTTTTGGCGACTTTTTTTGAATTTTTGGCAATTTTTTTTTGGTTTGGCGGTTTTATAATTTTCAGATTTTTTAGTTTTACCGTTTTTGAAAATTTCAAGAGTTTACCTCTTACGGTTCCCAAGATATAGCAATTTATCAAAATTACATAGTCAAAATTGCATTAACTAATGGACCACCCTTTAATTTAAATTTTTTAATATTTTAATGTTTATTGTTGTAGTCTATATAAAAATACACTAATTTTACAAATTTCAAGTGTCAATATACATATGTACATACAATTATATGTATATTACATGAGATTTTAGCATTTTTCGTAGCTCGTTTTGGAACACCCTTTAAAATTTCATTTCTCATTCTTCTTATTTGTTTTTGTAGCGGCCAAGGTTCTACATACTCTGTCCAAATTTCAGGTCCGTAGCTCTTACGGTTCCTGAGGAAATACCGTGTGACGGACGGCGGGCAGACGGACACCGTATCGAAAACAATAGGGTTCCTTTTTTCACCTCTGGTGTACGGAACCCTAACAAGTAGCTTATACAAAACTACTCCTACCCTTAGACCAAAATTTATTTGGAAAAAGTTTCTTCTAAAAAAGATTCTTTAAAAAATATATATTGCAAAAAATATCTATTTGAGAAAGAATTTAAAAAAACCTTCTAATAAAAATAAATAAGAAATTGAAATAAAGAATGTAAAATCATCATATTTAAATAATAATTCTTATATAAATAAATAATAAAAAGAATACTATACTCTACGGCATGTATAAAAATAATTTTCTGTCTTATATGTACGTTCACACATGGAAAGGTATTGTTTAACATTTGTTCTTTACAGTGAAAAGCTTAAACTGGCATTTTGACAGCGACATGCATGAAACGTAACTAAACATATTGCAATTTCTGAAAACAATTTTTATTTACTTGCATACAAAATCAACACAGCAATACATTTCAACACACTGCCATCCATCCCTTTACAAGTGGGTATTCATCTACGAGTATCTTCTTATGTTAAACAATAATGAGTTTGTGTATTTCGACACTTAAGCCCTGTTATTCTGAAGAATGTGCAATAGTTGTTTAGAAATGTTAGAAATGATTGCTCTCCATTTTGGTTCTTCAGTCATTCTTAACACTTTCGACTTGAATTTATCGAAGCAGGCTTATATTTTTTGACTTCTTTGTTAATACTAAAATTTTTCTATACTTCTATTGTTTAGTATTGGCGACCAATAATTGTGTTGATTATAGTCTTCTCTTCTCTTCGATATACTTCCTAGTTGTGTTTCCACACTATTGACGAAATGGATTTTGTTCAGAATGACGATAGAAGCACATGCTTATGTCTTAAGTCAGCTACGTGTTAAGTCAGCATTTGAGATAAACAGCCTTGAGAGTTCTTGAGAGTTGTTCTTGTTTCTTTGCAAAGTAAGCAGCAGGCATTGTTTCCGACTAGATTTGATTTGCTCTCGTCGTTGTAAAAGCTCTTTTATAAAAGCTTGCACGTTGTGCATATGGCTTGAACGTAGCTACTTTAGGCTTTTCTGCTGTATCAAGTTTTATCCTGCCAGTATTTTTGATCTTATTTCGTTATAGTCAGTTTATTCTTTTTCCTTTTCTTTCATTATTATGGGCCTCTCGAGTTCGTTTGTATTTGAGAGTTTCTTTTAAATTTGCTTAAGCTCCACACAACTACAAAAAAACCTTTAATTGCCTGTTGAAACCAGCACCAGGTCACCAAGTAACTCGACATGGGCAAAAAAAAATTAAAAATAAAAGAACTTGCATCAGACTTGCTCAACGGTTGAGTGATTTGTGTGACAGCTCGAATGCATGTGTATGCCAATATTTTTTTTTGTGTGTTTCTTAATACAAGTGTTTGATATATGAATGCAATATGTTTGCATAACGGAAGAAGGTTAACTAACTTTAGATGTCATGGTGCACTTGTTTGTTCGTTCTTTTGTTTTTTTGTTTTTTGTTTTAGCTGTTGGTTGTGCTTATTCCGCCTTAACTCTTTCTAAGGCATACAGGTTACCTATAAAGGTTTTATTTCCTTCCAATTTGTTTATTTCTTCTTTTCATACGTATTTAACTTTTAGTTCAAGATTTACAAAATAAGCCAGTGGACCTAAGATTTTGCTTTTGTGCTTGTTTTGCTTATCGGATTTTAAGCTTTGTTCTATAATTTTTTTACTTTCTTTTTGTTGGTACTCCTATGTGATTTGCTTTATATAAAACTCTAGTCATAAGTTGGCTTGGAATATCTGTGAAAATACAAATTCATTTTTTTTAAGTTTAAAATTGTAGTAGAATTTTTTTAGTTTTAAGTTATTAGATGTTATGTGAAAACATTTTTATGAGAATTCTTTAATAGATATAAAAATAAACATGCAGAATCTTTGTTTATTGTTGGTTAAGCACGTCTAAAAGCATTTCGTTTCTGCTTGGGAAAACTCATATAAATGAATGTTTTTTATTTCATTTTGACTTTTAAGTACTCTTTGTTGTTACCCAAGGCAGAACTAATTGTAAGCAAAATAAAAACATAGAAAATCAAATATAAAAGATGCGAGTTTAAAATTGTTGCTTGCTGCTTTTAAACTTAATAGTTTTATGTATATGTGTGATTATCAATCACATTTTGAGAGTTTTTCGATAAAAATATAGTTACCCAGCTAAAAAAATATGTATGGAGCATATATGATATCCCATATATGGTTCGGATCCGAAAAATGAGGGTATATGGGCATATATTATTATATATATTCATACATTTTCATACATGGATGTGTAAATTCCCTCCACAGTATGCAAAGTTCATATTCATACACTCTTGATTCACAAAAGCGTATTGCTGTGCAATAAATTAAATTACTAAAATTAAATTTTTTTAGACTGGAGAGAGAGGTTGTATTTAATGAAACATTTGTTTGGACAAATAATTCAAAACGAACTAAAAGTCATTTCATTCATCAAGAGTTGAATCAATTATTTAAAAAAAAAACACATAAATCATATTTGTACATAACATTTAGCTTAAGAAATCAGATTAAAAACTAATGCAATTAATTATAAAAGAAAAAATAATCCCTCTAACAATAGTTTTCAATACAGTAATATGAACTTTGTTTCTTATCTAGAAAATTTTGTTATTTTCTATAAAATTAATGATTATCCTTTTGATTATTTGATATATTAAATGGGGACACAATCTATAAAATCATACAAGAATGGTTTTTTTAATAAAAAGTTTTTCTTTTTTAAATGTTGAGGGTACGCATATAAACTTTGCATACCGTATGTATTTTCTAATGGATTTCCAATTCAGCAGTGATAAAATTCCAAGTTTTTTTTATTGCAAAAACGATATTATGTGAGATATCATGTATGCATACATTCTTATATCGCTCCATATATAAAATTTTATATTTATATATGGATCCACATAGAAGAGCTTCATAATTAAATTTTCATATATGAGCTCATATGTTATAATACATTTCATATATCAGTCCATATATTAGTTCATATATAATAGTTTTGCCATGTATAATCCCATATATTTCCAAACATGAATTCATACATATTCATATATAGTTATATACATTCATATATTAAAAATATATGTACCATATATAATTTTTTTAGCTGGGAAGTTATTAAATAATAACGAAAAGAATTAATCTAAAATACTTTAGATGGCTAAATATGCAAAATATTATTTTTATTATAATTAAATTATTACTATTAATATTTGGGGAGTTCACAATAGCGTTGTAAAATACATTTATATTTAAACGTTGCAATTTTAATACTTTAATAAAGTCTCTAAAATTTGTTACTTTTGTTTGTGTGTAAATCAAACTTATTAAATAAATTTAAAAGTATAAAATAATTAGGGAGCTCTCAAAAGCGTTGTAAAATATGTCTTAAATTTGTGATGTTCCAATTTTAATACTATAATACAGTCTGGCAAGTTTGTTAGTTTTTGTTTTGTATGTAAATCAAATTAATTACCAGGTGGCAAACTTAAAAGTATAAAAAGCATGTAATTTTCAATATGGCAATATGATATTGTTAAACTAAGAATGTTAAAACTGTCAGCACAGCTGTAGTTAATGAAAAAATATGTTTTTCGCCGAACAAAAGTTATTTTGATAAATTTATCCAATAATAACTTATAATTACAAAAATTTTAATATTTTAATAAGTACGGAAGAAATTAATTCAGCCTCTCATAAGCATTAATACAAACATGCATTTTAATCTCTCTCTCTCTCTCTCTCCCTCTCTTCATATTATACAATAAATCAGTGTTACCCTATGTGAAGACTTATCTTATTTTTGAAGTTTATTGGGATGTTAAAAAAAAAAAGAAAAGAAAAAGAAGAAAATATTTCTTTGTTAAAAATAAGATTTGAAGAATATGATATTTGTTACTTTTAGTACATTATTTAAGGCCCTTTTGACTAAAGTACTTCTTTCCTTCATCAAAACCATGAATTATGTGAATACATATATTTATCTTATACATGTTCTATACAGCAAATATTTTGTGTTAGTTACCTTTACTTTTGTTAGTTCATTTAAAACAAAATAAATTTTTCCTGAATTTGAATTCAGTAAAATCAATAGATATTAATATATTTTGAGTAAATCCAATAAAAAAATGATTTTTCATGAGATAAAAGATTTTTTGTTAGACTTTAAGGTTTTTGGGTAAAAAAAATATGGCAACGCTGCTTTAAATATAAATAATATAAAGAATTTGATATACACAGCAATAATGCCAACCAAAAATCTTTCTTAGAGGTAGATTCGATGTAAAAAAGAGGTAGCTTACAACAAATCCTACTTAAAAAAGAGGTAGATCTACAACACTTATATTTTAAGGTATTTTAAATACCTTAGAAAAATCATTTTTAACTTAATTAATCTTTCATTTTGATAAGAAACATTTTATAACCGATTTTATGACAATCTTAATTTAATATAAAAACAGCTAAAAAATATAAGAGTTCAATAATGTCATCGTTATTTAATTAGAACCTTATTTATAAAAATGTTTAAGGCTTTACAAAGGCTTAATATCAAAAAATTTTATGAAAATTTTTCGTAAAAATCCTTCATGAAGCCATAATACTTTTTTATAAATGAGGCCATTACTTTTCAAATTTTTATTATTATCATATTTAAAGGAATGAATATTTTCATTAAATAATTTCTAATGCTCCTCTGTAGTTGTAGGTTGCCCAGCGATAGCGCTGATATGCCGTGTAGCTTTCCTTGCGGAATATCAGTAAAGATTGTTTCTACAAATACTTTCTTTTCAACATTCGAACCACATATGTAAACAATTTTCTCACAAACTGGCCCAGTGAAAGAAATATTTGGGCTTGGAACAGGCTTTAAATATTGAAGTCGAAACAGCGTTGTTTAGAAGCATTGCTAAAATATATTTCAGTTGAACTTCTAGCTTGGATTAGATAAAATAAATTCGGGTAACTACAATTTAGCATTATTATTGAAAAACTAAAAAAGTGGTAGATTTTTCTCGGAAAGTGGTAGAGTTGAGTGAGATATCCTAAAGAGGTAGATCTGCACACAAAAGTGGTAGAGTTGCCATCGCTGATACAAAGTATGGGTATTTATATCGTTGCCTACTCACAATGAAAAATTTCAGATGGCGTAATGTTGCCATAATAAAATTTTAATATATTCATTGTGAATTTCCTAAATTGTGTTTACACATGAGCAAAATCTAGTGCATGTGAGTTTTTGGGCAAAATCGAGTTGAAATCTACATACAAAAAGAAATCTGCCCGGGTTTTTTTCAAATCTACTTTAATGGCCTATTTCTCACCTGCGAAAGAAAACGTTCGACTTACAATTTATATTGAAAACAAAAACAAATTTTCATACTTTATTGTTGTTTTCAATGTAAATTTTAAGTCGAATGTTTTCTTTCGCAGGTGGGAAATAGGCCATAATTCTTGTTGAATTTAGTGAAGAGACTAACGGTTTCTTGAGAATTTTGCTAAAGGGTAAACCGATGTACTTAGCTACTTTACAGTTGTTTAGTGTAGTTTAGGAAAATGTCACAAAGAAAACTTGTTGCAAATGGTACATACATATAAATTTTGATACAGATTTCAATTGAAATTTACTAAATTTTGTGCAGGTGTGTGTAAAAACCTTATAACAATAAATATTACTATAAATTTTGTTTAACATTTTGATTTAGATATTTTTTCTTACATGTTTGATATTTGTAGCCCCCTTTATACGATTTTTTCTCACAATATTTGCACTTGTTTGATTAAAGTTCAAACAGCAAAGTTTGAAGCAACAAAAATATAAACTAAAAGTTGTCTTAATGAATAATCATTGATGTTTAACAGTGTGTAATGAAATCCGCAAATTTGTGGGTGTTGTGTATACATGTATGTATGTATGTTGTCAAGGATGCCCGTATGTTTTAATTAAAAATTCGTTTTATTTTTCTCTTTTCCTTTAGTTGCTGTATGGCTTGCAAACATATATACAAACATGCATAAATATTTGCGTCACATGTGAAGGAAGAAAGTCCTTTAGATGTCACAAGTGAATAGCAGTGAATAGTTTTACTTACGTAATTTTGTTTTGTGAAAGTGTTTGCTACATCCTGGTTGTTGCTTCTGAGTTTTATTTATTTTTTGGTCTCTACTTATTGCATTTTGTTTTGAGTTTGGTTATTTCATTTCAAAACTGGCTTTTCAGCTGTCGTACGTGTGGCTATGTGTGTGCGTGTGTGTGTTATGATGTTATTCAAAGATTTCACTTTGATGTGGCTCTTTTTGCTTTAAACTTTTTTCTTTTTTTTTTTTGGTAATAGTGCTGTTGCTTCTGTTTAGCGCTACATAATGTTGTTGATCGTGCTGGTGGTGTTAGTAAGTTGTGCATAAATGTATGTTGTGGTCACGTTTCTTAAACAGCATACATATGTGTCACTCGAATCTAAACAAACTAAAGTTTTACGAGTATTTTCTCATTTAATTTTTTTATTAATCCATTTTTTCGTTTTTGGAAGTCATCTTCACAACACCGTTTTTCAACTTTTGTTTGTGTGTGTTTATATGTGCATTTGTGCATATGGCACATGATCCTTTGAGTGTGTGAGTGAGTGTATATTTTTTTGCGCTTGTGTGTTTGTTTACCCCAACCTCTGTTATATGGTTTTCCTTTTTAAGAGCTCAATTATTTTCTGCAGCAAGTTAAAACTTCAGCAAGAAAAGTTCTTTTTTTTCCTGTCCTGTGATGGACATGTGAAAATTACAGTAGAAATGCAAACACATCATGCGGACCAATACAGGCACTCGCATATGTATATGCACACTTCAAAAGCCGTTGTGCAACCATTGTGTGCATGTGTGTGCTTTACCAGGAAATATGTACGTACAAAATGAAAGAGCACTTTATCAAAGATAAATCATATTTTATTTTTTTTTTCGTTAGTTTGTGTTGCTGCGTATTTTGTGCTTTGTGTGATCAAATGTTACATCAGAGATTAAAGATTGGTTATATCCGTGGCTTATTTATTTTGTCATATTGTGGTCGTGCAACATTTTATGCACTATGGGGAAAAATTAATAGTTTCAAAGGTAAAATTTGGTAATCTCTAACAAATAGTTTAGCACTGATCACTTTGAACTTTTGGCTGACTTGATTTGTTCTTATTTCAAATGAACAACAGTTCCGAAATCGACAAAAATATCTAATTTGAGTTCCACTTCAATATTTTGCGCTTAAAAGTTTAACTTTTGATTTATTTAAATGTATTCCATGACATGCTGAAAGCATTTTTAAATAGTTAAATGTGTTATGAAATATATTAATAAGTAAATAAACAGAAAAAACTTAATAACACAACCAACCATATAAAACCAAAACTAACGGACACTGCAAAATTAATCTAGAATGCACAGTAAGAACAAATCACATACTGTATGTCTAACTGTCCAGCTAATATTTAGTTGATCTCTTATATGATTCTCCTCAGAGCACTGTTGATGGTTGAAAACTTATTTATCAATTAAGTGATTGGAAAAGGATTTACTCATATGACTTAACCCAGCTAGCATTTGGGTGATAATTTTTGGAGAAATCTCTTATATGCTTCTCCTCGGATCAGTTTTAATGATTAAAATCTTATTTATCGCTTGGCTGGTGGAAAAAGGATTCATTTACGATTCATCAATATGATCAAATAATGATTTCTCGAAAATAGAGGAACAAAATGCAAAGAAACAGCAAACAAATGATTTAATTATTAAATACTACCAGAAAATTTTTCAAAAATTAATCAGCAAATCGTATCATAAATGCTTCTTTGGTATGATTCATCTGTAGGGTACCATTTTCTTACAACGAGAGTATCATATATGATCGAAAAATGAGCTCATATTCGTTTTTTTTCCGCAAGCTGAATCGGAAAAGATGGGATTATGATACAAAATGCTAGCTGGGAAATTCCACATATAGGAACATAACTTTTGCTTGTAAAATGAAACTAAAAAGTCTCCTCAATGATTTCAATACTACCACAAAATTGCTCAAAAAATTTAATCAGAAAATCGTAACATAAATGATTTTTTGATTATTTTTCCCTCAAGATAATTCGCAAAAGATTCAATTATGATACAAAATGCTAGCTGGGTTGTGACGAGAAAATCATAACAAATACATACATATACCACAATCACACAACCCAGCTAGCATTTGCGTGATGATTTTTGCAGAATTCTCTTAGATGATTCTCCTCAGATCACTTTTCGTGACTAAAAACTGATTTATTGATTGAAAAAAGATTCATTTATGATCAGACCTGGGCAAAATGCATTACTTTTGCATTAGCATTAAATTAAAAAAAACCAATACAAATGCAAATTTATTGAATTAATACTAAATCGTATGCTTTTAATGCACTAGTTTTTGCATTGAATTAAAATCTCCTCAAGTTAATGCACTAATATTGCATTGATATTAAATTTGATATTTTAATGCGCTATTTTTTGCATTGAATTAAAGTCTCCTCAAAGTAATGCATTGGCATTAAGTTCTATATTTTTAAAACACCATTTTTTGCATTGAATTAAAATCTCGTCAAGGTCACCTACATATGAAAAATATTCATTGAACATACATATCGCACTTAATCAACAAGAGGGTATGAAGTCGAAATTTTTGAAATCTCACTTTTTGCAAGAAACCAACTAATTTTAACGTATTTTGATCACTCTTTTGTTGATAAAATCTTTTTTACCTTATGATATTAATACGAAAAGAAACTGTTTTTATGATGAACTTCCGACTCTTTTCAAAACAAAGATATTCTTATAAAATAATTGCAAGGTCTTAAAATAAAAACAATGTATATATAATTTTAAAAGGAATTTGCTCACCATTATGTATTCGAATTTTAAAATTTTCCTAAAATGCAATGTCAGTATGTATGTCTGAGCTGGCCACCGAGAGAAACACGATAGAAATATATTCGCGTATGTGTATTCATTTGCATAAGAATCCGATAGATGTTCGGCACTCTGGTGCTAATTTGAGCAGCTAAGACGTATGTATGTACGTACATATGTATGTGTGTATAGTGTACGCACATACATACGTATGTGTGTAACAAATCTATAGCCACAATAAGGCAGATTATGTTTTAGTGATAGTGTAATAATACTGCTAGTATAATAATACTGCTGATAGTATAATAATAGTGCTAATGCAAAATTAGTGCATTTTTTACGTGTGATTTATTGAAAATGCAATATTAATGCATTACCTTGACGAGATTTTAATTCATTGCAAAAAATAGTGCATTCAAAATATCAAATTTAATGCCAATGCAATATTAATGCATTACTTTGAGGAGATTTTAATTCAATGCGTAAAACAGTGCATTAAAATCATACGATTTAGTGTTAATTCAATAAATTTGCATTTGCAGTTATTCGGTTTAGTGCAAGAAAATGATCAATGCATTACCTTAATTAATGAAACTATCCCAGGTCTGTTTATGATTCATCTGCATGATAAAATAATAATTTCTTGAAAATAGAGCAAAAATAATCCGCAAAATTAAACCCAATGATTTAAATCCTACCAGAAAACGGCTGAACAATAAATCAGAAAATCGTATCATAAATGATTCTCTGGATTGATTCCTCTGTAGGGTACACAACGGAAGTATCATTTATTATCGCATATTTGATTATAATACAAAATGCTAGCTGGGTTAGAGTGCAACATTACCCAGCTAGCGAAGAGCTGTTTGAAGGGTGATGGTGTTTAATATGCTGCCATTTCTGACTAGATATAGAAGATCCTGGAGAGTTGGATGAAATCGTTATAAAAAAGGCCTCGCAATTTGAGCCGTACAATTATGGAAGGAAAATATGTTGACCTGATCGCAGCATAGCATGTGTTGAAGGGCACCAACAATATACACTTGACCTTTTTTCACTTCACACTCTGATAAGTATGAAGCGAGTGTTAAAACACCTCTCGGTAATTCAGATCATTGCACCATTTCGGTATCCTTTTCATTCTCTGCACTTCATAGCGTTTCTTCTGCAGCAACGAAACGATTTAAATACATCCACGAAAAGGCTCGTTAGACTGAGCTCAATGGTGTCAATGCCATTGCCAAAATGGTCGAAAGTATAATTTTGATGGGAATAAAAAGCTTTCATAAAATCAAAACAAATTCCAAATAAGTCAAGAGAGAGCATGTGGTTTAACCAGACATTAAGAAATGCAGTCAGCTTCAGAGAAGAAGCATTCAGTATTTGACCTGAATTACTACGCAAAAGGGCCAGATCGTCGTGTGCCGCAGTAATGAGGTGTGAAGAAGCTCTTTACGAGCAACGTCTCCGTACTAAAGTTCTTGCTGCCCCTCGGCGTAGGAAATATTTATCCGTGAAAAACGACTAAGTGTGGTATGTAGGTATTGTTGAGTACATCATTTTGACATAAAAAAAGTACCAATACACCCTCAAAATCAGAAGTTATCGATCAAAAGCGAATTACGGTTTTTAGTCGATAACTTTCGATTTCGGGAGTGTATTGTGAAGTATTTTAAGATGCAACTATATGCAATGTAATCAACTATACTATATAAAATTAATATTTCCTATGATAAAATTGCATTATTAGTACACATTTATTGATTACTGAAACTTTTTGCAGTAATCAGTAAATATTTTCAGTAATCAGTAAAAATGTACTGCTTACTGGTACTTGTAATGCATTACATAAATAATGCAGTATATGCCCAGAATAAAGACTTTTTTCTATAATTCTCTTAATATTCATAATTCAAAAATTGCAATATTAGTATTTTTATGACCATAGTGCAAATGTTTTTTTGTTATAAAGTGAAGCGTAAAACGGAAAACGCAAACAAAATTAGAAAGGTCTTAATCTGTTTACTCAAAATGTTTCAGGCAAGAGTGTTTTTTAACTGCTTCAAACTTCACAAGGTGCTCTCAGTTACAGTTTTGTGGTTGAAGTGAAAGTGTGTGTGTGGGTGTGTGTGTGTGTGTGTGTCTGCTGCTTGCATGTGCTCATTTTTAAGGTGTCAAAATCAGCCAGAATTTTGGGTTAGCATGAATAAGTGTTTGTACATTAAATTGGTTTAAGGATATAACAGCAACATTTACTTGCTAACCGTTTAACTGTCAGCCAGTCAAGTCAAGTCACTCAGCCACAACTTTATGTTGTGGGTCTGTGTACGACAGCCAGTATATGCTGGCAAAAACCTTTGCCATGCAATATGCTTTCAACTCGAAGACATTAATGCTTTTTCAAAATATTCGGGAAGTTGAAATGTATTTTTTTTAGATTTGCTCTTTTTCTAAATTTCAAAACTTTTTTTAACTTTGTGTTGCTATTTTTAGTGTTTTTCTCACTTCTTTTTTTACATTTTGCGAAAGTAGGCAGGCGTTTTCGTTGCTATTGTGTATAATTTTTATTTTAACTTTTTAACAGCTACAAGTAATTTTTTGAGTACATATCCCTGTCAATTTAATATTTTGTGCAAAAATTTAAAAAAAAAATGAGAAAATTTTTTTAAGAAACTTTAGTGTTTTTCTTCTTTTATTTTATATGTACTCGTTTATCGAAAATGACCAAAACCAACTTAATAAAAAAAAATTCTATTACTGATTTTATATATTGTTGTGCTACTGCAATTTATGAACACTTGTGGGTGTAGGCAAAAGTGCTGGGACATGTGTAATGCACTTTCACCTTTGCAAGTAAAAGTAAGTGGATTTAACAGAGTTGTTTGTTGTTGTATTGGTAGCAAACAGAACGACTTGACTTGTGTCAGAAAATTTATGAACTGCAACGCATTAAAAGAAAGCCTTTGGGCTGTTTGTTTTTTATTTTCTTGCTGATTTACATTGTTGTTCAATGTAAACAATCAAGAGTTTAAAAACTGAAGGTATTTTAAAACGGGAAGCGCCCAAATGTTTATTTTTTAAACGAATACTTGTACCATTAGGATGACGTTTTGTATGCAATAAGTCAGTCAGTCAGTAGGTTCTGCTGTAAACAATCTGAATGGCGCTTTCATTTCTGTAAAACTTCGCTAAGTTTTTTTCTTTATTGTAAGTTTAGGTAAATGTATATTTGAATAGAATTATAGCTAACACATATAAAAGTGTTTCATATAACTGCATCTAAACTATTTTAAACTTATTGAGGCCTTATGCAGAAAAAAAATATTTTGAAAACAAACTAACTAACATGTGCATAATTAGTAAATAATAAACGATGATGGCAAGACTGTTGTAAATTAAGAGATGGTAAAATTAAGCTTTCATTACAGAACAACTTTTAGCAATTTTTAATACGATGAATCAAAACAATTCACATATTCCATTTGCAATAACGACTGAGTATATAAAGCAGAAATTTACATCAACTGACACCACACACAGTGAACCAAACGCAAAGAACGCTGATGATGAAGGTGTAGTGGCCTTCGAAAACGGCTGGCTGTTCTGTTCAATTATGTGTTAGTCAGAATTTTTACAATTAACTTTAGTGTTATTTGTTCATTAATAATTATCACATGTAATTTGGCTTACAAAGCGGTATGAACTTTAGTCTAATCAAATCCTATATATAGAAAAATAATTTTGGTTTACAAAACATTTAACAAACAAATTTCCATTATATTTTTGTTTGTAATCCTTTTGTAAACTTAAATTATTTTTTCTACATACTGAAGCTTGTGTTTATTTTTAAAGTCGGTTAATTTTTCATTCAAGTTTTATTTTTAAAGTCTTAGTGCTAATTTCACATATTCAATTTTCAAATTTTTATTGTCCGCCCATTTTACCAAATTGAAAATTACTTCACTCTCAGTGCTCAAGGTGTGTGCCGACTTTCATAAAAATCTTTCAATTAAAAACACGTGAAATAAATTATTAAGCTATGTTGGGAGTGGCACCGCCCACTTCTGTAAACATAAAATCATATAATTCTCAGAACTGAAACTATTAGCCAAGTTTCGTGAGAATCCAATAAGAAGAAGTAAATATAATTTAATACTAACCTTTCATAGGCGTGTCCACTCCTCCTTTTTTAAATGCAAGAATGAATAATTTTTACAGTTCAAGGTGCATACTAAATTACGTAAAAATCGTTTCAGGAGAAGCACGTGAAACATAATATTAATTTTAATGGGCGTGTTCCTGTCTAGTTTTAAAAATTTAAGATTAAATACATTTTAGAGTTCAGGGTATGTGTCAAGTTTCGTAAAAATCAATTTAGTAGAAACACCTGAAATATAATATTGAATTTGAATGCAAGACTACAAACTTTTGAGAGTTCAGAGTGTGTGAAAATTTCGTAAAAATAGCTACAAACACGTAAGATATTATATTAAAATTGAATGGGTGTGACTCAATTTATTAAACTCTGACATTGTGTCATTACGAAAGTCCAATATGTGTGCTAAGATTTGCAGAAATCAAATAAGGAAAAGATCAATAAATAAAAAAAGTATAGTGGATGGATCCCCTCCCAGTTTTTGACTATAAGACCAAATAGAAGCTATCACCTCTCAGACAAAAACAAATTTTTTTACATCCAAAAATATCTGAGTTATAAACAAACAAATATAAAATGAAATACAGACGAATTGATAATCTCCTGTACTTTAGTCAGTTAAATAATTGTGTAAAAAAACAGACTTCAATGCAAACATCTGATAGAACATTTTCCTAAAAAAGTTTATAGAATTTAAAATTAAATTTAAATGGGCATGCTTCTGCCCGTGTCTGCTAATTTTTTTTAAAAATCGGCAAAGTAGAACCTCTTAAAATAAACTATTGATTTAATGGGCGTGACTCCACCCATTTTTTACAATAGAATATTGTGTCTAGTTTTGAGTCTAAGGTGTGTGGTAAGTTTCAAAAAATCGGTTAGGTAGAACCACATGAAATATAATAACAGATGTTAATGGGCGTAGCCCCGCTCATTTTTTCAATTTTAAAATTGTGTAATTACAGGAACCAAAGGTGTTTGCTAGGTTTCCCAGCAATCAAATAAGTAGAATAACATAAAAACAAATAAAAAAAATTTGTGGGCGTGTCCTTGCCCTATTACTTTTTTGCAATGGACCCAATGGGAAGCTATACACTCTCAGATAAGAAAAAACATTTTATAATCGGTCTAATATGAAGCAAGTTGTGAAGTAGCACCTTCAAAAAAAAAAAAAAAAAATAGAGACGAATTGATAACCTCCTTATTTATTTTGAAGTCGGTTAAAAATACAACTGATACGATTTAATATTTTTAAATCTTTATTTTTTGGAGACATAATTTCACCGCAAACAATCAGGTTTATCATAAATAAAATTTAACATAGAAATTTCCAATTGTGTGAACGATTGGTAGCAAAAAACTTCATACGATTGCGAAATATTTTAAAAATTTATAAAGAAAATTATTCATGAAGAGTTTTCTCATTGAAAAAGTAGAAATATGTAATAAAGTCCTGCACAAATGCAGTTACAAGAACTTTTAAGACATGAGGAATTTTTCAAAATGCCTTAGCACAGCGAAATGTTTTAAAACAAACGCTAAACGCTATAGAAGTAAAGAAGAAAATATTTCGTGACTGAAAATTTTGTGATGCTTGATTCTTTCTACGCATGGGCGCAAATATAAACGTCATGCATGTATATACATACGTACATACCTACATAAGTTGTGTATATGATCTTTTATTTTTCTGCGCACTTACAAACGCGCACATGTGTTGACATTAGTTGTGTGCGGTTGCTTTAAAAAAAAATTCCCTTAAACACATAAAAGCTTACCATCTACATCTTACACACATAGTCAAACGTACAATATGCAAACAATCAATTATACACTCATTAACACTACTTCGTTTGATTGTTTGTTACGAACAAGAAGTCTTCGCGACATCGCTTATTAACACTCATATAAAAAAACATCAATGCATCCATCGTGCTTCTCTTATAATACGACAGCATTTATTATTGGTTTAGTATAATACATGCCACGATAATATAATCAAAAAACAAGACGTATTTATATTTTAAGACTGCCTACGAAATTAAAATTGTTTTGAATGAAAAATTTGATTCGGAAATTTTCACATGGGGAATTTAGATTTGAATGAGACTTGCAATATTTTTTTTCATTTCATTTATATTCATAAATATTTTTGTTGCTATTTGACATCACTAAAGTATAGTTTGTATAGCAAAAGCAACTAGAAAAATAAAATATGTTTATGTTCCTTAACACAATAATTTTCACTTCTTTCTTTATATCACGATGATGCAAAAGAAAAGCAAGTTTTTCAAACCCAACAATTTAAGCTAAATATAAGATCTTTTTTAAATTGTTATGCTTATACATAGAGCCTGAGGGCCCTCTCTTGCATATCCTGGCATACCTGTTTATAATTGTAGTTCCGTTTTCCGTTTCCTGTTCAGTTGGCTGCATAATACGGGCATAAAATGTTGCAGCATAGAACCAAAAATTTTCTGCAACAAATTTCTATATCAAAAAGTTTTGCTGTACGTAGAGGAAATGTTTCTAATGTTGCAGTAGGTTTTGCGTACAAGTATCTAAAGTAGTTTATAAATATACATTTCTATGGCTAATTGAAAGTTAAACTGAAATTAGAAAAAAAGGAGAAGAAAAAAACAGAAACAGCACAACAATTACAAAAATTACTCATTTATGTACTCAGTATCCGCATCTGGTTGTTAAGCACTAATTCTCATATACACACAAACACACAAGTATTAAAATTGTAGCAGCAGTGCAGTCTGTGAAAAAGTTTGCTATGAATTTTGTATTTTTATTTTAAAAACTTAATTCTATTAAATTTTACACACCCTGAAGCTAATAGGTCAAGGATTTGCTATCACAACATTTTAGTTTAAACTTCAGGTAAAAGAGAAAATATAAATAAAATAAATTTTATAATAACACAAGAAATAAAATTATTTCTATTTCTACTACGAAAAAAAAATTAATAAATAAATTATAATATAATTATACGAAAATGCCTCAGAATTATATTTACACAAAATTTCTATTCAGTTGTGCTAACAGTGTGTATGTGTGTGTGTGTGTTTTTGTGTGTGTGTGTCAGTGAGAATGTATTTAAACTAGGTTGAGTGTACTAGTGTTTCTTTTATTATCTGATTTTAAATAAAATTCCAGTTTTTACTCTTTTTTAGTTTTAATAAAGGTATTCATGCCAATAATTGCAATGTATTGCAAATCTAATATCAATTAATTAATCAATGATGGACAATTATCTTAATGCAAAATTATCTAAATAAATTATGGAAATGTGTGTAACTTTTATTGGCATTCCCAAGTCAAAATTAGATAGTGTTTATAAAATCAAATCTACAATAAACGGCCATGCGGCAAATTCAAATTTTGTTCAACCTTTTTCTTTGCCGTTTCACACAGTAAACAAAAATAAATAAAAATAGACGTGCGGCATTTTAAATTTGATTCAACTATAGGGAATTTTAAGCAATTTTAAAATATATGATTTTCTAACTACAAAGAACACAAAAATTTCCTGAACTTGTCCATGCAAAATATAGTTTTGCATAATAATTGCATTAATGACTTGTGAATCGACCAATGTAGGTTAGGTTAGGTAGGGGTGGCAGTCAGAAACCCGGACTCACTTAGACCGTTTTGGTCCATTGTGATACCACGGAGACTCTGCTTATGCGGAGTCCCCACCGTCGAACCATCCAGAGCTCAGTATAAAGCTGCTAATACGCTGAAGTTTAACACCAGCAACGTCAGAAAGTTTCCTGAATTCAAGAGCGTCCATTGTGACCATTCTCTTTCCTGCAAGTCCAGGACAGTGACAAAGAAAATGTTCTATGGTTTCCTCTTCATCAATATCTTGGCAGCTACGGCAAAAGTCGTTATGTTCAACCCTTAGCCTTTGTGCATGCCTACCTATGAGACAGTGTCCGGTTAACACGCACACTAGAATCGAGATTTGTTTCCTATTCCTTGAAATTAGGTAATCCGTACCTTCTCTATTTAGGTGAGTCCATAACTGCCTTCTGATCACGCAATAATTTCTTGTGACCCACCTTCTATTTGTTTCATCCTCTGTCTTGCGCCTAAGTCTAAGTTTGCAAGAGAGTAGGGGTAGACCTACACATTCCAAATCCGGTGGAACCTGTAAGGTTGTCCCAATTCTAGCAAGCTCGTCAGCCCTAGAGTTCCCCTGTAAGCCTCTATGCCCCAGGATCCAGATGATCCTAATATCAAACTGCTCTGCCATCTCATTTAGAGATGATCGGCAGTCGAGGGCTGTTGTTGTTCTTAGAAGCGAGGATTCGAGGGCCATAATAGCTGCTCGACTATCGGTGTAAATGTTAATTAAAGTAGTTGAAGTGACATTCACTTTTAACCAGTTCGCAACTTCTCTTATAGCAAGGATCTCTGCCTGAAAGACACTGCAGTGATCCGGAAGTCGCCTTGCAATACGAAGACCTAAATCCTTCGAAAAGACTCTTAGTCCACACCCTCATGTGTTTTGGAGCCGTCCGTATAAAAATCAACACTTTTTCTTCTACCTGGAGTTCCATTCATCCACATTTCTGTAGATGGTATCCAGGTTTTATAAAGACGTTCGTGTAGTAGAGCAGGGGAGGTTTGGTCAATCCTCCATCCCCTAACTTCACCATCGAGTATTCTGCAGTGGCCGGTTCCATTTCCGTTCCACAGAGAAACACATCTAAGACGGATTGCCGAGGACGTTGCCATCTCCTTCCCTACTAGATCTAATGGTAGCAGATGAAGAAGGATCCCCAGTGCATCCGTAGGAGTGGTGCGAATAGCACTGGTTACATACAAGGATGCAAGTTTTTGCACCTTGTGTAAGGTGTATAGATACGTCTTTTTCTCCAGGGTTGGCCACCACACGATCGAGCAATGTAATATATAAAACAATTTTTTTGAAAGGCGTTCGAAAATTATAAATTATTATCTATTAACATTGATATTATAGATAAATATAATTATCATTTATCACGGGTAGAAGCACTAGCTACTAAGACTATCGGCTAAATGAAAAATAAAAGTATTTTTTTTCTTGAAAGCATAATATCTCTGAAACTAGAGGGCTAGAAAAAAAATCACCCTATTTTCGTGATTAGCGAACAAAAATACAGGATTAGTAATACTAGATTAAACAAATTATAATACAAAAAATTTTAAGGACTAAACTAAAAACAAACGATTTTTAACATTTTTACAATAATAGTACCATATCCTGATTTATTCCTCAATGTGACTCTATCATCATGAAAGAGACTTTTGTGAAGATTAATAACTCAAGAAGTATTTCTAAAATTTGGAGGACCATTCGTGAAATATTAATGTAATAATACAAAAAGTGGTGTAAATTATGCAAATGCCACTTTTCAAGATATCTTTTAAACCAGAGCTGATAGGGAAAAACAAATGACGCCATCGTAATCAGGAGATAAATAGATCGGTCAGTTTTATTTTAATATCCAAACCACGGTTGTTTATATGAAAAATAAGTTAATTAAAATTTTAAATATGTTAAAATTTTTTTTAAGAAAACTATAATTGATGCTTGTTAGCGTAATGTAAAATGAAAGGTAATTAATTATTGTATTAATTCCAGAATTACTCAAAAAAGTGTAAAACAAAAATTTTTAACAAAAAATAAACATATCGAGCCATAACTGCCAAAAAAGCTTAAGCGATATATATATTTTGAATTTCGGTTTTTGATGAAAAGCGATTATATACGATCGTAAATAATTGATTTTCGTGAAAAAAATAAGTTCGAAAATAATATCGCTTGAGATTTTTTGGCAGTTATGGCACGATATTTTTAGTTTGATTGTTAAAAGTTTTTGTTTTAAAACTTATGATTAATGCTATAAACACAATTGGGACGAACGAGGAATTTCGTCCACGTCAACGAATTCTTCTCTCATCTAGTATGTACATATATAAAACAGGATGTGTGTATGTATCAGAAATCAGCAATGAATCTTGTTTTTGCTACTCATACTGACTCATGAAATTTTAAATATAAATGCGTAATACATCGTTTAAACTCAACTACTCTGATGTACGCACACTCGCAATGACATTGATTAATAAATATGTGGAAACAAATATGAATGCGACGTTGACATTCATATTCATAACACACTCACACTTACAAAGCACCTCAGTTTGTTTTCTAATTTCAACTTATACTACTCGCATTGATTTAACTCATTTAGCTCATGTATGTGTGTTTATTTAAAAGTCATTAAAGTCATTAAACAGTTTACAAGTAGTATACAATAGTAATAAATATGATTGTTTTTCAATTCCAGGAAAAACAAAAAACAAACAACCTCATAATGAGAACTTTAATGTTCGTATGCGAAGTTCGCATTGTGAGTAATATTTATTTATTTTACATCGTCCATAAGCACTGAGTTAAGGAGAATCGAATCGATGCTCACTTTAAACTTTCGAGTGATTCGCTTCATAGACAACATTGCAATAAACATGAGTGCGCATTGCGTACACGAAATTATAAGTCATATTTAACTATATTCACTTTTTCACTACTCATTTCTGTTCTTTGGTATGTATATATGTATGTAACGTATGGACTTCAAAACGGCTGGGCCAATCTTGATTAAATTTTCAGGGAATCTTTAGAATATTTAGGTGGGTGACAATGTGAAGTGTGATTTTTGATTTTCGATCTGCGGGCGGAGGGGCGTGGCAAAATCCAATTTTCATATTGCACCACCAATGCCATGGGTAGGGGTAGCGAAGCACATCGGGTTATGTGTACAACGACAGAGAGTGAGAGGGAGAAAATTGTTTTTTCGTTGTTCATCGGTGTGCATAAATGAAATAAATCTATTGCAAGTTCGTTACGCACGGCAACTTTTGTCCAACATAGTGATTGTGTGTATCTTCATAAACACACATGTATTCTATTTCTTACGACGAATATTCCTAACCGAAAATTCGTCGTTCGTCCCAGTTGTGTTTATGGCAAAATTCTGTAATCAAAAAGCCAACAGGCATCAATTTCCAAAAAAAATTGCCTTTGAAGCCAACTAACTAAAAAATGTTGCTCATATGTAAAAATGCAATATTATTTACTATTTCAATTCTTAACCATTTACAGTGGAACAAATAAAAAAAAACCCGCAAAGAAAGAATGTAATAGTAAAATAAAAAAATAAAATATATGGATATCGTTTGACCTAGCAGGCTATACCTGAAAATTTCCACCGAAAATCGATTTCAAAAGAAATTTAAGTATATCCAAAAAAAAATTTTTTCCCCAAATTGTCAACAACTAGATCTTTTATTAAATTGTCGGCATGCCATAAACTTCTTAAGTCTTTAAAACTCAGTGTCTATGTAAAATCGATTTGACGAAGACTTCTGAAATTATTAGAAAAAAACTATTTCTAGAAACTTTTTGTTAACGACATCCCTGGAAAGAATCACCTTATTTTAATCAAATTGGCAGAAATCGAAGTTTATGTTTGAACTTAATTGCTGAATATACTTTAAAAGGGATTATATAGTAATCCTAAAATAATTCTTACTTGTCTTAAAACTATTAAGACAACCATTTGATTTTTACTTCTTGCATCATCTGATTTAATGCCACTAAAACATATAATTTTCACACACCCATCTTCATATACATAAGTGCTATGTATACCCACATATTTATATTGACATCTTGGAAATGTCAGAAAGAGTTATATTTTTGTTGTGGTCACTGTTGCTACACTAACTAAATTTTTTTTTACCTCGTTGTGGCTGTTTCTTCCAAAAAGCCAGCGCCAACTAGTGCCGTTGAATGAAACTAATTTCTCTAAACTGTTTTATGGACAAAATGGGTAAAACAAAAGTGGCGCTTAACAAGTGGACACTACAGATGTAGACGTGCCTGTAGAGCATTATTACCATGACGACAGTAAAGTGGCACAACAAAACAATAACAACAACAATTGCAAATGCATACATACTAACTTAACTCTCTCACATACGCTCCCGCAAAAGCCACTTTTCATACACTTTACTGTAACATATGAAAGAACGAACAACTACTTGTGGGATGCGAATGTGTATGTGGGATTCTATAGTGTATAAACACTAGTATATTAAGTTGATTTTTTTTTGTAAATGATAGGTGTTTGAAAAGGAAAGGTCGTCTAAAAAGTTGTTTCACAAATCAATCAAAATTATTAATGGAATTCTTTAGTTATAACAAGTAGTAGTGATCAGCCTTTTCATCTCCTCGATCGAATAAAGAACATCAGTTAGCTGGTTGTCTCAAAGCAGACGGTTATCGAGAGTAATATATGTATGTATAATCAAGCTCTAATAAGGTTCAAGTGCTTTTCGTTGATTTCAGATGTGAAAAATAATCAAATGTTAAATAAAACTAAAGTGTGTATTAGGTATCATAAAATTTTATTTTATTAGTTTGAAGGATGACCTGATCAGGGTCTCAAATCGCTTGTGCAGAAATCAAATATTGCATGAGCTGTGTCAAAAGTAGCGCCGTAATATTGAAACCACATGGCATTTTTGGTGTCCTTGTGCCATCTGATTCAGGACAAAAAAAGTTTATATTCGTCGACCTATAGCTTGCAGCCGTAAAACGGGCGAAGCACGCGAAACGTTGCCCTATTTTGCCAAATTTGTTTTTGTTTTCAATTTAAGTAGGAGATAGAAAGTTTCTTTTTAAGTTTAAGATTTGTATCGCACTTCCTTCAGAAGAAATATTAATTTTTTCCTAAGAGTATGCAATATTTTTAGATTGAATATCATCAAATAATTTTTTAATAGGTTGGCTAATCTGCACAGTGTTACCGTTGCGATGCTAAAATATCCATTTGTCCTTTTTTTGACAACCTTGCACTTTTTATGACTTTGTTTTAAATCTGTAAAGCTATTCATAGTGCGTATATAATTCTTTCAGAATATATATTGCAAAACTCATATAAATTTCCTCAGGTACAAATTTATGATAACTTATTAATCACTCATATAATTTTCGATAAGTTTGCTAAACTACTTTTTATATATTTTTAGGGAAAACTTCATAGGTACGATTTTATGACATGTAAAATCGTACCCAGTAGTTACTGGTTTGCCGCACAGTATATTAAGAGTACGTTCTTACTGCGGCAAACCAGTACCCACCCGACAATGCATTAATTTAAGTTCATTTCCTGAACTAACCTCGAAATAAATAGTAATGAGTTGTTCGTTTAAAAATAGGATACCACTTTATTTTCTAAAAAAAGGGCAACATTATTTGGTCTTTCAAAGAAGAAAAAAGCAAATAAATTCCTTATGAATTAGGAAGTGAACACTTATCAGAAGGTAGTACTCAAAAAGGTAAAGACATAGACATAATTGCTAAAATTACACTGCACAAATATTTTGAATATAAAACTTGTTGTTCTTTATTTGATATTTATTTTATTTTTTATATACTTCTTACAATTACAATTCGAGCTGAAACAAAGTCAGCCAATGTAGTATTGGTAAGGTAAGAATATAAAAAATATGTAGATTATTGAAATCTCATGTGCTTAAATAAAAGTTTAGAGTAAAAAAAAATTATACTTTAACGGATAGAACCAGTATTTTGTATGCTAATACTGGTTTTAAATTCTTAAAGTTTACTTTATAGTTGTTCTAAGAAATTTTTGGTTGAAAATTGCCTAATGATTCAGCTAACTCCTAAATAATCAAATTAAATGTGTTTTTAATAAAGAAAGCAATGTTAGTCCGAGCACACGGGAGATGTGTAAGCATCTAGTAATGAATTTTTTTTTAATATTAGCTTATGGTAACTAAAATAAAATATATAAATTTTTGACTCTACTGTATTTAAGAATCTATGAAAAACTGCATCTATAGTAGTGGAATTATTATTTGGGGGTAGTTTGTGGAGATTTGCTCATATGCAAATGGAAAATGTCAAATAAAAATTTTAATAAAGCTTGCGACTCTGGGTGTTGCAAAATTTTTATTAAAATATCCTCCAATAATAATTGGCATGAGATGGGGATTGTTTTTCCAATTGTCGAGCACCAGCTTCAGTGTAAGGCAACATTACGTAATGAAGATATGTTATAATATAATATTATAAATTCTTTATAAATACTGCTGTACATTTTTTAAATAAATATTTGACATTTAAAACGCTCTTTTATTTAAACGTTTATATTTATTTTGTGTATTTTATATTTTTCAACTTTTTAACAAAATTATACCCACTGGCAACACTATTACACTTCACAAGCAATTTTTATTAAAATTAACATTGTTTCTGAAGGTGTGATTTAAAATCCGTTTAAGTGTATTTCTATGCAGATGTTAAGTTTCTCTGTACTTCTTGTTCGTATGATTACACTAATACAGTCAGCTCACACCGATTTGATAACTCTTTACGATCTTACTTAAAATTTGTGATTGTATTGTGAAAAATTTTTTTTACCCCCTTGCGTAAAGATGTTTACACATCAAAAATATTTTACTTTTGAATAAGTTCAATTTTAATTTTAGAAAAAGGTGAAATTAAAATATTAACATTTTGAATATTTTTTTTAAAAGAATGGGGTTTTGACATTGGATTCAACAAAATTATAAACGAGAGATGGGGTTTTGAAAGATCACATCATAATTTTATTTAAGGTGGAGTTAAACTTTTGTTCCTTTGGCCTGTTCGTGCAGCAAAGTGGTATATAAAACTGTGGGTTGAGGTGTAGGAGGTATACATATACTACATATGTATACATATATATTTTGATATTTTTTAATACTACAAAAATGTACTCTCTGTGTTTTGTGAAGCTTTGGACTGTAAACCAACAAAAGACAATCACAAAAGCTCTAGATAATAAAAAAAAAATTTCCAATGAATTCCCCTTTTCCGCGGCCTTGGCCATATATATATATATATATTCGTGGCAGATATTAACCCTCTAAACGTAAATATAATTTTTGGCTCCATTCGATTAAATCGTAAAAAATATCCCAAAAAATTTTAATGTGAGAATGAAAAAATTTTCGTCTGTCTGTTTATAATTTGATTCAATTTGAATGATTTGTTTTTGTTTTCAATATAAATAGATAAACGAGAATTTTTACATGGCTTCCTTCTATAAACTGGCAGTTAATAAAATTAACTATGAGCTCCAAACACTCAACCATTTGGGGAGAGTAAATCTAAGAAATTTCATTTGTTTATTTAACTTCAAATAAAATTTTTTGTTTTGTTTTTGTCATGGTTAATTTAACAAATTTTTATTGTTGATTTACTGCAAACATAAAAATTGGTTTCGATTTTGCTAACAATTAAAACTATATACAATTAAATTTAAGTTTTTCTGGATTAATTTAATAAATATATAAAGTTCACAAAACTAGACCCCAAAAAAGCAAAACAGGTTATTTTAACCAATTTTTATTGTTGATTACTGTAAACATAAATATTGGTTTAGATTCTGCTAATATTTAAAGACGTATTCTACAAAACTCAAGTTTTTCTGGATTAATTTAATAAATATATAAAGACCACAAAAGTAGACCCAAAAAAGCAAAGCAAGTTAATTTAACCAATTTGAGTTGTTAATTTTACTGTAGCTAAAATTGGTTTTTGTTGTTATTTAATCTGAGTAGTGTTGGCTGTTACAGCTAAAGTAACAAGTTCAGAGCTATCTGAATAGTAAAAATCTCTCTCTCTATCTCTCTTTATCTTTTATACTCCCTGAATGCCTTTGTTTGATATGATATGATATAATCTTAAGAGCCATTAGATGGATAACTTTTCTAAATATGTGCTGCAATTTTTACATATAACTTAACCCCAGAAATGTTACTGTAATAACCATTTAATTGTTTTAGATTGGTTAGTTTAACCGACTTTTTTCAGAGAAATTTACATTACAAATTACAAAGCATTGTAATCGTCATGAAATTTCTTATTATTGGCACAATTTTTTCAATAAATAGTAGTCGTATTCCAGAAAGTTTATTTAAAAAAAATATTTAGTTGCCAGTTTAGAATTTTACTGTAATACGTCAATAACTTGTGTTTCTTTTATCAAAGTATTCTAATGAATATAAATGTACAAATTCCAAAAAAATAAAAAAATTCCCAAATTGTTAAATACATCCAAATTTTAAATGAACTGTTTTTTTATATTACACTGTATTAGTAGATGTATTTAGCAGTTGGTCTGCGAGTTAGTTTCCACCTCTAATACACTAACTAAACCGTGCACTCACACTTTCGCGTGCACATACAATTGCACTCACACATACATACACACAATACATATAACATATAACTGAGTTAAGTTTCTATTGCTCTTCGCTCATGAATTTTTATTAATGAAATGTTTCTGCAAAAGTTTATTGTTGGGGTTCCGTTGCACCATGTTATAGTTGTAGTTGTTTTACGTGCACAAAAGGTACACAAACAGGAATTGTAAAAAAAAAAAAAAAATATTAAAAAAACTTTGTAAAAGAAAAATAATAAAAAAAATTATTTATGTATATGAAACTCTAATTTCAACCAGCGTATACATTTGATTGTTAAATAAAAACTAGAATAAGTGAAAAATAGTGAAAGAATTTAATGAAGCTCAATTAAGTTTTCTACTAAATCTACAAATAATATGAAGAAAATTTTATTAAATAAGTAACAAAATAAAAGTAATAGAAAAAAGTTATACATTAAAAAATAATTAATTAATATTATTTTTGCCAGAAATATTTTTAAATTAGTGAAAAGAAAGCTAATAAAGCTAATCACATAAAAAATTTATTAATAATGAAGTAACACAAAATTTTTGCTGGATTTCTTCAATATGGAAGGAAATAAGACAAGGAAAAAACTGATTTTGAATAATTTATATTTAAAGTACAACTAGTTAGTTTGCAAATAAATTTAATAAGTAAATCATTAACGCTATGGTTAGAAGAAAAGTTCAAAATTTTACAAAGAAAGTTGATATAAAAAAATAAAATAATTTATTTTTACAGAAATAAAAAAGAAATATTTTATATGATAATTAAGCTTTCATCGAGAAAAATATTTTCTTGATTTAAAATAAGTTTTTGAGTACATACAAATAAAGTGTGCCTTATAAATATATTTAAGAATTCTAAGAATAAAAACTAGTTATGAGCGGCATTGTTAGATCCTATTTATCCTTTGTGAAACCATAGACCCTATTTTTCTTCTACATATTCCCAATCACCACGTACCCTTAAAATATAAAGCCGGTAAGCGTATGTTGGGAACCTAGTGATAGATTAAATTAGCTGCTAAGTTGACTGTAACACAAATCACTATTAAATTTAATCCAATAAAGTTATGGAATTTGTTTATTTTTGGGCGCAATAATCAATTTTAAATTATTGAATCGATTTAATGTGGATTAAAAATAAACCCGATAAAGTTTTTTCTGTATTTTGAAATTTTTTTTGAAGTTTTGGCGCTTTTTCTTAGTTTTAGCGTTTTTTACGTTTTTGGCGATTTTATATTTTTATTTCTGGCGACTTTTTCGGTTTTTAACGATTTGTTTTGCTAAATTTTTGGGGCTTTGCCTATTTTTTTAGTTCTAGCAATTTTTTTTTTACTTCTAACGCTTTTCCTTTTTTTGCGAAATTTCTTAGTTTTTGGCGATTTTTTTTAGTTTAATTTTAGTATTTTTTTTTGCATTTGAGCAGTTTTAATTATTGGTATTATTTTTCATTTAAGCACTTGTTCCATTTTGACGATTTTTTCGTTTTTGGCAATTTTCTAGTTTTGGATTTTTTTGGTTTTTGGCGGTTTTTTCAGATCTTAAGGATTTATTTTGGTAATTTGTTTTATGCTTTTTGGCTATTTTTCTAGCAATATTTTTCTAGTTCTAGCAATTTGTTTACTTCTAACGCTTTTCTTTTTTTTTGCGAAATTTTTGGGATTTTGGCAATTTTTTTTAAGTTCTTTGCTAAATATATATCTTTTGGTACTTCCTTGCATTTGAGCAATTTCTTTTAGTTTTGCTGTTATTTTTCATTTAAGCGATTGTTTCATTTTGACGATTTTTTCTTTCACCATTTCTTTCAATTTGATAATTTTTTTAGTTTAATCTTTTTGGAAAATTTCAATAACTTCCCTTTGTGTAAAAACACACACATAAAAATAGTTAATTTAACTGAATTTGAATTATTTGCAACTTTTCATTGCTTCACAAATAAGCCGGTTTAATTTTTTTAAGTTAAATTTTTGAATTTTTAGTAGCAATTTCATATAAATAGCTGCTTGGACACGCCCAATTTGGCAAATATTAGTGTCCGCCCACTTTTATAAATTCAACATCGTGTCACTTTCTGTGCTCAAGGTGTGTTTCGTTACATTTGGTCAGAAAAAAGCGTGTGAAATATAATACTAAACTTTAATGGGAATGGCACCGCCCACTTCTGTAAGTTCAAAATTATATAATTTCAAGTACCGAAACTATTAGTCAAGTTTTGTGCGAATCGGATAAGTAGAAGTACATATAAGTTAATAATAACCTTTCATAGGGGTGTCCACGCCTACTTTTTTAAATGCATTATTGAATACTTTTAAGAGTTCAAGGTGTGTTCTAAGCTTCGTAAAAATCTGTTAAGGTAAGCACGCGAAGTATAATTTAATCTTTAATGGGTGTGTCCCCGCCTCGTTTTTTAGATTATAGATTAAATATTTTTCATAGTTCAGGTTGCGTGCCAAATTGAATAAATATCGGTTAAAAAGTATATATAATAGAATACTAAATTTTTATGGGCGCAGCCCTGCCCACTTTTTTGAACACAAGATTAAGTATTTTTCGGAGCTTATAGTGTTTGGCAAGTTTCTTAAAAATTGGTAAAGTCTAAAAATGCAAAATATAATACTAAATATTAAAGGGCGTGGCTCTGCCCACTTTTTTAAATGCAATATTGTGTATTTTTAAAAGCTCAAAGTGTGTGCCAAGTTTTGTAAAAATCGGTTGAGTACGAGCACGTGAAATATAATACTAAATTTTAAGGGGCGGGACTTCGCCTACTTTTTTGAATGCAAGATTGTGTATTTTTTAGAGTTTAGGATGTGTGCCAAGTTTTGTAGAAATCTGCCAGCTGGAAGCTTGTGAAATGTAATATTAAATTTTAATAGGCGTGGCTCCAACAATTTTTTCAACTTCTTCATTGTATCGTTACAAGAGACTAATGCGTTTGCTTAGTTTCAAAGCAATCGTATAAGTAAGATATCATAAAATCAAAGAGAAAACCATGAACAGTCCATATTTTTTATAATGTAAACTGTACCATCTCAGAAAGACTTTATATAATCGGTCTGAAAGGTACTGAGTTACAAACTATAGACGAATTGATAATAACATCCTTTTTTCTTGAAGTTGGTTAAAGAAATGCAATCCTCATGTTGAAAGTTCTCGCAACCTCACACCCACAACAAGAAAAAACAACTTAACACAACTTTTTTTGTTGGCACTTTTCATAAAAAGTGAACTTATTACATTTGCTGACTGAGCCAACGAACGATATGGTTGTTTGAGTTCATGTTACTTCATTTATTTTTAACTTTGTCTAAATTTACTTCCATTCGCACTCAGTGCATTTTAAGTAACAACAATTGAAATGGTATTTGTTGTGTGCACGAGTAAAAATAAAGGATGAAGTGATGCACACATACTTACATCCATATGTACATATGTATACATACAGCAGACATACAGCAAGTCTGCCAGTATACATATTGCACCTTATTGTAGTCGAATATGGAGCATTGAAATCCACTTTACAACAGCTAATCAAAAATTCTTTAAGCATAAAAAGTTTCAATACATTTATTTGAAATACGAGTAAGAGCTAACAGCACACACACACACACACAACCATAGAGCACAATAAAAGGGAAAATGTAACATTAATCTCTTTCACGTTTTATTAATTTGATATAAAGTACATACGAGGTTTGTATGTAAAATTTGTTATTGATGGAAAAATTTTAATTTTATTTCGAACAACGTAAGCTGCTGGATTGATAAAAAAAGAGAGAATTATTTGTTTTAAAAAAATCGATTAGCAGCAGGGCTGTAAATGAATCATTAATTTTTGAATTAATTCGCAAACCATTCATGCACTGATTTAGCAAATTTTGATTCAATTATTTTCACAGAAAAAAAATGTATTGAATGAAATTTGAGTCAATTGAAATGAATTTGATAAAAATTAGTTGCAATTCCTTTCTAATTCAAATAAATTTGTCGAATGCATTGCAAAATTGAATTTGTAGAATCAATTGCAAATTATTTTCAATTCATTTGAATTGAATTGATTTTGAATTAATACAAATGAATTTAAAAAAACAAAAAAATCAGTGAAGTGCTACTTTGACCCGCGCACGAAGGGTTCCGTACGGGCACGAGATATGTAATTCAATACGAACAATATAAACTTTAGTTTTGGCATTTTTTTCGTTTTTGGGTTTTTTCAATTTTAAGCGTTTTTTTTAGTTTGGGGGTTTTTTGAATTTATTGGCGCTTTCTGAGTTTTGGCACTTTTTTTTCACGTTTTGGCGATTTTTTTTTGGTTTTTGAAGTTTTTTTAATTTTGGCAATTTTTATTATTTTGCCGTTTTTTTTTATTTTGGCGATTTTTTTATTATGGCGATTTTTTTTAATTTTGGCGTTTTTTTCATATAGGTGATTTTTTTTTGGTTTTGGCGATTTTTTTTAGTTTTGGCACTTTTTTCTCGTTTTGAGGATTTTTTCGGTTTCTGGCGTTTATTTTAAATTTTGGCGATTTTTTTTTAAAACGCTTAAAACCGAAAAAACCCAAAAACGAAAAAAATGCCAAAACTAAAGTTTATATTGTTCGTATTGAATTACATATCTCGTGCCCGTACGGAACCCTTCGTGCGCGGGTCAAAGTCGCACTTCACTGAATTTATTTCACCTTTGGTGTACGGAACCCTAAAAAAATAAGTAGCAATTCATTATAAATTTGAAATTTGAACTGATTTTGTAAGTAAATATTCAGTAAGCATCACTGTCGTTTTGTAATTCAATTAATTTTTTTTTATGTAAAAACCAGCAAGCGTTACTCTCGTTTTGTATATCAGTAGTATAATCCAAAGAAAAAAATTCTTAGATTTGAAATTCTCATGACATACTGCAATTGTCAATTAGCGGCAGAATATGAGTTAAATTATTAGGTGTCGGCAAATTTCAATATCAAAATGCGAAAGTTTTATGTATTTGCTAAAAGAAACTTATATTTTTTTTATCAAATAGTATTAATATTAAATGTGTGTTTATCAATCATATTTTGTTTAAATAATCTCATATTTATGTATATATTGTTGAATGTATTTTTTTAATTTTTGAATCGAATTGTAAAGATTCTTGGAAATTTGAATCTCTGCACTTAAATATAATTGATTGCAATTAATTTTTGATTTAATTTATTTGAAAAATTGTTCGAGTTCATTTGAATAAATTCAAAATCAATTCAATTCAAACGAATTGGAAATGAATTGCAATTCACAATAAGAAATTCATATGAATTAGAAACGAATTGCAATTCATTTTACAGCTTCAACTCATTCTACAAATTCATTTAAATTGGAAACGAATTGAAATTAATTTCTGCCTAATTCGTTGAATTGATTCAAATTTCATTGTTGTTAAAAAAAAGGAAGGATTCATTTACAGCTCTGATTAGAAGAGACTAGAGGTTTATTTTTGTTAAATTAAAAAAAAAAAGAAAAGAAGAAAAGCTGCAACTTATAAATAAGAACGTGTCACATTAATTTAATAATTTTCAATATAATGGAAAATGAAAATGTATATTGAAGTACTTAAAAATAAATAAAATTAATAAATACACCGTAAATTAATATTTTTCCATTTTGAAATAAGAAATTTCAACATGACTAGACGTTCGTAAATGTTTCTTATTAATTCAGTATGATTTCTATTGATATTAAGCTATTTTTTCTCTGGGTGTACCTGATGAAAATTTCCTAAAAAGTGAATAGTGTCCTAGGCGGGTCGTGGGCTTGACTGTCACCTAATACTCTGGTCTGTTTCACGAGTTTTAACGAGTTTTAACGAGTTTTAACGAGTCAATAGTACTAAGTTACTATTGGTGGATGCAAACGGTAGTCTTAAAAGTCATAGTTTAATAATTTTTTAAAATTTTTGTTTAAAAAAAGCCAAAAACGAAATAAATATATTAATGACCTAATTCAGTAAGAAGATTTAGGACGTTTTTCGGCATTTACATTATCTAGTATTTACGATATTTTAAAATGAATCTAACTGCTTTTTACTAGATTTCCAATGCAAAACAAAATCTAGTTTGTGAGTAGATTTTGAGGAAATCTACTAAAATTCTAATATTTTTAGTTTATATTACTACCCTTTACAAAATATTTATATTTAAAAGGTGTGTGAATTGGCTAAATTGCAGTTATTTGATAAATTTCAAAAAAAAACATAGTGTAAACGGTATAGATTTTCATAAAGATTTTAATTAAAAATATAAAATAATATAAAACATTACATTACATTCACTAACTAAATGAAACTTAAGACTACTGTTCGAATTCCCCATATATAATTTGTAATTGTAATTGAAAAAAATCAAAAAACCCGCCTGCGACAAAATTTGAACCGTTAAATATACTAAAGGGTCATTCGAAACTAAAAATCATAAGAGAAAGAAACCTAAATATGATTTTAAAATATCTGTAAAATTATACCCATTTTGATGTAGTTCGCCGAACTTTTATTTTTTTCGTATTTACAAAATGGCGTTTGTAGGCCACCATATTGAGTTTTAACTACTATCATATCTACAACAAAGAAGAATAAATTAAGAATCATTTAAACCGGTCTACACGTTTGGTTTAGGTACCCTGTAGGAAATAAAATAATCAATTGATAAAAAACACTAACTTATAAATTAATTATTTTGCAAGTGACTACAAATTGCTTTAAATCTTATGCAGATATCAACCAAACATATTGAATTGAAGCACACGTAAGAAATAAATAAAAGCAAATAAGTAAATGTAAATGAATGAAAAAAAGCTAAATAATAATTTTACATTCGTATTCGCCTGAAAATGGCCGAATATTCGACAATTCGAATAAGAATATTCGTGCATCACTAATACATACATACACTGATTAACATAATATATTTCTTTGTTGCATCACATAGTCGGGTAAAAATAAAATCAACAATAGTAAAATTTCCACACAAATTCGGATCAAACTTTATAAGAAATTTAAAAGTCTTGTTCCAAAAAAGTGTTGCTTAATGAAAGTACATTTTGTGTTTACAATTTGAAGTAAAACAAGTAGAAAATAAATAATAGAAAACTTTGAAGAAAACCCGATTATCATTAACACCCTTTCATGCCAATCCCTTCTTTTCTTTGTCTCCTCTAATTAAAATTAAATTAATTGTCATTCTTTTCCTATTATTATTTTGTGTACAAATATCTCTTATTCTCCAACTTATCAGGCTGCTGGCCACCATTTACTTTATGGGCAATTTAAACTTTTAAATAAATGCTTTCAAATGATAAAAGCAGATATGATGAAAAAAAAGCTCTAAAAAGTTTTCTTTACAATTTTACTACTACAGACTCACAGTCTGCCACACGTTTACTCTTCATTCTTTAGATGATTGAATGTTCTCAAGTTTATTGAAAATAAGAAAGTTGCTATTTCTTAGAAAATTAAGTTCAAGGTGGCGATTAAAACGTTATTAAAGTTGAGCATAATTAAAAAGGGCTCTGTTTAATTAGAAATTGTTATTGTAGAAATATTTAATTGAAAAAATTCTTTGTTACCTTTTTTAATAGAGAAAACAAAGTATACCAGCTCTTGTAAACTTTTTATATTTACTGATTAACGTAATTGTTTGGCCAAACGAGATAATAACAAAATAAAAATACTTCTTCCACAAGAAGAGAAAACCAATTTTCTCAAGTCCACAACAAAGTTAATATAAGAATAGTATAAAAATGTAAGCTTTGAAAAATAATAAATTACAAAACAGTGATGGCTAATAATGCGGTGCGCAGCTGCGCTGTAATTTTAAAAACTTTCTTAACTTTATTTGCTTTCAGTTAACTTTTGAAAAATAGTATAGTTGTATAATAAAAAAGTTTTTATTTATTTTTTTTTAACAGTGTAAAGCAAAATATCATTTTCGTTTGCTTCAGCGGGGAGACGAACCAATGATGTCTCTGATTGAGAGACAAATGCTCTACACATTAAGCTAATGGTTACTTATTAGGACATAATGTTTTCACACTGAAAGTTAAATCTGGAATTTAACAGCTGATTTTGCATTCACACTGCAAGTTTGTTAAATTCAGGTTTCAACTCACAGACTATGTAATAACTTTTCTTAAAATAAAATAAATTTCCTGCAGAAATGCGTGTATTTGTTGTTGTAATATTTTCTGCTTTTTATAATAATTATTTGACACAATACACAACAACTGTTTGTGGTTGTATGAAAAATTAAGAAATTTTTACAATTGTTCTCACAACAATTTGAATCGTGTATTTGTGTATAAGATGCACTTTTTGTTTTTTAATTGTGAACACACTCTGTGTAGTGTATTAATGTATTTTGTATTTTTAAATAAAATATGAAATAAAAGTGTAATATTGTATTTCATTTTTATCTGAAAATTTCATACAACAAATGTTACTTTTACTTACACTCTTGTATTTAATATGATAATACCATCGATACAGGGATACAAGAGGATTTGTGAATTAAGCAATAGCGTTGTAAAATGGAAATTATTTTATATCTTGTAAATAAATGGGTTTTGCATCACTGCGCTGCAAATGAAAATTTAAATGTTCCAAACTGCTTCACTGCGCAAATAAATGTCAAATATGGTGTACAAACATAGTTACTACTAAAACAGATTATCAGCGGACTTGTATTGCATTTTAAATAAAAGTTTGCTCGTATGATGCAGAGCCCTGATGCATTTACGAACACACCCAATATTTTAAAATTATGGAACTACATACATACGTATACAAATTGAAGAACTGCTTGGAAATCAAGTTTTTGTATATAAAAAAATGCACAAATACATTAAAAATTAAGATTTTTTTATCAGCAGGGATCGATGTCAGTTATTTTCACTTCCCAGAAGTCGATGAAAATATTTTCATTGTTCTCTTTCCAAAAAAGCTCTTTTTTTTAATTTTTTTATTATTGCAGCATTAATCCATCCAAGTTGAAAATATTTCAAACATGTTGATTCTCTTCTGTTATATAAGACTTTTAGTCTTGTGCATAGAACATCTAATAAATAAATAAATAAATAAATATTTCAAGCGACATCTATTGTTATTCACTAGCATACACATTATCAGCTGCTTCTGGTCATTTGGACTTGGCAGCACTGAATTTAGCTGTTTGAAAACAAAAGTTTGAATTCCATTAAACCATTTTAAAACCAATTCAAAAATTATTTTTAGTTGGTTTTAACAAAAACAATTTGTATGATAAAACCAGGTTTTATCAATTTGTTTTTAACATTAAAACCAACTTTTATTAAAATCATGTCAGTGTGAAAAGACTAATATAAGTAAGACATAATTGTGCATAGTTAATAACGCAGATATGATAATTTTCATTGTCGTAAATTAATAATGTTAAGATCATGCTTAAATTACAAAAGTATTACCTAAGTAAATCAATGCAATTCCCGTATGTTATTTGGCTTGGAAATTGTGTAAATAAATTTGTAGTTTTAATACACATACAGTTCTCATACATATTGCAGATTAACAAGTACAACTAGTTTCATTAAAACCCGTTAAAAATCACTTTAAAATTTTCTAGATTTCTTGCTTTACGAAAAAACGAACGTTATTGACATCGAAAAACTGACAGTTAGTACATTATTTTTCTTTCTGATATTTTTTTTCTTAATTTTTTTTCTTTAAACCCCTACAAATAATTTGTTTGTTTATTTATTTTACTTTGCATTTCCCTACAAATTTATTTGATTGTTACCGCAAAAGCATTTTAAAATAAAGCAAAAACCTAAAGAATGGTTAACCGAATGTGTGCGCAGTCATGTCAACAGATAAACCAACTAAGAAAATGGACATAAGGAATGTGATAATTTATATTTCCAGCTTTGGTTTAGAAAAATTTTTTTGTTGTGAATTTTTAAACAAAATTGTCACCGTATGTAAGTTGAAAGCTCACAGTGCGCAATTTTTTTGTTAGAGGTATTAAAAATAAATATTAAAGTTTGTCAAATGAAAGCATTTTACGGAATTTTGTATTATACTGTACAACAAAAACAGCAGATTCTGGCTGAGCAGACAAAAAATATACGTATGTCGATGTTTTCGAAGCTTACATTTGATTTATATTGGGGGGGGGGGGCGTTAAATGAAGTAGTTAGCACGTTTCTACAAAGGTCCTGGGCTTGAGCCTGGTATCTAAGAGTCATTAAAAATAACAGCACCACTCATTTTTCTGATGTGCATTCATGCCCCCTTGTATCAGTTGTTTTATTAAAAGTTTTACTGATGAAGTCATAGACACTGGTCACTGAACTACACTCGCTTCAGCGGATATTATATAATGCTTACGTTACATCAGAGCGCCCTCCTTTGTCGGTATTGTGTAGCAGAATCATGGGTGCAGTAAAATAACTATATTACCAATAATACTAAAAGCATCATCGAAAATTTAATACGCGTCATTGACACTAGAGGCGCTGCAGCGCACTGCATTACTAAAAATGTGCAAAACGCAATTTGTAAAATAGTGAAACTTTCCTCTATCTCTTCCTTTACCTCCTGTCTTCTCTACCACTATCCCTTTCCTAAGGAAGGTAACATCTCTTAAAAAAAAAGTGAGATGTAAATTCTCACTCCTTTACAATATTGTTGTGGTGAACAGACATCGGAACACATGTGACCCTTATGGCGTTTTCTTTTCTGGAAAATGTGTAACATTTTTAAACCTTTTTTAAAAAAAAAATCAATTTAGCGTTCGTATGATATAATAATTTCTAACAAAATGTATATCAGAAAATCATTTTATTGCGAATTTTCATTGAAAAGTGTAATAAGTGTAAAACTTTTTTGCTGAAAAGAAAATGCCCTTAGATTTTAGCTACAGAATGCGACCTACACGAGTTACATTTTAAATCCTCTTACTCTTCCCTGCTTGAAAATGTTGCCTCCTTTTCGAAGAAGAGATAAAAAAGGGCACCTTAAGTATGATATCACGGATGAAAATGATGTACACAAACTTCTCCTTAAACTCTCTGTAAACAAAACTGGACAACAAACTAAAAACATCAGAAAGTAGACAAAACTTTCAATATCCCTGCTTTTGTCTTAAATGTAATATGAGCTCGGCAGTTTTATATTTAATCCTATGCTAAACATTAGTGTGGAATAGTCAAGGCATTTTCTTCTTTTTCGTCTTTTTTTATTTCTTTTGTAAACAGATATATAAAATGTTAAGATTTATACTCAAACAGTGCGAATTGCGCTTAAAATGATAAACAAGGGATTTATGGAAATTTCCAGTCCCTAATTGCGAATAACTTTATATAAACCCTAATCTAGATTTTAAGTTTTGACTTTTGCGTTCTTTTTGAAAATACGAAGTTTCGATTACCATTTAAATCAGACTAACGTCCCTTTTGACAGTGTATGGTTAAGAGTTATCGTGAAGTTTAACTGACAGTGTTTCATACCAAACTTGCCTTTAAAGTCCCTGTTAGCTTTTTAGTTGTACATTGTGAAAAGGGCCGTTAGACTTAAACTTCTAAATCATAGAAATACTTCTTGATCTGTTCCGTCTGAAGAGTTTTTTTTTTAATTTCATAAAAATATTCCATTATGCAACGTTATATAAAATATGTGGCATATATTTCTGCTTGTTGTACAAAGCTAAAAAGAATTAGTCGTCCACACCACTAGTCCCAGATTTAAAATGAGATTTTAAATGTAAATTACCAAATGGAATAAAATTTGCGTTATTCTCATGCAAATCTGCACTAGAGCATTAAAAACTTAGTTATATAAAATGTAAATCTTTTATCGATTTTACAAAACTGTTCGAACATCATTTTAAGCCATTTTCCCTCCCTTCCAAAGCTTATCGTCATCTTAACAGTTGATTTGCTATTTTTTATTTTTTTTTGTGAAAACAAATGTAGATATAAAATCAATGAATTGTATTCAACAGTAGTTGCATATAAAACTTATTTTTTTTTTATTTACAATCTATGTTAAAAGCTGGAAAAAATACAAACAACTCGGTGATTCATATATAAGCTGTTTATCAATTTTCGACTGACGATGATTGTAAAATGAAGTTTACATAGACGGCACAACTGCACCAATTTTGTAAACACATTTCGGGCACAACAAAAACCCTAATAGTAAATGTTTTTAAATCCTTCTCTCTGCTAGAAATAACCAGTAAAGCGGCCTTTAAGTAGGCCCTTGTTCATATATAATGCAGTAAAGTACCCTTAGAAGAAATAAATTATAAATGTACATATGTACATAACATATGTATGTATGTATATATAAAAAATTACATCTTTAAGAATTCACCTTTTTTATAAAAAAATCACTTGGTAAGACCAAGTAAATTTTTACAAAAAAGTACCTATTAAAAAAATTACATATTTACAAAAATTTACGTTTAAAAAAATATAGTTTAACAAAAAAAGTACATTTTTACAAAAAGAACCCTTTTAAAAAATGTACCTTTTTACAAAAAAGTACCTTTTTACAAAAAGTACCTTCTCACAAAATGTACATTTTTACAAAAAAGTACCTTTTCTACAAAAAAGTTCCTTTACAAAATTCTTCGTTGGAAATGCAATCTTCTACAAAAAAGTAAATTTTTACAAAAAGTATCTTTTTAGAAAAGCTTTAATTTATTACAAAAAACTTTTATTACCATTTAACAGGAGAGTATTTTCTTTCCAGGAAATTTTTTCTAAAAAAAATTGTTTTTTCAAAAAAGTTCTTTATTACATTAAAGTACCTTCTTAGAAAAAATATATTTTTTTCCAAAAATTACTTTTTAATGTTATATAATATATGTATATTTTTATAAAAACGTTTAAAAAAAATACTTTTTGACATCAAAGGCCCTTTAAAAAATTCCTTTTCACAAAAAAATAAATTTTCACATATGTTTTACAAAAATACCCCTTTTTACAAAAATCAAATTAAATTTAGGAAAATAATTTTTTTTGGCAAATATTTATCTTTACAAACAATTAATTTAAAAAAAGTATATTTAAAAAAAATTTACCATCAAAACCCAAAAAAAGTACCTTACCAGAAAAACTTTAATTTATACAAAAAAAATTTAGCCTTTTTACTGCTTTTTACGAAATGGTGCGTTTTACAAAATTATACTTTTTAAAAAAGTACCATAATACACAAAAGGTCTTAGCAAAAATTGTACTCTTTAAAAAAGTACCAAAAGTAATTTTTTGCCCAAAATTGTTTTTTTTTGCTTTGTTGCAAAAAATTACTTTTTTCATGCATTACTACGAAAATTATTTTATTACGAAAAGTAAATTTTAAATATAAGCAATTTTTTTTAATTTTTGCCCAAAATACATTCTGACAAAGATAATAATTTTTCATAAAATTAATTTATTTTTTCTAATAAAAAAGTGGATTTTTTTTCTTTTGAAAAATCTTATTTAAAATAAATACCTTTTAACAAAAAGTACCTAATTGATTAAAGTCTTTTTTGAAACAGATGATAAAAGACTTTTTTCTTGAAAAAACACGCCCACCTAAAAACATTAATTTTGAACAAAGAATAATATTTTCATAAACTCGAAAAATTTACCTTTTTACAACATAATGTTTTGAAAAAATGGTACTTTTTACAAAATTGTACTTTGTTTTACAAAAAGCTACTCTTTTTCATTAAATAACCTTTTTTCATAGAAGACATTACTATGAAAAGTAGAAAGACAATTTTTTTAAATTTTTGGCAAAAAAGTACTTTATTTCTTAAAAAAAGGGGCCTTTTCTCCTATAAAAAATTCTTTAAAAAAAATAAATTTTAACATAAAATAGATTTTAACAAAAAATACTTTTTAACAAAAAGGACCTTTTTAATAAAAGAAATTTTTAAAAAATCTGATATTTCCGTAATTGTAATATATATTAAAATAAAATTTTAAATTTTGTACTATACACTTTATAAACTGTGCATAATAATATAAGTTACAATTCTCATTTGGTTAAGGTTAAAATTTATTTGAGTAAATGTGAATTTAAAGCCATAGTTGTTATAAAAGGTTTGAAAAATTTTTGTTTTGTGTAAACATTTTTTTTTATTCATTTAATAAATACAAAATACTTTCCTAAAAAATCACACCAAATTTTTTAATATTAAAGAAATCAATTAAATTTTTCTACATTCATAATTATATTTTTAGTTTTAATAGCATTTTTGCCTTTAATTTACACCAAACATCAAAATATCCTGAAGCTGATTTTTTCTTCATTAGAAATGTGATAAAAAAAAAATAAAACTCTGTGGTTATAATGCTTTAGTCATGGAAATTGAAGTATTTCCTTATGACAAGATATTCTGGGTACTAAGTTTCGTGTTAGTTTTTTTTTCTTTACTAAAGTAAAAGGCAACGCTGAATATATTCAAAAAAATTTTTGATAGGAAATCAAATACATCTGACGTCAATTTCTGTTTAAAAATGGCCTTCAGCTTTCGACGTAACACTATACATAAAAAAAACGTTGCTTTCACTGAAATAGTAAATCTAAAAAAACTCTAAATTTCGCTTTTTTCTTGTTTTTTTTTGTTTTTACCGAATCCGTATTGAGTTTTTGTTATGGTATTAGTCTACTGGCAATACACCTAAATTGTTGCCATTCACTTATTGTTAGAATGTGTGCACTAGTATCGACAGAGTAAATTTACAGTGTGACGATTGTAAAGCTTGGCAACACTTGGGAAGAATGCTGCTGTGGTCATACAAAACTTATTTAAATGATTGTTCGCCACGAAATGCAAATGACAAAATTATAATTTTTCAGTAGAGCACAAAAAAAGTCTTTTAAACGTAAGATTATTTTTTGGTGTTTTTTTAGCTAATCAAAAATAATGATAATGAACATTTAGTTTTCTTTTTGTACTGCTGTTACATTCATCAATTACTTTCAACAATTCCGTTCGTATAATTTTGTTAGTTACTTTTTTTTATTAAATTTTGACAGCGATAAGATGCATTGATTTGTATGGTTCTATGTTTGAATAATGCAAGAGACTAATGGAGCCATAACCGCCAAAAAGGGGATAACCGCCACATATTGTGGACCTCAAGTAGTCCATTTTGGTCAATAAATTAAGTTCGAAAAAATCTCGTTTAAGCTTTTTTTCGGCTATGGTACGCTATTAACCGTAATATGTGAAAAAACATTGTTTCGAAAAAATGTTCTTTTACAAACTTATTCGCGGGAAAAAACCATGAGCCATGTTGAATCAAAGTTATTTCAAGTTAAAACAACATAGAGTTTAATGTAGTCATTAAATTTTATTAATTATTTCACTTAAACGTCTGTAAATTGGAACAGGCATCAGAAAAATGTTTGCATATATTTGCCCTTAATTATGAAAGTGGTCTAATACCTCGTTTATACGCAAATCTTATCTGCAAATAAAACTATTTGCAAATACTACGTTTATACGTAGATAGAATACACTACTATTTGTGAATTATATTGCCACACATTGTTAAATTTGTATTACATTTCTTACAAAACAAAAATAATTGGCAACATTTTACATCTTATTTGCAAAAAGTGGCGTTATTTGCAAATAGCTTTCGTGAGTTATTAACAGGGAAACCAGAAATATGCGCATTCAATATGCACTTAAAACTTCGAAATATGCACTTAAAACTCAAAAAATATTTTCTTAAAAATAACATAAATTGGATTATTTGGAAATGAAAATTTAATTTTAATTCAGCAATTCAATAAAATTTACATATAACAGTACGAATGCACGAGCAGTTTTTATTTCTGAGCATAAGAACTAACGTCGGCAGAATGACGCCAGAAAAAAGTTTGTGTTCAAACTTATTTTAAGGGGAGGCTAGACGTATAATGTTAAAAATCAAAATTGGGCTTGTCGTATGTATACAAAATGCGAGTTTTAAGTTTTGATTTTTTAATAATTCTGTCACAAAACACATATTTGATGCTTCTGCTTGATTTTTTTTTATAATAAAGTTATTATTTCCAGTTTCCCGCCATTATTTTCTACGAAAAAGGTAAATTTGACACCTTGTGTTCTAACATAATTGCTCAGACCTATTTTCGAGCAATTATTTCCAAACATGTGTTCGAACACTAACATTTAGGGTTTACACAGTAATTTTTTGTGTTAGCAACAGAAATTGACAATTGCCAACACAAAAATTTCCAAACTTATGTCTCGTGTAATCTCACTGTAAAAAAGACAAAAATAAAATAAACAGTACGCAACAATAAAAAAATTAATTAAGAAAAAAATTTAACTTTTACTTTAAACGCGATCACGATATCAGATTTATGACTTTGGAACTGTATTTTGAATAATAAGATAAGCTTTTTATTTATAGTTGTTATTGCAATAAAGAAAAACTTTTCACTTAGCATTTTACAAAAATCGCCGCCTGTCACATCTAAATAAACTTTTATACATTGAAAATGTTCGGGGCAGCGTTCGTCACAATTACCAAACCAAGTTTTTATTGAAATTAGCGTCCAGTGAGGATGTTAAAACACATGTTCCACCAGTTTAAGTTGAAATTTGGAATATACAAATCAATAGTATTAGTTCCAGCATTAAAATTTAGCAGAAAAAAAATTGGATATGGACGATTTAAAATAGTTTAATTTTCTTGTTTCCTTTTTTCTTTCACAAAACTGTTTACAAGTGAGTGAAAATTAAAAAGTTTTAAATCGTTCATTCTAAATTTCGATGTTAGAACACATAATAATAATTAGTATATTCTAAATTTCAACTTCTTTAAAGTCTAACTTCATAATGGTAGCAAAATATTGCTCCTCCATACTACTGTTACTTTCGCTACAAAATGAAATTTTGACCAAAAAAAGTTGAAATTTTTACCAAATTTTTTTTTTAAATATTAAAATAATTTTTTTTTAAAAAGTACCAAAATATGCTCTAAAAACGCCAAATAAGCTCTAAAAATTCGAAAAATGCTCAAAATATGTGTGTTAGACCGAAGTATGCAAAAACATGCTTTAAAGGGTAAAATATGCAAAAATATGCACTAACAAATCGATGCCAGAATTCATAAAAAGTTCTGAAACGGATAAATATCTTAATTCCGCATTGATATATCAGACAAGAAAAAACATGCAATTTCATATTTGTGGTTTCCCTGGTTATTAACTTATACCATATTTACATTAGGCATTTTTTCATGAAATTTCATGAATTTTGTTGCACGCAACTTTTTCTATTTGCTAATTGTAGCGATATAAGGGAGAATGTTATATAAAAAAGGACGTAGAATGAATCTCTCATGCATTTTTGCTTCGAAATATTAAATTAATCTTAAATAAAATTCAATAAATATTTAATAAATTTAAAATAAACTTATATTACTCGAGACTTGTACAACTCTGAATTAAAATATTGGTTAATTAAAAAATATATATTTTGATTTATTCAAATGTAATTTACTAAATATCTCGACAAGAGAGGCCTAGATATGAATTCGAAAGTCATCGTCATCGTAATTAACGCTGCAGCCATAAGAATTTATAATAACAAATTATTAAATCGATCCTTATTTTCGATTTAATCGTAAGCGACAAAAATTAAATTTTTCATTAGAAGGATTTTCAAAATATTTTAATAAGTTGTTTTACGAAAACTGTTGATGATTCTAAACTATGAGTTTGCTCATAAAATTTTAATATCAATAAAAAGCTATATTTACGATATCATGTCAGTTACGATAAAATGAAAAAAAGGCTTGATTTAGTTAAATTATCGATATCATATAGACGTCAACAAAAAACTTTTAATTAATTTTAACTTTGATATAATATGAACGTCGGCTAAATCTGACAGCGCCTTTAAAGTGACCTCAACGGCAACAACAACTTGCACTATACGAGGAATTATTTTGTGTATATATGACATTCTTTTTTAACTATCATTGGGCTTTTAATGTAAGACAGTTTTAATTTTTATTATTATTTTTTTCTTATTTCTCAAATCTTGATGCATTTAGCACTACTGTAAAATATTTAGACAGAGAAAAACACCAGCAAAAAAACAATTTGCCAACTAAATAAAATTGTGCTTCCTAAGTTTGTTAGAATTTTATTTTTATTTCTAAAAGTAGTATTTGATTTTGTTCTTGTAGTATTTCCAGTAAAAGTGATGAAAAAAATATATATTCGATATTTTTATTGTAACGTGAGGCAAAATAAAAAAAAACAAGCAAACAAACCAAATCAATTGCACAACTGTACCAATAATGTTGTTTGGTGAACATGGGAGCTTATGTTGGTAAAAAAGATTTAAGATTTTATAGTTGTCTGATATAGATAAAATAAAAATAAAATATAAATTTTTTCAGTTGTTCGATTTATTATAAAGAAAATATAATCATTCTTATTCTAGTTGACAACATCAATGTAATACCAAGAAATTAGGCCAGTTCTTTTCACTCTCGAGAACAATTTTAAGCCACTCGTAGTTTTTTTTCGGTTCCCTAAAGCCTAGAAAATATTATGAGGCCTGTTAAAAGTAGACGGATGTTTTTGACAACGGATGGACAAGCCCCATTTGTTGGCATTGTATTGACGTGACTTCGATGTTGACAACTGAAATAAAAGTGAATATATGTTTTAATACAAAATAATACTTTTCATACAAAAAAATAAAATAAAGTAATAAATTCTCAAGTCGGTTGTATATTTTTATATTTTTTTAAATTAAATTTTTTAATCTGAGAACGTAGAGCTTCCATTGGGTGCAATTGTCGCGAAACTGGGGGGATAATGCACACTAAGTTTTTTACATTGATCTTATATACTTTTACTTAAACGGATGATACACAACTAGGCTTATAAGTTATTGTAAAAAAAAGTATGTGGGGGCCACGTCCTCCCTATAAAATTTATTGTTACACCTTGCACTCTTCTACTTAAATGATTCTTATGAAACTTGGCACATATATGGATTTCTAGGAGTGACACGATCCTGCTTTTAGAAAATTGGGCTGGCCATGCCCATTTAAACATACTGCTTTATTATATATACTTGTACTCTACTTCGATTCTTGAAAACTTTGCAGATACCTTAAGCTCTTGCGAGGACATAATATTGTAGGCGAAGCAGTAGAGATTATACCCTCTAAAATTTAGTATTTTATTTACAGTGCTTTTATTATACCGATTCTTATGAAACTTGTCATACATACTGACCTCTGAAATTAAAGAGATCTGTACCTGTACTTTTATTACGATTAATGTATTACTATAATGAATATAATAGTGTTTTCACACTGAAAGTTAAAACCATAAACAGCTGATTTTGCATTCAAACTGCAAGTTTGTTTAATTCAGGTCTTAACTCACATACTGTCTAATAACTTTGGCCAAAAATAAAATAAATCTGCTGCAGAAATGCATGTATTTGTCTCTGTATTTTTTCTGCTTTTTATAACTTTTATTTGACAAACTGTACAACAACTCTTTTTTTTTTTGTATGAAAATCTAACAATGCATTGTAAAATGGAAATTATTTTATATTTTGTAAATAACTATTTTAAAATTATGGAAGTAGTAATACAAATTGAAAAAGTGCTTGGAAATCAAGTAATTGCATATAAAAAAATTTACAAATACATCACAAAATAAAACATTTTTATCGTCGGATCGATGCTAGTCATATTGTCTGTTTTCACTTCCCAGAGTTCAATAAAAATATTTTTTAATTATTTTCCTTCCAAAAAAACAGTTTTTTCCATAATTTTTTCATTATTTTTGCTACAGCATCCATTTTAAGTTGAAAAACTTTCAAGCGACATCTATTGTTATTTACTAACAAAAACATTATCAGCTGCTTCCGGTCATTTTGACTTGGCAGCACTGAATTGAAAACAAAGTTGCATTTCATAAAAGCAATTCTAAAATGGTTTTAAGTTGGTTTTAACAAAAATAATTTTGTATGGTAAAACCACGTTTTAACAGTTGGTTTTAACGTTAAAATTAACTTTTATTAAAACCATGTCAGTGTGAAAACACTATAACAAAACCTTTTTGGACGTTGCTATTCAGAAACATATTTTAACGAAGTTTTGCTGTTGGTTGGGGAAAAAAATTATGACACAAGATACAATTCATTGAGTTTTTCTTTATTATTCTTTGTGCTTTTCGCTTATTTTAACATTTTCAAAGCAGAGATTACACATAATATTGAACTTATTTTGAGTAAAATAAATTTGGCCACTATAGTAAAAAAGAAATTATGAAATCACATTAGCGTTGCCGTAAACGAATAAATTTGTCGATGAATACTACCATTTTCGGTTTGCAAAAAGTTACAGAATCCAGGTACTGGCATTAGGAAAAGTGAGCGGGGCCATGCCCAATAAAATTAAGTATCATATCAATTCTGCCTATGTCCACGAGAGTTGCTGTCTATAGTTACAAAATCTAATATTTGTAAAAGTGGGCGGGACAATGTGCCTTAAAATTCAATATTGGCACTAAAAAGCTAAAAATTTAAATAAAAAAAAATTAAATTGATGTCGATTTAAAATGTAAAAATAATTTAGATTCATATTAAAGTCCTGCACAAGAACATTTATAAGGCCTTTCAAGAAATGAAAGATTTTTCAAATGCTTTACTACAGCGAAATATTCTAAAACAAACGCTAAGGGCCGTGATACACTATTATACAAAGTCGTGCGATCTATGAAAAATTACATCCCTGGTATGATGGAGTTTATGCAGTAACAATTCAGCACACCAGGGTTGTAATTTTTCTTAAACAATACTGTTGGCAAGACACTTATTTCAATTATTTCCCAGTAAAAAAAGAGACTCCAAAAAAGTCATGAAAATGTAGAGTTTGCGATGTGGAAGTAGTGCAAATTTCGATCCGATCTAATGATTTTTACATAGGGTTGTCATTGCAAGAAGTTCTCTTTTTCGATGCCTGGTCACTGAATTGGAAGCGATATTAGAAAAATTCACTTTTTTGTGTTCTATAATAATATTTTTATCTAGAAAAAATGGTAAATAGTTGCCTTTTTTAACAATTCGTTTCTTTTTATACGAATTTAAGCCCGAAACAGTGTTTTCATATAAATTTAAGCAAATAACTTTTAAATTTTAGATTAAAAATATTTCATAAATTTCTTAAAAAAATAATTTTTTGAGAAAATTTTTAGATATTTTAATTGAACTGTAGTGAATTTTAATTAGAAATAATTCATAGTTAGGCTCAAGTTCAGTAATTTCAATTCTTATTGAATGAAATATTTTTTATTAATTAATGTGAGTTTCTAAAGAAGAGAAGAAAAATTAAATTTAGACTTTAAGCTGGGGGAAATACCGATACTTTTCTGTGCAGTTGTATACACAACAATCGTTTCTCATATTCCGTTTCATTTTACATTTAAGTTAAATAGCTGATGTTAATAAGAATCTCTACCCAAGTAGATAGACTAGGGTGCTGATGAAGTGCGTGGCTGCACAGAAAAGTATCGGTATTTCCCCCAGCTTAAAGTCTAAGTTTAATTTTTCTTCTCTTCTTTAGAAACTCACATTAATTAATAAAAAATACTTCATTCAATAAGAATTGAAATTACTGAACTTGAGCCTAACTATGAATTATTTCTGATTAAAATAATTTTTTTTTAAATTCTGGTGAGTATTTTGTAACACTATGGAGGAGTTAAAAGGTTTTGTTTGACTAAAATAAGATTCTACATGGTTTATTGCTCACTTTCGGCAAATTAAAAATATCGATTTTTTGGAAGCAATGAAAATGTAGTTCCACTAGAATGACTTCCATTTTTTTCACTGGGTTGTCTTGCCAATAGTGTTGTTTAGCGTTTGTTTTAGAATATTTCGGTGTACCAAAGCATTTAAAAATCTCTCATGTTTTGAAAGGTCTTATAAATAGTCTTGTGCAGGACACTAATTCATATGCCCTTTAGTTTCATAGTAAATCGTTTAAGTAGCTTAAATGTTTTCTTATTGAGTTTTTTGTACTACCCCATTGTGCAGCGCAAACATATGGTTCGGTATTTTCTCTGCTTTAAAATTACAACAAATCATTTTTCTTTTTTTTTAGTTTTTTTCTTCTGCCATGTCTTTCCACTCCAGTAAGTTCTTTATATTCCTTGATGCTTTCTTCCGTATTTGAACTAGAAAAAGGAAGAAAACTAAAGAAAAGGAAACGCTCATAGCAAAGCAAAGCAAGTAGGTTTATTCATGCTAATCCTTTTGCAGTAAATTTAAGTTTTAAAAATAAGTGAGAAAGACGGAAGAAATTAATTTCTTGTTCAATCGCTATTAAATATTATTACACACGATTACGCGTTAAATGAATGAGACGAAGATGAAACTGCTACACATTACTTTGAGTTAAAAATATTTAAGATGGTGACTATGCTAACATATTAGTGGGGAAAACTATTTTAGCCTTTCTCCACCATTTACATACAATATTTTTACTATCTTTTTGTGACAATTACAGTTTTTAGACCTTTTAAGATGATTTTAATTTATTCATGACGCGCCAGGCGTGAATAAAAGCACACTGCATATGTATGAGAATTAATTATTAAAACGCAACAACACCAAGTGTTTGCTTATACCCAGTTGATCATAAGTTTGAATACTAACATTTCCAGCGACTTTTTCTACAATGTAATTGGGAGGAAGTGTCTCAAGTTTTTGGAAAATAGTTAACGTAAAATTTTCTTCAATAGCTGAAAATTTCAATAAACTGCATTTGAGTTTGTTTTTAAATTTTGGTCAACTGGGCTTACGAATATATACCATTTTGTGTATATGTATGTATATTTGTTTGTGTGCCTTGTATAGTTAAGTATATGCCCATAATTATAATATTTTGCTTAAATGTGTAGCGTTGTTTAATCTCATTAAATCTTTCTCCACTGGCTTCAAGTGAAGTGTAAAAGCAATTATCATGTTCGTATTGTCATGGCAAGGCGGACGATATACAACATAGTAATTTTTATATAGAGCGTATTTTATTAACACCTTCTTAAATTTAAATATAAATAAAATATAAATTGTGTGTGATGTGTCAACGAAAGTTTTTCTGCATTTGAATGGTTGATGAAAAGTTTTCCGCCATTATGTATAAAATATAATATCCTGAAAATGCTCGTGGAGACGCATCTGAAATATTCAAATTTATATGGATCTGGTGCATAAATTAATTTGCATTTGACCGATAATATGGGTTCTTTTGGCTTTGAGTCAGGCTCTAGTTTAGGATTTATTCGCATAAATTTTAACTTAACAAAAGCACACTAGAAAAATTCACACGATCTCAATGGTTCGTTAAAATAATTTCCTCACAAGACAATTGCTCGTGCATAATATTGAATTTGGCGTGAATTAGGTGTCACTTAGCGCTGTTCTATTGAATTCAAACGTGTGTAGTTAGTGTCCATATCAGAGAATTCCAATTGGTACTCCAAAATAATATATATAATGCTTAGTAGTCGTACTGATTACTAATTTGATTACTTTTTTTTGAAAGGTGAAGTAATGATTAAATTACGATTACATTCAGCTTCTTACGATTACTAATTGATTACGATTATTAACAATGGAAAAGTATTTTAAATTACTTCAAATTACAAAAAATAATCAAAATGAATCAAAAGTAATTAAAAAATAATACGATTACTTTTAAAGATTACTTTTAATTCTTTTTGATTATTTATTAATAATAAAAAGTAATCTTTGGAACAAATCGGATTATTTTTTGATTACTTTTGATTTGTTTTGCTTATTTTTTGTAATTTCTAGTAATTCAGATAGATTACTTTTCGATTATTACTAATCGTTAACAATTATTTATCATAAATTCTTTTAAAGGGAATTATATAATCAGTACAATTTGTACTGATTATATAATTTGTAATGTAATCTAATTGATTCCTAATCGTAATCGAAATTGAACAATTCTGCTTTAAAAGTGAATTCATATTAGACGCCATGTATTAACGTAGCATGTATTATACTAAACTAATAATGAATGATGTCTTTTAATAAGCAAAGCACGATGGATGTATAAGAGTATTTACAGCGATGTCGCGAAGACTGCTTGTTGGTAACAAACAATCAAAGGAAGTAATGTGTTTAACTAGGGGTCTCCACTTGCCATTAACTTGGCATGGGCATCATGTCGTTTATCGCAAATGGCTAATGGAGACCGCTCATGTCCAATTTTCCTCTGACATCAATGCCCGAGCATATGTCTGAGCAACAATGTCCGCCATGAGATTCGCCGTCCGCAACCATTTGCAATGGAAAGAAAAGAGACAGAACCAAATTGGTAAATATTCCATCTCTATTGCACTACCGCAAAAGACTGTGATATGCCTGAACATGGACATCGTACGTGTTCACCACAACAAGGAACTTAATGAATTTTTCACAGTTGCTCTGCCGACGTCATATTCATGTCATGTCCAACTCGATGGCTAGTGGAGACGTAGGGTAAATGTGATTTTTTTATAGCAAGCGCACACAACTAATGACAATACATGTGCGTGTTTGTATAAAAGATCATGCACAAAACGAGTGTGCGTATCTGCATGTATGACGTTTGTATACGCGCCCATGCGTATGAAGAAGCAAACATCACAAAATTTTTTCGTTACGAATTACTTTCTCCCTTACTCCTATACCTGCAATAACAGAAACAAATGTCTTGCCAACAGTGTTGTTTAGAATTTAATTTAGAAAAGCATTTGAAAAATTCCTCATATCTTAAAAGTTCTTCTAAGTGATCTTGTGCAGAGGTCTAATACGTATAACTATGAACATCCATTACCTGAGTATTTTTATTTATATTATGTTAATTTACGCAGCATAAACGAATATAACTTAAATATATAGATTGTGTAAGCTATAATCTTACGCATGATTAAAAAAATACTTTGATTATTAAACGGCTACACGTGCGTATATACAGGGCTATTTTATTTACACACACACATAAATCATATTTTCAAACAACCAAAAAAACTTGTTTATTCCATTTGATATACACAAATGTATATATACGGTGCGGAATGGTCAACAAATATCCCGAGTATCATTAGTATATTGTTTTATTCGACTAAATATCCATACTCTGAGTATAAGCATACAGTGAATACGCTTGAAACGCATTGTCAGTTTTATTTATGCTTGTAGAGTATTTTAGTTTTTCCCATAAACGAAGTAAAAATGTTCTTGTATGATGGAATCAGCTTTAGTGGTAGTGGCACGAGAGAAAATATGTGCTAAAACCAGTTAGTAAAATAAGGTCTACTAATTTAAGTATATTTTTACTGTTTACTCATATCGACAAATAAATAAATACAATTTAAGTTAAATCAATGCATATTGAAATTATTCAAACATTGAGAAACAATAAATAAATAAATAAATAAATAAATAAATATTGAATTAAATATATTGCGAAAATAGTTAATAATTAAAAACTTCTCTTTAAACTAAATACACATGAGTGCAGTTATGCATTAAACTTAATTATAATGAGTTATTTAATGTTCATATGAAATGTGGCCAATACTTGAAATCAATAAATTATTGTTAACAAATTCTTTGTGTGAAAATTGTAAATACTACTACGAAGTGACTAAAAAAGTTAAAAGAAAATGGCCAGCCCAAGTAAAACTCCTGCCCCAGCTAAACCACCTCGCTTACGTGACTTCAGCACATCAACATCAACATCAATGACAGAAACTTGTGGCCTACAAAATGAGACGGTGATTAAAAATTCAGAAAAAAAGAAAAAACAATTGCAATTTCGTAATCCTTTGGTGTGTCCTGAAATAAGGAAACCTACGACGACATTAACCTTTGATAGCAACAATGAAAAGCAAGTAATATTGCACGAAGAGTCAGTACAGCGAAAGGCCCAGAAGCATGCACAGGTAGAGTTTTCTAAAAGCCACTGTATTGACAGTGTCAACAAAATGGAAGCTCCAACTACTTTGGCAAGTTCTACATGTGAGAATGATCACAAGTCTACTGGAAAAAATCCATCAAATAACATGACATTACGAAGAAATATTGAATCACTTAAACAACCCACAGCCTGCATCAATAACAACAACTCGGCTTCAAATACTGGCAAGGATTTAAGAAATGGTGTCACAACTACAAGTGCATATAAAGCAAGTGGAGCAGCATCAACATTAACAGCATCATCGTTGTCGTTTACTACAGCTGCTGTGTCATGCATGTCACCAATGCAAACAACAACAACAACAAAAAGAACATCTACAACAGCGACAGATTCTCTAAAATTTTCAGTAAACAAGACGGAGAGTATTGAATATCGTCTAGCCCATGGCTGCACAAGTTTAATGTATGCATGTCAACATGGTGACATTGCAGTGGTTTTAGAGCAAATACGTTCGAAGGTAAGTAGTGCAAGTGAATACACTTTTATTTTTGGTGTTTTTTTTGAAAAAGTATACGTGTGTCTGCATAAGTATTTGCAACAGCTGCTCGTTCACATTTTCTAAAAAAATATTGCTTTGAAAATAAATATTATTCATATCGATTGTTTGAGATAAAAGATTGATACTTTCGTAAAACATTTTATCATTTCTTAAGGTGCAGTTGTTTGCAGTGTATAAAATAAACGAGAATATATTGAAATATATAAACATTTCTTGCAACATTAGTTATTTGTTTTGCGAAATCATTCATACGTATCAGGGCCAATATGTCATGCCGGCTTGTCTAAATAAAAGCATACTTATATCACAGTGATAAGCCCAAGCGGAAGCAATTTAAGCATAAAGATATGCAAGAAAAAGTTGCAGACATGGTCATGTAAACAACAATTTAAAGGGTCTTTGGCAATAATCGTTGAACTTGTTTATGTTCCTTCAAAAAGTTTTACAGGGGGGAGTATTTTAAGGCAGGTTTCTTTTGATTATCTGCAAAAAAACCTCTTCTAAAAATTCAACAACATCCAAGGATTGACATTTGAGGTAGTGCAAATTCGTAACACTTGCAATGATTTTTATATATAAGCTTGTCTTTAGAGAAAGTTCCTTTCCTTGATTCCTTTTTATCGGATTGTAATATGTCAAAAATTAAATAGAAACATTTGAAAATTATTAAATCTGTAGCAAAATACTGAATTCATGGCAATTATCCTTTATTATCTAGCCGAATGAATAATGAGTCTCCATTAACGTATATGCAGGCGCACAGTATCATGATTTCATATAACGAGTGGTAAAAAATATTGGGAGTTACCACAAAGTGGTCAAATTTGGCACAAAAATTTAATTGATAAATAAAAATTAGACCTTAAGGTTGATCATACAAATTCCGAGAATTGATGTTCTTCCCATAAGTACTGAAATTAGAAATTTTAAGTGTAGAAAAATTTCATATTAAAATCTACGAAAACAAAGTTAACTCTTTATTCTTGTTACGAATCAGCTGACTTTTTTTTGTTTACAGAAATCTAATGCAAGCCTTCCGTTTTTCTGTTTCGGTTCAACCTGTGAAAATCAAAAAAAAAAATGTTAAGTATTAAAAATATTTTGAAATAAATTGTGATTGTGCTGTTAGAATTAAAAAATAAATAATTAATTTTTAAAAGAAAAGCACAAAATTAAATTGAAAGTAAGTACTCAGATAAAGAAGCAGAATGGCACAGCACACAGAACAGAAACATTAGTCTTTACTTTAATCAAGCATTTAATTTAAAATTTTTCAACATGATTGACAGTAATTATCTAAATAAAAATTTTCCTTTTGAAATAACTTTATGGCATGTTGATTTAAAAATTCAATACTGTTAAATTAAAACAAAGAACATTTTGAATCAAAATTATTTTGCAGTGGAAACCACATGAACTTGTTACAGAAACAACGCGAAGAACTTCATATGTTGATTCAAAGTTATTTCAAATTGAAACAACATGAATTTAATTAAATTTAGCTTTATTAATTATTTACCTTACGTTTATATTGAAATAGGCATCAGAAAAATATTTGTACATATGTATGTATTATTTTCTTCCCCGGCCAAGACTTGGCGTATCGCTTGGTAGTAAACGCGCTTATTTTTGCATTCACAACAACTTTAAACATTCCTTATATATTACATTGAATAAATACAGGGTGTCTGGTAGCAGATTTATGTTTTAAAACTTAAAAAAATTTAATATTTGACACATTTTTTTGTGCTCTTAGCATTGACGATAGAATAGAAATGCGAATATTATTTTTAAAAAGTACTCGTATTTCATCCAGATGTCTTCCGTCGAGTTGAACACACTGTTCAAACGGAGGCTTGTGTTCTGTGCCATACGCTGCCGTAAATTTTATTGAATTGATGTTTTTGTATGTGTTAATCGAGGGTTGCGGGTTTTTGGAGAGCTGTAATGGTCTCGTCGCTTCAAAAAAATGGGATTTACAGTGCGAAAATGCTCCAACATCGTTTCACAAAAATTTTTGCGTAAATAAAAGTCCCATTCTTTTAGTTCTTGAACGATATGAGTTTTAAAAGGATGGAAATTCAGATGATTTGTTGAAATTTCATGAATAATCGCTCGTGGAAGTCCCAGTGAGGCTCCTCTTTTCCGTATTGAAAGTCGCGGAGTTCAATGTTTTCGGGAGTCCTTGAAAATTGACTGTGTCCTGGCCGTGAGCAGAATCTCTGCTCGCACGAACGAATTAAATTTACACTCGTTCCGTCACATTTTCGCCGAAAATTAATAAATTTGTAGACGAGCAATTACGTAAGAATCATTACTCTTAAAAAATGTCTCCACAGCGAACGCGCGATGATCATACGACCATTGTGACATCGTGACTAACACATCTGCAAGGTCGATGATTTAAGCAGCTCTACACTCCCTCCGCACCGTTTATTGCTTGTTGAAATAATCGTATTTAAAAAAATAAATTTGTCACCAGACATATGCTTTAACATAAAATTTATTTGAAATTAAGTTACATGAAAAAAAGTTATGCATGAAAAAACATAAACTTGTGAATCTCCAACTACAAAACTTTTAGCCTGTAGCAGGAAGATTTTGCTAGTTATGCGAAGTCCGTCGGCTATTTAAACAACATCAACATCAAATCAAACAACAACAAACCACACAACTGATCATTACTGTGGATTACAGCTATGAACAAAGCAAATACATACCAACACACTTAAACAACATATCATGTCTTACAAAATTTAATATGATTTGAAATCAACATTGATTTTAATTTTGTATTTTTTTCTATATGTATAACTTTGGGTTACATTCTTATTTATAGGTTACGAGCTAAGCTTTGCAAACGTTGTCTTACTCTCAACTATCATATGTTTTTTTGGACGTACCGTTAACTCAAAATCAGCTTATATGGACTTAAGAACTTTTTCCTTGTTTTTTGTATATAAGTAAAATATTTTTATAAAATTAACTATTTAAATTTTCATCAATTTTCATTTATAAAGAAAACACAACTTTCTTTTTAAATGTATCATTTAAATGGAAAAGAAAACGAGAAGTGTTTTTTTATTGCATTCGCAATTATTTATTTACCGTCAGCAAATGTTTTTTTTTAATATGTAAAATATCTTCTGCTAATATTTTTCTTTATCTCTTTTCTCTTTACAGGTAAGTTTAATACGATTGGCTTAAAGTTTTGCTAATATTGAAGTGCTCTGCATGTAAGTGAGTTGATGTAAAGAATAATAACATTCACTATTGTAATTAAGATAAAAAGAATTATTCTATATCTAGTAGATACTAACATAAATCTTTTCTCAGCATTATCTTGTTATATGCAAAAAACAAAAACGAAAAATACGAATATTATTTGTATATTTTTTTGCCGAGTTTTTTTATACAAAATATTCCTATTAAAACAGTATATTTTTTAATTTTTCTGTACTTTGAGTATTTTAAACAAATCAAGTCACTACTTGTTTTATCTCACGTTTGCTTAACTAGCGAAATTTTAAAATTTTCTGGGTAAGTTATCGCTTTTACTTTGGACCATTTCAGTACGTGATTTTATTGCGTTCATTTTCATCCGAAATAATCATTCTCAGTGCCATACTGTCGCAGCAATAAAAAAAGTTCTCTGTGTTTTTTTTTAACAAATAAGGCATTAAAGCTCACGTAATCATCAGGGAAAAGTGCATTGTAAAAAAAAATTAAATACACACACACACACTTCCATTCAAATGCGTAAAAAAGGAAACATATTCATGAATTTACAAATGATGGCCACTTTTTTTCTGCATGAATTTACCGTTGTTATTCTACAAAGAGCAAATGTTATCAAAGTCACCCATACACGTGCATACATGCATGCATATGTACACTTGTAAATATGTGTGGTACAGTGATTAGTAAAAATTTTGCTGCACTAGATAACAAGGTTACTTTTGAACGCACATGCAAACTTCTTGTTGTGGTTTTAAAAGCTTGATTGCTTTCAAAGATTATAACTTGAAATGAAAATGATCCAAAATAAGAACACAAACATTTAAGTTATGAGCAAATAATGTGAATGAATTTTTTTTTTAATTCTAAAATATAGCTTAAGAATCTTTAAATTAAGGAAGCAAATTCGAACACAGAGTTCCTGAACTTTATCGAGATACCCAAATTGCCAACAAAATAAAATATGACTAGTAAAAATTTTCTCCTTCAAAATTTCACCATCACTGTTTGTATATTTCAATGCATATCCATATGAATATGTGACACAGGTGCCAAGCTTTTGGTTGCTTATATTGTCGTATATGAAATTATTTGTCTGTCTCGAGCTTTGGCCTGAGTCAACATATGTCACAATAGCCCATGTTGTCCTTTGCATGAGTCTTATATATTGCATTCTTTTCATAGCAGCAACACTTCAGTGAACATTCTTAATCCTGAAGCCTGCAGCAAAAAAAAAGTTCGAATGAAAAACAAGGCACATTAACATAACCCAGCGAGAAAATTGAAGTTTGAAGTTTCCATTCCAAGAACATCTTTCTGCTACTCAGGAACTCATTTTGGAAAGTTCAAAAAAGTTTAGGTAAAAGCTGAAATTATATTTTGCCATTTGGTGTGTATTTAGGGAAAATTATCGTACAATATTAGTTTAGTATAAGTATTTAATTTAATTATGAATGAGTAAAAAATCTTTTTTATTGAAAAAAAGTTATAGATTTATTTTCTTAGCAATAAATAATTTTTTGAATTTCAAATAATATACAATTAATATATAAATTGATTTAAAAAATTCTCTAACTATTGTTTAGATTTTTTTTCGTGAACTTATCTAGCGTGTAAAGTGGGGGACATGTGTATGTATATTTTATGCCTCGGTAGCTGCTCAAAAGAGCGACTTCGGTAGGCCGCTACAGATAATCCATCTAATATTTTATTCAACTGAAACTAAATTATTGTAATAAATTTTTCGACCCTTTTTATTTATTGTATGTATCTGTGGCAATAAGGAAAAAGTGCTTAAGTCTTATTTTATGGTTTTGTAGGAGAACACTTAAACTTTCAAGTCGATTTTGAGAAATTTATTTCTTTTGCAGTTAAATTTAAAAATTCGTTGTTAATTGAAATTTTTTAATAAAAAGAACGTTCTACACAATATAAATGATACATTTAATTTGAAATGTATTAAAATATAAGCTGAATTATTCTGTTATTCTTGATGAGATTACAATTCGAAAAAATATAAGCACTAATTTATTGCGCTATAACTTCCTTAAGAAAACACTGCAAATAATTAAAATTTTCAGGAGGGTACTTTCGAGTCTTAAGGTGCCGTTGACTCAAAATCAGCCTATCTCGACTTGAGCACTTTTTCCTTTTTTCCATAGATAAAAATTTTATTTAAGACTTAAGTCTTTTATAAAAAGTTTACAATTTTATTTATTTGTTTATGATATTTCGCTGAAACTTTTTCAATCCTCTGCTTGTTCTATTTATGACTCGATTAGAATAAAGTTCGTTTGTGCTAGTTTATGTAGACCAAAGTAAGCAAATTAACAGACATGCCGTGTGACAACTGCTAAAAAAGTTTAAGCGTCAAACATTTTTTTTTGGTAAAAATTGAAGTTCGAAAATGATGTTGCTTAAGCTTCTTTTATTAATATAAAATAAAAATACAGCTCTTCTTGCTGTTGCAAATTAGTGATGTTAAAATTTTAGCTTTTATGATTTATGAAGCTTTCAACAAATTAGAGTGTAATGAATCAAAACAATTCACATATTGCATTTGCATTGAAAAATAGTATAAAGAGCTAAGGTTTACTCCAATTGACACCACAAGAACGCTGGTGATGAAGTTGTGGCAGTCTACAAAAACAGCACGTTGTTCCGTTCTGTTGTTGTGTGTCATAATAATTAAACTTATCTTTGGTGCAATTTTTTCTTTATAAATTATCACATGTAATTTGGCTTACAGTGCGATACAAACTTTAGCCAGGTCTAATCATTTACAGGTAAATTATTTCCAATTTTAGTTTTTATTATGGAATTTGTTACAATGTCAGTTTAACATTTGTTAACGCACTTATAATGCCAAAATATTATTTTACTTATTTAATAAAATATTTTTGATTAAAAGTACACTGAAATTGATTACTAAAATTAAAAATACTTGTGTGGAAACATTCTATTCTTGAATAGCTGTTGTTGTTATTTGCATTTATTTTCATCAAATACTCCTTACAACTAGAATTAGAGCTGAAAAAAGTCAGCCAATGTAGTAAGTAAGAAAATAAAAAACATGTTGATTATTGAGTTCTTATTTCAACTTTGTTATTTGTTGAGCTTCTCATTTGTTTGAATTAAAACTTATAACATCATAACTCTAGTTTTTTAAAGAAACTTTGGGGCAAAGGTTCCCTGATGATTTACATTAGCAACAGTAAAACGCTCTCAGGATCCAGCTAAACCCTTCTATAATCAATTTAAATGTATTTTTATTAAAAAACCCGGTTTTTTTGTATTTGGTACGGCTTTTCAAACTAATAAAACGATTTTGAAAATTTTTTCACAAATGGAAAACTACATTACCAGCGGCAAACATCGTCTATTTTTTATCCGGTTCAGACGCAGTTTATTATATTTAATTTGGAATTTTTCCATAAAACATATTTCTGGGCTGGTTAGGGCATTTTTGTGTCGCTTTTGATTGTTTAAACAGTTTTAAAACTGGGGTTTACTCTGTTTTTAGACTTTTTATCGCCTTTTATATTATCAGTGAGTAACAAATAAAAAGTTAAAAAACGTTCATAAATTTTAAGTGTACTGTTCAAAACATCAGATCCACGCGAGCCAAGCTGCCAATAAATTTAGTATTTCATATATTGGGTGTTTTTTATTGAGGTATAGAACTTTAAGTTGGCATCACTTTTTTAACTGGCGGCCATTTTGTCAGCTGTCAAGTGATTAATATTTAGTTTGGTTTGCCATTTCATCATGAACAGGTTGACAAAAGAACAACGCTTGCAAATCGTGCAAATTTATTTCGAAAATAATAGTTCAGTTCGCGAAGTTTACCGCAAGCTCCGTCCATTTTATGGTCGACATAATCGTCCATCAGAGCATTTAATTCGGTTAACCATGGATCGTTTTTGCACTACATTTACTCTATGTGATAATACGCATCCGCAGAGACGTCGAACAGTGCGCACCGAAGAAACAATTGCCGCTGTAGAGCAAAGTGTTGAAGAGGACCCGAATGAATCGATTCGCCACCGGAGACCGGTACAGAGCCATGATAACCGACTATTTTGTTCCCAAATTGGATGGCATGAATGTGGATGAGTTGTGGTTCCAACAAGACGGCGCTACATGCCACACAGCGCACGTCACAATCGATTTATTGAAGAAAACATTCGATGAGCGCATAATTTCGCGGAATGGACCTGTCAATTGGCCACCAAGATCGTGTGATTTGACACCATTGGATTATTTTCTTTGGGGATATGTGAAGTCGCTCGTCTACGCCAACAAACCAGAAACGTTAGGGGACTTGGAAGCCAACATTCGTGGCGTTATTGCCAACATACGGCCCCATATGCTCGAAAAAGTGGTTGAAAATTGGAGCTGTAGAATTGGCTTTATTCGAGCCAGCCGCGGCGGCCACATGCCCGAAATCATATTTAAACATTAATGGCATACAATTATCCTTCCAATGAAGCCAAATTGATGGACATTAAAACGATTTTCTTGTGTTTTATTTCAATTCGAAGTTCTATACCTCTAAAAAACACCCTGTATTTAAAAAATTATTTTCGTAGAAAAGGTCATGCCACGCTATTAATATAACTAAAGTCAAACAATTCATTCTTGCCTACGAAAAATTTTTATAAACCAATAGCCTATTATAAATGTGTGCAAGATTTTATTTCAGACTTCATATGGATGTAGTGCAGCCCTCTTTTAAAAATATAAATTCTTTGCAAGTTCAAGTCACTGTATAAATAATTGGAAGTGTTTTGAACCTGCTCTTTCCATTTCCATAACACAAATCCACTAGTTCTCTTGACTTTTTTTTGAGGTTTTTATTTTGCTGGGATAGAACAAGTAGCAAGAATTTGAAATGAAAACAAGGAAAAATATGCTTATATAGTTTTTTTTTCTTACTAAACTGATTGCTTTAATATTTCTACTCTGTATTTAATACTTGTGCATCAGCACAAATGCATGTACAAATATAGGTATGTATGTGTTTGTATGTATATGCATGTAAGTATTTTGTGCTTGTATTCTACCTGCAATGTGTTTCACATGCAAATATTTTTTTATAATTTATCGTCTTATATCTATATACGTTTTTTGGTTTTAAATTTTATATGTACAGGTAATTCTTGTTATTGCTCTTTCTTGTAATTTCTATATCTGTGGCAATAGGGAAAAAGTTGTTAAGGCATATTTTGATGTTTTGTAAAAGACAATTTTTAAAGTTTTAAATCGATGTTAAGAAATTTAACTCCTTTACAGTTTAATTAGGAAATTCGGTGTCCACTATTATTTTATTTAAAAAACATCGTTACACACAGAAAAAAGCAATGCAGAATCGTTAAAAATAGGGTTAATTTTAAATTTTTTTTTAATGATTTTGCTTCATATGTGTTTCATGTTAATTTAACATGATTTATAGTAATTTTTCAAAAAATGTTTCCTTCTGAAATAACTTTTTTTCACGTTGAATTAACATTTAAGTACTGTTAAAATCAAAATGAAAAATCATGTTGAATCAAAGTTATTTCCAGTTAGATCAAAATGAATTTAATTTAATGTAGTAATTGCATTTTATTAATTATTTAACTTACGTGTGGTTGACATGGACATCAGGAAAATTTTTTGTATACAAATTAAATTGCCTTCCCCCGGCCATGATTTGAACTCGGAACTCATCGCGTGGTAGTCAACGTGCTTACCCATGCAACTTTAAATATTCTTATGATACACACTAAATATGTACCATCTTGAATTTAATTATAATTTAACATTATTTCTAGTCATTTTACATACAATTTGTTTGAAAAGTTTTAGTTTTAGTTAAAAAAAAAAACAAAATGCTTTGACTTGAAAAGACTTAGTTGAAAAAAAATACAAAAAAATTTTACTTGACTCCAGGATTCGAACCTGCAATCCCCCGCATGCAAGACTAGCACACTGCCTACCAGCCAGCAGCAGTTTGTCGGCTGTTTACAAACATAAAAAACAACAACAATACAAAAACAACCTACACAACTAAACTCAAAAGTGTATTGCAGCTTTGAACAAAGCAAATAAACACCGACACACTCAAACAACAGTTTATTTCTTGTAAATTTACCTTTTAGCATGGTGATTTTACATTGGTATTTTTTTCTGTGTGTATACACAGTATTACTAAAGTACTAAATTTCAAATTTATATAAACAGCAAGTCATTGCGCTAATACGTGCTGATAAACAGCACAAGCTAATTGAGAGTTGGAGAAGGGCTACTTTTTGACATGATAATTAGAGTTATCAGGTTCAGTGGTTTCTATCAAAAATATAGCAGTTATTTGAATCCCACATCTAAATGGTTTTTAAAATTTTTGGAAAAAATCAAAGTTTAATATAAAAAAAATTCAAGTACATCAAAAAGTACAAACAGTGAAAAAAAGCAATGTTAGTCCGATCACAGGGGAGATGTGTAAACATCTAGAAATGAAATCTTTTTTTAATATTGGTTTATGGTAACTAAAATAATATATATAAATTTTTGACTCTACTGTATTTAAAAATCTATGGAAAACTGCATGTATAGTAGTGGAATTATTAGTTGTGGGGGTTTGTGGAGAATTGCTCACATGCAAATGGAAAACGTCAAATAAAAATTTTGATTTTGAAGCTTGCGATTGTAGGTTTGCAAAATTTGTATTAAAATCTCCACCCATAATAATTGGCATGAGATCGAGATTGTTACCTAATTGTCGTTAAACCAGCTTCAGTGTAGGGCAACAACAGTACGTAATGAAGATATGTTATAATATAATATTATAGATTCTTTATAAAGACTGCTATATATCTTTTAAATAAACATTTAAAACGCTATTTTATTTTATTTCATAAAGGGCTTTTAAAACAAAATTTCAATAAAAAGTTTTCTTGAAAAGCCTTTTTAATTTTTATAAATAAGGCTGCTTATATATTTCAACTTTTTAACAAAATTATCCTCACTGGCAACACTATTACATTTCACAAGCAATATTTACTAAAATGCTCCTGAAGGTATGCTTTAAAATTTCCTTGAGTTTCTCAGTACTTCTTGTTCGTATGATTACACTAATCCACTCATACATATGTAGCTCACACCGATTTGATAACGCTTTACAATCTTACGCAAAATTTGTGATTGTATTGTGAAAAAGATTTTTACCCCCTAGCGTATAGATGTTTACACATCAAAATTATTTAAAATGAGTCATTTGTAGATTTTTAATTGAACTTTAGTTATTTTTAATCAGAAATAATAATAATAATAATATAAATAAAATATTTCATTCAATAAGAATTGAAATTACTGAACTTAAGCCTGACTAAAAATTATTTCTGATTAAAAATTATTTAAAATCTAATCTATGCCCACTGTGCAAAATAGTTATAAGTATTTGTTTGAACATACTTGTGGTTTTCTTAGAACGCAGTTTTTTTTATATCCGATATCTCTAAAATCATTAGCCAAACAAATCTGAAAATTTGCTGAGATGTGCTGTTGACACAGTAAAAATAAAAGAAATCAAAACATATTTTTCTCCAAACTATCCGATTTTACTCAGACTGCCGTCTTAGGCGTTTAAGGATTCGCACTTGTTTTATGTTAAAATTAATGACAAATTTTACTGTATCAAAATGCAGGAAATCGTTTTAAGAATCCTCAAACAAATACCATTGATATTTTATTATTTTGTTGTTATTTTACGGCTCATTACTCATGATTAGATAAACACACGAGTACAAAAGCATCAGCAAATAAATTTAATTTTATATCTTTATTTGTTGATTTAATTGTTTCACATTCATTTTCATTGTCATTTAAATGTCAGTGCTTTTTGAAAACAAATGAAAATAAGAACAAAACAAAATTTCGAAGTCCTTGATTTCTTAAGCAAAAACGTTTTAAATTCCTTAAAAAATATTTTTCTTGACTGTTTCCTTTTCTAAACCCCCGGGACAAGTACTCGTATTATAATTTTTTTTATTTTCATTGTTTTGTTGTTGCCATTTAGTTGTGCTATTAAAGTTAATGTAAATGGGTTGTAAGGGATTGTTGAAGGAAGGTGTGGACAGCCATGGAGTGTTTTGCCTTTTTTAAGACATTTTTCATTTGCATTGATTGCTTTACCCATTTTAGTTTTCAGCCAAAAGTGTCTTCTTATTGTGAACAGCAAGGAAGTGGCATAACAATGAACAAATTGACAAAATGAAAAGTGTTGAGGGAACGACTAAAGGAAGCTGTTGCTGTTGTTTAGATGAATCAAATTTTTTTCATTCAAATTTAAATTTAAATGATGGTCAACAGTAGAGTGTGTCAGAGTAACCTAGTTTTTCGAATTGTAATAAATGATTGGCTTCAAAATTTTCTTTGGGGAGTTAAGTTTACCGAGCAAATCGCCGCTCTTGACAAGGACTTTTAATAAAACATGACAGATGATTTTTAAATTTTTTTTTCAACCAAACAAGACTAAATCCAAAGTCTTGAATGTTCCTACATCTGTTTATCACATACTTATCACCATGATGATATGTACGCAAAAGCTGGGACCGACCTATGGCATTTGATATTGAACAAAACTGTAAAAAAATTTTATTTAAATTACATTGTATTTTTTTTTTTGAAATTTTGTTCGATATAGTGTGTTATAATTTTTTATAAAAAAGTAAACTAAAGATACTGTAACAATATGAAGGGAAAAAGAACGTAATCTTAACACTGTCTTATTGATTTACAGAAAAAAATATTTCTTTAATTAACGCTTTAAATTAAAAAAAACAAATTAAAAATTTAATTCTGTCCGTTAAACTTGTGAATTAATTAAATTTTTAAACAAAACTTTAATTGACTCCTTAAAATTTTTGTTCAAACTTTTAATTAATTTAATTTTTAAACAAACGTTAAATTGATTAAAAGCTAATTTGAATAAAAAAATAGTTCCTTAATCAGCGCCTCTAGTTGAAAAAAAAAACACAAAATTGTGCCCGCTAAACTTCTAAATTTATTTAATATTTAAACAAAAATTTGTTTAATTCAATGAGGTATTAATATTAATATCAATAATAATAAAACTAAGGTTACGGATTCAATTAAATGTTTAATTAATTTATTTTTCAAACAAAAGTTTAGTTTATTTAATTAAATTTTTAATGAAACTTTTAGTTAATTTAATTTTTAAACAAAAAATAAATCGATTCAATGAAAATTTTAATTAAAAAAGATTTCTTTAATCAACGCTTTTAATTTAAAAAAAAAATGAATTCAAAATTTAGTTGTGCCCGTTAAACTTCTAAATTAATTAAATATTTAATCAAAAGTTTAATTGACTGAATAAAAGTTTTAGTTAAACTTTTATTTTAATTAAATTAATCGATTTAATCGATTCAATGAAATTTTTAATTAAGCTTTTTATTAATAAACATTTTAAACAAAAATTAAATAAATTCAATAGAATTTTGAAATAAGCTTTTTATTAAAAATATTAAAAAAAAAATTTAAATAGATTTAATGAAATTTTTAATTAAGTTTTTTTTTAAATTTTTAATATTTAATAAAGTTTAATAAATTCAATAAAATTTATAATTAAGCTTTTTATTAGTAAAATTAAATAAATTCAATAAAAGCTTTAAATTAAAAATTATTAAAATTTTTAAACAAAAATTTAATCGATTCCATGAAATTTTTAATTAAGCTTTTTATTAATAAAATTTTTAAACAAAAATTAAATAACTTCAACCAAATTTTGACTTAAGCTTTTTATTAATAAAATTTTTAAGCAAAATTTAAATAGACATAATGAAACTTTTAATTAAGCTTTTTATTAATAAAATTATTTAACAAAAGTTAAAAAAATTCAATGAAATTTTTAATCAAGGTTTTTTTTATTAATTATATTTAAAAAACAAAGTTAAATCGATTCAATGAAATTTTTAATTAGTATTAAAAAAAGAAGATAAATTGATTCAATTAAGTGTGTGATTAAAAAATAAAAAAGTTTTGCTGATTATCTGTTATATTTTGTAATTAAAGTTCTTAATTGGAGAAGTATTTCCTCTTTCCTTATTCCACTAATTTCAATTTAAAGCCAATAAAATACGGATATTACAGCAATATTATAAAAATAATTAGAAAATATTTCCTTTTGTTTCTTCAATTTCAAAATATTACATTTTATTTAAATATTTCACAGCAAAATAACAAAACAATAGCACAACAACAGTAGACAGAAGATGTCTGAACAAAGGGCGTTGACAGAAATATGTTTGCGTATTAGAGAGCGATGTCATTACTTCTAGCAGTTAAAGTGAAGAATTCTTAATGATGTATTTTATTAAAAACATTTCCTATTGAAAAATTAATTTGGTTTCTAAAAGAAATCTTTTGCTTATTGCCTAAGCTGTCAAGCAAACAAATTTTTCCTTGGCTATTGTTTCATTTGTTCTTTTCTCCACGTATTTTTGTGTATTTAAATAGATAAATAAATTAAAACCCCATCCCAAAAAACCAACTAAATCAACCAATTTAGCCAACACCGAAAGTTTTTCATCTACATGCCACACAATAGAGATAAAAGTAAAACCCTTAAATAATATGAATTCTATAGTATTTTCTTTTTTGTTTGTTTCACCGACAAGTTTTCCGTTGCTCTCGTCAACACTAAGACTAAAATATTTAAAAGCATTATTTAAGCTCGTGCAATAGTTGGCAGGGAACATGTTTGTGAAGCAATTAAACTGCTGACATTTTTCTTTTGAAATTTAAATGATGAAAGTTTTGCTCTACTTTGTTGTTGTTGTTGCCATTGTTGTCTCTTTTATATAGAGATAGGAAGAAAGAAAAAAAAAATAACAAATCGTACAAAAGCATCTTTTAATTCTTAAAGATAAATTTTAAAATTTATCAGTTGGTGTGTTGAAATGGGCAGCCGTTATGTGCACAGTGGGTTAGTTTGCAAAGTTAATATTCGTAATTAAACAAGACGGTTTTTTTTATTTGAATTTAAAAAAGTATCATTAATATAAATTAAATGTGGTTAGATACTAAAACTAGAGGAACTTAAAAACTTAAAAACTTATAAACTTAATTAAATATTAATAATTTTTTAAGTTTTGTAAATCTTTTTCCCTTGTCCTACATAACACTGACAACGGAAGAAAAATACTACGTGAACTTCATGATATCAATTTTTGCTTTGAGCGGAACAAAAATTTCATGGGAACAACAAATTCAATTGTTGTTGACGATACGGCTGATTTTATTGCTGTAATCAAAAAGGTTATTTCTCACTAAAATTAACACTATGGGCCTGTGCCAAGCGGTAGCAAAGTACTAGTGTACTAGCGAATTTGTCAAAACCTTACATTGCCAAAAAAGATATCATTTGGCACAGCAGAAAAAATTCAATTTTTTCTCCACAGCCAAATATTTTTTTACCATGGTACTTTTCTACCGTTTGACACACGCCCTATTTACCAAAACTGTAAAAAAGTGGAGATACTTCTCAAGATACCTAATAGGGCCTCTTTGAGTAGTTCATTTTGTTGTTTTAAGAAATTCTCTCATCGAATTTTTCTGCCACTTTATACAAGACAAGTGAAAACTTTCGTTCGCCTATTTATAAATAGAATAGACAGACGAAAATATTTCCTTGTCTTTTATAAACTAGCAGCTAAATATTTGAGTGACTGTTGTTTTCTTTGAGTGCAGCATAACTAGCGCGAACAGATGGTTTTTACAAAAGGCTGGCAATGATCGATCAAAAAGCGGGATTTGAAAAAAACATCTTTTAGAAAGTGGGATATGTAATACACACATACACAGTCTCGTATAGTCATAGTTAGGAAAAATAGTTTTCAATTAAATAAATAAATAAACTGAAATTTTTTTATAAACAAAAATATTTATCTGAAAACATTGTTTTCATGGCTAAGCATTGTCTTTACGCAGAATCAACAAATTTTCACAATTCAAACACAACAATTCTCTGAATCAAATAATAATTATTTCAATTTAGGTCGCGCAATAAAAAATTTTTTAAATTCAAATGCAAGAATTTGTAACTATTTGTTTGAAAAAATTTCCGATTTTTTCAATTAAAAATTGTTTTTATATTTATGACTTGAACGGGCTAAAGTTTGTATCGCTTTCTAAGCTAAATTACATGTGATAACTATATGTGAACAAATAATACTAAAGTTATTTGTATATATTCTGAGTAACACTTAGTTGAACGGAACAACTAGCTGTTTTCGAAGGCCACTAAACCTTCATAATCAGCGTTCTTTTGTGTTTGGTCCACTGTCTGTAGTATCAGTTGATGTAGATTTTTGCTTTATATACGAAACTTTTATGCAAATGGAATATGTGAAGTGTTTTGATTGGTCGTATTTCAATTTGCTGAAAGCTTTTTTGTAATGAAAGCTCAAATTTACCATCTCTAAATTTTTTATTTTGATACTATTAAGTATAGGGCAGGATCGACCATCTATAAAAAGCGGGATAATGTGGCCTAAAGTGGGAAGTCGGGCTAAGTTAAGCATAACAAGTGAATGCAAACCTTTAGTATCCACAATGACGTAGAGAAAAACTTGATTGAAAGAAAACTAGTCACTCAAATTCGAGTCAGTTTTAGTGTTTCGTACGCTTCTAAAACCAGGTTTTTTCTACTGAATTATAATTACTTAAAGCAATGGTGTATGTCTACAAAATCATAAAGGCTTTGCGCCTGTAATGCCCCAAGTGTTTGTCTACGTCACATTAATACAATATAAAAAGAAATTTTCACAAGAATTCTTCTTGTCTAAAGCAACTAAATATATACTTTTGCAGGCCCCTTTCTAAAAGCAGGGGCTTACAAAATTTCAAGATCCTTTTAACAGTAGTCAAATGCTTATAAAAACGACTAGACAGGTTATAACTTTTTGGTATTATGTAGACATGACATTGACGCAAGTTGTATTACCGCTTACTCAAAAATATTTTTCTAGTCGACCATAAAACTGCAAGTGACATTTTTCGTTAAAGTCATCGTTTGTATAATTGAATAAAGCAGACAATTACTTCCTCTTGAAATTCTTATACATGGACATACTTCGCGTTCTAAAAGTTAATTTTTTATTACCAAAATTTTCCATTTTAGTCCCACTGTGCACCATATGCAAATACAGCTAGCTGAAAGTGGTAAAAGCTAACTTTAATTGCAATTTTTTTTGCACTAAAATACTTAATTACTATTAAATTGTTTCTCAAAGTTTTTGAATCTATTTTTAAATTACAACGATTTCGATTATTAGCAATTGGATAAAGAAAATGCTAAAAAGCAAAGAGTTTTGTGAAAGAAATGAGTGACAAGTTTCAAAAGTTGTTTTTTGGCTGTTGAAACTACAAAAAAAAAGATTCAGATAAAAATTTAAATTCTAATAATATTTTATTATTATTATTGTTGACAACAGCAATAATAATAATTGTGTGAAATGAGCGAAAACAATGTGAAAATTTAACTCTAATTAATTTATTTATTATTTATATTAAATATTAATAAGATAATTCTTACACAGATTTAAAAAGCTGTGAGAAATTTTCTGCTGTTTATATAATTTATTATATTATTAAAGGAAACTTCTCCAATTATAAAAATGCCAAGATTTTCATCATCAACGCCTCACACAAACAACCGGGTAATTAGTGTTTTATCGGCAAAAGCTTGTAATCATAATTATAAACGAGTTTTTTGCATTAATTTTGCCACATTTTACCAAAAGTTCTCTTTACCTCTTAGGAGTTAGAGTTGCTTAAACACATTTTGTAATATAATAAAAGGCTTTTCCTGATTTCATCTTAAAAACTTACTTCTTTAATTGCATCATATTTTCTAATACTGAGTTGTTAATTTTGTGGGCATAAATAATGCAACAAGAATTCTCACAATTGAGGAAAAAGTCTGTATGGTTTGTTTTCATATTGTTTTTTAGCATGCAAGTGACAAAGAAAATAAAGATTAACTTGTGGTATACAGTAGAAAAAAACAACTGCACAACTAAAATCTCTATCAGCCAACAAATAGAACGACATAACACACACACACACACACACACACACACTCACTCACTTCCATGCCAATAACGATATTAAAAATTATGTCATTGTAGGACTAAGCACCTTGTTTTATCGACCTCTTGTATGACGGAATGAATAGCAAAAGAGTTGCACAAAAACACAAATATTTGCAAAAAAAAAAAAAAAATATAAATAATAAATTTACTTATTGTTTTCCTCTCTTTGGCTAAAAGATTTGTGTATGTGTGTGTATGTGTAAGCTTTGTTGTTTAAATCTATGTGCATACCTACATACCTAAACGTATTGTTATTTTTTTTTTTGGTTTTTATGATCATAAGAACAACTGCTAAAAGGTGTTTAAACACTTCGTGAGTGTGTGTTTATGTTTATGAGCTCGTGTGCAACTGTTGGTGTGAAAGTGATTGTGTAAGTGTCTATAACAACCACAACATCCTTTACATGTATGCACTTCAAAAGCTTCAGGTGTGAATTATTTATTTTAGTACCATTTTACGGAAGGAAGCTGGGAAGGATGTGTTATGTTGACACATAAAGTACACCGTAGGACTTTTTTATTTTTTAAGCAAACACACGCATAGAAAAATGACGTAACATTTCTCTTACTCTAATGCAGTGATGCAAAAAGTTTTTCTAACCAATTAAAAAATTGATATTAAATAAAAAAAACGCTAAAAAATTATTTCTCGCGCTTGTTAAAATTAGGGGTTTCTTAACTTTTTATAAAAAAAAATTTAACTTACTTAGGGCCAATTTCACCAACTCTATTTAAATATCAATTCATATTTAAATGTAGATTTTCATGAATTTTTGTATTGAAAAATGACTTTTAAATATGAATTGATATTTAAATAAGTTGAAATTGGCTCTTACTTATCTATTTAATGATATACATACATGTATTTGTATGTTTAATATGTCCACACTCAAACAAAAAAAATTAACTAAAACTTTGGAAAATTTTCTAAATTTGAATAAAAAGCGAAAAGCTGTTTTTTACTTGAAACCAGTAAAATATTTACTAAGTTTCTAGTTTATTAATGAACTAGCTTATAGTAATATACTTATTTGTATTTTGAATTAAATTCTATACCAACCCAGTGAAAAAAATGGAAGTCATTCTAGTGGAACTACATTTTCATTGCTTCCAAGAAATCGATATTTTTAATTTGCCGACAGTGAACTGAAAACCACATAGAAGCTTACTTTAGTCATACAAAACCTTGTAACTCCTCCATAGTGTTAGAAAATACTCGTCAGAATGTTAAAAAAAATTATTTTTTTTAAGAAATTTATAAACTAATTTTAGTCTAAAATTTAAAAGTTATTTTCTTAAATTTACATTAAAACACTGTTTCGGGCTTAAATTCGTATGAAAAAAAAAAGATTGTTAAAATAGGTAACTATTTACAATTTTTCCTAGATGAAAATATTATCAAAGAACACAAAAAAGGGAAGTTTTCTTAATATCGCTTCCAATTCAGTGACAAGGCATCGAAAAAGAGAACTTCTTGCAATGACAACCCTATGTAAAAATCATTAGTTCGGCTTGAAATTTTCACTACTTCCAGATCGCAAACTCTACATTTTCATGACTTTTTCGGAGTCTCTTTTATTACTGGAAAATGATATGTTATTTATTGTATCTTCATATTATATTCTTAATTATAATTCACTATTCACCATACATACACATAAATTCCTTGAGAGTTGACAAGTATGGAACCAGCAACCTTCTGATTGATAGGCAAGCACTCTAACCAATTGCCTAACAAGGCAGCCTGAATAAGTATTGAAATTATTGAGTTTTATAATTTTATTTTATTCACAAACAAAATAAATTTCAATTTCAAATATTCCTCGAAAATATGAAAAATTTACTGAGATTTTTTGCTAAATGAAAATTAATAATAAATTCTATAATTCAAAGAAAAAATACTTAAAACTGGTAAATATTTTCCTAAAAATTACTATACCTTTTTACATCTTTTAAGTAAGTCAAATTTCATAAACTAATCAGGAGTAATTCATTTCATAAAGTCTATTTTTTGATTTAAGATGAAATTGACTAGTTCTTAATACAAAATTTTCTTCAGCTTATAACCATTTTCCTACTCTTAGTAAATATTTCCTTTAAGTCAGTAAACATTTCCTGAAATGTAAACAATTTATTGTGTATTCATATGAAGTAATTCTTACTAGATTTTTGTAAAAATTTACTTAAACTTATGTGAAAATTTTGTAAAAAATTTCGTTTCTAAACGTTTCTAATTTGTATGAAAAATAACGAAAATTCGTTTCAAAAAATATTTTTTCCATACAAATTTCAAAACGAAAAAACGATTCTATTGACAAAATTTGGCATTTAGAAAAAATTACTTAAACTTAGAAATTTTTTACTTGAATTTAGGAAAGCAAACTTTCTTAATAATGGTACATGTCTTTTTTTTAGTGCATATGTATTTGGGGTATTAACAAGGGTGTCTTAAGTGTGCTAATGTCTTAACATTTGAACATAGTTAAAAAAAAATTTGTTGTGACTTAAACAAAAAGATCATAAAGTAATAAGATTTTCGCAGCTATGTTTATTGTTTTTCATAAAAACACGAAGAAATGCGTGAGAGTTTACCAAACGAATGGAGAGAGAGAGTAGGCAAAGTACAAATGTGCTAAAACAAAAATACAAATAAGAAAATTATAAGGGGTTGCTGACAGCAGTCATATTTTTTCGTTTTATTACTTTAAAACGTGTTATTTTATGAATACCATTTGAATACCCCAATTGTTTCAAATAATAAAATTATTATTACTCTTTTAAATACGAGTACGTATGAGTAATATATTATTCTATTGCAATATTACTCATACGCACTTATATTCACAAGCTCAAATGATGAATAAATTTGACAAAACGAACATATTTGAGCCTATTTTTCTTATTATTTAAAACGATATATATGAGCCTATTCAAAATCATTAAATTAAATGAGTTTTATAAAATTTTAGTCACAAATAGACAAATAAAATGAGTTTTCATTAAAAAAAATATTGAAAATTTTTTGTTCAGGAGTTGATACAAAGATTTTTTATTTTCGATATAAGCAAAAGTTGTATATATTATTATCCAATCTGCAATTAAGAATTATTTTTCTTTGATAATATTTTGCATTTTTAAAATAAATGCAATTAAATTAATTTGTGGGGAGTTTAACAGCATATTAGCCCTTTCCTATGACAATTTATTCAACAACATCAAAAACAAATTGATTGCGCATATATCGTTGCTTTTTTTAACGAATTGATGGAAATAATATTTTTTTAATAAGAGTAGCTTTCATGATTTTTTATATGTATTCATGCTTAGGAGTGGACTTAACTCGTATTAAAAAAAGTTCAGTTACGTCGGTTAGTTAATGCAGCGACCGTATATAAGTTAAGCGCATTTTGTAAGCCAATACCATAAAAATAATGGCACTGAAAACTCCGTAATTCCAGAAAATGTCCAACCAAAAAAAATATTTTTGCTAAGAAATTCTTGTTTTGTTTTAAATAATAAAGCTAAGTGGTCGGTCTATATTTACTTTATCAATGTAAATATGCGACTTTAAAAAAAATCTTTTTGATGCCCCTGTTTTTTTTTAGCTTTTATTTAAAGTAATAGATAGGAACTATTTTTCTTTTTTGTAATTTACAAATTTTCTATTAACAGTAACCGTAAGCATTAGCATACAAGAAGAAGAAGGGAGTTTTTATAAGGGAAGTTTTCTGAGTTTACTTTCACTTATACCTTAATGTTGCTCCCGTCGTATAAATATTTATTAATTTTTTTCCAACAGTAAATAAGAAATTATTATTTTTTTAATTCTTTTAAATTCAATTTCAATCAATATTAGCAAAGTTTCTGTGTTTAGTTATCTTGGGAAAAAAATTATGGCGTCCGCCTTGTTAGATCCGTATTTTTACTTGACTCATTAAAAATTATATTAAAACAAAATTTTCATATTCCATAGATCTAACCATAAACAATCATCTCTCTTCGTAATGGCCACATTTACAAAATCAAAATTCTTCTTTTCTATAAGTGCAAAAAATACTTTTATTTTTGTCTCGACCGTTTTTTGTTTGTGTCTTTTTACTATATTATTGATTTTCTAATATTGTTTGTTTTATAAAATATTTAATGAGAAATTATAAAATTAATTTAAATTAAAAGCGCTAAAGCCATTGCCACAATCACTAAATGGATATCACTGATTGGCAGCAAAGTAAGAATGATGAAAAATAATAATAAACGATATCGTGGAAATCTTTGTGATTCACTTCTTTTTTTTTGTAAGCGAGAAAAATACTTTGTAAAAGAAAGTTTACACGAATGAATAATGTTAAATGTAAAAAACTTATGCTGGCAAGAAGAAACACAGGGTGTGGTAAATAAGTTTTTTAATTCAATTAAGAATAATATTAATACTTTTGAAGAAATACTACTACTTTTTAAGTATTTTGAAGTTGAAAACTCACAGGAATTGTAACTATAAAAAAGTCGTTGCAAGTGAAATAAATAAATAAAGTGCATATAATAATAATATTGCTAAAAGATAAGTAGGGGAATTTTGCAAGCCTTAATTTAGTAAACATATTTCTTGTAACCGCAATTTATAAGATTGCACTAAGATTGCTTTTAAATTACGAAGAAAAACAAATTCTTTTTTATAAACCCACTATTCATTTTGCACCTAAAAAGAGTACCTGGCACTGTCTTGCACCGCACTGTACTCAATTCCGTCGGCATGTTTGCATGAATTTGCATGCACAGGTGCACAAATATTGTTGTTAAGGTTGGCTTTGTTTCGCCACAAATAATGAAATCAAAGTGTTTGGTTTTTTGCTCCCTTTGCGGCTTTGCCTTCGTTCGTATTAAAAACAAGAAAAAGAACAAAAACAATAACAACAACAATTAGTTGTTTTTTTTTCTTTTCCTGCAACCTGTTGTTCAACTGTATGCACTTTTGCTGTGCAGCTTTTCATAAGAATTTTAGTTTTTTTTCCCCAAAATTAAGCACCAATTCAGAAAATAAAGGCCAAAAGTGTTGGTAAAAGACGCTTGTAGTAAATTTTTTCTGATTCACTGTCCTATTTTAGATTTAAAATCAATACGCAGCACAGTGAGATTAAGGTATCAAAACCCCTTTTTTCGACCACTCAATTTTAAAAATAAAATGATACAGTTTCCGCAATAAATGTTTAAATATGAAATTTGTGTTTTTTTTCTTGAAGTGAAGTCCATGCAGGGGCGCTTAGAAAGACATAAATTAAAATTTCATGCAATTCAGTAGTCCATTATCGTATGTGTAAATTTTCTCAAAACTAAGTCAAATGAGACTTTGATATATTTAAAAAATTTAAATATAAATATAATAAAAAAATACGTGTGGCACTCAGGGGCTGCTGCGGTAAAGCTATTGCTTAAGCCCTTATGACAGTTAATTTTTTTTTCATTGATTTGATATTGAATTGATAGAAGGAAACAATAAATTTTAGAAAGAACAAATTATATAAAACAGAAACAAAATGTTTAAATGTTGTCAAATTATCGTAACTAGAAACCGCTAGTATTAAGACAAAACATACTAAAAGTCGCTTTTTATGACCATAAGCTGCTAATAGCGAAAACTGTTATGTTTTAAGCTTGAAATATCAATTTTAAGCTGAAAAATTTTACATTTTTTTTTTGACAAATCTTCATATTTTATCGATAACTTTAGTCAAATTGTTGACATTATTTCATTTTCCTATTACAATATGTGTGCACTTTTCTCTATAGCTTGATAAATGAAAGACAAATTAAGTGCCTTATGGGCTTTAGCTTTTTTTTTATCAACTTATGCAAATTTATATTTTTAAATAAAAAACCTAGAAATTCTCTGTTTGTTTATGTTTATCATTTCTTCTCTTAAGTACGCTGAACTGTGTTTTCCTACATGTAAAAATCTGTTCTAGAAATATTGAATGTTAATGAAATCAATAGCATACTTTAGGGGTTAACATACACTGGGCGATTCAAATAAAAATAGTCTTAGGTTTTTATTTTCGTTACGGAATTTCTTGATTCGACACCTCAAAGACGGCAATAAAAACTATGAAATAGCTTAATAATTAAGTTATTTTTGATTTCTACTGGAAAAATCTTATATAGACCCACTTTGCCCCAAACTGTTCTCGCAGTAAAATGAAGGATATATTTTCTTTATATTTGTACATGGGAATATCATCATCTTTAAAAACAGTTTTAAAAGATTTTCTCCTGCTATTTTTAAATGAAATTTAAAAACAAATTCTCATATATTCCATCCCAAATATTAATGAAGTAAATAAGATACTGCTATTTGGTAATATTTTATTTGCCTTTCTTGCATAGCTTTTATACAAAATATCTACAAATAAAAAATATTTAAAATTAATATTTGATAAAAAAAAAAAATTCTGACCGAGCTGGACTACTAATATTGAATTTTTGTAGCCCAAAAATAAATCATCATTAGAGAGAAAGTAAAGTACAACTTCTATGATTTTATAAGCTGAATTTTTATAGTTCATAGGAAGAAAAAAGAAATCAATTTCGTTTACGAGATACTGCTGGCATTAGGGGGCTGAAAATTTTATATTTTTTTTTGTGCTGCAAAGAGGCATCATCATTTAAAAAGAAAAATTCAAACAAAATATAACGAATCACACATACATACATACATAAACAAGCACATGAATAAACAAATGCAGAACTAATATCAAATGTCAAGTGATAGTAAAATATGAATACGAATACAAAAATACACACAAATAAATACTGACCCAGTCATAGAGATGCACAGAAAACACACACAGTGAGGGTGCCTCAAACAAAGAGCACATTTTATTAAATTCTTGCAGTAGCTGAAATAATTTTAGAAAAAGAAATACTAAATAAATTTGCCATACCTAGAAATCTGTTTTAGTGTGCTTGTGACTCTATAAAATAGTATACCATAAAGAATTCTTTTCATTTATTACAAAGTCAAAATATCGCTCATTTACTTCAACAATGTAATAACTTAAAAATTTAATTTTGAGTAAATAATTGAGAACTAATCCTCAAATTTTATACAACTCTCTCATCCACTCAAGTCTTGTGATAAAAATAAAATTTTATAATATATTTATTATTTGAACGGGCTCAAGTTCGTATCGCTTTTTAAGTCAAATTACATGTTATAATTATTAATGAACAAATAACACTAAAGTTAGTTGTAAATTTTCTTACACATAGTTGAACGGAACAACTAGCTGTTTTTAAAGGACACTAAACCTTTGTCATCAGCGTTTTTTTGTGTTTGGTTTAGTAAAAAATTAACTAAAATTGAAAACAATGGGCGTGTGGCAAAAATCAAATAAATATACTTAATAGTAACAAAACAAGAAAAGTTTGTCTTAAGTAGAACAAAAATGATCAAATTAACTAACATGTGCATAATTAGTAAATAATAAACGACAATTGCAAGACTGTTGTAAATTAGAGATGGTAAATTTGAGCTTTCATTACAAAAAGCTTTCAGCTAATTGAAATACGATGAATCAAAACAATTCACATATTCTATTTGCATAAAAAAATACGTATATAAAGCAGAAATCTACATCAACTGATACCACACACATTGGACCAAACACAAAAGAACGCTGATGCTGAAGGTTTAGTGGCCTTCGAAAACATCTAGTTGTTCCGTTCAACTATGTGTTAGTCAGAATATTTACAACTAACTTTATTGTTATTTATTCATTAATAATTATCACATGTAATTTGGCTTAAAAAGCACTTGTTCTCTATAAAAATAGTTTATTTTAAGTTATGATGTTATTAAAATAAACGAGAAATAGTTATGTAGTACATAGTTGTAAGACAGTAGTACACAGTTTGTAGTTAAATATAAGCAAATTTGACGGTTGAAATTGCACCAACTAACAAAATTAGTTAAACTAACTAATGTGCTGCAGTTAACAAAACTTAATCCAAGTTTTTTTTTAAGTACAAGTTCTGCTGTTGAGTTACTCGCACACACATTTCCTGATTATCTACAGATCCACATTCGTGTAAAATTGTAAACATTCCTACGTTTTTTTTTTAATTTCGGCATTCCTCTTAACTTGAAAGATAAAAATTTTATATATACGCCCACTGTGAATTTTTTGACAGTCGTATTTATAAATAAACAAATATTTTAAATTTAAATTTCGGATGCAGGTTGTTATTTTATATATTTATGTTTGTGCAGATTTGTGCAAAAATTTAGAACACGAGTACATTCACAAATATATAGGTATTAGAACGCTGCACAAACATATTTGAAATTTTGCTTTTTAAACGTAAATGCTGTTTAATAAATGAAGCACGATGGATATAGTGATGTTTGGGTAAATGAGTTTTTACAAGTGTTTGTGTTTAAGGGTGTATTTTTACAGCAAGCCCACACAGCTAAAGGAAATTCATGTGTACGTTTGTATGCGCACAGAAAAATAAAAGACATACACCCAACCTACGTGTGTATGTATGTAGATTAGCGTGACCATTAGTTCTAAGGATATTTTTTTTTATTTCCTATATTATCTCAACCCAAATCGGTTCAGTTTTGTGCCAAAAAATCACAGCAACAAGTTGCGTTTTAGGGGAGCATCTGCCTCTCAAAAGTTGGTCCTAAAGCCCATTTATTCAAAGAATATAAGAAATAAAAAAAATATTTACGGCCACGCTAATGCACATGCATCAAGTTTGCATACGCTCCCATGCGTAGGTAGGAACAAACATCATAAGTTCTTTCGTCACGAAGTATTTGCTTCTTTAGTTCTATACATGAAATAACTGAAGCAAGTGTCTTGCAAACAGTAATGTTCAACGTTTGGTTTTAAAAACCTCGGTAAATTAAAGCATTTAAAAAATTTCTTATGTATTGAAAGTTCTTTTAAATGAATTTACACAGGGCTCTAGTATGTATGTGCTTATAGATGTAAAGCCCAGAATTCACTGAAGTGCAAGTGTTGGCAGAGCAAAATTAATATCTTCAATATCAAATAATGAAAATGAAAACATTAAACGAAAATGAAACGATACAAATATGAAATCATATGCAGGAGGAGAATTTAAATACTCTAAATAACCAGAAAATATTTAATTTCACTTCGATTTGTAAATAAGAAACTGACATGAGTTCAATTGAGAAAGGCAATAGAGACAAAAATTAAAAAAAAAATTATTATATTCTATTTATTTTCTAATTTAAATTTTTATTAAAAAAAAATAATTAAGAGTATGTATAATATCAACCTGAGTGTTTAATTAAATGAATCAAATTTTTAATTTTAAAATTAATACAAAATTAATTAATTTACTAATTGAGTTCAGCAGTTTATTTAGAATTGAAATCTTGCCCAGAATAAACTAAAAGTTGTTTTGAATAAATAAATCAAGTTAATTGGTGTAGCAATTATAAATGCCACATATACGTAGAGCAAATGCTAAATAAGCTAAATCAAGAAAAGACTTTAAAACTTTTCTTACGATGGTAATCCCAAAATTAGAAAATCTTTTAAAGAAAACTGAAAACGGGAAAATGTTTCTTTATTTCTCAGCATAGCGCGATACACTTTTCAACAGCTAAAGTTAAAAAAGAAATCCGTTTTTAAGCCGCTTTTTAAGCCAAATTACATGTGATAATTATTAAGAACAAATAACACTAAAGTTAGTTGTAAATATTCTAACTAACACTTAGTTGAACGGAACAACGAGCTATTTTCGAAGGCCACTAAACCTTCATCATCAGCGTTCTTTTGTGTTTGGTCCACTGTCTGTGGTATCAGTTGATGTAGATTTCTGCTTTATATACGTAACTTTTATCCAAATGGAATATGTGAATTATTTTGATTCATCGTATTTTTATTTGCTGAATGCTTTTTTGTAATGAAAGCTCAAATTTACAACAGTCTTGCCATTCTTTTTTTTCTTTACTAATTATGCATATGTTAGTAAATTTGCTTATTTTTGTTCTATATAATATTTGCCACCGGCCCATGGCATGTTCATTTAAAAATTTTAGAGTTAAATTCGTAGTTATAAAAAAATATTTCTGTTTAATAAGAGGTTTATAAAACAAATTTTCTCTGTAAATTTTATTAATAAACCTTTTAAAAAACTAGAATATTTTTTATGAATTAGGCTTAAAAAATTTAGTAGTACATGTTGATATGTTTATATGTATTTCTTCTCATAAACATTCAAGAGTGTATTGCAATTAGAATGTAATCGTATAAAAAAAAATTTCATGTCTAACAAAAATTTTTCTTAACAAGTTATTAGAGTTTGGTCATGATAGTTGCCCTAAAATATAGTTAATATGCATATTGCAATCTTTAATTTGTTTCCTAATTCTATTCAAAGTTGTCAGGAGTGATTTTAGCAGAATTTCATGATTTCTCGGTTTTGTTTTTTTAAAAACATTAAGTTTCTTACAAATTTGTTAATGTCCTAAATTAAGTGATTGGATATATGTAATTATTAAAGAGCTGTTTTAGTTTGAATAATTACATGGAATCGCTGTTGCGAAATTCGAAACTTTGTTTAAATTTAAGCTAAAATTTTTAATGTACAAACTTTTTTTTAAAGAATTTCAATATTTTTAAACTATTTATTGCTATTTTGTAATTCATTGGTATTATATAATCTCCCTGCCAATGACAATTCTAAATGTATTCAAATATTTTTAAATGGAAAAATTATTTATAAAATACAATTATGTTTTATGTTCTTCATTAGTGATGTTAAAAATAATTGCTAACGAAAATAAATGAAAAACTTGTTTCAAAACTAAGACTGTGCAGTTCATGTAGTATAAAAAGGGATTTAGAGTTTCCTTTTTTTTGTTGTATGCCACAATTTTTATTTAAGTCAGAACGAGCAATATTTTTGTGGAATATTTTGGGGGGCAAAGATTAACCTCACACACTTTTGATTCGTTTGGGATAATGTTCGTTTTTATTTTTTTTGGAAACCAAATTGCATTTTAAGAACGGGTTAATATCGAAGTAGTTTTTACCTGCTAATACCTTGAATTTCACACTACGCTATAATAAAATTTCTACTAAAGAAAACATACTCATGGGGTACCTCAACGCAGCGGGATGGATCTGTTAAAGTGAGAGACTTAATAGCACACCTTGTGGATTTCCAAATTCGTTGGGTGGTTACTGGTTTGCCGCAGTAATAATGTATACTTAATGCGGCAAACCAGTAACCAGTAACCAGTAGAATATGAAAATGTCTTATTTGATATTTTTAATTTTTGATAGGATAATTTTACAAACTTCGAGGGAGCTTTGCTGCACTCAAAAAAAAAATTAACTAAAACTAAGGAACATTTTCTAAATTTTAATAAAAAAAAGTTGTCATATGGCGCCAAAGCTGTTTTTTATTTGAAACCAGTAAAATATTTACTAAATTTCTAGTTCATTGATGAACTAGTTTATAGTAATTATATTTTAATTTTTAAGTAAAATTTTCCTAAAAATAAGTAAAATTTTCTTATAAAATTCGGAGCTTTGCAAAAAAATTTTTCGCCTTTGGTCTCAAATTTAGTAAATTTTCCAATTTTTTTTTGTCCTTAATTCTGCTACTTATTTTTATTTCTAATTAAATTCTATACCAAATGATATGTTATTTATTATATATTCATATTATATTCTTAATTATAATTCACCATACATACATATAAATTCCTTGAGAGTTGACAAGTATTGAACCAGCAACCTTCTGATTGATAAGCCATCACTCTTACCAATTGCCTACCAATGAAGCCTGAATAATCATTGAAATTACTGAGTTTTAAAATTTTATTTTCCTAAAAAAAAAAATAGATTTCATGCTGAAATATTCCTCGAAAACATGAAAAATTTACTTAAATTTTTTGCAAAATGCAAATTAATAATAAATTCCATAATTCAAAGAAACTGGTAAATATTTTCCTAAAATTTAGTGTACCTTTTTACATGTTTCAAGTAAGTCAAATTTCATGAACTAATTAGGAGTAATTCATTTCCTAAAGTTTATTTTTTGATTTAAGACGAAATTTACTAGTCCTTAATATAACATTTCCTTAAATTTATAACCATTTTCCTACTCTTAGCAAATATTTAAGTCAATAAACATTTTCTGAAATGTGAGAAATTTATTGTGTATTTTTATGAACTATTTTTGAGGATATGAATTTTTTATTTTTTACTTATATTAAGTAATTTTTACTAGATTAAAATTTACTTAAACTTATAAAAAACTACTTAAACTTAGAATTTTTTTTACTTGAATTAAGGAAGAGAATTTCTTAATAGTAGCACATGTCTTTTTTTTGTGAGTGTGTTTACAAAACCGTTATGCTAAAGTTTTTTCCTTAACTGTGAAATAGCTACTAACATGTGTGACTGTCTGCATGTATGTAGGTGTAGGTGTGTGTCTGTCTGTATGTGTGTAGGCATGATTGTGTGTCTGATTTCGTAAATCAACAAAATCGTTATCGGTATTTAAGTTTAATGGAAATTTGTTTTATTCGAGTTGGTATAATTTTAAATTCGATTAGCTACAAACGACCACAGTCTGCCAAAAAGATTTATATTTAGTTTAGTACGCTCGCATATTTAATCCTCAAATCCAAACTTAAAATGCAACAAATTGTTATCTTAATATAGAAAGACCCTAACTCATTAATTTTTTGAAATCTAAATTTTTAAATTTTTCTTTACATTATATTCTCTATAGAAATATAAGATAAACTTGATATAAAAAAATAATAAGTTAGAACCTTTATATATTAAGGTAAGGATGTGGGTGTGTATGTATGCATGGATGTGTGTGCAACTGTGTATACACAATACTTCTACTTTTTTCTAGTAAATAAAATATATTTACATTGTTTTTTTTATTTATTATATCATATTTTATTTATTTCGATTTTTTTATATCATTGTATAATTATTTTTTTGTTTGATGGAATATAAATAGTTATGAATAATAAATCTTAAATATTAAATGCGATTTTGTTAACAAAATTAACCAGAAACAATTTAAATTATTAATTTTACTAACTGTTTCTTGATAATCGTTGAAAATTCCACCCATGTGCACTAAATTGTTAGATAGATTATAAATTTGATAAAGTTCGCTTGGTGAAACTATAATACAATATAAGTTTTACATACGCAATCAATTAGTGTTGTACTGATACGCCTCTTTTCCGACACGATACTTTTACTCAAACAGAACTATCAGCGATACTGATATGCATATTGAAATTGAATTCAAGTTAATATCAACAAATCTCACATAGAATAATTTTTTTGTTATACTATTTCTTAAAGTAAATATTAATAAAATTTAAAAAAGAAACGAATTGAACTTAAATTCATTACTAAATAAACAAAAAATTAATTATATTTATGATTTAAATGGGCTAAACGTCATATCGCTTTTTAAGTCAAGTTACATGTGATAATTATTAATGACTAACACATAGTTGAACGGAACAACTAGCTTTTTACGAAGACCACAAAATATTAACAACTTACTTTAGTGTTATTTCTTCATTAATAATTATCACATACAAAATAAAACGCGATGAATAACTTAAGCCCGTTAAAATCATAAATTTAGAAACAAATGAAGTTCGAACAACAATAATTTTAAAAATTAACTAAAATTAAAAGCCATGGGCCTATGGCAAAAATTAATTAAATATACTTAATAGTAACAAATCCAAAAAGTTTGTCTTAAGTATAACAAAACTTACTAACAAATTTACTAACATATGCTTAACTAGTAAAGAGCAAACACCAATGATAGGTGATGGTGAAATTGAGCTTTCCTTAAAAAAAAAAGCTTTTAACAAATTTTAATTCACATGTTCCATTTCCATAAAAATTACGTATACCACAAACAGTGGACCGAACACAAAGGATTGCTGATGATGAAGGTTTAGTGGCCTTCGAAAACAGCTGGTTGTTCCGTTCAACTATGTGTTAGTCAGAATATCTAAATTAAATTAAATTAAATAAATTAAAAGAAAATAAAAAAAATTAAATAAAAGTAAAATAAAATAATATTAAAAAAAGTAAATAAATGAAATCAAACTAATCAAATAAGTACTGAACTTGGACCCCATTTAAAAATTACTCCTGATTTTAATACATTCAAGTTCAGTTTAATTTTAATATATAACACAACTTTAAAATTTTACTGCTGAAATTTAAATAATTTGTGACTTGAATGCAGTGTGAATTTCTTTTTCTCATTTTTTATATCAAAGATAATATTTTTTATTAATTTTGCTGAAACTTATGATGTCTTAAGCTGTTACTGCAGCCTTTATTATTTTTTGAAGGAAAGCAGAAACCTACACTTTGTGCTTGAATAGCTATAACTTTTGCTTTAAGAATTTTTTTTTAATAACCCACTTTCTTTATTTCTGGCCAGAAACTGATAAATTTTGCTCCGTAAGTCAATTTTTCTATGCCCTTCCATATTGTTTTTTTTCTTCTCTCAAATGAAATTTGTGCTGAAAATTGAAAGAAAAAAGAAATACTTCGATGGGAAATATCGTAAGCCACTTAGTCAGCTTGCATATTGGATTTCTGGCATTGCTTGTTCTTTGTCCTTTGGCCCTTTTCTCAGACAACTATTTTCAGCTTGTGTTTATTTAGAGCAGCAAGATTATTATTTTTTTCTATTTTCTAGTTTAATTTATTAAACTTACGGGGCTTCTGTTCTATATACAATATATTTTTATAAGTTCTTTTTGTTTTTTTGTTATATATATTTTTCTGTTAAATGTTTTTTGTATGTCTTGTAGAGATTTGAAATGAGCAAAATGTGCATGCTGACTCCCATGTCCTTGCTGAACGTTGGCATTGCTATTGAAATTCTTAGCTAGTACATACATTTTTGAAACTTTTTTTTCCCATCTTTTTTAATTGAAAATATACAACGAGTTGTTCGTTAATTGTTGAAAATGAGCATCATGTAACAGAAACAATGAAGGAAGGACGACATGGCAGTGCACAGCGATGGCAGCAGTTAAAAGAACTAAATTGTTAGAGACAAAAAAAAACAAATTCTCTTGCATTTTCGATTTTTAATTAATAAAATACTACAAATGTACGAATGTGAGTTTTAAAATTCTATTTTCAGTTTTATTTTAACTATTTTCTCTAGTAAAGTATTTGAAATTGACAAGAAGAGAGGTGCAAGGAATTTTTTTTTAACAAACACTCAAAGAAAAATTATAGAAGAATTATACTTGTGCCTTAATTTAATTTATTAGTTTTCTTTTGCTAATTTTTTTTTCATTATTATACATGAAGAGCGGCAAAGGTTGATGAAGTGTTTTTATTTTAGCTAATTTAATATTTATTAAAGTGATCACAAGGATTCTTCAAGGATTCAAGAATTTGTCCCTATTCAGACTTGCAATTTTTGTTGCAGCAATTTTTGAGTTTTTAGGTGAAAGAGAGGCGACGTGGTGGTGCTGGTGAAGGGTACACAGTTTCATGTGCTCGCAATTCTCTTTTGTGTTGAAATTCACACTTTTTAATTTAAATGTATTTGAAGTATTATTTTATTTTCTTTCTTCATTTTTATAAAAAATACTAATTGTTAATTTTTTAAGGAAATTGTTTGTTTAATAGAATTTGTAAATATTTAATTGCAAAACTAGAATTTCATAACTAGTAATGCAATTTAAGGCTGAATTTTCAAAAATTGCATTAACATAAATTGCAAGTCTGAACGAGGACTAAGTTGAGTTTTATGTCCTTCTTTTAAAAGTAGTATAGCACTCTTGCTTGTTCTTATTAATATGTGTATGTATTTCTTTTTGTATGTAATTTTAATTGTAACCTTGGGTATCTGTTTAATTAATTAAATGTTTTTTTTTATTCTTGTCTCATCGATTGGAAACAAATTGGGAAGAGAAATGATGGAATAAAAAAAAGAAAAATCAAACAAATTAATGAAGTTTGGAAACAAGCGAAATCACTTTTGAAGCTGCAGAATGTAAAACGAAAACGCTCGAAGAACTGATGTATGTGCATTTGTTCTATTAAATGACAAGCTGCTGCAACATGAATTATAAATTACAACGAACTTATAAAAAAATAAGCTTGTGAACATTTTTATTAAATAGTTTTTAATATATCCTTTATTTTGATTGAACTCAATTATACTGGAAAAGTAACAAAAATCAAGAGTCTACACTTAAAAAAAAAAAAGAAATAATGTTGATAAAGGCCACTCTTATTACAGATTTTATGAAAACTGTTTTAAGTTATTGAGATTGTGAATAAATTCTCATGTTTTTTGCAAACACGTATAATCTTTTAGTCAGTATTTTCAAGTGATCAAACTTGATTCTTCAAACGAGTTGTGTCATTTATGCCCATAAATACAATTTTTATTTCTCAGCATCTTTACCAATCGTTACTACAGGCATCAAAATGTCTATTTGAATTGTATCGTTACAACACTATGCTTATTTGTTCGTACTTCTACGTAAAAAGGACAGCAAGATCAACGTTTTTAAGACTTGAAGAGTCCTCCACCTGCAAATTTTAGTCCTACATACTGTAAATAACTTCATTAAAGTAAGAGCATATTATTGTCTCTAAAACAGAGACAAGACAGCTCGTGCTCACTTTACCCAACACCCGATAAAAACGAGTGGCTACTAAAGCAAATAAATTTCGAAACAAAATTCTTCGATATTTGTTCTATAATCAAAGAAAATACGAATGTTCACTTATACTTCGAGATTCGAACTTCTCTCGATAGTTTTTCGAATGTGTGACGAGTAGATGTGTCCTAGACTGTTAATCTAGAGGTACCACGTTCGATTAAGGTATTCAAAAAATAAATAAATAAAATTACTTTTTTACTTTTTCTGCTGCCTTTTTAGGATATCGAAATTATTTTGATATTATCTCACTTTTGATATTGCTAGCTTATCTTCGAGATATAATGTTTTTTGGGACAAAACTGTGCGACAAGTGAACTTTTATCGATTAATTTTTGGGTGTCACTCTCGATAGTTTTACAGGATCAATTTTCGAGATATATTCGAAATCGATATCAATAAGTCGAAATTTACACTATGCAAGCCTTATTGCTAAGCTGATTAGTTTGTGGAAGAGAGAGACGAGGGAAACTAAAACGCTTCTCTTCCCATCGTCTCTCTCTCCTAACAAACTAATCAGCTTAGCAATAAGACTTGCATAGTATAAATTAGGACTAACGAAAGTCTGGGTCAACTGGGTGGGCACTCTGTTATGCTCTTATTTACACGTATACGTACACACGTCCGGAAGAAAACATTTTAATCTCTCATAAGCGTTCTACACATCATACATTTTACTCTCTTTCATATTATCACTAAAACATAAATAATAAAAAGATTTGTTGTGTGTGTGTGTGTGTGTTTGCCTGACTTTGCTCTAAAACAAAGTATTATTTTCAATTCTAAAGTATACCATAATGTATAATTAATTATCTAAATATTCGTATGCACATATGTGTGTATATCATATAAATTTATTTTCATAATACATTTTAAATCAACGAAGCTTATGAAATCTTAAATTAAATCAATAAAAGCTAATTAAACTGCAAACTATTCTTAACTTTATTCTACTCACAGTGCTGTATCCCTATTGTTATTTCCATTCCACTCCGTCATTCTCATCCATCTTCAATTCAAAGCTAATGAAATTCAATTATATTAATAATTAATTCCCTGACACATTAGTTATAATATTGTGCATTTCTTGTTTATTTATATGGTCAAATATATTGATTAATTTCTATCACGTTTTAACAATTTCGTGAATTTTCATACGATGAGGCATAAAATGGTCTACAAAATGCAGTTAATTAGCAGACCTTTGGAATTCGCTTACAATTGAGAATACACATTCATAGGCAGAAATATATTTATTTAAAATTTTAGTGAATGGGAATAAGATACTCACACACACACACCCAAACACACTAATGCAGCTTATGTAGTGAGTAATTTAACTAATTACCGATTGTGAGTAATTCTGAATAATCAAAGTGACTTATTTAAAGGAATATTATCAATATTACGATTACCTACATAATTTTTCCATATATTTAAACTGTGGCGAAAAGGAAAAAGATCATAAGGCGAGATAAGCTGATTTTGAATTAATGTTAACTTTGTAATTTAAATATTTGGAAGTATCGCTGGTCAAAATCTTAATTTATTTGAGTGATTTTTCAGAAAGTTATAGCACTATGAACTGCGACATATCTTTTTTAGACTTCTAGTCCCATTTAGAATAATTTAGGTTATACTTTAATATATTTTAACTTAAATATATCACTTATAGTGTATAAAACGATGTTTTAAAAAAAATAAAGGTTAGCAGAGAATTTACCAATTTTACTGTAAAAGAAATAAATTTTTTAAAATTGACTTCAACGCTTGAAAGTGCTCACCTGCAAAACGGTGAAATATGACTTGAAACACTTTTTCTTTATTGCCACAGATTTGTTTAAGATAAATACAAAATTGTATTTTTGTATGAGAAGATAACTTAGATAGCGCAAAATTTAATTTCATGGAACAAAAAGAGCATCAGAATGCTGTTTTATTGCCTACTGATTTCATGAAGTAAAAACTAGGGTATTCAAACGGTTAACCGTTAATCGGTTAACTGGTTAATTACTACCCGATTAACTGATCTGTTAATTTAAAATTACCTTTTTTCGATTAACGGCTAAACCGGTTAATTTCAATCGATTAACCGAAGTAAATTTTTTTCATATTTTATAGTATTACAACTTATTTTTTGTGGGAATAATTATTTGTTTCGTCTCATTTACAAAATGTGAGTGTTAAAAAATAATTTTTCATACAAACAAAGAAGCATGTTCAGTTAAGGCTTCATTAGTCTTTACTTTCAGTTGCTGTTCTGTGCCGTTCTTTTCCGTATAAAATATTTTGCAATTACTTTTTCTGTGAAAAAAATCAGTTACCAACCTATAGAATTGATTACACTTGTACACAAAGTATCACAACACACTAATACACAAACACTTTTGGCTGTCACTTAACGTTGAATTCTATTTTCTACAGATATGTCCGCAACAGAACAGAACGAAAAAGGAAAAACTAACCACACATACAGATTTTCAACTAAACAGAAACTAAACAGCTGATTCAGAACAGAACATCACGTACAAACTAATTCTGCCTTTATGCTAACTTAAGTAAAACTTCAAAATCCTTGGACATGACTATAAAAGAGTCCAGTCTATTCTAGAGTCTACGTACTATAACCAGAGTAAATTTGAAAGTTGTTGTTTAATAATGTAATAAAACCCAATAGTACTGTTGCCAACGATTTAATTTAGAATTCGATTTATTGAGAGACCTACACCTACACTCAGAAATATTTTCTTCTAGAAAAAAATTAAGTACAAAAACGAATGCTAAGAAATTCAGAAATTAATTTTTTTGCAGAATATTCGTTAGTGAGCTCTGCGCCAATATGAGTCAGTTGATGACGTGCCAACACAAGGAACTATCGATAGTAATACAAGAAGTGTTGTAACAAAATTAACCGCAACAATTAGAAGTGCTACGAATTTGAAATAAAATTAAACTGGACTCTAGTGGCATAATGAATGATTTCATATGTTTTGAGAAATCTAGTAAAAGAACTGAGATTGCCTTCGATTTCCTCAACATCTATGATAAGTAAAAGGAGTAGAGTTAAGTCAACTAAAAAGGAGAATCGCTTAAATTCTAAACACTTAAACGAAATTATTTTTCTGAAAGATTGTGTTAGAAGAACTCTTTAAATTATTGAAGTAACTAACATAACAACCTCACAAACTTGTTAATTTTTAATGAACACATGCAAGTTTTTTTGCTTGATTTAGTTTAAAAACTATTATGTGTTTTACTAATAAACTCAAATTAATAAATAATTTATGGGCTTTATTAATCGGTTAACCGATTAATACCAAAATTAACCGACTATTAACCAATTAATCAAAAACCTCGATTAATTAATCGAACGATTAAGGCAAAACCCCGATTAAATGAATACCCTAGTTAAAACCCAGAAATAATGCAATAATAATATATGTCTGTGTCTGTATCTATGTCTATGTCTACGTCTATTTCTATGTCTATGTCTATGTCTACGTTTATTTATATGTCTATTTCTATGTCTATGTCTATGTCTATCTATATGTCTATGTCTATGTCGATGTCTCTGTCTATGTCTATGTCTATGTCTCTTTCTATGTCTATGTCTATGTTTATGTCTATGTCCTTGTCTATCTCTTAGTCTATGTCTACAAATGTATCAATATTTGTATGTACTGAAGTAAATTTTAAAAGTTAAGTTTTTATTTTAAAATAATCTTATAACGTGTGTACTTATCGAGATAAAGCAGATGTGGTAACACTCCAGAGTGCTAACAGCTTCTTACGCTTATCTTATTGCCTTTCCACTTAGTTCATCGCTATTTATAAAGTAATACAATTAAAAACAAACTTATAAGTATTAATTCCTAATGCTCTTTGTATACAATTGCATACCTTTTTTATAATTTATGCCACTTGTACGTGAAAGGCACTCTTATAGGTTAAAACAAAGATAATGATCTCGTTTACTGGTTGTTATAATTAAAATGTAATTAAAATAAGCTGCCTGACAATAGCTCATAGATATTCTGCATATGTACATAGATATTTAGGTAAGTATGTATGCATGTCTGTGCATATGTAAGCATAAAGTATAGTATATCAAGCATATCGAACGAATAATGTAGACTTTACTTTAGATAATATCTATAAGAGAATCATTTCATTCTAAATTTCCAATAGAATCATTGTATAAATTTGAATTTGAATGTTTCAATATAAATACGTTTGTATATATGAACATACATATATGTATGTATATGTATGTATGTGCATGTATATATATAGAGCTTCCCAGCGAAAAAAAATGGAAGTCATTCGCAAGACTTGATATTTTTAAGACTTTTGGAGGGAATTTTATGGTTATAATATTGTGTTCTCATTCAAAACTTCCATATGTTTAAATTATACTAGTATCGAACTCTTTCAGTAGCTCTTTTTTGACACAAACCCATGGGTTTGATCAAACCCATGTTATTAAAATCCGTTTGATCATTGGTTTGTATAAAAAACGAGCTACAAAAAAGAGTTCGATACATTTTTTGCAAATATGAATCGATTATTCAGTCATTTAGCTAATTATAAGCCAATTTCCACGATTTGGGCTATTTACCCCACTATAAGAACAAAAATTTTTAATATAACACTTCAGCTTTTTCCGTTCTCCGTTCAGAAAAGAATTTTTAATATTCTCAATACTTCTATATATCGAGAAGTGTTTTTAATAATTTGGTTCATTTAAGAATTTATTTGTAAAGACTTTTGCTAATTAATATTTCCAATAGAACTTTGTCTGACCTGTACAAAAGGAAGAAAATTTACAAGCTGAAACAATGGCAGCAAAAATATTCTTTGAGGCAAGTGAGTATTACATAGATAGTCACATATATGTAGTCACAGTATCACAGTATCGTTTAAGTAAAATCTAAGTCACACAAATGATAAGAGCTATAGGAGTAAGCGTAGTCAAAGAGTCGTTTACTGATTATCGAGTCATGAATGATGTATTGTAAAGTAAGTGGTTGCAAAATTTTGTTGTAATAAATGTTTATTGATTCTGTAATCAGCGCGTGAGCATAAAATAATAGAACCTAGTGCTGTGTTAGTTATTACATAGCTTTGTATTCGTGCAGAGATTTACTAGTCACGAGAACGGACGTAGGAAGCGTTGATACATGACTTATGTCGAGTGCGTTCACATGAGTGATTTCCTAGTCACTAAAGCGTATATAAGTAGCTGGTGTTAGGGATGAAACGATACGAGTAAATACAAGTAAATACTCGATACTTTTTCTTAGAAACCAAGTACTTTTGGTATCGATACTCTACTACCGAGTACCAAGTAGATATCGGTAAAAAGTACTCGTATCGGTCAAATATACTCATTTCTTATTGGCTACAAAAAAGTTGAACATGACGCCAGTTAAACACAATTTTATTTGTTCGTGTTAAATATAAATTTTTATCTAGAATATATTTTAGAGAAAGTTCGTGAAAACGGGAACACCCAAATCAAATATTTTATAAAAAATACCATAAAATTGCGAGCTGCAAAAATTGTTTTAAAGGCGTGCGTTATTGCGGGAACAAAACGAATTTGCACAAACATTTAAAATGTCATCTCGACTATATCTTCTGTTCCAGTCCAGCCCAAAGTTGGCGATTTTTCCTCTTTGTTTGGTGTCTAAGTTTTCGATTTGGCGACATGTCAATTTTGCTGGCGATAAATGAATTTATTGGCAATTTTTTATTTTTAACAAAATTGAACTTAAACATTTTTGTAATTCAGGAAAATTAGTTTGTTGAAGGAGTATTTTCATAAATAATTTCTACAAAAACTTGTCTGCAAGAAATTTAAGCAGTTATTTTTTTCTTATAGTAATCGCTTCCGAAATCGGAAGATTCAGTCGATTATTCGTTAAGAATTCTTTACGAATTAGGAGCATTGGGTTTGGTGGGTATTTAATTTTGTTTTCACTACTTTAAATCATGTGTAAAGCTTGGTCGATACAAGTAAGTATCGATGCTTTTTGTTCGATACTGAGTATGTATCGATACTTCTGAACCGATGCCGTATCAAGTAAAAGTATCGATACCTTAGTGGTATCGTTTCATCCCTAGCTGGTGTCCACGTAAGTGATTTTCTTGTCACGAAAATAGACATAAGTATATAGTTGTATACTGTGCCTGATGTGTTCACGTTAGTGGTTTGCTACTAACGAAAGTGCAGCTAATTAGATAGTTATATTCAGCTGCTCGTGTGTCCACGTGAGGGATTTACTAGTCATGAAAGCGAACGTAAGTATATATGTAGTTATACACAGTGTGTCATGTTGCTAAATTAGTGATTTGCTAGTCACGATAAAGGATGTGAGTATAACATATGGGCATTGCTCGGGTTAATAATTTCCTAGTCACGAAGCGGACGTGAGTGTAATAGTTTCGAGTACTTCGAGGATACCATACGAGACTAGCAGCAAAAAGTTTCAGTAGTAGAACCAAGGTATGCAGAGGATAAAAAAGGGTTAGTTTTTAATGCGGAATATTCTGGATCAACTGTGTAATTTGAAAACTTTGTATTTAATATTTTTCCCTAATGAGTACAAAACAAATCCGGATAAATAAGTCGTGACGTCGGCGAACGGGTATATAAAATTTGCACAGCCGAATATACAACTTTCACTTGTTTACATTAGTAATAGACTTGTTCTCTCTTGCTAAAGATTTATCTTTAGCAGAAGGCTCTAGAAATATTTTGTTGTATTACAAATCACAAAAAAAAAAACAGATTTTATTTTCTGTGATAATATTTTTGATTATTTGAATTTAAGTGTAAATAGGCAGTTGGGTCACTCGATTTCGATTTTATTAAATTATTTTGAGGTCTTATTTTTGATGAGCTCATGCACATACATTCCACAACACAGTTCATAGTTTTCTTTATGTTTATATAAACAATTCAATTTAACTTACAGCCATATTTGAAGCATATACATTTCAAACAAAACCACTCCAATGTATTCATAAGATACAGTTACAAAGCTTGCATCAAATATTTACATAATACATTGTACAAACATAAATACATACATAACTAAGTAATTGCTTACAGATATCTTATCTTATTATATGGACATATACATACATTTGTACATATATCTACAGGCTTAAGTATAATAATAGATAAACTTAATGTGAATTGAAATACACATGTTTATTTCAACAGAATTTTCTTAATAAATTATTACATCTCTCAGAGCTCTTTATCAATAAAGTGTGCTGGAAATGAAATTATTCTACAATATCAAAAATAAATTTTTAATATGAAAAATAAAATAGAGATGAAAAGATGAACTGAGCAAAAGATCATAAGATTCATTAAAAGCTTTAAGCTGCTCCATTACTTACATTCCAAATTTTCAGCAATAAACGTTGTATTTTGATACTCAGAAAAAATTTTATTTCTTTTGAAGAAACGACAGCTTTACTTTAACGTCAAAATATCTCCAAATGCATGTTCTAGTGTTCTAGAGTATGATTAAAACTTAAAATCAAACATTCAGATAATTTTTGTTTGTACAAAACCATACGTACTCGTACATCAACAGAGTTCCCTTGTTCGTTTTTTTTTTTGACTACCCGACCAAAAATATAATGTTAATAGTTTAAAATGAGTGTCTTTGTATTTGTGTATCTGTTTAAGTCCAAGTACAGATCAAACGGCTGGAAACATTTTGATTTTGATTTTATTTAAGTGACTTGATCTTGAGGGTTTTAGCTATGAAAAAAACGGGCCAGCCGTTTAGAAGATATCAAATCTTTTTAAGATGTCTCGTGTATTTAATATGTTTCGGTTTTGTTATTTATATGAAGTACTGTAGCATTCATTCCCGTACACTCCAACTTTTTTCTCTTGTTCTCTACCTCATTGCATTAACAACCAGAAGACAGAGTATGGGAGTAATCACCCCTTCTTGCATTGTTTCTCTTCGTGTCTAGTTTCACTTCTCGCTTTTTCCTAACCTAGCTCGTAATATATTCCTTTACGCCTCAATTTTGAAAGACGTTTGCAAAGCTGCATTAGCTGCATATTTAAAAGTACCTTCTATACCTAAAAAGGCAGCTAGAGTTTACTATTTATATTCTAATGATATCTCTATGTGTCTTAACATCTCAAACACAACATACTGTATGACACAAATATGTAAATTACACATTTATACATACCAGAGAACAGATTGAATGCCTTATTTTGTTGTTTTGAATGCAATCACAAAAAACCTGCATATTGTTGTCAATCTACTATATTTGAAAAAAACAACGCATGGTAAAATAGAAAGAGATGAGTGCGGTGAATTTTAGTGCGTGCAATGCTTGTTTTATATACATTTTCACTGGTCTTGTCAAAAGCAACGAATACGCAGAATAGTACGAATGCTTTTTACTGTGATTAACTACAATGTAATATTTTTAGTATGCGCTTGTATAAAACTCTTACATTAGTATTCATAAAACACGGTATAGATTTGAAATGTATTTTATATCAAATTTTATATGAAACAGTTATTGGAAATACATTTCAGTTCTATTTTACATTTCCAAATTTTACTTTTTTTAACATCGTAGATATCGGCATTTATTTTTTCTAAAATTTCCTCCCTCACAATGCATGTTTTTATATGTATAATCATTAAAATCACTTAAAATAAACATGTTATTTAAAAGTGATATACAAAAGATCAGTGAATACTGAGTGAATGGTATGCAAGAAATCCATTCTTTAATGCTGCATTATTTCATTTCGCTGCTTGTGTTATATAGAGTGCTTATGAGCAATTAACAAATCGCAATGAATTGTATCATAGCAATTACATTTGTTATTCTTGTCGAATGAATGCATGGCAAAAGCGAAAAACGAATTTATGAATAGCTAGCAAATGCGAATGGTCTCATTTTGTTCTCTGATACATACATATCTATATGTAAGACATAAACAAACTGTAGCCATAAAATGATATTGATTTCTAAAATACAATTAAATTAATGCAATTCAATTCATTTTAATTTTCCTTATAATTATATTGAATTTAATTACATGCACATCTGGTTTTAACTACTGATTTATATTTCTTATTAAAATTTGATAGTATCCATTGTTTATAAAGATATCGAACTAATACATACACCTCCTTTTGAGGCTTAGACTTATTACTGCAAGATAACAAATAATAATGTAAGAATGCATTTGAAAATTGTGCATTTCGAAATGTATGTTTGCTTAAACACTTATGCAATCAAATATTTGTTAATACTCCCCCATATGTTCAGACGTACCTACGTGTGTACTCTGCAAACATTTTGTGTTTTGGAAATTGTAAGTAATTAAAAATAATATACTATATATTACAAAACAAACTAAAGATTAAATTTGTGCAAGAATTTAAGTGCCAGGATGTCATTTAGAGGCTTAAGTTCTCTGGAAAATTGAGCTACAGAAGAGGTGACATAAATTGCCCTTAAGGAATTCCTGATAAAAGACAAAACGATTACGTTTTTTGCCAAAGTTGCCAAGTATAAAAGTATGTTATATTAACTAGTTTATATAATTTTCTAGTATTTTAAAAGTAAGGTTACAAGTTTTATATTATTAAAGTAATATTATTTTATGTTTTTTTTCCATGGGGAAAACTGTTCAGATCGAAAAATAAATTTTCAAACTTTCGTAAATAAAGTTTCGAAAATCGAACGTAAAACAGCACAAAATTATTCAACTTACTGATTTGGAACTCAATTCTGAGAACTGCACGTGGAAGTAACCCCATTCGTTTTGTCAAGTTGGCTGCATTAATACCCTGCAGGAAATCGAACTGACACAATAGTAGTCACGTGACCGGTCCCCAAGTGATAGGGACTAGTCCGAGTTCTAACACTTCCCATGAAGCGGATCAGTCACTTTTACATTGGAATGGCCTAGGATGGGGTTAATTAATATTTTGCATGCACCTTGTGACTTGTCACTGAACTGTCCCATAGGAACCTATTTGATATAGAATAATATAAATTATATAAAAATGTCATTGCCACATTTAACTGTAACAATGAAAACTTGTAATTTTTTTTATTGTTACAAATGCAATTATAATTTATTTTTAAGCAGAACATTTTTTGAAATTCCAACCGAAAACTTCGTGCATCTCACTATAGTTACGGAACTGTTTCCAAAGTAACATTGGAGGAAGCAATTAACATTATATTTACACTATTTAGTAGGTTCATGCATTGAACCACATCGAATATGTTTAGTACCGTTTACTAAAATACTACACATAGTCACGAAAAAGGTGAATATGTAACCATTTACACGATATGTCTTTTTTTCCCCATACACTTCTCTGTGTTTTTGATAAAACTCGCATTTTCTTTAGTCATGGGACGAGTATGTTCGGATCGGTGGTCACCAATTTTTCTGCAGGGCAATTTAATGACCATAGAAATCTTTTTCCTCAAGGTGGATGAAGATGTTTATTGAAATATAAAAAATTTCATGTTTAAGTTTTAGTTTTTATTCTATAATTAGCGTTTGTTACTCTTAATGTCCCTTTTCACCCATTACAAAATAACAACACGACAACGCTGGTAAATTATATAAACGTCCCAGTCGGCACTCAAAAAATTAAAATTCAAGCAGTTGAAATTTAACTAGAAACAAAGTTGAACTCAAAATTTTTTCAAGTAATATTCAAGTTTGAAAATATTTTGAAATAAAAAATCAAATAACATACAACATGTTCAAACCTTGTCAAATAAATAATTTATTTTTTAATAAAATTGAAATTATGGTGAAAAATATCAAAGATAAATAAAAAAATGATTTTTTAAAAAATAAAAGTTGATTAAAATCGTGAAAACAATAGTGAAGTTGTAGATATGCAGAAAATAATTATAAGATAACTTGTCGATTGCATTTTACTTTCTATTTTAAAAGCATTGTTTTTGAAGCTTGAAATACACTTGAATTCAATTGTAATACAAAGTTGAATTACAGTATAATTCAAGGCTTGAATTGAACTGTAATACAATTGAAATGTTCGAATTGAATTCAAGTTCCTATTTCACTCGAGAATGCTATTGAAATAAAGTGTAAATCAAGCATAATTCAACCCTTGACAATTGAATATGGGACTTGAATAACAATTGTTTTACACATGATTTCAAGCAAAATTGCTTGTTGGGATACTATCTTACCAGTGTTGTCGTGTTGCTAAGATTTTTTCTATTTTTGCGTATTTTTCAGAAAAAGGCCTATAACTTCTGTATTGTGTATTTTAATTGATCGAACAAAGTACATATGTAATTACCCACTTTTCTCACTATCATAGAGACCAACACGTAACGTCTACGAGTATTACACATAATCTGCCAAATGTGCAAAAATCACAAATATGTCTGTTAAAATTAAATAAATATTGTTTTTCTATTTAATTATAAGGCCAACTAACAAACAAATGCTTTCATATTATTTTAATTAATATCTATTTGCAATTATTACTGGTATTTCTCTCCTAAAGTAAATATATTTACTTCGTACATGTATGTACATTTAGCCTTTGTAGTATTATTTATTTAGCTTAGTTAAAAGTATCTTGATCTCTATTTCGAAATAATAAATTGACTAGTCTTTAAAAGTAAATTATACGGTTGCTTTCAAGATTATTCCTTTGAATAGTGAAAAATAAATTTCAATAAATTATAGTAAATAGTAAAAAGCAAAATTAAATTAAAATTAATTATATAATGAAACTACAAAGGAATAGATATTGTTTTGCAAACTAATTAATTCTAATTCATATTTATTATTTATTTAGAATTATTTAAAATAAAACTGATATCATTTTCCAACTAGTTAATTTGTGGTTTTGTGTCTTGAATTTTCAGAATTTTTCATAACAAGTTAGTGATAAAGGAAACGCTTATTTTGAAATCTATTCGCAGGAAATTTTTACTTCTAACGAACTCTTTTGTTGAGTCCTGCAATTAAAACTTTTTGGAAATGTATACGCTTGCTGTTTTATTTATTTTATTTTCATTATGCTTATTAGTTTAATAGTTGCAGGAAAAGCCATTACACACCCACAGGAATAGCATATAATGCATGTGGATAAATTTAGGAAATACTATTTCTGCAAAATTAACTATTCAAATAATTTATATATTGTTTGTTTTAGTTTACGGCTACAAACTTCAAACGTTGGCTATTAATTGGCAAAACTAGCGGTTACGCTTCATGTGTATGCATGAAATATATTATAATTAATTATTTTATTAAAGCTAATTTACCTGGTGTATGAAATGGAACAAGTTTTCTTAACAGAAATACACCTCACCTCACTTTTTCAAATAAAGGGTCATGTAATAGTAACTTCAAATCATTGTTGAATATTGTTGAAAACATTTATTCAGCCTGTTTGTCCAAATCACCATAGAGGGATTTTGCGTTCCAAGACGCGTGCCAATTGTAAAACTGTTTTGATCAAAATGGCAGCCAGCTTTACGTTGCTCACAAGAGCTCTATAGACCACAACTTTTGCAGTTGCATACGTAAAAACTGCTACTCAAGCACTGCAGGCTGAAATTAAACGACAACAGACAAACAACGACACTCTGCTGTTTTTCACACACGACTTGCTCTCCCGACGCTCACTGTTGATGCAACTATAATGACTCACTGGCTTTATTTTTACACACTTATGCAAGAATATCAGCTGCATTGTTGTTCACTGTACTCTTCACTCAAGACTTCACGGCCAAAATTAAAAAAAAATTCTATCACTAAAATAAATCGCCAAAATAAAAAATCACCAAAACGCTGAAAACCGAAAAAAACGTATAAACGCGAAAAAAGCTTCAAAGCTAAAAACAATTTTTACATAAAAAAAATCGCCAAAATTAAAAAAAAAATCGCAAAAATTAAAAAAAAATCACCAAAACACTGATAACCTGATAAAACGAGAAAAAAAATTCAAAAACTAAAAAAAGCGTCTAAATGAAAAAATTGCCTATATGTAAAAAATCGCCAAAAACCGAAAAAAGCGCCAAAGCTAAAAAAAAAAATTATATAAAAAAAAAACGCCAAAATTAAAAAAAAATCGCCAAAATTAAAAAAAATATCAAAACGCTGAAAACCGAAAAAATCGACAAAACGAGAAAAAATGCAAAAACTAAAAAAAGCGTCTAAATGAAAAAAATTGCCTGTATGAAAAAATCGCCAAAAGAAAATAAATCGCCAAATTAAAAACAAACGCCAAAAAGTGTTTAAACAAAAAAAAAGTCGCGAAAATAAAAAATCGCAAAAATTAAAAAAAAACGGCAAAATTAAAAGAAATCACCAAAACGCTGAAAACCGAAAGAAATCGCCAAAACGAGAAAAAAATGCAAAAACTAAAAACAGCGTCTAAATGAAAAAAATTGCCTGTGTGAAAAAATCGCCAAAATAAAATAAATCGCCAAATTAAAAAAACGCCAAAAAGTGTTAAAACTAAAAAGGTCGCGAAAATGAAAAATCGCCAAAAAAAACCGAAAATATCGCCACACTAAAAAAGTATGAAAAAAATTGCCAAAATTGAAAAATCGTTAAAACGAGCAAAAAAGTGTCAAAACTAAAAAAAGCGCCAAAACCGAAAAAACGCAAAATACGTCAAAAATAAAAAAGGCTCAAAAGCGAATACAATGCCAAACTATATTTAATTTAGGCTAAAGTTCGTATTGAATTACATATCTAGTGTCCGTACGGATGGATCCTTTCGTGCGTGGGTCAAAGTCGCACTTCACTGAATTTATTATATTTCACACAAGGCTTCCAGAATGCGACAGCAATATCTAGACAATCTCAGCAGCATTTCTATACTTGTTTTCAATCGCGCAATGAGTTTATGGGTTAACTATGCATGTATGTATGTGCGTATGTGCAATTTATGGTGGTTGTTTACTTTATTTTTGCCTGCACTAACATGTCTGCACTACCATACCTGTACTACCATACCTGTACTACCTTTTGGTGCCACTTTTTGAAAAATGTCATCGGTCACCCTGATGGTGGTTGTTTACTTAATTTTTGCCTGCACTACCAAATCTGTACTACCATGTCTGTATGTGTATCTTCTTAACAATTTTTTTTTATTTTTTTTTTGTTGGCAAGCCATTTGTTTCAGTTGTTTGTCTTGCCAACACTGTTGTTTAGCGTTTGTTTCAAAGAATTTGAAAAATCTCTTATGTCTTGAAAGGTCTTATAAATGGCCTTATGTAGGCCACTAGTACGTACGCATGTTTATTTAATTCTTTAGCTAAACGATTCTGGATAACTTTCTGTTTGTTTACCAAATTTTTTCCTTGTAAAAATATTTACATTAGCTCTATTCGAATATTTTTGCGCAACAATATAGTCGAATGTGTATTACGATCTCAATACTTTTTGCTGCTCGCTTTAGAACATCCTTTAATTTTTTACTGGCATATGTTTGTTGTTGTATTCTGCGAAAATCTTAGGTCCCTAGCTATTACAGTTCCCGAGAACTAACATGATATTTTCTATTTACTATGTAAAGTAAACCTACAAACAACAAAATTTACTTTTAAAAGTCTTTTTATACATTTTGGCAGTGTAATCTATGCAAACTTTTGAGTAGATTTATTTGTCAAAAAACTCCAACCGGATACATACTCATAACCCATGACTAAAAAAACGTTTTTTTTGAACAACTCCATTTAATTCATTTTAATTGTTTCAAAAAATATCTATTATGCTAAAATATGTTTGAGGTTTTCCTGTTTGCGCTGTAAATGCATTTGCGTATGTTTTTTGTATATCTGTTCCAATTAGCAACTACCATGTTAAGCATCATTATTAACATAATAATTATGTATCTGTGTATGTGCATATATACTTTGTGCGAATATATTTGCTACATTTATTTAAAGAAAGAAAAAAAATTTAATAATACATTATAAAAAAAATCCTTTTGTAATATACATGTCTAAATGCAAAATAATGTGTTCATTTCAAAGTCATAGTTGTTGCCGCTGTCATTGTTGGCATTTTGAAATGACTTCCGTTTGTGGCTGACTTGTTTCACTTTAGCAGCTCACACTCATACTTATTCAAATTGTACGAGTATGTAGAAAAACCAACATCACTACTGTTATTAAAACTAAATACATATGTATGTATGCATTTTTAAACAACTATTACACATTTGTTGTAAAGCCAAAACAAATTTCATATGTTTCTTTTGTATTTAAACATTGTTGGTGTGTATGTGTGTGTGTGTGCGAGTGTACAAATGTATAACTGTGCAGTTATATGTTTGCAATGAATGCTCTTTGTGCGAGTGAGAATGTGTTGCCTGGTTGGAGTCAAGCAGTATCCCATGAAAACCATAACTACACTGCAAACAAAATTGTAGAAATTGGTAGAATAATTTTTTTTTGAAAATGGAAAAGTTTGCAAATGCAAAGTATTTTATTACTTCTATTGAAAATAAAACTTGGGTACCTCCATGCTTAAATCCTTTAATTCCTTACAATGAAATAAAAAAAAAACAAAGGTCGTGCATTAAAAGCTTCCTTTTTTAACCGATTACAAAAAAAGGAGGACGTTAACAATTCGTCTCTAGTTTTTATTTTTGGTTGGTGAGTAGGTTCATAACTCGGTGCATTTTAGACCGACGGACATTTCCATGAGAGCATAAGTGATACCAAAAGGAGAATATTAGGGGCTTTATCATGATAATTCAGTGGCTAAATGAGAGATTAATGGGGCTCTTCTGGTTTTAAAGGGTAGATAAAACTTTTGGAATATCTTAACAAATTTTTTGTAATTTTTTTTTGCTTTTGGCTTAAAGATATGTCCAAAAATTTTCTTAAGTGTTATTTCACGGTCCTTTGCATGCAAGTAATAACAATAATAATAGCAGTAAAATCCATTAGCTGTCATGACACCACTGCTACTGCTACTTGAACTGAATACAATTGCAATTTCCAAAATTATTCATGATGATGAGCATGATGCTTATTAAGTTGCTGTTGCTACCAGTGACAATGATTTAGATGTTAAATAGTTGTTATGTAATCTTTTTGTTCTTTGTTCTTCGAAGGATATCCGTAGATGAATTTGAATTTAGGGAATTTTCTGGCTTGCGACCAGGAAACGTACAAGAATAATAACAAGTCATGCTAAACCAATACATTTACACATGCAAACATACGTACACATACAGAGCGAGATATACTTATGTGACCCAAAAAGGGAGTTCATGCCCATAAGTACTTGAATAAATTCATATAGTTATCATTTGACGTATTGCTTCTCATTAGCTTTTGCCAGCACTTCTTCTCCCTTTCTTCGATTTTCCTTTATAAAACTTGCTGCAGAATTTGAGTGCTAGAAGTCTTATACATAAATGAATGTCGGCTTGTGCTACAAACTAGAGTCTTAAGAAAATAAACATAAGCAGATAGTTTATTTTGGCTTTGTAGTGAGCGCAAGAGAGAGAGAGAGATATATAACGAGAGGCAGAAAGTAAACTAAACTTAAGCATTTTGGCATTAGCATTGGCACTAGCACTGACATTAGCATTGTTAAATATTATCTTCATTATTGTGTTTATACTCCTTATTAATGTCCTTAAACAAGATAAAGATGTATAAGTTTGCACAACTTGTATTTATAGTTTGGCTTTGCCACATTATTATTTGTTGCTCCTTCTGTATTATACGAATGCAACGTTTGTATTAAGTGGGTAAAGTGACTTTTATATTATAAACATTTATATGTACAACGGTATGTAAACGCATGATATATTTAATTTAAAGAAACAAAGTTCAACAATTTTCTTTAGGTTAATTAAATAAAAATAATTAAATAAAGAGTTTGACATCTGATCGTGGCATAAGCCAGCAAAAATTACCCGCGACTGAAAACAGATTTGTGAGATAGATGGAAAGAGAGAGAGAGAGAGAGTACAGGTATGTACAGACGATTGTCAGATCTTATTCCTTGTCAGTTCACACGGTTGTAAGAAAATCTTACAACTTATTTCCAGACGCTGGTGTGGCAATATATTCAGCTGACAAAATCGTCAATCGAAAAATTGTCAGTTCACACGGTTGTCATATTCACAAATTGTCAGATCTGTTGTTATGCGTTGCCAGACTCAAAGCACTTGTTAGAAATTGTTAAATAATAATCGTTTGTGTTTGTGTTAAATGTAAAAAGTGAAAGTATAAATTATTATGGACCAAAAAGAAGCAATTGCAATGAATTTGTGTGCATATATTTTACTATAAATTGTTTCTTTAAAAAAAACGTGTGTAGTGTTGCCCATAAAAACAATTCTCTTACAATGACGCCATTGTCAGATGCATAAACTTTGCACATCTGACAATATTAAAATGTCTAAAAAATATCTGACAATAATTTCAGAATGTGTTCACACGATTGTAAGATGTCTGACAATTTGTTGTCAGCTGCTAGTCTTGCAATGGACTTACAATGCTTTTTCTAATCTATATCATCCGGTGTGCCGCAGGGGAGCATACTGGGGCCAGTTTTATATTTGATTTATACTTGTAATATGCCTTTGCCAGCAATATCCACACATCTATATTTACCGATGATACGCCTGCCTTAGTATACACAAAAACCCGTACGAGGCTTCCCGATATCTTCAAGAACATATTACACAGTTTGAAATCTGGTTGAACTTATGGAGAATTAAAGTCAATGCACAAAAGTGTGTCCATATAACGTTTACCCTAAGAAGAGATACTTGTTCCCCCTCTCGAATCAATAATCCAAATATTCCTCAACATTCCCAAGTGAAATACCTTGGTATACACCTTGATCGAAGGCTTACATGGAAACATCATATTGACTTTAAGCTAACTCAGATGAAACTTAAGTTATCTCAAATTCATTGGTTGATTTGCAGAAATTCAACACTTAGTCTGGACTGCAAACTTTTAATATACAAGTCGCTTCTGAAGCCAATATGGTGTTACGGTATCCAGTTATGAGAATTCAACGAAGACAAAACAAAATTTTAAGGTTAATAACATCTGCTCCATGGTACATTAAGAATTCAAATTTGCATCGTGACGTAAAAATGCCACTAGTGACTGAAGAAATTGCAAGATACGCAAGCAAATACTTAACAAAACTCGAGTCACATCCTAATCTGCTTGCTCGTAATATTTTGAACTTTACTGGACACATGCGCATAAAAAAGAGGGACACAAGGGCTATTTTACTCAACACTCTAGATGCGATTGCTTGAAAATACATTTAACTTTCCTTTTTGATTATCACTACTTATGTATTATTTAAATTATCACTAAGTTTTGGGCGACACTGGTTGGGCTAAATAATTATATTTTAGCTTTAAGATTTCATTACTTATTGTTAGTTCATATTTGAAGATACAATAAATAAATATATGTATTAAAAAAATGCTTTTTCTGGCAACGACATCTGACAAAATTTGTCAGTTCACACGGTTGTAAGAAATTTTGAGCGCATTTTACTGGCAATATTGTAAGATCTGACAACCGTCTGTACATAGCTTAACTCTCCATTACCAAGTTGTTAACGGATTTTATTATTTTTTTTTATGGAATGGCGCACTCCGACAATCAGTTTTTAAGCATATTATATGCATAAATATTGTGTTTTTTATGGGCATTTTTTAAATTAAATATCTATGTTGAATGCATATTTGTTTGCAAAAGTATGTTGGACTTTCACTAGCTCACGTTATTGCATATTCATGCACAGAAAGAAACAATTTTGATATTCGAAAATTTAAGATTTTTAAATAATTATGTTTTTTATTTACCACATTCGAAATTTTGGTAACATTTATTTATCTTTTTTTAATAAATTACCACGTTTTTCAATGACTTGAGGAGAGGAGAAGAGAAGAAAAGAGCAAAAATGAGAAGAGAATAGCAGACGTTTGAAGAGAAAAGAAGAGAATGCAAGAAAAGAGAAGACAACATAAGAGAAAGGAAGAGAAGGTGAGAGCAGGTCCCGGATTTTAATAGTTTATTTTTATTTTCATATACACATAAACACAAATGAGAAATTTTATGGAAAATCAAAAAAAAATCTGCTGGAAATGTCGCATCCTTAGTTAGGATTCTTCTCATTTGTGCAACAAATAAATAAACCACTCCGGAAACATATCACTAAAGATAATTGTAGCAGTAAAGCTTAAAATAAAGGTGTCATAACCATAACCATACAAACCAGCTTTTCGATCAAAATTATGGGCATCAATGGAATTGATTAGTACTAATTTACACTATGCAAGTCTTACTGCTAAGCTGATTAGTTTGTGGGAAAAAGGGACGAGGTGAACAGAACCGTTTCTTTTCCCCTCGTCTCTCTCCTAAAACACTAATCAGCTTAGCAATAAGACTTACATAAAGAGCATAGAAATCAATTGAACTTTGGTTATTGCTATGGCATTATAGTATGGCACGTCTGATTGAACCATATCAGAAATAGTGATTTGTATTGTCAAAAGATGCTTCAAGGCTGTTATTTATTTATATATATTGGGGCGTTAAGCTCTAGAAAGTGTTTGAATTTAGAATACAAACTGATTTCTCTTCGTTTAATTGGTGCAGTATATTCAATATAGGACAACTCTTATTGAATTGTTAAATTGTGCAACGCCCTGATCAAGATATTATCAATATAAAACAATTATCTAATCTAATACCAATTTAATACTCATAATATAAAAGACGTGTTTATATTTATTTCCTCACATTATTTGCTTTACTTTGGCGAACCGTGATGCTTGGACTTTCTATACTTCATTATTTATATATATATATATATATATATATATACTTTATCAATAATATAATATTGCAAATGATACTTGAAATTCCTTTAAATAATTAATTTTCGAAATAATTTAAATATTTACTCGTCTATCTTCTTTAAAAAATAATTTCAGCTTCTTACATCATTCTTCTTATAATATGCCAATTGATTCCTTTCAAATTCTTCTTACAAGTTTGGTACTTAAATATTATCATTCAAAAGTAGTAACAGCAATAATAAGAGCAAACAATCATAAATAATAAAATATATTATTCCTGTTAAAAGGCTCACAATAAGCACAGGTAGTGCTTGTGTTATATACATGATATACATACATATACAAATATGTATGTATATATGTATATATTTTTGAGTAATGTGCTTAGAAGCTGCTTCAAATAGAAAAATTAAAAACAATCAAGCAGGATGCTGCAAAGGACTTTTATATAGGGTATTTTTTTTATAGAGTGTCACAACTTGGCATCACTGCTTTATTTGAACACCCATTTAACAGCTGATAGTTGCTTTTTATTTAGTATGCTTGTTGTTTGAAATTTCACAGTGAATCGACTTACACCAGAGTTGAAATTTCTAATCAAAATAATTGTTCTATTTGTCAAACCCGTCGTGCACTTCTTGCATTTTATGGCGTACGTAGTCGACACAGCCCATTTTTGGCTGAATGGGTACGTAAACAAGCAGAATTGTCGCATTTGGAGTGAGGAGAAGCCACAAGCTTTTGTCGAAACATAATTACATCCAAAGAAAAATACTGTTTGGTGCGATTTGTTGACTGGCGGAGTCAGTGACTCATATGTCTTCAAAAACGATAATGACCAGAATGCAAAAAGTTCTTAAAAATTTATGCTCCAGATTGCGCCTTATACGCGCCAGCCGTGGTTGCCACATGGCAGAAATTATATTAAGACATTAATTTCAAAGGATTTTCTTTCAAATAAAGCCCGTTTCATTGATATTAACTACCTGGCTCACGATGTCGAAAATACAATTTTCGTTCGCTTATTTATAACACTATTTGTCGATATCGTGAGCCAGGCAGTAAAAGTATGTTTCCTTTTTTTGTATTATGATTGAAACTTGTGTTGCCCTATAAAAAACACCCTATACCTTTAAAAACTGATGAAAAAGTCCTTGTAAAAGTGGAATGAATACTAAAAACTTAACGATAAAAAGAGAAGTGCGTACTCGTTTGAAGTTAGGAAAACAAGCAGGAACAGAGTCAAATATAGTTTTTCTTACTAACACAAACATATTCAAATACACAACCCCGCAAATTAAATGTTTCGACTTTTTTTGAAGTCAGACTTGTCGTACCGAATTCGTTAAGGCATTTCGGTAGTTTCTCTGATTTTTTTTTAAACGGTCTAATTCATAAAAGTATTTTAGGTATTATTTAACAAATTTTCCATAGAAATACGTCAAATAAACGCTTAATAAACCTGAAATATTTTTATTAATATGGCAGTAAACTTTTATTTTTGAGTAAATAAGTAAAAGTCTGTGAAAATTTTATTTAAGAAAAAATGTGTGTGTATATTGTGATAAAAAAGGATTATATATATTAGTTTCTGCTGTTCCTATAAGGAGCAAAGGGCCTCGAAAAAAGGGTTATAGCAAATATTAAAAAATGTTAGTATATGCAAATTATTTCAATAATAGCAGCGACATAACGGTGAAGGGGTACTCTGATATAAAAAAAATTAACCCGTACCTACACGCCGCTACAAATTCGTACCGACATATCATATTGATTTTGTTCCGACATATGGTTACAAAGTCGTGTCAACCATTTAATACAAAAATTGTTACGATTTCGGCAATATTTTGGTTCCGAAATCGAAAGATTTTACGAATTCTTTATTAGTTCAGAGCATTTTGTTTGGTGGGAACACACATACTCACAAGTGCATATGTTTTACATTTTTTTTATAGTGTAAAAGGTTTTTTTAACGAATTAACAAAGAAGTTCCGATAAGTCATAATCATCAAAATTCACATGTGTGCCTCAGGATGTGTAGTGCCAGTTAATGCAAACTTCGGCGTCATATATATATTTTTCAGTGCAAACGGAATACGAGAATTATTTTGATGCATCGTTCTTTAATTTGTTTAAAGATTTTGTTCAATGAAACCTAAAACTTGCATCTCTAATTAACCACAGTCTTGCCATGGTTATTTTTTCTTCTCAAGTCCTAGAGGCAGATGACGGCATTTGATGTCGAAACAAATTTCATACAGTTATAATTGTGTTTCTGTAGGAATTTTGATGGATATAGAATGCGGTAATTTGAACCCCTTTACACAAAAAGCAATTTTAAGACTTGTTACTTTAAATAAGTACATAAGTTTTTAGCTAATATCTATTAATTGTAATTAGTTTTTGATTTCTGCTTGATCTTATTCTTAGGTATACATACATATATCGATTTCTTAATATAGAAAATCCCCAACTCATTATTTTTTTTAATCAAAATCATTGTGTAATTCGATAAGAGAACATCTAACGCATCAAAAAAAAATTAAAACAGCTTGATTTCATAACAATGTTGAGTTAGGACCTTTCTATATTAAGGTCATAATTTTTTTAAGTCGAGTTTTTTGCACATTTCTCTAAGAGAAGAGCTAATGTATCGAAAAATGCAAAACTTTCGATTTAAAACAAATTACCTGTTAAGTTTTTTTATATTAAGGTAACGATATTAATAAGGCTGGTGTGGCAGGTCATAGAAATATATTGAAATACGGAATCCGATAATGATACTAAGATTAGTACAGGGATCAGACTGAAACTATTCAAGGAATAAAATGTTCACATTATTGACCGCAATGTACCTCTAAAACAAAGAACTCTTTCAAAAGTTATATTCTAAAATGTTAGAGAAACGTCTGGTTAATCACACTCCCGCCTCCAGTGATTAGGAAACTATTATTACAAATAGGAAGCGACGAGTACAAATTCGCTATCAAATTTATAAATCAAACATTTGTGAGGACAAGATTAACCAGTATTAATGGGCAATGAATTTGATTAAAGTATAATAAAAACTCAGTAAAATTTTTTATGTCTGATAAAGTTAAGACAAATACTAATGCTGCCACTTTGCACTTAGTGTTCAGAAAAACTAAAGATTAATCCCAGCTCTGTATTATTAAAAACCTCTTTTTAATAGCAAATAACAAATCTATGATATTGTATTATAATACAATAAGGCATATAATCGATACAATATTACCAGGGGCTTGTCAACCTAAACAAATATTGGAAACAATTTTTTTATATGCAAAAAAATTTTCTCCTTTACTTTATCTCGCTTAGTAATGGAAGAATCCATTAAAATATTGTTTTTTATCAACACTTCCTTTTACTTCTAATATTCTTTTTCAAACCATCCTGAACTCATTTGAAATTCCAAACAAGTAACAATCATTAAAGCTTAAGTCACATTTACAATACAATGACCCTTGTAAAATCTGCAATATCCTTCAACCAGAAAATGTTATAATCAAATATTAAAATGGGTTAAATAACATTCAATATAAAATAAATTTAAGGAGGGTTTTATTAATGCCTTTGGCCACAACAACATCCCTTTGGTTAGCGTCATGTACGGGGGGAGAAGAGAATTTAAACGATGCATAAAAACCACAAAAAAATAAAAGGAAAGAAAAAAAAATAACCTGGAGTGTATAAATTAATTCTGGTGATACCGCACCACCACCTTCTTTCAGATGAAGTATAAAAAAACAATTACAATAGAAACAAAAATTTATTAACGACAAAAATTACAGAATTGGAGAAAAGTTTTTGCTTCATTAGAATAAATTCAATTAGCAAATTTGCAATTGCAGGAAATAATAAAAATTTGTAAAGATCATACGAATGGAAATGATTTTCTAATAGTTTTGAATGGAATATGTTGAAAATGAATAATTAAAAAAACAGATTATTTGAAGTTTGCGGTTTCCTAATTGTTAAATTTATAAAATGTAATAAAAGTGCTCACAGGCATTGGAGTTTAAATTACCTTGCACAATTGTAAAGGGAAAGATTCATTTCAATGAAATTATTATGCAGCTACAGTTGTCAGTTTTAATTAACATCTTTTTAGTTAGTGACATTTATTTGACATGTTTTTCTAAATTCTAACGAATTTGTTTGCTTAGTTAATTGGAGTTGCAGCAGGTAAAATATATTAAGCTGACTTTTATCCTATAACAATATTCCCTTCTTGCTATCTTGGAATAGAACAGGGCAGAAAAGTAGAGTTTGGCAGATGCTTCGGTCTAAAATAAATATAAATAAAAGAAGCGAGAGAGAAGGATGTTTCCTTTTTTGCTAGATCAAGACCAAAGAAGCGAGTTTTGCAGGTACTGGCATGTAAAAATAATATATAGCTAAGGAGTACGGAAAAGATTGAGAGAAAAAAGAGGAAGAGTGAAATAAAGAGAGAGCGAGCAAGAAAGAAAAAGAGAAATTGAACGACAGCAACATATTTATCGAACCGATCACTTCCATATCGAATCTGCGACGGTAATAGAGTTGTGCTTATCAGCTCTTTTAAATGACACATTACAAAACAAGACAGATGAATTATAAAAAATAGATACAACTAAAATTGTTTAATGAGTGGAATTTGGACTTGTATCGAACTCTTTCATTAGGTCGTTTTAGACACAACCCCACTTAAATTTCATGGATTTGTGTCTAAAACGAGCTGCTGAATGCGTTTGATTGAAGTCCACATATTCTTTAAATCAGTTTGATTATAGGTTTATGTCTAAAACGAGCTACTGAAAGTGTTCGATATAAATCTAGAAAGCACTTAGTACTGAGCTGACAGCGCTCAGTGAATTGATTGGCGCACAGCACTGAGTGAAGTAAATCGTTCAAGTAAACTAGTTCGTTCCTGAGCTGCACAACTCTAGACGCTACCAACCATTGTAAGCAAACAAATCATTATATGAGAGTATCTATCATTTTAGTATGTGTATCACAACTGAAGTAATATGTTTGTAGCTAAGTATTTTGTGGAGTTGTATTGTTATCTTTGTGCTGACATGAGACTATAGACTTTTTATATCAATTGCATTGACCTGTAGTTACAAAGCTCATGCCAATAAAACTACAGCAGAGAGATAGTGGCGGTGTTCGCATGCTTAAAAATTGCTCCATTTTGTATCAAAGAGTTTGATGCAAGCTTAAGTGAAACTGTTGGTCCAGCATTAATGTCTGACACACATGCTCGATGGTTAATAGGACCTGGACTTTCCAACTCGTTCGGCCGATCATTTTAGATACAAACATATGATTGAAGCCATTTAAATTAAATGGGTTTGATTATATGTTGTGTGTTTAAAACGACCAACTGAACGAGTTCGAGCGAGTTAGACCCAGTTCTAAAACCCATAGTTTTTTAAACAAACTTTCGGTGTGTCCAACAGTTCTATTTTAACGAGTTCGTTCTGTTGGACACAAGTTTGGTAAAAAACCTCAATGTAAGTTAAATTGGTTTGAAACAAATTTTGACTCGAACGCAAACGAACTAGTTCAAAAAAAACTGTTGGACACTATACTTGAGTCGAACGCATTCACTAGTTCATCTTTGACACAAATCTATGATCAAACCCATATTAATTAAATGGGTTTGCTCATCGGTTTGTGGCTAAAATAAACTAGTTAGCGAGTTCGACCCAAGTCTATGTTGGACACTATACTTGGGTCGAACTAATTCACTAGTTCATCTTGGACACAAATATATGATCAAACCCAAACCAAAACAAAATGAAATATTGAACTAGTTCGACCCAAGTCTAAACTCTAGAGACAACAATATTTGACTACAAAGAATGCTCTGTATGGAATAGGAAAAATAACAAAGGCGTAATAAAAAAGGTCGTGTAGTGAAACAACCTGTTAGATCGCTTTGATATTTTCTGGGATGACTTACGTCTATTACAATAAGTCTGATAGTCCACCTTTCTCAACCATAATGGCAATAAGTGCCTCATATGGTAGTGGATGACCTTATGGTATACGCTTATCGTGGTATCAATTATGCGATATATAATTTGTTTAAGTCAGAGTGATTATTCGCATACTCCAAAGCTTTCGATTCAGGTTTAACATTATAGATAATAAAAATTTAATGACTCGAAAAGTCATCCCCATCTTTAAGATCTTATATCAACTGTTCAACTCTTAACATGTTTGCTAACTTGCATGACTGTTATGCATTTATTGCTCTTGATTAATTATTAACATTTTACAAAAATTTACTGTTTACACTTCTACTCTAATTTATTTAACAATTTGTAAAATGAGTTCATTCAAATTTGAAAATGTAGAAAGATGAAACCTTGTTTACCAGGAACTATGTATAAATGTATGTACTATATACATGCATATGTATATAACTGTTTACTTGTAAAACACTTTAAAACTCCTTAAAATTTTCAGTAAATAAATATATTCACCAGCTGAGGGTCTCTAAGTACATGGACTAATTTTTTGTCAGAGTTAAAAATTTCTAAGCCACTGCCTGCTGTCATTTGCATTTTCATTATTTCGCTAGACAAACAAATAAACAAACGAATAATAATAATAATCATAATAATATTAATAATGATAACAAACTCTTCAAATGTAAAGTAGCAACGACGACTATCTGAGTTCTAACAACTAATGACACATAAACATGCAGAGTGAATAATAAGAACAAAAACAAAATCCGCATCATTTTCTGTAATAATTTTAATAAAGCCAGAGAGAGTAACAATATAAAATTTATATTGTAAATAATACGTACATAGTTACAGACATTTGCCATCGTCGAGAGCAAGCATCAACATGAAAGAAGCGAAAAATGAAAAAATTATGTGTATGAATAAGAAAAAAAAATAAATAAAAGCGTGATGTCATCTTCGCCGCAAATATTATCCTCACAATTGGGGATAGTTGGCTGAAAACGTTACATCTTAGTGTCTTCTAGAAGATAGTTGAAAAATTAAAAATTAATAACAATATTTAACATATATTTAAAACTTTAAAAGCAGAGAACCGAGAAACAAACCAATGGGCTCAACTCCGCCTAAAGATGTACCGTGGTCTGTTAGTGAGAAGTCGAGGTGCCGTCTAAGCAAACTGCTGGTCTTGGCTTTCTAGTTAGAGATGGGCGCGTGTCGAATTTTTCTAATACGACGCGAGACTAACACGAATACCAAGACGCTCAACACGTACGAAACACGCACGCAAAAGATATTATCGGTTTGTGTACAAAACTTTAAGCTTCAGAGGCCCATACAATATCAACAAATAAACTGGTGTTGTGTGTTTGACGATACCAAATATTACACCTTTTCTCTACTGGAAATTCATTCATACCTATTTTACATTTAAAATCTCTTCGTATTTTTCGTGCCAAATTTTCTCAAAACGAAACAACCCGAACACGCACGAAATCATTTTTTTTTGTCACAAACACTTTGTGTTTAGTCGCGCGTGTCCATGTCACGAAAAAAACACAACGCGCGATCATCTCTAGTTCAAGTAAGTCTAGTTGGCTGTAACTTTTTATAGAATCAAAGTTCCGACTTTTTCAAAAAAGTAATAAAAAACTTTAATTTAAAATATAATTTCTTTTGTAACACATAATGAAACAAATATGTCAAATTTCATCTAAATTAAACTAATGTCATAAAAAAATATAAATATTGCTTTTTAGGGTTCCGTACACCAAAGGTGAAAAAGCAACCCTATTGTTTTCGCTACACTGTCCGTCTGACCGCCTGTCCGTCACACGGTATTTCCTCAGGAACCGTAAGAGCTACGGACCTGAAATTTAGACAGAGTATGTAGAAAATTGGCCGCTACAAAACAAATACATGAGAGTTTTAAATTAAAGGGGGTGTTCCAAAACGAGCAACGAAAAATTTTAAAATCCCATGTAATATACATATAATTGTATGTACATATATATGTATATTGACACTTGAAATTTGCAAAAATTAGTGTATTTTTGTATAGACTACAACAATTAAAACTAAAATTAAAAAAAATTTAAATTAAAGGGTGGTCCATCAGTTAATGCAATTTTGATTATGCAATTTTAACAATTTGCTATATCTTGGAAACCGTAAGAGGTAAACTCTTGAAATTTTTAAAAACGATAAAACTAAAAAATCTGAATATTATAAAGTCGTCAAAGAAAAGAAAATCGCCAAAAATTAAAAAAAAAATGAAAAACGAAAAAAATCGTCAATATTAAAAAAAAATTCTAACACTAAAATAAGTCGCAAAATTCTAAAAAATCGACCAAATGAAAAAAATCGTCAAAATTAAAAAAGCGCCAAAAACCGAAAAAATCGCCAAACGCGAAAAAGGTTCCAGTAACAAAATAATTTTTAATATGAAAAAAAATATCGCCAAAAAGAAAATAATCGCCAAAAATAAAAAAATCGCCAAATTGAAAAATCGCCAAAAACCGAAAAAATTTCCAAATTAAGAAAAAAAGTGTCAAAACTATAAAGAAGCCTCTACATGAATAAAGTCGCCAAAATGAAGCAACACCAAAAACCCAAAATCGCCGAAATAAAAAAAAATCGCCAAAACGAAAAAATCGCCTAAAAATAAAAAAAACGCCAAAAACCGAAAAAGTTTCAAAACAAAAAATTGCCAAAATGGAAGAAAAATCCAAAAACCGAAAAAATTGCCTAAACAAAAAAAAAATCGCCAAAATTAAAAAATCGCCAAAATTAAAAAAACGAAAAAAATGCCAAAACTATATTTTATATAGGCTACTAAAGTTCGTATTGAATTACATATCTCGTGTCCGTGCGGAACCCTTCGTGCGCGGGTCAAAGTCGCACTTTACTGAATTTATTTATATATTTTCTCAATGGCATCGATTTCTCGGCAATATGAGCTCTCTATAAAAGATTGAATCCAGCTTTTAAGCACTTTTAACTGGTGAAGCAGATATATAAAAATATGTGTGCCGGGTTGCATTTACATGGGATGTGACTATCTCTGCTCGTAATTTAAAACAAACAACATGTCTTACATACTAGAGCTTAGCACAAAACATTAAAAAGTATTGTATTTTTTTCAGATCGAATATTGTTTGTAGTGGTGATTGTAAAAAAATACACAAAACCATTGTAAAACATTTAAATATACAGTTGCTTCAATTAAGCAATATTTTTATTGTACGCAGCATACTTCATATCACAAACTCAAAGTTTCATAAAATATTAAGTGATAATAAAATTTTTACAAATATATGACATCCATTGTGAAAGATATTATATTGATTCTTTATGTTTTAATAAATTATAAAACTTATATTAGCATAACATGCAAACTAACACGCTCCAACAATCTGCATAATAGTGCAAAATATGTTTTTTTCGTTTTACTTATACACATATTGCCACAATTGTCATCTCATTCGACACCTGTCAATCGGTATAAAATAGTGAAATATGCCCTTGCTTAGAATATAAGTCTTGGTTCATACACTTCAACTTTTTTTGATCAACTCGTAAGTCAGCTCTAAGTAAAAAGGAGGTATTTGTATGTCCTTCTCCATCTTTCATACAGCTTAATCACAAGTTGATCAACAAGAGTTTTAGTGTGTGAACCGGAACTAAACAAATGCTGTTGCATGATTTTTAGAAAAGGCAACAACAGTATTAGTGCTCTCATAAAATTAAGAGCAATAAAAAGAGAGCACAATTCTATAATATCCATCATTAAGATTAAGCAAACAAATGGTTCGTGCTCAGCTCTATGAGTATGAAAATGCAAGTCATATGTTTTGTGAGTAGGATTAAAAAAAAAATCAAAAGTGAAACACAAAAGAAGAACTCTATACATAATTTTAAATATTTAAGGAAGTCCAAATGTCGGAAACCTAAACAAACAGGCAGCCCGTCAGCATGAAGATTACAAATTTCTAATTCTTCTCAGTTAAAGCCTACAAAAAGTCAAATTAGTTACGGTTTTCAGCTTTAACATGCAACATATTGTTTGCTTACAAAAACTTTATTATAAATTTATTTTAATGAACTATTTTCCCAGCTATATTTGTTTGCCCCACAGTGTATCATGATTTTTGGGAGATTTTATTATTTATTTAGGTTTACAGACGCAACATGGCCGGCCATCATGAATAAAACACAAACTCTTTATAAAAAATATTCATACATGTACATTATACAGGCATTTGGAGTTTCTGTGGAGCCAGTGCTGTAAATATTTTGTCCTTTAATCTTAGACTCCTGCCATAACAAATGTGTCAAAGTGTGTTAGTGTACCAATGCTGGCTGATACACTTGTACTACACAGTGAGTATTTGTGCTTAAGAGGATATTTAAATAAGGGGTCTTGCTACTCATACGTAAGCCTAAAAACAATGCTTTGTCTACGAGAGGTGAAGAGCTGCTTGTGATGTAGACTCCGTGGTAGTAATTGAAAATCGATGTCACGATGTCACTAATTGAATCTTTTTTATGTAAATTTTTCTCTACTTCGTTTTTTTTCATGTTATTTATAAGCGACATTGCCGAATTGTATCATATTTCTATAAGGTTACAAAATGTGTCATTTACAACTACACATTATCTATCTAATGAATGAGTAAGATCTAGTATCAGACAATGCTACAACAACTTTCAGTAGAAATTCAATAGCTGTAGTAGGGTCGCAGCTGTATATTTAAATACAGTCTAAATGAAAATAAGTCAACCAAATTTCGTATAAGTTCCATTATTTGCAATACTACGATTGTTTAAACAGACCAAATATGAAACGTTATATTTTTACTAGCTTCTAATGAAATACGATAATACTAACCTTGACTTGCTCTAGTATATTTTTTTCAACAAAGCAGATTTTTTTTGATTTTTCGTTTTGTGGTGGAATGAATATCAAAGTCTTTGAAGTAGTAAAACTACTGATTAAATGATAATTATGCTGCTAATAAAAGAACTTACGGTCTGTCCCACGATGTCACTAGCAAACGTTCGATCAAAAACTTGTATTGCAAACAACAACATATTTTCTAATGTTATTGTTGTTTGCAATACAATTTGTCGAAAGAACGTTTGCTGTGGACAACGTGGGACAGGCCGTTAGTTTCCAGCTCGTACTAAAAAAAATTTCATATAATAACTAAACTTAAGCACACATACATATGATAAATAAAAGTGCTTAAAAGTTTCAGGGGTGAATCAGACTTCATTTGTTGAATAAAAAGACTAAATATGATTTCATACTAAAGCGACTAGAAAAATATTTAAATTATAAAAACTGCTGTAGTTAATGTAATGTAATGTAATTAGTTTACTAGAAGTAAGTTTTCTTAAGTAAAACTTGAGTATCATGCACACACAAAATATCAATGTAAAATCAACATGCAAACATATTAATTGGAAATTAATCTATAACTTTAATTCTAAATAAATTGTATGTTAAATGTTTAATTTAACCATGTTGAATTACAATTTTATTCATGATGGTATATACATATTTAAAGTGTATTTAAAAAATATTAAAGGTTCTTTTAGCTGCAGCTGTTAGCGCGTTGTGTACCACGCGATGAATTTGAGTCCAAATCTTGGCCGTAAAAGCCAAATTATACATAAAATACACAAAAATTTTGCTGATGCCTGTGCCAATACACACATGGCGTTAAATAATAAAAAAAATAATGTGACTAAATTAAATTAAACTCATGTTGTTTTAACTTAAAATAACTTAGATTAACAACGATTCTTAATTTTGTTTTAACAGTACAAAAATGTTAAATCAACATTGAATGAAATTATTGCAAAAGGAAAAATTTTTTTTAAAATTTAATGGAAAAACATTTTGAATCAACATGAAAGGCTTATGAATAAAAATTACTAAAAAAATAATTATATAAGTTTCTTTATGTAATAGAATTCATTGTTGCTTTATACATCTTTAACTAATTATTGAAATCCATAAGTTCGCTCTTCTCAGTCCTTAAAACTTGGTTGCCATGAATACATGTGTAATTTTGATAACTACCGTTAACTCGTTAACTTTGATGTTGTTGTCTTCTTGCTGAGCACTTATTAACTTTGATGTCCTCTGATGTTACGCATTGTATGGTTGTTTGCAATTCTTTGCATTATACTGACTCGCGATTATATCCTGTTCACTATTAAAACAATGTATAAAATAAGAAGAGAGAAAAATATTTTCGTCGGTGTAGAGCAAACAATATTTCAGTATCGTCAGTGAAATTCTTTGAAATTCTGTGGGTGCCTTTTTTATAAATTTTTCTACAGATGTAAATGTGTATGTATATACAGCGGGAATCGTATAGAAGTTTATTTGTCGTAATGTTCTCAGCAAGTGCCACACTAGGAAGCTGAACAGTGATTTGTTTGTATACTTATGCTATATTTGGCGGTTGGTTGATAGATTTTGTATGTTGCAGAAATGTGAAATTCAAAGTACCAGAGGAAAAAATTCACATAATCGAAAACGCATTTTAACGACCCTGCAGAAAATTTGGTAACCACTGATCCAAGCGTACTCGTCCCATGACTTGAGAAAATGCGAGTGTTATCAAAAGTACGGAAAAGTGTATGGTGAAAAAAAACATATCGTATAAACGGTTAAATATTCACCATTTTCGTGATGTATTGCCTTGAGCCAATTTAATTTGGATTAGTTGTAGTATTGTAGTAAATGGCGCTGAACATGTTCGTTGTGGTTAAATACATAGACCTATCCAATAGTGTGAATATAATGTTAATTGCTCCCTCCAATGTGACCCTGGAACCAGTCCCATGACTATACTGTGATATTAACCTAAGCTTAACTGGTATTTATACTTTTGAAATATAAGTGGCCCTTTGGTTGATTGGGTAGTATGCAAACCTGTCATGCACGAGGTTGCCGGTTCGAGTCTCATAAAATTTTCTGCTTAAAAATAGATTATAATTGTATTTGTAACATAAAAAAAATATAAGTTTTCATTGTTACATTAAATGTGGAAATGACATTTTTATTAAATTTATATTAGGTTTGTTCATTTACTGAAAATTGTTACAAATTTGTAACAATTGTTACTGAAAAGTGTTCATTAACTCAAAAACTTTGCAAGGAGATAGCGGCAAAAGAGAGACAAAAATTGAAAGACAAAAAAATTCCTACAAATTATTACTAGTAAAATTTTTAATTGCAAGAATTATCCAACCACCTGTTGCGTATTTTATTGTCAAATAAATTATTTAAAAAATATTCGAAAAAGGAAAACTGAAAAAAATGTGCATTTCTTTGTTAAAAAACATGTATACATATGAAACACGAAAGCATGTTTTCTTAATTTATTGTTTTTCCTCCATTAAGTCAAATAAATTAAATTTTAATGGCAAATAATTTTGCTTGTTTCTTATGTATGATCCGAGATGGAAAGTCGAATGTGCTTACTTGTTAATGGAGTAAAGTTGAAAAAGTATGAAAAATGCATAAAATATTAAATATAAATTTCTTAAAAAAAATTGCGATTCAAAATATTATCAAACAAAATACATCAGAAAAAATACAATTGTATCATGATTTCCATCCATGGTTCTGATATGAATAAAATTTTCTTGCAAGTTTTTACAAGTAAAGCGTTCATTTACTTTATCATATTTGGGACAGTAATTGTGTAAATTTCTGGCTTACTCTCTCGTTGCTAGTTTCTGCTGGGAAAGTAAATGAACAGACCTATTATTCTACACCGAATATATTATTATACATGGAATAGTTCAGTGACAAGTCACAAGGTGCATATTTAGGTATAAATTAACCCCATAATTAACTCGGACTAGTCCCTATCACTTGGGGACCGGTCACAAGACTAGTATTGTGTCAGTTCGAAATTCCTGCAGGGCAATTATAGAACCATTCAAATAATTCAAATTACTAAAGAAACTAAATTTTTTTAAATGTCTTTAGTACTTTTTTAGGCACCTGAGACACAGTTCATATTATGAATTGTTTCAAATCAAGAAGTTGCACAGTATTAAGAGTCTACTGTTTCTCGAATTAAAGTTAAAAAAAAAACAAAACATTTGGAATACAACTCTTGGTTTGGATAGACCAAATTTGATTTTGAATTGCAACATCTTGACAATAGTTAGATAATTCAAAAAATAAGGCAGTCAATTACGTAAATAAAATCAATTGCATCGGATGGAGTCTATTTATAATCGAATGAAGCAAAAATATAAGGACCAGGTCAATGTAATTGGAAAGCAATTATTTTCATTATCACTGTGCATTTGTTTTATAAGTTTCATAAACTCATTTAATGAAATCAGATGACTCAAAAAGAGTTTATGTTTTTGAATATACTGCCAGAGCTTTCACATATTTTCGGATGCCTTGAATATTTAAATTAAATATCTGTCGCACGATGTCACCAGCAAACGTTCGATCGACAACTTGTATTGGAAACAACAATAACATTAGAAATTTTTTTGTTGTTTTCAATATAAGTTGTAGATCGAACGTTCGCTGGTGACATCGTGGGATAGGCAGTAAAATATGAATCTATCGCTCCTAAAAGTACGCAAGTAATTTATTTAAATTTCAATTTCTAGCAATTTATGGAATCACTGTACTCGTGCACTGTATGCATTCACATACACCTACACATATACATACATACATGCTGTATTCATTTTGTTATGCGAGCTTTAGCTTAGTATTTCACTCTAATGGACGTCAAGCATACTAAACTCGTTGGCAGACGTAATAATGGCGTAAAACATTGAGACAAACACATTCACAGATACTAAGTCGATGTATAATGACAGAAAACACAAAACATTTTCAACAACAATGTAAACCGTGGCCACAGCATTACCAGCAGCATCCACGCAATATTAAAAACTCTTGTTAAAATGTTAACAGCATGCAGAGCTGATAATATTGAATGCATACTGTTCCTTTTAAAGAAAAATAACCCAAAAAGATGATCTCTTTCATTCAACTGCAGCGGCCAAACTACTTGTAATATCAGTGGCACAAGCAAGACGAACCAGCATTTATTTTGTTGTAAATGCATTCATTTGCTGGATTTATTTTTCTTGTATTTGCATTTGAGGTTTTAATCTTAATTTTTCTGTGTCTAGATTTACATACAATTTTCTTATTCCAAGAATGTTTAAAACTAGACAACATAATATACAACTAACGATTCCAATTCATCTTTGTTTATTGCAACATGTTGCGACAGCAGCTGAAGCTGAAAAGTGCAAGTAAATTTTATTTCTTAAAAAAAACGATTAAAGTTGTTGATAGATGGATGGTAAAGGAAACGAAGACAATAGCAAAAAAAAACTGCAATAGACTTAAGCTAAAAACTGTTGACTAAACTAACTTACTTTTCTTGTATCTTTTCCTTTTTATTCCTGTAACTCATTAAATTTAGTAGTTTCCACAGAAGGATAAATTTAAATGACAACCATTAATCTTTAAGTATATTTCGCACAAAGACAAAGATATGCTGTCACTGTAAGTGAAGGTGATGAAAACCAGATTTCAATACTAATTTTTAATTTATTGCGGAATGTCAATTTCTTTTTTAAAAGTTTATTCAACAGATATTTAAGATAAATAAAAAAATAATCAAAGCAGTTTAAGACCTTGGGTACCATAAGGATAACATTAAAACAAAGGTTTCCTTTTATAATTATGGATAATATTATAAGATTTTATTTTTAAAAAGATAAAACCTTTTATTATGACGTTTTTAGGAGCTATGAAGCATTTTGAAGGATTAAACAAATTATTTTCTCAGCTTGAAAATTGAACCACAATTACTTAATTTGCTCATTTACCCAAACAATGTCATAACTCAGTAAAAAAACTAATTTGCAGAAACGAGTTTAATGGGAAAAGAAAATTTCATTTTGCTTTCAAGATATTTATTTGTATGAAACATTTACACAATATGAATATCAGTATCAAAAATTTTATTTTTTGACTTACGACATTGTTTGAGTAAATAGGTGAGTTGTATCTCTGGAATGAGCCAGAGCATTTTGATTAAATCAGCGTTTAAAAACTTCTAATTTGTGTATTTTCTTCTGCTTCTGCTCATGCTTCTGCTTCTGGAAAAGCTTCAGGTGTCGACATGTTTGAAAAGTTTTCTGTTTGTCTTACTGCTGCTTTAAATAAATTCGGAAGTTATCGTAGTAGAGATGTTGTGTGTTTTTTCTTTTCTTTTCATTTTATAGCCTCAATTGCGTATTTAATCGCTTGCTGGAAAAAATTTTTGTTCTACCATTATACTTATGCATACAGGAAAAAACACTTAAGGCCCAACTATAATATGAATAAGCTGGCTTAAGCTAATGCCAGAATTAAACGATAAGTTTGTCAAATACTTAAGCAATTCAGATGTGACTTTTAGGTGGCCACAATGTACTTATCTGCACTTAAGTATTCTTTAGCCACAGCTGCACATAGAGATATTGTTCACAATTTTTTAGTAATTTTGTTTCTTCTTATAACTACTAAATGAATGCAATCATTCAATCAAATTAACTTGTTGGAATATCCTAATCTATTAAAAATTCACGTATAATTATATACACCACTTTATTAATTGTTTTATGTTTTATTTGTTTTGCCTACTAAAAAGTACAACAATGAATATACATAAATAAACATGTATGTATGTATGTATATACGCGTGTATTGTAAAACAAAGAATGGACATAAAAGTTTCGCTTTCTTTTCTGAGTTTAAAATAAGAAACAATAAAAAAAATATTTTAAATCAATGAATATTTTCTGATGCTGTTTGCTTGAGTTTGAAAAATGCACAAACAGTGTTTTCCGTACAGAATGTGCGTTCAGTTCGGCACTTAGCTTAAGCAAATGACATTTAACGAAACTTGACGAAAAGTTCCATAAAAACGTTATAGTTTGCCACATACGTTTTTTTTTTTTGTTTTGTTTATTGATAAGAAAAGAAGATATTTACACTATATAAACACTAGTTAATAATATTACTATTTACATATATACAATGTCTCTTAGTCGAGCTCTCTAGTATTTTTATTATGGTTATAGTTGGTTTTTACAAAATGAGATTGAGTTTTTATTTATTTACATGAAAAATTCGTATATAAGATCATTTTTTATTTGCAATGAAAAAGTTTTTTAAAAACATTGCTAGTATATGAGACCGTTTGCAAACGTAGTGTCAAGGGATAAAAGGAAGAAAAAAGATAATAATTAATTATTTAGATAGCCACCAATATTTTTCGGTATTAGTTTTTTGTACTAAGCGTAAATCTTTGCATGAAATACTTGTGCTGTATCTTATATTCAAATGATTTAAGTTGCAGTTAACTGCTTTTATATTGGCCACATACGTTTTATATGTAACCGCACAGTTGCTTAAGTTCGCTTATTCATATTATAGTTGGGCCTTTGTACACACAAAAAAAAACACACATTCAAACCCATACACACAAACATTTGTGTCCTTAATTATGAAATTTGTCTAAGTCATAAAGTGCTATTACACAGGCATACTTGTCTGCAGACATGTACGATGGCATACTTTTGGTTTTGCTATTACACTATCGAACACTGACTGCATACTTCAGAGCACGGAATTTTTTGAAGCGAAAGCATAGCAATGAAGCGGAAAGTTTTACTCTTCCCAGAAAACAACATTTTGCAAAATACATATTATTTTTATTTCACAAATTTCCGATACGTGCACTGCAGCGTTAACAAAGAACTGTATTTTTGCATGAAGTATGTCGGACATGCTTTTGGACGAGTATGTTGGTGTGCGACATACATCAGAAAATCAAAAATTTTTGAAAACCAACATAAATGTGTGGCGTACACGACATACATGCTATTAGACGCTGAGTACCAAACTCATCGTACATGTCTGCAGACAAGTATGCCTGTGTAATAGCCCTTATATGCATTTTTGCTTTGAAATATTAAATTAATCTTAAAATGTGTCAATAAATATTTTATAAATATTAAATAAATTTATATTATTCGAGATTAGAACTACTCTTAATTGAAATGTTGCATAATATTAAAATATTTCTTCATTTATTTAAATGTAATCAACTAAACATTTCGAACAAATAAATATGCCACATAGACCACTTTCATAATTAAGGAAACATTTCTGCTTCGTTAACTTCGTATTTATTTAAAGCAGCAGTCAGTCAAACCGAAAACTGCACGAACATCTCAACAGCTGAAGCTCTTATTTGTGTATATCTATTTGTTTATTGTGTTAACTTCGACTACGACTCTTCGAATTTCAGTAGCAGAAGTATGAATAACAGGTTGTAATTGGGCAGTCAAAAAAAAAAATAAAAGCTCGAATAAATTTTGCTATTTCGACTGCAGTTTTTTTTTAACAAGATATTAAATTATTGTTGAAAAAAGCTTAAGTTACTCATAAAACGTACAAGATCAAAACTTAAAAAAGTGCTTAAAAAGAATTATTTGCTTGATCATAATTTTAAAATGAAATTTTATAGATTTACTTCTTCCCAAACTAATTTAAAAATATTCGCCAAACAAAAATCGTATATCTTACCTGAGTGGGTGTAAAATTGAATTGATGAAATATTTTAGGGGAATTTATTAAATAATCTGTTATTTTGCCTTAAGAAAAATCTTTTCTCTTAATATATATATATATATATATATATATATATATATATATCTTGCTACAAATTTACTTCAAAGTGATTATGTATACTGTGGAAAACATAAATCTCTAAAAAGGAAAGCTTTTAAATGTGTATTTAAATGTATAAAAGTACTGTATGTTAATTTATGAAATTATTTATAAGAAAAGGTCATTTACATATGTATACACATCCACACATAGCAGGGAACCCATACATCTCAATATACATACATTAGAATAGCCAAAGGTGATTAACATATGAATGCATTTGAAAGATTTCCACTTAAATGTAGATTATGCCCTTCCCCAAGGTAAAGTTGCTTAAATTAGTTATAAAAAAATATCGAGATTAAAAGACATTAGATACTCACCCATACCTTCAAGCACATACAAACTTAAACAAAGGCTACTGAAATTTAAATTATTAATTATGGCAAAAAATTATTCTTTTTGTTTAAATTTTGCTGCAGCGGCCCCTTTTCTTTTCATTTCCGTTGATGGTGGTGGCGCGGTAAAAGCGTCGATATTGCTTTCACTCATGTTTGCCCTTCTTTAGTTTATGCTGCTGCTACAACAAAAAAACCAATTCAATATGAAATTTAAATAACTGCTGTCGCTGCAAAAAAAAAATAAGTAAAAAGGAAACTTTATTGTGTTTTTAAATATTTGTTGTGTCTTTCAATGATGGCGTTGCTTGTTGTTGCTCTTGTGATTGTTGGCTGTCAGTAAGCATTTGTATTTCTTATTTTTCCTTCCATTTCACTTTTCCGTTTCCCGTCTGTCTTCACTTTTTCATTTAAGTTGTTTTATTTTTTGATTTTTTACTTTAGAAAGTTGTTGTTGTTTTTTCTTGTTATCTTGTAAATATTTTTGTTATTGCTGTTGTTTTATATTATGAAAATAACTTCCGCTGCAGGACAATAAAAAATTATTAATAGAAAATAATAAAAGCAACTATAATAGTAATAATAAATATAATTACACAGTACTACAAAGTGAAAAAAACACGGAATTTTATTTGCACTAATTTGTTTATGCTAAACTAACTCTGCCAGTGATTTTTTCTTTTTTTGATACTTTGGTCCTTTCCAAAATTTGTGAGATTTTTGGCAAAGTAAACATTCTTACAAAAATCACTATTTTGTTTGTTTGAGAATGTATTATTTTTCTTTGTTAGCCTGTGCTTTGTTTAACATACATACACATGTATCTCTCACTTTTGACGTTTTAACTATTGTATTGCCGCTTCATGTCTGTCATACAAATAAGTGTATTGTCTTAGTTTGAGCGCCTTTATTTACATATTTATTATTACAATTTGGTTCTTTTTTTTTGTAAAACGAAAATAGTTTAAACTGTCTGCTCGTTTTCCGGTTACTGTTGTTTTATCATCATCACGTCAACTGTCTGTTAATTAAAACGGATACAGTTCAAACGAACGTTGCGGATACGCTCTTTTATTTAAATATTGTGCAACATGTTTTACAGAACATTTAGAAGTATGATTACAATAATAAATGACAAATGTAGTTTCTTATTTCAGAGGAAATTTAGCAAAGAAATAATAGTCCCAATGTTTTGACTGCCTACTCATTTATTAGACACAATGTACACTGAAAGGAAAATCTTCATTGGATAAATGAATTTTGTCATTAATAACGAGCTAACGTAAGAACTCATTATATTAATGAAGAGTTTCGTTCATATAATAAAAACTTTCAATAAGCTAATGAACAATTTCATTCACACAATAAAGAACTATGCTAATTCATTAGCTGAATGAATGTTTTTTTCTCTCAGTGTACTTCTCATTAAATGGGTCTGGGCAAAAATTTTTAATGTGGTTAATTTCCGTTAGAAAAATATGTCTCTCATTACCATACGTTTCTCAACCAATTGACTTTAATATACTTCTAGTTTCCTGGGGCATTAGTTGTACTAGGTGAAAACCAGGGGCCAAATCACGACATGCGGTACGACTCGTAATTTAATAATACGTAATAATAATAATATAAACTCTATTGAAATATTTTTAAATTACAACTCGTATCAAATGCCGTAATTTAGTCGTAGTTTAAAAAAAAATTTAATTAGGAAATTCATCTTAAAGCTGCGTGCATAATGGCTCTGGTGGTGGAAGCAGCTCTAGAAATTTCCGCTTGCCGTACCACAGTGGGGGATTTTGAAAATAGGTGGAAATAATTCTGCAGTTTTAGAAACTGAGCCGTTTGCTTGTAATAAAATCTCATATAACATTTAAGGAAGTGTTGCCAAGCTTAAGTATTTAATTTAGATTATATATCTTTAAAGCGGACGGGGCCACAAAAGCCACTAAGTGGGCAGCTTTGGGTCAATGAAAAATTCAAATCGATGCCAAGCTAATGCTTTTGATCTGATAGAAAAGATTTTTTGCAAGTTACTTTCTCTATCCAAGATCTAAAAAAAGTCTGCTGCAATTATGCAGTTTCGCATACAGGTTAGGAAACATTCGAGAAAAAAATTTTAAAATTGGGTTTTTTTTGCCAACCTTGGTCAACTGTTCTGCTAAAATAGAAATCTGATATGAGTTCAAAATAGAATTTATAACATTAGAAAAAAATCACTACTCAGTCAAAAGTTTTACGCAAATTAAATAAAATTTAATAAAAAAAGTATATTTTTTGTCGTTTTTTGCAGAAAAAAGCGGGTTAATTATTTCGCTATTATTTAAAAATTTTGCAACGATACCAACCCCATATTTTTAATTATTTAAAAAATAATATAAAAGAAAACATTAGAAAGAAATTGTTTGTTCAGAATTTTCGTTATTAGGGGTGCCAGATCGTATCGAAATCGACCTATTTTTGTTGTAAATATTAAATGTAAGGCGTTTTTTTTCTCAAATTCCAAGGCTGGAACCAAAAAACTTCTTATTTCACCTTACGACATGATATGTTTTTAAATATATTCCAAAATATTATCTGCACCCGGCGAAAGATAAAAAAAAATACAGCAGAAATATAAAAAAATTCTATTTTTGGAATTTTATGAAATATTTTTGGGAATTGCCGGGAGTTTAAAAAAATTCTATGTGGTTTAAATTTTTTTGTATTTATTGCATAATTTTCCACCTTTCCTTTGTGTAAAACCTCTCTCTGTCTTCTCGGAAAACTCTTTATATGTTGTAAGCAGATGCAGGTTATTAGAAAAAAATTGGTAAACATTTATTTTTATAGGAAAATTTATATATATTTTTTTTATTAATTGAATATATTGGTGTAATATTCATGTATGTAATTATATAGCTGCGCCTAATTTTGAAAAATACTAAAGATAAGAAAAATTAAAAATTTAAATTCATTTGCCGGTGGTTTAGCATGTCTATATACGTTTTTCATTTTCGCTTGAACCAAATCATTAGTAGACTTCAACCACAAATTCTGAACAGTCACAAACCTCTTACTTTATGCACAGACTTTCAAAAACTATATGAGAATTCCTAAAACAATAATATTTTTGAAAATCACAACGAAAATATAAGCTTAGTAGGCTTTGAAACTGATACAAAACCCAGCAAATAATTTATAGTACAAAAAGAAGTTTATAACAAAAATAGGTAAATTTCGAAACGATCTGGCATTCCTAATAACGAAAATTCTGAACAAAAAATGTCTTTGTAATGTTTTCTTTTTGTTGTGGTTGAATTCTACTGATGATTTGGTTCAAGCGCCAATGAAATACGTATATAGACATGCTAAATTACCAACAAATAAATTTCAATTATTGTAGTATTTACACTTCTGACAATATGTCAAATAAATAAGTTTCATTAAAAATTAAAAATTTTAAAAATCCCCGAATATATAGAGAGAAGATGCGATATCTTTTAAACGGCTGAACCGATTTTCTTAAAACTTGGCTAAGAACCCTCTCGATCAAGTCGCCTTTCAAAATGAAAAAAAAACTAAATCAAAATCAGTCCAGTCGGTACGTGGACACGGACAGACACACAGATATACCGACACACAGACACACACACTACAAACTTATAACACCCTTTTTAAGTCGGGGGTTAAAAATACTCGTAATTATACTTGTACACTTAAGAGTTCCAAAACAATTTTTTTTCGGGGCTTAAGCATAATTTGAAACCTTATAGGGTCAAGTATTTTTGAGATTTTTTATAGATTTTTCGTAAGAGGTTTAGAGGTCACACAAGTGAAATTTTTGCAAAAAAAAAATTGCGTTTGCCGACCATTTTTGTATTTTCTTTATAACTTTAATCATAAACATAATATCCTTAAATTTTTAAGAAACGATTTACAAGACAAATGTCCAAAAATGTATAGCTACGATATTTTCCTGTGTCCGCTCTCTTTGTATGCATGTTGGTAGTTTAATGTTCAATAATGTAATTTTGGTGGGAAATTTATATACAAGATTCCGATTAGCCGCCTCAGAAGGTCGCCCAAACTGACCATAAAATGAAAGAAGTAAACAGATGCACTTTTTTAACCAAGAAAATATTTTTAGAATAAAATTTAATAACCTGCAAGCGTTGTTAATTTGTAAGTCGATTCATGATTAAATTATAACTTACAAATGAACAACTCTTGCAGATTATTAAATTTTATTATAGACCAAACTGAACATATGTTTAAGAGTAACATGATACTTCGTTTAACAGCTGAGTTGCCAAAAAATAGGGTTGCTAAAAAATCACCCTTTATTTATTTGTACTTCCTTTTTATTTTTCGCTTAAATTCAGATACAAAAGGTATAATGCTTTTTATGCTGTTGTTGTTGCCAAAAAGTTGGCATTACTGCTTTGAACTCACCACGTTGTAGTAACCATAACAACACGGTTACCAAGTTATAACACTTTAGCAAAGTTTTATTATAATTCAATATTTAGTTGTAAACAAAAACAAGCAAGTAATTGTTTAATTCTAGCCGCATAATATTAAACAAATAAAATATAAATAGAAAAGAAGAATAATAAAAAAAATAAAGCCTTAATATTTTGGTGAATTTATTGTAATAAATAGTAGTGTTAAAAATTTTTTTTATGTAATAGATTTCTTTTAAACAAATGACATACATAAGATACCGGCTCTTGGCTAAATTTGTGTTGACAATTGGCCTTTGGTGACGAAAAGAAAGTGTGAGTGTAAATTGAATATAAAAAGAAAAGCTATAATTAAATACATATCGCTCATTTACTTCAATAGTCTCATAACCACAAAAATTTGTTTTTTGAGTTAATAATGCAGAATAATGCGGCATTTCGTATTTTATTTTGTGTAAATATTTCATATAAATATCTTGTATCATCACCTCCTGAGTTGAGTTGTGACACTGTTGAAGTAATGGAGCGATATGTATGTATGTATGCGTGTTTATTCTATATGTAGTGTTAAAGTTTCTACGTGTCTAATGCTAACAAAATTTCGGAATTTTAATCAAAAATTAAATAAATTCACCACCCTGTTGTTATAGGCAGGTGTTGTTAGCAAACTTTGGCCTTTTTTCATATGCTTAACACGTATACTTACAATGGTATTACATTCGCGCCTTAAGCATTAAACACATAAACAGCAGCAGGCTGCCGACCACCATCTGTCACGTTTATATCAGAACGATTATTTTGTCGCCATCAAAAGTCTTCGGAACTACTATAATGCTAATTATACAATGTAATACAGAATTTGAAATAAGTGAAAGCTTAATATTATTCGATATTATTTAACAGAAAGGACATCTTAAAATTCACAAAAGAAATAAATTGATATGTTTTGATACTTTTACGTGATATGCTTATGATGTTGCCATCGTTGTCAATTTAATTATGTAGCTGGCTACACGGCGACGATAGCAGCCAATAGCATTTATAGTCGTCTAAACGGCTGTATTATGTGTATCAGAGAACTGTATAAGTTGATTCACTTTCGCTGTCCACTCACTTTTACAATGCTTTTGTTTTGTTTTTTAACATCAATATGTAAATGATATTGCTTGCAGAGTTACATCTCTAAGACGAAATTTACACTGTGCCTTTTCTGCTTTTTTGTGTAGGCAGACTGTTTAGTTTATGACATTTCTCAATATTAATTTTAGAAAATGCAAAATGATGTAGTTTGATTCGTAATCATGCTGATCACTGATATGTATCTAATGCGTTAAGGCTCAGCCAGCCGACTGTAATAAAATGTGATTGCAAGGTTAGGAAACAGCTGATCGATATTTTTATGTGAAAAGTAGGTTACGTTACATTACATCTGTTTAACCATTTTAATTACTTTTCACATAACAATATCGATCAGCTGTTTCATACTTTTGCAGTTACATTACATTACTTTCGGCTAACTGAGCCTTAAATCTGTACATTACTTTTCACATAACAATATTGATAATCTGATTCCTACCGTCAAAGTTACATTCCATTGCAGCCTGACTAACTGAGCCTTTAGAGTGGCTAGTGCGCTACTTCGCTTCATTATATAATTTTCTAAACATACTATTCTTCGGTACGTCTGTGTGTGTAATTGATAAATCAAATCTAGCGAGCCATTTACTTTACATTCTATTTATTAAATCGGACTCAATGTGTTCAATCTAAATACGTTTCCTCCAAATCGGAAAATATTCTATCAAGTCAGCCGTCTTCGTTATTTAATTCTCAAGCTTTTCGCTGTATACAGATGCTTTAAATATGTTTTAATGTTATAATTGATTATAATCGAGACCAGGATAATACGGTGTAACTTAAATTTGATGAAGCTAAACATGAAAAAAAAAATTATAAATACATACAGTCTTTTTATAGACAAAATCATTTGAATGTAAATTGTTCTTAAGGCAATCATGAGTAAGAAAACGCCCTTTTTAAAATTAAAAATGCAATTTATAGATATTTAAATTACAATTTATAGATATTTGAATTACACTGTGCTACAGTAACAAATTCACACGGTACTGACAGTGTTACCAAAGGGAAGAAAACGCCTTTACTCAGTTTTCATGAATATTTCACGTCGAAATTTTTTTCTTCATTCACTTTTTTTTGCAAAAGTAAAAATTATCAATTCCAAACTATTTAAAATGTTAAATCTTAGAGTTCTTGAAATCTTGCGCCCCTATAACCATTCTTCCCTAGGCCCGGGCTTATACGCAAGTCCATCACTGGTTACGATCATTGATCTCCGTGAATTATTGAATGCTGAGCTAATTTTTATTAAGCACATTTCAACAGTAAATAAGTTGCGAGATATTCTTGGTTACATCAAACGATTGGCTAAAGAATTTAACGACTCATACAAATGTAACAAAGCAACTCTATAATTCACTTGTGAGACCTGTCAAGCTGTCAACTCTTTACAGACGAAGGGCTCTGCTAAATGTTTCGTTTATTTTAGTTTTTGGAAATGACATTTTCCATGACTTTCTGTTTAAAAATATTTTATACAGTCAACACAAAGACAGCAAAAGCATTATTAAAAAGTAACTACGACTTAAGGCATCGAAAATAACAAAATAAAATCTAATGTAAAATTTAATATTTATCGTTAAAATTATTTCTGCGATTGAGGCGCGATACGTACACGTTTCTATAATTAATTTAAAAAAAAATATTCAATTACATGCAGTTACAATTCTAATCATAAATTCATACAATATTCATTTGTTCAACATACATACATCTATTCTTTTTGATTAATTAACTAAAATATAGAATTTCTTTATACAATAATAATTTATTTTGCCATTATAGAAAACCAAAATTAAATGTTTTTGCTGAAAAAAACTTACAATTGTTTTATATTTCACAATTATTGTATTGACTGATTTTTAATTATAAATTTTCATATGCCATAATGGAAAATAAATTATTGTAAAAAATAATTGCGTAAATTCAAACAAACCTCATTAAAACTATAAAAACACACGAACAAAAATATTAATTAAATAGTTTATTTATCATTTATCATCCTTAAATTTAAACAGTTCGTAACAAATGAACAACAAATAAAAAATAATTGTTTTTGTTGTTTCAGTAACGTGACAGTTATTTCAAGTACTTTTTTTAAAATTAAATGAACAAAAATGTCATAAATGAGAAATAATTAAATAATTGGGGGATTCAAACGTAGCGTGTTAAGTGTCATAGTGTCGTATTGTTTTAAATTATTTTGTTTTGTCTTACAAACAAAACTTTTAAAACATTGTGGCACTATGATACTTAACACAATATCGTTTGAATCCCCCAAATAAATATTTAAAATTATCTTAACCGCAAAAGATATGCAGTGTGTGAGAAATGTAGTCAACCTAAACCTAAACGCTACAAGTTTTGCAAATGGCGCCAAATGTAAATTCTATTTTAGTCCGCAAGAACGCGTAGTAGTTGTTTCCATTTTTTAGCGAAACAATTCATCGGTTGTGTTGTCTTAGCGTGAATTTTTCGCAGATTTGCTGTCCATTCGACACTTAATTGGCATACACTGTAGCGTTTGGCCACTCGCCTTGAAGCTCGCGTTTAGTACTCTTAATGCATTATTGAGAATCACAATATACAGACACAATATGTTTAAAAGCCACAAACGAAAATCTTTACAAAACAAGCATTTTCATTCGATTATGCATCTATTTTATTTGACGACGTTTTTTTTTAAGTTTATTTCAAAACATTTTTTATATAAATAAATATACTTCGGTATATTTTATATGTCGTCGCGTCAGAGTTGGTTTGCCGACCATTAAAAAATATGAATTAAGTATTTTGAATACTCTCTTTCTGACTCAAAAACGCCTTTCACGCAATTTATGATGGTTTCTGAGTCATTAAGCATTTATAAGTATTGTTTTGCCGTATACCCAAAAACGTAAAAAATTAATTTAACTCTTCTTTTGCTTCATTGCTATATGAAATTAATAACAAAAAAAAAGGAAGGTGTCGTAAGAAAAATTTAACGGCGTTAAGCAAAACCATCATCACATTACATGTCTTAATATAAACTTATTAAACGCTAAAATAAAATAAAGGAAATCTTAATTATTCGAGTACATCTGAAATCATTTAATTCCATTCTTTATACTAAATACACTTCACTAACTTGTTTTTCTTGTGTAAGTGGATCGATAGTTAAAAAGATTAAGAACATGTGACTGCGACACAGACAACTTTTGTATACTTTATTGTTGGTCACTGATAAAAAAGTAGGAAAAAATATTCTGTGACACACTTAACCATCTCTTTTATACAAATAGAGAGCGGATAAACAGTCAATGATCTCTTCTATAAGAGCAGTGTTCTGTCAATGCTAGTGTGAAACGGTTACACGGTCAATCGTTTTGTAAAAAAAGTATTCTGTAACACAGCCAGTCAGCCAGGCATTGTTTCTAAAACAAAAGTTTGCTGTTGCACAAAAACAGCGATGCCAATTTAGCGCGCTTCTTGCTAGATTTAGCGCGTTTTAACTATGCCAAATGCGCTTATTTTAAATACGCGCTAAGTTAGTGCTTTTTGAATAAAGTCGATAACATCATTTCAGTTCAATATATTTTTAATTTTTTTTGTATAAGTTTAACAATTTTCTACTATCCAAAACTCTGATAAAAACTTTTAAGGTGGTTATTGATTCAGCTGTCGCAAATATAATTAGTTAGACTGTGGTTAGAATTAAAAACGCATTTAATACTGTAAATGGCTAATGTTTTTAAAATTTCACAGCTAAAAATATGTATTAATGACCCAAAAAGTTTAAATAACTTATTAAGCATCTATTCCAGCTAAAGTACAACAAAAATCATTTGAATCGCAAAACTATTCAACAACTTATACATATGTTGTTACAAAGTTTGACAAATAAAATTAAACTAAAAACTAAGGATTTCGATTATTTGGAAGGCGATCCTGAATTAAATGATTTTAGTTATTTAGGATATAATTTCAAAGAAGCAATATTGCAAAATCTGAAAAAGGGTTACTAAAAAACTTTTATTTACTTATACATATATTGACTTTTATTAAAAATTATTTTAGCGCGCTAGAAAATAGCGCATTTTGGCTATGAATAGTTGACAATGTTTTAACTTAACGCGTTCTAGCGCGTTTTGGAAAGAGTAATAGCGCGTTTGGGTTGTAAATAGATGGCATCGCTGCACAAAAAGCCACTTTTTCTATTAGGACAATATGCTGTCACACATTCATCTATTTTTTTACGAGCATACAACAGTGTGCTTTCATACAGTCAGTCTCCTTTTTTACAACACTGTGCTTTCACATAATCAGTAATTTATTTTTATCCGAATATTGTTCACGCATGCAGTCAGCATTATTATCTTTTCTACAAGAACGGTGTGCTGACACATAGTTAGCTGACAAGAAGAATTGTTTTTTTATTTATGGATGTTTTAAAATTGAAAATGCTAGTTGTTGAAATAAAAGTGATAAATATAAAGTCGCAAGTATAACTCATACGTGTGTAGGTAGGTTAGCTTTGATGCACTTAATTAATATATCTGTTAGTATTTAGTGCTATTTTGCAACAGTATAATGTAGTTTGCAGTGTAACATGATCATTAACACAATCAGCGAGAAGTTTTCAGCTAATGCTTTTTTTGTTTGTTATTTTTGCGCAACCACTATTAAGTTTTATTATTTTAATGTGTAAGATTTGGTAAAATACAGTGCTTGCGAATAGTGTATAGCAGTGAAGTGTGACTTATGTATGTATGGTACAAAGTAAGTGATCAAACTATAACCTAATTGCAGTAAGTTACAAAATGTGCCCTATGATGTTGGCTTACTTATAAAAGATTGTATACCGAATAATATTATCAGTGCTGGATTTACATATAGAGCCGTGAGGCCCGGTCCATGGTTTTACACAGAGAAGAAACTGCCTAATAAAATCAATAAGATTTTCTCTATGAAACGAAGAAAGAAGCGAGATTCCTTATTGTTTTTTTATGTGGTAAATCTTATTAATTTTATCAAGAAGAAAACCACATAAAATCAAGAAGAAATCTTATTATTCACAACTTTTTTTACTCAATTTTCGTTATTTTTGGCACCAAAAAAAAAAACAATCCATAGAGAAAATCTCCTTGATTTTATTAGGTTTTATTATAAATTGTAAATTATAGGGATTGCTTATTGAATTCATTAGGTTGCCTTATTGATTTTTTCAATAAGATTTTCTTCTTGATTTTATTAGGTTCCTATATGATTATGTGTAAAGCATCTTATTAATTTTTTTAATAAGGAAATCCTCTTGTTTTTATTAGGTTTCTTGTTATTTCATATCTATAAATAAACATAGAGATAACTTTTTTCATGATATTATTCGTTATTGTATAAGCATGTTTTTGTACAATAATTTCAGTGCGGATTCAGGCTGCTTGTTAGCATATTGGTTAGAGTTCTTGTCTATCAGTAAGAAGGTTGCTGGTTCAATACTTGTCTCCTCCCAAGTAATAAATATGTATGTATGGTGACCTAGTTAATTAAGAATATAATTTAATATGTATGTATGTATCTACATAAATAAATAACATCTAAATATACTACATACATACATACATACATATATCGTACAGAATTTAAATGAAAATAAATAAGTAAAATTTTTTTCATGTTTTATTAGGTTGCCTAATAAAATCAAGAAGAAAACCTTTTTGAAAAAATCAATAAGATAACCTTATAAAAACTACAAGATTTCTTCTTGATTTTTTCAAAAAGGTTTTCTCTATGAAATTAATAAGATTTCCTTATTGAAAAAAACCATAGAGATATCTCATTAATTTTGTTCTATTTTATGAGGTATTTATTAGGCACTGTTTTCTCTGTGTAGGGGCTTTAAGTTTTTAATAATTGACATTTTAAAAAGTTTGAAATTTAGAGTTTTTGGGAAATATTTTTGCTTCATAAATATCAAAGAAAAATTTAGAATATAATTCTGACCTTACCCGTTAAGTTATCGGTGAAATGTAAATTTGTATAGATTTATATGATAGTATTCTAAGACGCTTGTGCATTTTTAAGATTCAAGGACAGTTAAGGCAAGTTTATTTGACATGTTTATATACGAAACCATGGCGCACTTTAGTGAAGGGGTATTGAGAAGCAGCGTTTTAAAACTTCTGATTTGCGTAATTGCTTTCCATTCTGCTTCTAAAATATAAACAATCGCAGTCAAATCGCAGTTTTCCATTTGACTTACTACTTACTACTCCTTTAAACAGATTCGGATGTTAAGTTTTCTTCTTTTTCCTAGAATATATTTTTTTTTTGCAAAAAGTGTTAGTAAAACTCAACAGAGAAGTGTGCATTAATTATATGATTTTCGAAAAAAAAAAAAATTGGCGTCAAAAAAATGTGAAAAACTAAAATTTTTGAGTTAAAAAATGGTTTGTTTGCCTAGACACGTTAAGATTATATTGCCGAATATTTTTAGCAAAAAATTAGGAGTCCCTGTTTGTTATTCTAAAAGAAATGAAAAAATTACTTTTGCAAAAAAAAAAAGTTCATTCATAAGATTTTCTTCTTGATTTTATTAGGTTCCTATATGATTATGTGTAAAGCATCTTATTAATTTTTTTAATAAGGAAATCCTCTTGTTTTTATTAGGTTTCTTGTTATTTCATATCTATAAATAAACATAGAGATAACTTTTTTCATGATATTATTCGTTATTGTATAAGCATGTTTTTGTACAATAATTTCAGTGCGGATTCAGGCTGCTTGTTAGCATATTGGTTAGAGTTCTTGTCTATCAGTAAGAAGGTTGCTGGTTCAATACTTGTCTCCTCCCAAGTAATAAATATGTATGTATGGTGACCTAGTTAATTAAGAATATAATTTAATATGTATGTATGTATCTACATAAATAAATAACATCTAAATATACTACATACATACATACATACATATATCGTACAGAATTTAAATGAAAATAAATAAGTAAAATTTTTTTCATGTTTTATTAGGTTGCCTAATAAAATCAAGAAGAAAACCTTTTTGAAAAAATCAATAAGATAACCTTATAAAAACTACAAGATTTCTTCTTGATTTTTTCAAAAAGGTTTTCTCTATGAAATTAATAAGATTTCCTTATTGAAAAAAACCATAGAGATATCTCATTAATTTTGTTCTATTTTATGAGGTATTTATTAGGCACTGTTTTCTCTGTGTAGGGGCTTTAAGTTTTTAATAATTGACATTTTAAAAAGTTTGAAATTTAGAGTTTTTGGGAAATATTTTTGCTTCATAAATATCAAAGAAAAATTTAGAATATAATTCTGACCTTACCCGTTAAGTTATCGGTGAAATGTAAATTTGTATAGATTTATATGATAGTATTCTAAGACGCTTGTGCATTTTTAAGATTCAAGGACAGTTAAGGCAAGTTTATTTGACATGTTTATATACGAAACCATGGCGCACTTTAGTGAAGGGGTATTGAGAAGCAGCGTTTTAAAACTTCTGATTTGCGTAATTGCTTTCCATTCTGCTTCTAAAATATAAACAATCGCAGTCAAATCGCAGTTTTCCATTTGACTTACTACTTACTACTCCTTTAAACAGATTCGGATGTTAAGTTTTCTTCTTTTTCCTAGAATATATTTTTTTTTTGCAAAAAGTGTTAGTAAAACTCAACAGAGAAGTGTGCATTAATTATATGATTTTCGAAAAAAAAAAAAATTGGCGTCAAAAAAATGTGAAAAACTAAAATTTTTGAGTTAAAAAATGGTTTGTTTGCCTAGACACGTTAAGATTATATTGCCGAATATTTTTAGCAAAAAATTAGGGGTCCCTGTTTGTTATTCTAAAAGAAATGAAAAAATTACTTTTGCAAAAAAAAAAAGTTCATGAAGAACAATTTTTTTTTATTAAGTGGACTCTTAGCTAAATTATTTCCATAAATAGTAAAGCGCTATTACGAAGTCTCAATTAGCTGTTGGCCAAAAAATGAGATCATAATTTTTTTTGAGGGCGCACTGTTTTTCGGAATCCTTGGAGATTCATAAAGCACCAAACTGTGTATATGGCTTTACTTCCTTTTGTCAGTATGTACTTTAGTATTTTTATAGTGTCAGGATGGTGCTTATTTTTTAATGTTGCATAGTTTAATTTAAATTTTTATAAATTTCATATTTAATGTTAAATAGATTTTCTTCATAGAGCAAAAAGGGTGGCATATCTCACTCACGTGGCCTAGGGCGAGATTAAACATAAATCCGCCACTGAATATTATCAGACAATAAATATATATTTTTTATACACGCACTTGTATAAAAAAAAACATTTTTCTCACGAATTATCATAAAAAAAATAATGAAAAATAGTATTAAAAATGCAAAAAAACAAATATTATTATTTAATTTTAAAACTCAAAACTATTTTGTGAACATTACTTTTTTTAAAAAATATTTTCAATATTTTTATAATAATGTCGCACAAAGATTGTTGCTCTTTCTGCTTCCATTTAAACACGCTATATTTTTTTAATGATTTTTTTTGTAATTATTATGCTTGTTCATATATTCAATATTTAAACATGGCAAATTTAAATGACGTTTTAATTAATATATGAACATTTTCTTATGCATATATGAACATATGTATATATATATATTCATGTGTGCATTAATATAAAATAAAGGTGGCCTTATATAAGGCCCTTTGATCTGGCAGTCAGTTAAGGACTGCTTTAAGTTTCATTGGTTCCACTGTCTTCAAATAGCAAAGATTTTTTTCTTACGAGGGCGGTTTTTCAAAAGTATTTTTATTTTTCAATATAATCTGAAACTTCAATACACTTAGTCCAACGCTTTTCAAGCAATTCTATCCCTTGATTAAAATAGTTTTCCTCAAGGTCTTCAAAATAGTGGTTTACAACTGTAATTGCATCTTCATTTGAGGTAAAGCGCTTGCCCGCAAGGAATTTTTTTTAGATTTGGGAACAGGTAAAAGTCATTGGTAGCCAAATCAGGAGAATAAGGTGGCTGGTCAAGCAACTCGTACTTTAATTCGTTGATTTTAGCCCTTGTTAAAACACTCTAGTGCGCTGGTGCATTGTCCTGATGAAAAATTATTTTTTTGTGTTGTAAGCCAGGACGATTTTCTCGAATTTGTACATTTAATTGATCCAAAAGGTTGCAATAGTACTCTGAATTTATTGTTTTACCCTTTTGCAGATAAAAAAAAGTTGTTGCCATAAACTTAACAGCCGATTGAATTGTTTTTGCCTTCTTTGGGGCACTTCTCCAGCTTCAGTCCATTGTTTGGATTATTTCTTTTGTCTCTGGAGTATAGTGGTGGATCCATGTCTCATCAACAGTTATGAAACGACGCTTAAAATCCATTTTATTTCGCTTAAAACGATCCAAACAAGCTTGAGAAATGTTCATTCTTATGCGTTTTTGGTCGACTGTTAACAAATGCGGCACCCATCTTGCAGACAGCTTTTTCATCTGTAGTTCTTCATGCAAAATTAAATGGACTCGATCATTTGAGATGCCCATGATATTAGCTATTTCACGCACTTTTATTCGTCGATCATTTAATACCATATCATGCACTTTGGCTACAATTTCTGTTGTTGACGTCCACTACGTGGTTCATCTTCAATGCTTGTACGACCACGTTTAAATTCAGCAACCCAATTTTTTACTGTTGCATATGAAGAAGCACTTTCACCTAACACATTCACTATATCATTATAAATTTCTTGTCCCGAAAAACCTCTTTTATGTAAATATTTAATGACAATACGCATTTCTAATTTTTCCATTGTTAAAAAATATTGAATGCGTCTTTTCCTGTTTCTATATAAAGGACTTGCCAGATCGAAACAAAATTTAACATGAGTTCATAGCAGAGATGGAAGTTTCCAAAACACTTAACTTTTTTCTTTTTATACCGCGCTTTTTGTGCTAGGCTAAGAAGTTTCTGAACCGCCCTCGTATGTGAGAGGCACTGATGGGCTCACCTTATTCGATTCTGCTGAATCCAAAGGTGCTAATTGCTTTTTTTTTGGTTAGTTCTCAAGAAAAATACTAATGGCCTATTTCCCACCTGCGAAAGAAAACGTTCGACTTACAATTTATATTGAAAACAAAAACAAATTTTCATATTTTAATGTTGTTTTCAATACAAATTGTAAGTCGAACGTTTTCTTTCGCAGGTGAGAAATAGGCCATAAGACTGAAAGTTTTGGTAAAAAGTATGCAAAAATCAATCAATAAATGTTTCCCAGTTTTTATAACATATTAATTTTTATATTGATATACTATATATTAAGTCGATTAAAACAACATAATATTGGTGAACATGACACCTAAAGAAACTAAATTGGATCACGAAGTATTTTTTTAAATTTTATTGGACTTGGCAATGCCATGAAGAGTTGTACGACTTTGGAAAATTTACTCTGACAATCCTGCTCTTATTTCGACCCTTATAATTTTGCATCATTTAAACAAAATAATTTTCCATGTGGTTGTTGGTAGATTTTTTAAAATTTTTAATTTTCGCTTTCAAAATTCACTTTTAAAATTAATAGTATATAATGTGATCTGAAATTCCCACGATGTCTCCAATTACAAAAAAAAATTGTACATGCTCGTTTCTGTTTACTTGTTTCCTAACTATTCTCAAGAACCTTCAAAATAGACCTTGATTGGAAGACAGACAAAATTAATAATTGAATGATAAATAAGGCATCAGAGGCCTTCCGGAAATCAGCAGATTTTTAAAATTTAACTGCTAGAATGTTTTTTTACTCACAAGTATAATTATTTATTTAAACTGGGTGCGTACTTTTTTTTATTATATTCCGTTTTATTTTGTGGTTTTTAATTTATTCTGTTTTATTTTCCATAATTGCAAATAATTAATCGTTGTTGTGCTAAAAAGAATTTTTTTTCACTCTTTTATCTTTTAAATACTATAATTGATTTTTCTTCTAACCTTAATTTATTGTAATTAATGTAAGGACCGTTTCTCATCAATCACTGTCGTATCAAATTCAAATTGTATATTGTTTATACATACAAATTGAGAAAAATTATACTTTAATAAGACGCATTTATAAAATTTATTTATTTTTTCTCTCTTGATTTTTTTTTTGGATAAGTGCAATAATTATATTCATCAGAAAACGTAGTTCCTGTGCCACACCGTACTTTCTTAGTATTCTTGTTATAATTTTTATTTGGCTACGGTTCAAATCAAATAAAGTGATTGCAGCGACAAAATTAAAAATATACAAAATTTTGCAATTTACTGTTGTAAAATGTTGTCATCAAAATTAAGTTTATGAACTTGGCTTGGACTCCATCATAATGAAATAGGAGGGTTGTTGCAAAATTCTACAGCTTTTACGCTTGAAGTGCATTTCAATGTGATGGTGGTGTTGTTGGTGGACTTTTACTATTCCATAATATTTAAATCTTATAGTCTTAATTGAGCCGCGAGAAATGCAGAAAGAGAAAGTGTTCAACCCTTTGTCTTTCTCCCAGCTGAGTTAAGATTTTTCGAATCAAACTTTTTGTTTTTAAAAGGTGTGTGTTTACAAATGTTTTTGCCGAAAACATTCCTATTAGGTCAGTTTACGTAATAGAGTGATGAAAATGAGAAATAATCACAATTCCTACAATTCCAATTCAATCACTTAGCTAAATAAGTATTTAACCAATTTTCATTTAATAATAATTTTTATTAAAATATGGTTAAATTTCTTTGTTTAAAGTATGGTGCAGTAGAAAATATTCAAATATGGAATGCTTTTCAAAGTATCAATAAACCTAAACAATTTGTTATAGTTTTAAGCACTAGTGCAATCACATGATTAAATTCTTTAAATATATTATTGCAAATGAATTAAAATTCCGATAAAAAAAATTTTTGTGAATACGAATTTCATAGTCAATGTCAAAGGGCCCTCGTAAACAGCTTTTAAATATGTTTTCCCTTCGTTAAATTTTCTGATGAATTTTCTGCTTGGGTTTATTTGAAAATTAACTGCGTCTGTGGCGTGCTTAACGTTGTAGAAAATTGCATTCTTTAACGCTTCTAATTTAATTTCACCTGTCGCCCGAAAGAAATATTTAATGACTTTTTTAATTTAGTTTAAGAAAAACAAAGAAAAAAGTTCATTTCATGGGACAATAAAGATTAACATAGAACAGGATTAAGTGGCATTGCTTTAACGTTCTCACTTACTATACTGTAACAAATGCAATCTTTGCCTCTTAAAATCATTTCGCAAAGTATTTAGTTTTTATTGACACTATAACGATTTTATGCAAATAAAGATACAAATAAAATACAAAACCAATATAATGGTGTGACCAAATTTCATACATACAAATATGTATATGTTTCACGAGACTGCATGTCTGTTAAATTGCTTTTAATAATTTGTTTTTTCGTATAATGTTCAGAAAATTTACAAAATAAACTTCAAACCGTACCTTTGCTTTATTTCTAATTAAGTTGGACAAACGTTCTCATCGTTGAAAAAACCAAATTTATTTGATTAAAACAGCATGTCACAGCTTTGTCGTCAGCAGTGACTTGCGTTATATATCCCACTTGGTCAGATTACCTTGCACGACATTCTCATCTAGGATTCTTGTACAAGTTATGTCCCTGCAGGAAATGGAACTGACACAATATTAGTCACGTGACCGGTCCCCAAGTGATAGGGACTAGGCCGAGTTTTAACACTTACTGTGAAGCGGGCCAGTCACTTTTACATGGGGATGGCCTAGGATGGGGTTAATTCGGTTTAGAATAATATAAATTATATATAAATGCCATTCCGACATTTAACTGTAACAATAGGTTTGTTCATTTTCTAAAAACTTACAATTTGTAACTCAAAAAGTTTGGAAGGAGAGAGAGTCAAAGAGAGAGAAAAATTGAGAGAATTTCTACAAATTATTACTAGTAAAATCTTTACTTGCAAGAATTATCCAACCAGCTGTTGTGTGTTTTGTTGTCAAATAAATTATTTCAAAAATATTTGAAAAAGGAAAACTGAAAATTTTGCATGTCTTTCTTAAAAAAAAAACATGCATACGTATGTAAAACGAAAGCAAGGTTCTTTAATTTATTGGTTTTCCTTCGTTAAGCCACATAAATTCAATTTTAATGGCAAATAATTTTGTTTGTTTCCCATATGATATCAGAGATGGAAAGTGGCATTTTTGAAATTGTTAATGAATAAAATTAAAAAAACTATGAAAAATTTATGAAAATAGTAAAAATATATATATATGTAAATGTCATTCCGACATTTAACTGTAATAATGAAAACTTACATTTTTTTATTATTATAAATGCAATTATAATTTATGTTTAAGCAGAACATTTTTTGAGATTCGAACCGGCAACATCGTGCATGACAGGCTTGCACGTTACCCATTACCCACTTAACCACAGGGCCACTCATATTTCAAAAGTATTAATTCCAGTTAAGCGTAGTTTAATATATCAGTATATTTACGGGACTGATTCCAGAGTCACATTGGAGCGAGCAATTAACATTATATATACACTATTTGGTAGGTCCACTTATTCAACCATATCGAACATGTTCAGTGCCGTTCACTACAATACTACACATAGTACAAACTAAATTGGCTGAAGATTAAGACGATAAATCACGAAAATGGTGAATATGCAACTATTTACATCATATTTATTTTTTTCACTATACACTTCTCCCTACTTTTGATAAGACTCGCATTTTCTCAAATCATGGGACGAGTACGTTTGAATCCATTGTCATCAAATTTTCTGCAGGGCTGTTATTTAGTTTTCTAATCGAAAATTTAAAGGAAATCATCATTCACGACAATTTGAGTGACAATGTCTTGCATGTTGTCCTCAACTAAATATTTTTGACTTTTTTGATGACAGTCGGAGCTACAAGTCGTGTGTTTTGTCTTCATTCAATTATATGAACATGTTGGCCTCCTGTTAACACAGTTTTAGGTGGTCATAAGGACAGGTGTTAAGCCCGAAACTTTATAAACGTGCAGCCTTAGTTCGGATCCCAGCCAAGACAGTCAATAACGTAAATGAAGTGAAAAAATTCAAGTAAGCAAAATAATTAAATTTCTCTTTTAAAAATTAATAAATTAAGGTCTCTTCTGTAGAGTGAAATTGTCGGACAAGAAGTCACACTATCATATTATGAACGACAATCGATATAATGTTGGAAATTGTCGCAAACAAATGGTCACAAAATCATGCAAGAGATTTTGGGGCCATTTGTTTGAACATTTTGGCAATGATTTATTTGGGCTGTTGTCAATATATCTTCCACTATTTTCTATTGTCTGCTGTATATCGTTTGAAATGTCTGAAAGACGTGGCTAATTGGAATCTGTCATATATAAATATTAAAAATGAAATAGAATATGCGAATTGTATAATTTTTTCGTGTCATAATTTAGTAAATATTTTTATTAACAAACCTATAATTTATCATCACTAATAACTGGTGTGAAAACCAAACCACTTTTGTTTGTGAAATGTGAAAAACTGTACTCAAAATTAATTATAAATGTATATTAATTCAACTTAAAAAAATTTTTATTTAAATACTTCTAGTATAAAAATTTTAATATATTTGTAAATCGTATAAAACATTGGTCACAAATTGAAAACGTAATTGATTTTAGTTTGTTTGTTTGTTTACTTTGTTTAAATTTTGTCTGGAGCCGGACCGATATTGTTGGCGTCGGTTGCTGAACCAGCTGTTTTGATTTCAATGTGACCATATTTTTAAGATATATAATACGATTTAATTTTTTTCCGTTTTAATAAAAACGTACGAGAGCTGCAGAAGCAAAAGTAAAACGTTACGATTTGGAAATACGAATTCAAATCAATTTCGTACAAAACCTGTTACATGGCTGTATATGTATGTATGTATATTGTAATCTATTTTTAAAAACTACATAATTATTTTATGTATTTGAATATATATTTTACTGAAAGGATTAATTAACCTACTCAAATACATGCATGTACATACCTTTGTGATATTAATTATAATTAGATATTGAATTGTAATTAATTTCTAATGACAGATGTGTATTTATATGTGTGATTTCTATATTAAAAGTTAAAAAAAAACAAATAAAACCAAAAGGCAAACGATTTTATTATATAAAAAAAACTACAAATGTTTAATAAGTAAACTAATTTACCGCCAACTCGTTTAATAATATATTTTAAAATATCTATAGATTTTCATTAAAATATAAAATAACGAATTAAATACATTTGAAATACATACATTTAAACACATTTGTATAAGGTGTCTTTATAACAGTATTAATTACACTTATCGACAAAATAAAATCCTATTTTTTAGTTTGAGTTGATTTTCAATATTCGCAGGCTGCCGAACGTTGAGTATCAAATGTAAAATTCTTATTACAAGCTGGCAACATTATCTAAAATTTTTTTCAGCAATAAATTTTCTAATGAAAATAATTTTGCATTAGGTGAAGCAATTTAATTTGAAAAATTATCAATAATATACATAAAGAAAAAATTTAATATTAAAAACTACGAAATTAAGTTTAATTTAAGATTTTCGTTAGTGATTTTGCTTTATACTCGTATGTGTTTCATGTTAATTCAACATGATTTACAATAATCCACAAAAAATTTCCGTATCAAATAAATTTTTTTTATGTTGATTTAATATTCCAGCACTGTTAAATAAAGAAGAAGAACCATGTTGAATCAATGTTATTTCAAGTTGAAACATCATTAATTTGATACTTAAATAACTCCACAAGGTACACAGAGATGTCACGAGATGAAAGATAATTGAGTTTTCGAACTGTCCTGTACCTGAGGCTTCTTTAATGCTTCTTTCGACGTTACATTGATGTAAAGTATTTTCATTTTATATTTTCTGGTCTCACTCGTGATTTATATAAGTAAAAGATAAATATTAATGTTTTTGAATGAAAATGCTTAAAGTTAAATCAGGAATCATTTGTAAACAAATCTTAAACACTTTTTAAAACTAATATTTTTTCACATTCTGTTTTTAATTCAATATAATAAATTCTTTTATATAATTTTGTAAAAAATCCTTTTTTTATATTAAAAATTACACATTTAATCTTATTTGTATTGATTATTTAATAACAAATATATTTCAGTTGTACCTTTCTTGCAAAATCTGTTTCACAGATGATTTTAGCCCATCACTCATCTCCTTTAACTCTGTGTACCATGTGGTAACATGAAGAACCATATTGAATCAAAGTTATTTCAAGTTGTAACAATATAAATTTATATTAATGTAGTCATTTTATTTTAATTATTATTTAACTAAAGTGGCTGTGTGTATCGGTAAAGGCACCAATATATTTCTAATAAATTTCAAAATGTTTAAATGTTGATTTTACATTGTATCAAGTTTTAATTCGGTTGTATTTTTGTATTTTACTGTCAGTCTCAGACGATACAATATTTTGCACACTCACAGTCGTTGAAATTCTCAATAGCGACATTCTTCGTCGAATGCGTTAGAATACCAAATAAGAATACGTTGGACCAGAAATTTCGACTAAAACTGAAGATCGAAAGATTATCATTATATATGCTTAAAACATTACACTTGAATGAATCTTATCATATAAGAAAGAAGAGCAAATATAATTTTGTTTAATAATAAATGCGACAGTTTTTTTATTATTGCGTGTATCAGCCTACTCAAAACTGTTCTCAAAAATGAATTTTAACCTCAGGCATCTTCAAAAAAACCGCACCATAGAGTCAGAGAATTAAACCAAGTCTTAGAAAAATATACTTAACTAAATAGTCTTAATTTAAGTAACTACATTTAATCATAATCAGGCATATCATGAATAAAATTTCACATGGAAATTTCCGAACGTGTGAGCAATTCGTATCTTAAAACTTCAAGAAATTGCAAAATATTTTGATAATTTATGAAGAAAATTATTCACAAACATTTGTCTGTTGGGAGAAAGTGGAAATATAAAGTTTAAAATTTTATTAGAATTCATGATACGAAATTAAAATCCATGTGAACCAAAATTTTGATTCGGAAATTTTCACATGTAGAATTCATGATAAGGCTGAATAATAGCGCAAACAATTCGTACGCTCGAATATTTTCTCTCAAGCAACTCTACTTGGTTTATGCGAAAAACTAAAATATGCTACAATTAAACATAAAAATACATTAGTATTAAGTGTATTGATGCTCTGTAATACTTATAGTTGGAGTATGCTTATACTCATAGTATGAATATTTTGCCGGACAAAAAAAATAAATGCATGATACTCAGTATAGTTATTCATCACACGTCACCATATACATAAATTTGTGTATATAAAAAGGAATGGAAAATTTATTTTTATGCATGTTTTATATTTATTTTAATAAAATAGCCCTGTATATACGCATATATAGAGAATAAATAGTCAAATTATTTTTATTCTCATGCATATAAATGTAGCTCATAAAGTCTATAAATTTTAGTTAAAGTCGTTTGTGCTGCTTTATTAAAAAAAGTGTCTAACCATAGTGTTGTGATTTTCATAGTTATACGTATTCAGTTTAAAATTAATGCTGGTGTCTGGGGATGAGCATTTTTTTTAAATTTTATGCTAAACGCATTTAATATTGTTTGATGGCCAATGCCCAAAGATTACTTAAAGCGATACTTTTGTTATTTTCTGATGGGAATCGTTCTTAATTAAAGTTCTTAGAGTGTTAAATATTTTTACAAGACCTGGGTGCCTACTATGTAATTCGAAACGAAAGCAAATGTTTCCGACTTGTAATATTGATAACATATAAATTCAAAAGCATTTTCTTTCATTTCGAGAGTAGACCTCATGATTTACACAAGTAAGAGATCTTACTAATAATTATTGCAACGTCTGTAGAAAAACTTTTTATTGTCATCTTTGAATTTAAGCTTATGTAATTAGAAGTATTTTATTCACAGTCGTAACTAATACTCCTTCTCTGTCGATTAGTGTTATTATAATATTATTTACTAATATGCAATATTAGCGTAATTTTAATGAATAATACTTTTGCATTTAGTTTCATTTAAAATATTTATTATAATTGCTAATTATTACAACTATAATTAAGAGAAAATAAGGCAAAAAAAAACGAGATAATTTTTAATACACAGAAATATTTGTATTTACATTTTGCTGCATGTGTTTATTAAAGTAGTGCACAGTTGCAACTGAATGCATGAGGTTCCAAATTTGTATGGTCTAAATGTTGAATGAAATGAAAATGAATTGGCCAGTATTTCAGTTGCAAGTTAGTATTGTTACTTTCTGCAATAAATTATATGTAAACAGATGAAAAGAGAATTAGATTAACATATTTCTCACACTAATTTTCGTAGTTTTTGCACTAGGGGTATTTATGGCGTAGTTTAATACTTTCTTTCACATATTATATGTGATATATATTCTTTTATTTATATTCTTTTATATTATTGCTTACACATAAAAGTAAAAATTAAAATGCTCTGTCGGAAACTAAGTTGAATTTAAACTAACTTTAAGCTAACTATTTTGCAACTATTATTGACTAACACTTGAATTACTTTCCAATTGAAAAAAGTAACTATTTTAACATTTCATTATCATAGGCTGTAGTCAATTGTGCTACTATGCACTACTTTATTTTAGTCAGCTGGTAGTCAGTAAATTTACAAAAGGATGTTGCTGGTGTTTGAACCATCCCAGCAAAAATATTCATTTACCTGGAAGCAGGTTGGTAAGTGAAAGAGATCACAACTCTCCCTCACCAACCTGCTTCGTTATCCGATGATTTTTGTTCGTGATGTCCCACTTAATAGGTATCCAGGTATGCGCTTCTAAATTCATATAGGATGTGCAGAAATAATCCCATACTTCCAGGATTTTTCATATTTAAATAAAAAAATTACTCTTTAAATCAGAATTGCATATCTATTCTTAAGATTAATTTATTTTGTTTTTATATTTATTATATATTAAATGCAATATCAAATCAAATACTGTTTGTTTGCGCTTTGTAATCAACAGTCAATCCCAGGACCTCCGAAGCACTTATTTATTTTCGTACATAATTCAATTAAGAAATAAAAAACTAAATTTTGAAGTAAAAATTTTATTCGCATCCAAATTTGTATCCAGGTGAGCGAGAGAGGATGCACTATAAAAACCTTTGAGAATTTGAGTATAAGCAGGCGATCAAACTCGTAGTGTTTGTGTTAAATTTCGTCATTTGCTTGCTTTATTGCATCCTCGTAAGATAGTGTGGATGCACTGTGTACTTTTCCGCGGTTAGAGAAGCACTTCTTTTTTCGTAGAGCTAACTTGTACCAAATTAAGTTTTTTTGGGATATATCATCACACGTTTTAAAGTTAACTCGCTACCAGCTAGATAAGTTACCATCTAAAAAAAACAACAAAATATTCATATAAAATTAAAATGAGTTTTAAGGTAACTGAGAGTAAATTTGTTGGCTCTCGCAAAATCCGATTACGTTCTCAACTTAAAATTGATTTTGGATAACGCCGGGTTTATATCTGTGTGCCAAATTCCATGCAAGCGTTAAAAAAGCGTAACCAACTAATTACTAATAAAAAACTATTTGATTCAGACATGTATTTATTAAGTTAAACAGTTTCATACATAATTAATAGACAATTTTATAGAATCCAAAATGATTGCAAACTGCTTAAATCAATAAATATATGTCTGAATCAAACAGGGTTTCATTAGCAATTAGTTGGTTACGTTTTTTGGGCAAATGACACACAAGAAATGCCAGATGTAAACTCAGCCTAAGTTTTAGTTCACATTGCAGTTAGTTTTCAGTTAGTCTAAGAAAAGTTAAAAGAGAGCAAATTTTTGTTTTGGAATTGACTAGTGATTTTCGACAGGTTATTTCTGCCGGAATCAATATAAAAATTCTTTTATAATTGATTCCACTATTAATATTTCTTACTTTCTATGGAACAACAGATATTTGAGAGAGAAAAAAGTGGCAATTTTACTACTCGAGAGGAATTAAATGTTTACAGCAAAACACTCGACATCGAACGCACTCGTTCGCAATAACTTTTACCTTTAAACATCAGATTAGGGATTCACTAATATTTTTCAAATGAAGAATTTTCATACAAATTTTCAACTCAGGGCGTGTGCCAAACGGTAGAGAAGTACTATGGTAAAAAATATTTGCCTGTGGGGAAAAAATTTTATTTTTTGCTGTGTCAAATGATATCTTTTTTGACAATGTAAAATTTTGACAAATTCGCCTTAGCATAAATATAAGCTGATAAAAATATTGCTGCGGCGGCGAAGCAAGAAATTTTACGACTTGCCGCCGGCTACCAACAATTTGCTGCAAAACATTTTTGTTTTATCTTTTGAAACTGCATTCGTGTCCACATTGTGAAGTCTTTGTTTTGCAGGGTAATACATTTTCTCATATCTTTTTTATTAGAATGCGGCGAGAATGACGTACTCAACAAGAACTTCGTGTACATGAAACAAAGAACCTTTTGCCATTCCTCCTTCCCCTCTCGTCCACAAACTCAAATATTTTGCAGCAAATGTTTCACTGTATGGACGACGACAAAAGAAGATTTTTATATAAAACAATATTCTTGCAGCAGAAAATTACATTTATGATGCAAATTTTTTCGCAAATAAAAATAAACAATGCATTTTTCACAGTCTAACTACATTTAAGGGACGTAAAAATCTATGTAATGCGTGACGGCTTGAAACGACGGCGGTGGTTTTACCTTTTATGATACCATGCTTCTTACTTGCTGCTTGTCGAAAATTTATCTGTTGTGTCAAAAATTCTACTAGCTCCTGGGGTTAGTGAAATTTTATTCAACTCAAAAGTGTAAAAAATTTACTTACAGTAGTACTTTGCTGCCGCTTGGCGCAGGCCCTCAATATAAAATTTAATAACGGACCAGAAATGTCAAAATCAATTACTTGTATTGTAATTATGTGCATATGTATGTACTAGTGATGTAACGAATGTTAATTTTTGATATTCGCTAATACGAATACGAGTATTTCAAACGATATTCGCGAATACGAATACGAATATTATATGCAATATGAAATATTGAAAAATTGTTATGAAAACCGATTTCAACCTCTTGTTGGCGTACTTTAAAGTTAATAAAAAGTACCAAAAATTTTAATGATCGTCATTGAATAATATTTGAAAATGATACAAAACACAAATTTCTATAAAAAATTAATGTTTTTGTAAGAACTAAAATTTTTAGTAATTTATTTAAATTTCCTTTAGGATTTATGCATTTATTTATTTAGTTTCTTTGGAAAAATATTCGTATTCGTATTCGCCTGAATTTGGCGAATGCGAATAGATTCGTATTCGCATCCGCCTGAATTTAACGAATACGAATACATTCGTATTCGCCTGAAAATGGCCGAATATTCGACAATTCGAATACGAATACGAATATTCGTGCATCACTGGTATGTACACTACATATCGGTACCTTAAAATAGAAAGGCCCTAGCTTTTTTTAATACATTAGATGTTCTTCTATCGAAATATACAAAAAACTCGATTGAAAATTAAATAAGTTAGGACCTTTTTATATTAAGGTAAAAATATTTATTTAACATTATCCTCCACAATTTCATCCATATCTTTTTTGGCTCTAATTTAATATTCACTATTGCACATGTTTGCTGTGCTTGTCTGTACATGTGTAAACACGTGCGTATGCCTGCATATTTATACATACATACACAGAGAAAACAGTGCCTAATAAATACCTCATAAAATAGAACAAAAATAATAAGATATTTCTATGGTTTTTTTCAATAAGGAAATCTTATTAATTTCATATAGAAAACCTTTTTGAACAAATCAAGAAGAAATCTTGTAGTTTTTATTAGGTTATCTTATTGATTTTTTCAAAAAGATTTTCTTCTTGATTTTTATAATAAAACATGAAAAAACTTATTTATTTTCATTTAAATTCTGTACGATATATGTATGTGTGTATGTAGTATATTTAGATTTTATTTATTTATACATACATATTATATTATATTCTTAATTAACTAACTCACCATACATACATATTTATTACTTGGGAGGCGACAAGTATTGAACCAGCAACCTTCTGACTGATAGAAAAGAACTCTAACCAATATGCTAACAAGCATCCTGAATCCACACTGAAATTATTGTACAAAAACATGCTTATAGAAGAACGAATAATATCATGAAAAAAGTTATCTCTATGTTTATTTATAGATATGAAATAACAAGAAACCTAATAAAAACAAGAGGATTTCCTTATTAAAAAAATTAATAAGATGCTTTACACATAATCATATAGGAACCTAATAAAATCAAGAAGAAAACCTTATTGAAAAAATCAATAAGGCAACCTAATGAAATCAATAAAAAAATCTTTTTTGAAAAACTTAATAAGGCAAGCTAATGAAATTAATAAGAAATCCTTATAGTTTACAATTTATAAGAAAACCTAATATAATCCAGAAGATTTTCTCTATGGATTGTTTTTTTGGTGCCAAAAATAACGGAAATTGAGTAAAAAAAGTTGTGGATAATAAGATTTCTTCTTGATTTTATGTGGTTTTCTTCTTGATAAAATTAATAAGATTTACCACATAAAAAAACAATAAGGAATCTCTATGAAAAAATCTTCGCTTCTTTCTGCTGGGATACCCCTTAGTCTAAAAACGTTTCATAGAGAAAATCTTATTGATTTTATTAGGCAGTTTTTTCTCTGTGTATATACAAACATATCTAGATATAAATTAAATAAAAAAACATCGATTAATTGCCATTGATGTGTGCATTTTTTGTTTGTCTTTATTTGTAGCCAGAACGCATACGCTTACGTGACAGTCGTTACAAGAACGCCTTACATTATTGTGCGGTCCATTCGGGAGACCTCGTGGCTGCTGCCAGCATTGCCGTCGCAGCTCCAGAGTTGCTGGAGTCTGCTGACGAGGATGGCTTTACACCGCTACACTTGGCTGTTATTCAGGGCAACTTGGCAATGGTCAATTTGCTGCTAGCGAACAAAGCCGACGTGAATGCGGTGGATAAAGAAGGTCATTCGGTAGTGCACTGGGCAACAGGTAAGTAAAATATGTATACGCAATGATTGATTACTTTTTAATTATTTTGACTTCAGTTTGCGGTGAAGTGAGCGCATTAAGATCAGTATTGGCAGCAGGAGCAAATGTCACCACTCCTGATGTTAATGGTGGTTCGCCTTTGCATTATGCTGCCCAAATGTGTGGTGCCAGCTACGAGGGTAAATTAAGCCAAACAAATTCTTCGAAATTGGCTTTGGAAATATTGGATATTTTGTTGGTGCACCCTCAGTGTAGCGTAGATGTGCAGGATAAAGATGGGCGCCAGCCTTTATTGTGGGCAGCGTCGGCCGGTTCTGCCAAGGCCATTATAGCTTTGGTGAAAGCAGGTGCCAGAGTTGAAAGTGCAGACAAGTTAGTTCATATTTCATTAATATATAATTAAACATTAAAATTTTATTTTTAAATTACATAGGGATGGTTTGACGGCGTTGCATTGTGCTGCCTCTCGTGGTCATACCGAATGCATCGATACTTTAATAAGTTTATGTGGTGCTCCCACTGATCTAATCGATTCAAATGGCTGTACTGCTCTCCATTATGCTGTGACCTTGGGTCATGCAGATGCCACTTCACGCTTGTTGGATTTTGAGGCCGATCCAAATCGCCAGGACCGCAAAGGTCGCACTCCAGCGCATTGTGGTTGTGCAAAGGGACAATTCGAAACGGTTAAATTACTAAAAGAACGCAATGCTAATTTATGGTTGCGCAATGCCAAAGGAGATCTTCCGCTACATGAAGCTGCAGCTTCTGGTCGACGTGAGTTGGTGGAATGGCTGCTGGAACAACGACCTAAGCAAGTCAATACCACTAGCAATGATGGGCGTTCCATACTACATATAGCAGCTCATCATGATTACACAGACATGTGCAAAATGCTTTTAGACTACGGTGCTGATGTAAATGCAGTTTATCGCAATTCAAAAGGAGTTGTTTTCACTCCTTTGGACTGTGCCCTGCAAAAAGGACATCGTTCCACAGCAAAGTTCATACAAACTCATGGTGGCTTGCCAGCTGGCAAATTACGTTTGGCAGCAAGACGCTCAAACCCCTTCAAAAGCACTTCCATGGAAGTAATCAAGCCGTTGAAGTATGTCGAGAAGGAGGAAATTCATGACTTAAGTAACTCTAAAAATTATGTGGTATATCTTAAGCGTTCCGACTCGGACGGTGGCGAAGAAACCAATTGCAGTTGCTCGGAACAGACATATAAAAGGGAACAACGCTATGCCCACATCTGTAGTCGACACCAAAGACATCCACGTCATCACTTAAGAAGACGCACCAGCAGTTGTGGCGATCCCTTGGAATGCACTGATGCATGTAATAGTATCTGCCGTTCTAAAAGCAACATTGAAATAAGACGTCGTAAATCCAGGGAAAGATATTCAAGTTCCAGTGAATGGGAGGGTGAAGAAGATGAAGAGGATTCCTGTGAGAACTGCTGTTATCACAAGCGCAGAAAGCAAAGAGTAATACAACGACGAAAGTCTACACCTTCAAAGAAACCTCGAAACTTGCGAGATCCAGCAGACCCAGATAAAATCGCTGAAAAAGAACCTGCAAAAAGCTACTCCAAGTCCAGTTTAAATGAACCAGAGGAAAAGAAACTAGATGATAAGGATAAGAGTATATTAAATGTACCTGACACAGCTAATGAAAATAAATCAATGCCAAATGCCAGCGAAAAAAGTGACGAGGTTCTAACGCTTAAAGAGTCAACAGCTTCTACATCCCAAAGTGCTAAAGAAGGCACCTTTATAAAATCTCCTCCAGCAACACCACACACCAGTAAAGAAAGCGCCAGTTTGGAGATTGCAGGAGGAACTGCTGCAGTTGAATTGACTGATGAAGAAGAACAAGCTAAAGCTTTTATGGAAAGTATACAAGCTGAAGTACAAGTACATCGTGCTGTAGATGCCATGGATTCGAAGGAAGAAAACGAGAATAAACTTCAAGATGCACAACCAAATCAAGAAAAAGAAGGGAAAGATGGTGACTCCAAGGAAGAAATTACCAAGGAACAAGCTGGCATTCTAGAATCATCCTCAGAAATGCAGACTAAAAGTGAAGCTGAAAGTGAAAAACAAAGAAACTTGCAAGAAACCGAAGATGCTCAACAAGACGATGAAGATTATCTGGACATGAAAGACAGCTTAGAAACAGTAGTAGAAGTTAAGCGAAAAGCTGACGAGACAACAAAAACTGCTGCTGAAACTGATAAGCTAAACCAAAAGCCAGACGAAACTAAATCAGAAGCTTCCAAAAACGCTGAAATGCTTCCAAAAACTTTCCAAGAAGAAACTGAAACAAAAACTTTAACTGATCAGAGAGCCGAGCAGAAAACAAACGAAACAGCTTCCACAGCAACCACTGCTCCGCCGCCAGGAGCACAAGCTACCTCAAAAGATACCAAAGATAAAACAAAGCAACCAGAAAAAAATGAACCTGTAGAAGGCAGTAATAAAAATGTTCAGTCTGTGGAACCAACTTCAGACACTAAAATAACCAAAGCTGAAGCAGCAAGTACCGAAAGGGAGCAAGAGTCTAGGCGTTCTTTTACACTACTACCTTCCGACTCGGCTGAAGATGAAATTGGTGTAGAGTCTGAAGAGCCAGAGCGTAAGTCAAGTTTTCAAGTGCTTAAAAGTGATGATTCAATCTTAGAAGTAGACGAGTCTGCCTCTCCACGCGAAGATAACGAACTAAGTGATACAGCAGTATTCAAAATACTAACAGAACCCTTAAGAAAACAGTTTTTTGAAATGGACCACACTACATCAAATGATCCAAAAGCTAGGGAAGCTTTAGCTGACTCCGACCTAGCAGATATTGAGCAAGCACGACGTTTCAGAATTGAGGAGGCCGTTACAAGTCCTTATGACTACAGCAGTGGCCGTAAGAGACGTTTAAAAAAACGTATTAAAAGTGCTACAAAGACACGCAGCAGCTGCAACAATTGGAAGCGTACTGATGGAGATGATGGTGATAGGCAGCAGAATACGAGAGATCAAGATTCTGGCTTTGAACCAAGTCCTCGTACCATGAAAAGTAAAATACCAACTCCGCGTAATATTTACACTGCCCATATACCCCGCCGTTCCTTGTACACAACCTTAGATGGACGTTCATGCAGCAGCCGTTTAGAAAACCGCAAGTTGGGTGATAAGGGTGCCTGTGATATGTCGGCAGTTACCAGATCGATACAGCGTAATATCAGAAGGTTAGTCAGACTATGATTTTATATATTTAAAGGAGTTTTAAATTATAATATATACATACAGAAGTACTGAAAAATATTTGCAAGTTCCTATCAGGATGTAATATTACTCTGATTACTTATTACTTTTACTATTCAAAGATTTTTTTTATAGAAAACTTTAAATTTTAACAGGCTTATTTATAAAAATTATTAAGGCTTCATTGAGGATTTTTAAAATTGGTTTCCATAAAATATTTTGCCTTTATAAAAGTTTTAACAATTTTTATAAATAAGGCTGTTAATAACTTGCAATTATTGTTAATTTTCATTAATTCACTCTATTTTTTTAATTAATAGTAATCTTTTTAAAATTTCAAAGTAGAAGCATTCAGTTCTGAATTATTAATGACATTTTAGTCTCTCACAACTTAAAACTTAAATATTCTTTAGCATTGTAAACAACATTTTTTACCACCTTTCATCACCCAACAACACTCAGGCTCAGATTGTGCGAATTATTCTTACAGGTGGTCTGCACTGATTCTGACGTTTTCAATATAATATTCCATTAAGTAAAACTTTAATGAGTGCCTGTAAGGCAAAATCAGTGTTTCAGTCTGTCTGTAAGGTTATTTAACTGATGCTTAAGTGGCCATAGTAAGATTTCCTTTGTACGAGTATGCATTACAATGTGGTGGCCAATTTTTTACGGACCTTGATAAAATTCCTTAAGAAGATTGTAAATAAAGTAATCGAAAAACTTTTTTAATTATATTTTTTTGTCGAGATAGTTAGTAGATTATATTTGAAGAATTCAAAAAATATTTTTATATTATGCAACACTTTAATTTAAAACAGAAGGGAATCAGAATGGATCCAATTTGGTCTCCGAGTGGAGGTGTGGTAAAGCACCACACTCTCTAACCTAACCTAACCTTTACTTGTCTTGATGAATATAAATTAATTTAATAATCATTAAATATTTATTAAAGTTTCCCTAAGATTCATTTAATAAATAGTAGTCACAAAAAAGGTTGTAATTCTTACATGCTGTTAGTTCTAATTGTAAAAAAGTGAAAATACTTGTCCGAGATATTTTTGAGGAGATCAGAACACAGACATTTCCTCTGAATGGTCTACCAGGGTGGAGAAATTAAAGGTTGATTATCTTCGTGCTTAATTGTATATAATTATGAAAAATTCTGTGTTATGGAATGGTTTAATATCATATCTCAGCTGTTTTAGTTGAGGAAATCGGGCTGGAAGCCGGAAAATTTTATATATTATTTTTAAGCTACTTGTAAAGATATTTTTATATACATAAGTATAAATAGTTTACATGCAAAAATATGTTATGTTTGCACTCTCTTTATTACCAAATAGTAAGAAGAGAAAAGTGTAAGGAAGGAGGCATGGTGATAACAATAAAAAACACATGTGGAAAAATCTTACGTTCCCGACCCGTACGTTCGCAACCGGCAATTTAGCCAATTAAAGAAAAATCAGAAGAGATATTTAATTGTGTAAATACTTGTTAGAGACCTACATTAATACACTTTTAAAATAAATTAATCACTTTTCATTATTCTGTTCCATTTCGCAGATTTTTAAATTTCACTACTGTCAGCCAAAGTTGACTTCTGTTTTTCGTACGTTCGTATAAACATGCTTATAATATATTAATATGAAAACTTAAACTCGATGAAATCCATCTTTTGCACTAAACATAGAGCTTCCAAAATGCTATCAAATCGCAAAAAAAATGTTTGAAAAAGTTTTGTTTTCTATATTTTTTGTACATCAAAAGCGCACAAACGTATGTTCGTGACCCCAGGAAATGTCCTTAAGTGACCTTTTGTGTGAAAATGAGGTTTTGAGAAAAATGCATTTAAAAAATAAAATTTTAATGTTTTTTTAATTTTTATCGATTTTCCCAAGTTCCCGTTTTTTAAAACACTAGTTCCTTTTTCTTGGAGAAGGTCTAAAGAAAATTTCACGAATATTGTGAAAGAATTTCATTGGAATTGCTTCGTTGCTATTCTAGTTTCGTTACAATATTTAATTGGACTTATGACAAGAAAAAAATATTTTTATAGAAATATTTATATTTAAAAACATTTAAGGCCATTTTCACAACTTGCTTTTAATTAAATGTAGGATTTTGTTTGCCCGGTAAATATTTTTGCATTGTTACAGCTTAAATTTTTTATTGCTGTTACTGTCAATAATAATAATGAGTAATGGATAAAAAATTACTATAAAGGTTTTATAATTAAGAGCCATTTATCGAGCAGACAAAATCCTACCTTTAGCTAAAGGCAAGTTGTGAAAATGGCCCTTACAGTTGTTGTTTGCAATAAACATATAAACATAAGTACAAGCCTTAAAGCAATTAAGTTAAAGATTAAATTCTTTAAAACAAAAAAAAATTTATAAAATATACAGCAATTTAGAATTGCATTACAGCTATGAAATGTATTCGTTGTCCCAATGAAAATTTCATTGTTTTCATGAAATTCTGATAGATTAAATGTATTTCAACAGTTGTCAACCAAAAGCTTGCATCAAAAGTAGTTTTGCAGGATTGTTCTTATACTCTTTGTATGCTTATTTACACATACAGTTTCAATTAAGTTATTTCGTTTTTATAATAAAGTTATTTCATTGTTTTAATGAAATTATTTAATTGTTTTAATGATATTATTTCGTTGGAAAGTATCTCGTGGGAAATTATCTCGTTATTTTAATTAAACTATTTCGTGGTTTTAATGAAATTATTTTGTCGTTTTAATGAAATTATTTTGTTGTTTCGATGAAGTTCTTTCATTGCATTGATATCACTGTTTAATACATTTGACGTAGTTTTCATTAAAATAATTTTAACGAAACTGGTTTCATTAGCATAACGAAGCGTGACGTTGGTGTAATTTTAATGAATTTTTTCATTGGACTAATGTCGAAATTTATAGAACTTATGAAAAAAATTATTTCAGTGCAGTTTTTCTTATTATTTTAAGACTGCTCCCTCTAGAAAAAAAGAACAAATGTTGAAAAAAAGTACCACATACCGGTTCAATGTGAAAGTATTCAAATTTTAAAACTAATAATTACTTAATCATAATAATTACTTAAATATTTTAAAATGTTTCTTTTACTAATATGCTGAAAATGTTTTAAAAATTTATACTGCGTTTTCATTCATTAGGTCACATCCTGTATTATCTTTTGTATTTTGCTTATTTTTACCATCATGGGCTATTTTTTTTAAACGCGAGTAGAAAAAATAAATCCCATAAAAATTTATACAACGCTTATGTTAATCTCCGCTAAATGTGTTTTTTTATATATATTTTAACTTCTTTTTTTCTCTTAAGATTTATTTACTCTTGATGAAATTTAAATGGCCAGCAGCCAAATCTTAAGGAAAATAGCGGAAAAAAAGTGTAGATAACGAATGAAATCACTTTGCTGAATGCTTATTGTCATATTAAGACACACACAGAGGCATGCACACGCACACACACGCACACTAATTCATACATACAAAAATTTATAGTCCAGAGCTGGCCACCGCGAGAAACACGAGAGAAATGTATTCGCGTAAGTGTATTCATTTCTTTTAGAAGCCGATTGATGATCGGCACTCTAATTTGGCCAGCTCAGTTATATTCAGATCGCAGAACTTTTCAGCGCACAATACTTGCAAATCTGAAGTCTCGCTTCAGACAAGGCAATTTTAGTTGAGCAACTTTTTAGTTCAGGGGAAAATTTTTATTTTTTATTTATATTTATTTATTTATTTTATTTTACAAAATCCGGTAACAATTTATATAGTAACTTATTTTAACGATCCATGCACTGATAGCCTAGCACGGTATTCTCTAGGCTACCGATTCACCCAGAGGAAAATAAAATTATTTTTTATAGGCGCAAGAGTTGTTCAGCTAAAATTGGCGTGTGTAAATCCGGTAAAGGCAGAGACTTAATTCCAATAATGTGCAACGACTTCGACTTTTCCGAGATGGTGGGTGTGACTGACAGCAAATGCATTTATGTTTTGAAAATCGAACTGTGTCTGGTGATTTTCATATTTCATAGTTTTAATCCTTGCGGCTGATCAGCAACTCATTTCTGTGTCAATATGGAAAAAGTATTCAGGTTTAATTTAACAGTTATTCAGGAAAGCTTTTTTAAATTTTTTGTCATATTTTCAAACTATTCCTATTTCTTTAAAATATATTACTGTCTTGCGGGGCCGTATTAATTGAAGAGCCTTTAAGACTAAAGAAATAAGTACCGGACCACTTAAGCCGCGTTCAGACCATTATTCTTTGCATTTATACCTGTCAAAAATTCAAATAATAAGTGCAAGTGTGATAGTCTGAACGCTTAAATGTCATCAAAGTGGCAAATAATACAATACAAGTTTTGACATCCCATAAGACTTTTTCGTTTTTAGAAAATTTTTTAAACGATAATACTTTTCATTAGATCAGGGTTGCATTTCCACACAAACCAAATTTCCAAGTCTGCTGTTTCGCCGCCGATAGCGTGTCGTCATTGATGTAATGTTTTGTCATATGTATATCGGCTCAAAATTTTGAACAAGTGAATCTTTTCTTAAATTTTATCTGTTATTTACATAGACTATTTTTAACTGCTGAAATTTTTCAGCAGTCGTGCCGGCACGTCCCCGTCTACATGAAACCGCTTTGCCGCCGCTAGTCAATGAATAGCACAGGCATTTTCATTGAACAGCTGTTTTGTTTTCTGTTTGTATTACACATTTTATTTGAAATTTGAAGGTCTGAGCACAATATGTGATTTTATGTTACATTTTTCGACAGTCGCAACGAACGTATTTATATTATATATAGATATTAATACTTGTATAATAGCCTGCACGGGGCTTTAGTAACACTGGCTGTGGAATTTTAATATGTTGATGGAGAGGGCAAACGTCACTCCCAAACCTACTTGAGGTGAAGTAGTAGTTGTAGCTGGACAAGCACGTGCATTATCCTCATGTATTTCTTGCTGAAAATCTATTATTTATGATCGTATTTATTATTGATTTTTATCAAAAAATTCAGTACGAAAATTATTTCGCTTAAGATTTTCTTTGGCGGTTATGGTAGGAAAATAATTAATAAGTTCTATATGTTATAACCAGGGAAACCACAAATATGCAATTGCATGTTTTTTCTAGTGTGACGTATTATTTCGGGGACAAGTTATTTATCCGTTTTAGAGCCTTTAATGAATTTTGGCATCGATTTTTGTTAGAGCATATTTTTGCCTATTTTACGCTTTAAGGCATGTTTTTGCATATATCAGTCTTACAAGCATATTTTTAACATACTTTCGAATTTTTAGAACATAATTTACGCTTTTAAGTCATATTTTGATACTTCATAGACATTTTTATTTTAACCCACTAGTCGCACACGTCCTTTTAAAAGGACAACGAAAAAATATAAATACAATTTTTTTCTAGAAACTTGTTAAAATTCATTTTCGAAATAAAAATTTAAGTTTTAAAGAAACAATTTTGTGGCGAAATCTGGGTTAAATGCTTACAAGTTAAGGGGTTAGTGAAAATGTTTATCTTTGTTTTCTGCCATCTAAATCTCTGTTCCAATGTTCCATGTAGTGTATACATTTTTCTTATTTATATATTACTCAGTTACAAGTAGACGTTGAAGGAACATTGTCAATGTGTAAAGGTTTATTTAGATGAGACAGGAACGATTTTTATTTGAAGTTATTGGTCAATATTTTGTTATTTATTGCAATAAAAATTATAAATAAAAATCTTGTCTTATTTATTCAAAAGACAGTTCCTTAGCCTGAATTCTGATATCGTGATCTTTTGAAGTTGAGAGCATCCAATAAAAATTAATTTTTACTATTTGCTTTAGTAAAAAATTTTATGGTAATTTTGTTTTAACCTGCACTACGAACCCAGTAATTCTTTGTTAATTTTATTTCTTTTTTGTTTATTTTTTCGTCTTATTTTATATGCAAATGTTGTTGAATTTTTGAATTAAAAATATATTTTAATTTACAAATAAACCAATTTATTTTATTTTTAAGAGCATATTTTATGACTTTTTAGTGCATATTTTCAAGTTTTTAGTGCATATTGAATGCGCATAAAACACTTTTTTTAGAGCATATTTTTGGTTTCCCTGGTTATAAAATATTTTTATATACACATATTTCCAAAATATGGGTTTCTTCTGCCCCACTGTGAACTGTAAAAATATAACGGTCTGCTGCAAAATTAATTCACTTAAAATTCCACAGCGGAGCCATTATCATTTTTCACTTGTGACGGTAACTTTTGTATACAGATTGACATAAACAAAAGAGAGAGAGAGAGGAAGAAAGAAACTAACTGTATGTTAAAGTGTAGAATTTTAAAAAATTAAAAAAAAGAAACCACAAAGTATCAGAAAGATGATGATGCTTATGAACTTAATTCAGTCAACCTCACTTCATACATACTTTGCTCTGCACCAGTGGAATAGACAGATAATTTATTAGAACTCACTGCTGCACATGCTGTAAGAAGACTTGTGTACCCCTTAGCAAGGATTTAAAAGCTTTTGATGTAAGTAAAATTGGTTTTAGTTGGACTTTCTATCTGTTTATGTGATGATGTTAATTTTAAAGACATTCTAATGTGATTAACAGCAATGGAAATGACATTTATGAGATTTTGTTTGGCTTTTCTTTTCATTTCATGTACTAACTGTTTCAGCACAGTATTAAGGGAAATTTTCAAAAACAATTTTTTTGTTGGTATTAGTGTCGTATACTTAATTGAATATTTATTACCATTAAAAGGAAGAAACGACATGTTATCCAAAATAAAAAATAAGTATATTATTTTTATTGAAATTTAAATTTTATGGGCGTACACCCAAGAGTACCCAAAAAATTGTATCGTAAGCGACAGTTTACAAACAAAAACATATTTAAATACTTAACAAAAATCTACTCCTGAAAAATTAAATTTTTGTCGCTTACGATTAAATCGAGAATAAGGTTCGATATTTTAATTTTGTGCTTGCCACATTTTCCGTAAGTTTTGAAAATTCGTGATTTTAATATTTTTTGATTTCGATGCCATATTTCAAATATAGTGGATACAAATCCATATATGTTATGGGGTAAAGGTTTCCTGATGATCTGCATTAGCAACAGTGAAATACGCATAGGATCCAGCTAAACCCCTCAATAATTATTTTACTGAATAAGTAAAATAATAATTGGGATAATAAATAAATAAAATTAATTAATTTTAAACTTAAATTGTAACAATTCACAATAAAAAAAAACACTAAATATGTTTTTGTTTGTACATTTTTTTTAATCTATCAAGAATTTTGGCATTTGTGATAATTCTAAACTATGAGTAGGCCCATCAAATTTTAATTTCAATAAAAAAGTATATTTCCGATAACATGTTGCCTACGATAAAATCGAAAGAAAAGTCCGATATCTATGTGTACATGTATGTATATATTTTTTTACTTAACGCTACAGGAAATTATTAATTTTATTTTGATTTTCTAAAATCGAGATTTCATTACACTTCGACGTTTTGAGGACCTAGTAATTGGGGTTTGCACAGTGATTATAATCGTAATCGATATTGGAATTTTATTACACATTTTTTCTTTATCGTAATCGAACCTACTAATCACTCGATTACAACTAACAATTTTGCCCTTTTTCAAGCAAAGAACTTATTTTAAATTTGCATTTAATTTAAAATTTTAATAAAAAATATTTTTATTTTAAACAGTTCTATTTGTTGCGGCTATAGCATTTCTATATACTTTCATTGCTTTAAAGCTTTCTTAAGTCATCATTAGACTTCATACAGAGCTTCAAACCTCTTATCTTATGCTCATACTTAAGAAAATCATTTGAGAATTTTCAAAAGATTTTTGAAAATCGCATCGATATGCCTCTATTTTATTTTCACAACAATGAAATGCATATAGACCAAGCTGAACCACCAGCAAATAAATTTCAAATTAAAATATAATTATGACAATATGTTGAATAATAAATTTCTTAAATATTCTTTAAATTTTATTTCAAAATCGTTATAAACTCCCAAAAATTGAATTGCGATCGATACAAATATGTTCCATTCATTTGGCTGATAGGTGCAGTAGGTCTTATCTTGGGACCAGGGAATCACAAAGTATTATCGTCTCTTGGAGTATTGGCAGTCAAACATCTATGAAGACATGCAAATAAAAATGTAAAAAACGCGCTCATATGAAAACAAACTCATTAATTTTAAATCAAATATCTATACAACTATAAAAAATCAACAGTTATTGTCCCTGCAGAAGCATAGGCGTCAATTGTCTAAACGCTACTAGTATAATTACTAGAACAGCAAGAACTAGTGCGAAAAGGGTTAAAGTTGTTGTATAAAATTACTAGTTCTGATGAGTAGTAGTATATGAAGTAGTTCCAAGGCACCACATTGCAAAATAAATTTTGACTGTCTAACAGAGCCCTTGCACTGTACGAAAATTAGTATTATACAATTATTAAAGTTTTAGGTTCACCTAAAAATAATTATAACCAAATAATTACAACTAACCTTTTGTATTTTTAAATTTTGATAAATAATTGCGAATTTTAACTAACAGTTGTCACTGGGTAACAAAGGAATAATACCACCAATTTTATAGAATTTTTCTTTGCAAAAGAACTGGTAATAAACTAGTCCTATACTAGTACCAATGGCACTAGTAATTTTCTAAACACACTCAATGTTAATTTGAGCAGTAAGATGTTTTAGGAAAGTTTACAGTTGGGCTATAGTTCGATCTCCTGGAGGCGTTAATACTCATATTTTTTAAATAACGTAGCACATACAACTATATAAATATAACTAAAATTAAAAGACTGTGTAAGCTGCAATCATACATCAAAATAGTCCAACTATTAATCGGGTACACATCCGCATACATAGGGCTATTTTTTTTATACACACACATAATTTATATTTTCAGACAGCCACACACACACCCCACTCATTATCCCTTCCTTGTTATATAAACAGATATTTGTATGCGGTTGCGTATGATGAATAAATATCCCGAGTATTATGCGTATATTTTTTGTCGGATTAAATATCCATAACCTGAGTATGCTTATACTTATACCGCCATAGATAAAACAGAGAGTCAATACGTTTAATACGCATGAGCCTTTTTATTTATAATTGTGGCGTATTTTAGTTTTTTGAATAAACGAAGTAGAGATGCTTTTGTATGTTGGAATCGGCCATAGTCATAGTTGCTTAAGAGAAAATATGTGAGAGTACCAATTGTATGCGCCAGAATTATGCTTATACACAGTAAGTAAAATTAAGACTATTCCTTATGGATGATGTGCATACATACATATGTGTGGTTGTGCATGTGAATGTGTGTGGCTGTCTGCCTGTTTGTATAGACATCTCAAAAGTTAAGAAATGCTCAACATCTCGTAACTAAGGAACGTGTCAACGGATAGGAAGCAAAATTTTCCTATAGGAAATACATGTATTGAAATCATTTAAATGTCTTGAGACAGCAAATCAATACGGCTTGGTAGATTTAAAATTTTTTTTTGAAAATAAAATTTTCACAAACTGTATAAACATAAACCAATCAAAATCTTATCAGCTCTTAACCTACAAAAGACACTTCAATGGCTGCCAAATTTATAAAACTCGGGTGAATCATTTGAAATACATCGTTGGCCAAAATTTTTGAAAAAATTGTTTTTTTTTCTAATAAAAAGTCTTTGTCAAATAGGTTTCAATTATTTATAGTGCATTGTACTAAAAAGTGTTTTTTTTAAACACAGTCTAAAGGCACATTTCTTTCCAGGTAATATCAGGATTACAAGAACAATGAAAAAATACAACAATGAAAAAAACAACATGGATTTTAGTTCATCCAAAATATCAAAAATAGAATTTATTGTAACACAATAATAATAAAGAAGACTCCATGGCAGCTATCACTAACAAAATTTGCAATGTTCAGCACTTTTCACAACTTTTAATGGTTTTTTTCGTATTTTTAAATTTATTTTCAAAGAATTTTTTTAATAAAATATTTTTCATAAAATTTTTAAAATTTTTTTTAATATCTCTTTCGTAAACAATTTTTGAAGTTTCGGATGAACTTTATTTAAAAAACAAATAGCTCAGCTTTATTTCCGCTACTACCTGGTGAATGTGCCTTGCACAGTCTTTTCACTAAATTTTGTTTTAAAACATAACTTCAAATAAACAATAAAAAATATTTTATTTTAATTTTTTAAACAAATTTTTTTCTGGATATCAAAAAAAAAAAAAAAATGCTACCTTAAAACCCCTTTTAATTATATTTTCACAGTATATGAACATTTGAATTTTGAAATTTTGCAAACTGAAACACTCAGTCAGTGCCTTTTTATTCAATTCTCTTATATTTTCACTTTAATAACTTGTCACTTGTCATTTTATTTCCTATTTTAAGGGACTTACATCCCTTTTAAGGTTCTACCCCTATCTTTCTAGCATGATTTATTTTCTTTTTATTTTCCTAATACTTTTCTGTTTATTTTGACAGTATAATATAATATGCATAAATATGACGTATTACGCGTGTTTTTACTTATGTTTCTGTCTATTGCGTTTTCCCATAACATTAGTAACACTTTCATCCATGAAAATCCTTTAAAAAAAACGGAACATTCAACATTCCCTGTTTTTCATTGGCCCCTTGTATAAAATAATTTGCTTAGCATTTTGTTTAAGGCACGTACGGCTTTGCTGTTGGAAAAAAATGTTGCTTGTTTCACGTAATAGTCATCATCAGAGTTCGGATTTTGATGAACAGAAAAATGTGAAAAATTTTTAAATAAAAATTCCCATAATTACAAGCAAACATAAAAACATTAACATATAACTAAACATTTTTTAAAAAGACACTAGAAGGTTTTATTTAATTTCTTAGCGTTTTATAAATCCTTACTAATATGATTATACTATAAATGTGAAAGTGAGGTATTATTAGTGTCCTGCACAAAATCATTTATAAGACCTTTCAAGACATGAGAGATTTTTTAAATATTTTACTACAGCGAAATATTCTATAACAAACGCTAAACAACACTGTTGGCAAGATCAACAACTGAAACAAATGTCTTGCCAACAGTATTGCGTTAGCGTTTATTTTAGAATATTTCGCTGTAGTAAAGTATTTGAAAAATCTGCCATGTCTTGAAAGGTCTTATAAATGGTCTTGTGCAAAAACTTTAGTTTGTATGTTTGTTTGTTACGCTTTCACGCGAAAACCAATTAAACGATTTTGAAAATTCTTTCACCAGTAGAAAGTTACATTACCAGCATCAAACAGTGGATATTTTTCTATCCGGTTCGCACGTATAAATATATGTATAAAAATATTAAATGGAATCTAATTATTCGTACTTATTATTGCATTGAATCCAATATGGAAAAATATATTTTCCCCTTTATTTAAACAAATGGTGGGCGGTATAGCACGGCTTCCAAACATAAATTTTGGAATAAAATACACCACATGACATTCATTGTCTTTTTCAGAAAAATCTAAAACTATTTTAGATCTATTATGCAACTTTAGCTTGTCATCATTTTACAAACTCAAAATTTCATTAAATATTAAGTGATAATAAAACTTTTTACAATTACATCCGTTGTGAAAGATATTATTTTGATTAAGTAATTTTTGTTTGAAAGGTGACTTGATCGAGAGGGCTCTTAGCTAGGTTTGAAGTAAATTGGTCTAGCCGTTTAGAAGACATCGCATCTTTTCTAGATATATTCGGGGGCTTTTAAAGTTTTTAATTTTTATTATTATTTTATTATTTATTTACTTAATTTTTTAGTTTTAAATTAATATATTATAAAACTTAGAAAAGTGTCGCATGCAAACTAATACGCTCAAATTATCAACAATGTTTTTTTTTTCTTTTACACATAAACATATTTTTCCACTGTTTGCGCATTTTACAATTGTCAGTCGGTGTGCAGTAGTGAAATAAACTTCGACACTACAATAACTAATGCCCTTGCTTGGTAGATAAACAAATGCTATTGCATACTTTTGCTTAATAAAAATACTACTTTTAGTGTTCTCGTAAAATCAAGAGCACTCAAAAGAGAGAACAAATTAATACTATACACCAAAAAATATTACGCAAGCAAACATTTTGTGCTCATCTCTAGTATGTACTCATTTCTGGTTAAATTTTTAGATATTTGGAAAGAGTAAGATACTGTGGACTTTAAAATAGTATTTCCAAATAGTAGTTGCTAATTATTTTATGTGTTTTGTTTTTAAATATGTACTCGTATTTATTGTTTGTATTTCTTATTTTTAAAATAATTTTTATACTTGTAATAAAAAAATATTAAATTAATATAAAAATTATATTTTGTATTATTATTACAATTCTGTATGATTGCTCAATTGTGGGGGCTATATTCGTCAATTATATATGATCAGTCAAACCTCATTAATATTTATACTATCATCGATTAGTAAAAAGTACTGGAGTGAGCAGTTCGACTATATGTTAAATTCATTCATAAAGTGAGATATGCAACATCACACGTACACAAAAGTTTCCATTACATTTTTAATTTTTTAATTTTTCCCTTAATAATGTGATAGAAACTTTATTTTACGTAATGATCAGTATGTACTGCATGACTTCCAATCAAATGACAGGTCAATTGACTGATACTATTCTTGTAGGGAAGTTTTTTGTAAGGCATTTTATTTCCTGGAAAAATATGCATCGTAAGCCGAGCCCTGCTTATCATTGAAATTTTTGTTTAATTTATTTATATTTTGCTTGTTAAAAGTTTTCCATCTTCGTCATCATTGGCAGCGTCATTTACATTTTTATAATAAACATTTACATTTGAAAAGTGGTTGGTTGGTGCCTTGTTGTGTAGTCTTCTTATTGTTGTTCTTCTAATCTTTGTTAACAATGTAAATTTTTAAACTTTCATTATATTTTTTTTTTCGTTGTATGTACTTCTATACTTATTTTATATTCTGTTTCGATGTAAAAACTTCCTGCATTTTTTTTTTCTTTATTATTATATTTTCAGTTATAATGGTATGATTATTTGTATTACTTTGCTGTTGATTTTGGTTGCTTGCACAGTGGGTGGCGAGGTGGAAAATGAAAAAAAATTTATATACGAGTATATAAAAATTAATGTTTGTTTGTGTGTCCTTTTTAAGCGGTCAAACTGCTCATCCGATCGCGTTGAAATTTGGTGCAACTCCGGAAAGGTTAAAGGGTTATTACCTTTTTTAAAACAAGCAACAGGAGGGCGTTACAAGGGAAATTTCTGCCCCTGTGAAACGTTTAAACAGATTTTAATGAAATTTATAACATTGATAGATCTGAGTCTAAAAAGGTACACAGATTATGTAAATTTCAAAAAATTGGACCAGGAGGACGATAAGGGAGGCATTTTAGGCCACCCCTGAAACGTTCAAACCGATTTTAATGAAATTTAATATATCGATATATCTGCGTCTAAAAATTTATACAGGCTATGTTCATTTTTAAAACTAGAAAGATTATAGGGAGAATTTCCTCCCTTCCGGAACGATCAAACCGATTTTAATGAAATATAGAGAAAAAAAAGTATCAAAATGACCCCAGAAATTTTCTTAATTAGGATCAGGAGGAACCAAGGGGGACAATGCCTTAGTCTCAACTCGATTATAATGAAATTTAAAATATGTTTACTCCTTCATTTACAAGGAGACATACTCTATGTACCCTCTCAAAAGTAAGAGAAGCAATGGGGCAAGGCACGAGTTCTGCTGCTCCAAAACTTTGCAATCAATTTTAATAACATTTAAAGGTATCCATTTATTTAGAAGAAGACATATATATATATATATATATATATATTTAATATATTATATTATATTATATATATTTAATTTTTGCCCCTCCGACACTTTCAAATCGATGTAAATAAAATTTAAAAGATGATGGGGTAGCGAAGCATACCGAGTGTTGCTATTTTTTGTATTAAATGAGATTGGTAGTTATTCAACCTGTGGACTTTAGTAGACATTTAACCTTCAAAATATTTTCATACCTTATTTCCCTTAGCCTTTAACTAATCGTTTATTTTAATAAAATCCGATCTTAGTTTAATACACCAGCCGACGATTTTTCCTTCGCTAGCATATTACTACCCAAATCAACGTTGCCAACTTGTGTATCATTGTTCAAAAATGGAACAAAAAATATTTGGAATAGAATATTTTTTAATTTTAACATTTTTGCTTAGTTTCGCAGAACACTGTGCAGCTATTGCTGCTTATTGTTATTAGTTACCGGGTATAGCTGCAAGGTGAGATAAGATTAAAGACGAATAAAGTTTTTACAAGTTTAACTAAACTTTTTCCCTGTCTTAAGTTTTTTTTTATTCTTGTTATTTGCTAAATAAGTTTAGTTTTTTTTTCTTCTTTTCATTCGAGTACATTGCGTGTTCCTCCTCATCTTTCATTTTATGAATAGAATTGAGGTTTTTTTCTTTCACCTAAAAATATTTGTTGTTAATACTGTCTTAAGCCATTTATTCGTGTAGCTTCTCAGGTATTTCTTTGTTGTTTTGTTTTGTGTTGTCGGAAGTCAAGTCATGTTGAATTATTTGCTTGAAAGTATGCGCCCAAATCTTATAAAGAATTCAAGAGTGATATTGAAGAAAAGTTAATATTGTGGTATGTTCTACTACATCGCAGAAGATGATAATAAATAAATTATCACAGCGAAATAAATTTATTATATCGAAGCATTGAATGTGGATTACATAGACATATTCTTCATAATTCTTTCTGGTTGATTCCTTTAGGCGCATTTATCAGGAATTGTTTCCATATTTCTTTTGTTTTTTTTTTGAAAAATAATACTGAAATCAAATTAGAATTGCAAATTTAATTTAAAAATTTATTAATACTCGTACCATGTGTTTACACAGAGGAATTTGGTTATAGCAAACTGTGTGTGGTACACTTCAAAAAAAAAATTAGCTAAAACTTTGGAAAATTTTCTAAATTTGAATAAAAAAAGTTGCCGCATGACGCCAAAGCTGTTTTTTACTTGAAACCAGTAAAATAATTACTATATTTCTAGTTCATTAATGAACTAGCTTATAGTAATTATATTTTCATATTTAAGTAAAATTTTTCTACAATGAAGTAAAATTTTCCCATAAAATTCAAAGCTTTGCAAAAAAATTTTTCGTCTTTATCTCAAATTTAGTAAATTTTACAATTTTTTTTTGTCTTTAATTCTGGTACTTATTTTTATTTTTAATTAAATTGTATACCAAATGATATGTTATTTATTATATCTTCATATTATATTCTTAATTATAAATCACCATAAATACATATAAATTAATTGAGAGTTGACAAGTATTGAACCAGCAACCTTCTGATTGATGAGCAAGCTGTCTAACCAATTGCCTAACAAGCCAGCCTGAATAAGCATTGAAATTTTAGAGTTTTAAAATTTTATTTTCTTTGCAAAAAAATAAATTTCAAGTTCAAATATTCTTCGAAAATATGAAAAATTTACTTAGATTTTTTGCTAAATGAAAATAATAATAAATTCTATAATTTAAAGAAAAAATACTTAAAACTGGTAAATATTTTCCTAAAAATTACTATACCTTTTTACATCTTTTAAGTAAGTCAAATTTCATGAACTAATCAGGATTAATTCATTTTCTAAAGTTTATTTTTTGATTTAAGACACAATTTACAAGTCCTTAATATAAAATTTTCTTCAGTTTATAACTATTTTCCTACTCTTAGTAAATATTTCCTTTAGGTCAGTAAACATTTCCTGAAATGTGAGAAATTTATTGTGTATTTTTATGAACTATTTTTGAGGATATGAACTCTTTATTTTTTACTCATATGAAGTAATTTTTACTAAGTTTTTGTAAATATTTACTAAAACTTAGAAAAATTACTTAAACTTAGAAATTTTTTAACGTAAATTTGGGAATAAATTTTTCTTAATAATAGTAAATGTCTTTTTAGGGTTCCGTTCACCAAAGGTGAAAAATGAAACCCTATTGTTTTCGCTACGCTGTCCGTCTGTCCGTCACACGGTATTTTCTCAGGAACCGTAAGAGCTACGGACCTGAAATTTGGACGGAGTATGTAGAACCTTGGCGATACAACAACAAATACATAAGAATTAGAAATTAAAGGGTGCTCCAAAACGAGCGACGAAAAATGTTAAAATCTCATGTAATATACATACAATTGTATGTACATATGTATATTGACACTTGAAATTTGTAAAATTAGTGTATTTTTATATAGACTACAACAATAAACATTAAAATATTAAAAAATTTAAATTAAAGGGTGGTCCATCAGTTAATGCAATTTTGACTATGTAATTTTGACAAATTGCTATATCTTGGAGACCGTAAGAGGTAAACTCTTGAAATTTTTAAAAACGGTAAAACTAAAAAATCCGAAAATTATAAAATCGCCAAAACCGAAAAAAATCGCCAAAACCTGAAAAAAATCGCCAAAATTTAAAAAAAAAAATCGCCAAAACGAAAAAAATCGACAAAATTAAAAAAAAATTCTAGCACTAAAATAAATCGCCAAATTCGAAAAAATCGTTTAAATGAAAAAAATCGCCAATATGAAAAAAACGCCAAAAACCGAAAAAAATCGCCAAAACGCGAAAAATGCGCCAAAACCAAAATAATTGTTTATGTGAAAAAAAATCGCCAAAATGAAAAAAATCGCCAAAATTTAAAATAAACGCCAAAAACCGAAAAAAGTCCTCAAAACGAAAAAAAGTGGCAAAACTAAAAAAAAAAACGCCAAAATTAAAAAAAATCGCCAAAATAAAAAATCGCCAAAATAAAAAAACGCCAAAATAATAAAAATTGCCAAAATTAAAAAAAATCGCCAAAACGTGAAAAAAAGTGCCAAAACTCAGAAAGTGCCAATAAATTCAAAAAACCCCCAAACTAAAAAAACGCTTAAAACTGAAAAACCCCAAAAACGAAAAAAATCCCAAAACTATAGTTTATATTGTTCGTATTGAATTACATATCTCGTGCCCGTACGGAACCCTTCGTGCGCGGGTCAAAGTCGCACTTCACTGAATTTATTTTTTTTAATGTACTGTTTAGTTTTTTTTCACATACGTGAAGTAAATAAATGTTTTCAGAATTTGTTCTAAATAATCTTTCTGCCTGTTCAGAGTTATCGTAAGATAATTTAATCTATAAATAGCTAGTCACTCGATGTCCAGTCGATTTCTATTAAATGGCGTCGATAGTTTTCGTTTGTCAGTTAATGTTTTTTACGTGATAATAAATCAAAACCTTACCAGATACAAATTTTTATTACATTTAGTCGTTTGTTTTATATACCCTTCACTAAAAATGGTAAAGAGTATATAGAGTCGTTTGTCATTCCCGCTATAAAAAATAGAAAATACTTTGAATTTCCAAAATCAAGTTCTCATCAGATCTTCATCAATCCAAAACCTAATCAGCACTTAAACTTAAAACACAACGCAGACGGCGCGTAATACAAAATAGTCTATGATATATTATTCTAAATTATTAAAAGCAAATACATACGCATTTTTAGAGATACGACTATAATGCAATAAAGCATTGATATATTCTAGAGCACTTGTTCCTTACGTTCAGCTGTTATAACAGCAAGAAAACATAAAATGTTTATGTATGGCTGCATAATGTATTGTAATTAACCCATGCATGCATACTTTGATTCTGTGTAAATCTACCATCATTAGCAAACCAATACTAATGCCATTACCACCACCACCATCACATCACAACCACTACAAAATAAAATAATAATCATAATCATAAATTGTGCTGTTTAAGTATTTTCGGAACAGTTGCGTTTTGCTTGCATTAAACCTTTTTCAAAAAAAAAATAAAATAAAAAAAATCCATAAATCCAACTAAAAGGAAACAACAACATGAAACAACTTAATGCAACATTTATTGTAGAAAAGTTTTTGTTGCAAAGTTGGGAATTTTTCTATTTTTTGCTGTAGTTATGCTTAACGTTGCCCACACACATACAAACAAATAATTTTCACGCACATAAATAACTAGAAGTAAGCAGAAAATATTTTATATTTCACAACATCAGCAAATGATAAATTAACATCTACTTTTGCTTCCGCCGACACTGCTGCTCCCAACCCACAACCATGGCCTGGCTGGCTGCCCTTACAATGTAAATAGTTTGAAGTATTTATTTTGTTTTAAGCTTGGTTTTATATGAAAATATTTTTCCTGATTTTTTTTTTATAAGCCGCAAGAGTTCAAAATTTATTATAGTTTTTCTTTATGCGGGTGCATTTGAGCTTCTATCTTGTTTCGTTTAATGGAAATATCCTTCATGTTCGTTGGGTGTTTGTAAAGAGAAAATAAATAAGTTTGAAATATCCTTTAATGCTTTTGATTAAATTTGCTTTAAAGTTCAGTGACGTCAGTAACTGCACGTACATGAATAAAAAAGTTTAATGAAAAAAATAAAATTATTAGATACAATTTTCTACTCATAATAAAAAAAATTTAATGAATTAAATAAAGATAAAAAATAAATAAATTAAGTAAAATTTAATTAGTGCATACATTCGGAGTGAGTGAGAAACTTGTTGTTCTGAAGAAAATACAAAGTTGACATTATATACACTCACAAGCACTTGGAAAATTTGACTCATGGTCATATGAGTGATAAATAATGTTCGTAATTTCTACAAAAAATACCAACTGTGGCGTAGATATCTATTTTGTAAGTTAGAGTTTATAAGTAAAACTCGTAGATATAAACGCAACGTTAGGTAAATTGTCTGTTTGTAGAAATTAAGAGCATTAAATATTAGATACTCAGCGGGAAAAAGCAGGAGTAAGGATGTCTTCTAGAAGGCCTCTGTACTCATTTTTTAAGATGGACAAGGCTAACTCGCTCCATTCCATGCTCATATCTTCTTACCAGCATTTTAATTGCAGGCCTACACTCTGCTCTAATCTCGCATCTTTTGCTAGCGATTCTGAAAGGCCTTCGAATTAATGGATTTTTCTTTTGCTTTTTAAAAGATAAAAACAAACTATAAATAAAATAAGAATAGTAGGTAAATAAAAAAAAAGAATCCTAAGAATAGCTTTAATAGGCCTTGAATTAAGAAGGTCTTCTAAATTTTCCATCCAAACAAATATTGTTTATTTTTATTTTTTATTCATTTGACTTAAGCTAAAAAAGCAAATTACAAATTACACCAAATTCTTACAAAATGCAATCACATGTTGTTCATGTTGTTCTTAAGTCCCACTATGATTTCAGCGCTTACGTGTTTAGTTCTTTTTACACAGAAAAAAATTATTTCTGTAATCAATACTTTCAATTGAAAAAAATCCAAAAACCCATTAAATTGTAATTTTGCCAGTTAAGCTTTTTAGTTTATTAAATTTTTGATCAAAAGTTTAATTAATTTAAATAAACCTTTCAACTTATTAAAGTTTTAAACAAAAGTTTAATTGACTCAGTAAAATTTTAAATCAATTGATTTGAAAAAAATAAAATATTTTGACTAAACTTAAATCTATATTTATGATTTAAATATTATTAAAGATAATTATTATTTAATAATTTTAAATGAACAAATAACACTAAAGTAAGTTGTAAATATTCTGACTAAAGGCAGAATTAGTTTGTACGTGCTGTTCTGTTCTGAATCAGCTGTTTAGTTTCTGTTTACTTGAAAATCTGTATGTGTGGTTAGTTTTTCCTTTCTCGTGCTGTTCTGTTGCGGACAGATCTGTAGAAAATAGAATTCAACGTTAAGTGACAGCCAAAAGTGTGTATGTTTTAGTGTGTTGTGATACTTTGTGTACAAGTGTAATCAATTCTATAGGTTGCCAGCTGATTTTTTCACAGAAAAAGTAATTGCAAAATATTTTATACGGAAAAAACGGCACAGAACAGCAACAGAAAGTAAAGACTAATGAAGCCTTAACACATAGTTGAACGGCACAACTACCTATTTTCGAAGGAGACTAAAAATTCATCATCAGTGTTCTTTTGTATTTGGTCCACTGTGTGTGGTATCAGTTGATGTAGATTTCTGCTTTATATACGTAACTTTTATGCAAATGGAATATGTGAATTGTTTTGATTCATCGTATTGCAATTTGCTGAAAGCTTTTTTGTAATGAAAGCTAAATTTTACCATCTCTAAATTTACAACGGTCTTTTCATTGTCGTTTGTTCTTTACTAATTATGCACATGTTAGTTAATATGCTTATTTTTGTTTTACTTAAGAGAAACTTTTTTGGTTTGTTACTATTACGTATATTTATTTATTTGACATAAAAAGCGATACGAACTTTAGCCCGTTTAAATCATAAATATAGAAACAAGTAGTGAACAAGTTCAAACAATAATAATTAAAAATAAACTTAATTTAATTAAATTCAGTTGACTAAATTAATATTTTTAATAATTATTTGCATTCTTTTTATTGAGTTATTTAAGTGAATTTAAAATGAATTTATTTGCTTTTAATATATTTTGTTTCTAACTTGATAGCTTATGGCTGCTTTTGGGTACTCATTGACGATCGGAGTTGACATTTGTCAACTGCTGCACTCCCCGAATTTTCAGATGTTAATATCTAGAAGAACTTTTTTCCCTGATGTCAGTATACTTATAATCTTTCTTAGTGGGCTATTAAGTAGATTTTGTTCTTCGTTCTAACTTAAATTTCTAATTTAATATTTTCTTGAAAGTAAAGTTAAATTGTTTAAAGACATTTTTCGCCTCTGTAGTGATACTGTTTGTTATACGTTTAGGAATCTTAATATTAATTTTTATGCTGTAATTCATTTGAGTAAGTATAATCTTTTGATTTATTTATTACTGCAAAAATTAATTTATTAGTCGGACATATTATTTAATATATCCTGAAATATTTTCTAATATATACATATAAACAAAAATATACATATTCGGTTCATTAGTTTCTGGATTATTTATTCAATAATATAATAATTATTTCAATATCAAGAAATACTTTATTTTTATATTTCCAGAAATATATTTTAATATACAAACATATCGTTAACTTAATACGAAAAGGCCCCAACTCATGTTTTTCATAGTTTACAGGAAGAGAAAAAAAGATGCAATGTTGATACAAATCTTTTTTAAACGCAATTTTTATTAAAAACACTTTACAAATTTAGTGTTGTATTAGTTTTATTAATATAAGGGATGTGTATCTAGCAATGGTCTATTGAAATATGTAAAAATATCAAATTCGAACAATTATGAGTTGGGGCCTTTTCAAAAAAAAAAAATAATAATAAAATGTGCGGCAGTGTATGATTTTTTTGTTTACTCTCAATGTACATATATTTTCTTTGAAGTTTCCTAACTTTTATTGCACTTTAAAAGCAAGTTATAAAAACTTTAAAAATTATAAAAACCCTAAAAAACAGAGAAATAACAGATCATTGCATACTTTAGGGAGGAAACTGCAAAAATAACCAAATGTACAGTAAAACTCAAACACACACACACACACGCACACACTCCCACGCACACACAATTCAAGTGAAGGAAATTATAAAGAAAACAAAACAAAAAACAATATAAAGCAAAAAGGCAACTGCTGCCAATTTGGCTGATGTTTTATTCTACTCCTTTTTCCTACAAACGCTGCTTAAACTTTAAAGTGTTTGTTATAGTTTGATTTGTTTTGATTTTGCTGGGCTTCTGTTTTGCAAAATTCTGTATCTTTAAATGTATCTGCATCTGTATTTCTTTTTTTAACATCTTTTAATGTTACTGGCTGTGAACTAAAAAAACAGAAAGTAAAAAAAAAGATTCTAAAAAAAAACAACAAACCACAAAATTCATCTAAAAAATGTTTTAACTAAAACTAGAGTAACAAAAACTTTTTAGAACGCTGTAAAATTTTTAAAATTTTATACTGGTTTTTTCGTTTTCTCTGCCACTCTTTGTGCACGTTTTTTGTACTTTAGTTTTCTTTTACAATTCTTGTTTGAAAATCCAATAAGAAATATAAAAAAATTGCTTTAGTTGGAGAAAGGATATTTTTTAAATTTTAATTTTTTACGGCAGCTTGGCTAATTGGAAATTATGAATATATTAAATTATTATTACAAGTTTGAGCTGTTGAGAAGTTTTTTTATGCTCTGCCTTTGTTGCTTATAGTTTAAAAATGTATAAATATAATTTTAATTAAATACAAGTTTTAAGTGAAGTTTTATTAGCAAAGGAGCGCCAAATGGAAAAATAAAATAAATTTACAAAACATTCAAGAAAGAACTAGATTTCCAGGAAAAGATGTATGGATTCAAAAAGAAATTGGGTATAGTTTAACAACTTTATTTATTTAAAAATGTATGCCTTAATTTCTAACCTCCGACTAAAAAAAGGTTGTTATAAGTCCGTCCGTGTCCACTTACAGACCAAACGGCTGGACCGATTTTGATTTTTTATGTTTTTTATGTTAGAAAGGTAACTTGATCGAGAAGGCTCTTAGCTATGTTTTAAAGAAATCGGTTTAGCCATTTAGAAGATATCACATCTTCTGTAGATATATTGTGGGGTTTTTAAAATTTTTAATTTTTGTTATTTTGTAAATAAATTGATCCCAAATATTTTGTATTATAAGGATGTTCAGTTATACACGACAACCTATTGTGAGTATCAATTATTCCGTTTAGAGCAAAAAATACGTGATGCATTGATAAATTTTCAATAGTAAGTTTAAAACTGTAATATCCTGCATTTCTAAAGTAAAAAAGTAACTTTATATTATTTATTTATTTAAATGTATATATTTATGGTATGGCAATTTATTTTCAGTATATTTGCACACTCAGGAGAAGCTCAGCAGCATTTAATTGTAATATTCTTATTTGAATAAGTGAAAACTACACAAAGAAAAAATTTCAATTTAAATTCTACGTAAACAAGGATAATTTAACCTTTTTTCAAAATGATTTTGCTTCATGTGTGTGTCATCTAAATCTAACATGATTTCTAATATATAAAAAATTTTTCTTCTTTTTAATTAACTTTATTTCATGTTGATTTAAAATTTCCAATGAATGAAGCATCATGTGTAATCAAACTATATTTCAAGTTGGAACAACATAAATTCGATACTGAAATAACACGAAAAACCATGTTGAAATAACACGAATTAAATTAAATGTAAGGTCAAAAACCTTTATTGTTAGCACCTGACCTCCTGTTTTTATTAGCATAATTTATTATGTTTGCAAAATTTTTTAATAAATAAATAATAAAGGAAATGTAGTCATTGTATTTTATTAATTATTTAACTTACGTGCGTATAGTGGCACATTCCTTAGAAAAATGTTTGTATGCATCTAATTGGGTTACCTGGCCAATATTTAAACTCGAAACTCTTCGCGTGATAGTCAACGGGCTTATCGCTACTCAAGCTGACTTTTGTCCAGGATTAGTACCTTTAAACCTCCGACTGCAAGAGTATTACACTACCTACTCGCCAGCAGCAGGAATTTTTCGCTGGTAATGCGAAATTGCTCGGCTATTTACGAAGTTGAAAATAGAGTACAACAAAATAAAAACAATTGCACCTATGAAAAAACCAAATAAACATTGGCACACTTAAACAAGATATTGTTACGATTTTACACTTAAGTAATCTTTTTTTGTCAACTCGAAAAGCAAAGGAAAGGAAAAAAGACCCCATTGTACTAATAAAAGTTACAAATTAAACTTTTGTTAAGGGCCACTCAGACTATTATACATGTATAAAGACTTTCATTACACGAAAAAAATTTAAAGACATTTGTTTCGACTGTCAAAAAATCTAATGTAACGACATTTTGTGTTCACGCCATCTTACCTCATATTACATTTAAAACAGATGTATAAGGCAAACAGCTGTGAGGAATAACATACCTACAGTAATCGGCTTTCGGCGGCAGAGCAGTTTCATGCAAGCTGTGGTCGTATCGGCCTTTAAAAATAGACGGCGGTTAAAGTAATTGATTTAAATAAGGACGGGCTTACATCTGTGTGCTATGTGCTACACAAGTATGAAAAAATTGTAGCTGGTTCAGGTGAACCACCAGCAAATAAATTTCAAATTAGAATATAATTATGACAATATGTCGAATAATAAATTTCTTAAATCCTAATTAAAATGAAAAACTGTTTGATTCAGACATGTATTTATTATGTTAAATAGTTCCATACATAACTAATCGACATTTTTATAGAATCCAATCTGATTGCAAACTGTTTAAATAAATAAATAAATAAATACATGTCTAAATCAAACAGTTTTTCATTAATAATTAGTTGGTTACGTTTTTTTTTGACAAATGACACACAAGATATGCCAGATGTAAACTCAGCCTAAGATAAAGAAAATACGATAATCTCGTTAATTTTCAGACATGTTTTACACGAAAAACTATTCAATACGATAAGAATATGCAATATTTACAGCCAGTTTATTGCGAAGATATATGTATATGCCATAAACGACGGCACGGCATCGGCGTCAAAAGTGACGACTTGTTAGCTTGTTTATTTTTTGATTTTGTAATAATGCAAATCTGATCAGATGAAAAGTATTATCGTTTAGAAAATTTTCAAAAAATGGTCAAGTATTACAGGATTTGAAATTTTATCGTATTATTCGTTATGACATTTTGCATTAACAATATCGCACTTGCACGTATTATTTGAATTTTTCATGTGTATTAATACAAAGTATAATAGTCTGAGTGGCCCTTTACTAGTTAAATCAATAGCTTAAATCTACAAATACAACTTAAATTACTTAATAATTCAGAACTGTTTACATTGACGTCTGCACTCCGCTGCTGTATGTACAAGTCTCACAAAACTTTGTTGCGCTGACCTTGAAAAAATAATGAACTCTTCACAATGCACAAATGAACTTCAGACCAGTGTTGTCAGATTTTTTAAGAACTGTTTCGACCAAATTGATTTTAAAAATTGCCAAAAGTTCCCAAAAATCAATTTTATGTAGATTTTCTTAATAATTAGTTTGATAAAAAATTTGTATTTTAACATAAATTTTATAAAGTAATCATATAAATATTTAACAGACTATTGCCAAAAGTAGAAACAAAATCGCCAAAAAATGCTTTTAGTAACACATTAATTACTTTAATTAATAAGAGAAAAACAATTTAAGCCAAACCGTTTTAATTTCTTGCAGACGAGTTTTGTTGGTAGGATTTAGTTTTTGAACTATTCCGTCAATGAAATGTGTTTTCTGAGTTACAAAAAATTTCAAGTTAAAGTTTGTTAAAAAATAAGGCGTAAAATTCGCCAACAAATTTATTTATTGTGAAAAAAATTGCCACGTCGCCAAATAAAGAATTTAGAAAAGAAATAAGTGTAAAAATTGCTTCGTTTGGCGAGAAATCACAATATCTGGCAACCCTGCTGCATACCGACTTTATGATAGACAAAACTGCCAGCATATCTTTCGTTCGGCCTTGCATTCGATCGCGTCATTAGTTTATGTATAACTGTCTACGTATGTGCATACATACATATATACCCAGGCTGCCCAGAGAAGCGCCAGAGCGCCGATCACCAATCTGCTTTTTATACAAATGAATACACATACTCTTACACATTTCTCTCATTTCTCTCTCTGTGAGTAGCTCTGATATATACATACATCATGGTGGCTGTTTACTGATGTATTGTTTTATTTATTTTTATTCTTTTCTCTCATTTATAGTATGTGTATCTTCTTAAAAATCACAAGCTATTGCTAGGAACACAACTGCGGCGAACGACGAATTTTTCGGTGCGAACTTTCGTCATAAATAAACATAATACCGCCGTACGACGAAATTCGTCGCGCGTAACGAACTCTGACACAGATTTATTTCTATTTTGTACGCCGACGAACTACGAAAAAACAAAATTGAGAGAAATTCTCTCCTTCTCTCTCTGATTTTGTAAACACAGCAACCAACTTTTTCAAATATGAAAGATGAATTCGGTGAGTAAATTCGTCGTTATTGTGCTTCACACGACGAATTTACGCAGCGAATGCTTATCAACGAATTCGTCGACGTGGACGAAATTCGTCGTTCGTCCCAATTGTGTTCCTAGCATATGTCACAATTGTTATTGCTTTAGATTTTTTTAAATATTTATTAAGTTATACGCATGTCTATATATGTAGTTCTTTAGTCAAACATTTATGGATTGTTCTTTTTGTTTTCCAAATATTTATTTTTATTTGCATTTAGTAGTTTTTTTCTCAAATAATTTTGCCTAAAAATATTATTTCTTGTAAATTTAATATGATTTGAAAACAAATTTTTTAGTGATTTTGCATTGATATTTTTTTCCGAGTATTTAGATCAGTTATTTACCTCTAAGATCATTTTAGTTAAGACCTTTGAATTAAATTTTGCAGCCTGAAGCATCTTTCACAAAAATAGGAATAGTTATAAGAAAATGACTTAAACTTTAAAAGTGCTCTCCTGATTAATTAGACTTAAGAATTTTTTCCTTAATGCCCCAAATACGTTATAGGTGGGTACGTAAGTCTGTAATTGTATTGTGTGTGTGTGCTTGTGCTTAAGTGTTTTTATTTTTTTGCTTGATCTCAACACAGTTTTCGCTTGTCACATTTGTGTCGCAAACAGGAAGAGCCCCAACAGCAACACATTTTTAACGACGACCAACAACAGGGACACGGACAAAACTCATCCTTATCGAAGCAAGAAAAAGCTTGAAGAAAAAAATAAATAATAAATAAACAAATAAATAAATAAGAAGCATAACAGAAAAAAATGACAAAACACCACAGCAGAGACTTCAACTATGACGACTACAAAAACATCTAAATAGAAAAATGCTGAAAACGGAAGCGGAAATCAGTAACAAAATGTGCCAAGGACAGTTGCATAAATAGTTGTAAAAAAAGAAAGATTTTTTTACTCCAAATGTTTGTTCAGTGCTTGTGTTTTTAGCAAAGAAAAATTTATAATTTTTTTTAGTTTAACAAAAAAAATAAAACATAAACTTTTATAAAACACACAAAAAAAAAAGATACAAGATTAAGTGAAATAAGACTACAGTTTCGGCAACAAAAGAACAATCGAAAAGTATGCTTTTAATAAATTCTTAACTTGGGAAAAATAATATTTTGTATAACGTCAGTTTACAAAAGCAAAACTATGAAATGGCGCTTTTTTAAACTTAAATTGAAGAAACAAAAATTACTTTACTTTACTTTAATATTCAAGGTAATATATTAAAGCCAAACATATATTAACACTTTTAGATTTAGTAACTGCTATGGATACCTAATACATTGTAATAATTTTAGCATTTAATTGCCCTTATAAGAACGTCTTTTTTTCATCCTGTTCAAAACTTTATTAAAACTTAAATTTTATGATTGTGTTAATGACATAAATAAATGTTCGTGTGTGTAATTGGAAACTAGTGGGGAAATCATCATAAAGCTGATGTAACTTGACATCAAACTTATGATGAAATGCTTCGTTTTTTTATTTCGGTAACAATTTTCTTTAGTACTAAGTCAAAACTTTTATCAAACAGTGATCAAGGATAACGTCGACATTATAATGAACAATCAACATTGTTAAAATTTTCAATAATAATCTATTTGAAGACAAAATATTGTCAATATAATTGACAACCTGGCAATGTGAAGACAATTTGTCATCAACATAATAATAATAAAATTGTTATCAAATTGAAGACAGATTATCATAATCAAGTGGTATTGATATTAAAAAATAATTAGGATTAATACTCCACATTTTTTTTTTTGATACAATATTTAATAACAAAAATTAAAAATTTTATAAACCCTCGGGTATATCTTGAGAAGATGCGATATCTTTTAAATGGCTGAACCGATTTTCTTAAAACGTGGCTAAGAACCCTCTCGATCAAGTCACCTTTCAAACAAACAGAAAATACTAAATCAAAATTGGTCCAGCCATTTGGTCTGTACGTGGACACGGACAGATACACAGATCCATAGATACACGGATACACAGACACACAGACACACAAAACAAACTTATAACACCCCTTTTGTTAGTCTGGGATTAAAAATAATTATTATTATGCTTTCATTTTCGTGTTGTTAATTAAGTATCTTGTACTTCCTTGAGATTAGAGCTAATTCCGTTTTGTTGGGATTAATGGAAAATTCTCGTTGCCCTGCCTATCTTGATAAGTAAGAGGGACTCTCCTGTATGATGTTTCTCAGGGAAGAGAAAAATTTTTCTCTTATAGCTATTCTCACATCATGAACATAAATAACTTGTTTGAACCCACGTGATTCTACATATATAAAAGCGTGGGACTCACTCACTTATTTTAAAGCAGTACCACTCACTGCCTTAGCAACTGTAATCATTTGCAGTGACCGCAAGTTTTAAACGCTTTTTTCAGCGAATTCACAGCGGTATTTTTTTTAAGGAATTATAAACAAAAAGCTTTAATTTATATAAAAAAAAATTCAACATTTTAGTCATAGTACTGCACACACCAAAATCTTTAATCCTTCGCTTTAGTTAAAATGTTTTTTCTTTGCTTTTGAGTTTTATCTCACTTCAAAAAAAACAGAACCAGAAAAACCAAATGGATTTTTGTTAAACAAAAAATCCTCTCTCTCGTGCACTCAGACATAAATAAAGTAAAAGTTACAAAAGAAAAATTACAAAGCAACATGGCTGCAATCAAAACGAGCGGAACTGAGATCGTAAAGTTGTTGGTTAAGTTGTCAGTTCATTGCATGGGAAAAACTTTGTGGTCTCGCATAGTCAAGTATTAAATATTGAAAATGTACAAAAATGTTAAAAAAAATAAAAGAAATTCGCAGCAATCGAACAACTGGGATGCAAAAAAACAGAGATAGACAAAAAAACACAATGTTTTATTTATAATGCAGACAATGCAACGTGAGTCTTTATAAACTTCACAATTATGGCGTGGAACTGAGGAAACAAAATGACAAAATAAGCTTTAAGCAAAATTAGTGCTGTGAGCTTGTGAGTAAATGCTTAGCATAAAAATTAAGAAAATATATTTTTGACATATTTTTGAATAACTTTTGCTTTTTGGCAAAAATAAGTTAATCGGGCATGTTCTGCAAATCACGACATGTCAAATCACGGTGATTTCATAGAATTAAAGAAAATGAAGTCATTGCTTTTTTGAATTACATGATTTTTAGCGATGGAAGTTGAAAGAAAATATTCTATTATAAATGACAAAAACTTAAAGTATAATAAAACCCTACTATCAAGTCAGGTATTAGTAGTTTACTTTTGAAATCACGTGGTTTGAAATCACCGTAATTTTCAGAACAGGCCCGAATATCGCTATTTTAAACTTTTAAAATATTTGCTGCTGTATTTAAAAAAAAAAACAATTTTGGTTTTTAAAACAAAATTTTGTATGTAAATTCGTTTGTTAAATGTTTGTTAAACGGAAATTATTTTTTTCTCTTAATAGCGACTGTGAAAACATAACCGTGTTATAAAAAAATCAGATATTTCATGTGTTTTTTGTGCCATTCCATCGCCTAATATTTTTGTCATTCGTTACCTCACCTTTAGGGCGCTATGATTTTACATATTTTTATTTGTTAAGAAGAACTTTTTTAAATCAAAAACAAAATATAAATGTATCAAATAATTTCTTTTAAGAGTAATCTCCTTAACATTTCCCTTGCCTTTTGATTATATTCTGCATACCGTTCTTCGTCTGGTTTTAAATTTTCTATCTAACGTTATTGAATTAATCGAGTTAGTTTCATTTTGCCCGTTCTTGAAGCCGTAAGCAATAGCAAAAAATATAGAAATCAAATATAGGAAACTACCACAGCAAACTTCATACAAATAAACAAGTCACGAATTACAATTTTCTTACAAATATCTTTCGTAACGCATTATTTCTGAAACTAATTGTAGGAGCTGTGGAGCAAAAATTTTTAACGCAGTTTTGGGTCAATATCTGATAGGTTTTTGTTATAATTTTGATCTAACAAGAGGCCATTCTGTGGACTAATTTCTAGTTAAAAAAAAACAATATGATCGCGGATAAGACAACGTTTGCTGATACAGCTAGAGTTTTAATATAATTGAATTATTTATGACTTAAATTATTACAGCCTTATTTATAAAACTTGTTAAGGTTTTTTAAAGGCTTAATAGGAAAAATTTTGTATAGAAACTTGTCTTAACAAACCTTAATAAAGCCTTCATTATTTTTATAAATAAGGCTGTTAGAAATTAAAGATAATATAAAGTTTTCGTAAAATTGTTTGCTTTTATTTAATAACAGGCTGAGTTTTTGGGAATAAATATTCAAGTAACGAATGATGAATTCTTGGCAAATTGATGTAACTTATGCAAGAAACATTTTTCGCATCGAAACTATTACCTATAGATTCTTAATTTAGTTAACCAACTCAGTGTTTGAGCAGTCAATTTGATAATAATATTTTAAATTAAAAAGAAAAGTCACGAATGACAAGGAGGATACGACAACACTTGCAGGTTCAGTTAGAGGTTTAATATAATTGAATTATTTACGACTCAAATTTTTACGATTGAAAAAGAATCTGTAGTTTTCGAAAAATTATTGCCTTTATTCAAAATTGAAGATAGTGATTTTGGAAACATATATTCACGTAACGAATGATGTGCTCCTGGCAAACTGATACACATTTTTCACATTGAAATGTTTACTTATAGAGTCTTTATTACTTTTACGAATTAACATTGGGCTGATTTATTTCATAATAATATGTATTTAATATTAAAAATAAAAGTCACGAATGATAAGAAACTTGTAGATATGCTTTTAGATAAAAAAAACTAATGTTTTTTTAATTTGCCTTTTATTTTAAAGTAAACATTTATTTATCTGTATTTATTTTAGAAATAATATAACTAAAGTGTTGTCAACACTAAAAAACAATCTGAACAATTCAACCACCACGTTTTAAGTTTTTGATTATTTATGCTGTAAAAATAAAATTTTCGAATTAAGTTTGTTCTCAGACCTGCAGTACAATTTTCTGGTAAATATTTTGCAGAATATTTTAACTTCATCCGTCTTTGTTTAAAGATAATTTTTAATTAAAAAAAAATATTAAAGTCACATTTACGAAAGAGTTGCTTGTAATATTCTGAATAAATGTTCTTAAGACACTATAGGCCGTTAAATAAGTTTCAGATGTAAGCTTTTAAAACACCGATACACGTATGTTTCCCCCTCTACAAGAATCAATTGGTATAACATTGTTATTTAAAAACAAATTATATTTTTATACCGTTAAAAATTTTTAAAATTTTTTAACTCTACTGATTTCACTGAGAGCCGGTTAGATAAAATTTTTATTGAACTATAATTAAAGCAAATTTTTATGCTACTCTTTAAAGATTTTCTCCCTTGTGCAAGAAAATAACGTCTGCTTGAAGTATATGTAAAACAAAATTTCCATATAAAAACAGGTTTTAACGTACACTTGAAGCACACGTGCAGTTCGTGTTATGGCATGAAGTTATGTAGATGTTATTGCAATGCATCACCAAAGGAGAAGCTTTTAAAAATTTCACCAAGCCCATCTTATAATTGTTATTATTTTGGTTCCTAATATGGATCTGAGTTGAAAAGACATGTTTTATAATGCAAAGTGACCCTGGGATTATTATAATTTGTCTTTTGTTACTTAGAGTTTTTATATGCTGAGGAATTATTTCCCCTTGACAAGTTATGAGTTTGTAAAAAAAATATTGTGTCCTATATAATGAAAGTATTTTTTTAATGTTAAAAAAACACAATTAATTTTTAAAATTTAATGCCTGAAATTTCCAAAAAAAAACTTTACAATCTACTATTTTCCTAAAGGTATATATAGACACATGCGTTTTAAGCCATTAAAAATATTTTTTTTGTTATTTACAAAAGAAGAAATAAAATAAAGAGAACATTTCTCCATTCGTTCCATAACCAATCGTTGTATAAATTTACATACAATGATTCAATAATTCGTTTTCTTTTGTCTCCGAATGTCAACAGCAATTCAAAAATGGAATAGTAAAATATTTGCATTGCTGTGTGTAGCTCGCTGTCATTGTATTATTAAATAGAAATACACAAACACACAGAATATGAGTGTGCAAAAAAAGTATAAAAGAAATGAAGTACTCAAACATACACACACAAAAACACAAAATATGATTTCCCAGCATGTCATATTTTATAATAAGTCCCAATTTACACGAGGCAATTTTACTTGCGCAAGTCATAACATTTTCTATTAAACTTGCTGTAGCGTTTAGATAGAGGAACTTTACTTGCGAAAGTCTTTTTCGATTGCTTATACATATAATTGCTTATACATATACATACAAAGAAATGTCAAATTTGATATAGAGGGAATGATAGCAAAAACAGAATTGCCAGTACGGGCAAGTCTGTACGGCAATTCTGCTGGTTTTTACACTCTTCACTTCTTCCTCACTTCTTTGTTCACCAAATTCATGACTTGCGCAAGTAAAATTGCCTCGTGTAAATTGGGACTAAGCGATTACTTGCTGGCTGCCAAACTCATGTGTGAGAAGTATTTTTGTTTCAGAAAAATACAATTGAATGCAAAGGATTTTATAAACGTAGCAGCAGCAGCATATTTGCTTTTATTTTTACAGAATTTGTTTGTTTATCTTTTTTACTTCTTCTTGTTTTTTTGTACTTCCTTTTTGGTATTGGTGTCAATTTTGTCTGTAACTTTTCCTTTTTCCTTTTTCCACACAAATCCCCACAGGAATATGATAAAAATTATTATTGAAAAGATGTCATTATCAGTGTGTCAGCGAATGGATGTGTGTTTGTTTGTGTGTGCGTATAAGAATGAAATGGCGGAAAATAGGGTTAAAGCAGATAGATCCATTTTTATTGTATTACTTTAGAAGTTATGTATGTGTGCTGTTTCATTTCTATGCCGGAAACCTCACAAAACATACGTTTCCTTAACTGAAGGCTTATAATTTATAGAACTTAGAGGAAATATAGTAGGTGCTTGATATATATTTATTCACTTCATTCAACAACATACCCGCGGGGTTGAAACTATTTATACTTACATATACATCAAGCTTATCGTAATAAATAAACCATAAATTTTTGGTGGCGTTGAAAAGAGTATTTCCCATAAATTTTAGGAAGATGAAAAAACTGTGTGTCTTAACTTTTAAAAGAATATTAAAAAAGGGATATGTGAGTTACATGCACCTCTATCGATGTTTCGACAGTTTATATCTGAAACTATCGTTCAGTTTCATGTAAAGGCGTGCAAGAGTACTCAACAAAACTACTGCTGAAACAAACACACAAAGTTAGAAATACTTAACAACAACTTAGAGAATAATTGCATTAAATAGTTTCTATGTTTGGTTCCACACCAATTAATTAATTGCAAGTCTTAATTGTTGTTGTACTTCTAAGTACAATCTCATAACACTATGCTTTGTTGTAAGCAAATAAGATTTGTAATCAAAGAAAAAAATATAATTAAAAAAAAAATAAAAAAATAATTAAAATTATAAAAAGGAATACAAAAATTTATTTTTAATCAATAATTTTAAAATTTTAAAGATAAACACATGACAATAACATTGTTAAATGATTTGCCCACCACGGCTTTTCACGATGAAGTTCATTCAGGAAATCAAATTTTGAATCTTTTTCATCTTTGGGGTACGGAACCCTATTGTTTTCGCTACGATGCCCATCTGTCCTACTATCCGTTACAGGCTATTTTCTCAAGAATCGTAAGAGCTACTGACCTGAAATTTTTACTGAACATGTAAATCTTTAACCGCTAATCCAACAAGTATATGACAGTTAAAAATTTTAAGGGTGTTCTAAGGCGAGCAACAACAAATCTTAAAATTCTAATATAATATATAGAACTTTTTATATAGACACTTGATATGTTTAAACTTATAGGGCATTTATATTGCCTCGAAATCTAGTACTTGCGAGATCTCGAGCTTAGATTTCCTATTAAAAATTAAATCTTATTTGTCAATAGATTTCTAGGAAATCTACTCAAAATCTAATATTTTTATTTTATTCTTACTACCCTCCACAACATATGTACATATATAAAAGATAATTAAATTTGCTACGGTCTGCGTAAAAAGGTGTGTGTATTGGCTATATTGCAGTTGTTTGGTAGTAGATTTGGAAATTTTTCACTCAATGGATTTTGTTTTGGAAAAAGAGCCAGTTTTGTTTTCAATCCCTTGAATTGCTATTATAATCTTAGGGCCATTTATTATGTTTTGAAGACACTGTCATAAAACAATAAGAGTAATAGGCAAATTACACAGTGTGATGACAAAAAAATAACTACTACCGACTTCATTCTGGTAGACATTGCCGAGTATAAAAACATTCTGTATTTGAAATTTTCCAAACACCTCCAAAATCTTGAAATACGGGTAAAAACCAGGTTTTCGTACCCGCAGGCACTTATCAACCTAAATATCAACCGGTTTTCAATATATAAACGGATATAGAAGAAATAAAATAATAATAAAAATTGTTTGCTCGGTTCTGTATAAGTTTCTAAGCTTAGTTCGCTTATTTTTCTTTTGTGATTTTCAAAAATACTCATATTGTTATTTGTTAATTCCTAAATAGTTTTTGAAAGTCTGTGCATAAGTTTGTGACTCACAAACTTACTTAAACTGTTTGAGAATTCATAAATAATAATAATTTTTAAAATCACAATAGAAAAATAAGCCTAGTAGGCTTAGAAGCTTTAACGAAACCCAGAATAATTTATTTTCTATATGAATCTATTTAATTTTATACAATTAGAAATACATTGGATAACAATAAAAAAATTAAAAAATGTTTGAAACATTTTTAGGCAAACATTATGAAATATCTATTTAAAAAAAACATACGAGGTTGGATTAACAAGTCCGTGGTTCTTAGAACTTCCCGTTGTAGTCATATGAAAAGTAACACTGTCCCTAGCAAGATCTACCTTTTAATATACTACTGTAAAATTTTGATCAAGTGTCGTCATTTACTTTGCGTTTAACAGCTGTTCCCAAACATGCAACCTCGTGTGTTTTTCTAAAAATGGAAAGAATTGAATTTTGAGTGATATTTTTTTTTGAGAAATAAGAACCGTCAATCAAACCAAGGAAAAGCTTGATAAATACTATGGGGACACTGCACCATTGATTTCAATGGTAAAAAAGTTGTGGTCGCGCAAGTACAAATGACGCTAAACGTTCTGGACGGCCAATTGACTTCAGTACACCCCAAAATGTCCAAAAAATCCACGATATGGTGTTGGCCTATACAAGAGTAAAAGTGCGTGAGATTGTTGTTGTCCCACATGGCTCAGTATTTTCTATTTTGAATGATTACCTGGGTATGATAAAAAGCTCTCCGCAAAATGGACGCCGCATTTGCTCACAATCAACCACAAACGCATTTGCAGTTTCTATGGCAAAAATCTATGAATTGGGCTTCAAATTGCTCCCTCATACGTAATTGTCTCTCCCTAGTGACTACTTTATTTTTCCAAACCTAAAAAATGGCTCGCTGGAAAATGGTTAAGCTCCAACGATGTCAATAATTTCATCGTTGGAGCTTAACTATTTTCCAGCGAGCCATTTTGTAGGTTTGGAAAAATAAAGTAGTCACTAGGGGTTACAAATGCCTTTTTCAAAAAGGGATACAAAGCCTGGAACTAAGTGGACTAAGTGCATTGACAAAAAAGGAGATTATGTTGAAAAATATTTTTTTTTCGCAAAAAAGCTGTGTTTCATTCATAAAGTCACATGCTTATTGATCCACCCTTGATCCACCTTCGTATATGCATATCGTTAATTTCTTTTCATTTGCCAAAATTCAGAATTTGTGGTTGAAGTCTACTGACGATTTGTTAAAGCAACAAATAAAATGCATATAGATAATGCTTAACCACCAGCAAATAAATTTCACTTCTGGCTAATAAATCAGTGCAATTTAATCTCTAGTTTTGGCTTAAAATGTTTTTAAACTAGCAAACGTATAAATCAATACAATATTTACACCATCCGTAGACGCATAAAATTGGGCGTTTAAACTACCAATATAGGACATATGTTTCTCTTACTTACGGACCATAAGTTTTGCATTAAAGGAGCACTCAACTTTTTTCCAAGCCTCTACTTTTTCTTCAGATCGTCTTCGACCTGTTTTCTTACACTCTTTTATTTTTTTTATACTACTTAACTTCGCCAAGCGTAAATATAATTTCTTTTTCAGTAAAATTTGATAACCTTTAATTAAAATTTTTTATTTTGTTTTTGCTTTTTGAATTGTGTACAGAATTGATAGCCTGCTGCAAAACAGCTGTTATTTTGACATTTATTCTAGTGCTGTCAAAATATTATTTTCTAAACTGGACATAGGATATGGTTCACTGATTTATTCCTGTTGAGTATAATTAATATAATTGAGCTTATAATTATTTCTTTTATTGAAACGTTTAAATTATTTCTTATGGACATCGTGGTCTAGGCTGAAAATTTTAAATTAGAAAATTGCTCACAATCTTCAAACAAAATTTAAAAAAAAAGTTTTAAATGCTCTTAATGGTCTTACGACGACTTTTGAAAAAAGTCTTTTCTTAATGTAAAGAGGATTTAAAAATTTTTTTAAACAGTAACAACTCATTATCAATCTTGGCTATACTCACCAAAATTTGCAATAGATCAATAATATTATATTTTTAGAAATTTCTAAAAAATTTCTATTAAATTTAATTTTTGCCAAAGAAAATCCCATTTCCATAAAACGTTTCCACTTACATATTGATTACATATTATGACTTGTGCGCTAGCAAATATTGTATGTAGGTATGTTTTCAACCTACATGTATGTGTGTGTGTTTGTGTGTGTGTGTGTGCAGTTGTGTGTAAATATTTATTTTTGTATTTCTGGTTTGACTATTTCATTTTATAACTGGAGGCAAAATGAAGCAACAGATAATATTATATGCTTACAATGATTTGAAACTGCTTTGAAATTATATCCCCATATTTTAAAACTCATCATACATACATTCAAATGCCTGTATATCCACAGACAATTTTTTGCATATGGTTGACTTTATAAAATTTTCTTTAACTTATTTTTCATATTTGCAAATAAATTCTTTTTCGTCTCTTGGCTTTTATTATCTTGATATGTATACATATTTGTGTATTCCTTCGCTTTTCATACCTTGCAGGTATTATATGGAACGCAAAATCTTTCAACATTTGCTGGAATTAAAGTCTTTACAAATACGCTCAAACAAACTGAATGAAGCGGTGTTGGTTAAACGCGCCGTAGACGATTATCATAAGTCGTGTGCTGCTCTGGGCGGCGAAACGGGCACGCGTTTGCGTCGCTATAATTTTAGTGAATATACTTTCAAAAATTTCGAATTGTTTCTTTATGAGACGCTCAAGGCGCTGCAAAAGCCCGGCACTTATAACTTTCAGAATATTAATGAAGTCTACGAAGAGGTAAGTACAAGTGTTTAAGCAAAGTGACATAGTTGACATTGTAAGTGGTAAAAGCGTATAAATAATTTGTCATTGTGTCAAACTGTGAACACGTGTGTTTTTTACTTTACGCACATTCATGTGTGTCTGTATTTGTGTAGATATTTATGTAGAAAATTTTTTATGTGCTGTTTCTTCCCTTTAGGCTGAGCGTCGCTTAAGTCCTGACTACAATACATATGAAAAGGCGTTACAATGTACAACGCGAACTCATCGTTGCCTACATGCTGCTCATGCTTATACGGGTATTCCATGTGCCGCTTACAGTAAGTATAATTATATAATTAAATTACAATAAACGAGTATCGTTAACGTAATTGAAAATAAAATTCATTTACTTACCCTGCTAGCATTTGGAAGATTGTTTTATCAAAAATCACCTAACTAAGTCTTCCTCGAGTACTTTTGACGATTAAAAACTGATTAAACACTTGCGCGCTTCAAAAAAATACTCGAAAATGAGTCGTGCTTATGCTTTAAAAGTAATTTATTTATTTATTTTAAAATATATGAGTCATAAATGAGTCGAAACTGATCAGAAAAGCGGGTAATAAAAAACTTCTCAAGAAGAGTCGCATGTAGGGTACCATTTTCTTCCGACAAAACTATCTTTTATGCTCTGAAAACGAGCGCATATTCTTGTTTTTTGATCACTTGAAAGTATTAAAAAAGAATCAAATTTAATTAAAAATTTCCAAAAATGCTAGCAGGGTAATTGTTGCAAGAGAAAATATACTTTATAAAAAGATTTATGTGATAGTATGTGTTAGAGTGTTTTTATTTTAGTTTGTTAGTGTCACAGTTCTTTAAAAGCGAATTTTAATATTAGTTGGAGAAAGAAAGAACAATAGCAAACACATTTAGTTATATTAAAATAATTTAAATCATTATGACACTATGACACTTAAGACTACTGTTTGAGTAGCCCAAATATTTTTGATATAATAAATAATAATGAACAAAACTTATTGTTAGTAATGTATTCCTATTTGCATGGTTTCTTACTTACGCTAACGCCAAAAGAAGAACCATTACGCTCATGTACGTTACATACACATAAAGCTGTACAAGACTGTTGTGCGCTTTCATGTAAATTAACAAATTAACCCCACCTTTATAGGAATTCAGTATCGTTCACGTACTGCCTCAAACCTTTCCAGTCAATACTTCTAAGGTGGACTATGTCTGGCAAAGAAAGAGAAACCTGGACAATGACAAAGAAAGTGCTCCATTGTTTCCATGTTCTCCATGTATGCCCTGCATGCATTACACTGCATAACAGTGATTTTGATGTTTAAACGAAAATGGCAGATCCTTATGTATTTATATCCCTTGATTTAGGATAAAGTGACATTTAGTATTTGCATAATTTAAACCAATTTTTATATTATTCCGTTAACATTTCACGAATGGTCTTTCGAACTTGAAAATACCTTTTGGATTATTAATCTACGCAACAATTTATTTCATGTGGATAGAGTCAAATTGTTGAATATATCAGGATATCTTACTGTTATTGTAAGAATGTTAAAATTCGTACGTTTTTAGTTTAGTCCTTGAAATTTTTTTGATTATAATTTTTATAGCCTAGTATTTAATCCTTGTGTATTTTTGTTCGCTGACTACGAAAATATTTAGTACTTTTGTAGCCCCTTTAGTTTCAGAGATATTATGCATTACATAAAACAAATACTTAAAATTTTTCTTTTCGAACGCCGTCCAAAAAAAAATGTTTTGGCGAATCGTTTATCATTTTTGTTTTGCAATATAAAATGGTTCAAGAGTTTACTCTTTCGATTGTGATTGCTTTACTTTCCAACTTGCTGTCGTTAAATATATTTTAAAGCCTCCGTGGTCTCCTGAACCTCTGCCTGGAAGATCGTATTATGTTCAGGCAAATGGAATTAAATCTTGTTTTTCTATGACAAATCCTAGTCCTGTACTTTCTCTTAGCTCCGAGTCTTCTGTGTAGGAGCAAACTCCCACGGGTGTTTGTTCTAGGGTTCGATTATAACCCTAGTTTAACGTACTTTGACGGACATTTAAAAACCCTGGTCATATTTGTCCAGTGACGTCATATAAACTATAAAATAAGGTTTTATTATGAGTACTCATAATCTTCTGAATTTTAAGAAAATTTAAGTAATACTTTGTCAATTGTGTTTTAAGAATTTTTATAAACTCCATTAGATCAGGGTTATATTTTCTCAAAAGTCACTTGTTTTATGATAGTGAATACGAACCTTTAGTATCGTTACCTTTAGTAGGGCAAAGCTGACTACGAAAATGAACACTATGCAGCGTGTGGTTTAATTTTTTTTTGGTTACTTATACTGAGTAATATAAGAACAAAAATAATGAGAACTATTGGACCATTGAATTTATTTTGTTTGCATCTATGATCACATACTGTACTTTATTTTAAAAGTACACATGTGGAACAGAAAATAATTGGAGCAATATTGAATTTTTGTAGAACGAATAATTCGCAAACGTTTGCTGATTGATTTACTCAATAAATTATCATGATTTGTAAGGTTTGTTACTTGCCGGTTTATAATGTTGCTGATTTTTTATTACACAAAACAAATATTTTTTTATTATTGTGTCGTTATTACCACTACAATTTTAGTAAGAACTAAGTAAATTATTCAAAACAATACATTTCAGTTTTTGCTTTTGGCACAAATAGACGTTTGTAATGATATTTGAATCCAATAGTTTTGCTTGCGTTCTTTGTCTTTGCAAAAGTATTTGTTTTGCTTTTGCTAATGTATAAAACGATTAAATTTTTTAAGTTTAACATGTATTAATACACTAATAATGCAAAATTATTATTTTACTTCTTCAGTAAAATACTTTGTAATAAATATACATTGAAATTGATTATTGAGGTGTTTAGCTGGAGCCTATATGCATTTCACTATTGCTAATGCTCTGAAGATTTAAAGATTTGCTTCCATACACCAAAAAATAAAATGGCATGTGCTTGAAATGTACATTAAAACAGAATTTCTTTAGAAAAATTAACCGGTGTTAACGTACACTTCAAGCACAAGTTATTTATTGCATAAGGTGGTTAGTGTTTTCAGGTAATGTTTGGCAAATGTTTTTTTTGTTTTCCTATACTGGATAAAAGTCCCTGCTTATTTTATTTTAAATATATATTTACAACATGAGTGGTGCGTATGAGTAATATACAATTAATTCAATAACACTCATACGCATCATATGCAAAAGCAGGTGAATACGCATCGACTTCATATACTATGCAAAAATTTTGTTTTTTATTATTATCAGCGTTGTCAACTTTTAAATTTCAAAAAGCACTGAAACCACTAAAAAAGCGCGTAATTTAAGTAAAAAAGCACTAAATTTTTAATTATTATCATATATTAAAAAAAATTATTATACACAAATATGCATATAAAAAATATAATAATCGGTTGACTTTGCATTTTTAAAGCTATAAATTTGAGACATCCGATACACATTTTAATTGTATAAGAATCAGTAAATTCTCAAATTAGTTTGACGAAGCCTTTTGTAGTTATTATAAAAATAATTTATGTTTAATAATTTTTCGTCAGGAAAATCACGTATTTTTCGAATTCAATCAAATTATAAATATCCTTTAATTCTCAATTGAAAACTCGATAGTGAACTAGTTATATTTTCCCTAGACTACACAAAATTTCGATATTAAACTATACTTGGGTAAATACTTCTATTATGTCTTCTTTGTTGCGTGGCAAAACATTTTTTATATTAATTATGATTTAAATGTTAAAGTTTAAGGGAAACATGGCGCTTATTTCTTCCACCAAGCCTTGTAAAAACTTGGTAGAATTTGTTTTAAATGCTCCATTTAAGTTCAGAGCTTATTTTTTTATATATATGTACATTTTCTCGAAAGAAAAAATAGGTGAGGAAATTTTTCTTCGAATTTTTGGTTTAGTGCCACCGACTCAAAACAAAAAGCACCGAAATGAACTTAAAAAAGCACTGAGCACTAACTTCAAAATTTTTCGCGTCGAAAATTTCAAAAAGCACAAAACGGTGCGAAAAGCACCGAGTTGACAACACTGATTATTATGCAAAATTATTCGTTTACAAAAAAGGAGTGGGAGAGAGAGAGAGGGAAGTGCAATCAAATTCTCCCGTTTATTTGATTTTAGATATTTAAGGCAAATAAAAACAATTTTTGAAACTTTGTTTTTGTTTCAATGGAAATTTTTTACTTTTCGACGCATTTTTGAGAATTGTAATCATAATGCTATTTTAAATAAAATATACATATCGTACCATAGGCGCAAAAAAATCTTAAGCGACATAATTTTCGAGCTTAACGGTCTTATTCACAAAAATTCCTTACACCAGCCTTAATCTGTAAATTACTTATGAAACAGATTTTGCTTTATTAAGCTCTAATAAAAATTTATATTCATAACTTAATAATATCAGTGAATTAATTATTAAACGATTTGGCTTCTTTTGTAATTTTATGTTGGCAATATCATGTCACTTTCGTTCTCAATTTATGTTTAGTGATGCATACAACGAAGAATCGATTATCTAGGTAGTCTGTTAGAGTCAAATAAAAAGTATATAATTACACAAAATGTGATTAAAATCTAACTTAAAATAAAGTTTTTTTTTTAACTTTTTATTAATAAATATTAAATAAAAAAATTTAAATGTTGTAAAATATTGTAATTAAACAAATTTATATTCGTCTGAGTATAGAGGTAGGCAAATACCCACTTTATTGTGGTCGATTATGCATCACTATTTTGTTTTAATTTTAAAGTGTTATTGTACATACATACAAACATATATATGTTAGCATGCAGTAGCATACAAACATACGTATGCTTGTACGTACATACATAAATACATATGCCGTTATGTGTATAATTCTATTTTACTTTTTGCCAATGAATGGGATTTCTTTCATTTGCGACGATGGTTATATGTACTCACATATGTATTTTTCTTTTTATTCGAAAGAAATTCATATATGAATTTCTTATAAGAATAAACAAGAAACATAGAAGAGAAAATCTCATATAAGGGCCGAAAAAATCAAAATAATATTCTTTATAATTGTTTAACAAACGCTTTAAGTAGCATAGAGGCTACATTAAAAATTTAAAAGTTCTGAAACGTTTATTAAACGTTTAATAGGCTGTTAAGCATTTATGAATAGTCTTTTTTCGATTTTTGCTTATTAATCTGTTATGAAGCGTTTATGAACAAGACGGCAATTTTTTAACGAAATTCGATTGCTTAAAATCATAGATAATTGATTTTCGTCAAAAAAAAAACGAAAAACGAACTCAAAACAGCTGTTTGTTGATTAAAATGCTTGCGAGCGAAAATGAGTGACATCTTGGGACAGTCAGTTAAGTTTTTATAATACAAAGTTTTTAGACGAAGCTAACCAACTAAAGGCTGGCTATATATCGATAAGGGAAAAATTTACACAAAACCATATCAAATCAATCTGATTTGGGCCGTTAAACGGACCAAGAGATATACTTTTCAGGAAACTTTAAGTACAATGTAATTTTAATGAATCCGATGGTTTTTGTCAATCTATTTTTTTTAAGTTCACTTACATTTTTGGACTTGAAAAGCTCAGTCTGAAGTGGATGAAATAATTGCATTGGGTTCTCATATATTTGTTTCATTGATGGATGGACTTAAAATCTAAAAAAAATAAATAAATTAGTTTTAAATTTTTTTTATATATATGAGTCGTTAAGCAGCTCCGGGTCGGGGAACATCACTCGCGTCATCGTAATTATTTCTTAAGTGCGGTAAAGCTCGTGTGTGTTGTTTGGCTTTCGAGAGTTTTTCGTCTCGGTTGACTGATCTGCCACGGATAACCGTATAATCTTGCGGTTTTTTGTGGAATTTCTTTAGCAACCACGTTGTCTACTTCCTATGTGAAGGCATAGGTCGTGTACAGTCAGTCACAAAACCTTATAAAATACTGCTAATACCGTCTTGGGCATATGGTCTACGTTACTCCGCCCATATTTGTGTAACACCATATTATGCAAATTTACTTTGCATTAATATGTTTAATAAATAAATAAATAAAATAAATCTTTGCTTTATTTAAAATTTTTTATAACTATATGATATTTACATACATATGCAATAAAAAAATGAGAAAATGAATTTTTTCGCCATTAACTGCAAAAATTAATTAAACACTCAAACTGTCAACTTTTTTTTTTTTGTTATACTATAGAGATTTTATCTTTCAATTTCGCATTCTGGGTGCTTCATTACTTTTGTGGGTTTAAAATATTAAGTTGTATTTAAAACTTGTTTAATTTTTTTTCTTCTTTTCTCTTGCTACTTTAAGATAAATTATACTTTTGCCAAAGAAAAGAAATAAGAAAAAAATAGAGCAAAAGAAAAGTAGAATTTAATTTGTGACATTTATTTGAAATTTTTGGTTAATGTTTATTGTTCTTTCTGCTGGTGCTTTCATTTTATTTTGCAGCTGATAGAATATTGTCATTATTCTTTAGATGAGAGGAAATGTGCGTATGCCCAACAAACAAAAAAGTCCAGTGTTTTAAAATGCAACATGTTGCATAATTTGCTTAGAAATTTAACTCAAAGATTAAATCTCAAGTATCTGGTTTGGGCAAGTATTGTGAATTATGTTTAATAGCAATTATCAATAATTTGAGCTTTTGTTTGTTGGGTGTTGGCCCATAAGTATTGTATATATACATATAAATTTAATAGTGTGTGTGTGCTGTTGCATTTTTAGTATCAACGCCACATGCTTGACGTTGATGCAAATGATCCCTTGATGTCAAAACCATGTGACGTGGTTGTTTGAGTTTATTGTTCTTTTTTTTTTTTTTGCTGTTGCATTGTTGTTGCAGCCGCATTCGGTTCTTATTGTGTTTTCATGTTTTTATATTTTAGAACATTTTAGTGAAAATGTTAAAATACTACTGTTTGTTCTTATGATTTATTTGGTTTTTTTTTTGTTGAGTAAAAGTGCTCTTCTTATGGTATTAATACATGCTACAATTACAACTTCAGCTTTTATTTAAAGCTATTGCCGCTTTGTTGGCTTGTCTTTCATTGCTGTTAGTTTTGAATGATGTAACTTTGCAATGCATCGCTTGAGGGAACCCATTAAACAAATGTGCCAAAGATTTAAAAAAAGATGTAAAAGCTACAGAAAAAAATTACGGTGTGCTAGTGTATACTTATGTACTTATATTGTCTTTTTGTTTCATGTTATATTTTCAGCATTTTTATATTGTTTTCCAAAACATATGTATGAATGTGATTTTTAAATCATAGTACTCTAATGCGTAGATTATTTTGGAAAAATTTTATACACTTTTAAAAAAATAAAATCTGTTTAATCCTTATAATTTTCCATGTATACTTACACTTAATATAATATGCTTTAGAGAAGCTGAACAATTTTTGTGCGCTAATCGCATAAATCACAAGGCAAAATCATTTTAAATTTAATCAACATTTTTAAAAATTACCTGTTTTAATAGGGAAAAATTAAAATAATTTATAGCAATTGTTCTCATTTATACATCAATTGATGAATGATCACTTCACACAGTGGGGAAAAAATAAAATAACTTTGAATTTTCTAAATGAGCCATCTCGGTTTTAAAATATTTTTAGTATATCAACCAGCAATAATAAAAAAGTATATCTGATTAAAGAAGAAAAATAATTTTTCTTTAATATTAGAAGACATTAGATTTCTTATGGAAAAGTATGTCATAAAATTTTTATTTATCAATATTTTACTTTAAAAACATTCATTTAGTTGGGAAATTGCGTTCTTTCTTAAAATAAAAATTTTTTTGGTAACTTTGCAGTATTTTTGTAACTTTTCGCCAAGCGCAAATTACTGTTTTATAAATATTTAAAAGCACAAAAGGCCTCAAGGTAATGCGATACAATTTTTTAATTGCAATCTGGTGATTTGAGAAAAATTTTATAAATTTAATTTTAAATTTTATATCTTCAGTAAGTCACGTGGACTGAATTTTGAAATACTCTAATAAAATGTTGTTGAAATAATTTTATTTCTGTGATATTGAGTTAATTCACAATGAGTATATTAAAATTTTAATGTGGCATCATTGTGCCATCTTAGTTTTTTCATTGTGAGTAGGCAATGATATACTGTGTGTATATCAAAGTCAGGCAAACACACATACATGCATCAATCTCTAACTAAATTAAATATTAACCGATTTTAAGTTTATAAGCGGATATAAAAAGAAAAGACCAAGACCTTTCGAGCCATATATGTATATATATATTGTTTCAGTGAATTGAAGATGTACATATGTCTGTATTTTTTCACCACATAACTTTTTCGTTTTTTTCGACAATTTTCTACTTTGAACTCGTTCGCAGGTATTTTTTTTGTCACATTGTGTTATTCATATAAAAATAAAATGTTTTTGCAACTATTTTCTCATGTCTCATGTCTTTAAATAAAGTTATTCTATTACAATTGTAATAAAACTGAATTAAAACACAATATGCACCCTGTATTTAATTTTTAAACTACACAGTATAATACTACATTCAGTCGTCAGGACTCCGAATGTATTTTGTTGTTGTTGTTGTAATTTTCAGTAATTTTACAATTGCATTTTCTAGTTGGGAATACAAAGCTGCAAAGTTATATCACACATGTCCGTATTTTAAACTGACACATGTGGTGCAAATAATAGTTGTTTACTCAATGTCGCTTGTTTTTGCTTTGTTTTGCGATGACTCCCTAAAACACACGACAAAACTGCTTGCAAAAAATAATAATAACATTCTACCACACTGTGCATCTAAGATTTATAAAAACGTACACTTGCAATTCATTAATTTCTCTTTTCTGTAATTTTCTCTGTAATAACTAATAAACATTATGCATTTTTTTTTACCCCCGACCAAAAATAAGGGGTGTTATAAGTTTGTCTGTCAGGGCCCAGTTACAGAACAAACGGCTGGAAAAATTTTGATTTAGTGATTTTTTGGTATTTCTCCTTGGGAGGAGACTTTATCGAGAGTGTTCTGAGCTATGTTTGAAAAAGAAATCAGTCCAGCCATTTAGAAGATATATTTTCTAGATATATTTGGATCTGTGTGTCTTTGAGGCCGTAGCTCCCAAACGGCTAGACCGATTTTAATTTATTTTTTTTTTCGTTTTAAAGGTGACTTGATCTTTTATCTTCTTGAAGAAAATTAGTCCAGTTGGGAGGTGTTTAAAAAATTTTTTGATTTTTGTTATTAATAAAATTAGTTGCAGGGATTTTTTTCATATGTTAAAAAGCGGTCCTGAAAAGGAAATCAGATCAAAGAATTTCCAAAAATGATTCAGTGATTTATGCAACGTCATATTTTCATACACTTGTTGCGGTCCAGAAAATGTATACTAATTATTTTGTAAAAGGCAGTACTTGTAGGGGAGGGGGTGGTATACAAAAATCCGAAAATAGTGTTATGTAAAACATGTTGATATGTGAGTGTTGATATGGTAGTCTTGTTGATATAGAAGTGATTTGTTGAATTTTCAACAAATCTATTTTCTATTATTACACAATATTATTTCATATGTTGATGTACATACATACTATTGTCGTTTTGATCTATATTGTGGAATAAATTGGACAATATTTTCATAGAAAATATTGCCCAATTTTCCTGACAGTGAAAAAGTAAACAATTTTGCCAACACATTGCAAAATTGTTTTAATTGTACAATAAAAATCAAAAGTGTTTTGATATTTGCCAATCTATTGTGCCACCTTCGAAAATGACATACACATTGGAGATATTATTGTGCAATATGAAAAATTGCGCAATTATATTGCACGTGTGTGGGCCGCTTTACGTTATTCATTTCTGCAATATTGGAACTCACAGAAAATTATAAATATCTCTTTTTCCCAAATATTACTCAGTTCAGAAACATTTAAGTCCTAATTGTGTAATAGCTTAGACAGATGACAGCGGTAATTTGCATTAGTAAGCACTAATGTGAATAAAAAATTTACGCTGACGGACGACTGTTATTTGCATTAAGTAAACCGCTAGCAAAATCTGTGCATCCCTTATGTACCACACACTTCGATTATTTTCCTTGATTTTAATACTTCTTTTCTCTTTTTCTAAAAACAATTAAAATAACTTACATATATTTCCTGAAAACGAAAACAATTTGCAAAGATTTGATTGATTGTTGACAGTGTTACCATATGTGAACGGTGCTACCATATGAGGGCGGTGCTATCATATAGATAAATTCAGTATTAATTCACTTGCATTTAGTGCATTTCCGGTAAATCTAATACGCATTGGAATGGGTATAATTCACAAATTAATTTGAATTAAGACAGTTAATGCAAATTAACGCTGTCGTCTGTCTATGCTATAAATCACGTCACCAAAATTATTTTTACAAGAAGGTAAAAAAAAAATTTTAAAGTTAAAAATTTTTTTATGTATTTTTTTTTGCACATAACTATTAAATAACTTCATAAAGTTTAATATAATTGGAAACTGTTTAACTTAATAAACTAGTGTCTGAATCAAATAGTTCTTTTAAGTATTTAATGGTTACGCTTCATCAGGCAAATATTCGTCAAAAGTGACCATATCTTAAGAATTATAAAAGGCCAAGCAAACCTTGAGTTTACATGCTTTTCTCTGGTGGTGCATATGCGTGAAATACAAAAACAATATTTTTAACATTTTTAAAAAATTTCTTTTGTTTTCAAGTAATAATAGCAATAACAACTCTAAATAATCTCTTTTCACTTTGGCTTGATGAATGAGCTTCTATTGTTAAAAATCTTAAACATGAAAGTTAGTTTGAAATTGAATTGACATTTTTTTTTATTTTCTTATTTAATTTTTATTAATGACAAATATTTTCTAGCTTAAATTCATTAATTTCTTTTCCTTTGTTTCACATTTCTTTTCTTTTTAAATTTTTTTAATTCTTTTATATTAATTTTTTTTTGTTCTTTTGCAGTTCCCATGATGAATCATCATACAATGCCGAAATTTGGTTTTGGACCATACAAAAAAACTGGTGTGGGTAGTTTCTATCTACCTAAAATTCTTACAACTGGCACCGGTTGCAGCGGGAAAGTTGCACTCGAACTATCACATGGAAAGAGCAAACAATTAATATCACTGCCGTCAGAGAAGCTGGACAGTAATAAACGATACTTTGTCACATTCACCGTTAAGGAAACGGAAAAGGACAAACAACAGGCAAGCAGCAATTGTGAACATAATAAGACATGTAGTCAAAGTGCAGCAAGTAATTGTGCAACAGCTTCAGAGGGCATATGATTTAAAGATTTGAAGCACGTACATATAGTGTGTATGTTAGTAGTAAGCCAAGTTTACTTATGCTTTATTGTTATTAGATAAAGTTAGGAGAGTTAAAAAAAAAATTCTTTAAACTTTTTTGTTCGTAAACATGTTTTAATTTAATATTAAACTTCTAACCAATATTTGCTTGGTTATTCTGATATTTTTATTCGTATACATTAATTACTTTTTATGTAAATGATTGCATGTACATACATACATATAAATATTATTTCAATATTGGTACATTGTTATTTCTTCAATTAAATTTTCACAACTCATTATAATAAAATAGTATATGTAAATGTTTTTCTTTAAATTTTTTTATTTTTTTTATAAACTGTCATATGCTTCAGCAAAGAATTTATGTATTTCATTAGCTTAATATAGAAAGGCCTTAACTAGTTATTTTTTTGAGAACAAAATTTTTGCATTTTTCGATACAGTAGATGTTCTTCTATAGAAATATACAAAAAACTCCATTTCGAAAATATAGTGAGTTAGGTCCTTTCTATGTTAAGGCAACGATTTATTTATGTTTTCAAAATAAAAACATCTTAGTTTATTGGTATATGCAGAGCACAATAACATGTTAGTTTACATATCATTTGCTTTTTGAGAGTTTGTTATTTATTTTATTTTTTATTTTCAAAGAAAGTTGTAATTGTATTAAAACAATGTATTTCTTTTAACTAGCTTTAAAGTTTTTGCAAAACAAGTTTATTTTCTAAAGTCATTTATATGTTTTAAGTCCGACAAAGAGTTTGTTTGGATTAAGTTTAAAAGGAAACAGGAAATAATTTACAAACTTTATTTTATCAAATACAATTCAAGAATATTTTCAATTTGTAAAATGATTTAGCTAATTATTTTCTTATTTAGTTTTTATTATTTTGTTATTTGTTTTAGTCAGAAATAAATTCTTAATCGGGCTTAAGTTCAGTATTTTTTTCACATCTTTTGAAACTCACATTAATTAATACAAATATCTCATTCAATAAGAATTGAAAATACTGAACTTAAGCCCGATTAAGAAATTATTTCTGATTAAAATTCACTACAAACTACAATTATATTTAATATGTATCAATTATTTGTTTTCTTTTAAAAAGTATCTTGTATAAAAATGTCCTTAAGAAGCATCTTATCAAGAAGAAGCATAAAAAATTTTTTATAAAAAAAGCTTTTTGAAAGTCCTTTAAGGAAAAAAAGTTTCAAGGGTACTTTAAACAAGGTACGTCATATAAAAAGGTGCTATTTAGTTTACCCTAAAAAAAATTATAAAAAATTGCTTTTAGGAAAGTACTTTAAAAAGTATCTTTAAAAAACTATATATCAAAAGTATTTTTTAGAAAAGTACCTTTAAAACAGTATTTTCTAAAACAGATAGCTTTCAAAAAAGTAATTTGGAAAGAATTCATATAAAACTCATACTTAAAAGTGCAATTAAAAAAATTATCTTCATAAAAGTACATTTTAAAATTGTTTTTTTTTAGAGAAAAGTACTTTTAAAAATATACATTTACGAGAATATTTTCAAGAATAGTTTTGAAAAAAACATTTTAGAAAGTATATTTTCTCAGAAAACTTCGCTTCGAAGCAACTTTCTCTTTCACTTCTACGCAACTTTCAAAAAACGTACCTTTTTAAAAAACTTTCCTTTAAAAAAATACTTCAAAAAAGGCAAATTTTAAAAATGGACCTTTTAAAACAGTACCTTTTGAAAAAAGTGTCTTTTACAAAAAGTGCTTTTTGAAAAAAAAAACTTTAAAAAAGAACTAATTAAAAAAGTAGCTTTTGAAAAAATTTGTTTTACAAAAATGTACCTTTAAAAAGTATGTTTCAAAACAAGTACATTTAAAAAAAATACCATTTTAAAAGGTACCTTTAAAAAAAAGTTTTATAAAAGTACGTTTTCAAAAAAGTACGTTTTAAAAAATTTTTTCTAAAAAAAGTATTTTATAAAAAATGCTTTAAAATATTTCTTTTAAATGTGAATACGATAAAAAAAATGCTGTTATTTTAATTGTTCCGCAAGTCAACTTTGAGTAAAATAGTTCTTAAAAAAATAATCCCCCTTATTATACAGGGTGACGCAGAATGAGCTATATGGTTTAAGTGGTTTATAACTTTTTTATTTATGCGATTATTGTATTTTTTTTTAATTTTTTAAGTATTATTGGCGAATTTTTTCCAATTAGCTTTGAAAAATGTTATGGGCGATTCTATTCTAGACAACTTTAAACATCAATTTTTAAATCACGCTATCTGATAATTTTTTGATGCCAATTTAAACTACAATATCTATATTTTATAATAATATAATTTTTGTAGACGTAAGCTTTTAAGCTTTATTTAAAAATGTAAATTTGTTGTGCACTTCGAAGCATTAAGAAATATAGATTTGGCGCGAACAGAATATTCAAGTGCAAAACAGCTGTTATTGTTAAATTGTGATCATATTTTTATTTTGTATATTAAGCTGCAAACATTTATCAATCAGCGATATAAAAAAAAGTAAGTAATTGTTTTTAGTTCATCCGAATTATTCATTTTAAAAATCCAATGTTAACATATAAAAGTCTACTTTTTTCATAGAAATGAAATGCCAATGTTTTGAAACTTTATGGAAATAAGAAAAAGTCAAAGACAAATAGAAATCTATTAAAGTGAAGTGTATATTCTGGTTAGTGTTGAAATTAACGTTAATTGAAAATGGTTGCACCCGTCATCATAATATTTGAATGACGGGTGCAACAGAAATTACTTTTAGCGTTATTGTAAAATTGATCATATTTCATATTTTCATTGTCATTTTCATATTAATCATATAGGCAAATATGGCGACTGTTCAACAAAAGTGCAGACGGAAGCAAAAACAAAATCCTGAGAACCATTTGCAAGGGGAAAGAGCTCGTGACTCCAAACGGAGAGCAGCCATGTTGCACCAGTCATGGCTTAAAGAGCAAATTTCTTGTTTTTTGATTATATTTCTCTACGGTGTTTGATTTGATAATCGTCGTCTGATATCTCACCTGTTACAATAAAAAAGAATAATACAAAAAAAGTTTAAAAATTAACAGAGTTTTGTGTTTTTGTGGTGTGATCTTATAAAAGTTGGCCAATTTGGCTGCACCCGTCATGCACTTTAAAGCTCTCTCGTGGCTATTTGATCGTTTCATATAAATTCTTGTAAATAGATAACATAGTATATGTATATAAAAATTTTACAGGGTGTTTTTTTTAGAGGTATAGAACTTCGAATTGAAATAAAACACAAGAAAATCGTTTTAATGTCCATCAATTTGGCTTTATTGGAAGGATAATTTTATGCCATTAATGTTTAAATATGATTTCGGGCATCTGGCCGCCGCGGCTGGTTCGAATAAAGCCAATTCTACAGGTCCAATTTTCAACCACTTTTTCGAGCATATGGGGCCGTATGTTGGCAATAACGCCACGAATGTTGGCTTCCAAATCCCCTAACGTTTCTGGTTAGTTGGCGTAGACGAGCGACTTCACATATCCCCAAAGAAAATAATCCAATGGTGTCACATCACACGATCTTCGTGGCCAATTGACAGGTCCATTCCGCGAAATTATGCGCTCATCGAATGTTTCCTTCAATAAATCGATTGTGACGTGCACTGTGTGGCATGTAGCGCCATCTTGTTGGAACCAGAACTCATCCACATTCATGCCATCCAATTCGGGAACAAAGTAGTCGGTTATCATGCTCTATACCGGTCTCCGGTGGCGAATCGATTCATTCGGGTCTTCTTCAACACTTTGCTCTACAGCGGCAATTGTTTCTTCGGTGCGCACTGTTCGACGTCTCTGCGGATGCGTATTATCACATTGAGTAAACGTAGTGCGAAAACGATCCATGGTTAACCGAATTAATTGCTCTGATGGACGATTATGTCGACCATAAAATGGACGCAGCTAGCGGTAAACTTCGCGAACTGAACCATTATTTTCGAAATAAATTTGCACGATTTGCAAGCGTTGTTCTTTTGTCAACCTGTTCATGATGAAATGGCAAACCAAACTAAATATTAATCACTTGACAGCTGACAAAATGGCCGCCAGTTAAAAAAGTGATGCCAACTTAAAGTTCCATACCTCAATAAAAAACACCCAATACATCTACTAGAAATAAATTAATTGAAAATGTGTTTCTTTCTATAAGTAAAAATGTTGTACCCGTCAGAATAGAATCGCCCTTATGCTGTAAATGATGTCCATTTTCTGCTTCACACATACATGCTCTGTTTAGCATATTTTCAAAAAAATATGGGCCAATTATGTTTTCGGAGGATACAACGCACTAAATAGTGTGATTGTCGCTGATGAACTGCTCTTTGATTTTCCGTAGCCCAAACCTTGCATATTTGCTTGTTGACATACCCATTTAACGCTCATTACCAAATTGTGAATAAAGTCTGGATTTTTTGTGTCAACACAAAATACTGACTGTTGGTTTGAAAAATAAAATTCAATTATTTTTGTACTTTGTTCGATCGTGTAATGATTTATACTTATTTCCCCAAGTCTACTTCACAATATGTTGAAAAAAAAACAAAGAAAGAATACTAATTCAAAAATTTATAAAGAATTCAAGGCATAAAAATCATTCTGCGTCACCCTGCATTTGTAGTGTTCAACATTGTCGTAAATTTTGACTCAATACCACTTTAACATAAAGCCACTACAAAATTTCTTATTCCCTTACAGTCCTATGATGACATCTACTAATAACACTAGTTTAGAAAATTATATTTTTTCATGTACATTTGATGAGAAATAATTTTCCTTATGTATTTTCTTCTGCTGAATTCGAAAATCAAGGTTAATTTTTTAATGGAACAGTTATCGAGAAATTGTAATTTCTTAAGTTTTTCAACCCTTTTTCACTTGACAGATTATATCTCGAGGTAGAATGTCCGATTGGGCCATTCTTGGTATTAAAATGCAAGGTATTGTGATGACAAATAAACGCGTTTAATCGGATCTTTGATTAGTAAAGCGGTTCAAAATATATCGATGAAAATAGGGAACACTTTCCAAAAAAAAAATCATATTATGCAGTGATTCTATTAAGATAGAAAAGTACAAATCGTAAAAAACGTCTAGTATCTGTTCATGTTCGTAAAAATAATACTTTTACGTAAGAATTAAAATCAAGCAAAAGAAAATCGACCGAAAAATTTCAAAGTTATAAGCAATTGAGTGAATAAAATAAGTAGATAAATATGTACTTTGTAAGCCATTAAATGGGTAATGGGTAAATGTAATGAGTAGTACCCATTACAAAATCCTGAAAAATGTTTGCTGAGAAGTAACGCTATGTTGTTACTTGTGTGTATTTGAATGAATTAAAAAACATAAAACAGTGCAACTGAAGTAGATCTATTGTATCGCTTGCCTGGTGCTAGAGCACTTCATCTAGACCTGCTCTCCTAATGAATTTTAAAATTGTCCATGGATCTTATAGTGAGTCAATGTAGTTACTTTCAATCTTGCGGCGATGCAATAAAAAATTTTTCGGAGACTTGAAAAATATGCTGGAGGGTTATTCTGAATTGCTTTGCGCAATTTGAATAATGTGTGTTATTATTACTAAATCTCTTCTATAGATGTGACCTTGGTGAGGGGAATGTAGAGTAAAGGGTCAATCTATAGTTGAGATAATAATCATAATCGCTCGTAAAGGCAATTATGATTATTGGGTTTAAATGGATGAAAAGAAATCAATTAATTTCTTGGACTGAGTTGTGGGAGTAATTGGGGTAATAAATGCTCACCTTTCCTTTCAGTTAACCAGTTTAAAAAAAGGGAGCGATGAAAGTTCTTTTCTTCTTCAGGGTTTATTTAGAATTTCACTTGTGATTTAGTTAAATAAGTAAATAGATTTTAAGTACAATTAGGTAGGCAACACTACTGAAGTAAACCTTTTGACGGGTGATAAGTAAGTAAGTTTAACAAATATATAAATTAGAACCTTTCGGTTGTTTTCGAGCAAAACCGATTCAAAGTAAAGCTACATTTCTTTCGTTTTTTTGTTTGTTCTAAATTTTAGTGTTACCATATTGTAGACATTTTATTCTATAATATGATAATTTTAGATAAGTTAATTTAAAAAAAAGTATGTGTTAATTCGTTCAATATTTAGTGTCCAATGTTGTTTGGACACAATTGAAACGCGATGCGAAAGAAAATTGGTATTCTGTTAGACTTTCGCAATCGCATTCGCAATTTATTTCAAATCGTAAATATATTGTTTGTGTTTGGCTGTGAAAATTTTTTATAAAATTTATTTAGGAAATTCTGTAAGAAAAAAATAATAAAAATGGATTCTGTTGCACTGTGGTTCGACGACGAAGAAGGACATAAGCAAAATGAAAGGATACAGAAAAGATTGCTTAGAAGCAAATCCGATATTCAAAGCTTGAATGAAAAAATGTAATTTATTTTGATGCTTGTGAAAAGTAAACGTTTATTTATGCAGAATATGTCTTTTTTATATATTTCATACTTGGTCCATCCTGCAGCTTCTCTAATAGGTGGTGCATTGTTATCTAGATCTTCAGTTAACGTTTGCCACAAAGTATTTGCCGACCGACGTGCATTTGGTGTTTTCAAATGCCCTCTTGCCAATTGGCTGTACTTATTCATAAATTCTATCATAATTCTGTCCCTGAAGTAAATAATAAATATATTATGAATAAATAAATTAAATATTATCTTTCACTAACACGTTTGTACTTTGCGAATCCTACTTTGTTGTCGAATAAAATTTACGAATGTCAAATGTCAAATGTGTTTTCGCAATCTAGAATACCGACTTGCCAACTTTTCCCTTTTGAAATGCGATTAAAAAAGAACTTTGCGAATATCGCAATACATAATAGAAATTGTTCGCATTTATGTATTTTCGCATCGCATTGATTTTCGCATCGCAATTCAGAATAAGCCTCCTGATATCAATTTCAGTTTGAACTAAATGAGAATTTTATCGTAACTTATTTATCATACAATATTTGTTAGTTTTGACTTTTTGAAAAGTTAAAAATGCTTTGTTATGCATACTTTGGAATGATGAAGATGCTTACCCTTATTCTTTTTTTTTGTCGCTAGGACGATTAGGTTTATTCTTTTTAACAAAAATCTATATGACTAATAGAATATGTTGAATGCAAACAAACACTTTGTCCCTAAAAGACAACTGGTAGTTGACGGTTTTGTTACCTAGCGATATTAGCTCTCAGTTGATAATTATCACAACATGCTTAATATTTTCCCTTGAATCTGTTTGTTGTATTTGGTAGATGTCATTGTTATTGCTGTAAATTTTTTTTCTTCTTTTTTTTGCAAACAGATAAGCGTTATTACTAACACTTCTCCTCTTTTACTTTCTTATTACAAAAACATTCGCTCATTCATCTTGAGCATATTAAGTTGTAGGTACCTGTGCCTTCAAAACGGAAACGTAAAAAAAATAAATTAAATTTCTTTGAATTCTTGAAAGCACTTGGTACTTGAAAGTTATTATATGCACATGAATTATACTTATAATATGCATAAGTTCAGATACAGTGTTAAAACATGCACGCTATAGCAATTAAATAGAAAAAAGACATTGAGGTGAAATATTTCTGTTCTACTTTTTTTTGGTTCCTTATTTGCAACCATTTGCAATAGAAAGAAAAGAGACAGAACAAAATTTGGTAAATATTCCATCTCTACTGCACCATCGCAAAATATACCTGAACATGGGCATCGCACGTGTTCACTACAACAAAAAAGTTTATGAATTTTTCATTTTTACTCTGTCGGGGTCATGTCCATATCATGCTCAAGTCTATGGCTAGTGAAGACGTAGGGTAATCATTTCAATTTAGATTTAAAACAAAAAAAAAATTATAATTTTATTCCTTGCCAGCAGTGCCAAGGCAGCGATATATTTGTGTTACAAATATATATTCCTCTCATTGTTAGCGACGTTATGCCTGCTGTAGGGTATGCATAAGTGTGACGAATATCCTCATGTGATTGCCAAAGTGTTGTTAACAGCAGACAATTACTTTATTATGAATTGAGCACTCGAGTTCTTTTTACAGTTTTCCATGTGCATTGAAATTCTGCGTTTTATTTTTTTTATGTGAACATATAATTCATAATTCCTCTTAAGTTCAAGTTAGCGCTCTAGCAAGGCACTTATGTATGCATACACTGCTCAACATACATAAAGTAACACCCTTAAATAAGATTATAGCATAATAGTTATCTTATTCACTTTAACAACTTTGCAAATGAAATAGTGAAAAAATTTACTAGCAATTCACTTTTCCAACAGCTGCTGTTTATTCCACTAAGGTTGCAGAAAAAAATTGATTTTAAATCAAATAAAATTTATTTTAACTATATATTCGACTATAGCTATTATGCGTAGTATATTTGCTATATGTGTATGTTTTATTTTTTTGCTTATGTACCTTTTATGATTAATAACTGCACAACTTAAGTAAAGAAGAAATAAAAAATTATTTAGAATTGAAGAAAAGAAATTGAACGCGTACACAAGTACTTATTCTTTTCTTCTTTTACTTTTTTCCCCCTTTAAACATCAAAGTGATGTTGAAGGAGTAGAGGAAAATAAATCTACATTCTCCCTTAAAAATGAAATGCTTACTAATGTGGTGGGGGTAGCTGCTGTAAGTATGTATGCATGTATTCACAATAATACAATTTGCATAAGCACCGCTATATATATATACATGCATCTATTTGATGCGAAACTTGCTGCTGGCAGTAGTATTATTTTTCCTAAAAGTATGCAAGAATATTGTATAGAACTACAAAATTGTTTATAAAAGTTCGATTAACTGTTTACTATTGTAATGTCTCTTGTGAACGCTTTAAGAAGTTTTATTATTTAATCTATTTATTTCCTTTTTGCATTAGTTATTCCTGTTATTTATAACAATAAGTTTAAATTAAATCAAAGGCATTACTCAATAAAAATAAAAATGTGTCGTTCGTTATCTCATAAAATGTTAATGTAAAAAACTAAAATAAATATATTTAATGTAATATACTTATAAAAATCAAAGTTATGTTATAAAATATTTATTTAATTGCGGAGTTAAAGTATGTAAGTATGCATATATTTGTTTCTAAGATATTTTTTAAGTAGAAATTATAAAATTATATGTAAGTGATCGATCATCTTATAACAGCAAATAGTATTGAGGCACGCACTTCTGAGTGAAGCCTTTTGATTGTTTTTGCCTAAACATTTTTTTAAATTTAAAAGATTTGAAATTACTAATAAGTGTAGAGCTGGCAAACAAAACCAGACTAGTCCCATTAATTGTTTTTTACAGGAGAGGCAAATAACTGAACTACTTAAAGAGAGACTAGCTAGGAAGAGTTAGTTTTTTTTAAGGTGGGATCGAACTAGTTTTGAATGAAAATATTTCGTGACATCACAGATTTGTACTAGGATAACCCGACAAAAAATTATAAAAATGATTGAAATTTCGATATATTAAGCCCTGCGTCCTAACAATATCTATCAAATTATTTGAAGGTTTTTAAGCATTTTAATTTCAATTCAATAAAAGTATTATATGTACTTAATTTAAATTTCTAATCAAATTAAGTATTTTGTAACCAATTTTATTATCTTATAATTTATAAATTTGGGATAATATTATTCTTATGAGTCGATTGCGGTTAGAAAACGAATTTCAGTTGCCACGTTAATTGGCAACGCATCAGAAATTAAATTAAATATTCACCCCTATGGTGAATAAATTGTGAAATTGTTGTTCCCATGGAATTTTCATTCCCTATGTATGAATGTGAATGTTCCCACTATCAATGCGTATTGAATGTAAAAAACTGGAAGAAGGCTTAAAAATAAATTGAAAATCAAACAAATTAATTTTAGTTAAAAGAAATATACATATTTTGGGTATCAAATGAAATGTTATTGAGTGTAGAGTTTTGTTTTTAAATATATTAAGTGCCCGTGAAAAATTCTTTACTATACGAGTACCACAGCCATTACTGCATGTAAACCAAAGAGATTCATGGTCAATGAAAACAGGTCTTGCAAGGAGTTATTTGTTATAATTTATTTATTGATTTTGTCCTAAACATATTTATTTATAACTTTTAATATAGAATTTATAAAATATATATAATATATATATTATATATAATATATATATAATATATAATATTGAATATATTGAATAAGTATAATATTGAAATTACGCAGTATATTGATTCAGTTCGCCCGCAAAAATAAAGTGCGAAAAAATCCATGCGAAAAATATTATTCACGATAAAGGGAATCGAGAAAGGGAACATATATCATGGGAAAAATTATTCACAATTACAATTTGCGGAAAAGGGCAAATATTAAGAGAGGAAGATAGGGGTGATTATGTATGACAGCTTTCTTCTGCTGAACATACATATACATATATGCTTATGATAGATTGAGATTTTAGTGGAAGATACAAACTGAATTCATACTAGGTGGTTGCAAGGGATCAGTTGACTATTTTCGCTGCTTGTAGTTTGAATATACCTGGAATGTTAAGACACATTTTTCATTGCATTTTAATGGCATTGCAAGTATAAATTTCTCAAAGCGAATTGAGCTGAGTATACCTTATATGAAATTACCTTGTGAAAAATACTTCAAAAACTACTTGTCATATTTATGATTATGCAACGAAATCATTTTTCGATGGAAAGAATTAAGTACAACTCAGATAAAATTTTTTTTTTCAGAGAAATCTATTTTTGAATGTAGTGTGATTTTTTTCTTCTAAAAATAAACTGTCAAAATACATTGAAAAATAAATTTGTGCAAACATATATTTTGTCTGAAATGAATTTTAAGTATTTGTTTAGCTTTAACGGACAATTCCAGTGCTTTAGAATAATTGTCTTTACTGTGTGTAAATGTTATTGCTTTAAATAATTTTTAACTAACAATTTTTTTAGCTTCAAAGCATACTTTTGCCTTCCTAATGAAAGGGTTGTAGTTTATTTTAAAATTTGATAATTTAAAAAATTTTTGCTTTAAAAATTTGACAGTAATTAAAAATTTGTGGTTGTCATATTAGCAAATGGAATGAACACTTGTCAGTTTAAAATTTTTTCTGTAATATAATTTTGGCAGTGCAACTAAAGTTGGGTTGCCAGTATCTTTTTATTTATTTTATTCTTATTTAATTTTAACTTTTGTTTGAACTTTTGAAATTTGTGGAAAACTTTTGTTAGACAATTGTTATGAAATAAATTAAAGCAATTCTTGTATTCTATAGCATTTCAAACAATTTTAAATTTGCTAATTTCCGCGCGAATCAGTTGAGTGGAAATATATCGTTAGCTTAATACGAAAAGGCCCCAACTCATAATTTTCCCAAATCAATATTTTTACATATTTGGATAGACCATTACTAAACTAAATCAAAAAAAATTAATAAAACTAATATAACACTAAATTTGTAAAGTGTTTTTAATAAAAATTGCGTTAAAAAAATTTTGAATCAATATTTCATATTTTTTTATTTAGTCTTTTCCTCCTCCTGTAAACTATGAAAAATATGAGTTAGGGCCTTTTCGTATTAAGTCAACGATATATAATATATGTCACAAAATTCTATCGATGTATCAGTTGAAAAAAATTTTAAGGTAATCATATGAGTTAAAATCTAATGATTTTATGGATTGTGCTACGTTTAAAATGCTTGGTGATGGAGGCTTTGCCAGAAATGACCATTAACCTTAAATATAGTCGACAGTACCACACTGCACTTTATATACTGCGCGAGCTCAGCATCCAGAAAATCTCTCGACAAGTTTTGAATGAAAGCTTGTCTAAAAAATGTTTTTTTTTACTATTAATGTAATTATTTTATATAAAGAAAATAAATATGGTGATTATTCGTTCATACATTTTAATTATCAAAATATTTTTTTAATGTTCCGCTTTAATGTTTTTTGATTGCTTATAGTCAGCCGATTAGAGATACAACTTCCTTATATTTTATTATTTATTGTGTAGAATCACTTTCTAAATTTAAGCAGCTACTCACTTAAAGTAAGTTTAACTTTAAACATACAACAAATCATATCCAATTGTGCAATAGTTATACACAAAGCAACATACGTATGTATATATACGTTTAGGACGACAGCATACTACTTTTATATCTGCTTAGACTCTTATTAGTTGGAATTATATTTACACTATTGATCTCAACTTATCATCTTCCTATCGGAAGTTTAATGCTTATAAGAAGTGCATTCAATTTAAGCTCAACAAGGCTGACGAGGAAGATAAAAAGCCCTCTACTGAGTTATTCTGGCTGCCATTGAAGCACTTAATTCATATGAATTTAGCTCTCAGTTTATTTGGGAGTGGCCAGACTTACCAGAATAGAGTTTAGCACAAGCATGTTTGCATTAGAACCATCTCCTTTGATTGGGATGTAAAACCAAAATTATTCTGAGTCTCCCATGTCAATAAGTAAACATAATCTAAGCTCGCTTACCGGCTTCCTCAGTGCTTTTTCTAGGTTCAGGAAACACCTTAGCTGACTTGGCATTGAAAGTAGCGACCAGTGTTGTGATTATGACGACAAAAGTCCATATTTTATTCAGAAGAACTGTAAAGCTTTATGAAAAAGAAGACATAGCATGAGCCAATATCAATCTTAAGATTCCTCAGGAACTCAATTCTAGATGAAATGTCCCAGCACCTGGCAAGGAATACCATCCATCTTAATGTGAATGGCGTCGTTGACGTTACATCAAAACGAGAGTAAAAATTGTCACTTGTCTACTCTTTATGGACAACAATTCAGAACTATTAACATCCCAGTAAAAAAAGAGACTTCAAAAAAGTCATGAAAATGTGGAGTTTACGATGCGGAAGTAGTGCAAATTTCGATCCGATCTAATGATTTTTACATAGGGTTGTCATTGCAAGAAGTTCTCTTTTTCGATGCCTGGTCACTGAATTGGAAGCGATATTAAGAAAAATTCCTTTTTTTGTGTTCTATGATAATATTTTCATCTAGGAAAAAGGGTAAATAGTTGCCTTTTTTAACAATTCGTTTCTTTTTATAGGAATTTAAGCCAGAAACAGTGTTTTCATATAAATTTCAGCAAATAACTTTTAAATTTTAGACTAAAAATAATTCATAAATTTCTTTAAAAAAATAAATTTTTTTAAATTCTGGTGAGTATTTTCTAACACTATGGAGGAGTTACAAGGTTTTGTGTGACTAAAATAAGCTTCTACATGGTTTTTTGCTCACTCTCGGCAAATTAAAAATATCGATTTTTTGGAAGCAATGAAAATGTACTTCCGCTAGAATGACTTCCATTTTTTTCACTGGGATGCTCCATTAATTTACAACGCCTTAGAGATTATTAAGAGATTGTTAAGAGACAAGATTCAATTGTTGTCGTTGAAGAGTAGACAAGTGTCAATATGTACTGTCACCTTAATGTGATTTTGACGACGCCATTCACAATAAGAAGGAATATTTTTTATTCGCAGTTATCTGTTTTTCCCGTAACAAATTTAAATCCATTCATTCATTCACTGCTACCAACTGGTTTAAAATATTTCAATTGACCTTTAAAAGACTAGGAAAAGTTAAATTGCTGCAAAATAAATTTTTTACTGAGGATAGAATTCGTCATTTTAAATAATAGCTACTTCAAACGTGTAATTAAACACTGTAAGGAGTTTCTATATTATATCATAACGAGCTTTTTAATTGTTTACTTTAATTTCTACCTAAAGAAGTAACATTTCGGGACTGAAAGCATAATAAACAACTTATAATTGTTATTATTTTTTTATCATTACGAGGGCTTAATTGCAATGTCAACAAGAAAACAAAAATACATTTATTAACACTCACTCAAAAAGACAAACAGTCACACACACACTCACACAAAAACCACTAGTATAATACTACATACAGATGTACTTACACACATACTCATATAAACATTTTCGGTATTTCAAGTGTTGAAACCGATGACATATTATTTCGAAGTAGGTAATAAACTTCGCACAATAGTAAAACACTTGTCATACTCTCACATTTTTATCCGTAATCAATAAGTGGTTTTGGCAACGTATGTATGTATGGAGTTATGGGTTTGTTGCTGTTTGTATTTTGAGTGAGCAATTGCCCAGCAGGAACAAGAAGGAGTATGGATGCCTTATAGAAGGCCTCTGTACTCCTTCTTTTGGATGTGGAAGTCCTGGTCGCTCCATTCCATACTCTTTTCTTTTTACACGCGTTCTTATTTGGGGAGGGGGAAGCCTTCTGTTGTTGCTACTATCGCCAGGGATTCTGGAATATCTTCAAATTAATGGACTTGTATTGCTTTGAAAAAAAAAAACAAAAATTATACTTCTTCTATCCCCCCTTCTCATAGAAGGGAGTGTAAACGAAAAAGTCCTTTGTTAAGGCCTGCACCAAGAAGGTTTTTTGAGTTTTGCCGCTGCTTGTATGTAAGTATGTGTCAAGATGCTAACAAATGTGTATGTATGTGTGGGTTTGTAAGTATGTAAATACATGAATGAGTATAAATGTGTGCTTCTGAAGGAGTGGACATATTATTAATGTATTAATTGTTGCTTGCTTCTGATTGTGTCGTGTTGTTCGTAATTGTTAACATGTTTGGCCTTGTTATCAATAAACATACGAACAAACCGAAAAACCGTGTGTGATACATAAATATGTATGTTTACTTAAGCATGTTTATATATGCATACTTACAAATATATCTTTATGTGTGTATGTATATATATGTGAATATAGTGGGCGCTAGTGTTAAGTGACAGAAGGTGAAATGCATTTCACCCAAATACAACAACCACCATCAGCAACACACCAATATTATTTGCACACGTATGGCATGAGAGCTTACAAGAACGTGTGTGTCACAATTATAAGCTAAGAACATACTCACAAACAGCCGCCACTCAACCGCATCTACAACATACATACATACTCCGAAATACACCACTCCACATTTATCGCATGACTGCAACATTTTCCTCTATTTAGAGTAGGTGTTGAGCATGGGTGTCTGTGTGTTTGTGAAATGTGTTTGTACTCAAGTGTAAATGTCATTTACTTGTTGGATTTAGTGACAAGTAGTGAAAACAAATTTCTGCAAACACACACACACACACACACAGATGTCTGTTTACACAGCGCTATTTGTTTGTGTGCTTTGCATTCGGATACCAGCTCTCGCATACATATCAAGGGGAAAAATTTCCATAGCAAGGAATAACTAGAATTTATATGCACACATGTGACGAATAACAAATCTTCACATCAATTAATACATCAATTAATGTATACCTATCTACTACTTGGAGTCTAATGGGAAAGTGAAGCGCAAGCAAATTTTTAAATTTGTACACATACACACTCCTTTTTTAAGGTCAACCGTACCCTTTGTATAAAAGCTTTGGTGTCCCTTGTTACGCTACTGAAGCTTTGGCGACAGAAGTATATACTTTTGCATGTCTGGTGGTAATATTGGCAATCCTAAAACCAAGATCAGACCCTAGAGTGAGTGTTATTAATGTGGTATATAGTTATTTCTTTATTGCCAAATTTTTGGATTTTTCTCATTAAAGTATGATTCAAAAAATCTACATGCTAGATGATAATTAGTGCTTTTTATAGGGAATTGTTACAATTTAAGTTTAACATTTATTAATGCACTAATAATCTCAAATTATTATTTTACTTAGTCAGTAAAATAATTTTTTTATTAAAAAATACATTGAAATTGATTATTGTGGGGTTAAACTGGATCCTATGCACATTTCACTGTTGCTAATGCAGATCATCATAGAACCTTTACCCAAAGTTTCTTAGAACAACTAGAGTTATAATGTTATAAATTTTGACTTAAACAAATGAGCAGCTCAACAAAGAAGAAAGTTGAAACAAGAACTCAATAATAATTTTTTTTATTTTGGCTGACTTTTTTTCAGCTTTAATAGTAAAAGTATGTTAAGAAAATAAACGTAAATAACAACAACAGCTGTTCAAGAATAGAGTGTTGCTACACAAGTATTTTTGACCTGATGCCGGCAAGATAATAATTAATGTTTTTTTATTGGGAATTGTTACAATTTAAGTTTAACATTTATTAACGCACTAATAATCCCAGATGTTTTAAGCCTTAGGGGCACAATTTCACAGATGTTTGAGAAAATATTGCAAATCCCTTGTGACTCTTAAATATCTGCATGTGAAATGTTGCACCACAAATTAGTTACGAATTATGCAAATTAAGACGTTAAGGTAATTTTTATGTGGGAAATGCAATATCAGACAAATGTCGGCCTCTCTCAGCCTCACAAATGCGAGCCCTTTTGAGCACATTTTTCATTGAATTCTCACACATTTCACGCGGTATTTCATTAATTTCAACGCGAATATTTTGTTTGAGTTGCTCAAGCCTTTCTAGTTTGTTTGCATAAGCCTTGCTTTTCAGATATCCGCACAAAAAAAGTCCGGAGCAGTCAAATCGGGCAACCAGTGGGGGCCAATAAACAACACAATTTTCTGAAATAACCTATTGTGGAAAGAAGTCTCTTGATTCTGAAAAAATTTTTAAACGGTTAAAACACGTTGGTTTATCGAATATTTTTCCATAATAAATTTGCAACGTGTCTACTTAACGACTGCCAAATATGAACTGTCAAGACTAAAGTTAACTAAAATGCCGGCAAAACGAAGTAGTATGTATACCTTCCAGCAGCCAAAAAGAGAGGCGACTACAAAACTATTCGTTTTTTTGCAACATAAAGATACATATTTGGTCTAAATGTAATGGGACTGTATAAACGACAGATCTTACTTTATAAAATAATGAAAATGGATTATAATTATAACTATCCAATTTTAAGCGAGATCCTTTGAAAAAATTTGTTTCATCAATTTCATTAAAGGGGCATGATAACCCATAGTTAGGGAAAAATTTTGAACAGGAGAAATGTGGTGCTACTGGGTCTAATTATCATCCCATTCCGCCATTGCGGAAATAATTTTTTAAGCGAAAGCAAAATTTGCAATTATTTATTCCAATGCTGCGATATTTTTATTTAATACAACAAAAATCGTATTTCTATATATTTTTGTTTTTATGCTTCAAAAATACATATCGTCGGCTTAGAGTGTAAACCTGCTAAATCCACTTTTTATAACATATGACATTTTAATGCCGTTCGAAAAAATATAGACGCCTCATCGACCTTATGTATTTGGCTAGTTTCTTAAGCTTTGTATACAAGTGAGTTAGCAAGTTTACACTCTAAGCCGATATGTGTATTAGAGTGGCAGTTAATATTTTTTTTTTTGATTTCTTATATGCTCTCTTTCTAAAAAAAAATACAAAAAATTTCATAGCGATAAATTTTATTTTAGAGGGTGCGTTTGCCCCTCAAAGTTGGCCTTCCAGCCAATTTTGAAATGTATTTTTTTTGCATATGACTATCTTTTAAAAAAATCATCTCACAATAATATGATACATGCCAATATTTTACCTCTTCGACTCAACAACATTAGTCTCAAAAAAAAAGTTTTTTGCTAAAATTAATATTAATCAGAAATAATTCATAGTTAGGCTCAAGTTTAGTAATTTCAATTCTTATTGAATGAAATATTTTTATTAATTAATTTGAGTTTCTAAAGAAGAGAAGAAAAATTAAACTTAGACTTTAAGCTGGGGGAAATACCGATAGTTTTCTGTGCAGCCACGCACTTCATCAGCACCCTAGTCTATCTACTTGGTTAGAGATTCTTATTAACATCATCTATTTAACTTAAATTTAGAATGAAACGGAATATGAGAAACGATTGTTGTGTACACAATTGATTTACCTTTGGTAAACACATTTATAAGTATCACTATTAATTTTAGTCTAAAATTTAAAAGTTATTTGCTTAAATTTACATGAAAACACTGTTTCGGACTTAAATTCGTTTAAAAAGAAAGAAATTTTTAAAATAGGTAACTATTAACAATTTTTCCTAGATGATAATATTATCATAGAACAGAAAAAATGGAATTTTTCTTAATATCGCTTCCAATTCAGTGACCAGGCATCGAAAAAGAGAACTTCTTGCAATGACAACCCTTTGTAAAAATCATTGGATCGGATCGAAATTTTCACTACTTCCAGATCGCAAACTATACATTTTAATGATTTTTTTGGAGTCCCTCTTTTTTTGCTGGGTTATTGATTAAAACAAATGACCATAGAACTTCTAAAAAAAGTTATAAAAGACTAAGGAAGGCCTGAATTCACCTTTTATCTTTCTTTGAAGAATTTTGAAGTCGTTATTTAGGCAATAAGGTCTTATGTGTCCATACATTAAACAATTGTAACTATATTTGACACTTTTTTGCATTTTTGATTTTTTATGACTTTAAAAAAAAATTTTAATTTTTAGGCAAAAAATACTTTTTTCTCTTCATACATTAATTTTTAGCTTCGAAAGTGTTGCACACATAGGAAAATGGTAAAAAACAGATTAGAGGAATTGTAATTTGAAATTTTTCTAAATTTGTTTCAGCTAAATCGGACTACTGGTTCTCGAGTTATGTCAAACAAAAGAACCTAAAACGTGAAAAATTCCCCTTTACGATAGTTAATAACTTCAAATCGATATTAAAAATATTTTAGCAGGTAAGAAGACAAAACGAATGATACACAAGTTCTTAATTTTGGGCCTACTTTCACGTGATTTTCTCTGAATTGAGTAACGAATCAATGACTTCAAAAATTTTGTACTGTGCAAGGAAACGTCTGTATTTAATTTTTATGTAATTGGATAAAAGTCAAAGATTTGTTTAACATCATTTCAACTTCCAACATCATAAATTTTTTAACGAAACCCAGAGATCATTGTTTATGTAGAATATTTTATAACTCTTTTTTATTACCAAATCTTACCTGCTTGATATTTCATATTAAATGAAAACACTTTTTGTTAATAATAGTTTGTATTTTAAATTATTTTTATTTATAATCCTTGTATATCTTTTTATCTTTCTTGGTAAATTGTTTTTTTTTTCATAATTTATATTTCTTGAATACAGTTTCGTAGAGTTTTTTTGCTCAAACTACTTTCATAGTCTTGGATTACTGAACAATTTATGGTAAATTATTTAAATTATTTTTAGAAGAAGACTTAGAAGAATCAGAATTATTTTACTCGCTTAACTATTCAAGTTAAAGATTTGCAAGTGTAGAAATATAGGAAAAATCTTTTAAACTATAAATTCTTTTATGCCATTTATTACAAATAAAATTTTATATATATATTTTTTAATTATTTTTATTTTCATATTAATACTTAAAACAATCAGTTTAGTTAGTTCTTAAAGAGTTTTCTTCTTGATAATACTATAAACCTTAACTATTTTTTTGATTTTTTCTTTTTGGTTTGGTTATAAAATTAAATTTTTTTTTATTAAATAATATTATTATTATTATTTATGATTTCAAGCTGCCACAGGGTGTTTATGCATATTAGCGAAAACTGGCTATGTGTATTTAATAAGTGTTAAGTATTTCGTGTAAAACTTATTTTTTATTTTTTTGATAATTCGTTTTCACTTTTATGTATAAATAATCTGTGGCTCTTAATATTTTTAAATAATTTTTTTTCTTCCATATAATACATTAAAACTCAAAATGTTTTTCATATCCTTTTTTTAACAAGAAACACTTAATACTTACATATATCTATTTTATTTATTTTAAATTGAACTTAAAACAATTAAATATTTTATTTAAATTTTTTTTAATATAATATATTTAACTGACTTTCTGGTTGCTTGATTTTGATGTTTTCTCTTCTTTTATTGTATTCTCCTTTATTTTTTTTTTGTTATTTATAAAAAATTAGGATTCTTAATTTTTTATTCCCTTAATTATATTTTCTATAAAAAAAACTATATAAACCTAGAGATACATTTTTATGCAATAGTTTTTCACAAAAAATTTCTAATACATATTAAACTATTCTTTTTTTTTATTATTTTACCGTTTATGTCTAATATACAAGTGTATATGTATGTTTTAAATACAAATTATATATATACAAAAATATAAAAAATAAACTATATTTTGTTTGTACATAGTATAAGCATATATAGAGAGTGCGCATCAAAATGATAAAATTACTTTTTTATAGCTGATTTATTGGATACAGTTAAAGGACTATCGTACAAAAAAAAGAGATATTGTTTTTAGTCAACAACATATCCATACACAATTGCGGTTACATATTTTCGTCTAAAATGTAGACACATCAGCTTTCCTTGAAGCAAGTGTCTTCAATTCTTTCTTAAAATTGCTGGTTTGCTTAGTCCTTGTTTACTCTATACAAGTCTTATTGCTAAACTGATTAGTTTGATGGAAGGAGTGACAAGGGGAAAAGGAACGAGTACTAAGCTTCAAGTACTGTCATTCGTAATGTTAAAAAAAATTCACATGTTTATATATACCCATGAGCTCAAGATGAGACTTGCATATTCTGAACGCCGATGAAAGTTCAATGAAGAAAAAGTGATACGCTTAGCTTAAGACTTGAGTGGTGTGAACTGGGACTTAAACTCAGACAGTCTGTTTTTTAAACTTTTGTATTGTTTTAGAAAAAGAACCAAGTGAAAAAAAAATGGATGACATTCTAGTGGAACTACATTTTCATTGCTTCCAAAAAACCGATATTTTTAATTTGCCGAGAGTGAGCAAAAAACCATGTAGAAGCTTATTTTAGTCACACAAAACCTTGTAACTCCTCCATAGTGTTAGAAAATACTCACCAGAATTAAAAAAAATTAACTTTTTAAAGAAATTTATGAACTAATTTTAGTCTAAAATTTAAAAGTTATTTGCTTCAATTTACATAAAAACACTGTTTCGGGCTTAAATTCGTATAAAAAGAAACATATTGTTAAAATAGGTAACTATTTATTTTAACATTTTTCCTAGATGAAAATATTATCATAGAACACAAAAAAAGGAATTTTTCTTAATTTCGCTTCCAATTCAGTGACCAGGCATCGGAAAAGAGAACTGCTTGCAATGACAACCCTATGTAAAAGTCATTAGATCGGATCGAAATTTTCACTACTTCCAGATCGCAAACTTTACATTTTCATGGCTTTTTGGAGTATCTTTTTTTGCTGGAAGTAACAAAAAATAGTTGAGGTTACATTTCGGTGCAAGCAAGTCTGTAGTCCTCTTCTTTCATCTATCCTCTTTCTCTCTTTCCATAAAGTCAGACTTCCATCAAGGAAAGCTGTCGTGTCTAAAACATGACATAGACAAGAAAAAGGAACATATACTAAATTTCTTATCAACAAGTTTGTTAAAGTCATTGTATTTTCTTAGCATATTGACATAGTAACCTTATCATATTGACGCAGACAGTATTTTTTTATTTTTATTATTTACTTCTTTATTATACTTGCTTTCTTATTCATGTCTATATTTAAATTAGTAAAGTTTGATAAATGTTTCTAGAAATAAATTCAATGCATTGTTTATTCATTTTAATTATTTTATTTCATTTTTTATTAAATTTATTTATTTTTTATTTACAATTGTCTGCCTGTAGTACTTGTAGGTTTAATATTTAAAAAGAAAAACATTTGATGATATTATTATATTACCAATTATAATTGTCATGATGTCTTTGAAACATGCGAAATGTAACAATGTTTATAATTCTTATTGAATATTGATCTTTTTTAATTGAAAGAGTTTCCTTGAAATTTCATTTGTTTGAATTTTTAATTGGATAGTTTAAATGGAAAGTATTTAAAAACTTTTCTGTGAAATAGAGGAATCTGAAATCAATCAAACTTAAGAGTATTTCAAAATTAAAAAATTTTTGCTACATAAATATATACTCGTATGTAAGTTTATTTGACCATTGCTTTAAATTTATTTTTTGGTATAAGCGAAAAGTACAATTTTTGAGCAGGATTATTTGTGGATATACACCTGTTAAAAGTTTTGCCATGATCGATATGGCTTGCATTAAATTTAAGCTTGAGGAAAAAGAACAGAATGCCTAAAGATGATGAGATATAATTTTGAGCGTCTTTGAAAAATTAAATGAAGAAAAATCTTTTGAGTACTAGTAAAATTAGCTTAAAGCAGACCATATACTACAGCAGCATACACGCACAATTAAGCGATTGAGCATTAATGCTCGAACCACACAATATACCAGTAAGGAAGTACAATTTTCATTTCTTACAAAATTGCGGGAAGGGTGATGCATTTTTTGTAGAAATTATTATTGTTACTTGTATGTTGTTAAAATTAGCAGCTATGTATAATTTAAGTGGTAAGATTCTGTTTTTCATTGAATCAAAATATGTTTCAACAAATTATATTTATTAAATGCATGTTTACTCCGTGACAACTTTACTCAAGTGGCCTAATTTCACCATGTATTACACCAGCAAGCTGATACCATCAGCGAAATATTAAACTCTACTTAACATCGCTACAGCAAACAGTAGAATAGACTGGAATAGAATAAGGGGAATATCTGGTCCAAAAACCGGTACTGCGACACCTGATGGATCTTTTGTACCAAGGATCTTGAGTTAAACTAATTTAATCTCTGTATGACTTTCCTTATGAAAGTCAGCACAGATATTGGAGAATTCCGCCTAATATTATCTGAGCACAAGAACTCAGAATGAAAAACACTCCTTCTACTGTCACACAATACGATACACTCACAAAGAACGTGTGCCGTCGTCTCGTACCGTACAATCATAAAAAATACCCATACACGATCAATCTGCTGGCATAAACAGTTGATTGAGCATGCATGTTGCTGTAGTGTATGGGCCCCTTTATTTTTATACAAGCTCAAAATACCGTAGACAGAAAAATATTTTAAGAGTAAAAAAGTTTTGTGTCATTTTTATTCCGAAGTGGGGAAAAAGAAGAAGAAGAAGAAGTTTTGAGACCAGGCTGCTGTTGGATGAAGTAGTTAGGGCCTAGTAGAGTTTTATTTTGAGGGTATTGCTGGCTCTCATACTTGTTTTAATATTAAAATATTAATACAGAATAAACCTTTTGATTGATGGGCTTATTTGACCGTCACAGAAGTACATCAACCAAGTATTCAGAGCCAGCAATATCCTCAAATGAAAATGTAGGACGTGAAAGTCTTTACATTTGCTTAATTAACAACAATTTGAATCGTGTATTTGTGTATCAAATACACTTTGTGTTTTTTAATTGTGAACACCCTCTGTGCAGTGTATTAATACAGTTTGTATTTTTAATTCTACATACAAATTCTCTTAGAGAGCCTCTCTCTGAATACAACATTTTAAAAACATATGAAATAAAAGTGTAATAGTGTATTTCATTTTTATATGAAATTTTTTTTGTGAATTAAGCAATTAACTTTTGGTATTTTATGAGACTTTCGTATTTGTATTCAAATATTATTTAAAATAGAGGCAAAAACGCAATATTTTAAAGTTAAAATTTTTTTTTGGGTTTTGATTTTTTTTAAAGAGAAGAACAACTCAGGCAATTACTGGCTACTAGTATTACTAGGTTCTACATTCTTTAGGAAAATGAAATGAAGGAAAACATAGAAGAAAGTTTCATTATTTTGAAACTATGTTTTTTTCACGCTTTTTATTCATAGAGTGTTGCAGCGCCTTCTGGTGTCAAATGAGGCGTATTAATTTTTTTTTGAAGCAGTGTTTAGTAGCCATTTTAGTTTATTGGTTATTTTACTTTGCTGATGATTTTGCAACACAATATCGATAAAGAAGGGCGCTCGTATATTACATTAGGATTAACATCTGCTGAAGTCGGTATAGTGCAGTCACCAGTGACTTTGCCTTGAACTTTCCTACAACAACTGATACAAATGCACATTAGTGCATGCGCAAAATTTTTTGTGGCTCAATGCTTTGCCACCGTTACACATTGTTTGCATTTATAAATTTTCAAGTTGTATGAACTTTTGCATCGCCCAATAAGATGTAAGTGAAATTAGTTATTAGTAAGTAGAAATAGTTTTTATTTCATTCGAGCAAGAATAAGAACTGCAACAAGAGAGAGCCAGAAATAGGCATGACTTCTTGATTGGTTGGTTTATATGGCTAAAAGCTTTAAGCATCAGAGTCAGTAGATTCTGTTTTGCAAAGTGCTGCAAACTTGTCTGTGTCAACCTGTGAAATACTGTATGCAATTCTAGATAGTGTGAGGCAGTACTACATTTAAACTGATTTATATTATACAGTAAGAGAAAAAACATTAATTCAGCTAATGAAGTAGCCTTATTAATATTTCTTTGTTGTTTGAATAATATTGTTCATTAGCTTATTGAACGTTTTCATTGTATGCGTGAAATGCTTCATTAGCACAATGAATTCTCACGTTAGCACGTTATTAATGACAAAATTCATAGATCAAATGAAGATTTTTCTTTCAGTGTATACAAGTTATACCTATAAAAGTTTGTCCACTACAAGTTTGCCTTTAAATTTGTGTCTTACCACATGCAGAAGCGGGCATTCGCAAAGCAAGTGAACAATTGTCTCTCTTTTGTTCAGCTAGGCTGCTAACACACTGCCCTGGAGTAATCCAGTGCAATTTTACTTTGATTTCAAAAGCAAAGCAATATTTCTCTTACTATAGCGGCTCGTTTATGAACGGAAGCTCAACTTCAGTTACCTGGCTAACTGGTAGCGCAAACAAAATTTAAATTAGTATTTCTACAGTTTCTGCAAAATTATAGAAAACACAGTTGTGACAGATTGGCCATGGGAAAAATTTTAAATAAAGCTTCAAAATATAAGAAATATAAGTGCATAACAACTTTTTATTTTTTCTAGTATAACAAATTTTTAGTTAAGTAAAAATGCTTCAGAAATGATAAATTATTATGTGGCATCTATTAGACAACTCAAATCCTTTAGAATTACCAGCTTTGCTGTGAAGTAACTAACAATTTATTTTTAAAGCTATGCTGTTTATGTCATATACAGGAGCTAGAAAGTGATTTTCGTAACAAAAATAATCGACACTATTACAGTTATACATTAATTTGTGTTTGGATTTCTTTGTTTAAATTTTTAGTTTTCATTTTTATTATTATTATTTTTCTCTGCCCGTAAGGAAGGTGATGTCAGGTGTCTTCGTAAGAAAAACTTAAAAAAAACAGGTGTGTTTAAGCTGCGGTTATATATGCTAAAGGTCTACTTACGCAAATATTTGTGACAAATTTATTTTATTTTATAAATTCTAACAAAATTAATAAATTTTGTAAGTATTAACTAAATAGTTTTAAAACTAGCAAACATTTTATTACATTGTTTTTTAACACATAGTATTTGTTTTATATACTCGTAGCCAAGCACCATAGCTCTTACCAGATGTTCTAAGACACCTCTCTTCTTTTTTTATTTTTAAAGCATATTTTTTCCACTTTCCAAATTTAATTTTAATTTTATAATTTTATTAAGGAAAGAAAATATTGTGGCAATTGTGTAACCTAAGTTTACACCTCTCAGGTTTAATATTTATTTACAATTGGTAATGCCACTAAAATTCCGTTGTCAACCATAACAAAGCCATAAAACAACTTTTAAGCTTCTTTTTAAATCTTTTGAACTACAAAAATATATTTCCACTGCAAAATTATTTTTAACTAAAAGGAGAAAGAGAGGGAGGTAGAGAAAATTTATAATTGCTTTGCTTGTGAGTAATTATTTGTAGGTTTGTAGGCCCTTCAGCTTAATTGCAAAATATTATTTCTGTAATCCTTGATCTCTGCTAATTAGCATGCAACTAATTTAAAATCAATTAATTTCAATTGCTATAATTATGATGATGTTCACATAATTACCATCGAATGTTTTTCGTTATTAAAATTTACACAATATAAATGAATTTTTTTTTAAAAAGGAAAATTACAAAAAGTTGTTTGGAAAGATATGCATGTGTAAAATAATGTTACAGGTATTAAAACATCCCAAAATTTTTGTAATTTTTTTAAGACTTAAAACCAAATCTTTGCGAATTCAATTAATAATTTGATAATTTGTTTTGTATACCACTAAACAGTTCACACAGACACATTCAATAACTACTATGTATGTAATTACAAAATAGAAAAGCATTTATATATAATTTAATTTTCTATTATTTCATTTACTTATTAATTAGCCTTTAGTTTTTAACTTAATTAATATTTAAATATTTTGTTTAGTTTAATTTATACAATATTTACTAACGCATTCACAAAAAAAAATTATGATTTACAAAAGGTTTACAAAATAAATTTTTTAAGGAAATATTTTAAATAAACTTTTTGTAAATCTAAAATAATCTTTATGCAAATGAGTTTAAATGTATTATTTAATTTTTTATTACATTACATTTTTTTCGATTGAAAGTAAAAATCAATATAATTATACAATAGAAATTTTTTAGTTACAAATTTGTTTTATTTTTGTTTTTTATATCTCTGTCATGTTATATGTTTTGCTATATATTTATAAATTATTTTTAAGTCCCGATAGTGTTTAAATTATATTATTTGAGCGTGGGATCCAGTGTTGTAAACTCCAATTCACCACGTGGTAAAATAAGATCAGGGTCTGCAATATATACTACGTTGTTATATAAATCGTTCAAACGTACACACATACATATACATATGTACATATATTTAAAATTAATTAAAAAGGTGATTAAAAGTTTAAGAAATTGAAAATAATAAGTGCAAGCAAATGTTGTATTCAAAAAAAAAAACAAATTAACAAAGAGAAAAAAGAGAACAACAAGAAGAGATTAGAAAATGTTGTATTGTATTGTTGTATTTTAAATAATTAGTTAGTTTTATTAATGCATACAAACGATTTAAAAAAATATATATTTTTTTAATATTTTTAAATATTTAGATACAAACAAAGCCTTGAAGTGTAACATAAGTACATACATACTTTTTACCAGCTAGCATCCGCTATCATAGTTCAAAAAACAAAGCCAAGCAGCATTAAATAATAAGACAACTAAATTAAACATTTAAATAGCAAAAATTAAACAAATTGCAATAAACATTATTGAATATGAAATTCTTAACACTCTGCTTTTAAATACATTAAGTTACTCTTTTAACCCAATTTTCGAAAGTAAAATGTTCCTGAAGCTACGATCACACTTATCAAACATTTGCCCAAAAAAAGCATAACCAACAAACACTAATGAAAATAGTTTTGATTTTTGATTTTGATGTTTATCAAATTAAACAGTTTCGAACACAACTAATAGACAATGTCATAGAAACCAACATTATTGTCTACTCTTTAACTTGACAAACTTTTGTCTGAATTGAAAAATTTTTCATTAGCATTTGGTGGTTACGTTTTTTTGGGCAAATGTTTGATAAGTGTGGCCGTAGCTAAATTTCGCTGTTTTGATGTCAGATGAATACACGCAAAGAAAAGATATGGTTGTAGAATGGTTGAGAAAACAAGATTATGTTCTCAGAAACAAGTTATTGTTATTTTAAACATTAATTTTGTTACGGTAATGCTTGAATTTTATAATTACATTATTATATTCATAAAAAAGTGTGATATGGTTAGAGTTTAACAATATAGTTTTTTTTAAAAAATTTTGACTGCAACATAATTTTTGTTATTATATAAAAATAATAAAATGTAAATAACAATATAGTGTTATCCAAAACCATACTCTATTAACTTTTAAAAAAAAATCTTTTTCAGAAACATATTCTGTCAGTTCAGTATTTCCTTTGTAACTATCGGTATTGCACGCGTCGTGTTAAATAAATAAAGTGCAAACAAACAAAAGGGTAGATAAATAAAAACATATACATACGTACATATGTTTATCTCTTTATACAGACGTGTCTGTATTTCGAGTATACACACATACATACATATGTATAATACAATATTAATTTATTTTTATTTCGGATTTAACGCACAGCTGTTTTAAAAAAGAGATCTACCATAAATATATGATTGAAAAACAGAATATTATTATTATATTAAATAATACTGTTGTCGTATTTAACAAAATTATTGTAATATAAGAACATGGTATGGTGAGTCTCAATTATATTTTAGTCACATCTAACAATACTGTTGTCATATTTACAATAATAAGATTAGGTGTAACAAACTTCATTGATTATATTATTATTAACTCAGATAATAATATTGTTAAAAGTTTGCTTTTCTATTGACAATAATATGATTTAACTACAACCATATAATTCAATCATATTATGTTGCAGTTTGATTATGGTTACCTCAACCATATTTTTTCTTTGCGTGTATATCTAGCTTTATGATAATGCCCGCCCATATCGATGGATGTATCTGTGTATGTGTGTGAATGATGAATGAATTGCAAACAAAATTGCGTTATTCTTAATAATAGATTTTGAGAATTTCAAAAGTAATATATAAAAAAGAATATCATTTTGCAAATAAAATTTAATTTAAACTCTTAAGCACTTATGTTCAGAAATTCAATTACAGCGATGTATTGCATTATGTGTGTGTGTGTGTGTGTGCATGTATCTCCTTTGATTTTGAGGGACTGTACATTAGCGAAATTCGCTCTTCATGGCAAACTGCTGTTGCACATATTGCAGATGGAACAAATCAACTATATATGCTATATTCTGCAATAGAACAATTTTCTGTGAGTGAGTGTTTTCTTTTCTCTTAGCAAACTGCCAAATTTTGTAAATAGAAACGTTTTTTTCGTTTTGAAATTTGTATGGAAAAAATATTTTTTGAAACGAATTTTCGTTATTTTTCATATAAATTATTTGAAACGTTTAGAAACGAAATTTTTTACAAAACCTTCCTATAAGAGTTCTCATGAAACCCTTATTATTTAGTTTTTGGAATTTAGAAATTGAATACTAAGTTAATTTTTTTTCTCTGTGTAAAGAGTATGGAATTGTTTGTTAAATTAGCGAGTATAACTAGTTTAAAATTTAATATATAATTCCACTATGTGGTTGAGTGAAATCTTATAACACAAAGAAAATAGTAATGCAGCTGTGCTTGGCTTTCTTGAAAAACAAAGCCTAAGTTACAAGTGTTTGCATAATTTTTCCTATCTATAAAAGATTGGGACAATCTATTGATTTTTGTAAAGAATTAAGAAAAAACAAACAAGGTATCTGATACTTACTTGAATTGGAAAAGAAATCGATATTAAAAGCTTCTAACAAAGTATTATCTGATCACAGAGAATAAAATACAAATTTAGGGACATAACAAACATATAGCTTTCTTTGATATATCATCGAGTATTTGATAGTCATCTTACATGATATTGGTTTACAGAAAGCAGTCAAGATAATCTTAAATATGTACAACCTCTTTTAATCATAGTAAAAAGCTCTACTGGGCAATTGAATATACTTCAATAGTCGGCGATCTTAAAATAAAAAAATTAAAAAAAAAATATATATATAATTGAAAATAAAAAAGATTTTACACTGTACTAAAGCTATTAGTAAGAAATCTTACGTTATTGCTATCCCAACTATGGAATGTGTCTAATAAAATTTCAAGATTTCTTATTATGAAGGCAGTAAAAGAAGACTAAACGACCAAGCTATAATTGTGTATTTTAAAATAAAAATTTAAACCAGGCTCCAAAAATCTATACTATTACATATCGTCGCTGTTTTATCTAACTGACCTATCTAATACATTTAAAATTTTACAGGAGAGCAGCTTTTATGACTTTTTTCTATATGTATTTTTATGGAAACGTCTGAAATATTTTTACTGTTATAGACTCAACATTAATGTTTACAGTCATAAAAATAGTAGGCAAGGTCTATTATGACTCATAAGGTTTAGTAGTGGACTTAACTAATTTTTCAAAAAAGTGTCAGTAAGGTCGGTTAGTTAAAACAGCAACGATCGGCCTTCATGTCTTAAATATATTGTAAAATTAGTTCTACAAGAAAAAAACCGATACAAAACGTCATGAAATAAGCACTTGCTACTTTAAAATTTAAATACAACAAAGTATGAGTGAGATATTAGGATTGTTCATTTATTAAAAATTGTAACAATTTTTACTGAAAAATGTTCATTAACTCAAAAAGTTTGCAAGGAGAGAGCGTCGAAATAGAGAAAAGAATTGAGAGTCAAAAAAATTCACACAAATTATTACTAGTAAAATTTTTACTTGCAAGAATTATCCAACCACCTGTTGTGTGTAAATGTCCGTTAGCGTCCACTCTGATGGATTCAACTGCGGCTGTGGTTTGTGGCTTATTCGCTTCACATCAGCCCACAGGATAAGGTCAACAAAAAAGGTCTAATGGGACTAAATCACTTGATACCTTTGAAACATTCATATCAACTCAACGTGAAATGACCAGACCCCAAATGCTCCTGCAAAATGTCCAATGTGGCACCAGCTGCTCAGAAGATAGTGCTGTCCTGTTGAAACCTCATGTCCTAGGTATCCATAACATCTACTTGAGATAAAAAACAGTCGTTAATCATCGTTCTATAGCTCTCTGCATTGACGTAGTTCTTAAAAAAAATATGGACAGATGAAGCCCCCATCCTCCAGTTTCAAATCCTCTTAACTTGGGAAATTTGTTGACGTACATATTCATCCAAAATTAGCTTCATCTCTGATGACGATTTTTCGAATAAAATTGTGGCCACTTTTTGACTAAAGTATTAAACACATTCACCACAGCAAGCTACCGACTACAAAATGTCAAGGACAGAATACAAATGAGTATATGAGAGCGATTCTTTTGAAGACAGCAAGGCAACATGGCGGCAAGTTGTTGTCTATGCTGATTGTGTCGTTGTAGTCCAATTAAACTAATTTCTATTTCTTTGACTGCAATGAGAAAATTCAGTGTTGCCAGTACAATACAAAATATTGAATGAATGATATCGCACAATTGTTTCATATTATTTAACAGAAAAAATATTCAAAAATGTATGAAAAATATAAATTGGTTAATTTTTATACTTTTACGTCATAGAAGTACATTTTGAAAGGGTTTTGAATTTTTATAAATTCGAAATAAATGAAGGTGGCAATACTGAACTATGTTTTTATACTCAAATATTAGGTGTAGATGGTACTGCTGCCGTCTTCAAAATAATTAAGTAGCTGGTTACGAGGCGACAAATGCTGCTAGCGGCATTTGAAGTCTTGTGCTCCGTTTTGCCTGCTGTGGTGAATGTGTTTAATGCATAATTCAGTTCTCAATATGCAAACGGTCAAAGTTATCCATGATCGTTAGCCTTGAGATTTTGTATAACCACAAATTTGGCCCTTTGTGGTCTGCTTTAGGCTGAATTTGTTAGTGATATCTATTCGACGGCCTTGGAATCCGCTGTACACTTCAACTCCAACAATATAGCCGCTATCAACTGTCAAAGTTCGAAAGTGCCTGTTGTCCATTAAACATTTATTGTAAAGCAAACAGTGTCTTGTTATACATGCCTGACTGGTTTTGTTCCTCTTTAATTAGTGAGTGGAAAAATATAAAAGATAAAAAAGCCGACGAGCCCTGTTTCTCGGGCCACTGACTTAAATTTATAACATAATTTAAAACTTTTGAGCATTTCACAGTGAATAGCCATGTAAATATATAACAATTAGCTAATTATATTATAAAAACATGGGGGAAGGGGCAATTATTTATATTTATAAATTACTGGCAAATAAATTTTGAAAATCATCCGTTCATTATGAAATTCTCAACAATAAACATTAATGTAAATTATAATAAAAAAAAATATCTTTTCTTTGATGAATTAAAACAGCCTCAAACCCAAAATACGCTTGATTTTATTTAAGCATTTAATGCTGTAGATAAGGTTTAAAGACTCAAATTTATTTTATTTTGATTTAAACTTAAAATTGTAGAAACTTATAGCATTTTTTTTAATTTTTTTTTTAAATTATAACCAGTATTAAATAGAAAGTATAGAAAAGCAGTTCGCTTGGCAGTATTTTCATATTTCTATTTCAATATTCTTATTTACAACTAGATCAAGTGTTTTATTTTTTTAATGACCTAATTTATTGTTCTGACCCTTATTTTTACTGTTTTAAATCTTAAAAGTTCTTTGCATATCTTCGCTTACCATATTTTTCTCAAAACCAGTGTTGCCGTTTATACATACATATTTGCGTCACATATTAAGCTTTATACATTTTTAAAAAAACTTAAAACCTCATAAAAGTGATATTTAGACGATAACAGAAATAAATAAGTAAAATTTAAAAAAAAAATTTTTTTTGCGTAGAAAATCTATTTTGCTGTACTTTTCATTACCAATCCGAGTACGGCTATAATTGCAGTAAACGCCATTAGTAGTCGCATAGTTTTGTAGTTTTTTTGTTTATGTATTTATATAGTTTAATTTTGTACTTTTACTCGACCATATGTAAATATCAGCCACTCCCATATATAAAGAATTTTTTATTAAAATTCAAATAAATCGATTCTTCTAAGACTAGGGAAGTTGGTAAGGATGGTGCTATACAGCAACTACACTCAGAGACCCAATTGGGTCCATTGTGATAAACTAAATAAATTTACAAGGACTCTGTTGTTAAATTGTTTTAAAATTGAATTCTAAATAAACCTAGTTTACTTATAAAATTTTCATTTAAATTTTCGGGTGGTCGAAGCGGCAGAGACCTCGTTTTTAAACTTATTTGTTTCAATTGTTGTTCTTTTTGACGGAAGGAAGTTGTTTTATTTGCTTTTAAGCTTCAAAAACATGGCAACACTGCACACACCACAGACTTTATTTGAAGTGTGAGATGAAGTCGTTAAATTAATAATCGTCTGTCTTTTATCATTCTCACATTATTTTTAAATTTTTATTGTTATGGCACTTTTATGCATTTAAAAATAAAAAAGCATTTATACTTTTTTTATATGGCGTCTCAAAGCCATTAAATAAATTTTTCCGACTTTATATTTTTCTTCTTCCTTATTTTCTATTTCGTTTTATTATTGGCAATAAAGTGGCTTGTAGAAGTGGCAAAATACTGCTCGTTAACAAAAAGAACAAATAAAATATAAAAAAGTCTTAAGTATAAAACATTAGATTTTTAAAGGAAAGGAAATAATATGGTTTTTATGAATACAAATGGGACTTGAGAGATATGAACGTCTATTGTTAATTAATACTATGTTTCGTTTCTTCTTATTAAACACACTAAATTATGATTGAAACCAATAAAAGTATTTATGTCTTTTTAAGCTATCTTTCAATGCTAGAACACTTAGCACATTAACGCTTTTTAGCATGTTCCTTATGTTGTACCTTTTATTTTATTTTTCTTTTATATGAAAAGTGATTGTAGAAACTTTCAACCGCAGAATAAATGATTAAACAGAACAAGTCCGCAACTTCAGGAAATATCGCTGTCAAATTAACAAGGCCTATAATAAAATCTATAGCAGTAAGTGCAAATGTTTCCTAATTTTCGTTAGGGTTCCGTACACCAAAGGTGAAAAAAGGCCCCTATTGTTTTCGCTACGTTGTCCGTCTGTCCGTCAGAGCCTATTTTCTCAGGAAGCGTAAAAACTACGGAGCTCAAAATTTGGACAGAGTAGGTACAACCTTGGCCGCTACAACAACAAATACATGAGATTTAAAAATTAAAGGGTGTTCCAAAACGAGCAACGAAAAATTTTAAAATCCCCATGTAATATAAATACAATTGTATGTACATATGTGTATAGACACTTGAAATTTGTAAAATTAGTGTATTTTTATATAGACTACAACTATTAACACTAAAATTTAAAAGAACATTTTAATTAAAGGGCGGTCAGTTAATGTAATTGTGACTATATAATTTTGACAACATGCTATATCTTGGAAACCGTAAAAATCGCCACAACGAAAAAAATCGCCAAAACTTAAAAAAAAATGCTAACACTTAAATAAACCGCCAAATTCGAAAAAATCGCCAAAATGAAAAAAAAACGCCTAAGACCGAAGAAAATCACCAAAACGCGAAAAGGCGCCTAAGCCAAAATAATTGTTTATATTAAAAAAATCGCATAAATGAAAAAAAGTCGCCAAAATGAATAAAAATCGTCAAATTAAAAAGACGCCAAGAGCCGAAAAAATCGCCAAAATGAGAAAAAGAGAGCCTAAATGAGAAATGTCGCCAAAACGAAAAATTGACAAAACTAAAACAAAATCGCCTAAATGAAAAAAATCGCCAAAATTAAAAAAAAATCGCCAAAACGAACAAAATCGCCAAAATTAACAAAAATCTCCAAAAACCGAAAATAAATCGCCAAAACGAGAAAAAAGTGTCAAAACTAAAAAAAATGTTAGAATGAAAACAACGCCAAAAATCGAAAAAATCGCCAAAACGAAAAAATCGCCAAAATTAAGAAAAAAATGCCAAAACCGAAAAAATCGCCAAAACGAGAAAAAAGTGTCAAAACAAATAAAATTTTTAAAATGAAAACAACGCAAAAAACCGAAAAAATCGAAAACGAAAAAAATCGTCTATATGAAAATAATCGCCAAAATATAAAAAATGGCCAAAATTAAAAAAAATTTCAAAAACCCAAAAAAAAAAATTGCCAAAACAAAAAAAGCGCAAAAAACCTCTAAACTAAAAAAAACGCTTAAAACCGAAAAAAGCCCAAAAACGAAAAAAAAAATCCAAAACAATATTTTATGTCAAAACAAAATAGATTCTACCTCTCGACTGCTTTCTGGTGTTGCTTTTTGTGTCAATTTGTATGGAAAATGTGTTTATGCCGCAATTCTGTTTGATCATTAATTATTTCATTCTGCTAATTTAATTTGAAAACAAAACATACAACAGCAAGTGATTGAATAATTCTTGCAATAAAAAATTTTACAAGTAATAAAATTTAAAATTTTTTTTGTCTCTCAAATTTTCTCTCTCTCTCTCTTTTGGCGCTCCTTGCAAATTTTTTGAGTTAATGAACACTTTCCAATTACAATTGTTAAAAATTCTTAAAAAATTTTTAGTAAATGAACAAATCTTATGTACGGGTAATATAAATTTTTTTTCACTTAAGGATGACATCAAAACCTTTCGCTTGCTAATAAGACTTCTTCTCGTTTCCGCAAAAATATTGATGCTTTTCCACAATAATATATTAATATCATCCTTGCTATTTTTTAGCATATTGTCATTACGTTTGAGAGCAAATTTCAATAGAAAATGTTCTCCTGTATGGTTATACAGAAGAGACTTAATTTTTATCTTTCAGAACTTGACTTTTACATTGAAATTGTCAACAATTTAAGCTTATGTTGCAATAAAAAAATTAATTTTTCTTTTTTTCAACTACTCCTTCCTACTCATCTAACTATTGCAGTTGTAGTTGCTCAGGTTTTTTGCATTCTTGTTAAATATTTCTGTATGAATTTCATGTTGCTGGTGAAGCTTTTATAGTTGCTATTGTCAACAATGAGGAGACGTTAAACAATAGTGTAAAGAAAACTACAAAAACATATATGTAAATATGTACAATGTTCATACATACTTACGTACTTACATACATACATACCTACATATGTAAGTGCATACAACAAAATATACATTTCTTTTTTCTTTAATGAATTTGTGTGCAGGAGTATGCGTGCCTTTGTTTACGTGTATGAGTGCTTAAGTGTGTTTTGCACACTTCAGTTTAGTACACTTCGTTTTGAAACATACAACATCCGCAGGGGGGACATTTCACTCACTTGACAGATAATTGACAATGTTGTTTTTTTCCTGCCTTTGCTTTGTTCACAGCTTACAAAGTTTTCAATGTGCATGTTTGTGCGTAAATGTGTTTGTTGGCATGTTGACTTTCAACAATTGTTGAATATTTGACAATTTGCGTAAAACTTGTTATATTTTTTTTGCAGTCTGTGTAAAACTTAAAATAATTTTTTAAATTAAAGAAAACATTTAGATGCCAAAAAAAATTCTACTCTTGTTAAATATTTAGGAATTTACCTTTAAATAAATAAGTTTAAAGTCTTAAAATGAAAAATAAGACCAACTTCATATTGAAAAATTTCGTTAGTTGAAAGTACTAAGATCAAGTAAGATAACCAGCAGTCTAATTGTCGCTTTAAATAACGAGTTGATTCGATGAAAATTTTTCAGTTTGAGATTAAGTCATTGGCTATAGAATAATGTAATAATATGGTTCGATATCGAATGCCATAATCTCAAACTAAAAAAAGTTATAGAATGAGCTCGTTACCGAAAGCGACAATTATACCTCAGTTTTTACTTGGTACGAGTATAATAGTTAACACATTTTTCCTATAAACTATTTCTTATTACTATAATTTAGCTGCAGGGGTATGTGGGCGAGATAACGGGTTTCACCACTGTTGCCAAATTTTTAACGACCTATTACGGCAAATTGATTTAAAAATTGCCAAAAGTCACCAAATCAATTTCATGTAGTTTTTCTAAATATATATTTGATAATAAATTAATTTCTTTGTAATGCTTTTTATCCTCCAACTAAAAAAGGGTTATTATAAGTTTGTAGTGTGTGTTTCTGTATATCTGTGTGTCTGTCCGTGTCCACGTACGTACCAAACGGCTGGACCGATTTTGATTTTTATTTTTATTTTTATTTTTTTTTCTAAGCTATGTTTTAAGAAAAACGATTTATTTTCTAGATATATTAGGGGGTTTTTGAATATTAAATTTTTGTCATTTTAATATAAAAATTTAGCAAAAAATCGCCCAAAGTATAAATAAAATCACCAAAAATTATTTCTTCTAAATATTTCCCATCAAAATTCAACACCTATTAATACCGATTATTTAAATAAGATAACCCAGCTAAAAAAATTATATATGGTCCATATATTTTTAATATATTAATGTATATAACTATATATGAATATGTATGAATTCATGTATGGAAATATATGGGATTATATATGGCAAAACTATTATATATGAACTAATATATGGACTAATATATGAAATGTATTATAACATATGAGCTCATTAATGAAAATTTAATTATGAAGCTCTTCATATGTACATCGATATATAAATATAAGATTTTATATATGGAGCCATATAAGAATGTATGCATACATGATATCTCACATAAGATCGTTCTTGCAATGAAAAAAGCTTGGAATTTTATCACTGGTGAATTGGAAATCCATTAGAAAATACATACGGTATGCAAAGTATATATGCGTACCCTCAACATTTAAAAAAGAAAAACTTTTTGTTACGAAAAAAACCATTCTTGTATGATTTTATACATTGTGGCCCCATTTAATATATCACATAATCAAAAAGATAAACCAGTCATTAATTTTATAGAAAATAACAAAATTCTCTAGATAAGAAACAAAGTTCATATTACTGTATTGAAAACTATTGTTAGAGGGATTATTTTTTCTTTTATAATTAGTTTTTAGTCTGATTTCTTAAGCTAAATGTTATATACGAATATGACTTATGTGTTTTTTAAATAATTGATTCACCTTTTTATGAATGAAATGACTTTTACTTCGTTTTGAATTATTTGTCCAAACAAATGTTTTATTAAATACAACCTCTCTCTCTCAAGTCTAAAAAAATTTAATTTTAGTAATTTAATTTGTTGCACAGCAGTGCGCTTTAGTAAATCAAGAGTGTATGAATATGAACTTTGCATACTGTGCAGGGAATTTACACATACAGGTATGAAAATGTATGAATATATCTCATTTTATATATGTCTCATTTTTCTGATCCGAACCATATATGGGATATCATATATGCTCCATGCATATTTTTTTTAGCTGGGAAATCATTAAAATCAATTTAGTTTTTAATATCTTGCAGACGAGTTTTCGTAGGATTTATTTTTGAAACAACTCATTCAACAAACTAATTTTCCTGAATTACAAAAAGTTTGATTTTGTTAAAAAGAAATTTAAAAATTTAGATGTCAAACAAGTTGAAAAATTGCCACGCCTGGCGTGTAATCGTCATGTCTAACAACCCAGCACAGAAAAAAATTTTCTTGCAATAAACATCTTTAAATGAATATAATGCAAAAAATCAGTTAAAGATGTATTAGAGTCAATTGAGCTTTGCAATTAATTAAACTTTTAAGCAAAAGTTTAGCTGAACTATATACATTTTTAATTGATTTTTGGTTTTATTTTCAATTAAAATTATTTAATGCATTGATACTTTTTTTGTTATGTAGAGTGATTCGCCTTTTACAGGCTAGCCGGCCATTTTAGTATTTTCTCTGCCAGCTTTAGTATATTCTATTTTTTCAAAAAACTGCTCAAAGATTTTATGTATATATACATATTTATGTATGTATGCTTCTATATAAATTTAAATTTTGTACCGATTTACAATCATCATTCTATTCTGGTTACTCAAAGAACTTATGTATTAGTGTCCAATCTCTGAAATAACAGATTAATGGGTAGGAAGTATCTTTGCTGCATACCTGGTAAGGTGGAACTGTGATATCTCGACAGTGGCTTATTATTGGATGATGACGACATCATTTATAGTGAAAGTAGACTGGTAGCGCAAGTCACGGGAATTAAAAGATTGTGCTTGCCATTGGAAAGTTGCTGCGTATAATTCCTGAGGATTATTGGGAACGGCTGTGTTTGCTAAATAAATTGCTAATAGATGGTCTAATACGTTACGGCAGACACCTTTTTAAGTACTATTTATATTGCAGAGAGGCTGCTTTTAATGATTATGGATGGCTTCGGCGATCATATCACATAAATCTGAGATACCCTTCTCACTATAGTTTCCAGGGATTTTTCTCAAGTTTTACCCGACTGCGCGTCAATTTTAGAAAAATCTACATCGAAAAACACATACTTTGACTTTTGTATTTAAGTTAAACAGCTTTGAAAACTGTTGCAGCTTGTTCCTTTTTCTTTGCAAAGTAAACAGCAAGCATCGTTGTAGCCAATATATAATCAGCCGTTATGCTCTCGTGGGTGTGAAAGCCCAAGGCTCTTTAGTAAAAGCTCACAAATTGTGAAAAAGCTTTGTACTTGGCTAATATGAACCGAACGCGTGATCCGATCTTGATGAAATATGTCGTCCAACACATGACATTTTACGCATATGGTAATAATAAAAAGATGACGAACTATATCAAAATGGGTATCATTTATAACTCATCACTTGGGTATCTCTTATGATTTATAATTTCAAATGGCCATTTAGGATCCTTGACATTTTAAAGTTGGTCACATTCAAGTTATTTCATATTTAAAATTTGCTTATTCACCTATATATAATTATTAAAATTTAGGCCGATAGTCATTGTTGCTAGTGCTTTTAGCTTTTAATTTATTGTAATTTTAGTTATTATAAATTTATAAATAAATAAATAAGAAATTACTAAAATTATTATGTATGTTCAAGCCTTTTGAGTTCGAACAAATATAGCAGAAATTAAACCTTATCTTTAGAGAGATTTTATCGTGAAAATTTTCAATTTTATTTTTAAATTAAAATTTTCTAAAATAAATGTACGAGTAACACAATCATGAAATAAATGCCTTTGACAAAATGTTTAATAATTAATTTTTGCAAAAAGACAATTTTTATACGCAAACTTGCAGTTACTTTCAACTAAACAATAATAAGAATAAGTTTTCTTTACATATTGGTGTATTCAGGGTCTTTCTATTGGGACTTGAAAGCTTTAAAAGTTGATAGCGGACATATAGTTGAAGATAACTTTCAAATTATATGTATGTTATTTTGAACATTATAAGGTTTTTTTTAACGAAATGGATGTTCTCTTCGAGAAACGTTCCGCTCTAATCTCCCATTTAACGGCCAACAGGGATATAATTCGACTATTACCTACTAATTTGGCTCGAATTTTATGATACGGACTCCAACCACATGTGGTTTGAGCAAGATGCTGCCACGTGCCAAATAGTTTATGCTCTGCTAGACATTCTGTACGACTGATTTTAGGGCCTGGTTATCTCACGTAGAGGTGACTAGAACTAAATATTAGGGATGTCTGTTACCCAGGGAAGCCGTGGCAAATATTTATACAACGTAATATCATCGAAAAGGTCTTTTAAATTAATAAAAAAAATTCTATGATATCTCACAGACACTTTGTTTAACTTAAATTTAATGATAGAAAGCTCTTAACAAAAGACCCTTTTATGCTTTTATACATGTACAAGACTTGTGTACAGACGTGTTAAGAATTACACTTATTTTCTATTTCTTTATTTTGAGGGAAAATCGTTTTCTATGTATGTATGTGCCTAAACTACAAGAGAGTATGAGTGAGTGAGTGTTTGCATGTATGATTGATCATGTTTTATGAAGAGACAACTAAGTGAACAAGAGACAAGGTAAAGTATGAGGTAAAGGAATTCATATAAGTTAAAAGCATTTTCCAATTATGGCCAATTAAAGCCACAAGAGTGCTTTTTTGTGTGCCAAAAATAACAACATGAACAACAAAAGACATCATGAAACATATTTACACATACAGCTAAAGTATTTTGTTTACATACATTACAATATACACACACTCCTTTTAAAACTTTTAAAATAATCGTCTATATAAATTTAGGTAAAACTTAAAAGAAAAAAGTCAACAAGTAGAAATTTGTGGTTTTTTGACTCGTATTAGAGAAACAAAGAGAAGTTTAATGAAAACAACAACTACAGCAACGTTTAATTCTTAGTATAAACCAAATAAATGAGATATATTTTTCTTTCTTTTTGACTTGTTTTGCTTACTTATACGTAAATTTGTGAGTGTATTATAGAGAGATAGAAAAAAATATGTGTATATATATATGTATATGAAAACAAAATTTCTGGCTAATTTTGATATTGTTGATGTTATTTTTCTTTAAATTTAAAAGTGAAGTAAGTAATTAAGTATCTGGTTGTTTAAACTTTAAAATTGTATTTGCTTATATACATTTGTTTGCATGTGCAAATATTCTTTAATGCAAAATATCTAAATAACCTGTGCTTGTCACTGCCTCGGTAGTGACAAGCACAGTGGGTCGTATTTAAATAGTTTATTCATGGGTAAATACATTTCTGAGGTAAACAAAATTTAAGAACTATTTTCATTGATTTAATGCAGGGCTGATGAAATGCGCCACAAAAATAAAATATATTGGGCCTTATTAAGGGTGGCGTATGACGACTTTGACTACGACGATTTTGTAGAAGACTAAAATCTGGATCACACGATCGGCACAATGTACTCATTTTTGTCGGCTCACTGCCATCAAGTCATAAGAAATAATCTGGAATTGCATTATTACTTAATTAATTATTTAATAATTCTATATAGCTTTATTACCAACGCAATGTGGTGAATTTATGTAATTATATTTCAATTAGTCGAGAAATAAAGCAAATTTACCGTGTTACTCATAATTTTATTTCAGTGAGCTGGCAAAAATCGGTTCATTGTGCCGATCGTCTGATTCAAGCTTAAAGAACATTGCACAAATTTTTCTTTAATCTAGTAAGAAATTGTTGTAGTCATAGTTGAACTACGACACTCGTTAGGTCATAACGACACCAATAACTTTTTTCTAAGTAGTTTTTAGTTAATATATTTTAATAATTAATTTAAGTTCCTTATCTAAATTAAGTTAAAATGTAAAATAAAGATGACTAGACAGACAGCCGATATCATGTACCGAAATTATAATTTTTATTCAAAGGAAATAAGGCTCCCAGCAGGCAAAAAACAATGAGATTGGCCCAATATCGCACAGTTGATAAAAGGCTTTGCAACAGAGATCCCACTGTGAGGGTACTTGAAAACATTGCTGCTATAGCAGCTGCTATGTGGGCCAACTGAATATACGAAAGTAGTTTTGTACATCAAAATTTACTAAAGGAAAGCTTTTAAATATTAAACGATTAAATGCTTTGTATTACTTCCATGAATTAATAAAAATAATTAAAAAAAATAATATAATACCAAAAAAATCTTAAACTTTATCTTTTCACTATGCAATCTTGACCACCATAACTTGAGCATTTACATGAACGACTTTGTACAATTTAGCTTTAAGTTTTTATCATTTGATTCAAGGGAATTATGCACCACGTATAATGCAAAATAATATTCATACAACACTAATACAAATACAAACACACGTCCATATAAACATAGAAACATAGAAATACTCAACCAAAATATACAAACTTTATCGCAAGAAAGGCATAATGTAAAAAAATTGTTTTATTGAAAACGACTTTAAAAAATTTAATTTGTGTGAAATTTTAATACAATAGCAATGACGATATGAAAATTGCTCAATTCACAACCCAGTCAGCATGTGGAAGATTGTTTCACCAAACTGAGTCTTTTTCGACTGCCTTAGATGATCAAAAACTGATTAATTAGTTCTGCGCTTAAGATATGGCTCGAAAATGATTCCCAGAAATATTTAGAAAGTGATTTATTTGTTTAGAAAACAAAAACAAACAGCAAGCTCGTGCAGTAAAATCAAGAAAATATAAAAATATTTAAATTTAAAACAAAAAAAAACTGATTGTAAATACTACCACAAAATGTCTCGAAAGTGAATCAAAATTTATCAGAAATGCGAGTCATAAAAGACCCTTTTAGAAGACTCGCGGCTAGGGTACCATTTTCTCCCGAATGAATAGTAATTTTTGACTCGAAAACGAGCGCATAAATGCTTATTTTAATCGTGCGGAGGAGTCGATAAAGACTCGAATATGATCATTAATTTCATAAAATGCTGACTGGGAAGCCATGTTTTATAGTTTAAAGTTGTATTTGATTTACAACAAAATCTCTCCAAACAAAGATATTTTAAAAATACATAATTTGTTTTTGTTAGAAATGTTTGGATTGAAATTTTCTTTTTTATGACAACTTTAAACATAACAACCAGGTTTTATGAAATGAGCAAATTAAGTCTAATTGTTATTAACCAAAAAATAATTTTTTTTAACTATGACTCTTTTATAGCAAAGGCTCCATATGTAATAGAATATCTGAGGCAAATAGGAAAAATTACTTGAGTAGAGATAGAATGATTTTGAGTTATTGGTACCTCCGCATATTCGAAATTACACCTGCTGAAAATCTCAATTAATTTGTGTGGTTTTTCAGGAAATTATAGCACTCTGACTTCCGACTTATCTTTTTTAGATTTCTAATCTTATTAGAATAATAGCTTAATTTGGGTTATACTTTGATAGGTTTCAACTAGAATATATTTTTTACAGTGCGTAGAATGATGTGTGTTTAAATAAATGGAGGTTAACTGAAAAAGAAATAAGATTCTGCAAATCAATTTGAACGCTTAAAGGTGCTCTCCTGCAAAACAGTCAAATATGACGTAAACACTTTTTCCTTTTAGCCACAGATATATAAAAGTATCTAAGTGCTTTATAGTGTTCTAAAAAATAAAAATAATATAAAACTAACTTATTTTAGACGTGTCATATCATAACCACTTAAAACAGCTGTTCAAAGCAAACATCGTTTCCACAACCAGAGAATGACAATAATTACTCAAAGAAATATATTCATAAGTAAAAAGTCTTAATTTAACTCGCATAAAATAAAATACACTACAAATTAATAATTACTTATTTATTGATACATACATATACATATATTCACAAAGGTGTCTTAAGTGTCCTAAGTGTCACAATGTCTTAACATTTTAACATAGTTTAAAAAAGTTGTTGTTGTTGTGGCTGAAACAAAAAGGTCATAAAGTAATAAGACTTTCCCAGCTATGTTTATTGTTTGTCATAACTACATGTAGTAATGCTGGAGAGCTTACCAAAGGAATATAGAGAGAGAGAGAGAGAGAGAGAGTAAGCAATGAACAAAGGTGCTAAAACTAAAATACAAATAAGTACAATATTTATAATTGTAAATTATAAGGGGTTGCTCACAGCAATCATATTTTTTCGTTTTATTACTTTAAAACGTATTAATTTATGATTACCATTTAAATAAAAAGTAAAGTTGCGTAATATGGTTGCACAAATATGGGCGAAGTAACTGGACCATATGCCCAATATTTTAAGAAAGTTTTGTGACTGACTGTACTATACCTGTGTCTTCACTTAGGAAGTAGCAATGTAGTTGTTAAAGAAATTGCACAAAATAATCGCAAGATTATGAAAATGCGAGCGAGACAAAAGACTCTCGAAGGCCAAGTAACTAACACACACTACACTAAAGAAATAATTACGATGACGCGAAACATGTTTTCCAGCCCAGATATGCTTAACGACTGTTAACTAAATAAAAAAAGACAATTTCATACGTATCAAACGCATTAACGCTCTGTGTCTCTTAACTTTCTGTCTGAGTATGTTTATACTTAGGCTATGGATGTTTAATGGGCAAAAAAAAATAAGCTAATACTCGGAATGTTTATTCATCATTCGTCATACATTCATTTTTTAATGTGTCAAATTAAAAACATGCTTTATATGTAAATGTTATTAAAAAATCCCTGTATATACGCATATGTAGTCGATTAAAAGTCAGAGTATTTTCTTATTTATGCGTGTGATTGTAGCACACACAGTCTATACATTTTAATAATGGTTGTTTCAGCTGCGTTATTTAAAAAAATGTAAAACATAGTATTTGGTTGCTTATAGTCAGTCATATGTATGTATTTCGTTTTAAATTAATGGTTGTATTTGCATTTTACGAATATTTTATTTAAAGCTGCATTGACGGCTAATACTCAAAGAGTACTTAAGATAATATCTATGACATTCCACAAACAACAATTATCAATAATTTTGAATTGAAGAAATAATTAATGTTGCATTTTTTTTTTATACTTGGGTCAAACTCGTTCACTAGTTCATTTTTGACACAAGCCTATGATCAAACCCATATAGACTTGTATCGAACTCTTTCACTAGTTCATTTTTGACACAAACCAATGATCAAACCCATTTAAATTACATGGGCTTGATCGTTGGTTTGTGTCGGAAACGAGCTACTGAAAGAGTTCGATACAAGTCTAAACCCATGTAATTTAAATGGATTTGATCATGGGTTTGTGTCAAAAATGAACAAGTGAACGAGTTCAGCCCAAATCTAATTTTTCTTGTTGAAAATTTTGTCTATTCTTAACTTTAAAATTTCTTATATAAATGAATTGTGTCTATGTGGATTATGAAATGAAAGAATCCAATTATAATCTAAATTTGTCCTGCTCATAGTTCTGACACTGCTAATAGATCTAAGAAAATATATGTATGTCTAGGGTTATGGATATGGCTATGGTATTATGGTATGGTACGTTTAAACGTTCGAGTTATTGAACATTATTCTCCGTTTAAAAGCAAATATGAAATTAAGTAATAAGAAACAAAATTTAACTTAAACATCACTGCTATTAATCCAGAGGTTCAGACCTCCAGTTGTTGTCGACGTTTTGATGGGCACATATTTTTTCGACCAGGCGGCATTCAAAAGGGCTGAATTAGATATGGCAGTCACCAGTTTGGACGTGTTGTTATTGTATGGACTTGTAGAGCCTGCATTAGCAGTTATATTGCTGTTAGTAATTGCATTATGGGCGACATTTAAAGGATATAAAGCGTAACAATTCACAGCGGAAGAAGCATGACACTCAAACAATGGCAATAGAACATCGCCTGCAGGGGAAGGGAAAATATTAGCAAAAAAACATGTAAGACATTTTTAGATTAATTTTAATAAAAATTAGTAAAATAAAGGCAAGAGATGATATTTATTAATAGTTAGTTCGCTGAGGAAATAGAAGGTTTGGGGAACTACTGGGTGGTTTAGAAGTTAGCAGTATGTACATGCCGTTTTTGGCTTCATTGATAAGACATTTAAATATTCAAGCTAATGTGTATAATTTTAAATCAACTACTACTGCAAAGATTTGCCAGTTTTCTTAAAGATTTAACGTGCGTAATAATATTTTTTTTGCTTGTATACAAGGAGAATTATTTTAAAGTAGTTTACATTCCGATTAATATTATCAATATTTGAAAAGATATTTAAGGAGAGGTAATAGAGAGGGATAGTTGTCACTATAGTTTACACTATTCACAAAGGAAAACTGCATAACTAGCAATTTGATTAAACTAATATCAACTGGTATATGGAGAAGACTCGTATTTGCATTGACATAATTTTCTCCAAGTTACGTTTATCAAATTAATATTTTTATATTTTATAAATATATAAATAAAATTTTTGTTTATATATATTATTTTTATTTATCTCAAAATTTTAATTGGAATTGCTACAAACTCAGAAACAAATCTAATTTTTTTTATTAAGTTAGCATTAACTTCATAATTTTTTAATTAAATGAGAGTTTTTAGCCAAAAAAATTGTTAACACCATCCTTTTGTCTAGGACCTCTAATGTCTTCTCTGTATTAGTTTATGTAAAGATAAAACTCTTCGTCTGTTAAAAGCAGATGCGGGTAATTCAAAAACTTGAATACCCAGCAAGAAGTTAAAAAAAATGTAATCGAGTTTGGAGTGAAGCATTTTTAATGGAAACTGTTCCTTACTGCATTACAACCCTAATGATTTTAACAAGACGTGAGACTGAAATAATCGTTTCTGGAGAAGTATTTATGTTGTTTATTGTAGAAAATAATTATTTTTACGTTGTTAGAAATAGTTTTTCTTGATTAAACAATTTTTTTTTAGTCGAAAATAATTACTTTTTTTTTAAAGAGGCCGTTGTTTGTGTAAAAAGTAAGATTTTAATTTAAAATTCAGGATTGATTAAATAAATAATATCAGCCTTATTTGGTAAACTGATTAAGGCAATATAAAGGGTTTTTAAAAGAAGTTTTAATACAAAATTTTTTTCAAAAATGCTTAGTAAAGCCTTAATAGTTTTTATAAATAAGGCTGTAATTCTTAAGAAAAATATAAAGAAATTAAAATAAATATAATTTGACTATCAAATACACCAATTTATAAAATTTCTTTTATAAACTCTATTGAAATGGGTTACATTTTATTCGTATCCGTACCTATATTGTTACTTATAAATACCATTTTTAGAAAAATTTCAATTGTTTTGATTGGTAAACCTTTTGCTTAAACCAAAAATTAAAAAAAATTATTTGGATTATTATTACTTGTATATTAATTAATAATTTTTCAAAATGTTAGTACTTATTCTTTATTTCAATAAAGATGAGTAAACAATTTAGAAATATATAAAATTTATTTTAAATAACTTTATATTTTGCATTATTTCCACGTCATTTTTTAAAACCCAAAGAATATATTCAAGTTTTGATTCCTACTTTTAAAATTTTACATAATGTGACTTGTAAGCGAGTACTTCAATTTGGTCATCAACAAAGTAAGTAATTATATGGCAAGTAGTTCAGATGGTAGTGTATAATCTTTTGCTGGGTATTTATTTGTGTTGTTATTTCGAGTAGCTGTAATAAGTGAATACTTATGTATATGTAATATTGATGTATGTACTTATAAACAGCTGCTATTATTTTTGAAAACTGTGTAAAATATAGTTAAAGTACGTCTATAGATACTTAATTAATTACATCTATATGACTATGAATAAAATTAGTTAAAACCGGGTTTTCACCTGCCGGTTACTGCAGTCTTTAGAAAGTCATAATGACTGCCCCTGTGGCTGAGTGGTAGCGATGCAATTCTCTCAGTCCAGAGGTCGTAAGTTCGATTCCCACCATAGACTCTGGTTATTTTCTGCAGACAAGCTAATCGCTTTGCAGCTTGTAATAGTTCTTTAAAAAAAAAAAAAAAAAAAAAAAAAAAAAAAAAAAAACCTCTGAAAAAATAAATATTGCTTGTATTCAATTCCCCAAAAGTGAAACTTCTCTCTGATATGAAAAAGTTTATAACATCTTTTTTTTTTCTTCACTTGAAATGCCACGTTATGAATATGTCTAGCAGTTAAAAGGAAATTGCACAAACATCTTTACGTATGATTACGAAAAAAAAAGTAATTATACGCTCCATTATTCTAAATACACAAGTGTATAATAATGAAAATTTCTTTGGAAATATGTAAATCAGCAACAGATTTCACCGCAAAATAACATAAATTCCGGTTTTAATAAATTAAGTAAAAGCGACAGATTTCATAAAACTTTTTGAATGAAAATAAAGGTGTCATGATAAGCTCATCTGATCTGATAAAGTAAAGTTATTTAATTATAAAAATACACACATATATGCACACAGATTTTATTAATTAATGGAATATTTATACAACTTAAATAAAATAAAGCTAACTCATACATACAAAATTGAGACACACCCATGCAAGCGCACACCCACACACACACACACATATTACATACACACACGTAGTTTTACAGTTAAACACAAGTCATTATAATTGAATGAAGTACATCACAATAAGGATTCTTTAGTCATCATTATTTGGCACTAAAGCTTTATTTTAATTTAATAGAGTACTCCAGCTATAAATAATTAAAAAAAATCTGTAAAAAATACACAAACACACACATGTATTGCATTGCATTGTTAATAAATAAGGTTCTTGAGAAATAATTTTGAAAAGTATTACTTTTAAAATATTGTATGTTTTTTTTTCAAAATAAAACTAATTCCTGTTCAGGTTAAATTAAACTTTAAACTTTAAATTTAATAAAAAGTAATTACAACTAAAAGACTTACAACTTAATACTGTAATGAAGTGGTTGTTAAAACAAATTGATACTACAGAAATTAAAGAAGAAATTTATCTAATAAAAAAATAAACCAAACTACTTTCTATATACATACATTTATGCAAAATAAAGACCACAAATGCGAACTAAGTAAGTAAGCTAAAATATAATATATATGCAGCTATTTACAGACAAACCACACTTTAAGTTTCATTGAAATTACAAAAACTACTTCAAAAATGCCTTTTTACTATAATTTCTTTAGTATGGATCTGGGTATAGTACCGTTAAGACTGGGCTGGGCATATTGCATAAATCCTTCCGATATATAGTGATGCTGGGAACTCGATGTACTCGTACTGCAGCGTGGCCCCATACTATGCGGTGCAACACGCACTCGTATTTCCGCAGATCGGGCGCCACCCATGGCGGTTTCTTCATCGTTCAGTTCGTCCTCTTCAATATACATTGAAGGCACATCATTGCGGGCGGGTCTGAAAGAGAAAAAAGTATATAATTTACTTTTCAATACACAAAATCTTTTTTCCCATATTTCATAGTTGAGGAAAGTTGAGCCCTTTTGATTATTTCAAAATCAAAGATAATGTTTTTCGCCCGATTATTTTGTAGCATGAACCCAAAATATATAATAAATTCCTTCCTTATTATAAAATGCATCAGACCACAATAAGTCACAACAATAAATGTTAACGATGTACAAAATAAAGGACTTTCAATATGCAAATAGCACGTTTTGATAAAATAAAACCAAAAAAAAATTACGTTTTGCTTTAAAAAAAAAATGCAAAAAGAGCGTTTTTGGTATGCGTATTTTCGAAATAGTAACACCGTATATCCAAAATATATTTACATATCTAAAATAAAATCCTTAATAATAACTCGATATATTTACCGCTGTTGTGATTTTTTAATTTATGTTTCTTACGTGTTTCAGTATTTAAATTTCAAACCATCTTTTGTATTTCTTCAATCTTTAAACTATATTTTTTAGACTCTATGTCAGAGTCTTTGTTATATTTAATAACTTTCAAATACTCGTACCAGGTAATAATCAAATTATTGCATATAACGAACACAGAAGGATGTATGTATGTATACCAGATTCAACTATTTCATTTAAAAATTAAACAAGTAGAAAAAGTAAGAATTGTTAATCTGCGTGATTCGGAAAAATCTCGACATTTTTCCATCTCCAGTTGTAATGAAACTAACATAAATAAATTGCTATAAAAAACAACATTTTGTTAAAATAAATGAAATGAATTCAATGAAGTGCGACTTTGATCCGTGCACGAAGGGTTCCGTACGGACACAAGATCTGTAATTTAATACGAAGTTTAGCCAATATAAACTATAGTTTGGGCATTTTTTTTTCGTTTTTGGGTTTTTGTTAGTTTTAAGCGTTTTTTTTTAATTGAGGTTTTTTGAGTTTATTGGCGCTTTCTGAGTTTTGGCACTTTTTTTCTCGTTTTAGCGTTTTTTTTGGCTTTTGAAGTTTTTTTAATTTTGGCGATTTTTTTTATTTTGACGATATTTTTATTTTGGCCTTTTTTTAATTTTGGCTTTTTTTTTAGTTTTAACACTTTTTTTTTCATATAGGCGATTTTTTTTGATTTGGCAATTTTGTCGGTTTTTGTTGTTTTCCTTTCAACTTGGCAATTTTTTCTCTTTGTGGGGATTTTTTTCGGTTTTTGGAGGTTTTTTTTAATTTTGGCGATTTTTTCGTTTTTTGGCGTTTTTTTCATTTTGGCGAGTTTTCTTTTCATTTGGACGATTTTTTCGAATTTGGCGATTTATTTTAGTGCTAGAATTTTATTTTTGATTTTGGAAATTTTTTTCGTTTTGGCGATTTTTTTTAGGTTTTTGGCGGGATTTTTTAGGGTTTTGGCGATTTTTTTCGGTTTGACGCTTTTATAATTTTCGTATTTTTTAGTTTTACCGTTTTTGAACATTTGAAGAGTTTACCTCTTACGGTTTCCAAGATATAGCAAGTTATCAAAATTACTTAGTCGAAATTGCATTAACTGATGGACCACCCTTTAATTTAAACTTCTTAATAATGTTAGTTGTTGTAGTCTATATAAAAATACACCAATTTTACAAATTTGAAGTGTCAATATACATATGTACATACAATTGTATGTATATTACATCGGATTTTAAAATTTTGCGTTGCTGGCTTTGGAACACCCTTTATATTTTAATTCTCATGTATTTGTTGTTGTAGCGGCCAAGGTTCTACAAACTCTGTCCAAATTTCAGGTCCGTAGCTTTTATGGTTCCTGAGAAAATAGCGTGTGACGGACAGACAGACAGACGGATAGCGTAGCGACACCTTTGGTGTGTGGAACTCTAAAAAGCACGTTTTGTTCTGCATCAGTTTTTTAAACACACATTTTTTTATGAAAAGGGAATAAATATTATGCAAATAAGATTTTTTTCCAATAGAACTTAGCCAAATTAATGCAAAGACATCAAAAAATAATTTTCTAAAAAAATTAAAAAATTCACATTTCGTTCTGCGACTCCTCAGTTGTCATTATATTTTTGCTAAGATAACAAAATACATATTCAACAAAAATTTTAGAACTATGAATGATGTTTAACTAAATAAAGCAGAAAGAATGTAGTATACAATTTTTTCCATTTTACCGATGGCGCAAGAGTAGTTCAGACTAAAATACTGGCTTTAAGTGAGAAAAAATACTCAAGGACTGCTCACGACTGAAACATCAGGAAAAAGGTTTGTATTTTATGATAAAAATAATCACAGTTGAAATAAATATCATACATTCGGTAGAACTACAACTCCAATACAATAACTTGAAAAAATCTACATATGTATGTACATATATAAAAAATATTATTGTTAGAACGATAAATTTATATAATGTACAAAGAAAACACTATTATTCTTAGTGAAAGATTCGAGAGACAAAATATAATAATAACATCAACACTGCAAAGTAAATTTTTGTTAATTTAACCCACCGGATAGGCACATTCTGAAAGACATAAATTTGTATACATATTACCTGTATGTAAGTATAATATTTAAGTCAAAGTCCACCATTACAATTGCTGCTGTAGTTAAAGAAATGCGTTGTTAGTTTTCCCTCTGTTGTTATTTATTTCTTTATTTCCTTTGTGCCATTGCTAATTGGATTCACTTATCAGTTTCGTTCAATCTCAATTTCTCATAAAATGAGCTTTGTTGCAAAGAAAGAGGCAAATACAAATGTCTTTTATGGTTATTGTATACATTTCTTTTATTGCTATCCCCCAACCATTTTATTTACTATTTTTGTCATTATCTGTGTAATTTTATTTTGTCAACTATAACAAATGGCTTGCACACTTGCTTTCATATCAAAAGAGCAGACACAACAAAAACGTATCCCAGCTAAACTGATAGTTCATTGAGGTTTAAATAATATAAGTAAGTAATAAAATTGCTACGTTTTTAAAATATTTAATGTTGGACACTGATCGCCTTAACGAGGGAGTCGGGCAGTGTTGTGACAAATTGTTAAATTATACGTTAAGATAATAAATGGTAAGTTAATCAGTAGATTTTTTATATATTATCATTGTATGATGTATTGATTTCAATTTTCATTATCTGCACACCAGTGCTGCTAATTCAATTAACTAAATGTATGGAATGCAATAAAAAGTTAATTATGCAGAAATTTTAATATTGTAATTAACAATGCATACTTTATATGTATTTGTATAAGCGTCCTTCAAAATATTAAATAAATTTAAGAAAACTTCAATCAAAATTTAATAAATTTAAATATATTTGTTATTTGTTGAGCTTCTCATTTGTTGAAATGAAAGTTTATAACATAATACCTCTAGTTGTTCTATGAAACTTTATTGGGTAAAGGTTCCCTGATGATCTGCATTAGCAACAGTGAAATGCACATAGTATCCAGCTAAACCCCTCAAGTATAAATTTCAATATATTTTTAATAAAAAATATTTTACTATATAAGTAAAATAATAATTTGGGATTATTAGCGCTTTAATAAATGTTAAACTTAAATTATAATAACTCCCAATAAAAAACGTTAAATATTAATTTAAAGGGCTGTTGGAAGGCATAAGTTGCAAGCAACAAGTTCTGCAATTATGTTTAAAAATATATAGTATAGTAATAGTCTATTATTTATTATAAGCACAATAGAAAATAGTTCTAATGGAAATAAAGAAAAATATTGGATTATTTTTAAGAAGCTCAAGATTTTGTGGTACTATATAGCTTCAACTTCAAAATATTACTCAACTGCACTGCTCTGCACTGCAAAGTCGTAACAGTGAGTCTGTACCTGATAAGTTTCAGCTCAGACAACTTTTTATTGATAAAAAACGTAAACAAACTGTTTGAAGTTTAAATTTATTTGCAAAAAATAAAATTTTTTTAAAATTTTAAGCAAGAAAAAAATATAAAAATAAATAAAGCTATTGATATTTATATATTAATTGACATACTGCAAGCATTGTGAGAAACTTTCTTCATGACAAGAAAAAATTATGGTTTATCATAATAAAAGACCATAACGTCTTCGCATGTATGCTTGCATTAACAAAAATTTGACAACGGCTCTGCCGACGTTTTGTTAGTTGTTACAGTACGAATAGAGGAGCAAGTTTTTATTTCTGAACATAAGAAATAACGTCGGCAGAATGATGTCAGAAAAAAGTTTGTGTTCAAAGTTTCGACGTATAATGTTAAAAATCAAAACTTGGTTTGTCGTATGCATACAAAATGCGCGTTTTAACTCTTTATTTTTTAATAATTCTACCACAGAACATATATTTTATGCTTCTGCTTGATTTTTTTTATAATAAAGTTATTATTACTAGTTTCCCAGTTTCCCGCCATTATTTTTTACGAAAAAGGTAAATTTGACAGCTTGTGCTCTAACATAATTGCTCAGACTTGTGTTAGAGCAATTATTTCCAAACATGTGTTCGAACACTAACATTTACGGTTTACACAGTAATTTTTTGTGTTAGCAACAGAATTTGACAATTGCCAACAAAAAAATTTCCAAACTTATGTCTGGTGTAATCTCACTGTTATGATACATTTTTATCAGATATAGACATTTTTAAAACGTTTTTCCTGTATGAACTTTTAATTTACATATTAAGGGTTTTCAAGAGAAAATTTCCATTTGTGTAACTAAGTAAATTCTTGAAGTCCTGGCTTATCAGAAATTAATAGTCTTCTTCCTTTTGCGTAAATTTCCGATAATAACTTTTTAAAGCAAATAAGTCATTCCCATCTGTTATTTTACTGAAAGGACAGCTGAGGAGCATTGAGAATCAAAAATAAGTTAATTTTTGAAGGCTTCTAGAGTTGGGCATATCTACTCTAATGTTTATAATATCACCATCTATATCTGTGGCGATAAAGAACAAGTGCTTAAGTCGATATAAGCTGATTTTAAGTTAATGGTACCTCTGTAATCAAAATATTTAAAAGTACCCCTGATCAAAATCTCAATTAATTTGTTTGATTTCTCAGGAAGTTACAGCACTATGACTTGCGACTTATCTTTTTTAGACTTCTAATCTAATTTAGAATAATAAATTAACTGAGGTTGTACTTTGGTATATTTGAACTTAAATGTATTTCTTATAGGGTCTAGAAGGATGTTTGCTTAAAAAGATTAAAGGTTAACAGAGAATTTCCCAAATTAATTACAAAAGAAAGAAATTTCTGAAAATCCACTTGAACTGCAAAACAGTAAAATATGCCTTAAGGCAGAATTAGTTTTTACTTTTTGTTCTGTTACGAATCAGCTGACTCTTTTTTGTTTATAGAAATCTTATACAAGTCGTTACTTTTTTTGTTTCGTTCTGTTCTGTTTCGGTTCAACATTTAAATACCAAACATTTTTTAAGTAATTGTAAGTGACAGCATAAATTAAATAAAAATACTTTTAGTCAGGCTTAAATTCAGTAATTTCAATTCTTATTGAATGAAATATTTTAATTAATTAATGTGAATTTCTAAGGAAAAGAAGACACATTAAACTTAGACTTTAGGCTAAGGGAAATACCGATACTTTTATGTGCAGCCACGCACTTCATCAGCACCCTAGTCTATCTACTTGGGTAGAGATTCTTATTAACATCAGCTATTTAACTTAAATTTTTTATTAAACGGAATATGAGAAATGCTTGTTGTGTATACAATTGATTTACCTTTGGTAAACACATTTATAAGTATCACTATTATTTTTCTCTTTTTTCCATTTTTCTATTATATTACTCTAGCTAAGTATGTTTAACTATTCTTGCTTATCTTTTACACATTAATTATTTTAACTTATTCGATGTACCATCGGTACATGCATGTAAGTATTATTGTAGTGGCTTTTTGTGTTACTTTTCGTTTTTGCATTCTACAGTTTATTTCCGCTTTCACTACAGTTCAATTAAAATTTAAATATATCTCACTTAAATAAAAATATTTTGAAATAAATTGTGATTGTTCTTTTAGAATTTGTAAACTTAATTCTTAAAAGAAAAATATAAAATTATATTGAAGCTTAGCAATGGACGATGCAAAAATCATAATTTTAGTGGGAAACTTCGACCGTTCCGAGTTACTAAAGAAAAAGTAAGGACAAAAGGCTTCATTAGTACTTACTTTCTATTGCTGTTCTGTGCTGTGCCATTCAGCAACAAAAGTAAAGACTAATGAAGCCTTTACTTATTGCCAGAGATATTTTTTTTAATTTGATGAGAAGTGTTATATTTTTAAAATAAAATTAAAAAAATAATATATTACATATACGTACGGATAATTATAAAATGGAAAAGTCATAGTCAGAAGTTTCTTGCTTGCCACCTTTCCTGGACTTTACTTAAATTCTTCAAAAATAGCGAAATTATCTTAAAAAACATACATACACATTTCATTATTTTTACTCCAAAAATTGCAACATTAAATTTTTGAAACTTATTAATCGAGAATTCTGTGATTTGACACCAAAATCCCACTGTGTGTATTTCTGCAAATCACGGTTTAATTAACACTCGTAATCGCGTACAATTCCTTACACCCCCTTGCTGTTGTTTAACATTTCATATTAATATAATTGCTGCCAATAAATCGAACCCAAATGCATTAGCATTGGATATAAAATTAGCAATGATTCTTTTGCAAATCTCAGTTTCAATTTAAGTTTTATTTTCATGTGTTCATTCCTGTTGCTTTGTTAATCAACATAAAGATGGAAATTAAGCAGACAGTGAAACTGCAAATAAATATGGCGAGAATATTGCCAACAAATGAGCATGATATTTAATATGCACCACACTGGCTCAAACACTTAGTAGCGCTTAAATTCATTAAAATATAACAACTCAAATTCATCTAATACACATACACACACACACACACGCATGTTTGTATTGTGTTTAATACTTTAATACATACACAAGTACTTGCCTAACCATGACAACATATTCTAAATTATACATATACACACTTATATGAATATAATCTACCCGCATTTGTGAATATACTTGCTACGATGCTGGTTTATCGTGTCCCATATTAAAATTAAGAAAAATAAAAATCTAACAGAGAATTATGTCATTTCCACATCCGTTCATTGGCTTGTGTGCTCACAGTTGTTTTGTGCATGTGTCTGTAATAAGTGTGCTTGAGTACAAGTGTCTCCATATGTGTGCAAATTCGTTGCCACAATATAAAATACTACATATCTGTGAACAAACAAATAATAATAAAAAAAACATAGATAATATTTATTGTGCTTTTGCGAGTAATTTTTGCTGAAAATTTTGAAATTATTTGCAACGTAATGTATGCATTAATTTTAATGATTTGTTACCCAGACTTTTGTGGCTGTTTAGGTGCTGTGACTGTTTGTATATGTATGCTAGTGACAGCTTGATTTATAACTGTTCAAGAGGAACCATATGCAAACATGCGTGTGTCTATATATTTGTAACTTAAAATCTTCTGACTGTAATGTAATTTTTAAGGAAGAAGGTGATTTAGATCTGCATGACAACTGATGGGGAAGGTTTGCTATAAACTATTTTTCTGATTGCATTTTAAACTGGAATACTTTTATAATATGGTATACTAAACATTCTTAGGGCCTGTCCTACGATGTCGAGAAAAAACGACAGCATAAGTGCTAAAACTAATAACATTCTTTGACAAAAGGTTTCAAACGACATTTGTGTTAAGATTTTACACACTGTAGTCACTTTGTCAAGGAACATGTGCAGGCTGACATCCGGTGTTACCAATAAACAGAAGTTGACAACGGTACGTCATGTTAAATATATTACTTAAATTTTAAATACATATATTATATTCAATATTTATGTGATCGTTGATAGAAGATATTTTGTTTTAACCTAAAAGTAATGTAATAAATACTTTTTACATACATATATGACATTAAATTTTTTAAATTTAGCCTATTACGAAGTTCTTACGGAATTTCAGATTCTCATACAAACTGTATGTAAAAACATTACGGAAATTCAGGTGAACTTCATAAATAAATTCATATTTGCTAGTACGGACTTTCAAAAGAAAATTACATGGAATTTTTTAAATTTATTGCCTATCTTGCGGATGTTATAATATTTATTTATTTATTTCAGTCTATGCACAGAATGTCCTTTCAGACAACGATATAAAGTTAACATTTTTAATAACTAAGAATAAATAACTTATATAAATAGTAAAAGATCAACAAAAAATAAAAATAAAGAAAGCTAATTAATTACTTAATGAATGTATAAACAAAGTTATGAAATTAAAGCAAATTTCAAATAAGAGTATTATTTTATTACACTTAGAAGAACAAGTTTAAACTCATTTTTAATAGTGCTGAACTCTATATAGGACTTAGAATCTCTTTGAAATTTAAAGTTAATTTCACTGAGAAACACGAAAACACGTGTTAGTGTGCCATTACGAGCATAATTAGTTTGATGAAAAGGAACATCAAACACCTTAGTTAATCTGAAATTTCTAGGAGGTATAAAAATGGTACAGCATGAAGCAAATCAGGACAGTCAATGTGTCCGTTAATAATATCACACACCAAAAGGGCGGTTGGAGTTTTCTAAGTCCTTCTAAAGTACGTTGGCCAATAAAAAGGCACTTCGGTTCATAAGGAACAGATATTAAATATGATAATGAGCGTGTAACAAATTCAAAAAAGATGCTTTGAAGTCTCTCAATACGAGAGATTAGATTTGAGACATGAGGACTCCATATAACGGCAGCATATTCCAACTTAAATCTAACAAAGAACGTAGAAATGTATTTATGCGTGTATGGATTAACAAAATCAGAGCATTTTCTCTTCAGCAAACCAAGCATTTTATACGCTTTAGGAAGTATATACGCAACATGGGCTACAAACGACATAGATCTATCAAAAACAACACCTAAATCAAGTTTAGAGTTCGAAGTGCTCAAATTAATGTCATTAATATTAAATACTAGTACAATGAGATTCATGGATCTACGAAATGAAACATGTAAACATTTATTTATATTTAGATGCAAGTAATTAAGTTGGCACCAATTGCTTAAATTATTGAGCTCATTTTGCATATTGCAAAAATCACTCAATGCATCACATTTCATGAAAAATTTAAATCATCGGCATATAACAGATATTTAAATTTAATAAAGCAGGCACCAATACCATTAATATATAAATTAAATAATAACGGGCCAAGAATGCTGCCTTGGGGCACACCAGATGTTTGACAATAGGGCGCGGATTGAAAACCTTCAATATACAGTGAGCAAACTCTATGAGATAAGTATGACTTAAGCCATAATAAAAATTGGAATGGAATCCCATTAAACTCAATGTTGACAACAGAATATAATTATATATTTTTATCAAATGCTTTGGAAAAGTCTGTGTAAATAACTTCTACCTGGCTACCATGCTCGAGAGCATCTAGACAATATTCACTGAAAAGGGTCAGATTAGTAACAGTTGATCGGCCGGAATAAAAGCCGCGCTGATACGGAGAAATCCAAGAATTAATTTGGAAAAATAACTTTTTATGCACAATATGCTCAAAAATTTTAGAAACACAAGAAAGCTTAGAGATAGGTCTATAATATGGAGTTCCTACGGAATTTCACGTTCATAAATCTACATTATTTCTACATGGAAAAATAATCGCGTAGCCTTTTGTGAAGAACTATGTTTGCATGCACACAAATTCATTTATTTTTTCATTTAAAACCCTCAAAAATAAAAATAAACAATTTGATCAAAATTAGCAATGTCTGAATGAATGAAATCTCTTGCCTATCTTAGGGATGTTATAATTATAATCCCTAGTATAGGCAATAGATTTCGAAAATGCCTCAAATATTTTTTTTTGAAAGTCCGTTTTAGTAAATGGAAATTTCTTTATGAAATCTACCAACATAAATTTTCGTAAGCCTTTTTATTCAGTTTATATATGGGGACCTGAATTTCCGTATGAACTCTGAAACAGGCTTTTACTAAAAAAAGCAAATACTCCAAAACCAATTTTTTCACGTTTATAAATTTACATTTATCTCTACACAAAAAATAATCGTTCAGCCTTTTGTTTAGAATCGTATTTTCATGCTCACAAATTCGTTTATTTTTGAGTTTACAACACACAAGAACAGTAAAAATTAATCAAAAAAAATTAATGAAAATTTGAAATGTCAAAAATTCGTTGAGCAAACAATTGTTTGAACATAAATTTATTTTTCAGTTGACTGAAAAAAGTCTTCACTTATATTTATAACATCCGTAAGATAGGCACTAAATTTTAAAAAATTCCGTGTAATTTTCTTTTGCAAGTCTGTACCAGCAAATGGAAATTTCTTTATGCGATTTACCAAATTCCGTAAGAACTCCGTACCAGGCTTTAACAAAAAATTTTCCTTTATTAACTTAAGACCAATACTTTTTTTCTATACTTCATAAACACTTACTTTAACAGCCTGAGGTGTCTATCCCCGTGCGCGAATTTCTAACCACATAAATTTTATGCTCAAGGTAAAAAAAAAATTAAACAAGGGCAACATGTATGATATGTTGTTGTTAACCAACATTTATTTAAAAATTAGATATTTATTTTAAACATTTAATTAAAATTCGTGCTCTCACAGATGTGATAATTATTGAAAACTTGTCATTGCCATGTATAATTTTTTAAGCAGAAAGCATTTTTCAAAACATTATAAAATAAATTGGATAGAAGCATGCAAAATAATTCCCACAATTATTTATGTAGCCATAATAATTCTTTAGCTTGTAACACATTAATTTAATTCCTTACAGCAAGAATGTAATTCGAAAATAAATTCAAATTTGTTTAACACTCTGAATAACTAGAATTTCTGAAATTCATCCCATAATATTTTAATTTGGAGAAAAAGTATTTATCATTCCGTATGTAAGTTACATAATATTCAAAATGCGTCATAAAGAGTATAAGTGTGTAATTATGTCAATAATTATGAAAGTGGTTTAAGTCATATGCATTTTTGCTTCAAAATATTTAATAAATACTAAAAAAATTCAAGACCTGTTTCCAATAGGTCAACAACTTGTAGATATTTCTTTTATTTTTATATTTATATATAAAATAAATAAAGATATGTTTCTCTAAAAAAAACGCAACAGAATGAACTTTCTGTGCAGAATATAAATATAAAATTTCCAAGCTTAAATTAAAGTGGAACTGCGCATTAGATTTCACATTAAACAAATACACATGAAATATTTAGAAAATTTCTGTTTTTGTTTTTCAACTACATAATCCTAAAAAGATATATGGCGGTAATTTAAGACATTAAACAATTTCTTTATAACACTCACTACCATAAACCAATTTAAGTTTCGTTGCTTAACAATAAAGAAATCTCCTAAAGACTTACAATTGTAAGTTAAGCTATTGTATAATATTACATAAAACTTACACATATATCAATGCAGAGTTAATTATATTTAAGTATGTGTATAATACAACACATTAGATTGTATTGAGCCTCGAGCTATTAAATATATTTAGCTCACGTACGGTAAATACAAATCAACTGGCTGTATGTGAGTATATGTATATGTCTATCAATCAAAAGCAATTATCGTATTTCATTTTCGTCTGCAACAAAGTCCCGGGTCTACCAAAAGCGCATACAAATAAACACAATCGGGCCAATTAATTGTATGAAATTAAATTTTGTTGCTTTCAAAATATCAATAACTCTGTTGTATTTGCGACTTCTTAAGAAAATAGTTTAGCAATACACATATGATTAAGTAAAACTTGTAATATTTGCTATTGCAGAAGAATAATTATAATGAAAGTCAGAATTTTAAAATTTTTACATACATACATACAGTGAAACCTCTTATAAAGCACACCCTCTATAACCGAACACCCCTAACAACTGTCCAAGTTTTGTAGATACAACACCTTCATTAGTTTTTGTATATAAAATGCATTCTCATAACCGGGCACTCTAATAACCGGATGCGGACACTAAATTTTTAATAATTTTCTTCTAAAAAACTCTTATAAAGCAGACAAAAGTGGTGAAACAGGACAACAAGATTTGTAGTTAAATATTAGGTCTTTCTTTATTCAACTCTGATTCATATTTGTATTCGTGTCAATAATATTGTTGATTCCTCGGTTAATGCAAATGTAAATACTGATGCGTTGAAGATGGCAAAAAAATTGATGTTTATTTATTTATCGTTCCCCAAAATGGCACAGGAAAAAATTGTTTTTATCAATTTAAAAAAACTGGAAATTTTAAACGAGTTTGAAAAAGAAAAATGTTCGGTGAGTGAAATTGTGCAGATGTAAAGTTTCTTGTGTATATTAACAAATCATGTTGCTACATTTTTTTTAATTACCCTTTCGAAGCATTTTTCTAGAGATGACTTTGTTGCATTCCAACAAATAAAAACATTGCAAGTAATTTTGAAACCCAACAGCGGAATTTATACCAATCTAAGCTAAAGCATTTTATTCTTAATATAAGATTTTAACTAAAGGGTGTCCCAACAAGAATGCAAGATTTAAATTTGGATTGTTATTGTTATTGTTTGCTAGTAGAAGGTACGAGGTTACTATAAATGGAGCGCTACACGAATGAACAACGTATTCTCATTGTGAAATTGTTTTACCAAAATGGTGAAAGTTTTGCGGCTACAGTTCGCAAACAGCGATAAATTCGGGGTCACAATAATGCCCCAAAAGAGTCGACCAGGTCGATCGAACGAAAATGTTGCAGCTGTACGTGATGATGTCACTCAAGCTCCATCCACCTCAATTCGACACCGAGCTCAGCAAATTGGTGTCTTCAAGTCCACTATGCAAAGAATTTTGACAAAATTGAATCATAAACTGAAGCAAGCTGATCATGGACAGCGAAGGGAGTTCATTAATTTGGTATTGGAGAGACAAATGAAAATGCTGATTTTTCCAATAAAATCATCTTCACTGGCGAGGTCCATTTCCATCTTGATATCATCGTTAATAGACAGAATTGTCGCATTTGGGGTAAGGAAAATCCTCGAGTGATTCACGAGAAGCAAGTCCTCAATGTGTCACTGTGTTGTGTGTATTTTGGGCTGGAGGAATCATTGTACCTTTCTTTATGAAAATGAAGCAGGTCAAGCGCAAACAGTCAATGGTGTTTAGTATCGTGAAATGATAATCAGTTTTGCGTGCCTAGAATTGAACAAATGAATGTGGAGGACATATGGTTTCAACAAAATGGCGCCACATGTCATATAGTCAGAGAAACAATTCAATTGCTGCATCATTTCCCGGTTGTGTTAATTCGCGTTTTGGAGACCAGAATTGGCCACCTAGATCGTGCGATTTAACACCATTTGACTTTTTTCTTTGGGTTTAACGTAAATAAGCCGACGACGATTTAAGTCTTAAAAGAGGAAATTGAACGCTGCATTAATGAAATACCGCAGCATTTATGCAAAACGGTCATTAAAAGATATATCTGCCCGATATATTGTTTCACACACACGTAACCTCATTCTGTCTACTTTACGATATAATAAAGTTTCACGATTTTTTTTAAATATCTGTGTTTAATTTAAAATTTAAATCTTGCGTTCTTGTTGGGACGCCCTTTACAATAAACAACAAAAAAATTTAACCTCTCATAAGTGGGCACCTCTAATAATCGGAAAAAAATACCGCGAATGTGAGTGTCCGGTTATGAGATATTTTACTGTATATAATTCTTTTACTAATATTTTGTTGCTTTAATTTATTGTAATGAAAACTTTAACACTATTGAAAAATTTATACGGTAAACTTTAAAACAAAATAAAGCTAAATTATAAAATCATTATCTAAGATTGGGATTAAAAGTTTCAAAAGTTTTTAAATAATTTCATCAGCTGTCGCCTAAAAACGTGTGACTTTGTAACTTGTTTTTTTTAACCATATACTGTTAATGCAAAAGTTAAAATTGTTTTCATTTCAACCGTCATTAGTTTTTGCATGCTGAATGAAAATTTAAATTTCGTCCGTAAATATTTTGTGTTTGATAGTAAAGGAGTTTTAGGATTCCTTTTTAATTTGATACTGATTAAATTTCTAAAATTAATTGCTAGACTTTCATTAATTTTATACAAAGAATTTTGATAACTAAGTAATGATTCCATGTTCTTTATATACGATCTACTCATTTATTTATATATTTTTAGTATAAATTTCTTTATTATAATAACCTATTTACATATTTTAACCTTTTACTTAGCATATGTATATAAAAAACTATTTTTATTTTTAAACCAGCGTCTAATTAAGTGTCTTGTTTTTGAAAAATTAACTTATTTTGTTTAAGTATGTGTTCACCGTAGCACAAGCACAAATAAAAATATTTAATATTTAGTCCACTATTTAATTTAACTATCTTTGCTAAAAACAAACAAACAAAAACCAACAAACATTTTTCTCTACTTAAAATAAAACACTACGAGTTTCAGTAAAATTTCGCCTTTGAAAGCAAGAGGTTAAACTTTAAAAACTTTGTTAACTCAAACGATGGCAATACTTATGCAAATGTTGGCTTGCCAACAAAATCACAATTACATAGAGTCTCCTTCACGCAACTCTCATAACTTTCAATCATCATAAAATCTAGTTGCCAAGTCCAGTTTGAATTTAAATTAAAAGTATCTTTTATGGGGTGTTACAAACAAACATTTGCAGAGATTAAAACTAATACTGGTTCATATTAATTTGCGTAGTATGTGACTACAGTAATACTTCGTTAACAGAGTTAAATCATTACATTATATCTATAACAAAAAAATATTTTATATTAAAGTTTTAACGACATATGCTTTGAACAGAACTGGGACAAACGACGAATTTCGTCAACGTCAACGAATTCGCTGCGTAAATTTGTCGTTTGAAGCATAATAACAACGAATTTACTCAGCGAATTGAGCTCTTTTAATTGATAAAGTTAGTTATTGTGTGTGCAAAGAGAAACAAAGAGAGAGAGAAAATTGTTTATAAAATAGAAATAAATATCACAGTTAGTCACGCACGACGAATTTGGTTCTGCGGCCAGTGATGTCAAAAGTAAAACTAATTAAATAGTTTAATAAAATTTGGATTGCCAACAAAATCACACTAATTAGAGTTTTTATGGGAATTTTCACAATTTAAGTTTAAAATTTGTTAACGCACTAATAATCCCAAAATTATTATTTAACTTATTCAGTAAAATATTTTTTTATTAAAATACATTGAAATTGATTATTGAGGGGTTTAGCTAGATCCTGGGATTATTAGTGCGTTAACAAATTTTAAACTTAAAATCACACTAAATTAGGGCATAAATTGTATGCTTAATTATTTCATTTATATAAACATATGTATGTACATAAGCATTGAGAAAAAAGGAACTGATGTTGTCGTTTTAATTCAAATTCTGCAAAGCTCTGTATGATTCGCCTTATGAAAGTCAGCATAGAGATTGGAGAAGCTCACCTAATATCATTCAACCATAGAAAATCATAATGAATAACACGCCTTCTACTATTACAAAAGATGGTACAATCACAAATAATGTGTGCCGTTGTATCGTCATCTTCTAAGCATAAACGACACAAAGGTAAATGAACTTGGTTACTTTTTCACAGAGGAAAGATGGTTCAGTCCAAAGTGACCAGAAAGAAAAACCAGTAAGAGGCATAATGTTGAGGTTCAGGATGCCACTTTATGAAAATGGCTGCATCAGTGCTTTGGCCCGATTTAAACTGTAAGAAGCCCGCCAAATTTTCCTTGTGGTCGAGGCATCATCTCCTTTGATTAGAAATATTACAGTCGACCACCTAACGCCAAAAAATGTTTCTGGGCCCATAAACGTAGAAACAGAGGCCTTCCTGGATAGTTCATCTGCTTCTTCGTTTTAAACGAACAAACAAACACAATCCGCAAAGCGATTAGCTTTTCTGCGGAAAACACCCAAGGTCTATGGTGGGAATCGAACCCATGACCTCTGAACTGAGAGTCTGGCATTGGTACCACTCAGCCACAGGGGCATCGGATGATTGTTTTGGTATCAGGTAAAGCATTTATAAAACTTCCATTTTATTACTACTTACTAGCTTTTCTCTACAGTTAACCTCGCAGTGATCTGTTTAAAAAATACATATCAACCGGATTTACAACTTGGTAAATAAGCAAGGCCCAAAAATCTGTTTTTCGGATTTAATCCGTACAAAATATAAAAAACTGTTACCGAACCAGATAACAAATATAACATGCCGATTACATATCTCTAAATATTTGAATCAGATGCGTGATTCCTTGAATATTTTTAACCAAAAATTTTAATATAAATTACAGTTTTTTTCTTAATGGTGAGACAAATTAAAATTCTAGTGATTATGAAAAAACTTAACAACTGGGACATAAATTTAATTTTCAACCTAGTCAACTTTTTTAATAGCGAATTAAATATTTTATGTCCTTTGTTAACTTTTTTGTATATATTATTTGCAATCCTGTCCTGTCACTACTTGGAAAATATATATTTATTTTGAATGTTTCTACAATGACCGTACTTCTGTATATTCTATTTCCTCAACCTTACGTCTACACGTGTTATATTTTTATCATAACAAAAGTCAAACTTTATATTGAAAAATAGTTTTTTTATGTTAGCTCTTTTTTCTCTATGAAATTTAATATTCTTCATAACAAAAATATATCAGGTGTAAATGTAGGGTAATTTTATATATAGCAGCCTTACTTTTCTCAGAGTTTTATGTACAATTATTTCGTTATGAAAACATTTAAATATACACTTAGATTGTATAGTAATACAATAACACAATTTGAAGTGGTTCTAATAAATTTTAATAATTTTCTGAAGCTCTCTTCCACACGAAATGTACTTTATTCAAGTTCAAACTAACGAGATGCCACTGTTTAACAAAACACTTCAAGACTGCCATAAAACTTTTCCCGCAGTGGTTTTTAATATCAAAGTTGGTGTTTGCTGAGCAGGGGATGGCTTGCGGAATGTTGAATGTTACTACGTAAATTAAATAATGATCATAATTATCATGGATAAGGGGCCCTAGTATTTTTTGTTACATTTATCTTTGCTGCCCAAAATAAAACACTTTAACACTGTCACATACAGTTTTGCATACAAAGTTCTGAAACTATTGTAGTGTATTTATTGTTTGGCCAAACAAGAGTCATCTGTCTTCGCTATAAGGACATACAATTTTTGTTTTAATATAAACACGCGAACACTTCACGCTCACAACACCAGACAAATTTTTATTTTTTTACCCATTTAAGCAAAGTTTTCATACAATAATTTGGATTTTGTAGCGTTGTTGTATTTATACACTTATATTTATATTTGGCACTTCCATGGCCGCTTTTATCACAATCATCATAATCATTATTATCATCACCACTATTACCAGTCAGCCAGTCAGCCAGCCAGCCAGCCAGCCAGCCATGCCCAAATTAAAAAAGAAGTTTAGTAAAGTTGGTGTTTTAAATTCCATGGTCGAAAAAGGAAATGAATTAAAATTACGGAAATTATATCACAAAATTTCTTCTACTTTTCGTTTTATTTTTCTTTATTTTTTTTCTTCATTAAGAAAAATGACAAATATTTAAATTTATTTTAGCATTTCTGGTTATTTGGGACACTAACAGTCATTTAATTTTTGTGTTTTTTTTTGCTCTTCTTAAAAAAAATATACGTATAATAATGTTGTCAGTAAGTTAGGACAACAAAAATATCTAAGCAAAGTTTATTACGAATAGACAGACAAACAAAGCAATTTTTAATTTTCACATTAAATTTTAATTTATTAAATAAGCAATTTATTTAAAATTATAAAAAATTAACGCTCTTAAAAATTTATATCCTAAAAAATAATGTCAACAAGGGCTTTTTCACTTATGAGGGGTTTTAAGACAATCGAACAAAAATACTTTGACGAATTCGGTCGGAAAACTCTGCAGAAGATTTTAAGCCCATATTAAAGTGGTTGTCAAATGATCACATTCCTTTGTCTGCGGACATTAAATTTTTTTTATGACTGAGAGACTTCTGCATAAGTTTTGAATGAGTTTTTTTGCGATTATTTTCAGCAAAAAAATTAGTTGAATTTTTTAAGATTTTGATTTTCTTTTATTAGAAGTGTCCGTCCTTTTTAGGGTTCCGTACACCAAAGGTGAACACGCTATTTTCTCAGGAACCGTAAAAGCTACGGACACAAAGTATGAAGAACCTTGGCCGCTACAACAACAAATACATGAGAATTAAAATTTAAAGGGTGTTCCAAAACGAGCAACGAAAAATATTTAAATCCCATGTAATATACAAACAATTGCATGTACATATTTATATATACATTTGAAATTTGTAAAATTAGTTTTTTTTTATATAGACTACAACTGTTAACATTAAAATTTAAAAAAATTTTAATTAAAGGGTGTTCCATCAGTTAATGCAATTTCGACTATGCAATTTTTACAACTTGCTATATCTTCGAAACCGTAAGAGGTAAACTCTTGAAAAACGGTAAAACTAAAAAAAATCCGAAAATTACAAAATTGCCAAACCAAAAAAAAAAAATCCCCAAAATTAAAAAAAATTCTAACACTAAAATAGATCGCGAAATTCGAAAAAACGCCCAAATTAAAAAAAATTGCCTAAATGAAAAAAACGCAAAAAACCGAAATAAATCGAAAAAACGCAAAAAAGGCGACAAAACCAAAATAATTGTTTATATGAAAAAAATCGACAGAATTAAAAAATCACTAAAATTAAAAAAAAAATCGCCAATACGAAAAAAATCGCCAAAACCGAAAAAACTCAAAAACGAAAAAAAATGCAAAAACTATATTTTATATAGGCTAAAGTTCGTATTGAATTACATATCTCGTGCCCGTACGGAACCCTTCGTGCGCGGGTCAAAGCCGTACTGCACTGAATTAATTATGAGTTTATCTTTTTTCTAAGATGAACTTGAACTGAAGGGCTTGCCTTTAGAAAAACTAGAGTTTTCATCAGAGACCGATACCGTGGACTTTTGATTAATGGGCTAAGACTAAGACTCAATATACTGCTACCATAAAACGAAAAGGCAAGGAAGTAAAGTAACAGAAAATGTTAAAAAAACAAATAGAGAATTTTTTTATCAGCTTAAACTAAAATTTGTGTTCTTTGTTGGTAATTTGTTAATAATTTAACGCACTATATATAAAACGCACATTGCAGAAAATATATCAAAATTTAAATTTATAACGGCAATAGCAATACGGCTGATATATTTCGTTACAATGGAAGTTCAATAATTGAATGCTCAAAATTAAAGTTTTAGGAATTAGAAAAGCTAGTAGTGCTGATCTTTTGTTGTTTTTTTAATGGAATAAAGCTAGAAAAAGATAGAGAGGTCCATTCCATTTCTCTTAATTAAGGTGTCGTTCAGTAACTGATTTTTATTTCTGCTTGAAAAAATAAAAATCAGAAAATGATTTTTATTTCTGCTCAAAAAAATAAAAATCAAAAAATAACTAGTATCTTCTGACTTTTATTATAAAATTCATAACATTTACGATCCCTGATTTTAAGTGTTATGCATTAAACACATTCACCACAACAGGCTTTCGACTAGAGTTGAGCGATATTTTGAAACCTGTTTTTTTTGCACAGCGATTGAAAAATCACAAATCACAACTGTGACTGAATTTTTCAAGTAACAGGTTTCGGAAATATAGTTCTTTTATACAAACTGTGACTGTTCTTATATGCTTCCTTAACATCAGGTAAGGCTACTACATGAATTTTTTGATACCTTCAGGTTTTGTCGATAAAAAAATCGTCAAATTGTGTCAAATCGTCTTTTCTGGCAAGTACGTACATCTCACATGTTCATATTTGCAAATTTTTGTCTCTCTGCCTCTTATACGAAAATCTCAATATTTGGACGGGGTTGATTGCTACTTGTTTGTTCTTGTCGCTCTTTTTATTAGTATTTATCAAAATACCAATACTAATAAAGACTTCTAAAGCAGAAGAGCTGAAATGAGTTAAACTGTGATCATAGTCACAGTTTAATTTCACTGCTACTCTTCTTATTAGATTTTCTCAAAATAACAGAACTGCTACAAAGAAAATACTGCTAAACTGTGATCACAGTCACAGTTTAAAAGAACAGCGATTTAGAAATCACGTTCACAAGGAGCAACATTATTAAAAAATCACGTTATAGCTCATCACTACTTTCGACTACAAAATGTCAAGAATATAATATCAGAGTGCTTCTTTGAAAGACAGCAAGACAACAAGATGGCAGGTTGTCTATGCTTATTGTGTCGTTGTAGTCCAATTAAACTAATTTTTTTTTTAGCTACAATGAGCAAATTTAGTGTTGCCAGTATAATACAAAATAATGAATAAATGATATCGTACAATTACTTCATATTATTTACCAGAAACAACATCCAAAAGTTTATGCAAAGCATAAATTGATACATTTTTATACTTTTACGTCACATAAGTACATTTCGAAAGAGTAATTTAATTTTTATAAATGCGAAATATTTGGAGGTGGCAATACTGAACTATGTATTTATACTTAAATATAAGATGTAGATTGTGCTTCTGCAGTCTCCAAAATAATTAAGTAGCTGGATACGAGACGACAAATGCTGCTAGCGGCATTTGAAGTCGTGTGTTCGTGTAGCCTGCTGTGGTGAATGTGTTTAATGCATTAATGTAAAAAAATTATAAACTGACGGAGTATGACCATCGATATGCCGGGAGCCTATTGTACATAACGTACATATCGTCGCTGTTTTAACTAACCGACCAAACTGAATTTTTTTTGAAAAATTAATTAAGTCCACTACTAGACTTTATGAGTTATAATACGAGTAGACCTTGTCTTAAATTTCTATGACTGTAAACATTACTGTTGAGCCTTTAACAATAAAAACATTTCAGACGTAAGAATACATGTATAAAAGAATCATAAAAGCTGCTCTCCTGTAAAATTTAAAAAATGTTAGATAGGTCAGTTAGATAAAACAGCGACGATATGTACACATGTGTAAAATTTTGGAACAACAATTTTATAAAACAGATCTTGAAGTGAAATTATTTTAACTAAAACTTAACTGTTTTTTGAATAATTTAAAGTCAATTTTTCAAATTCGTTACAATCTTTTTAGAAAAACTTTTTATGGGATATACATATGTATTCAGAAAACAACATGCTTCTATTTTACTTGACATACATAATTTCTGGAAGTTGTCGACATGAATTCTTAATTGTAATTTGTTGAAATAATTTTTTTATGGGTAGTAATTACTCATATGCACCTCCCTGATGATTTAATATCCAAATCTCATTTGTAACTACATATATTAAGATAATAATTGTCAATAACAAAATTTAATTAACAATCTCATTAAAATGAAAATTATGTAGGTATTTTTAACATAATTAAAGGGAATAACTTAAATATTTAAAATTATCTTAAGTTTTATTTGAACATGCAAGCAAAACAATAAATACCAAAAATATTTTCAAAAATGTTTTCATGTAACATTTCTTCTACTTAAAAAGAAATTTGCATATTAGCACTTTAATTATATTTTATCTCAACTAAAAATACCGACAATTTACTTAACTGAAGCAAGTAATCTGAGAAAGATTTGCACACTTTATGTGTATGATATGAGCAATTTAACACATTCTTGAAAATATATTTTATCTTCTATGCAAGAAAAGTAACTTGATAACCATGTACATATGTACGAGTATGTATAATATGATTGCTTTCTGAACACTTGCTTATAACTCATTAATTCACTTAATATATTTAGTTTGGCCTTATCTCGAATAACAACAAATAACAACTAGACTTTAAGGCAGACAAATGGAGCCTTTAAAAAAAAGTAAACTACCCCCGTTACTAATTTTCTTGCATGTTATAGACCTTTTCTGCTAATAATGGTTACAAATTATTTTTGTATAAAATAATTTTTTGTATTTGTGTGCGAAAGCTTTGATTTTAGATACAAAACATTAGTGCTTCAATTTTGGTATGTTATATCAGCATTTTCTTTTTTTCCATCTAGAAGAAAAAATATGCAAATTTACAGCAAACAATTTGAATTGCAAATATTGTCTTATTTATGAAATGAGACATCAAATCTATTTACAATATTATTAGCTTCTCCATTCACCAACCATCAGATATACGAGTATTTATTTTTATATGTAAGAAAACACCATTAACTACAATCAACCCCATGTAGAGCACAAAAAAAGAGACTAAACATTCTGTAGTCAAATGGAAATGTCTGCCAATTTAAGTGGCGATTATAAAAAGGGTCATAAACAGCCAAAGAAACATTCAGGCAGCAGAGATTTGGCTACACAATACTAAGATACAAGATAAAATTTTTTCTACAATATACGTAAAAGTAATTAAAAATTTAACAACTTTTAGTTAAGTAATTTAAAAAATGAAAAAAAATAATGTTGAGTGATGTAACTGGAAATAATTATTGTACAAATTTATCAACACATTTCAAAATATTTCTTGTTGCGTAATATAAATCAAAAAGTTTTTGGTTTTTCTCAATATATTATACCATATACCAATAAAATATATACTTAGGCAATTTTATTGAACAATGTAAATTATTGCACAATAGTATTGAAAATCCTGGGGTACCTTTAGCCGTATAAATGAAAATAGGAGGAAAAACTAGTAAATATTAAGATTCTATAAGAAGCACCAACGTTAAGATAGAATATGCTAAGCTATTTGTTTACAGTTCACACGTTTTAGTTCTTGTGAGAAACATATGGTACAAAGAGAAGATGAGCGATATTTCCATATCTGTTTCTTCAAAGAATGCAATTTTTGATTAGCACCTGCCAGGCGGCCTAAAATCAGATGAAATTAAGCATTCGCTTGCACCCTCTGTGGCGGAGATCACTATGTTATTTTCAAGGAATACAAATGATTGAAATCTTTAAACCTAGTTATCCCTGACACTAAGCAAGCCTCTGGCAGCTCTCTAATCAGGCTTACGAGGCCGACATAAAACCGCCCTAAGGGAGTGGGTGGTAGTGGGAGATTTAAAATTCTCAACAACAGAAACAGCGTCTGTTGAATAGCAACATTACCTAGAATATTCTATTTAAGCTTTCTATAGCTTTAGCATACTATTTTGCAGTAATATTTTAAACTATTAATTTGAGTAATTAAAAGTAAGCACTGCAACTGCTTATCTAATTTAAGACAGATTTTATTTAAAGCCATGTTGCAACTTTTGAGATATTGAAAAGTCTAAGAAATGCATAACAATAAGATTGCAAATTCATTCTGATGGTCCTTTGGTTTCAATAAATGTGTTTTCATGCAATTTTATTTTCTACATTTTTATAACCTAACTTTTTTATTTATATTGAACAGCTGTTTTTTGAAAAGCCTTCCATAATACTGGGAAATTTTGCAATGCTACCGTACTTTCAATGTTATTTAAAAATAACTACAATTAACCACTGAACAAATTAAATCGGATTCAAATAAAACTTAATTTTAAATAAAAATTAACTAAACCTGGATTTTGAATAGTTTATAAAAAAATTTATTAAAATATTTGAATACATAATTTAATAACAAAAAATTTAAGATTTTAAAAACCCCCGAATATATCTAAAGAAGATGCGATATTTTCTAAACGGCTGAACCGATTTTCTTAAAACTCAGCTAAAACCCCATCAAATCAAGTCACCTTTCAAACAAAAAAAACCGGTTTAGCCGTTTGGTCTCTACGTACACAGATAAACAGAACCACAGATACACACTACAAACTTATAAACCCCTATAAATTCTATCTTATGTGCATTAAATATGCAGTAAAAAGTGAAAAACATGCTCTTCAAAATAAAAATAATAATTGATTTATTTTGAAATAATAAAATAAGTACCTACACGATTATATCAATTTTTAAAATTATTTAAGAAAAGTGAACACTTGGGTCACATTGAGAGCCCTTAACACTGCCAAACCTATATAGCGCTCTTCCATATTTGCCAAAATTTCTACTAATCTTCTCTAGGAAATTATATTTTTCTAAATCCAATTAATTGGCACTATTTTCAACATCTGGCTTTTATAATTTCATTAAATACCTATTACAGAAATTAACAAGTAAGAGTGCTATATTCGGCTGTGCCGAATCTTATATACCCTTTACCAAAGTGCGTTTATGTAGTATAGAGATACATACATAAGCACAGAGATATGTAGGTACATATTCATTTTGTAAAAAAATTCATACTTTTTTTCTAGTGCAATTTTTAGGTTTTTGGCATTATGTTTAATTTGGTGCTTTTTAAATTTTGGCGATTTTTTTTTATATAGGCAATTTTTTTTTTTGTTTTTGGCGATTTTTTTCGGTTTTTGGCGTTTTTTTAATTTGGCGATTTTTTCGTTCCGGCGATTTTTTTCATTTTGACGATTTTTTTTATTTAGGCGATTTTTTTATTTTTTATATATTTATTTTTTTTTTTGTTTTTTTAGTTTTGACACTTTTTTCTCGTTTTAGCGTTTTTTCGAATTTTGTCGTTTTTTTTATTTTGGCGATTTTTTTTCTTTCTGGCAATTTTTTTGATTTTGAAAATTTTTTTTCATTTAGGCGATTTTTTTATTTTTTGCGATTTTTTTCATATAGGCTATTTGTTTTTTTTTTTGTGATTTTTTCGTTTTTTGGCGTTTTTTATTTCTTTTTGGCAATTTTTTAGTTTTGACAGTTTTTTCTCGTTTTGGCGATTTTTTCGGTTTTTGGCGCGTTTTAATTTTGGCGATTTTTTTTTGTTCTGGCGATTTTTTTGATTTTGACTTTTTTTATTTAAGCGATTTTTTTATTTTTTGCCGATTTTTTTCATATACGCAATTTTTTTTTGTTTCGGCGATTTTGTTCGCTTTTTGGCGTTTTTTTATTTTTGGCGATTTATTTTCGATATGGCGATTTTTTTGATTTTGGCGATTTTTTTTTGCATTTAGGCGATTTTTTTTAATTTTTGACGATTTTTGTTCATACAAGCATTTTTTTTGGCGATTTTTGCGGATTCTTGTCATTGTGGGGATTTTGTTTTTTTGTTTTGACACTTTTTTCTCAGTTTGGCAATTTTTTTCGGTTTTTGGCGCTTTTTTAATTTTGGCAATTTTTTTTCGTTCTGGCGATTTTTTTGATTTTGCCGATTTTTTTCATATAAGCGATTTTTTGAATTTTTGCCGATTTTTTTGATTTGGCGATTTTTTTCGGTTTTTGGCGTTTTTTTTTTAATTTTGGCCATTTATTTTCGTTTTGGCGATTTTTTTTCATTTAGGCGATTTTTTTTTAATTTTGGCGATTTTTGTTCACATATGTAAGCATTTTTTTTTTGTTTTATAGATTTTTTTCGGTTTTTGACGTTTTTTTTCAATTTTAGCGTTTTTTTTAATTTTGGCGATTTTTTTTTCGTTTTGGCGATTTTTGAAAATTTTTGGCGATTTTACAATTTTCGGATTTTTTAGTTTGACCGTTTTTTTTTAAATTTCAAGAGTTTAACTCTTACGGTTTCCAAGATATAGCAATTTTTCAAAATTACATAGTCAAAATTGCATTAACTGATGGACCACCCTTTAATATAAATTTTTTTAATTTTTGTGTTAATTGATGTAATCTATACAAAAATACACTAATTTTACAAATTTCAAGTGTCAATATACATATGTACACATACATACAATTGTATGTATATTACATAGGATTTTAAAAGTTTTCGTCACTCATTTTGGAACACCCTTTAATTTTTAGGTTTTATATATTTGTTGTTGTAGCGACCAAAGTTCTACATATACTGTTCAAATTTCAGACCCGTAGCTTTTACCGTTCCTGAGAAAATAGCCTTCTTCCTAAAACATCAAATATGTTTAATTATTAGGAAAAAAGTTAAAGCTTTCCAACCCTGGAAATGTTTTTTTAATTTGTTAAATTTTTAAAATTTTTTTTAATTATAAATAGCAATTTTAGTCATACCGAAGTATAAAATAAGATAATTTAATAAAAAAGTAATAAAAACTTGTTTTCGGTAGTTATTTTCTATGGGAAAATAGAGTTTGAGTTTTCCAGCTCTGAAACCGTCTGTCCGATTTTGCTGATTTTCAATAGCATTTTAGCGTTTTTGTGTCATTGTGGAAATTTATTTTTAGTTTTGACACGTTTTTCTCGTTTTGGCGATTTTTTCGGTTTTTGGCGTTTTTTTTTAATTTTAGCGTTTTTTCATTTTGGCGATTTTTTTGGTTTTGGCGATTTTTTTAAATTTTTGGCGATTTTATAATTTTCGGATTTTTTAGTTAGACCGTTTTTGTAAATTTCAAGAGTTTAACTCTTACGGTTTCCAAGATATAGCAATTTGTCAAAATTACATAGTCAAAATTGCATTAACTGATGGACCACCCTTTATTTTAAATTTTTTTAATTTTAGTGTTAATTGTTGTAGCCTATATAAAAATACACTAATTTTACAAATTTCAAGTGTCAATATACATATGTACATTGGTACATACAATTGTATGTATATTAGATGGATTTTAACATTTTTCGTTGCTCGTTTTGGAACACCCTTTAAGTTTTAATTCTCATGTATTTGTTGTTGTAGCGATCAAAGTTCTACATACTTTGTCCAAATTTCAGACCCGTAGCTCTTACCGTTCCTGAGAAAATAGCCTTCTTCCTAAAACATGAAATATGTTTAATTATTATGAAAAAAGTTAAAGTTTTCCAACCCTGGAAACGTTTTTTTAATTTTTTAAATTATTAAATTTTTTTTTTAATTATAAATACCAATTTTATTCATACCGAAGTATAAAATAAGTTAATTTAATAAAAAAGTAATAAAAACTTGTTTTCGGTAGTTATTTTCTATGGGTAAATTGAGTTTGAGTTTTCCAGCTCTGAAACCGTCTGCTCGATTTTGCTGATTTTCAATAGCAAAATTTTTCGGAAAATTTCTGAAACACCAGTCCAAGAACGAAGTCTCTAGCTCTTCTGGGAGCTTGGGAAAACCGATTTCACGTACAGACAGACGGACAGACGGACAGACGGACAGACGGACAGACGGACAGACGGACAGACGGACAGACGGACATCGCTTGTTCGTCTTCCCTATGCATAAGGATCCAGAATATATATACTTTATGTGTCGCTTATTAATATTCTTGAAATTACAAACGGAATGACAAACCTATATATACCCTTTTACCATTTTTTGGTAAAGGGTATAAAAAAAATCTATCTCGTTCCAGTTCCCAGGAATTGGAATCCTAATGCATTTAGCAACTACTGTTAAATAACGAACATAGCTCTGTTATGTACTAAAAATCTGTTAAAAATTTTGGTTTCTGTCTCTGCTAGTTAAATTTGAATTTATCTTAAAACATACATACATCATCTATACACTACATGCATAGAACATATCGCTCATTTACTGAAACAACGTGATAACTCAAAAAAAAAAGTATTGAATTAATGACGTAGACTTAATCATCATATCGTTCCGCATATTGTGTTAAAATTTCATACAAATATATTGTTTATGCAACTGTAGAAATCAAAATAAAATTTTTCCATTAAGTTGTGTGTGAATTGGCAACTTCAAACTCGGTTTTTGAGTTATTAAATTATTTGTTGAATGAGCGATTTGTCGGTAAAATAATTTTATAAGCATATTTAAGCATATTAATAAAAAAAATTCTATAATGTCAAAATATGCTCTAAAAGCGTCAAATATTCTTTAAAAATTCAAAAAAAAAATCCAAAGATATGCTTGTTGGACCTGTGGAAATGTATAAAACATGCTTTAAATTTTGAAATATGCAAAAATATGCAATAACATATTTTGTATATATTGAATATTTAAGAAAAAAAATTAAACTAGAAACTTAAAACTCGTCTTCAGTAAAACTATTTTTGTTGAGTTATTATGTCTTTCGAGCAAAGGGCAATATATGCATATTCAAAGTCCAGGAAATCAGAACTAAGTTCAAAAAAAACCTAATGCATACATATTATTTAGCAAATGGTCTACAGAAAGAAAGCACAATATAGCACAATATTTTACCATATCAAAATGTGTGTTTGTATGTGTGTGCCGGCTTGTGTATGTGCATAAACGTTTTGTAATTTATTTCCTGTATAATAAATTAGCTACACATAAATTTTTTTTGTATGCAGCAAAAAAAATCCTATTTACCATAAGAAAAAAAATCATCTTACCTGCATTGAATCAAACTTTTGTTTTAAAAATATTTTTTTTAGCCCAAATTTCAGTTATAAATTTATTCATACCTGAAAGTACTAAAGTAGCTTCCTTGTTTTAATGCTAGTTTTTGTTGTGTTGTTTTTGTAATATAGTTAAATTAAATCACCAAAAAAAAGGAGTTACATTTATGCACTTACCTCATACTTTTTCGCACCTCCTGCGGTTCAGGTGGTCGAGGTCGATGTTTGCATACAACAACTATACCGGCCACAATAATTGATGTTATTATAACAGCTCCAATAGCCACGACAGCAGCTAACAGTAGTAACGTTGATTGCTTTTCAGGACCTCCGCCAATGCTGGCACCTGTACCACTGGCTGCTACACCAACATTGCTACTGACATGATGGGTGGTTTCAGCAGGCGTGGGATCTTCTGACAAAATGGTTTCATCTAAAAACAAACAAACAAAATACAAATTTATTGTTATGAATTAGTTAAGGAGGCATGAACATAACAATTTGTACCACAAAAAAAAGGTTAATTCATGTTGTATTTACATCCTTCCCATTTCCTTTGGTCTACTTTATATTTGAAAAGGCACACATATTTGTTGATTTAATTTAAGTAAGGGTGCTACACCCTTCTTATTTATACTTTTACATGCTAATTTGTATTGAAACTTAAGCCAGTTAATTTAGTTTTTTTTAATACTTTCTTTTTCAGAAAAGAGTTTTTATAGATTTATGGCCTGGCCAAAAAAAATTTTTTTTAAATTTTAAGATGAAGTAATTGATCAAATAATTTTCGTCAATATAGTGGATATTATTTTTTACTTTTTTACAAATTATTTTACCCTGAAATGATACTATTGCTTATAGTCTTAAAAGCAGAATAAATAAAATACACTATTTAAAAGTAAGCACTACGGCCAAGGCAATTTAGGAATAAGTATTTATATTAAAGCTTTTACAACCATATGTTATGGTCGAAATTAGCACTCAAGTTTGAGCTTAGTTCGCAATAAAAAGGTTTTCTTCACTATTTGTGTTTAGATTTATTAGTTTACTAGCTTAGTCCAGCAAACGTTGTCCTACACTCACTTGCATTAATATTTTTGCAACTACAAATTACTGCGCAAATTGGTCACCTGTGGGGGCAAAAGTAAAACAAAAGCCTACAAGATATTTATATGAACCTTATAGTTCCAGACATCATGCGTGACGAACACACACACACTACGTATATATAGATATTACAAATACTAAAAACAATCACCCATATTACGTATGTCACGTCGAATACTCAACTACGAGAATTTTATCCAAGTTTAAAAATAACTTTTTCCACATTTCCTTTAATCTAGTAGAAAATTCTCGTTGACGAATATTCGACGTGACATACACAATATGGGTGAATGTATTTGAAATATATAATAATTAATTTTATTTGAAATATTTGCTTGATAAAGCAACGTCGGGAACAAAATGCATACAATTTTGCATAGTTTTTTCCTTATTCCAAAAATAATTTGGTTTGGAGTCTACTGATGAGTTCCATAAGCGGAAAGGAAATGTATTTTAATCAAAGAAATAAACAAACATTTGTTTATAAATTTTTGTAAAAGCTTTTTATTAGGCTTTTTATAATTTATACAATGCAAATCATTTTCCGCGACTAGTCGCCGAATACTTTTTGGTTTAAAAAATTGATTTATTTAACTTTTTTTTTTGCTATTGCGCTTATCTGGCAATTTGATTTCTGAGAAAAAAAGCTACCAATAGTGTATTTCAAGTTGATTAAGTTTCTCTCTTTTCATCTCCAGAAAGTAGGCTTCAAATTTTATTTGAGTAAACATATGCATATGTATGGGTTAAACGAAATTTATACGCATTTAGAAAACAACATAAATGGAGTGGGTGCATGCGAAATAAATACGCACAAATGTTACTGCACGTGTAGGCAAGAATATATAAAATAATAATTTTTCCTGGTTATAATTTATATGAACTTGTTTTGTTTTACGCTTCCGCTGCGCATATATATGTACGAGCAATTAAAAGTTTACTTTTACTGGTGAGGAAAGTATGTGAATTTTTCTTTGTAAGAATTTACCTTTCATTGGAAACATGTATTCAATTCTTATTAAATATAAAATAATTAAAGTTGAAAATATTTTGCTTGTAATATTTTATTTTTATTATATCCCTTACATTATTGTAAAAACACACCTTTATAATCAAAGCAAGCAAGCAAGCATTGAAGGCCTATAATATTGAATTGGTTTTTATAACATCATCATTCCACTAAAATTCATGTAGTTATAAGGAAGATATTTTAACTAAAATAGTAAGTCATACAAAATTTAAAATCTTCCTATTATTTTCAAACCAATTGTAAGCAACAGCTTAAATAAACATCTAATTAAAAACATGAAAACGACATCTACTTATTTCCCAGTGTAAGTCATGTGCTTTGAAATTCAATATTTTTCGGTAAAATTTCTAAGGCTTGAAAATTAACCTTTTGGATATTTTATTTCCCCCTTCTCACATTAATTCAGCAACTAATAAGCTGCTTAGTTTCTTTTTTGTAGAAAATATATGTATATATTTTTGTATACGTTCTCAATATGAAATTTCCCAGATATAATATTTTTACTATTATTAATGGGGATCAATTCTTGTTGTTGTCAACAAAATGTTTTTGGAATGTTAAGTTCAAACAGATTATTTGATTTGTGGCAACGTGATTGTCAATAAATAAATGTGCGTTTTATGCAAGATACTGTTTTATATAATCGACGCAGGAAAAACATTGAAGTCCTCTGTAAACAAAAGTGAAATTACAATATATTTTTAGCAGAAGTACTGTTTTAAAGCTTGCAAGCTGATAGTAGCATAACTATTAAATTGTAGGTATTTTTATGGAAAAATTAAAAAAAATTCTTATTTATTCGATGTACCATCAGCTATTTAACTTAAATTTATAATGAAACGGAATATGAGAAACGATTGTTGTGTATACAATTGATTTACCTTTGGTAAACACATTTATAAGTATCACTATTAATTTTCTGTTTTTTCCATTTTTTCATTTTTCTATTTAGGTTAGCACGAAATTATATTACTCTACCTCAGTATGTTTAACTATTCTTATTTATCTTTTTAAGACCACTACAAAAATTCTTATTTTATATAAATTGTTATTTATTTGTGGTATTTTGAAAAACTTCAAATATACATCAGTGTCTCTTGCTGTTGGGAGCTTCCAAAGTCCAAATATATAAAAGTCATTAATCAGTTTCTGTAATTGATTTTTTTTGACATAAAGTTTGATACACTGAAAGAAAGCTTTACAGTCACCTTATGAAATTTAATATTTGATGAATGTAGTATATCATCAAAGTTGATGTAATGAAGTCGTTTAGTGAAATATTTAAAAACGTTTCATTGCAAAAGTACACTTAGTCAGGTCGTAGTATGATGGCCCAAGATGAAGTGGATTTATTGGTGGAAATATTTTTTGATTTGATATAACTTCCCAGAAAGAAATTAGTTTTCTTCCAGAAAAGAAACATAAATTATACTTTAGACGTTATCTTGACTCTCATTGTTAATATGTAAGCTTTGAGACCACCTTACTCTGTCTTCCCCACCTTCGTAAGTTTTGTATATTTAATCAATTTCTTAAGCCAGCACTTAATTCTAATAAGAATTTTGATTTGCGAAAGTTAAAAGTTAGTCTTAAACATGTATAAGAACATTTCAATAATTCAAAATCTTCAAACTTGATACTCGGTTCAACATTTTACGCAAAATGCTGCCAAAGTACATATAAAAATATTTACAAAATTTGTTTATGAAAAATTTTTGCAGAAATAGTACTCTATTTATCTTGGGATACAAATTTGAAATGTATCTTGAACATTTTAAGTTTTCATGCGAAATAAGTAGAGTGTCACTTGTTCCGTATGGAATTTACAACAAACAAATGGGCGGTTTCTACAGGTACAAGAAGTTGCAGCATAGTTTCAGGCGCCAGTTAATATTGTTTAATTGCCAAATTTTTCGTACGAATTTTCACATATTTGAACAGAATACCAGCCTATAGGTAAAAATTGCCAATCCGTCGAAATGCTATTTTTGTGTCTCAAATGAGCAAACATACGATAAATATACGAAAAAATACATAAAAACTATTGCATACTTTTTGGATCTCTTAATAAATTTCGGTGGACTCATTGCGTATACGTAATATATAAAAACACATTATTATTATACGCACTAGAGCACTGCACTGAATATACATAAGAGCAATGTTCATGAGTAATCTACTCTCAGTAATTTTTTCTTTTCCCTATATGAATTTTACCAAACTGAAAACAAATGGACATGGTCATGAAGTTGCTCCTTCAACGCTTTTATACGCACTACAAAGCTTAGAAAAATTACAATTTAGAAAAATTAATTAACTGCAAACAAATAAAATTCAAATATGAAATCTCAAATATGCGATCACTTTGCATATTATAATATCATAACTAGAGATATGATGTTCATGTAAATAAGTAAATGTATTCTGTAATTTATCGTATTTTGTCGTAAAAATATACTTTCAATTTGTGAGTGCATATTTTTGCATAAATTTTTTTTAAATAAATACATATTTTTGCATATTTCATTATAAATGTATATTTTAAATAAATCTTTTATTTTTTTTCATGCTATAAAGCAAATTCTGATGTTTTGTGATTATTTGCAAAGTATTTTAAAGCTTAAGTTTTTACGACGGGTTAAGAAGAAAAAAGTGGAAAACGAAAACAACTTCAATAGGAATATTATTTGATATTATTTGTTATACAAGAACACCGTAAAAAAAATTAATACAGTAGCTTAATTCAATATTACCAACACCGCTGAAAAAAAAGCATGGAATAATAATTCTTTTGAACCAGAACAACTTTTGTGTAATTTTTTGGCGCTCTCTACACGCAAATAATAAAATTAATGATTTTGTAATATTAATTAAAATATTTGTAGCATCAATTAAAAAATTAATTGAATTTTCCACTTAAATTAATTAATACAATTAAAAATTTAATTAATACAATTAAATTCTTAATTGAAAATATTAATTGGTGAATACTTTTTTCTGTGTATTGATTTCGAATTAATTTTATTGAAAGAGTTTTTGGGTGTTGCTTCCTTTAAAGGAAAATATTCAGGGATATTACAACCTTCCTGGAGTAACTATATGGGGAGTTTTCTTGCAGGCTTTCTACATATCTTAAAAAAGTTAAAGCAATATTAACGTCAATCAACTTAAGCAATGTATTGATATTTGTATATTTTTTAGTTCTAAAAGTGAAAATTTAGGTTTACTGCATCCTGTGAAAAACGAGACAACCAACATAATTAAAAAAAGCACAAAAACGAGAAAATAAATGAACAATATAATCTTAAGTATATCTGTGGTTTTCATAAATATAAGCCCACGTCTAAAAATTTTATTTTTTCAGTAGAAGCTAAACAAATTATTATAAAAAAGGTAGAAGTTATGTTGTTATTTCACAAAATAACTATGTACTAACGTGCATCTTTTTCCAAAATTTCTTTGTCCTTTTTAAAAAACATTTAAAGAATAACAATTTGACATCAATAGCTTAAAATGAGAAATATATAACATAGGTTGGTAGTTCATGAAACCACAGATATGTGAAACAAAAAAATTTAGAAAACAAAATTAAAATGTCTCATTTAAAACAAATTTTGTTAGAATATAACATAACGATAGGCATGGCATGTCTGTATATGCTCAATTGCAAAAAATAATTGTTTTCATATTTTTAAACTGAAAGTGAAAATAAAATTTATTCCATATTTTTTCTCACATCAGGAACAAATTATTATTTTTATAACTAAATATTTTTCTTTTTTAATTAATTAACTTATCGTTCAATATTTATGTAATTTATAACCTTAAGCTTAATTCTTTTCCCAATTTCAAAGCCTCTCAGCTTTCGATGTTTTCTGTGGCCTTCCCATATTTCGCTCAAATAAGCCAAATAAATATCTGTTAATAATATGGCATGAAACAGCATTAATGAGTTAACCAAAGTTTATTGTAACCTCATTTTAATGCCGAAAGCCTTATATCAAAAAAAATATATGTATGTGTATACATTTCGGTTTATTCATCTGCTTTACATTTAAGTTTATATTCTCCTTTTTTTTAATGAAACATTTAACAGAATAAAATTGTTAGTAATAAATTTCTTTTTTCAAAAAGTTTAACTTTTATATACATTTTGTACATAACTGACTGTTAATTCATCAACAAATGAAATATTGATATCACAGCTTTGATAAAAAAAATATTGTTATTGAATAAATATGTCCGTCTGGTTATATAATTGTATGTAATCGGGATATAAATTATAGAACAAATGGGAGTAAGATTCAACAATACCCAGCAAACAAAAGACACTGAAAAAAGTATTTGTCAATTAATGTATTAAATTAGAATGATATTTTTAATTTAATTAATTAACTTTAGTGGAAAAATTTAACGGCTATTATAAAATTGCTTATTACAAATATTATTCATACACTTTTTTTGTGTGTAAGTTTTAAAGCTTTTTTTCAATATACACTGATAGAATTTTGTTCATAAGTTCTATGAATTTCGACATTAATCCAATGAAAAAATTTATTAAAATTCAACCAACGTCACGCTTCGTTGGATTAATAAAACCAGTTTCGTCAAAATTATTTTAATGAAAACTACGTCAAATGTTTTATACAGTGTCATCAATGCAATTAAAGAACTTCAAAACGATGAAATATTTTCATTAAAGCCACGAAATAATTTCATTAAAAGAATGAAATAACTTCACAAAAATAATGAAATAACTTCATTATAACAACGAAATAACTTAATTAAAACCGTATGTGTAAATAAGCATACAAATTGTACAAAAACAATCATACAGAACTACATTTGATGCAAGCTTTTGATTGACAACTGTTGAAATACAAATTAGGGCAATAATACGTATTTATTTAATAATAAATAATTTAAATTTCAAGGTTTTTTAAAAGATGTTCAAGTTTTCTTTCTTCTTCTCCTTTGAGTTTTTTTTTGTTTATTTCATTGTGTGAAGAAGGTAAAAAAATAATTTTTGTTTTCACAAAGATGTTATTGAAACTGATTTTATTATTATTTTTTTTTGATTTGATAAATATACAAAGTAAATTATTTTAATAAAGAAAAGCAGTGTTTTTTATTTTATTAAAGTTTTACGAATTTTGATATTTAATTTCACAAATGGTGTGGTAGGTCCTATTATTTCAGTAAAAATATTATATGAATTCTTAAATTTAGTAAGTGAATATAAATAAGAAATCTTTTCTACACTGACTTATAATCACATTTATTATTATAATCACATTTGTTTTACGCAGCACTGTATGCGTATAAAATTTGTCCTCACTCAGGAGAACAATTTTCACACAAAGTAACTCAAAATATTGATTTAAACTCGCTGTAAATTTTTCATAGAACGTCATCAATTATGAGATCAACGCTAGGAACACAACTGTGACAAACTATGAATTTCGTCCACGTCATCGAATTCGTAGATAAAAATTCGGTAAGTGAATTTGTCGAATGAAGCACAACAACGACGAATAAATAAAAATTATTATAATGGGAAAAGTTATTTATTATTGAAGTAAAGAGAAAGAAAATTGTTTTTATCGTAAAAATAGAAATAAATATATCTCAAAACTCATTACCCACGACCAATTTCATTAGACGGTGGTGTTGTGTTCTATTTTTTATGACGAAAGTTTGCACCCAAACACTCTTTGCTCATCCCAGTTGTGTTCCCAGCAAATACGTAAAAAATCCCATGGTACTGACACTATTTCATTTGATTCTATTTTCTAGGGAATAAAGTTTTATTATGTTAATTCCCTAAAATCTAAAAGCATCATTCTAATAATTTCAGAAGAAGTTTTTTTTTGTGAAAATTCTGATAGGAGTTAGAAATTTTTTATTTTTTTCTTTGCGCTTTACTTGATATTCACTGAAAACTAAAAAGGCCAATTCTTGGGAAGCAGACAAAGGTAATAACGAAAAATGCAGGGTTAAGGATTCAATTAGAGTACATGCTCCTTGTTGGTGATATAAACTGATGAGCTTTACATGAGTATGATAAAACATTGGTACGTTATATATGATTATGTTCAGCGGTTAGTCAGATTAAAAAGAAACTATTCTAAATGGGCATATCAAGCATAATTCTCGATTTAATCGTCGACAAAAATTTAAGTTTTCAGGAAACGGTTTTCTTATATACGATAATTGTCACTTACGATAAAATTTTGCAGCCCATATCTTAAAAGTTATTAACTATTTTGGTATTTGGGATAATTCTTAACTATGGGTATGCCCATAAAATTTAAATTAAAAATATAAATTTTTCAGTTACATGTCGCTTACGATATAATTGAAAATAAAAGGCAAATTTTGTAAAAAGAAACGTTTTTTCCGTTTTTAAATTTGAATGGAAAAATTATTTTTTGAAACGAATTTTCGTTATTTTTCATACAAATTTGAAATGTTTAGAAACGAAATTTTTTACAAAATCTGAATATAAGGCTCGATATAATATCATTTTGCTCAAAATACTGAACTTTTGAGAAAGTAATGCAGAATTAATCCTTATGTGGTTCCTCATGTTATGTAAAATCTGTACACAAATTTCTGTTTACCTGAAAATAAAATAAAATTTTCTCTTTCCATCAAGTTGTGTGTAAATTAAGAGTCTTAAGGCCAAATTTTGTAAATAAAACCGTGTTTTTCGTTTTGAAATTTGTATGGAAAAAATATTTTTTGAAACGAATTTTCGTTATTTTTCATACAAATTTGAAACGTTTAGAAAAGAAATTTTTTACAAAACCTGCCTATTAAACTCATTTACTGCCAATTTAGTTTTTGTTGAATTGTATCGTTAATTGAGTAAACAAGCAATACATGGAATGTTTTAAATTGGATAAACTTAAAAAACTTAATCGTTTTCTTTATTTTAATCTAACACCATATTTTTAAATGTTTAAATGACATAATTTTAATTCCTTGAGGACACTATTTCAGTATTGCTATGTCCTCATTTTCAAACTCATCAAACATCGTGAAACTACACGAAAATTAAATAAAAAAATTCAATTACATGAAAGTGTGTATGTACCCCTTTCTATTATGTTTTCCACAAACGACTAAAAACTAAGCATTCTTGCAAGAAATCTTTCTATGTAAAAGCACAGAGCTGACAGTTTTTAAAGAAAATTCATAAGTTTTTTTTGGTTGAAATTGGAGTGCAGAAGGTAAATAATTGCACGAGTTCATATATAAACTGAAATGTGATATATTGGAAAATAAATATGTATTTCTTCCATATATAACTTGGTATTACTATTAAAAATTTATATTCATACATAAACACATAGTCTGCATGATTATAGATTAATATAATCATTTAATATTCACCTTTTCCCCAATTTAAGTTTGTTAAAAAAATTATAATAGAAAAAAACCTTATCTGTTCTTTAAATTATTTTACAAAATCTATCAGGTTGTCTTTTGTATTTACAAAATATTTAATATATAGTATAATTTTACTGCAAATACATTGGATATATCGAGGAAAGTGAAATAAATTTTTATTAAATTTAATGTTGAATTAAAACCAATCAATTTGTTTTGTATTTTTTTTTCATACTCGTATTTTAATTTCATTATGTCTATAAATACAGGCAAACATGCATACAACACGTAGAGATGAAATCCCACACACACACACACATACACATACATTAAACAACTTTCCTGCATGTGCTTGTTTTATAAATAAAAATCATGGTTAAATTAAAACACACAGCTGTAGATATGTGAGTATGTGTGTGTTTGAGTTAAATAAAACCACACTTGAATATATTTATCGTACATTTTTCAGACACACTACCCGACTTGCAGCATCAGAAATTATTTGTACGAACATCAGCATAAATTAAAATGAAAATTAAAAGAAAATTATATGCATACATTTAAAATTAGAGTAGAAATATTTGATTTCTGTTTGATGTGTTTTTAATGTTTGTGTTTATTTTAATTTCCATGAAAAATGATTAAAGTATGATTTAGCAAAAAAAAAAAGAAAAATATTAACAAAAACTAAAAATTCGTCACAAGTTTAGGTTAAGCAGATTCAAACCAATGTGATACTAATATTATGGAAATAACATAGAAATATGCCAACAACATTTGAAACATTTGACTTTGAACGTGCCACTCATTCACTCGTCAGCAGCATTCGGCAATGATATGAAACTTGTACAAAGGAGAAATCAAACACAAATTTGCAACTTTTTTTACAGATAGCAAAGCGAAAACAAAATATTTTTATTTTCATATTTTCAAACAGAAAGCGTTATGCGATATGTTACGAAAGATTTCCTGGAAATGTTGATATACTGTTGGTGTGAAAAAAGGAAACTTAAATCTGAGTTGGAAATAAAATCATATTGAATTTAAAGATTACGCAAAATATCTAGCAATTAATTTTAACAAGGTTTTGAAAATTAATAATCATGTATTTTATAACTTTAAGAAAGCAAATCTGACTTTTATCTATAAGACTTTAGCAAAACTGTTTAACAGTAACTTTATATCGAAGGTGTGTAAACAATTAATGCACAAGGTGTGCTTTAGATCAATTTTTCTCTATAAATTTTTAATATGATGAACAACACTAGAAATATAATGTAAAGAATGAAAATTTCTTAAAGCTAAATTTTTTTTATCAGAATTACAAATCTTTGAACAAAGCTATGCTCATGCTCATTGTGTAAAGATATCCAGTTGTATGTAGTTTATAGCGTTTCCTACTGAAAGGTTTATTATCTACATTATGCTACAAATTGATGCTTTTAAAAACACATAGAATGTACAGATTTGATAGTACTAACACACAAAAAAGTAATATGAATGATTTTGTAATATTAATTAAAATATTTGCAGTATCAATTAAAAAATTAATTAAATTCTCACCTATAAACAATTTGATTATATCAATTAAGTTTTTTCACTCAAATTGATTAATGCAATTAAAAATTTAATTAATATAATTAAATTCTTAATTGAAAATATTAATTGGTGAATACTTTTTTCTGTGAACAAAGGGTATTTAAACCCTGTAGTCAGCTTGGAAATTTTTTAGACAAATTTTTGTTATGAGCCTTTAACGATTTCTAAAACTAGCGTGCGCTCAAAAATGTAGTCTTCAGTTTCAGGTCAACAGTTTATTTAGACTTGGTGATAGCTCCAATAAAAATCTTTTTAACATCTTATGCAAAATAAATGATTTTTTCATGCACTTTCTTTCCAAAAATTAGTGAAAAAAAAATCGTTTTCACTTTTTTCAGAATAATGCTAGGAACACAATTGTGAAGCACAATAACGACGGCTTTACTCACCGAATTCCTCTCTCATATTTGATAAAGTTGGTTGTTTTGTGTACAAATACATAGAGACAGAGAGAAATTTGTTTATTCATCGTTTGTTGGTGTACAAAATAAAACTAAATCTATCTCAGAGTTCGTCACGCATGACGAGTTTCGTTCTACGGCGGTGCACAAATGTGTTTTATTTTTTATGACGAAAGTTTGCACCGAAAAAATTCGTTGTTCGTCCCAGTTGTGTTTCTAGCATAACTTGCAGGGATTCCGAATATATTTAGCAAAAATATAGCTGCGATAAAGTTGAATTTTTGTTTTGTGAACACACATTCGCTTGGTATTGCGCATCCGGATGGACAAGTATACATCATCTCCGCGTGAGATTCCACAGTGTGATATAAGTTGTGTAACACATAGCGCTCTGGTCTGAAGTCGGTAAAAAAAGCAAAGTACACAGAAGGATTCCGGAATAAAACACCATCTTTGAATTTTTTTTAAATAACTTGGTATATAACGCTCTATCTGTCTAAAGTGATTTGGTAAAATAGAATAAATAAATGACAGCTAATTTTACAGATATAATTTCAACAATATGTCCGTAGTCTCTGTTGTGAGACCCTTTACGGTTTCATTTTGTATATTGGAGATACAAGGGTTGCATTTTTGCAATCCTTATAAATCTCTTTAAAATCAGCATGTTATTTAACTGAACTTAAATAAGTTTCTGACTCTAATACTAATCTCAAAAATATCATATTTTATTAAAAAAAAACTATTTTTAATCCCCGACTAAAAAAAGGGGTGTTATAAGTTTGTAGTGTGTATCTGTTCATGTTCACGTACAGGCCAAACGGCTAAATCGATTTTGCTTTAGTTTTTTTGTTTGAAAGATGACTTGATAGAAAAGGGTTGCAGCTATATTTGCAGACAAATTGGTTCAAAAGATATCTCATCTTGTCTAGATATATTCAGGGGTTTTTAAAATTTTACATTTTTGTTATTATAAATAAATTTAGCATGGTTAAAATCTACAGGCTGTCTGTTCCACGATAACTAGCTGGCCTGAGCCCAGACCGTTCGCATAGTGTTGCATGTGCGGGTGAGAAAAAAAAATACTCCCTTAATCATTCCGTTAGCTCTTAGTACAAATAAATTTATTCTTCTTATATCGCATTTTAGTATTTTTTCTATTTCTTGCAGCAGAAAAAAGCCTATAAAAAACATCAGTGACAAGGTAAATGTTTGAACGTTATTTCTTCTGTCGTGACTACTTCTACAGTAATTATTATACCGGATATTTAATGTGCCAGTGGCCTGTTATTACCGCAACTAGTACTCCTTCAGAAATCTTTCAGCATGATGGACTATCTCTGATTGAATCGCGGCCCAAAAAAATTTTTAGATAGAGAAGGCAACATAGTTTGACCATCCCAGAAAAAATTACTGCATCTCAGAATAGTTTTATAAGGGAGACAACGATGTTGCTTATGAGAAGAGCAATCTAGAACCATTCGTTTAGCTTCCAAAAAGCTATACATTTTTGGCCTTGCCAAAGTGCTTCACAGATGTAATAATATATGGTTTTTTGTGTACGCAGATTCAAAAGTTACTGGGCTGTAAATTTTTTTCTTACTTTTTTTAATACTTTGTTGGAGAGTCCGCCTTATGTTAGCGCTTTTCAGAATAATTTTTCGACGTTTTTTATATCAAGTAAGCAATATATTGCTTACTTACTGCTTCGAATTGTTAGTTGTTAGAGTTTTCAAATCAGACTTTTTTTCTGAGATCTATTCTGTGCAATTTTGAAGAGCTTGAATTTCGATTGAATTCCGGCCAATTGATCAGTACGCCCACTTTATAGTCCCGTTCCATCTTGAACTAATCCGTTAATTTTTTAACAAAAAACATAATATTTTCTTAAAGCAATTAATTTTCAAAGCTATTCAATTATTAAAAAAATTCTGAAATTTATCGAAATTAATTAGAAATCAAACCAGAATTTAAAAAACTTCACCTCATCAAAACATTTAGGAAAATATATTGCAAATAAATTATTAAATACTTTTTATCTCATTTGTTGTATTCTCTTTTAATTCAAATTAATTTTGAAAATAATATATTAAGAATTTTTATTTAATTCTTAAAAATTTTTGTATGAGTTTGCTTATCTTAATAAAACTAAAAACTTTTGTATTAAAGATTTCTTCTCAGCGTGTGATTCTGTTTTCTCGTTTATAAGTCTTAATCGTTTTATCCTAACAAAGGTTCTTAAATATTTTCTTTATATTTAAATGTTAAAACATAACCACATACATTTTAAATTGTCAATGAATAAAGTCTTTTGATAATTGCAAATTTTCTTGTTTCTAAGTCTCTGTATAAAACCAAATTAATTATTTTTAAAATTGGATCTTATGAATAATACTTCCTGCATATACAACATTTAATCTAAACCTTTAAATTTTGCAACTTTTTTTTTAAATCAGTAATACTTGGGGAGCTTTAATCTTTAATATTTTCCAATGAGTTTTTCTTTATCATGCTTCCTTAGTTTTTGTTTTATTTACTACTCGTATGTACATCAATAATCTTTTATAAAAAGCCATTATATTTTTTTGTTGGTTTTGTTTTTAAGTTATTTGTAAAAAAAAATAAGCAGAATTCTATTTACTTTGACCTGTTATTTAAAAAAATAAAGCTGGATAAAAAGTATTGTTATGTTTTAGCTTTGAAAATACAGGTGTATTTGCATTGGAGTCAAAACCTTTTGGTATGTTAGAAATTTAGTGTATTTGTTCTGAACGTAGTCTCAGGAAGATAAATTTATAATTAAAGTATGTGGTTGCGTTTGCAGGTACAGTGGTTTGATTAAGCAGCATTTAAGCATACATTTTTATTAGAAAATAATAAGATTATTTTTTTTGAAATAAGTTAAAACCCTTTAGAATAGACGAAAATAAATCGTTTATTCGCTAAGAAGCATAAATTTATTACAAAACGATACTGTTGAGTTTCAGGCCACTTATTTTTTTATAAGACGAAACCTGACAATTTTTTTAAATTCATATTCTAAATTAAAATTTTACTTAATTTTACTTTCAGGCAATGTCAGGCAAGAACTTGATTTGGTTTTCCTTTAAATAAAAACTAAATGAAAACAAATTCCGTAAAGTACGACTTTAACTCACACACGAAGGGTTCCGCACGGACCCTAGATGTGTATTACTATACGAACTTTAGCCTTCATAATTTATAGTTTTGGCGTTTTTTTAGTTTTGGCATTTTTTTGTTTATGGCATTTTTTTCAGTTGTGGTGATTTATTTTAGTTTAAGCCATTTTTTGTTTTGTTTTACGGGTTCTCGAAGTTTTTTATCATTTTTGGCAATTTTTTTCGTTTCGGCAATACTTTCGGTTTTTGGAGATTTTTTTAAATTTTTTTTAAGAGAAGTAACACTCAGGCAAATGCCTACTACTATGACTAGGAGTTACTTTCTTAAGGAAGGGAAGCTTCATTCTTTTACAACTCTGTTTTTTGCACGTTTTAATAACGCAGCGCCTCTGCTGTTACAGAGATGTACTAAATTTTTTTACAGCTGGGGTAAATAAGCTAACCATTTCATCTGTTATTTTACTTCAAGCGGCGCTCCGATGTTACATGAGGATTAGTATTTGCTTAAATCAGTATAGTTTAGTGACCAGTGACTATGGCTTCATCACTTAAACTTTTCTACAAGAACTGATACAAAGGGACACTAATGCATATCAGAAAAATGTGTCGAGTTGTTAGTAAATGACTGTTGGATACAGGGATTGAACACAGTACCTTCGGTCTTGTAGTCAACGTGCTAACCATTATTATTTTATTTTAAGAGTTTTTGCGATTTTTTTCGGTTTGGCGGTTTTATAATTTTGAAATTCTTTAGTTTTAGCGTCTATGAAGATTATGCTTTTTACGGTTTCCAAAATACAGCAAGTTGTCAAAATTACATTAACTGATTAAATACCCTTTAATTTTTAACTGTGATACATTAGTTGTTGTAGCTGCTAAAGTTCTACATATTATGTGAAAATTTCACGTCCGTACCTCTTACGGTTCTCGAGAAAACAGCATGTGATGAACAGTAACGAAAACAATAGGGTTCCTTTTTACTTTTGGTGTACGGAACCCGGAACCAAATCGATAAAGACTTGCCGCCATTTTAGGCGAGTTTTTTTTTATATCGAAATGAGAGAGCGCTGATTTTGTTAAATATTATCCCTTTTCTACATTTAAACTATGGCGCTCGATATCGCAAGAAATTTCAAAAGATTTCGACAAAGTTTAAATGAACATATTTTTTATTTTGATTAATTTCGAACGCCGTAAGTTTCTTACTGAATTTCATGAAATTATTTCGTTATTTTTTTAAGTTAAATTGTTTTTTTTTTACACAACTTATATTCCTAGTGAATGTTGTCATGTAGAGAAGTGATGTCAAAAATGGGAGCATCAATCATATCTCTTTGTCTTCTGAAAAATCCGTTCCCTACTCAGGACGTTGTACTAATATGAGAAGAATTTACTTTGGTTTAGAAAATAAAAAAAATGCTTAACTTTAAAATCTATTCAAAAAGTATTTACACATTTCTAAAAACACTCAAAACACCCTCATCTTGTCACAAAATATCTGTTTAAAAAAGTTTAATATCTGATCAAAAAAATTTATTATATGTACATCAACAACCACTGTTTCCCAAGTAAAACCAATGGTCTAGCCCTTTGTAACAGTGCATGTGTATGCTATTCTCAACATCAACTTAAATACAATAAAATTTAGACAGAATACTGAATACAGATGTATGTATGTATTTGCGTGTATGTGTGCATCTACATTTATATATGTGTATTCTCATTTGCTTAATACTCATACTCGTACACTGGTTAAATTTTATGGCGGCACAAAACACGTTTCTACAACATAAATTTACACAACATTTTGACCTCGGGCCTCAAACAACAGCTGAGATTTCTAACAAAAACAGCAGCAACAACACTACCAACAGCAAATGCTAAACCAACATTATGATTACAGCAAAATATACTGATAACCCAAGGAAAACAAACAGTTTAAAATAAAAAAACAATGAATATAAACCAAAATACTACAACCCTGTCTCTCCCTGGATCTACTAACAACACTTTACTTAACTTGCACTACAACTAATAATAATTTAGTAGAAAAATACAAAAAGAAGAAATTGCATGCTAAAATATTTTGATGTGTTTTTAGTTTTTTCTTCTTCTTATGGCTTAGGTAAAATAGTTGTAGGGCAGGCTGTTAAGATACTAAATAAGCTCGTCTGTGAGTGAGTATATTCCAAGTTTCTGCTGGTCTAAGTAAATGAGATATTTTACATTACATGTCGTATGTATTTTTATAAGGCATTTAGGACAAAAAGCTTTTTATGTTTAAGTTTACTTTGGCATATGAATATGTTCGACGTGTGAGCATTTGCTGTAATGACACAAAATGTGTATGCAATAAAAACCGCCTTATGATCAAAATAACACCAGAACTTTGCTTATATTGTTGGGCACATTTTATTTATTTTTGCTTTATTTCATTACACTGAATGTGTACGTCTATTAGACTATGAATATAATACATACTTTACCATGTTCATAAATTTGTATTATATGTCGTTCTAGGAAATTGAGTGTCTGGTGGCAAATTTATATTTTTAAATACGATTATTTCAAAAAGCAGTGAACAATACGGAGAGAGGGTAGCGCCGTTAGAATTATTGATTAAACAGATTTGTTAGTCACAATGTCGCAGTGGTCGAGTAAGCATTGCGCGTTCGCTGTGGAGACATTTTTAAAGAGTAATTTCTCGTCTACAATTTCGTTGAAAGTTTGGTATTCGGCGAATACGTAATGGACCGAGTGCAAATTTAATTCGTTCGTGGGTGCCAAGCGTCACTGCTTTGGTTATGAATAACCCACGGCCAAAGCCTAGTCGATATTAAATGACTCCCGAAAACATTGAACTGGTTGCAAGCGGTTTACGCGAGAATTCGCAACTTTCAATTCGGAAAAGAGCAGCCTTACTGGGACATCCAGAGCGATTATTCATGGAATTTATAAATGGGATCTGAGGCTCTCTACCTTTACGATTAATATCGCTCAAGAACTTAAAGGCAGTGACTTTTAATTACGCAAGAATGCTTGTGGAACGATATTGGAACTTTTTCGCACTGTAAATACCAATTTTTTTTAGAGCGATGATGCTAATTTTCACTGAAACGGCCACGTGAACAAGCAAAACTGCCGTCACTGGTCTCCAAGATTCTGAAATTCTCGACTAAAACATCAAAATCAAAAACATCAAAAAATATTCGCTAAAAAATCATATCAACTAAATCAAGTTTACTGCACCGTGTGGAGCAGAACACAAGGCTCCGTTTAGAATAGTGTGTTCAACTCGACGCAAGACATCTAGATGACATACTCTATACAAAATGAAAATCCGCATTTCCATTCTATGGTTCAATGCTTTTAATAAAATAATGTATCAATTATTGCATGCTTTATTCAAAATTGAAAATATAACTCTTTTACCAGACGGCTTAACAGTTTGAATTTTTTTTAACACAAACTGCAAAACTACTTTGTATTGTATGTCAAAGCAACCAGACTCTTAGGCCACCCTCCAGCTTCAAGACTAGTATGCTGCCTGCTATCCAATAGGAGAGAGATAAAAACAAAAAATTGTTTAGCAAATAAAAAGAGAGAAATTTTATTATGCTGGAAGAATTTGAAATTTTGTTTGGATTCAAAATTTTTAATATTTTTTTAAAACAGAGGTCAGGGTTGGCTCTAACGATACATGCGTAAGCAATAACTCAAAACCTAAGGATATTTGGCAAACCTTTAATATGTTTAGTCTGTATCGAGTTTCACTTTTTCGATGAAACATGATCGCGCAAGTTAATGGAAATGTTAGTTCTCCTACTTCCCCATAAACTAAACACGCCCTCAATAATTAATTTTAATATATTCTACTAATTTTTTACTCAACAAAAATTTGTCAGCCCATTATTGGTTTGACCCACCGACCATTTTTTGTTAATATGAGTTAGATATGGAATTTATATATTTCCAATATCTCCTTTCTGAATCCAAAACATGTTTCTCGAAATTAATTATGGTTTCTGAGATACTTAGCATTAATTTTGCTCTATTTTAACTATTTTAAGCTTTAATAAGTATTGGTTTGCTGTATATGCCACAATTTGGCGTTTGCGTCAAATTCTTCATACAAAAAAATGCGAAATAAAGTTAACACTTATTTTTCTTCATTTCTATAAGAAATGAATAATAAAAAAAGAAGGTGCCGTAAAAAAAATTCAACGGCAACTGTTAAACAAAAACATCATCATCCAGACGCAGCCGCTGATTAAATATTTTAAAATAAATTTATTATACACTAAAATAATTAATATTATGCATGTTTGATTATATCAGAATTCATTTAATTTCATTTTTTATATTAAATATACTTCAATTACTTATTTTTCTTGTGTAAGTGTGTCGGCGGATTGATATTTAAAAATATAATGGCGACGGCTTCTTGGTCAGCGTTAAAGGATCCACTTAATTCTCTAGACAGCAAGAAAAATAAACAAAACAACAAAATTTTCAATCTACAGCAGTAAAGTATACGTATGGAGCACAAAAAGCAAATTTTTCTTAAATAAATTGAGAAAAGTGGTGTATGCGGCACAAAACGTATTTTTACTTTTACAATAAAGTAATATTAACTTCTAACTTTATTCATAAAAGTTCACTTAAATTTACAGATTTCTTTCAAACGTGTGTCAGAAACAATGGTGAAAATACAAAAAAATTCCACCTGATATACTTTGAGAAAACTTCATGTAAACCTTTTTAGTTATTTTTCTCCATTCCAACTTTTTGGCATATGCTTCAAATTAATAATGGACTGACCAAAGAAAATATTATTTTTGGGAAAGAGTGTGATAAAATATTCAGTTTTAATAAAATAATTCTCAAAAAACGCAAATTAAATATATATACAATATCTTCTATCGGGTATACTTTGAGAAAAGTTCATGTCAACGTTCTTTGTTATTTTTCTCCATTCCAACTTTTTGGCGTATGCCAACTTTCTAATGGAAAAAAATCTGAACAGATTAAGTTTATTGATCTGTTTTCCTTCCAACGAGCTTTTCTTTAGTTTAGAGGGATTTTCCGTATTTCTACGTCAAATTTAGTTCGGTATTTATTGTATTTATTTGAATACTTAATACTTTGGTCACCTCAGCGGGAATGGAAATCTCCATAGCAAATTTAATTCAGAACATTTTATATACATATGTACATGCTTCTCACTAATTTATCTAATTTTTTCAGTTTTCTTGGTTGTGTCGCTCAGTCCACTTTTGTCCTCATATGTCTCAAATAGGGGAACGATATTTTATAATATCTATTTTCTAAAAGCTACCAAAAATTGTACAACTTATCACTTTACTAATTTTAAAAATTATGCAACCGTTTAAAATCGTATACAAATGCAATCAAAAAATTTACTGAAGTTCTTTAAGGAGACATTTAACACAATATCTTTCCTTCATCACGTTTGTTTTATTATTATTATTACTACAATATTATTTTTCTGCTTCTTAGTACAAAAAAAACATAATTGTTACAATACGCTGTGGTAGAGGCAGTTGATTATTTTCCTTTCTTCTTATTTTGATAACAATATTGGAGTTTAATATTTTTCCGTTTCCTGTACAAGGCATGTCTTTTTTGTGTGTGCGTGTGTGTTTGTTTGAATTTCTGTGCTTTGAAGTGTTTGTTGTTAAAGAGCAATTTAAAAGAAATAAATTATTTAACGTCTCAAATTTTCATTTTTCTTTTTATTCTTCTGCAAACTCTTGCTTACTTTATTTTCTTTGCTACTTAGGTCGATGATTCCTTCATTCATTTCTTTGCTTAGCTTTTATGTTTTTATTGTGGATGTATGTATATGTGTGTGTTTATTTTTAAGCACTGGCAATTGGTTTTGATGGGTTATTTTGTTGTTAGGAAATATTTCACTTTGTAAACATTTTGGCAAATTGCATGTATTAAAGAGTGTGTATAGAAATTTAGCTTTAATGAAAAGATTTATAAATAGTTTGGTTAGTTATAGGTTTAAAGTTTTATATTTGATAAAAAAAAACTATTCGAGTTGATTAAGAATTTCATTAAGATTTTCAATAGTAAGAAATTATATTCACATGTGATTAAGTAAATTGAAATTTAAATTTTCTGGTCTTAGTATAATAAAGTAATCTTAATACCCATAAATATTAATCGAACAGTTTTGAAAAATATTTATGTCTATTTATAAATAATTTGCTATACACTTTTGCGCATTTATTTCAAAAATACTCATTGATGCAACTAGTGGTTATAAGGAATTTATTAATACAAAAATTTTTTAATTTAAAATTTTTAAAGAACAATTAAACTGCTAGGTTTACATTTAATTTAAGATGCTTTCACCCGTACTTTAACTTTTTTAGTTTCAAATTTGCAAATTTGCTCAGCATTATTGTATCTAGATTATTTAAATTGTTTTGTTTCAATCTCATATTAATTTAAGTCCGCCATAACTTGTCCACCATATTTTGTGGCAAAAAGAAAAAATTGCTCTAGTCAAGGTGATGACGCTATTATAATTTCCAAATCAAAACTTAATGCAGTATGAAATTTCAGTTCATGTATTTTAATTTAAATAAAAGTATATATTTTCGATAACATGTCGCTACGATAAAATTGGAGAAAAGGCATGTAATGCCTATTTAGCAAACTAAGAAAACTTTTGGTCTTTCAGGGACTTATTATACATATTTAGCCAATTTTTGTAATCCAGGACCTAAGCTAACCGAGTGTAGATGCAGAAATATATTACAAAGACTTTTATCTCAAATAAACATGCATATCTAACTATAGTAAAATAACTAAAATTAAGTTTCATAAATAAATCACATTGTGTTTATTGAATATTAAAACTACAAATAACGTTATGTTTTTATTAATAAAGGAAACGTATTTTTGTATAGGACCTGGATAGGCTGACCCCTACAACTGCAATAAAAATTTTATTGAGCAACTAATCTATTAAGCAATAGTTACAAAAAAAATTACAAAAAAATTTAAAAATATATATTTTTGATCACCCGACAAATTAAAAATTATTTTTATTTAGAAAATTTATATAATAAATCAAACGGAGTAATTTAGTTGATGTAGATAGATGTAGGTGTAGATTTTCCTTCGCCGCAAATAGAGTTGAATTCAATTTAAGTAAATTTATGAAATCATTTCTCTACATTAAATTTCATACAATTTATATAGACGGTATGACCAGATTTAAGAAAATTCTATTAAACTGATAAAACTGTAATACTTAAATAGTCAATTTAATTGTTTAATATTTATTTTTAATGGTTTTCAATAATCTGTTATTTCATTTCATTTGAATAAAGAATTCAATAAGAAAAAAAGGTAAATTAAGAATTTTTACAGCCAACTTATCGAAAACAGTTAAAATTTTTGTCTGTGTATGAAAATTGCAAAAAAATAGCTTTTAGTGTGTTTTTTCCATTTTAATAAAAATTGAGAGAAAATACTTTTTTATTGCATTCGGTAAAAATCAGTTAATAAACACTAAAGGCTTTATTCAGAAAATAATAATTTTGGTTTAGAAAAAGTTCAACAAGCACATTTGTATACATAATTTGTTTTGGAAACTTTTGGTATACAAAAATAATCAGATTGATAAACAAACAACAAAAATTTTAAAAACCCCCAATATATCCAGAAAAGATGTGATATCTTCTAAGCGGCTGGACCAATTTTTTTTCAAACATAATTTAAAGCATTCTCGATCAAGTCATTGTTCGTTGTTTTATTACCTTAAAATGCAACTCTGTAACAAAACATGGAAGCAGATGTAATAGAGGTTTCGAGGTGACTCCAACAATTTCAAGTATTACGACACATTTTCAACCTAAAAAGTCTTTATAGGATATAGTATCTAGGTTGGCAGAAGTTGATGGAATTTCCATCCATGCCTTAACTAAAACCATATGAAATTATTTGTTTTTGTTTTATTTTTTAAACATTTTTGTTCATGAAATGAACGATAAAAGTTGTTTTGTATTTAATTTAAATGTTTTATGTTTTTCATAAAATTTTATTTTTTATTGCGATAATTTTATTAAATTCATATGTTTTTGAAATTCCCGAAAATAAAATATTTTATTTTTCGATTCCCGGAAATTGGAAAAGTCCGGGAAATTAGAAACCCTAGTCTAGGGTTAAAAATTCCTTGACAATAAAATTGAATTTATATGGCTTAATGAAAGAAAAACAATAAATAAAGAAAATGTGTTTTCTTTACACACATACGTTTGTACGTAAACATATTTTATAATAAAAAAATTTAAATTTTTGAATATTCCTTTTTCAGCAATTTTAATAGTAATAATTTGTAAGCCTTTTATTGTCTCTCTTTTGACGCTCTCTTACAGCAAACTTTTTAAGTTATTGAGTACAAATTTTAAAAAATATTTAGTGAATGAACAAACCTTTTATTCGATTCAATCAAAATATGATTTAACTCTTTTGAAGTAATTTGTTATATTTATATATTTAATTAAATATTTATTCGTGCACTAAGTAAAACAAGTTAATTTCGGAAATGTCATAATTTGTAAAAATTATTAATTTCAACTTGATTTAATTACGAAATTATTTAATTTCAATGCGACTTAAATGGATTTTGGGAATTCTTTAAAAGTTTTATTTGAGATATTAATTTATTACTTTGTTTTCTTACGTTACTTACCATATGGCCCCAATTGGGCTGCCACACGTACACGCTCTATAACAACTGGAGGATCACTGCGTCCCTTTGCATTCACGGCGTACACAACAAATTGATATTCTCGTCCCGGTTCCAAACTATTTAAACGGAATTGTGGATTTGGTTCTTGCATACGAAGTATTGGTGCTGAGGTAGCCTGCGAAAAAAGTAAAATGAAACAAATAAAATATTTAGGAAAATCCAGCATTTTATAAAATCTCAATTATTAATAATTAGATAAATTTTTTGCCATATTTGAAGTTATTGTTATTAATATTAAGCAACCTAGAAAATAACACTAAATACAAATATTGGTATGTATAAAAATTTATAAGATTAAATGTGCCTATTGTGCCTTCTTAAATTATTCTGCTTCCAGCTACTAAAAAATACTAGACTTTATTATATGAATGAAACCCAGTCAGGCAGAAAAGAAATATCCCAAAAACGTATAAATTTTAAACAAAAAAATTAAAAAAAATTTAAATACTCATATGAACATCGTCTGCTGATAAGATTAGGGCAGCTCAAATTATACAAAATTCTGAAGACGTACGTGAGTAAGGATAAAGACATTTGAAAATGATTTTTGATAAAATGAAAAGATAAAGTCTGTTTTTTATTATATTCTGTCAATGAAAAAGAAAACTAAAGAGATTTTCATATAACAAAATTAAAAATAAAGTTCCAACAAATTGTTCGTATGGGGTTAATGTTAAAAGCTATCAACAACTATGGGCAAGACCATAAAATTTGAATTTTAGGTAAAAAAATGAAAATAGAGACGGATATGATACTTTTTTTTATTGATATCCAGCCCAGATCGTAAGGCTAATATTATCTTACCTCTTTGAAATTTTTGTTTAAACAAATATTACTCCGTGAAATAAATCAAAAAGCGTGAGATGTATTAGTATATAGTTTTTAAAGTTTCTAAACACTATCAAAGCCTTGACTTTCAGTTAAAAATCCGCTTGGAAAGTTTCTTAACGCTTTCAAAGCCTTGAATTATAATTAAAACCCCACTTTGAGGTAATTTTTTGTAGTTAGCAGCCTGTAAATTAGATGAATATCAACAGATATTAAATTTATTATCTTAGTTAGGATTATTGTAAGAGCTTCTCCTTAAAGTTGTAGACTTATCATTTTCTATTGAGCTACTAAATGATGAGAAAAGAAGATAAGACATAGAATTTGATTTTGTATCCATAGTTTTTGGAGATTTTTTTTTTGGAATTTTGCAAAGACTTAAGACTTAAACATTTTGCTTATAAAAATTGATTCCCCTAATGTATTTATTAGCATTTGCTGTTAAATACATCATACTATAAAATATATATGAAGTATACTAGTATACTTATGAATAATGTTGTAAAAAATTTAATCTAAAGTTTTAACTAAAAAAGCAACGTTGTTGATGAGTTTTACACTGTGAGAATCATGGAAGAGAAAAGTAAGAAATTGTTGCAACTGATGAATGTCTGTAAAAATAATATTTGGAAATTTTTTTACAGTTGGAGATTTTTGTACAAAAATGTTTATATTAAAATAAAAAAATAGTATTTAGTACGAAATAAGCCTTTTTCTTTTTTTTAAAATATTTTCTGGTATTAGTCTACCACAATATTTTTCACTCATCAACGTTCATGTAAATGCTCATTTAAATGGAGCTAAATGATAATTATATTGCTATAGGTAAAACAATCAAGGTGGCTTACGATATTTATTTGTAGATAAAAACTTATTTAAGAAATTTAATTGTATGCCAAATTTACGTCTGTCTTTTCTTTTGCATAACCATCTACATGACACATTCGGGAACTTTGTTAACTTTTGCCAAATATGCATTTGTTTCCGAAGCTTCTATCACAATTTTCAGTATTATCAATTTAAAGTTTGCCACCTATGCAAAATGGCACCCGTTTATATTCTATTTACTCTTCCATTCAAAAGACTCTTAAATGCTGCATAATTAAATTTTTTCTCATTTTGTTCTCACTTTTTAATTTTATTTTGTTTGAAAAATTATTCATGCTTGCAAATTTTATTAAAAACATTTTTTGCTTTTTTCTAATTCCATATCCTTGGGTTAAGGGAATTTAGTTGCTTAAAACTTTAATAAATTATCTCATGTTTATTTTATGGTTTAACTTAATGATAAATACAGAGAAATAAAAGGCAACAGTTTAAAATTAAAGGAAATTTCAAATTTATATACAGATGTGCCCATGTTTAGGAAAGTGATCTGAGGGATATTTACTTTTTATTTAAAGTGTTATACAAATATTTATTAAACTTAAATAAATATTAAACAGAGACTAAATGAATTTTTAATCATTATATTGCATTATTTTATTTAGTAATTTAAAATGTAATCTATTACACATATACCTTGAAACAAAACTTACATATATCACTTCAGATACGGTCCATCTTAACGAAAATTGGCTCAAATAAACGCAACCACTAAATATTAATTAAAGTCCGTTTGACTTAGAGACGTGGTTATTAATTTAAAGAGTTTTATACATAACTAATGGATAATGGCATAGAATCGAATCACATTGGAAACTTTTCCACTTAATAAAAACGTGTCTGAATCAACAAAATATAAGAGATAATAGATTATAATTATTTTATTATTTAAAGGCACATATAAACATATACATTCATACGTTCCTTATGCCTTTTAGTAAGCTAGAACCATGTGTCTATATGTCAAAACATGTTTCTCTAGCGATAACTGCATTATTTTAAATGTCGACAAATTTCTTTTCACGTTCATGTAGAGATACGTTACAAACAAGAGTTCTAGAATATTTCTGGTGACATTGTCAACGAATGCGTCAATAGTTTGTTTTCTATTTAATATGCTGTGCAGTCAAAAGCAGAGTTGCAACCCGATCGCCGGCTAGTTATTGCCACTTTTGATTGACTGTTTCAATGTTTTTAGTAGAATAATATAATTTTTTTGTAGACGATTGTCACTAGAATGTGCTAGTGAATATTTGCTTTAAATGTCTTTATATGGTCTTAAAAGAACTACCTCGGTAACAGTGCTAAAGTATACTGGTATATTTTCAATGACAACCCTATGTTATATGTCAATAGGCAATTATATTAGTGCGATTCACAAACTTTTTTTAACCCCAATAGTATCGTTAAAATAATTATAACGAAAATTTATCAAATTTGCTATAGAGTAACATTTTTAACTATATTCTCGGTAGGTTAATGTTAGCTGTTTCGCTATTTAAGCGACAATAATTTATGTAGTATTAATTTTATCGACAAAAATCAACAGAAAATATTAGCTGCATCCTATCGTTAAAAATAATTACAAAAATTACGACTTTCGGATCGTTAAAAGTTACGGAATCGCACTACTGGTCAGTAGCAATATTGACATCGAGCAAGGAAACATCGATATTGTAGAGTAAATACCCTAAAGTTTGCCAGTGAATATTTGGTACCAATGTCTGCATGTGGTTGCAAAAGAAGTATTCAATCAGTGGTTCTATTCTATCAACAGTAGGCTGGTGTATTTTCGATGACAAGCTATTGTTAAATCTAATAAATGAATACATTGGCTGAAGTATACCTGTTCAGTAGTACTGCTAACAAACGTAACTAATAAATCACTACAATTTCCTGCAAGGTATATACGACACACACATGTGTAAACAGATTTCAAAAATTCGGTCGACTTTTCTTTTGAAACTCCGTACTAGCAAAAGAAAATTTCTTTATGAAATTTACCAACTGAATTTCCGTAAGAGCCTGCAATTCCCTAAATACTTCTTACCAGCCTTTATAAAGGCTTCATGAAAAGAATTTGTGTACAGAAATATGTTTTATAAACCTTTAATAAATCAAAATTTTTTTTGTGAATAAAGCCCACACATTTTAATTGAACTAGAATAAATTTTAGTCAGATATATATAAATAATAGAATAAAAAGCAATGACTATTTTCCATGAAATTACTTTAAAGCGTAATAAAATTTACTTAATTCACCTACAAATTTTATTCTTGATAAATTGATTATTTGTGCAAAATATTACGTGCAAAATATTTTTATTCAACTTATGTAAAAACAACTGGATACAGTTCTAGATAGACACTTAAAAATAAATTGAGTGAATTTTCTTGCAAATATTTTTTGCCAAAGTTTTTTACTTTAAGGCTTTTTATTTTTTTTTTAAACAAAATGTGTCAGTTGAATGAACATCTTCAAGTTTTATATCTGTTAGTAATTTTACCACTTTTTTGTACTTTCTTCTCTGCAATAATTTTATTTGCATCAATGAAGTACGTATAAAAAAATCAATAAGAGAATACCAAAAAATGCCTAAAAACATTTAAAAACTCTATCAATTCTGTTTAGTTCATTTTTTGTTTTACTTGCTAGTAGTTGAGAGAACATTTTTTGTATGGATTGCAAGTTTTGCCTTAGGAAATTTTTGACGAAATTTACACTGTGCCTTTTTTTCAGGCAGGCTTTTTAAATTAGAGCCATTTCACACTATGCCTTTTTAGTCTGCCTTGTATTGACAATTTTCTTTTAAGCCCCCTAAGTAAAGTCACACACATTTACATTAAGCCTTTTTTATTCATGGATTTTGGGCATTTATATACAGGTTTAATTCTAAAAATATGAAAAAGGCAAAGAGAAATGTTATAAATCCCCTCGAACTTTCATTTTGTGCATTTTGTTCTACCTCCAAAGCTTCTTATCCCCTCTCATCAATAAGCTAAAAAAGCCTGTCTGCACTGGCAAGCAAAAAAGGCACAGCTTCTTATTGGTGAGAGGGAATGAGAAGCTTGCGGGATAAAACATAATGCACGAAATGAAAATTCTAGGGGATTTATGATATTTCTCTTAAAGGAAAATTTCAGGCTAAAGAGGAATAGTGTGAAATGGCTTTTAAGTCGGCAAGTATTTGATATAATTATATTAGTATTTTTTTTTTTACCATCAAAACGTTTTAAGTTAATGGATTTTACATCCAGAGAAAAACAGCTTAAAATCAATAAAATCCGTATTGAATTAATAAGAAATATTAATAAAAATCTAGTCATGTTGAAATTTCTTATTTCAGTATTGAAAAATATTAATTTACAGTAATAATTTACTAGTTTTATTTATTTTTAAGTACCTCAATATACATTATAGTTATTTAGTAAATGTGATGTGTTCTAATTTTTAAGTTGCAGCTTTTTTTCTGAGTATATTGGCTTTCACAAACTTATCTATAATTTTATTTGAGCCCAAAATTTATAATTTTAAGCTGTGACTGTGATTTTTGGGATATTGCTTACATTTTATATTAAGTATCAGCTAAATGCGCAACGTTTGTAAAGAACAGTGGAATTAACATCGTGGTGTTACAGTGAGAAAATTACTTGTCTTTTAATATCAGTGATAAATAAATAAAGTGTTTAGATTTGATAAAAGTTCTGGTGGTTTAATATTTAATTGCAAACATTTAAATCTATAGAACAATGTTTATAAAAGGTAAAAATCTAACAATATGGATATACAATTTATTTTTTGCTACTTATTTATTCTAAGAGAAAAATAAAGCCAAGACCTTCAATAATTTGGATTTTTTAATTTTCATTTGGAACGAAAGATTGTTAAAAGATCTCCTCAAAAAAATGCACTTCGTAAAGTCCTGAATTAATTATGGTATCTGCAGTTGTAAGGAACTCAAGCATAATAAATTATTTTTTAGTAATTTAAGTTGGGGGGTTTTTAGCAGTTAGTAATTCCCAGCATTTTTATAGTACAATCTCTTTATGGTGCAATCTTGGTAACACTGTAAACAATTTGTTCAAACTAAAAAAATTTGCACACACTCTCCTGCCTGTTTTAGGAATATGTGAGAATTAACGCAGAAAATATAAAAAAAGTTTTCTTTTATTAGGGCTATTTTTAATATCAATTTTCATACAAAAGCTTGTTTTTATTCCTTAAAAACTAATACACACTCATACATATATAAAAACACAATTGCTATCTATATGTTTTAACAATAAGTTTATGCATGCAAACATACGAAGAACTAAATTCATATATAGGCACATACATCTTACAAAAGGCCATTGAATGATTTTTTTTTTATAAAATTAATTTGAAAACTTGTACCTAAAACTACACTGAAATAATTTTTTTCATAACTTCTATGAATTTCAACATCAATCCAATGAAAAAATTCATTAAAATTCAATCAAAGTTAAGCTTCTTTGCATTAATGAAACCAGTTTCGTTAAAATTATTTTAATGAAAACTACGTCAAATGTATGAAAAATTTAAATAATTTCATTAAAACCACGAAATAATTTCATTAAAACAACGAGGTAGTTTCTAACGAGATAATTTGCAACGAAATAATTTCAATAAAATAATGAAATAGTTTCATTAAAACAGTGAAATAACTTGACAAAAATAGTAAAATAACTTTATTATAACAACGAAAAAACTTAATTGAAACTATTTGTGTAAATAAGTATATAAAGAGTACAAGAACAATTATACAGAACTGCTTTTGATGCAAACTTTTGGTTGACAACTGTTGAAATACATTTAATTTATCAGACTTTCATGACTATAATTTAATTTTCATTGGGACAACGAATACATTTCATAGCTATAGTGAAATTCTAAATTGATGTATATTTTATTATATTTTTTTGTTTTAAAGAATTTACTCTTCAACTTAATTGCTTTAGGGTATGTACTTATCTATATACGTATGTTTATTTCAAGCAACAAGTGTAAGTGTTTCTTAAATATAAAGGGGTTTCTTAATAATTAGAAAATATTGTTGTCATAAATCCAATGAAATATTTTTACGAAACTAGAATACCACAATATTATTATCACAATATTCGTGAAATTTTCATTAAATTTGTGAAATTAACATTAGATTTGTGAAAAAATCTAAAGAAGTTATTTCGTTGGATTTATGAACCGAAATTTTCGCGGTATAGAGTAACAACATACAAAACTTTGTAAGTATAAAATATACAAAAGTAAGGCTTTCTAGTAAGCTCGTAAAAGATTACTCTGATCATAACCAAACATATTTTTTCTGAGTGCAACAATGGGCTTTGGGGGCGGTTGGCATATTTTCAATTTCACCATGATATTTTGTTCCCATATTTAAGAGGAGTTTCTTTATTTATTACAAAAATTAAATTTACACTTTAAATTTAATACACTGAAAACCTTTTTTTTACTCAATTACTAAATAAAAATAATTGAACAATAATTTAAGGAAATAAGATAAAGAAATAAATAAAGTTTAATTAATGTAAAACACATTTCTTCTTTAATAAAATAATTTACTATAAATTCATCAAACAAAATAAGGAAAATAATAAAACTTGTTTGTTAAAAAAAACTTATCCTAATTTTTTCTATACTCAGGGAAAAGCTGCAACTTGAAAAAAAGAACGAGTCACATTAATTCAATAATTTTCAATACAAAAGAAAACGTTTATTAAAATACTTAAAAAATTAGTAAAATTAATAAATTAATGCTGCAATATAATATTTTTTCACATTAAAATAAGAAATTTCAACATGACTAGACTTTCGCTAATGTTTCTTAATAATTAAATATGGTTTTAATTGATTTGAAACTGGTTTTTCTCTGGGTGTACGTAATGCTGGCAAAAACAAAACATTTTGCTTATTTTATTATAAAATATTTCATTGCCCTATTAAAATAAATAAGGCTTACCTGATCATTCATTGTTGAAATTTCGTTATCACCCAGGCTGGCATCACTGAAAGTCCTGGTTGAGTCGCTCGTATATAAAGGATCACCTCCCACAACTTCCAAAATAAAGTACTGAGAGAGGCCGCCATCGTTGCCTGCCACACACACTACTTCTAAAACAGTATCATTGCGTATTTCACAGGATCTGGGAGTTTCTGGTGGATCTGTAATAAAAATATGTTTTACTTATACAAAATGAATTAAAATGTAATAAAAGCATTGCTTACTTGCTGGCAGTATGTGCACTAAGCAGGGTATAGTTTGTCGACCGACGGCATTGCTGGCCCAACAGGCTAGTGTTATTAGTTCCGAATCAGTTTGTGGCAGGTAGGTAACAGTGCTTACTAAGCCATTCGATTGTATTCTCGAATTAAGTACCTTAAAAAAAGAAGAGAGAGATAAAATTATATGACAAGGAAATTAAAGCAATTTATTTTCCTAGAAGCTGCATATAAACGAAACGTTTTCAACCATAAACTGTATTTGCCTATATATAGTATTTTTATAGGTATATACATACATGCATGTACACACATACTTATATACATACACATAACTTGTTGTATGCTTATGGCAAAGCCTTTGGGAGGGAAATAATGACCAGTAGTGCTGGCTGCCAGTCACACAGCCCATTATATTACACACTTTTACATGTTCAATTACCATGAGACATAAAAATTTTGGAAAGACTACAAGCAGCACTTTGCAAAACAAAAAAAACAGCAGTAATAAATAAGAAACTCTCAACCTCTCTCAAAATTGTGTAAAAATATTTCCGGGTTATTAATCCTTGAAATGAGTAAAATTAAGTGAAATAATCTTGTTTTTATTTAATGAAAAAACTGTTTTGCATCAGTCTCAACTGAGTTTTTCAGCACCTTATTGTTTTACATATTGCCAGCTTTGTGTCACAAAAGTTTTATTTATAAATCTTAAATTTAACTGTGAATAATTACGAAATTAACCTCTGAGGGTAGACTTAGAGCATTGGAATATTTAACAAAAAAGTTTTCTCCTAAGCTTTGTAATCACGGGTGTGTTCGTAAATGCATCACTGAAGTAGATAACGCATAAATAAATGTCAAATATGTTGTACAAATCTGATTACTACTAAAATGGACTATCAGCAATTTTGTATTGCATTTCAAATTAAAGTTTGCACGTATGATGCAGAGTAGAGATGCACTTACGAACACACCCCACATCACGCATAAGGCCTCATTCCTTTTGCTAGAATGAGTCATTAGAATGCTGCTGCTTTTTTCCGTCAATGAGAGCTGGCTAATAGGCCCATGATTTTTTAAACGAGAAAGAGATTCTTGAATAAAAAACATTTAATTTTTAACGAAGTATCGTTTAAGCTCAATACAATTGGTGTAATGTTTCTACAATTTTTTATACCCACCAAAAAGTATAACTTTTGAAGGTCATTAAAATATATATTTGACTGTGAGCTGATATCATCGTTCAAGTCAAATCTCTTTTATTCGAGCTTAGTCCAAAGGAAAGAGACAGCAAAAAAGCAATACGTATCCCAATTTATGGATTCTTTTTGGAAGCAGCCAATTTTTATTGTGTGCATTCCAAACGGGGGACGCCTTGACTCTATCGGCTGACAAGCCCTCTTCCGCCTTCTCCAGAGCCAAATACTCACGATTATGACTGCTTTGTGATATTTTATGTCTTTTAGTTAATGCACGTTTTGTCCACAATTATAAAACAGCAAGGAAACTAATCCCTTATAAGACTGAACAATGCCAAACACTCCTGTGAAGTTGTCGGACGATTGCATATGTGGTCGATGGAAGGCTTTTTCATACCCAATTGATTATTCAAAATTTAAATCTCTGACACATGTGGAATATTTTTAACTTTAACTATTTCTTTTCACTTTAAATTTTTGATCGGTCAACAAAATAGTCAGGGCCATGATTAACTAATTTTTTTCAACTGCTTAGTGTGCATATACTTCACCGAAAATTGAGCTGGTAGCTGTTTATTGAGATAAGCAGTTTTAGCCTTTAGTGGGGTAGAAAATTCAAAAATTCATAGACTTATATAGACTTATTGACTTGCTCTCGTATGTTGTACAATGTTATTTGAAATTTGTTAAAATCAAAGCATCAACATCGACGCTATGTAAATATTTTCTTCTTTATAATTTACAAAACAAAAGACATACAAATTCTTGTTTTTCAATTTAATTTTGTTTTTTGAACATTAATTAATAAAAGCGCAATGCTATGATATGACTTGCAAAGGTTTAACACTGTCATGCTTTTGCTGATGGCTTTGGTGCATGTATGTATGTAGTTATTTCAATGTCCCATATAATAGTATCGAATAAAGTTATTGAAATGAAATTTATCCATATCCAATGACAAGTCCTTAAAGCAACGAAGGAAGATTGCATATAATCATGCCATGATAAATAACTCTAACAAACGCTTGTATGTATGTCTTTGAATGTCCTTAAACCCGCAAAGTGTGCATGTAAAAGTCATTATGTTACTATGGCTGAATGTAAAATGAAATAGAATACAATTGTAACAGCTTTGAAAGATGACGACTATTTTCGATACATTATAAATAATTTATAAAATTCGATTAGGTATTGGAAAGCAGGTCACGTATTTGAAATTTTGTCTTTGGTGATTTAAAAGCAAAAATGCCAAATACACTGGAAATATATCCAAAATATTTAAAAAAGTGATTTAGATAGTCGAACAGGTTTTAAATTTTAGGGTTATAAAATCATTGCATAACCCTTCAAAAAGTCTCGTTTATTTGCAGCAAGACAGTTTCGTAGAAGAGCCTTATGTTGTTTAATTGACTATATATATATTTTTAATTATTTATTTATTAGAGTGTTGCTGTAAATAAAGAAAACTTTATTTATTAAAATTTAATAAAAACTTAGCACAAGCACTGGGTTATTGTAATGACATTATCTCAGTTTTACAAAGAATGGGCGCAGCCACGCCTATTAAAATGTAATACTATATTTCACGGTTACGCAGAAGGCTTAAGCAATTCTTACGAAACATGGCGCACGCCTTGAGCTCTGAAATGACATAATCTTGTGTTTAAAAGTGGGTGGGAAAAACACCCCACTAGTGTCTTGTATTACATTAAAAAACTTCCACTCAGGGAAAAAGTCCTTAAGTCCAATTCAGTAGTTTTTTTTGTAGAGCACTTTCACATTTTAAGCAAAAATTTTTTTAAAACTATTCTGGTTCCTGTAAAATAGGATACTTTATTAAGGGACTATATTAACTAAGATTTCTTAAATTTAAAACAAGAACTTGGCTTGGTTTTCAAGAGCCCTAATTTTCAGTGCCCAGAATTTGAGGAAAATGAACGTTAAGTGCCGTATTCAGATAGAAAAAGTTTGGTTTACAAAACAAATATTTTATAGAAGAAATTTGTTCGTTAAACCTTTTTTTAACCAAAGTTGCAGTTAAATAAGTTAAATTAAATTTTTCTTTAAAGTTGCCGTTACTTTTTTGTTTACAATGCGCTGTTAATTACTTATTGCACAAATTTTATTTAATAACTAAAATCTCTCAGTGTACATACATACATTACATCTACCACACGCACACACATCTAGACAGACTTCAAAGAAAAATAAAATTGTCCACAATTCTAATGAAAGGCTCACGAGAGCAAAAGGAAACTTGCACAAGAGACATAATAAAGTTCATTTTACATTTATCATATAACTGTAAAGAATCTTTTTGAAATGGAAAATAGTCTCTAGTTTCTCCAATATATTACTCAAACTTACATATTATGTATGTATAATATATTCTAATGATAAGTAATTAAAGCATAGGATGAGTGTTTCTAAACCACATATTATGTCTTTTTTTTATTAATATATGTATTAAAGTCCTGCAGAAGACCATTTGTTTCAGATTTTTATCTTGCCAATAGTGTTTTTAGCATTTTTTTTAGATTATTTTAGTGTAGCAAAGCATTTGAAAAACATCTCATGTCTTAAAATATCTTATGAATGGTCTTGTACAGGACACTAATATGTATATATATTTTTTTTGTATTTTGTGGCATTTTGAACTTTTACTCTTTGGGAACATTACAATCTTTGTCGAAACCTGTATTTGATTTATTTCTTATTGATTTGCAATTGTTTTCAATTTCAAAGTCATTTTTGAAAAGTTTAGATCTTTGTTGGTTGCGAAATATATCTATTTTTGTGGGAAAAAATAGTTTTTATAATAGTTTGCTAAAAGATTTTTTTCTTGTTTAAAAACTTAAACACATTGTCAAGGCAAGGAAAAGAATTTATTTAATATTTTTCTTTTGTTCATATAAAATGCATGTAAATAGTAGTTGGAAGCTGAAAAGAACCCCTAGTTAATATCCATTTTGTGCCAAGGGTCATACACATCTTGCTTCTTACAACAACAAAAAAAACTCCTCTCTCTGAAGAGGTCAATTATATAAATTTTATATCAATTATTTCTATAGAAATAAATTCTTTTTTTTGGCTTCAGCAAGTGAAGTACAATATGTGAGTTCTTGTTTCTTTCATTAAAATACAAGAGGCAATCTCTTTACAATTTTATGTTTTTATTACAAAAAAAAAAAAAAATCATCAAAAGACACATTTCATATTTTTTTTAGTGGTTGAATATTGAATAGCATATACTTACGGGTGACACATTTCTGGTATTATTATATGTCCAACTGAACTTTACTGAATCCGCTGGATCGGCATCAATTTCACATTTTACTGGTATCGAGTGCATATTTATAGCGCCAATGGAGGTTTGCTCAGTGCCTGGCTTGCAACGTGGGGAATCTGCAAACAAAATAAATTCACACATATATAAGAAACAAATTGAAAGAAGATAAAAATTCAAAAGACTTTTTATTTGTGTGTGAGCGTGGAGGCCAGGAAACAAAATAAAAAACGAGAGTACATTAAATACTGCCAGGACTCATGTTCTTTGCTGCAAGAGTAAGAGAACCACTTTTATTTTGTATTTCTTTTCTGTTTTTTTTTTTACTTAACGTTAGGTTTTAAAAAGAACAGACCCACTTTTTTGTTGATTTTCTGTATAGACATTCCATATAGACATTATTTCTATTTTGTTTTCTTAGTTGTTTTTTTATGTAAAGAGCTGAAAGAAAACAATTCAAATAGCCTTGAGCTTAGCAATTAATTTGGTCTACTTGAAGTGTAAAAAAATTATTAATGTTTGCTCTTATGCTATCATATTTGCATAAGAACGTATTAAAGTTTGTATGATTATTAGGGAGAGTAAAGCTCAAGTCGTCTAATTCTGAAATTTTAATAATGATTTGTGCAATAAATTAAATTAGTATCAACCATAACTGTGCATTATATATAACCAATTTAAAGATTAACATTTTTAGGTTTAATTGAACTGTAGTTAATTTTTATTAAAATTAATTTCTTATTCAGGCTTAAGTTCAGTAATTTCAATTCTTATTGAATGAAATATTTTTATTAATTAATTAATAATTAATTTATAATTAATAAGAATTAAAATTACTGAACTTAAGCCCAAATAAGAAATTAATTTTGATTAAAATTCACTACCGCTCAATTAAATCTAAAAATGTCTCATTTAAAGCAACATGGGCACGTGACGAAAATATGTTTACTTGGAAATACAGTTCATAATGCTGGAAAGTAAAATCAACTGTTGAAAGCAAAAACAATGTAACACAATAGCCTGTACTATAATGCTTACATGCGTGTACCGACGTTACATCGAATAAATAAAAATAATTAATGTGATGATCGTGAAAGATAAGCAAGAATAGTTAAACATACTTAGGTAGAGTAATATAACTTCGTGCTAACCTAAATAGATAAATAAATTAATGAAGAAACAGAAAATGAATTGTGATACTTAAAAATGTAATTACCAAAGGTAAATCAATTAAATACACAACAATTATTTCTCATATTCCGTTTCATAGAACATTTAAGTTAAATAGCTGATGTTAATAAACATTTCTACCCCAATAGATAGACTAGTGTGCTGACGAAGTTCGTGAAAAGAAAAGTATCGGTAATTTTAACCCAGCTATAAAGTCTAGTTTAATTTTTCTTCTCTTCTTTAGCAACTCACATTAATTAATAAAGAAAAAAAAATATATTATTCAATAAGAATTGAAATTACTGAACTTAAGCCCGAATAAGAAATTATTTCTGATATAATTTAAAGATTTTTTGTGTTTGAAGGAAATTGAAAAATTTTTATTTCAATTCTCCAAAATTTTCTTCCTCAAAGCCTAACAATAATAAGCAATAGAAACAAAATATTATTAAATCACCTAATATACACTTTAATATCCCACTTTAAATATATGTGTAGTCAAAGAGCTTGCATAAATCGAGATTGATCCTTAGCAATATCAGCAGATAACAATATACCTGTAAGTACGGCAGTCTAGTGCGTGGTGCTTGCATCTAATGACTTCCACATAGATTTAATAAACCTTAGAGCACTCTATTAAGTTTTCCTACCAATACAAGTTCAAGACCTTAGCAAATAAGTTAAAAACCAATTCAAATTACTAGCTATGAGTTTGTAGTAGAATTAAACGAATTCTCCTGGATAGAAAATTAGACTTCAAAAGGCATGTATTGTTTGTATGTAATAAGGCCGTATGGATTTGGAAAATTTTGCGAACGCATTTAAATATGATCAGTTATCATAAAAACATAAAAGCTAGAAATTGCCTTCATTAAAAATTGGCAGAAGCACATTGAAGGTTACGTGAATGCTTGGACTCCAAATTTCTGCTTCAGACTCTTTACGACTTGTATACCATAAGCAAACTTGCTCTTATTATAGATTTAAAACAATAAAGCAAAATGTATAACTATAACAACTGCATCTTATGTATGGGCTTTATCATGAATCAAAAATTATAATGAGTTACTATCAAAAATTAAAATAAAGGGAGTGTACACTACAAATTATATAAAAAATTTTAAAATAATTGCATATGTTCTAAACTATTATTTAAAACTTTTAAAGAAAACATAGTTGTATAAATCTATGACTAACAACTATGATTTTGTCCAGAATACCACGTTGGACATTATAAACTAGTAATTTTTAGTGCCTGATCCTCTCACGTGGAGGCGACGTTAACTGGACATTCTTAATGTGCGCCACCTAGCGGTTCCGAGGCATTGTATTCTATTTCATACATAAAAGCATCGATAAGCCCTTGAAATTAATTAAAAATTTTTTTAATATGACATACGGAACTTGTTTTATTTTTAGTATTTAATAGAAGACCATTCTCATAACTTTATAATATTTTGCAACTTAAATACATTTCAGGAAAACCAATAATTTTATGAATTTCCGCTTAGCAAATAATATCAGTTAAAAATCATATATGTCATGTTAATATTTGATTTCCTCTTTTGCCAACTCAAAATAAACAAACATGCACTCATTAATTTCATTATTTCCAATAATATATTTTACTGAATTTTATCAGAGCTGTTAATTGTACTGGTTATTTTATTCAATTTCAAAGAAGTTCTGATAAACAATGGATTACAATTAGTAATAATTGGAAAGTAATTTGAGTTACTTGAAATTCCCAAAAAAAATCAAAAAGAATCAATAGTAATTAAAAAATAATCTGACTACTTTCAATCAATCGCAATCAGTTAGTAATCATGCTAAACTGAATATAATCATAATTTTATCATACTTCAAATGAAAATGAAAGATTTTACCAATACTGTCGCATTTAATATTTCTTGTACAAACAATTATTGATAAAATTGCAATTTCATATAAAACAAGTAAACCAATATGATTTCTGAACATGTTCTTCACATTTTCTAAACAATTTTGTTATTAAAATGATTTCGTGAAATTTGATTGAAACATATCTGAAAACTAATATATATTTTCCAAAAAAAGAAATATATGTATTAGGTATTATTATTTTACATTAATGTTATTGCTCCAAATAATATAGTTGAAAATTTGTATAACATGAAATTGTACTTAAAAACGACAAACAAGCTGTTATATTTCTCTGTAATTCTTATTTCTAACAAAAAGTTGTTACCGTAGCTTTTGAAATATAAACTTGTTGCTATGAAATATTTTTGCGACAATTTTTTTTACTGAAAAAATATTATTCTGACGGTGATTGCCAACAAAAGTTTTATTTTATTCTTAGTACACAAAAAATAAATATAAATTTTGTTTTAAAAAAATATGAACAAACTTTTGCTGCCCTAAGTTGTTTTCCAAGAAAATTTATTAAAGTGCCATTATAACTGAAATATTTAAAAAAAGAGGAAAGGTATAATAGAAGCATTAAAAAGCAGTAAACTGATATAAAAGTTTTTTTTTAATTTAATAACAATATGTGCTTTTAGCTCATATTGTATTTCAATCAAGTTTGAAAAATTAAATACATATATGTTAGAAAATATTCTAATAAGCTAATAAGCCAGCAATATAACTTCTGTTTTCTTTATTTTATGAATTTCTTAATTCCTTGCAAACCAATTAATCAAATTAATAATGGTTATGAAAACAAAATTCAATATTGATGTTTCAAGTAGTGAAGGCGCCCTAAGATATACTGTATTTCATATGTAAGTATAACAAATAAAATTTGGAGCGTATGATTAATGTCTATTATTTGAAAATATTACTCATACGTCAGCAGTCATTCTTAAAACTGTTATTAAATTTGTTATTATCAGCGAATCCGCAAATATGCAGGGACAAGTTATTTTTTACCGTTTCAGAATTTTTATGAATTTCGGAATCGATTTGTTAGTGCATATTTTTGCATATTTTACCTTTTGGGAGCATGTTTTTTCATACATCAGTCATTCACGCTTATTTTTAGCATATATTCTAATTTATGCTTTTAGGGCATTTTTTGATACTCTATAGAATTTTTTTATTTTAATATGCTTGGTCCTCGTCCATACTTGAAATTTTTGGTACTGCAATTTTTTAAAATTGTGTTTTGAAATTGCATTGGTGTCCACAAATTTCTTTTGTTATATTTTGCGTTTTTCATACAACTAAAGAAATAAAATTATAAAAAAGTCAAATAAATATAAATTAAAAAGAGTGAATTTGAAAACAAAATAAAATTGTCAAGTATATGAAAGTGTGTACCCCTCCCCAATCTTTTCAGCCTTCTTAATAATAAGCTCAAGAATCGCTGCAATAAAAATTGCAAGTCTGGACAGGGACTTAAAAGCTTATGTGTTGGCAAAAATTTTTATTTTTTATATTTCGCTATCTAAATCTCATTTCCAATAATCCATGGGGCTTTAATTATAATATCATGATCTTTTTTGAAATTGGAGTTAAGTATAAAAAAAAATTAATTTGTGTTATTTGCTTTAGTCAAAATTTATATGGCAATTTTGTAAAATTTGACATGCACTTCAAACTCAAATTATGGTTTTAAATATGGCAGTTATTCTTTATTAATTAGTGTTATGTTTACATTTTTTTGTTATGTTTATTTTTTAACCCCAGACCAAAAAATTTATAAGTTTGTAATGTGTGTCTGTGTGAACGAGTCCATCTACAGAACAAACACGGGTAAAACAATTTTAATTTAGTTTTTTTTTATTTCGAAAATTGACTTGACCGATAGAGTTCTTAGTTATGTTTGAATAAAATCGATCCAGCCGCTTAGAATATATCACATTTTTTCTGGATATATCAGGGGTTTTTAGAATTTTTAATTTTTGCTATTTTATATGCAAATGTTGTTAAGTTTTTGAATTAAAAATATATTTGCATTTACAAACAAACCAACTTAATTATAATAAAGAGCATATTGTTTAGTTTTTACTGCATATTAAATGCACACAAAACACTTCTGTTGGAGCTTATTTCTGGTTTCTCAGCTTCTAATCTTTTTTTAAAATAATATGTAAGAAACAAATTTTCATGAAAAAGTTAGTACATACATACATATACGTTAATATTTATAATTTTCTACTTAAGTGTATTATAAATGTAAAAGTGAGTCTTTTTGCTTATTTGCAAAGCTTTCACGATCGAACCGCTGAACCGATTTTAAAAATTCATTCAGAAATAGAAAGCAGCGTCAAAAAAACTTAATTTTTAATACTAATTTTTGTGCTGGTAAGGACAATTTTCGTTCCACTTTTGATTGTTTACCCAGTTTTGAAACCCGTTTTAATTTTTTTTCATTTTATGAACAATAAATAAGTTTTAATATTTTAGTACAGTTTTCAAAATATTAGTTAAATGCCAGCGGATCTGCTGGTAGAAAAGCTGACTGAACTGACTCTACACAACCCTCTTTTGTGATTATTTTGGGAAAATAAATTGAATTATGACGAAATTATTTTTCAGACTCTTTAAATTACTCTCTTAACTAATTTAATTAACTTCAAAAAAAATACATTAAACAATTTTTATATCCAAAAATTCTTCAAAACTTTATAACCCATTCTATGATCATTTATTGACATTTATTTGCTTCTAAAGGAGCGAAATTTAGTTTAAAAAAATGTTTTTTCATCGCTTTTCACATATATATATTATATGAATAAAAAGATTTTAATGCTTCATTGTTTATTATTTCGAAAATACAATAAGTAAAATAGATTTAGAGATATTTTTTTAAAAGATTACAATATACTCCTGAACACAGTGGTGTCTTTATTTGAGATAAAATATTTTTTTTTGAGAAAACTTTGATTTTTAATTCATATTGGGTGGTCGATTGATAAGACGTAGCATATATATGTATGTATTTTAAAATAAATAAAAAATAGATAAATTCTTAAAAAACAAGCTTATATTTGTTGTGCTTATTGTTACATTATATTTATTTATTTATTGTTATTGTTATATTTGTTGTTGCTTATATGTGTTGTGTGTTGTGAGCTAGGCGGAGTAATATAGAGTTTTCTTTTTATAGATATAGTTAAATTTCACGACAAGCCTTTAAATCATATAATTTACATTACATTACATTACAAATTGGTAGTTTTAAAATTACTAAAATGATTTCAAAAAGATTAAAGCAGAAATTATAATCAGCTAGTCGGGAGTGTAGTTCAAAAAAAACTTAAAAGACGTTTGCGTTAACATTTTTAAGTTCCTATAATTGACCTTATATTTCCAATATAATATGAAAATATCTTAACCAATATTCCTTCTAGAACTATTTGATAGCACATATTGTACTTTAAGTATAATAAAATTAAATCATAGGACATAAAAAATTCTCTGCATACTTGTCTTTTGCTGTAACAAATGATTACAGAATATTTACAAAAAAACAAAAATAAAAAATATAACAAATAATAAAATATAATAAAATAGCACCAATGAATAAATAGTATGCAAGCAAGTAAAATCTTTTAGCAAACAAAATCATTTATTTATATGATTTTGGTATGTAACGAAAACAAAAAATCGTAAAAAATAAAGTGCTGCTAAAATAAGCAAATAAAAACAATCAATGAATTCAAATTTGTATTATTTTATGTCTTCTTTTTTCGTTATAACAGCATAGCAGTCATAAAATTTACGTACACATGTATGTACGTATAAATAAAAACTACGTGTAATTGTGGAAAGCAAAAAGAATTTAAGGAAGTCACAAAATTCAACGAGAGAAAAAAAGCTTTTTAAATTAAAGAATCGAAATATATCTGTTTACTTTTGGTTAATTTTTAGTTTTGTCTTATTTTAATACATGGCTTTCATTTTATTTCATGCCCATTCCAGATATCCTTGTTATTTGTTCATTGTATGCAAATAAAAGGAAGACTTTTGAGGGTCTTCCTTAGTAGTTTGGTATTCAATATGAATGAATGAGCTTTGTAGTTATTTTTTTGTTGTCAAAGAAAATTCAAATAAGGAATTTATTTTGTTTTCTTTTTTTAGGAGTTCTTTAAATGGGGGTTATTTAATGCGGAATATCTTTTGCAGCAAATTATATTGAACTTTTACCTTATGTCTGAAATTATAAGTAGTGATTGATAAATCTTCATTTCAAGTGTAACATAAAATTTACAAGTAATAGAGAAACATAAATTAAAAATTTTAAAAACCCCCGAATATACCTAAAAAAGATGTGATATCTTCTATAAGGCTAAATTGATTTTCTTAAAATCATCTTTAAAACAGAAAAAAACTAAATCAAAATCAGTCTAGAAGTTTGGCCTATACACAGACACACACTACAAATTTATATTTATATTTTTCCTTTGCAGCAAATTATATTGAATATTTAACCAAAACTAAAGTTATTCATGATTACTAAATCTAGATAAAGAGAATGTTTCAAAGAATTTTACCAGTGTAGTACAAAATTTACAAGTATTTTAGTGAATAAAATGGTACTCAAAAATTATATTTTCAACTTTATGACACTATGACGATTGCGACTATCCTTGAATCCTCCAATATATTTTTGACTTGAACTCTACAACAACTGTAAGTTTTGGAAACAACAACTAAATGTTTGCTCTTGTGAAGTTGTTTGTTTTGTTGTTGGTAAGACTCAGATGTAGTATTTTAAAGATAGTTCTAGATATTAAAAAAAATTATTGATATAACTACACAAAAATATCTTTTTTTGTCTTAAATCAAATCAGTATTTATACCACGATGATTATTCGCTACAAATTTCAAAGGTAAAAAGATTATTTAATTTTTTTCTGTCTGTAAGATAATGAAATATTGAACATATTGTTCGAAACGTTTAGCTGAAGTCTCCTGGAAAGAAATTTTCGATATGGTTTTGGCTTATCCAATATTGTTGGAGCGAGAAACATCTCTAGTGCTTTAATTTTAAAATCATAACTTGGGCATGAAATATCTTTTGAAAGTTGGGTGTTATGTTTGCTCACAATCGCAACTGCAAACGTATAAAAACCTCTCAGAAATGTTAAGCTGTGTTCAATCTAAATACAGATGAACTTATCTAAGAGGAAACGTGAGGTCAACGCCCAAACAGTGCGTTTCTCGAAGTGAGTCAACCCAGGAAAGAACAAAATGGTTTTGTCAGCCACGTCAGTCAAGACGTGGCTACAGTTTTATGCACAATAATCCAAACTGTCTTTTTCCGGGTAAAATAATAATTAGTATAATTTTCAATTCATTGAGTTGATCTAATTAAAATTTGAAAAATAACGTATTTATTACAAAAAATACCTTAACCTCAGAACACTGAAAACATGTGACCTATCTACTCTTTTCACCGGGCCTTAGTCCCAAACATTAAAAAATGGCTCTTGTAACATGACGCAGAGTACAAACATACAAACTAAATGTATATATCATAAGTGTATGGGCAACATAACCAAGACACATCTCTACTATAAAAAATTTTTCGACCCACATATAAAATAGAATAAAATAATGCAAACTATTGTTAAGGTTTTTTTATTCCCTCGAAAAAGAAAGAATAAATAAAAATGTGAAACTTATTGAACAATTGCAGAAGAAGTGAAGTGCACTTGTTATGAAACAATCCCTACAGTTTATACGCAGCAACTCCTTTATCTTCATGATTGTTTTCTTTTTCTACACTATTTTCTGTTTGTTCAAGTCTTAAGTTGAAGAGCAAAAAAAATCACTGATATTTGTTTGAATAAATATAGCGCCTTTTTTTTATCACACTTCAAATATTTATGTTTGCATGAATTTTGCTCCTTATTGTTGTATTTTTTCCTTTATTCGTGGGATTTTTCTTGGTGCTCTACTTGTTTTGGTGTCGCCCATTTAATATTCATGGAAACTCATGGATATCAAAGATATCACACAGAAGTGCCTTGAATTCTGTTTTATATTTATTTTGCTGCTGTTCTTGGTTTTCTCTCAAATAAAAAATAAAATAAAAATAAATTGTTTATTTCTTGAAGTTCATGCTAGTGTTGGGAAAATTGAGTGTATCACCATCAATGGTCTGTATCTATGTATGACTGTCAATAAATTTACAAATAAATGAATTTTCAAAAACACATTTAAGTACACAATAAATATTTTGTTTTTGTAATTTGTACATACAAATCTACGAAATATAAGGCAAAGATATGTATGCTTTTTAAAAAACAAAAAAATTAAAAAATAATATTAAGCTATGACCACAAGGCAAACCGTTTAAGTAGACTTAAGAAAGCAGTGAGTTATACATACTACAGTAGTCAACTAATACCGAGTCTGATATTTAGCAAGTCCAAATTTTTCCATAGAAACGTTTGCTAAAATTATATAAGTGAAATTGTATTAGCTTACGCAACAAAAAATATCCACAAGACCTACAATATGAAACAAAGAAAGCTAAAAGTCAATTCCATGTAATACGATCCTACACATGAAAACAAAGCACAAAGAGATCATCATACTGGACCCAAGTGAGCTGGACTCTAACTCTTTTCTTTGGTATCCACAATACAATGAAAATTGTTGGCAAATGAAGAAGTCAATAAAGTCTTTTCTATTCTTATCTATTTTTGAAATGATCCGGTACTGAATGCTTGGTTCTCCCTTTTTGTATGTTTGAGCTTTACCTTATATATTTTATTTTATTTTATTTTTCTTTTTTAGCAAAAAACGTTAACTCTGAACAGACTATAATACTGGTTGCCTTTTGCGGAAGTTTGTGCGCGATATATAAAATTTTTTGGTCGCACCCGTCACAACAAAAATTTAAAAACTTTAATAAAAAGCCCATAATAAATAAAGATTCGATACTCTCCAGCAATAAAAAAGTAAGCTTAGTTAATAACATAAAAAAATTTTGTGGTCCCCTATTTAAACATTCAAGTAATTAAGTAAAGAAAATATTTGGTCACACTCGTTACTAGTTCAGAGCTAGTTAAAAAAAGGAAACATAAATAAAATAAAGAAAAATATAAATTGCATTTGCACTTAAAGAGAGAAAGAGACAGAAAAAGAAGAAATGCTAAGAAAATTATGATGGATAAGAACCCATGGGAAAAAATTATCGAGAAAAAGCTGGCAAAGGCAAAAGAATGAAAGGCTAATTTAATACATTTTGATTACATCTAAAATTGGAAACTTTAAATCAATAAAGTTGAAAGTAACGTTCCATATAGTCACTTAAAAAGAATTGTAAGTCTTCAAACAGATTCCTTTATAAATTCTGGTCCTTCCAATCCAAGCATCAAAATTACGGAATCATGACCAGTGATTAAAACTCCAGAAACACCTCTAGATTTTTTCAAATATTTAGTTAAAAAAAGGAAATTAGTAGCAGCTGTTCCTTTTTTGTCGCAACAAAAGACTATCCCCCTTATGCAAAAACAATTGGTAAACTTAAGGTTGGTTTAACAAACAAATTTCGTATGTCAAAACCGGTTTTAATGCATGCTTTAACTTTAACAATCGTTTTTGCATAAGAGCATATGTATTGAAAAATAAATATGCTTTAACCAAAAGGTGGGAAAACATCAAAGTAATAACCAAGATTAAAAAAAAAATATCTTTAAGACATAATAATTATTTACGGCGCATGTCTGCTGTACATTTATCTTAAATAAAATAAAAATTTAACAATTACTCTCTGATAAAATAAAATGTTTTATTTCTTCAAACTTTTGGAGTTTTAATGTCATTATAAAATTTAAAGAAAGTTTGTTATTTCAGTTAAGTATTTATTATAATAAAAAGAATTTGAACAATTTACTATGTCAAAATTAATGTGTGCATTCTACGTAAAATTTTGCAAAATATAAAATATAAGAGAAAAAATTGTACAAAAACTTAAAGCATACACCCGTTACAGCCTTTTAAATGTCATTTCAAGCAGAAATAATGTTCTTTCAATATCTGCATATAACTAAACGATTCTAAATTTAAAATTTTTAGGCTGATTTTAAAGTATAATTTTATATTCTTGAGTTATATTAAAAAAACTTGGGTACTATTATCACACCCGTCACAATCGAATTACCAGTAAAGTATTTGTTTGTTTAAAATTTTATTTTTGTGCATAATTATTAATTTAAAACTATTCTCTTAATTCCATTTCTAAAAAAAAAATATTCTCTGATCAAAAATGAGTTCTTGGAAAACCATAATTTTTGACTTAAGCTGTTATCCTTACTATCATATATATTAAAGAAGTAAAAAAATATGTATACATGTGTAATAAAAAAATAATTTATATATTTTCCTTGAAAATCGTTTTATTTTTACAAAAATGCATAATTTAGTCCTTTACCTCAAATGGTAAACAAGAGTCTTCTTAACCTTAGTTTACCAATTTCTTAAAGCCCCATCAAAAAAAAAAAAATTCTGTAGAATTAAAAAAAATCTGCGTTTTTTTTCATAACAAACAATATTTTTCTATAGCACAGAACTCAATGATTTGTGGATATGATGGAATTTTAAATGTATTCATACATTTATCATTCAATTACTCGTAGATACGCGTATTGAAGTCTGTCATCAATTTGTTAAAAGCATCATATTGAAATGAATTTTTTGCAACACTACAGCGTATGGGTGATATCATTTTGAGTTGTTTAGATATCTGTCATATGCATACGCAAAATGTACTTGATAATTATTTTATGAATGATTTTACTTTGAGAATCTCCAACAATTTATTTTTATTGTGCTGAAGTTTGTGGAGAACTTAAATTCATTTTACAAAGTAATTTAACAATACAGCGACTATGGCTGAGCAATAAACTTCCAACAGAAAATTATTAATAGCTACTAATTTAATAAAGTCCGTTCATAAACGCATTAAATTAATAATAGAAAAATTACACTAGTAACGGTATGTCATCAAAAGGTACAAGTGCAAGACGACTAGGTTTTTTATTTCAGTTAAATTTTACCAAAGTAAAAATATTGGTTATTAAGTGCATATTAATGTTAAATTTGTGGGAGATATATTTTTACTAAGCGTATGGAATACAACCAATTATAAGCAAATCCAATTGCATATATAAAATTTAATACACTAGCTTTTCGAGCTTAATTACGTTTCGTAAATGATATCCTACATTCCTATCCGCTTTCATATTTAATTAAAATACCTATTAAGACAATAACTTAAGTTCATTTATTTAATAAATGCTCAATTCAGTTATTCATTTAAAATTTACATTGAAGTGATATTGTAATTGATATTGGTTTTATAGCAGAAAATAAAAAAAACAACATTGTATTGCAAGGCCTTATTGATATTTTTTCCAACTATTATTCTGTATAATTCATTACATTATAATTCAGTTTAAATTTTAAACAATTGCATAATATTAAATAATTTTCATTAAATATTTATGTTGTAAGATAAAAACGAGAAAATAATATCATTCAATTAAAGTTCTTGGAACTATCACTAGAAAAAAATACTTGAAAATGCAAATAAAATAACGATAAATAAACATACTACAAACTTGCATAATCAATTACATTTTCGTTAAGAAAAGCAAAAGAGAAAACTGTAAAACATTCAAATTCAGGAAATTGAATAATTTGAATTGTTTAAAGCATACTTTAAGGAGCTTTTTGTGTTAATTATTTTTTGCATGTGGCGTATGTAAGTAAAATTTGTTAAATATAAAATGTTATAAAAATTTAAACAATCACAAACATAATTTTCAAATTACACCAAAATCACAAATATTTGAATATTTTCAAATACTTGGTATTTGTATGACGTATTAGTTCTCTTTTCCACGAACATTTGATATTATATTATATTTTAAGTCTGGTACGGAGTTCTTACGGAATTTCACGTTTGTAAATTTACATTTATTTCTACAGGGAAAAATATTCCTGCAGCCTTTTGTGTAGAATTATGTTTGCATACAAAGACACTAAAAATTAATCATAAATTGATTAAAATTAGATATGTCAAAAATCCATGACCAAACAATTGTATGAACTTTAGATTTTGTTTCAGTTGGCTGACAAATGCCTCCACTTATATTTTTAACATCCCTAAGATAGGCAATACATTTAAAAAATTCAGTGTATTTTACTTTTGTATGAGAACCTTAAATTAAGTATGAACTCCGTACCAGGCTTTAAGCCCAGTACGGAGTTCTTAGCGAATTTCACGTTTGTAAATTTACATTTATGACTACACGGAAAAATATTCGTTTATGCTTTTTTGGAGAGTTATGAGAGTTTGCATACACACAAACTCATTTATTTTTCAATTTAAAACACTCAAAAACACCATAAATTAATCAAAAATTTATGAAAATTAGAAATGTCATAAATTTCGTGCCCAAACAATTGTTTGAACATTAATTTTTGTTTCAGTTGACTATAAAAAGTCTCCACTTATATTTATAACATCCCTAAGATAGGCAATAAATTTACAAGTTCCGTGTACTTTTCTTTTGAATGTCCGTACTAGCAAATGGAAATTTCTTTATGAAACTTACCAACCTGAATTTCCGTAATTTTTTTACATACAATTTGTGTGAGAACCTGAAATTCCGTATGTACTCCCCTGCAGGAGAATAGGCATCAATTGTCTAAAAGCTACTAGTATAATTACTTGAACAGCAAGAACTGGTGCGAAAAGGGTTTAAGTTGTTGTATAAAATTACTAGTTCTGATGAACACTAGTATATGAAATAGTTCCAAGGCACCACATTGCAAAATAAATTTCGACTGTCTAATACAGCCCTTTCACTGTACGAAAATTATTATTATACAATTATAAAAGATTTAGGCTCACCTAAAAATAGTTATAATCAAATAATTACAATTAACCTTTTGTATTTTTGAATTTTGATGAATAATTGTGAATTTTAAATAGCAGTTGTCATTGGGTAACAAAGGAATAAAACCACCAATTTTGTTTTCTTTGCAAAAGAACTCGTAGTAAACTAGTCCTAAGCTAGTACCAATGGCACTAGTAATTTGCTAAACACACTCAATGTTAATTTGAGTAGAAAGATGTTATAGGAAAGTTTAAAGTTGGGGGCTAGTGGTGGTGATTTCTGTACTAGTAAATTACTAGTTGGGTACTAATTCGATCTCCTGGAGGGTCCGTACCAGGCTTTAATATGAAATTTCAAAGTCTACACACAGTCATATTTATTTATTTAGTTGTTTATTCTTTTATTTATTGTTTTATTCATTTAATTATTTATTTATTTGTTTATTTATTTATTTAACTATTTATTTAGCTACATGAAATACTGAATTATATTTATTTTATACAATGGGTCGTATGAAAAAAAAGTATTTGCTTTTTACTTCAAAATTTAAAAAAAAAAACAAAAACAACATACATATTTTTGGTTAAAAAACAAATTTTTAAGTAAAAAGCAAATACTTTTTTTATTCATACTACCCAATGTCTTTATTTGATTTCAAAATTTGGCATGGTTTTATGGTTAAGCAATTGCAATACATTTACTTCCTGCTTTTGTAACTCGTTAGTAGACTCCAACCAAAAAAATTTTTGAATTTAGCTAACAAACTGCGTATATAAAAATATTTCGACATTTTGTATTTTATCTGGTGTAAAAATTTCATTCTCAACTCGCGAGAGAATAATGTTTTTGCATGTTTTCATTACGTTGTATGTAAATTGAAAACTTTAAACACGTATTTTCTGCAAAACTAGTTTTTTTAAGTTGTGCCATTATTGAAGTAAATGATCGATATGTATATACGTAGATGAAAAGAGTTACAAGCAAATTTCTGATATACCACAGTTTTTCAGAAAATTTTTTAACGATTTAAGTTTTTGTTAGAAATATCCAAAAGTAAGTTTACAATGTTCTCCGAAGATTTTTAAAAAATTCCTTTGAGGTTTTAGCTGAAATCCTTACTGAAGCCTTGGGTATTGATTAAATAAAAAGCGAATGTTTACATGCTTTTTTTGTGCTGAATATTTTGAGTTTTAGCACATAGGCAATGAAAAATTAAACCAAGTTTTAACTGTGCAAATCAACAATAAATCAACAATTAGAAGGATATTGATACGTACCTTGTATGTAAACTTAAGCAGACTGTGCACATTTGTTTTCTCATTCTTTGAACATCTTGTTTGAAATTTCATTTCTATCTTTTCTCCTATTAATTGACAAGCACTTGAATACAGGAAAAAATGCAAAAGAGTTTTAAGAGAAATGTAAGTGAATGAATACCAATAAATGCAAATAAGCCTGCAGGTATTTTATATGGTGTTGTTGGTCTCGCTTCTTTTTCTGATTTCTTACCCTTTTCGTTTTGCTGATTGTACGATTTATTCCTAGTTTTAAAAGCATTCACTGCTTGCTTTAATCAGTCATCAAAAACTTAGGATACTAGTGTTATTTAACACTTTTCTTGAAAAAATATTCAGAAAAGAACTAAGAAATTTATAAGCATTATTCTTAAGGCACTTGAGCTTAAACATTGCAGAAGAGTTGGCGTTACTAAAAGAATTATTCTTCTATTGTATATATATTACTTTCCTATGTCTCATTTTGAAAGTATTTTTATAGAAAGAAATATATCTTTGTTAATTAATGTGATTTTCTATTGAAAATAACAAAAATTTAAAATTTTAAGAACTCCTAAAATATATATAAAAAAGGGCAAAATGCTAAGAGCACGCCTGAGTCACCTTTTTAGCAGTACCTGTTTTTGTATAGACATACAGATACATAGACACATCCTACTAAACTTATAACACACGTTATTTTGGTCGGGGGTTAAAAATAATAAGGGCGACTTTTTGAGTTCAAAATTAAAGATTAAATTAACCTTAACCTTCATTTGTCATATTTGGGTAGTCGATTTTATGGTTTTACTTGCCAGTTTAAGTGGCCAATCGTGGTGGTTTAATCTTACTTTAGTATTGACAACAAACATTTGTGAAACATATAATTTTTTGGAACAACTATATGATAAATTAATTTAAAAACACATAAATAAATATATACGGCCTCATTTATAAAACTTAAAAAGTCTTATAATGATTTTTAAAACAAATTTGCATACAAAAGTTTTCTTAAAAAGCCTTTACAAAGCCTTTTTAATTTTTATAAATAAGACTGATATATTTTATATTATTTATATATTTCCTTTAACACGCGCAATATTTTAGTTGTAAATAATAAAATATATCAGTTTCTTCTTCTTCCCACCAAAAAATCAAAGTTGATAACATGTATGGCTTTTTTTTGTTCCTAAGTATGGTAATACTAAACATAATAAGATGTTTAAACTACCACTCAAAAAATCAAACTCAATTATGTGAGTTTAAGTTAATTTTAGGATTAGCTAATTTCGAGAAATAAACTAATCTTAATCTCAAACCCAAAAAGTCGCCCTAAATGTCTCATAAATTTCCATTTTCTATGATTACGTATGATTAATACTGATGTAAAATAATATATTACTCATACGTACTTTTATTGTACCGAGTAAATATTGAATATATCAGATAATAAGAACATATTTGAGGCAATTTTTACAGCCCTTTTTTATAAAAATTATTAAGGCTTTATAAAGCATTTTTTGTTTTGAGAACCTTTTATAAAGAGTTAATAAGTCTTACAAATAAGGCTATTAATATTTAAGCAATACATATGGGCATTTCCAGAGAAAAATCCATCTTGACGGAAAAGTTAAAAATTTACCAACAGATTTATTTTTTTATAATAAAAGCGAAATATTTCTTAGTAACTAAATTTAATAGTTTGAAGCTTTCCTTAGTTGTGGTGACAAAAAGTTTGGGCTGCAAAGTTGAAGTTCTAGTTTTAGTAAGTTTAACTTAATTTTAGGGACATTTCATCTTTACCATTTCCATTTCTAAAAGCTACTGCACAGTAACATTGGTATCTCCATACTATTGCTACAACAACAACTAATCATTTAAAAAATGCCAAAAAATTATTAAATATCAGTTAATGATAAAGTTTTGTTTTTATTTAAATGATACGTCCTCTTTTACACAGAGAGAACAGATTTGTTGTAATAACCGAATTTATAGCCAATGGAATTTTATCGGTTCCAACAACTAACACAAATTTTTTGTAATCAATGATAATAACTTTTGTACGCAGCATTTTTTTTCAATCGTGATAAGTGAATCTTTAGATTGATTCAGTCATTAAAACAGAAAATTTTTATTGCGACTATTGAAATAATTAATAGTTGCAATCAAAATAAAAACACAATTGGTATTTCTAAAGGAATAATTGCTCATAGAAAATATGACTTTTGCATAATAAAAAAGGTGAGTACATTATTATATTTATTGCAAAATATTCTAAAATTTTTTTTCATTCTAAAGTAAATTGCTATAATATTTTAAACTCGTGGTGCATTGTAACAACCATTGCTGGCATTTGGCTTTATTACGTATTTAATTTTTTTCTCCACAGAAATTTTTCTATAAACAAACTAACAACAGATAATTTCACTTTAGAATAGTAATAACACTTTGCTTTGAATATTTTGTTTTGTAAAATTGAAATTTTTCATAATTATTATTAAAAAAATGTTTTTTGTATGACAGATATATCTGATTTAATATTTTTTGTTAATAAAATTTAAAAACAGGTAACGCACCCCATACGTGATTCAATTCAATTTTCAATTGAGTCAGTTGTAGTCCAAATCAAAGCGTGTATGGCTTTGTTAATTGATAAGCTTGACTATTGTCGAGTTAGTTGAAGAATTTTTCATATTGATTAGTAAATCTTTCAATTTGATTGTACTGTGTGTACTCGAGTCTCTGGATGAGCTGTCAAAATTTATGTTTGTATCTTTATGTTGTACAGAAAAAGTTATTTTTTTTAAGACTGTATTTAATTTTATTGAATTTTAAATAAAAAATATAAAAATTAATGAATGAATACAGTAAAAGTTTTTAATTTATAAATTTGTAATAGTGAAAAAAAATAAATATTACAGTTGAATAAAAATCTTTCAATTTAGATTAAGAAGTGTATGCCAAGAATCAATTCAATTGAAAGATTCAGTGGAAAATAATTGAAAGATTCAATTGAAAATTGAATTGAAACTTGTATGGTGCATAAAAAACTTATTATTTGACATATTGTTATAATTATATTTTAATTTGAAACTTATTTGCTGGTGGTTCAGCTTTGTCTATATGTATTTCATTATTGCTGTGTGGTTAAAGTCTACTGATAATTTGTTACAGCAACAATGAAATGCATATAGACAAAACTGAACCACCAGCAAATAAATTTCAAACTTAAATTCAAAAACTTTTTACAAATGTGGAATAATTCAGAATGAAGAAAATTCAGATAAAGTTTGATTAAGCTGAAAGAATTAAGTGATGATATTTTTAGGCTATCTCTGGAATTGCCAGTTGACTTTCATATATCATTTAAATGTAAAACTAAGGCATCACCTACACATAAAAACGTCAAAATAATCAACAAATTGAAAAAATCTCCAAATGTTAAAAAAGTTATAAAGCGTAAAAAGCAAAATGCCCAAACACATACAAAGCAGTCAAATGGAATTTTAAAAAATTAAAAAAAAAACACAAAAATTTAAACATAATCACAAATGCGGACATTCTGGGGTTGAGAAAATTTTTTATGCACAAAAAAGCAAAAAATTATTCACAGATACTTACAAAGTCCCTTTGGGTTTTATGCGTTTATATGTGTATATATCAAAATGAAGGCAAGTACAATAAAAGCATACGTCCCTGTGCACAATAATTTAAATATAAAACAAATATAATTTTTCTAAAATATGCCCTAACAAACAGAGAGAACACTTCAAGACATCCATAAGCAAAAAAGTGTACGTATTTGCAACATTTGGGAATACAATTTATTATCAAGGCTTTTTATTTTTGTTTCCAGTTATTGTAGATGAAGCGTATATAGATACATATGATTGTGTACACATGCTACAAAGGATATGATTATTATGTAAATTGTGTAATGCAACGAACTGTAGATGATTAGATTTCCCTTTATATTATTTTAAATTTATTTTTATTTTTCGCTTTTGTTTTGATATAGAAAACCTAAGCTGTAATTGATTCGCATTGAGTTTCAAATCAGTTTGAACTTAAAACCAAGTTAACTCATAGATATGCATAGATAAGCATCACCAAAAAGAAGAGGAAAATAAATAATCAAAAACAACAAAAATATAAAGACATAAGAAAACAAAGCACGATGACAGCATATCTCTAAGAGTTTATGCATGAATGTGTGCAAATATTCCCTTCAATATGCAATACACAAGGGATTCAATGTTATATGAAAATATATCTCCCAAAACATATGTTGGTTGCGTTTAAAAAGTAAAAAAACATTACACATCTCCTTGGAAAAATTTATATTTACAATGAATAATATAATATCTTATATAATACGACATAGACTTACATACATTTGTAGCTATCTATTCATTTCATTTGCATTTATTCTGCTGCGCATAAAGAAATTAAATGCGATAAAAAATTAAATTAAAATAGAAAACGCTTTAAGGAGCATAAAACCGGAGACTAACTGGCAAAATAATAAAAAAAATGTCATACACAAGAAACGCACTTTATTGTATTCAAATATTGTAGCATAAAGTAAGGAGTTGTATTTATAGAATCTAACGTGCATGAATAAGAGTGGATGTATGTATGCACGCACGCACGACTGATTTTGTGTTGCATTGTAAAGTTTTACTAACAAAGTTCTTAAAGGAAAATAGCAACAATAACCAGATACGTATGTATGTATACTTAAATAACGTTCATTTTATTTTATAAATTATGCTACAAACTTCTTATTTCCTTTTCCTTTATTCAATTCTCTTGCAGATATGGGCCATATATTTTCAATAAGAAAATTCATTTTATACCAAAATACCGATGTATAGTTATTTGACGATATCTTTATGCGTTTTAATTATGCTTAAGAATCTCATCAGTAGCCTTGAAGCAATATTTTTTGATGCATACATTTTTGTAATATCATTAATAATATATGTTAGTGCAGTAGTAAAAGAAAAATCTAAATGACTAAGAAGCAGCATTTGCTAAATTACCACCTGGAAGTAATAATTAACTAAAGACGAATGAATTAACTGACGACGAACAATGAGAGTTTTTAACACCTGGGCGCATGAGAAGCCTAGTCAAGGATGGCAATATATTTTGAATATATCCTAGACTTTAAAGATCGTATAGCTTAAAAAACACAAACATACGCACATGTACATGCACGCAAGGGCAAATGTATGTCCATATCGATATCATCATATAGAAATAATTAAAATCGATTCCCTTGATGTCCAGATCTGATCAGAATATGATTCTCAAAACTCGGAGTAATGTAAACATTTTGCTACTTTTAAAGGGGGTGTTGAAAACTTTGATGAGTTTAGACTTCTTTCACTGACAAAACTGAATGTGGAACACAAATCAATTAACTTAAAAATTTGTCAATTAACTTTGAAAACTTTGATGAATTTAGACTTCTTTCACTGACAAAACTGAATGTGGAACACAAATCAATTAACTTAAAAGATAAAAGTAAAAGATTTCATGTTTTTTTTAAGCAATAGGACAATTAAGCGCATTCATACTTTGCTTTAAATACAAGCTTGTTTAAAAGCAGTGAACGTATATGAAGCAAACTACTGGAAAAAGTGATTTAATTGGGAGCAAAAATATAGTGCTCCAAACTGAGAACTCGCCATACAAAAATCAGCAGCGATATCAGCAGGTTTGTCAGCGCTACTTTTATTTTATAATAGTAAAAACCTGCTTTTTTTAAGCAAAATTTTTTCTGGGTAGTTCAGTAATATATAAATTGTTCCTTAAAAATACAATGATTATCCCAGAGCTGTTAAATTTCGATTACGATTAGGAATCAATTACATTATATTTTAAAAAGAATTCTACTGATTATATAAGTTCCTTTTAAATAATTTCTGATAAATAATTGACTACGAAAACTAATAATCGAAAAACAGTCTGAATTACTAGAAATTACAACAAAATAATCAAAAATAATCAAAAGTAATCATAAAATAATTCGACTACTTTCAAATATTAATTAATTAATTAATTAATGATTATAAAAAAATAATCAAAAGGAATTAAAAGTAATCTTTAAATATAATCGTATTCTTTTTTTAAATAATTTTAATTTGTTTTTTATTGATTATTTTGTTGTAATTTCAAGTAATCTAGATTACTTTTCCATTATAAGTAGTCGTAATTAATTAGTAATCGTGTATCCAAAATTTTTGGTACTTTTTATCTCACATTGCTGACTAGTGACTCTTGTCATTGTCATTGTTTCATTTATGTTGGTATACATTTATCCATCCTATTTTTAATATAAAGATTTTGTTACTTATTTCACTCTTCTTCTTTTATGTCTATGCATGAGCACAGTCATACAAAACATAACTACCACGCCCTTTAACAATGATGAGAAGGCAAATGGGATAAAAGTTGGTGCATGTGTATGATTGCACATTGCATGAAGCATTATTAATGTATGAATACCTAATGTTATTGTATATTCCATTATATATTTAGATTTATATGTAATTATTTCTATATATGTGTATGCATGTGCTCTTTGAAGCCTACAATGTCACAAAAATAACATTCGCTTGCACAAAATGGACAAAATACATATATGTTATTCATCATTTCTAAACAATTTTAACATTTGACAATTCAAAATCCGTATTAAGGAATTGTATAACAAACTTTAAAACAACAAGCTTTTATTGTAGTGTTTCCATTACAATAAAATACAATAATGATATTATATCAAAAAATTAATAAAATATATTAAATAATTTATATTTGTTATAATACTAAAAACACATGTTATCATTATTATTTTAGGCATAACATTTTAGCATGACAACTCAACCACAATAAAATTTCATTGCTTAAAGAATAAACTATTCGAAATAAAACAAAAAATTATACAGCAAAGTAGTCATCTAGAAATATTAAATTTTCTAAAATATATAAATATTGTATCCTGAAGAAAATATATTTACATCCGACATTTTTTTATATATAAATTAGGACAGTCTAGCATAAACTAATATGACTGAGTTCAAGCAAATTGAATTACCTGGAGAGAAATTTTATCGCTTGTAATTTTAATATAGAAATCAACTTACATATCTCAGTGAATTTTTTTGTCATTCCAAATATAAATCTTTCAAATCGAATTGGGATTATTGTTTATTTTTAAATTAATATCGAACAAATAATATTTGATTACACAATATACATTGGAGAATAAACCAAAGGACACAAGGTATATTTCTGGTAGGATATATACATACAAAAATTACTGTTATAAAGTAGCGAATGGATGCCAATCTAGCTCATATTAATATGCCTGGATCCAGACAAATCAAACTGCCATCAACACACATTTCTCAGTACATTTTTTGACGTAGCAAACATAAATCGTTGATCTAGCATTTTGTAGTATTATAAGTGAAATCAATTATGCGCATAAGGCTAAGTTTTTTATCTTGGATGAATGAATGAAAATGAAAGTTAAATTGAAGTGAGTGAGTTTAAATTAAAAATGCCTTGGATTTGGTATTAATTTTCAAAAAAGAAAAGAAAAAAACCTCCCATATTATAATAGCAAACATAATTTTTCTGACAAGCTCCTTCAACATTTCTCATTATTAGCAAAATAATATTATTCAATAAAAATTAATTCAAAAAATATTTCATAGTACTTACATTGTACTTTTAATGTTATACTGGAACTTCTGGTTTCCCCTTCGGTATTCATTGCACCACAAGCATACGCACCAGCACTTTCACGTTCCAATTGAGTCAGATGCATTATTTCCGAACTCTCGCCAGACATACGCATACCCTGTAAATATTACAAATACAAACATACGAATAATTCTAAATTGGATCAAGACATAATATATTATGTAAGAAAATAAAATTAAATTTAAAATGTTTAAATAATCCGTATATCTCTTGTGATTACACAGCCATTCTTATTTATTCACATTCAAACACATTCATATGTATTCACGCACATTCACACATATAGATGTGTTTTTAGTTTCCCTGCTCTACTGCCATGAAATTACCATGAAGACACCGTGTCACGGTATTTGAGTGTTGTAGCTTTTATCTGCATGCGTAATGCCAGTACTTTAATTAACATTATTTCTTGTCTTTATTTTTGTGTAGATAATAAAATAAAGAGAAAAACATCAACGTAATCTTATATTTAACAATGACATTATTAAGTCAAGGTTGATTCCTTTTACCAAAAAAAAAAAAAAAAACAATAAGAGACGTTACGCTGTCGTTGGGAATATCTGCGAGTGGGTGTGCGAGTATATGTATGTGCTTTTGCAAAGGTAAATATGTATTACGAGTATTATCTCACATTCCTAGCAAACACATAGATTTGATTTTAGAATTAAACTAATTTAAGATTTTTTTTTCAAAATTCAAGCGATTGCCAAAGATTTTATGTTAATAATATGACTTTAAATAAGATAAAACTCTATCTCAAATAACATAACGAATCATTGAAAAACTAATTTGGTTATTGTTCCTTTCAAAATTAAAGATATTTGTGTATGTTAATATCTATATTCCATTTCAAATTTTGTTCCCTTAGTTTTCCATATGACTTATCTTTACGTAAACCTAGAACCTAAACAGTGTTAATAAAAAGAAGTATAAAAGCTCAGGAGTAAAAAAGGATGGCTTAATGTTGGTTTTTATAGATCTTTCTTCGTTGATTTGATTTTTATGATATAATGACAGATTTACATAAAAATACTACTTCTACTTTTGATATTGCACCATTAGCGTTATTTAAAAAACTTTGATTTCACAAGGAATAATAATAAAAAAAAAACTTTCTATATTTTTCTTACAACTACAATTTGAGTTGAAAAAAGTCAGCCAATGTAGCAATGGTAAAGTCAGAAAATAAAAAAACATATTGATTGTTGAGTTCTTGTTTGAACTTTGATATTTGTTGAAATTTTTATTTGTTTGAATAAAAGTTCAACATAATAACTCTAGAAATTTATTATTCGACATATTGTCATAAGTTTATTTTAATTTTAAATTAATTTTCTGGTAGTTCAGCATTGTCTTTATGGATTTCATCATTGCTGTGATAAATCGTCAGTACTTATTATCCGAATCTTTACCTGGTTGGGCTCTAAGGTTGGACATTTTTTATTAAAAATTTAAAACAAACTAGTGACTGCTGATATTTATTTTTTTTATTTAATTGCACTTTTAATGTTAAGTTTTAATTTTAAACTTAGACATTAAACAACAAGAAAGCAAATGACGGCATTCGAGAGTACGAGGTCCATGCTCAGCCACATGAACATCATGTTTCATATATCAGGCCTCTAAAATGTATAATAATATAGTACATAGCTAAAAATAATAAAATAATAAGCCTTATTCACACCAGAGACAATGATGGTATACAAATTAATAAAATACTTTTAATAACTTTCTATCACTTCACAATCTGTACAAAACGGCATATATTATTTAGACGCAAGTGAGGTGAAAACTAACATTCTCTTCTGAGCAACCATATATAATCTAAATAAATACATAAACTAATAAATAAATAAATAAATAGAACTAATAAATAGTAATAATAAAATAAATAGAACTAATAAATGTAGTAACTAATGCAACAAATAATAAAATAAAATAAATGAAATGATTTTATTGTGAGCACGTGGCAAATATATTTACTTGGCAATCAAAGTTTAATATCCTGAAAGTAAAACCAACTGTTGCAAAAATATTGCAAATTATGTCCACTATAAAAATAATTACGTGATAACCGATATACCGATGGTATATCAAAAAGAAAAGAATTATTTAATTTGAAGATCGTAACAAAAATTATTAATAGTAGGTAAAAATAATTAGATACAAATTTGTGCTAACCTGGGTATCTACTCCGGAATTTGAAACGAAAGGAAATACTTTCAAATTTACAGGTTATAAATATGAATTACACGGTAGACCCCGTGAACATAAAAATTAAAATAAACGGAAAATCTGAAAATTAACAAACGCATTTAACGGTGGTAAATCAATAATTGTATATATATTTCTCATATTACATAACATTAAAAATAAATGTTAAATAGTAGATGCTAACAATCAATATCTGCTTAAGCAGTTAAGCGTGGCTGCATATAAAAAAGTTGGCATTTGCCCCAGCTAAAGTCTAGTTTAATTTTTCTTGTCTTAGTTAGAAAATCACATTGATTAATAAAAATATTTTATTCTATAGGACTTCAAAATATTGAACTTGAGCCTGATTAAGAATTAATATTTAAAGTAACATATAAGAACCCAGCAAAAAATTTTCAAGATTTTGTAATGGATAGTACACTTTTAATGTCTTACAAAGTAATAAGTCATACATATTTATATAATTATTATATATGTATAATAATGACAGTCTTGTAATGAATAAAATAACAACTTATTTATACCATTACGCGAAAGTACTTATTGTAGTACTGTACAGTATATAATGAAATATATATATCTATAGAAAAATTTATCGTGAAAATGAGCTTCGAAGACAACAAAAAGAAAATAATTCTCCTTAACTTTTGAATAATTTTTTGCATATTTTTATGCAAAAAATATCCCATTATATCTTGAATACTTTTAGGCAATCAGTAATCTATTAATTTTTTAACTTTAGGATGTTTGTAGGCAAAAAGTATAGAGTACCGCATACTTTTTGAACTTCTCAAACAAAAATAATGGGTTATTCAGTCGTATTGTAGTTACGACCGGGGAGTACATACATTTTTTTGCATTCCAGTAGGCAAACATTTTTGCTGGGAAATACCGAAGTACATCAAGTTATTGACATTCAGCCTCTAGTGTATATGGAATTTTGATTTTTGTTTTTTTTTGGGTTAAAAACGTTTAGGTTTATTTTTATACATTAACTGACTTTAATTCAAACGATTTTAAATTGGCTAAAAAGCTTCATATGTTTATTGATATTGAAAATCATAATATAAAAATAAAAATAGGTTTAAAGGCCTCAAACAAAAAATTTTCAAAACAAGCATCTTTATTAGAAATTGCACTTTTTATTTTTCCCACCTTTTTACAATTAGCTGCCGCATTTGGCATCTCACATGCTATCATATTTTTTGAAAAGGTGCTGAAAATCGTTTTTATAAAACATAAAAACATAAAAATTTAAATAACCCTTTTATTATATTTTGAGTAGATTAATAAAACAAATCTCTGTACAACACATTCTTAAAAACACATAAAATTTTTACTTTATCAAATTTAAAATACTAAATGTAAACTTCATTTTCCTTTCTTCATTCATTATGTGCATAAACAAGCAGGTGTGTGTATAAGCGGGTGCGTTTAAGCAACAAAGTTCTTATTTTGTCGCATTCAAACAGCACGTTGAGTTGTTTTTACATAATTATCCCTCGAGTGAAAATAAAAAATATCAAAGAAATAAAAACAACTTCATTTTTCTTCGACTGTCTACGTGTGGTTTGCTCTTGAAATTTATTCATTCGTAAACAAACATAGACAAGGAAATATATTATGCTTAAAAAAGCATACACAAATAAATATGTATAAATACACACACATACACACAACACACATTCGTTGTTATTTACTCGTATATTGTAAAAAGCAGCAACAAAGTCTCTTTAATAACGTTTTAATTTCTTGTTTGGCATTTATTTGGTTTTATTTTTCCAACAAAATATCAGACGGAAGACTATTAATTTTATTTTTTTTTGCTCTTCTCCAACTCGTCTTCCGTTTCTGTATGAGTATTTGTTGTTTATTTCTTTAAAAATTCTTATGAAAGAGACACAGCATGACAAAACAAGTATTTAAAGAATTAGACAATTACAACTGCCAAGAAATAATTGAAAAAAAATACGCATGACAAAATTTACCTGATGCAAATTAAGGGAATTTGAAATAATAGCTTATTTTTTCCATATGTGTACATACACATATATTTGTATCCGATTTAGTGTACGACTGTATTTTTAAGTCACTGTGTTGGCAAAATTTCATTTGGCATGAACAGTATGTTGTACCCCTTAAACTCAAGCAAGCAAAAGAATAAGTCACAGATTAAAATATTTCTGTTGTCATAATAAACATCACCACAAATTTATGCCGAATTATGCCACACATACAAACAGTATGTTAATATTTTTTTTATTTTCTTTAGAAAATTTTCATTTGAGCCCAACAAACAAAATATCATAAGTTTAATATATGGTGGACTATTGGCATGAATATTAAAAAAATTATTTAGAGAATTCAGAAACGAAGACACAAAATATTTAAAAATTAAATATGGTCTATCTGTACATTAAATCAATTTCCCGAAATACCGAGAAAAGCTTCAGACTTTGGTCTTATGCCCAAATTTTCCTCGACGATTTTGTCATCGTGTCGAAGGCTGAAAACAGTCGTAGTTGTGATTAATTAAAACAATCGTTATTTATTGTTTGTGCTAGAAGGTTCGTGTATATGATTTTCTCATTTTGATTTCACATTATATCCAACATATATTTTAAAATATATTTTTCAGATTCAAATTCAGAATAAAACAGTTTTTCATTAGTAATTATTGGTTACGTTTTTTACGCTTGTGTGGCACATGACACATAAATGTAAACCCAGGCCTAATTTTTGACGCACTACATGTAGATATCTTTTGCAACTATACTTTTCTTTATAATAGGAGTTAACTTCAAATCATTTTAGACCTTTAATTAATCTGCTTACTGGGTTTAAGTACACTTTTATGTATATATATAAATGTATATACATACATATGTAAATATTTACGAATATAATATTTGTACGTACGCATGTTAAAGTGTTAAAGCACAAAGAGAAACATTTGCTAATAAATCTTAAATAAATAAATAACGAAGAACGAAAATAATTTGTACTCGAGTTTCCTATTTTTTTATTCAATTTTTTTTTCATCACAATACGAAATATGTATCAGTAAATTTTAACTTCGACACACATCGATAATTTATAAAATATTTTCAATCAACAATGTAATTCTATGTTGCTATATTATTTCCATATTTAAGTTTTCAAAATAGAACAACTTTAAATTAAGCAACCTTATCGGAAATAAAAGTTCCCGTGAAAAATGTCTCCTTCACCTAAAATAGTGATCGCGAATGTTAACGTTCTCAGTATACTATTTTATAATTTTCTTCACAATTTTTTTGTTAACGGAAAATATTTCACGTGAACAAAATGTTCGCCTTTTATTCCCGATAAGGATGAACAATGTTCCATATTGACATAAAAAAATATCAACAACAAGAGACTTTCGTTAATGTTTCTTATTGAATGGTAATGGTAATGGTTTTTATTGATTTTAACTCCTTTTTTCTCTGTGTGTGGTCTTTAAAGCTTGTACTATGCTCAATTTGATTTCCCCACTCCCACAAGTATTGTTTGTAGAAACATAAGAAAATTCGAATTGAACGATTTCTTAACAGGTTCCCTGTCCACATCCAAAAATAAAATTTTAAGGGTTCACCTACCATATTAAGTTTTGAAATTAGATTCCCATAGAAAGTATTCGAGGGTATCAATGTATTTTTGGATCGTTGCACGTATTTTGCTTACAATATATCGATAAAAAAATATATACCAGATATGATATAAGAACGAGTCACTACGAAACATGATATATGATGTTTATCATTAACGATTCATCGAGGGCGTCGTTACCAAGCTGGGCCTCATGCGTTACACGTATCATATGTGAAATGCATCACTAATAATTACTTGTATCACTAATGATTCATTTGTCATGCTACATAGTTATACCACGAATAAACATTGATTTTTGAATAAAAAGCAAACAATTAAAAAAAATTATAAAAATTATAAATCACCTTGTGTTTTTTTCATCTTACAGACTAGACAATGTCTTTAGTACGTCCACATAATAAAAATTCATGTTTTTTGTCTGAGTTTAAAAAAAAAAAAGTATTTTAAATCAGCTATAATTTTGCTTATGATATGATGATATGATATGATCCGTACGATACGTATGATACATGGGCGTTTTAAGCCTGGTACAAAATAAATACTTTGTATCACATGTGATACATCTGACAGGGAAACTGTTAAGCGACTTTCTTGAAATTTAAAATTTATGCTTATAAGCACGAAAAGATTATAATTTTTCTTCTATTCCAAGGTCATAAATAAATAATTTTGCTTAACGAAACAAATGCTTAAATAAAATAAGTCCCAAAAAAATACAAAATTGTCATCTGATTATACATGCAGATGTCAATAAACACCAAAGTCCTTTTTTCCCTTTCATAAATCATGTGAGTAAGTCACGTACAAACATTTGCATCAATACCAATACTCGTCCAGAAAAACATAAATTTTTAATAAAAAAAATTGCATATATTTGCATAAAGAAGCAACTTTAAGCTGATTTTGAATAAAAGGAGTAAATAAAAGTGATACATTTCAATTGAGATTTGAAAAAACAAGACTTTTTTACAACTAAAAAGTACTGGTTTGTATACGTGCAGCAGTAAACACAGCAGAGGTGTAAACACAATCATAAGCATATGTACAATCGTATGAGTTTATTTATTTATGACAAAATTTAGCTTTTCTGTACAAAAAATTTAATTTAACTATTGCTGAAAAAGGAATGAACAACAGAGCCCATCTGATACAGTGAATAGTAAAACAGTTCATGAGGACTAGTTTGTATAAGTGCAGTTGATGTGTAATAGAAGACACAAGCTATTGAAATCAACAATAAAGTAACATACCACTCAAGAACACATAGTACTAGACTGAACTTACGAGTATATTAAGGAAATTCATATATATCTTATTTTTGACGGGCTAATATAACTTTAAATTCATAGGATTTTTCTAACAATAAGCAGCAAAACAATTAGCAATTTTCTGTAATATTCTATTGAACTAAGTTATATTTTTTAATTAAATAACATTAGTTGTAATCATTTATTTTCCCAGCAAAAATTTGCGACGAAATTTACAAAATTACTCTCCCGGATACGAAAAAGTAAATAAATGAACGCTTTACTTGGATCGAAATCATGATACATACAATTGTATTTTTTCTAATATATTTTGGATAACCTTGTTTGTTGGTTTTTTAACTCACAAAATTTTTAAAATAAACATTTAATAAAAAATGCTTTACACAGTTTCATGTCTTTTTTTACTCTTTTTTTTGCACTTTCCATTATTTTTTAATTCTATACTATTAACAAATACAAAAATTGCACATTCCTTCTCTAATCAGATATGATAAATAAACAATATTCTATGGCCATAAAATTGTATTTACGTGGCCTAATCAAAGAAGAATTATAAATTAAGAAAATATGCTTTCTTTTTACATAAGTATACATATTTTTTTAAATAAAGATATTTTCAGATATTTTTTTAATAATTATTTTGAAAACAAAACAAAGAACAGCTGTTTGATTAATTCTCACAGTTAAAAATTTTACTACTAATAATTTGTAAGATCTTATTTGTCTCATGATTTTTTCTCTCTTTTGACACTCTCTCCTTGCAAACTTTTTCAGTTAAGGAACGCTTCTTAGTAATAATTGTTAAAAATTCGTAACAATTTTTAGTAAATGAACAAACCTATTATTAACGCAGAATATGAAATTATTTGATTAATTTTCTGTCTATTAATCAAATATTTCCAAAACAATTTGAATATTTATATAAATTTCTATTTTTTGAAGCTTCATATGTATATATACATATATCTGTGATAATAAGAAAAAAAGTGAGATAAGCTGATTATGGGCTAATGATGACTTAGTAATATGCATATTAAAATTACCCCTAGTCAAAGTTTCAATTAATTTGTGTGGTTTTTCAGGAAGTTATAGCAGTATGACTTGCGACTTATTTTTTTTCAGACTTCTAATCTCATTTGGAATAATAGCTTAATTTAGTTTAAAGTTAAATTTTTTTAAACTGAAATGTATTATTTATAGCATGTAAAATGATGTTAGCTTAAAAACCAAAGGTTTATAGAGAATATCCTAATTTAACTGAAATTGAAATAAATTTCTGAAAATCGTTTTGAACGCTTAAATGTGCTCTCCTGCAAAACTGTAATATATGACTTAAGCACTTTTTCTTATTGCCACAGATATGTTGAAATTTGTACTCGTAATAGTATGTATGACTCGACAAATGCGGCATGTGTGATAATTTTGTCCATTAGTGTCAATACTTTGAAGAGAAACACAACAATTTTCAATTATTCTAAAGGGCTTTAAAATTTCGTCCTTTTTTTCTAACTGCAATTCAATTATGCTGGCAAGTGATTTTTACAATGTTTTTCTCTCTGGGCGTTAAAAAATTGTGTGACTGTGTGAGTAAATATGTATCTAAAACAAAAACGTAAATGTGCTTGTGGGTTTATTTACATGATGTGCATTAGAATATTAAATCTTCGAGTGTGAGTATGCCCGAGAAGAGTTTTGCAACTGTATGATTATCTATTTATTTATTTACTGTTTGTCTTTTATTTTGTGGAAAAGCCCACAAAATTCAATGAATTTTAATTCTTCTCGTTTTATTTTTATTAATTTTTTTAACTCATGTTTTTTTTGTGATGGGTAAATAAATAAAATAAAGTATGATAAAAATGTAGAGAAAGTCTTGGAAAGAAATTTAAAGCAAATCAATTTACCAGCCATTATGACAAACAAACATAAAACACATCATAAAATTTATTTATTGATTAATTTTGATGACGATTCAAATCTATCAAAAAATAAAAATATAATTTAATGGGAAATTGAAAAAATTATGGAGCCTCTATAAAAATGTTCAACACCTAGAAGAGCCATTAAATATTTATTTGCGGATTCTTAAAGTAAACAGCACATTGTTTTAATGTTTTTCTACACAAATATTTTTATTATAGTCTTTAACAAAAGTGGCAGGGGTCTGTTAGGTTTGTCATTTAATGTGTAATTTCCACAATATTGAGGTGCATTTCCTTATGAATAATGAAGTCGAATAATAAAAATCAGGCTCTCTAAGCTCGAGTCAGAGTTTGTTCTAAATATATTAAATAACTTAATACTTAAATAAATTATCACTTGATTTTTAAGCAGTGTTAGTAATTGTACGGCCGTTCAGTAATAAATTAGAATGGGCTATTAGTGGTTAAGTGTAAAGTAAAGACAATACTCTTAAATATCAAATGTAAGTGTGTTATAAATTTCCGCTGCCATTTTGTGCATTCCTAATAAAAAAAAGTGCTTTGACTTTACCTTTTATAAATGTTGGACTTTTTATATACGAGTACTTATCTAAATAAAGAAATAAGAGATTTTTGGAAAAAATTCACCACTGTGCAATATTGTCAGATGCAGATGATTGATTCTTATTCTGTAAAAAGGTGAAATGAAAAGTTTGTTCTTTATTTTTATAACACTTCTAATACTTATTCTGTGAAAAGGATTTAAGAATATTTTTTTATGTGATAAAAGTGGAACTAAATAAGATTTTTTACAATTATATAAGAGTCTCCATTTTTGTTCAGTGTATGATGATGATTTTCCATGCAAATTGGCATAAAAATATCACCACAGGAAGAAGTAGAGAAATAATTGCGTTTTAAACGAAGACAAATTGACATAAAAAAGCAGTCCCCTCGAGCAGATTTTATTATGGGCTTTAATAAAATGACAGCGATTTTTTCTGAAGTTGCGGACCTATTCTGTTTAATAATTAAAGGTAAATAAAACAAAAAACTAGAGAGCATTTTTAGTTAATGCCGTCGATGTTGGTACTTGCTTTGTTAATTAGACAGCAATTTTTCTTGAAGTTGCAACTTAGTTCTGCTTGATCATATAGAATTTATTCTATTTTGACAAAGTTATTTTTTAGGTTCTTACATATAGAAACTCATTTTCTCAAAAATTCTACCATACTTTTATTTAATTTCATTAATTTTTTAAACACAACTACTTAAGAAAAATAAGGGATTTTTCTTGAAAATTTAGTACAGTATTTTGAGAATGTAGTAAATTATTTAAAGGAGGATATGCATCGGCCATTGTGCCAAGTTCAAAAAAGAAAACAGAGACAAAATTAAAAGAGAGCCAAAAAAAATTATGGAAAGTAAGAAAAATATCGGAGTTACTTCTGGTCTGTATGCAGTGACATGCAATGGAGTCCATCGAAATAATTTTCTTGGATGTCCAGTAAATTTTATTTGTTTTCTTAGAAAAAGTTGTCTTCTTAATTTCGAGTATATCAAACAGTGAATTCAATGTGAAAATTTGTTTTGCCTTAAGGTGTTTTTCCTATAAATATATCAAAGAATTATATCTCTGAGTACAGATTTTTTGCTCAGTCTGCTGAGCTTAATGCTTATCTGCTGGATATGAAAGAGATTTTAATAAATCAAATGGCAAGTGTCAAAGTAGCAGAAAACCTTTGTTCAGTGTAGCCAGAAATTATTCAAGGTACAGTTATGTTAAAGCATTATAGCGACCAAAGAAAGAATACAGCAAGTAAGCGACAAGGGATCGCTAAAACTATTGTTTTTCTTCGTGACAGTGATCAATAAATACAATGGATATTTCAACTGGAAGCAGTGAAACAATCCATTCTTGAAGTAGGAGCCATAACTTAACTTCAACTTTAAAGCATACAAACTAGAGATGATCGAAACTGTGATTTTTTAGGAATGTTGCTCCTTATGAGCATGATTTCTAAATCGATGTTCTTTTAAACTGTGACTGTGATGACAGTTTAGCAGTAGTTTGCTTGTAGCAGTTCTGTTATTTTGAGAAAAACTAATAAGAAGAGCAGCAGTTAAATTAAACAGTGACTGTGATTACGGTTTAACACATTTCAGCTCTTCTGCTTTAAAAGTGTGTAGTAATATTAGTGTTTTGAAGTACTAATAAGACTAGTGAAAAGACGAAATAATTAGCAATAAGCCTCATCCAAATATTGAGAAATGTCGTATAAGAGGCAAAGCTACAATAAAATTGCAAAGACAAAAAAAGTGAGAGCTGTACATAGTTACCAGAAAAGGCGACTTTACGATTTTTCTTGACAAAAGATGAAGGTATAAAAAATTTAATGTGATAGCCTTATTAACTGTTAAGTAAACATACAAGATTAATCAAAGTTTGTATGAAAGAACTATATTTTCAAAACCTGTTACTTGATAAATTCAGTCACAGTTGAGATTAGTAATTTTTCAATCGCTGTGAAAAAGTAACAGGTTTCGAAATATCGCTCAACTCTAATACAAACCATTTGCCTTCCAGAACATTATGACTAATTTTAATTACTATGTCAAGGTGCACTTTTCACCTGTAAATGTTATATTGTGATATTTCTTTTTACTAAAAGAGAACAACAAAATTTGCTTGAGTCTAAGCGCTAAAGACTACTCAAAAGCGCTGATGTTATCACTTTTTATTATCAAACTAAGTACAAATATATTTTATCTTTAAGTATACATAAAACAAGAAACAACTTATGTATGTCAGTATATAAAAGCTAAACAATTGCTAGAGCACACTTTGAAATAAATACGATATCATATTTAGCACGCGTTATCAAACAAACAATTCGTATTCACAAAAACGATGATAATAAAGCGACATGTTTTTACATTCAATTTTCAAAAAGCAAAAAAAAAATACTCTATGGCTGTAAACTAATGCGTACACAAATCCATACTTAAATATCTACATACATACAAACATATACTTATAAACATTTTTCCTATTGGCATAGCATCCTTTAAAGTTCACGTTCTCAGAAGTTCTTGTCATTATGTTAACATACAACACAAAACGCACAAACACGCATGAGACAAGTGGAGTCAATAAATCAAAGATAATAACAGCAGCTCTAACAGCCAGCAATATAAACAAAATGACAGTATTAGCAAATGTAAAAAAATAACAAAAAATTTCGCACAGATTTAGGTCGACATACTGACACATAGACAGATACATACACATACTTAAACATACATACATATACATACATACGTATGTATGTATACGAGTATATCCATACAGCCACATAAGTATCTTAGACTTAATATTTTTTGCCAGCAAAAATAAAAAGGACATAGGAACAACATTTTGAAATATCTACCGTTTTAATGTCACATTTATCAAAACGAATTTCGGGTTCATAATCGCCAGGGATTTGTGTCATCCATTATTATTTTTCTTTTATTTTATTTTATTTTTTTTTTTTCATTTCTGTCAAACAGTCAAACATGTGTATGAGGCATCGAAAAATCTTAAGTCAAATGATTTATTTTAGTGATATTAACCAAAGCTATGTATTTCAATTAATTTATAATTGAAGAAAACTTAAAAATTCATGTGTGTCAATTAAGTTTTAATTAATTAAGTAATACAATTTAATTAAGTAATACAAATTAATTTTTAATTTGTTTTAAAAGTGATACGCAGGAAATACTATATAAATAACTAAACGGCTAACAAAGAACCAGGCATTATCAGAACTTTTAGTAAATTTCTTTGGAATTAGAGTGTGTTTTTCCACATATGTTACTAAAAACAAAATTCATCTCTAAAATTGTGATGCAGAAATTTTTCAAAACTGATTCCTAAATCTATGGGAAAAGGCTAAGAAGCTGTAAGTAGATTACAATTGCATCTACCATGACAATTTTCCAGTTATCTAGAAAATTTAAAACCCTGCAAAAGTATAGTATAATAATACGAAAAACTAACACATTAGAACTAAAAAAAATATTCAACCAACATCAAAAATACACTCAAAAAAAAAGTTAGTTAAAACTTTGGAAAATTTTCTAAATTTGAATAAAAAAAAGTTGTCGTATGGCACCAAAGCTGTTTTTTTACTTGAAACCAGTAAAATATTTACTAAATTTCTAGTTTATTAATGAACTAGTTTAAAGTAATTATATTTTCATATTTAAGTAAAATTTTCCTAAAATTAAGCAAAATTGTCCCATAAAATTCGGAGCTTTGCAAAAAATTTTTTTCGTCTTTGATCGCAAATTTAGTGAATTTTCTTATTTTTTTTGTCTTTAATTCTGGTATTTATTTTTATTTTTAATTAATTTCTATACCAAATGATATGTTATTTATTATATATTCATATTATATTCTTAATTATATTATAATTCACCATACATACAAATATAAATTCCTTGAGAGGAGACAAGTATTGAACCAGCACCCTTCTGATTGATAAGCAAGCACTCTAACCAATTGCCTAACAAGGCAGTCTGAATAAGCATTAAAATTATTGAGTTTTAAAATTTTATTTTATTTACAAAAAAAAACAAGTTCAAATATTCCTCGAAAATATGAAAAATTTTCTAAGATTTTTTGCTAAATGCAAATTAGTAATAAATTCTATAATTCAAAGAAAAAATACTTAAAACTGGTAAATATTTTCCTAAAATTTAGTATACCTTTTTACATCTTTTAAGTTAGTAAAATTTCATGAACTAATCAGGAGTAATTCATTTCGTAAAGTTTATTTTTTGATTTAAGACTAAACTGACTAGTCCTTAATACAAAATTTCTTTCAGTTTATAACTATTTTCCTACTCTTAGTAAATATTTCCTTTAAGTCAGTAAAAATTTCCTGAAACGTGAGAAATTTATTGTGTATTTTTATCAACTATTTTTGAGAATATGAACTTTTTATTTTTTAGTCATATTAAGTAATTTTTACTAGATTTTTGTAAAAATTTACTTAAAAAAAACAAAAAAAATTACTTAAACTTAGAAATTTTTTTTACTTGAATTTAGAAAAAAAATTGTTAATAATAGTACATGTCTTTTTTTTTGAATGTATGCAATAAACAGTTAAAAAATAGTTTATATTCACATATAAATATCTAAGTTAACTTTTTAATTTAATTTTTTTAAATTTATTTTTAAATTTTAAATACAATTCTTAGTTTTTCAGGAGCATGGTTACATTCGCTTTTGCATTAGTGGTCCCATTAATTTTTATAAATTTAAGATCGTGACATTCTCAAAGTATAAGTTTCTAGAGAGAGCTTCGTCAAGTTGAAAATATATTAAGCTTTAATGTACATGGCTCCTCTAACTTTTCTAATGCAAGATAATGCCATTCAAGAGATCCTAAACTGTTTGACAAGTTCCCTGGGAATCAAATGAACGGACAAATATATGAATTAAAACAAACGTTTAATGGGCGTGCTCACGGCCACTTTTTTTAATTGCAAGATCATGTTGCTTTTGAAGCTCACAGTGCGTGTTAAGTTTTGCAGGAACGGGTTGAGTAAAAAGAAGCACGTAATATGTGCCCTTAATTATGTAAGTGGTTTAAGTCATATATTTCTTTGATTCAGATATTTAGTAGATTACAATCAAAAAATATCTTTGTATTATGCAACATTCTAATTTAAAGTTGTACCATCCCCGATTTGTTCAGGTTTTTTAAGATTCGTTTAATATTTCGAACAAAAAATACACATGACTTAGACCACTTTCATAATTAAGGGCACATAAGTAATATTAAATTTTAATGGGTGTGGTTCCGATAATTTTGAAAGTTGGAGATTTTTTCATTAAGATACTTTAAGGCGTATACTTAATTTCGTAGCAATCGAATAAGTAGAAGTATAGTATATAAAATCAAAGGAAAAAATTAAATGAGTGGTTTCCCGTCCACTTTTATGGCAACAGAAATATTGTGAATATTTAACTTACCCCCTGTTTGTGTAAGACGTTTCAGTTAGAAATCTTAGCGTTTCCGTAATAGATTAAAGAAAAAATGTACAAGTTTCCTTTAATCTATTACAAAATAAATAAAATAAATAAAAATAAAATAATACTTGTGTTATAGTCTGAAACAGCCTTTATGATTAATAATCACGCAGTATAAAATATTGACAACCAATTTAATGCCAGAATATACATTATGTTTCTTTTGTTATTGATTTTGGGTTATCTGTACATTGTTTTTGTTTCCTGTCTTTTTCTCTTTGTTCTTTGTCATTTTACTAAATCGAGATACATACACATCCACAAACACGCGTGCTGGCACTTTAACATAACTGTAAACAAACCATTGAATAAAATTTGTGAAAAGTAATCAGCAAACAAAGGGCCAAAGGGCAGGGGGTTCCCACAAATTTTCGGTTCACATATCACTTGTGAAGAATTGTTTTGCTACCGTGGATTCAATAAAGAGCATTTGGTTATATATATTTTGTACTGTGATAGATCTTTCTACATAAGTCCAAATTTTTTGGGGCTTACTTCATAATACAATAACTTCCAAAATTTTTAAAAAATGTTGATTATTATTTTCGTTTTAGTTCAGGGCCTTATTTAATACAGCCCATTGCTGCAAGAATAATGTTTCATCCATTAACAAATATTTTGAATAGAGATCAAATTTAATTGCGCGCTGGGTATAAAATATGTATGTATGTGTATACTTTATGTGTCATAAACATACACATTTATATTAATGAAACATGCAGGTATAGAAAAAATTTAACTGAGCTAAAATTCACATTTTGACTAATTCATGCTTGTTAGTAAAATTAATGATTTTATTTATATTTATGTAAGCTTTCATTGTTTACAAGTACATAACATTATGTATACGCCATAAACAGACAAACATACATATGTATTAGTTGGCTATCGATTGATTTTAAGGTTTCGTTTTATTATTTTCTTGCTGCCAATCATTCTGGGTAGTTTTCCATGCGGTTGATTGATGATGGTCTAAGGAAAACAGCAATTTTCACTCTATATATGTATATATTTAGCTAAAAAAAAAATTCATACTTGAGCAGATTATAAGTCATGTAAATTATAGAAAAAGTTTGTATAACAAAATATTTATAAAGTGCTTTACTCAACTTAAAAGCAGAAATGACAGGTTTGAAATATGTTTTACTTTGATTTTTAGCTCTTTCTCTTAAGCCGCTCTCTCTCTCTTTCTTATATATATATATATATATATATATATATATATATATGCAGTGATGGTATTTTAATGCGTTTCGGGTTTTTTTTTGTGCTCTTTGCCTATTCATAAACGTGTAATTTTGGTTAATACCCTTTTTTAAAAAGCGGGTATTTACAGTGCTTTTTAACAATTTCTTTTGGTGCCTTTTTGTTAAATAAAAACATTTGTAATTTACAAACCTAAAATACTTTTAAGCGCTTATAGCAGCATTTTTTTCTTAAACTGGTTTTAATGACAACAACGGAAACTATGTTAAAAACAATTTAGAAAACTTTTCATAATTGGGATTAAAAAAATTAAAATTGGAAACGAAAGTAACTGGAAAGTACCACATAATTCTTTGCGTAATATATGATTGATAGTACTACGTAAAATTAATATTGAGTTAGCACTTAATATTCAAAAAAATAATGATGTTACTGCTTGATTCATATCAATGATACCGTTGTTAATAAGTGCATGCCAGGCTCACTCATTTCATTGTTTTAAATTATTTTAATACGAGAAAAACTTTTATTTAATACGCAATGTTGTATTTTATTGACTTAAGACTTCATCTAGTCAACGTGCTTTTGTGAGTTACCCAGTAAAAAAAGAGACTCCAGAAAAGTCATAAAAAAGTAGAGTTTACGATGCGGTAGTAGTGCAAATTTCGATCCGATCTAATGATCTTTACATAGGGTTGTCATTGCAAGAAGTTATCGTTTTCGATGCCTGGTCGCTGAATTGGAAGCGATATTAAGAAAAATTCCCTTTTTTGTGTTCTATGATAATATTTTCATCTAGGAAAAAGGGTAAATAGTTGCCTTTTTTAACAATTCGTTTCTTTTTATACGAATTTAATCCCGAAACAGTGTTTTCATGTAAATTTAAGCAAATAACTTTTTAATTTTAGACTAAAAGTAATTCATAAATTTATTTAAAAAAAATTAATTTTTTTTCAAATTCTGGTGAGTATTTTCTAACACTATTTAGGAGTTACAAGGTTTTGTGTAAAATAAGCTTCTACAGGGTATTTTGCTCACTCTCGGCAAATTAAAAATATCGATTTTTTGGAAGCAATGAAAATGTACTTCCGCTAGAATGACTTCCATTTTTTTCACTGGGGTTATTTGATTACTATAAAAAACAATCAAACGACAGTAAGAAATGTTTATTAATAACGCATTAAAATTATTGATTTTTATTATTCTTCCCAACAATAAATTTTTCTGACGTAGCGAAATTATCGCCGTTTTTTTTAAATTAAGATAAGCGCCCACAGCTTCCATGATTACAAGTTTAGTTTGCCGTTGTGAGTAACTGGGTTCAGTAGCCGACCGTCCAGGAAGAGGTGTTCATCTGTTTTGTGCGGTGCTATGGCCACAAAAATCATCGGCCCATAATTCTTTAAGAATAAGGATAAAAAGCCAGAAACAGTCTCCGTGGCTTTTTACGGAACAATGATCGGCAAATTGGACAATCGTGGAACAACATCTTAATTTGTGTTTTCAACAAGATGGATCCACTGCGCATACTGCTCGGCAAACTATTTACTGGCTTCGTGAAATTTTTGGTGAACGCATAATTTCAAGAAATTTATATTTCCCTTGGCCTCCTTGTTCACAAGATTTATATGCGCCCGATTTTTTTATGGGGATATTTAAGAGACAAAGTGTATGTTAACAAGCCACAGACAATTGGACAGCTCAAAAAGAATATTCGAGACGAAATATGGCGCCTGCAACCATAAACATTAAGCCGTGTAAAGCAAAATGCGCTAAAAAGACCCAATGCCTGTATCGAGGAAAATTGTGGTCATTTGTCTGATGATCATATTTCGCACATAGTCACCTTAAATTTTAATAAAATGAATTTTACATATTAAAATAAATCATAAAAAACTATTATTACAAGAGTAACACGTCTTTAACATCATTAGGTCTCATTTGGGCCACCCTGTAGTCTACAATTTAAAGGAAATTGTTCTTCAAGACACTCCTAGTGACAATGTTTTGCATGTTACACACATTTGAATTTTTCAATGACAATATGAGTCAAGTTGTATATTTTGTCTTCAATCAAATACTTGAATATGTTGAACTTTTGTTAACAAGGTTTAGGTAGTGCTGTATCCAGCTAGTAGGCCCGAAAACTTACAAAAATGCAGCCTCAGTACCTCCTAAGTCAGTCAATAATTTAAATGAAACGTGGTAAACAAGTAAATAAGAAAAATTAATTTGTGTGTTCAAAATATTAATTAAACTCTGTCCTATTAATTGACATAGTTGCTCAAGAATTTAACACTATCATATTGTGAACGACAATTGATGTGTATGATTTCATAGCCATTTGTTCGAAAATTTCACCAACAATGTATTTGAGCTGTCGGCAATATGTTTTCCACGATTTTCTATTGTCCTGTAACCGTCATTAAGGATGTCTGAAGAACATGGCTAACTGGGATGCTATTTTTATATATACATATATATACTAAGAGAAACTTTAATTTCTGTTAAATTCATAATGAAGAAAAAAGAAAGTGTGTCAATGTTGCATCTTTCATTTGCGCCTTTTTGGGCATTAATTAAATAAAAAATAAACTCATACACTTGGAACATTGACAAAAGTACTTTTAAATATACATACATACACACATTAATATTTATGTATGCAAAAAGTTATATTCTCCCGCACATCCACAAACACATACACATACATTATTCATTATTAAAATCATATAATAAAATGTTTCTGAAATAAATACTTGTATAAAAAAGGCAAGAGATATGGTAAAAAAAATAAATAAAGTTACAATTTCGTTGAGTTTATCGCCGTCATCGACATGAATACGTTTTTAACATCTCTATAATAAATGCAAGTGCATGCAATTATATTCCTTAAAGCAACACTTCCCTGGTTACCGACAGAAATGTTTTTTTTTAATAAATGAACTTAATTTGACTTTTGAAATAAAATTAAATTACGTAAAAATTAAATTAGAATTTAAGCTCTCTTTAACGAAGGTTATTAAAACATTGAACTGAGTGATAAGACAGAAAATGAGAAACTGAAAGAGATAGAGATATAAATTTATTACAATAGGGCAGCGTTATCAACTTATGAGTCTTAACAATTATTTAGATTCTTAGTTTTGGAAAATTTTTAAAATGTTTAGAGAATTATTTTATTTCATCTAATATAAAGTGTGTTAAGAAAAATCGTCAAATTTAATGATCTGAGCTTTTAATATTTTTAAAATTAGAAAAAATTTAACTTTATAATATCAATGAAAACATTATCAAAAATACAATAAAAGATAAGAAATGAACAATTGCAGAAAGAGAGCTATTTCTTTTATCAAAAAAAATTATGATTCTACTAATACAACATTTCATTCATATGATGAAGAAATGTCAATGAAGCTACCTAATAAAAATGATTTATTTTACAATTCCACATTATTTACTTTCGTTTCCAATTGCAGAATATCCCCTCAGTATTATTAAGAAAACACAACAAATAATCAAACAATGGTTTTATTTGAAATTAAAAACAAACTTATTTTGTTTTTATTTTTCTAGTAAATAAGAGTACAAAGCATTCAATTTATATTCCTATATAGACATTGGTGCTGATAAAATGCAAATGGCACAGAAAAATTTAGCATTTACCCCAGCAAACAACTAGTTTACTTTTTTTGTCTTTCTTAGAAAATATTTTATTTTACATATAATAATAGAAAACTACTGGGCTAGAACTCAAAAAAAATTATTCCTATAGTTCAATTGAAATAATGAATATGCATTATAAATAATTTATTAAATTTACAAATAAATTTTTTACAAATTCTTTCCTAAAAAAATATTTTCCTGTGTATGAATTATTTCTAGAAATAATCTTTCATTTTAAATAAACTGCTTAAAATAATATCACCATATTTACACTTGCCTTATTTAATACATTTTCATAAAATTCAACATTTCCCTGGACAATGCAAAGAGATAATCCAACTTATTTTAAAAAAGTTTTTAAGTCGAAAATCTCATATTCTTTTGTCAGTTAATATTTGTGATTATTCATCATTATTAAGAAAGAAAATCAAGTACGAAAAAAACAAAACAAATTTAACATATTAAGCAAACAGGAAACGGAAAACAAGAGAAAATAAAAACAAAAAGCACTTAAAATACGTACACACAAAAATCCACAAAGTGAAAATGAAATGAGAAAATTTTAAGTGAATAAATATTACATTAAGAGATGAAAACAACACAAAAGTAACACACACATACATACATGCGCTGCTTTACTACAACAACGGCATAACTCAAAAAAACTAGTTTAAAAGAAAGAGTTTTTTTTAATTTTTAAATTTACACGTAACTTCATCGAAAAAAGAAAATTTATCAGAGTTCAGAGTTGGGTATAGAAGATATTAAAATTAAATCTTGGAGATTAATTCTACATAATTCACTCACAAATTAAAATTACTTGATTTAATACGTTGTTGTAATAAGTGAGCATACACACATTTGAATGAAGCAAGATTTAAATGGGAGTAAAAGCATTTATTACAAATAACTTATCGTTGTCTGAATTTCAAAACACCATGGCAAACGTTTTAATGATAAGTGTCTATTTAATTATGATGCATACTGGGCGATGCCGTAAGGAGGTGGAAATACATCTTCCGTTTATATACCGATAAATATATTTTATTGAAACTTTACACATATATATGTAGTAAAGGTACAGTCAAGCTCAACTTTGGAATTTGAACTTTGCTTTTAAAATAAGACACTACGGGCAAATAAAAGTTTTAGCAAGATGCAATTTTTTTGTTATTGATTAATTTTAACTCCTATGAATTTCTCTAGTTAATTTCTACCAAAAACATTACATTTTTATTTTATTTCTATTTGATTAAGGGCCATTTTCACAACTTGCCCTTAGCTAAAGGCAGTATTTTGAATGAACGATAAATGGCTTTGCACTATAAATCCTTCATTTTATATTTGTTATCCATTAAATATTATTATTATTGATAATAATAACAGTAAAAAATTTAAATGGTAATAATGCAAAACTATTTATCAGCCAGACAAAATCCTAGCTTTAACAAAAGGCAAATTGTAAAAATTGCCCTTAATCTTATAGCTCAGAAGATATTTGACTTTTAAAGTAAAACTTTTGTTTTTATATAATTAAATAAAATGTTAATGGCATATATATGTAAGTCTGTCATTCCATATATACTTTCCACAAAATTCATGTGTAAATACATAAAGTATATAATTGGTTACAAGTAGAAAGGCCCCAACTCAAATTACTGAAACTTTATAGGAGAAGTTAAAAACATAATAATAAACAGTGCAGCTACTTCTACAACTGCCTTGTACTACTGCTTGTAAAATCGTTATTTTGTAAAATAATTCAATACATTTTTGTGACGAGTGTATTTGTGTCAAATGTATAGGAATCACTGAAAATGTCAATTTTGTGAAAATCCGGGTTGAGACCTTTCTACTCGTGACCATCGATATTAATTCTGCGTCGAAGCCTCTAGAGAAGCAATAAACTTTGGTCTTGAACTAATGTAAAATTTTTTTCCTAAAAAGATTAGTTTTGAGAATCAAGAAAATTGAAAAGTTTTAAAGTTCCAGGGTTTTCCAGCCTTTTTTTGTTCAATAAATCTAAGTTAAACTATATTTTTTTTTAATTGAAAATTATTACATTAATCAAATTCATTCATTTTATGAAGCACTGTGATATATTGATTATTATGCAAATTTAAGGGAACATATCCATACTATATATATTTCAAATCGATGGTAATACGTTAACAACACGTAACTGGGCTTTTTTTATTTTTATGTTCCTTTTCTTGAACATATAAAATCTATAAATTTTATTGGAATAAAATGTTTGCTTAATATTGTAACACAAAAGTAGAATGGGACTTGCATTGCTAAAATTTATATATTCTTCAGATATTTATTAAAGTAAAAACTGTAATTTATTTTGAAAAAATTCATTGAAAAATATAAATTAATAACTATTTTAAAAAACTGCAGACTTATTTTAATTTTATTTTGAAAGTTCATCACTGTGTGGTTTTATTAACTAAACCACTTATATCCATGGAGGTGAGAACAGCGTATCCCAGACTAATTGTTGAATTTTTTTACTATGAATTGTGAACTGGGACTAACAAGTTTTTTTTATATATTTTAATTAATTAAGCACGAAGTCGAAAAAAAGCTTTTATTCTTACATTATTGATACAAATAGTTTTTCGTATTTAAAAAGCTTTAATTTTTTTCTTGTCGAAAAAACATTTTTGATTTACAAAAATTTTATGTTAATAATTGTTAAAATACTATATTGTTACATTGTAACATTATATTAAATTAATCTCGTGCTTAATTAATTAAAATAAATAAAAAATTTAAATAAACTCAATGTGTGTTACATTTTTTTTTTATTTTCTTATGAAAATATATTGAAAAAATAATGCATGCTAAAGCCCACTCCCACTTGTGGGGCTGAAAATTCAAAGAATGCAAGTGAAAAAACAAAATGCTGAGTTTTTAAGTTTCTAATTTTTTTCATCCTATTAAATTACCGTTAGTAGTAAATATTTGTTTTCTATGGGGCTATCTGAGGTTATCATACAGACCCTCGTTTCTATAACGAATGCAAGAACTTTTCTGTAATCCTGTCAAACATACACACAAAAAAGTAATATGAATGATTTTGTAATATTAATTAAAATATTTGTAGTATCAATCAAAGAATTAATTAAATTTTCACCTATAAACAATTTGATAATATCAATTAAGTTTTTCCAGTCAAATTAATTGATAAAACTAAAAATTTAATCAATACAAATAAATTTTTAACTAAAAATATTAATTGTTGAATACTTTTTTCTGTGTAGGGCGAGTAAGAAAAAAAATATATATTTGTTAATTTTTTATTAATTTATTCAAGCCTTTATGTGTGTACACCTGTGTAAAATAGGACAAGGAATATAATTATTTAATTTTTCTCGATGTGAGAACTTCTCACAAGTAACATAAACTAGGCACAGGTTTGAGTTCTTTATGAGTGATAAATTATTAATATTAACTGCTTTGTTTTTGTTTTCAATATAAATGGACAGACGATAATTTTTACTACATAGTCTTCTATAAACTGGCAGTAGGTTTTGCTTGCTGCATATAGATAAATAATTTTTTTTAGTTTTGACACCTGTATAAACTTTAATACAGCATTAAATTTTTTATATTTCTCGCGGTCAAAAAAGTTCAACATGTAACGATCAGGGAGAAAATTTCATAAATTGTCAAACAATATATTTTGTAACTTCAAATGTTTACTGTATGTAAAAAAAAACCGGCAAACTTAATTCAGCTAAAAATAAATATACAAATAATTGGATGTCATGTAGTGAATTAAAATAAATTAACAATATTTAATAATTTCTGTTTGTTAAAAAAAAAAGAAAAAAAAACTCAACATAATATATATATATATGTACAATGCAAGAACCTTAAAAAAAGAACAACTAGGGTCGAAATGCTTTAAGATAACAACAATATTTTATTTGTTGGAAAAAAAAATGTTGTGTAATATTGCGTTTTATGCTTCCATTCTGGGATAAATTGTTAGTTTTGTATTTTTTCCGCTTTCAATCTTTTTTTTTTTTTTTTTTTTTTGATAACCCAAACATGTTCAAGCAATAAAAAGGCAAAAGTGTTTGCAATACTTTCACTTAATCACACATACAAAACCACACACTTATATTCACGCATATATATACAAACATAAGCATTTAGAGGATAAGAAAAATTTTACGCTACACAGTTAACTAATAACTATAGAAAAAGTAAAAACCTCCACATACAAAAATGTGAAATTGTAAAGTATCATTGTTGAAATACTGTTAAAAATATGGGCAACAACAAAATGTGACCTTCTTGTAGCTGAACCATAAATTTTTTTATTTATTTTTTACTTTAGAATGATTGACGTTGGAGAAAAGTGATTGCTTCCGCGCAAGTGAAATGGCTGTTCGGTTGAATGTGTATTTTAAAACCATTTTCGATATGAAATCATGATACGAGTGACTTATAGGTCAAATGTGCGCGTGTGTGTGTATATGAAATGTTTGGTTCGTTTTTGTGATAGAGAAGCCAAAAAAGGTTATAATCATCTTAAGCTTAAATAAATAAAGCCCAAGATATAATAAATAAAAATACGACAAATTTTTCCCATTGATCTTATGATATGTGAATAAAAATTGTTGACAGTGATGTACAAAAGTACTAGAGGCAAATTTTATTAAAATGAACAATATATCAGACCCATTTAATATAAGGCAGAAGATTTTATGCTTTATCAAGAGATGTGAATAAAATTTGTTTACAGTGATGTACAAAAGTACTAAAGGCAAATCTCATTAAAATTAGCAATATATCAGGCCCATTTAACATAATGAATAAACAATTTTTTTTACATTTTTAAAGACTTTTCTTAAACCAGTCGTTCAATCAATAGAATTTTTTTTTAATTTTTTACATAATACTAAACTTATATAAATAAAAGACTAACATAGTAGCTACTTTGGCTATCAGCTAAAATATTTTTTAACTTTTTACATTTTTATATATATTTTTAAATTTAATTTCAATTTTGCAAAAAAAAATTACCAAGAAATAATTTTTTGTAGTAAAATGTAAACATGATTTGTTTTGTAGACTCTTGGAAATACTATTGCCACACATGTATTTGTAGTTCAAACATATCCCCAAGTCTAAATTAGCTATTGTTCAAAAACTAATGCCACAATTTAATGAGGGCGCACAGATTTTCGAGTTTTTGGAGGTCCACAAAGAAAAATTGGACACCAAAATCGCCAAACTAGTTTAGGGTTTTATCCCCTTTGGTATTAGTGTTGAATCTATAGTGTTCAGTCCGTGTGTTTTGCCAAAAGTCTTCATTTGGTGCATAGTGTAATTAACGGGATACTGACATCATTCTGCAGGAAGTTATGAACAACTTTTTCTAAAGATGCCGCATTGAATTTCACACCGTCATTCAATCTCACACCGTGTCATTTGAAATCAATGGTTTTTAGAAAAATTAAATAAATAAATAATAATATACTTACGTACCTTTTCACAATGTATGGTTAAAAGATAACAGGGACCTTAACGGCAAGTTTTGTATGAAGAACTGTCAGTTAAAGTTCACGTTAACTCTTAACCATACATTGTGAAAAGGTACGTTAATGTGTTTAAATTAAATAAAAATTAATCTTTATGTGTATAATTAAAAAAAAAGGTATTTGAGTTTCTTTATGTAACAAAATACATTAGCCAATCAGTATTTTTTTATGACATATTTTTTAATTTTGTTTCATCTGCCATTAATTTTTAAACCTATTCCAATTTCACTTAATCTAAATTGCTATGCAAAAGTTACAACTGTGAAATATAAAGCTGGAAAATATATTTGTGTTTGTTGAACTTCAGCTGGAGATAGAATTACTAAGTTGCTACAACAAAAAAAAATATAAAAAATGCGTAGGAGAGAAACATTATTAAATGTTTCCTTATTTCTTTAACTGGTATTATGTACATACACTAAAGCATACGAGTATTTTCAAAGGCCAATATCAACTATCTTTTCTGTTAGTTCATAAGTGTTTGTAATTTTGGATTTAAGTAGAGCTGTATTTGATACTGCTGTCATTTAATAAAATGTGTCATTCGTTTGAGTGCAGTATATAATTAAATTGTTGTAATAGAAGCATGAAAATCTAAAATTACTTAAAAGCTTGCAAGCTTGTTTGTGTATGTATGTGTGTTATGCTCGTCTAGTAAATGAATGTTAAATAAATCCTTTCTTGAGTATAAAATTCCTGATATTAAAATTAAATGTTGTTCGTTAGTTAGAGCTTATAATATAATATGCAATGAACATTAGACCCGCTCAGTATATAAGAACATTAAATCTCGGCAGTCAAAATAGCTCATGCACTGTAGGGAGCAGAAATGATTATACGAGTGTGTTAGTAATTTGTGAACTGGATATTAGATAAAAAGAGGTATGTATAATAAAGCTTGTAAAAAATATAAGTTGCCCTTTATTTCATGTTTAAACTTAGATACGGGATAAAAGTTAAAAATATATTCATAGTTCTAGTGTTTTAGTTAAATATATTTTTGGCAATAAAGAGAAAGTGCTTAAGTCATATTTTGCTGTTCTGCAAGAGAGTACGTTTAAGCGTTCAACTCGATTTTCAGAAATTTATTTCTTTTACAGTTTAACTGGGAAATTTTCTGTTAATCATTATTTGTTTAATATACATCGTTTTATTCACTATCAGTAATACATTTAAGTTGAAATATACCAAAGTATTACCTAAATTAAGCAATTATTCCAAATGAAATTAGAGGTCTAAAAAAGATAAGTCTCAAGTAAAAAATCACAAAAATTGTTTTAGATTTTTGACAGGAGTACTTTTGAATATGCACACTACCGTTAACTCAAAATTAGGTTATCTCGACTTAAGCACTTTTTCCTTTTTACCACAGCTATGTAGATGTGTTCTAAAATCGTATATCTAAAAAAATTAATTCCTGTTTGTGTGGTTGTATGCATTTGTGTATGTGTTTATGTGGTAAAAACTTTTCTTTTAATTATGATAAAGCCAAATAAAGCTCTCTATATCACTTATATATTGTTGTTGTTACCAAGGTGGCAGCTTTATTCTTACACTGTGACTTCCCATAAAGTGCCATTAGCTTGTTTATTAAAAACTTTATAGAATTTAAAAGAATGTATTCTCTTCAATTTATTTTTTTTTTATTTTAAAACATATATTCTAAAAATGGAAAGTATAGAATATATTACGTTGACAGACACTTTAAAAGGAACTTATAAATAAATATGATCAATATAAATAGAAAGGCGAGAACTTTTACTTCTCTTCTGGAGTTAATACAGGATGTCCACTGGGAAGGTATACTACTCGCAATAATTTCATTGTAATCCAGGATGTATGCTATCTGATACCGTTACGTTAATATCACATGTTAATCAAGCCCAAATCATGCAGTTGTGGCGTTAAAAAGTATGCGATCATATCACAATATTGCTCACCATTCACAGATACCATTACGCCGTTTTCATTTTCAAAGGAGTAAGATTCAATGAATTGCACACCAGACTATCACATTTAATATATGAAAAAGTGACTGATCAATAATTTAAGGGTTTTCCATTGTCCAAACCCGACTATTATGTGAATTCACATATCGATTCAGAAGAAAAGTGCCTTGTCACTCATTATGATTTTTTCATGAAAATCGGGGTTGTCACAGGCGAGCTGTTTTAACGATTGGTTGGTTCATCGAATATTTTTCCATAATAAATTTGCCAGGTGCCTACTTTACGACTGCCAAATATGAACTCTTAAGACTAATGTTTACCAAAATGTCAGAAAAAGAAAGTAGTATACCTCCCCGGCGGACACCCTGTATATCAAATTTAATAGCCAAAGTGAATATCTTAAATGTTTAATATTGCCTTTAGATATGATAATATAATAATTTTTCAATTAGCATTAACTTCCCGATAAAATTTAATTAAAATAATTCATAATTTTTTTATTATATATGTTCTTTAATTTTTTTACACAAAATGAAATACATCTTTCTTATATGGGTCGGCAATTCAAAGACAATTTCTGAACTACTCGAGTGAAAAAATAGTTCATCTGTGACTGTTGACTTTCCAACTCTATTGACTTATAAGAGTATCGATACAGCGCAGAGTAAATTTCTTTGTTTTATCTCTACTACAATGGAATGTATTACAATAAAATCTCGCAGTTTTTTTTATCGAAACCAAAATAGCATATCCATTAGTGGTCGATTGTTTGTGGATTATTTGCTTAGACCTGCAATTTAAGAAAACCTCACAAGAAAAAATTTATTGGGATCAAATCGATGACACGTGACATATCCAGGCCTTCAAATAGCTCATGCAGAATATTCAAGTTGACATGAGCCGAATGGCTCTCCTGCTGCAACCACTTCTAGTTTTTATAAAAATTAGTTGGAATTCAGCGGTCTATAGAGTGATAGGACAACCAACTCGAAATCTATTTTAAGCAATGATTTTTACGGCATCTTTGGGATCGAAAAAAAAATTCGATAATTTTATGTGTTATATGTGAGACATTTTTATTTTCATCTTCATCATTAAAACTGAATTAGTAATCACTCTACGGGAGATCTAAATGTTTTGCATCGGTTTTGAAAGTGCTGTGGTAGGTGAGTGTGGCCAAAAGTTTCCCCAAGTACTTCTTAGTGAAGTTCACGAGGTTTTTAGTTCTTTGGGGGCTTAGGTGAGGCTAAAGGGTTAATGCTAATAAGCAGATGAGCTTGTTGCTTTGTCCTGAGCTGATTTGATAAGGGCAACATCAAAATGTCTTCAGCAGGATGAAGGTGGAGGCTCACAGAATTTGTCGATATTGACTGCTCTCTGTAGGGTTCCCCACTTTGCCAAGTCATCCGCAACTATGTTGCCTGAATTAGTCCCATGTTTAGGCACCCAATTTAATATGGCACATGAGTGCTGCGCAAGCTTGTCGAAGGCTTTGCGATATTCTTGGGCAACGAAAGTATTCCCTTGTGAGAGACTTAATTGCTTGAAAAGGTGTCAGTTATGATATGGATATGTCTTTTTTTGACATCACCCAGGTTTCGATGAAAAAAAATTGGTTTTCAACATGCTCCAAAGCAAATTCAGCGAACAGAAGTCGAGGTTTTTGGTTTCTTACCTTCAACTCCCAGATCAGTTAAAATTTGTGCAAGTGCAGGCCAAAGTCATGTCGTAAAATTTGTCATATTATTTCTTGCAAAATATAGTTATTCCTATACACTTTAAATGAGGATTGCTGTACCTGGATTCACTAACTTTTTGCGACCCGAAAATCGTAATATTTTTCGATAATTTTATTTATTTGTGGTTGATGATTCTGTGATTCTGACATTTATTTTTAACGATAGTGTAGAGTTGTGTTTAACTCACATTTTATTTGTTTATCATGTGGCGTATCTGCGTGCAAAATGTCAAAACGTGTGAAAAGCACTAAGAAGAGTTAAAGAAAAACTAAATGAATTTAAAATTATAATTTTCCTTTTTTTACTTCAACTGACAGCGAATATCATTAAAATATATTACTGCATAGTAAAGTCGCTAAATTTACGTTATATTTATTAAAACTATAATAAAGGTAATAAAGGTTGCTGAATCCTGATACTAGTAATGGGCTGGAGTCAGTAGGTAAAGGCCGATCTAATAAAATAAATGAGATAACGAATAAAAATACTAACCCAAATAATTTTAGAGCATTAAGGCGTTTGTTCCAGTTAACTCAGTACAAAATGTCATAAATTTCAGCAATAATAGTTTTTTGTTTAAAGAAAAAGTTTTTCCTGCCACAGCACACAAGAATAAGTGTACGAAATTATAAATCACGCTGTTGCGCCTTAAGAAAACAATAAGCTGATTATACAGCATGCATTTATATTTGTGCACATAGTTATTCACTACGAACTTAACATTTATTTCTACAAAAATAAATTCTTTGCAACAACTGCCCTTTTGTCTTGCTGATATGATGTGGTAGATGATGCATTGCTCTATGAAATCTACTGCCAGTGAATGTGTAACGTAATTTAATTCAACAACAAAAAAAGTATTAAAAAATAACTCCATATCCGAGTACATCTGCATACTGTATGTATGTAAATATGTATATGGGAACGTTTGTATGTATGTATGAACATTGTAGTAAAATATAAATTTATTTGTGTTACATACTGATGCGCATACTAAACTACACTTTGGATTGTATGTATATTGAAATGGTTTATTGAAGGTTTATCCTCTTTCAATTTTATAGTTCCTCTTTATATTTTATATTTTTCCCCAACTCTAGTGCAACAAACTCAAACTTAATACTTGTAAATACTAAGGCTAAGGATGCAAATGCATCATACTCATCGTTCTAGTGTGATAGTGCAAAAGTCTCTGGCAATAAATATATAGAACATTTCAGGCGGAAGTTGAGAGTAGTACAGTGCAGAAAATGAACTACCAGGAAGCACAGAAAAAGTAAAAACAAACAAAAAATATAATAATAAATAAAGCGAAAAAGAAAAATAATAAAAAAGTAAGCCACCTACTGGGGAAAGCAGCATGCATTTAATCTTATATGGAATACAATCATGCAAGTATGTATTGTTTCGTATTACCACATACTAGCATTCTCGTGCACACATACATATGTACGTAGTTGCTGCATTTTATGTACATCACGCATTGGTATGTTGTCCTACTTATTTACGTTATTATACCCAACATTTCTGAGAAAAGTAAAGGGAATATATAAGTTAGTCATTCTGCTTGGAGTTAATAACATCAGAAAGTTTTTAAAAACTTTCCAATATTATTTTTTTTAATAACAAATGCAAACCTCAAAGTTAACTTGGCTTGTCTACAGAAAAGCCTAGAGTTGCCGGCAGGAACTGAACCAGTATCCCTTCGATTACCTGAGTACCAGAATGTATGCTGACCATTAAGGGTACCAATTAGATTATCAAAATCAGGTTTTTGTTATTTAAAGGATTAGCCAAAAAATAAAATAGTTCTCTTAAAAAAAATTTGAGTTTTTTCAATAAATAATTCTCTTAATTTTTTTCTAAATAAACAAATTTCTAGAAAAATTAAATTTTTGATAAAAAAATGTTTCTTTCGACATTTTTTATACTTTAATTTCATTCCGTTGTGCAACTCTTTACAGAATGATTACAATTGCTGGTGTTTCAATAAATTCCTTAAAATTATTCACATGTAATTTGGCTTATTATGACCTTTAACTTTATCGAATCACAATAAAGAAATCAATCAATAATAACAAAAATTAAAAATTTTAAAAACCCCCGAATATTTCTTGAAATGACGTGATATCTTCTAAGCGACTGGACCAATTTTCATAAAACATAGTTAAGAAGCTTCTCGTGCAAGTCACCTTTCAAACAGAAAAATCTAAATCAAAATCAGTTCAGCCATTTGGTCTGTACGTGGACTCATACAGACACACAGACACACAAGCTTATGTTACACTTTTTTTTGGTCAGGCGGTAAAAACAAATTAGAATGTGTTTTTTTTTTAAATTAGAATATATATAGAACAACAGTCAAACTAAAAACCTTCAATGCACATTTATATTTTAATGGTGCATTTTTAATTTAAAAGAAATAAATCTTCTCCTCTCAGAAATCGAAGCTTCATAAAATTCTAAGCACAAATAAACAAATTGCACAGACCCATCTATAGAAAGCAATTTTACACTTCATTTATACTTAAAGGGTATTTTCAAATACAATACAGCTAAATAAATATTTTTACTTCTCTATTTTACATTGTTTTACTTTCATGCAGTCATGTGTTGAATTGCGTACAGCATACAAAAACAAAAAATTCATAACAATAAACAATAAGAAGAAATTTGCTATAAACTTACTCAACACAGATACACTTATAGCAAAACGGAAGTCTGTGCTCCCATATCCGCTTTTCATTCTATACGTTCAATTATTGAAAGAAAAATAAAGCTTTAAAAAACATTTTCCTTTATATTGAGGAAAAGAGTTCAAATATAACTCACATGCTTGTGTTTTACCACAAGCAAAAAAAAAAACTATTTTTATATACATACATAAATAACAATAAATCAAACGAGAAAGATGGGTCAATTCATGGCCTGGACACACAAAACATTTTTATCATAAAAATACCAGTATATAAGATATAACAAAATGAAGAATACTTTATAGTTTAATGCACAATAATGTCGAAATATAAAATTTTTCAACGTTGTGTTTACAACCTTGAGAAGTTTTTAAAAAATAAAGAGAAATAAAATCATAAAATATTTTTTATACAAGTTTAAGGACTTTTCTTTAAAATGGCAGCTTTAAAACTAAAGTTTCTATGATAAAATCGTCATTTGGCACCAATTGATTTTTTTTTGTAATGTTTTAAGTCTGTAAGGATTTATACAGAAATTTCAATAATGTAAAAAATATTGACGTAATGACTTTTTCTTAATGGTAAAGAAAACTTTATTAGATTTATGTAAAAACATCTTTGGCGCCTTAATTTTTTTATATTTTAGTTCATTAATTTGTTTTATATTAAATTTATAATGTATGTAATACATATGTATGTATGTATTTGCTTTGAAGAAATTTATTTATATTTAGTTTAAAAAAAAAAATAATAAGGAAATCTTTCGTCACTCAAAACTAGGCCAACTGCCAAATAACTCTGAAACTTTTTTAAATAATGGTGCCTTTTTGTTTAACCTTGTTGGAACCAACAGCACGTACAGTTGTTACTCTCAAATGTTAATGTCATTGACCATAATACTCGTATGGCACAGCAACACTCACTATGCAATAGCAACAGCCAACAAACAGTAAACAGTTTCAAGAGATAAATGAAGCAGCATCGAAAGCAATAAAATTACAAAAACGAAACAGGCAGGCAGGCAGGCATTAAAAATGAGAAAATCAAGTCAAGGATAACGTTGTTGATGATAGAGCACAGCTGGCGTAGAAATCATGACTTTTACATATTAATTGAGGAGAGGAGGCATATATTGAATGCGAGGCAAGAAAAAAATATAAAAAGAAAAAAGAAAGGAGAAAAACATTAAACTATAAAAAAGCAAATAAATATTAAAATGTGTTTAGAGTAATAAACAGTTGTTGGCCAGGAGGAGCATGGTTCTTAAAGCATTATTGGTTGCATGCTTCATTCTTCTACGGTATTATAATAAAAGTCAAGCAAAGAAACAAAGGAAAAATTTTCTTTTAAAGGCATCTTGTGTGACCGACCACAAAATAACATTTAAAAGCATGTCTGTAAAGAAGGCGTTTTGTTAAGAAACAACACAGCCTTGAAGAAGCATAAAAATAAGGAATAACTTTTCTAGCAGCGTTAATGTGGCGGTAACATATTGCGACTTTATGCGATAAATGTCAGTTATTTTTATTTCTCTTTATTTTTTCATAGACTAGAAGGTTTAAAGTTTGTCTTACAGCAGGCAATGCATTCAAAATATATATGGGTAACTCCACAGAATGTCACGTACGTTATCCAATTAATCAAGCTTGTATTTCATAACAATGTGGGTAGATTTTTCCTTATATTTTACCAAAGGTAGAGATACTTTTGCTCCTCAAAAGTACATAAGGAAATAAAGAATATTTAAATTTTCTCTGAAATACAAGCTTAATTGATTGGATAACGTACGTGACATTGTACGTAACATTCTGTGGAATTACCCATATGTATATATATAAAATTAGAAAATATTTTATTTGTTGCTTACAATTATTATATTTAAAGTTTTAAATATTACAAATAAATGGAAAATTATCGAGCCATAACCTCACGAAAGCTTAGGTAACAAAAAAAAACAAAACTTCGCAGAATTGAATTTGAACAGCCATATTTGAACCATCCTGTGTTTCACAAGTTGTTGACAAAATTTTCAACTCAAAAAGTTTTCACATTCATTACAAAAACGATTCACTGGTTTCATTATAAGGGTATTCACGTCAACTCTTGCAACTGTGCAAAAAAGCATAGCTAATTGCACTTTCTGACGTGAGCAACCCATTTTGTTTAGTTGTCTATCAAGCAACACAATATGTGCAATGATATATTGTAGCTACTCGTATGTTTCTTAATTGTTAAAAAAGTTTGTTTAAAAGCTGAATTATTTTGTAATTAATTCACTAATACAAATATCAGTATTAAGAGTATTGGTATTATTTAACAAAATTGTAATAACGATTTAAGCCATTGGTCGTTTCAAAATAACAAAATTATGTACTTGTTATCTTAAAATCGAATTTGAAGATTTCTTTGCAATTTCTAGCTAAGAATTTTTATTTCATAATTTTTTAATTAATTAATTTGGTCGGAAAATATCTTTCACTTGTTTTTTCATTTAAAACAAAAACATTTAGGTATTTCTGCGTTGTAATTTGCTGTATGGTTGATTTTTTAAGTACTTTTTGTATATTTTTTTTGACTGGCAATGCCATAAAAAGTTGCACAACTTTGCAAAATTTACCCTGATAATCTTGCACTTACTCAGACCCTGACAATTTTGCATGATTTGTGCAAAATAATTTTCTATGTGGTTGTTGGAAAATTGTGCAATTTTGCTTTTTCGCACCAGTGCAACTTTTGACGTGAATACCTTTTTGTAATGCAATTTTCTTTGGTTTTTTATATACACAGTTTACAACGAAATTGTTATTTAATAGTTATTCTTATAGCCACAATAATAAAGTTTAATCTTAAGTATCATGAATAGCTGCCTCACAAAATTTTAGACCAATTATCTTTATTATGAGCTAGATAAGTAAATAAAATCTTAACTTTTAAAGTTAAATTCACACAAGAAATTAGTAACAATAATAGCAGCAATAAAGTACATAAAACACTTACGTTCTTAAACCACGAATACGAGGTGACAGGTGGCCTGGCATCTGCACGACATTTGAAGGTAACATTTTGTGTCTCCGCTCTGCTTACAATGCGACTGGGATCCTCATTTGCTAAATGCACTGACACGGTAGGGGGATCTGTAATGGAAAAATATAATAAGAATAATAATTTTTTTTTTAAATTTTAATACACTTATGCTTACAAAAAAATAAATGTAAGTGAATGAATAAGTTAAGTAATTGAAAGGCCAACTTAATGAGCGTAAATGAATTGAACCATAAAAAAGCTAAACAATAAATTGAAATGAATTTAAGAAGGTGCCGGCTAACAATGTTACGAGATAACAAATAAACCAAATTAAAAAAGCCCCCAATAATTTCAAGAGAAATTCAAACATTTTTGTTGATTATTAACAAGCCAAAGAAAAAGAAAAACGCATCAAATCATATCCTTAAAATTGTTGTTGTATTATGGTAATGAAAATGAAAGTTTTGTCAGTATGAGTTGAGTAAGCACTTGTATTTCCTAAATTTGATTACTCTTAGTTATTTTTTTTATCTCAAAATAACTTTTGTATGTGGGAGTAGGCGTGCAGAATTCCATCCATTCTAAGCCATTAGTTACGGTTGTGTACCCATTCATCCGTTTCATTTTCATTTTGTTAAATTTTTTTCTTCTCAGCTTTTATATGGTTATTTCAATAAGAGGTTTCATTTTGATATAAAAAAAAATAAGTATTTTCAAGTGAATTCATCGGATGTTTGTTTAATTCTATAGAAGAGGGTATTCGATTAGTAAAGTGAAACAATATCAGCCAAATGATTGTCATTGCCTTGCTTGCAGGACCATACTATTTTTAAGGCATTTGTACACAAGTAATGATATCATTACTCTTTGGTGTGAACAGCTTTATATGATAGCTCGGAGAGGCGATAACAATTGGCCTCCCAGATATTGTGATTTAATACCTTTAGAGTGTATTCTTTGAGCTACGCTATAAATAGTGTATATGGCCATGACACACAGTTGATTAAAGGGATGTAATTGAAAGGTACAACCGTAAATAGTTAATTGGTGGTGATGGAAAATTTTACAAAAATGAGAAACTGTGGAGACTTGATATTTTTTTTCATTATTAATAGCATACTCTTCCTTTTTACAATAATATAACCTTCTTTTAACAAAATTACATTTCTTTTTGGAAAACCCTATACTAAATTGTATTTTACTTACATACATAACGACGGAAGTTTCACTTCAAGACTTTGAAGAAAATTTATACTAAAGTACACGGTAAGAAATATAATTCTTTGGTTTTCATTAACAACAGCATATGTATGCTAAAAAAATCAAATTTCTTCAGTAGAGCCAGAAAAAATTCTTTGTCAAGCTTATTTAAAAATATGTTTGAGAGAGTTTTATTGTGGTTTTAGCAAAATACGATTTACATGCATTCCTCGTTTTCAAAAATGTCCTAGAACCTTTTAGAAAGCATTTAAAATATAACACGTTGATATCATAAATACGAACAGAGAAATGTTTGATATTCTTTGTTATTAATGAACATCACAGAATTTATTTGAAAAACGACTGCTTGAATTTAATTAAAGTTTTTATTGATATTTATAATTTTTTAAAGCAAAATTTACTTGAATTTCTTATCTCTGTTATCTTTTGTTATCTTACGTTATCTGTTTTGTTTTGGCAGGACACATTTGCCTTCAACGTTTTTACTTACATATATTCAAACACTGACTTGAAATGCTCTTGAATTTATAAAAACAGTCTATATTTTTGCTGTGTACATTTATGGGAAAGGAAAATATTATGCAAGAAAATTGCTGATGCTTGCTGTGAATTATTAAAATGATTTTTTTTCTTTTACTGCAGCTATCATTATCCTGATGTGGCAATTTTTCTTAACTAAAACTAGCAAAATATGTAATTTTGAGCTTTAATAAATGGTCAACTATAACCACAGCAAATGTTTATTTTTACGATGTTTGTCCAAAGTCGTTTATACGATACGCTCTTATTTTCATAAAAAAAGAAAATTCTTTCATCATATTTTGTTGTCCTCAATAGAGCTAATTTATGTTAGGATACAAGTGGAATAAAATGAAGTTTTGACTATTTATAGCATGGAACCTTTTTTTCATTATAAAATATTGACAAAATGTTTTCATGTTCACTTTCTTGTATCACTTTAAAAAGTATTTTTTTAATAGGGGTTCTACTATAGCCCCTGAAAGCTTGTAGACCCTCGAAGAACAGAGATTCAATCGATTGTTTTAAAATATTTCAAAAATTTTACCAATCTTAAAAGTGAGCACTAAAATTTTTTATATAAATAAAATTAGTTAACATTTTAAACCCCGATTTGTATAATAAAATTAAAAGAAAATTTATTCAAGTAGAAAATTATTAATACATATATATTTATTTTTAGAGCAAGTTTCAATAGCAAACATGAGACTATTTCTCACAATTTCTTTAATTTTAAACTAAAAGAATATTCAGAACGTTTCCTTAAAATAAGCTAAGTTTTTTTGTGACAAAATCTTTTTGCTAAGTCGCACGAAATCTTATTCAGACTGAAGCAAATAATAATCACTGCGAAATTATTCAGTTTAAAAAAATAGAAACAAAGATATGACTGACATGTACCCTACATTTGAGAGTGATCGAAAATCATAAATTTGCAGTAAATATCTTGAGATCTGTACAATGTTCAACCACAATTTTTAAGACGTAGTTAAAAAATATAAATAAATAAAATTTAGATTAGACTGCGCCGTGTTGGAAAGTACCATAGTGGAAAAAATCCTTGAGTGCGGCTCCATTATGCAGCGCCATTATGCATAAAAAGGCCGCCGATGCATATTATGGGGGAAATTTAGTGGCAATGACTAGTTATACCGCTAATAAAGAGTTATTTTCTTTTTATTTGTATTTATTCTGTCGGAAGCTATTTAATTTTTTGTGATTGCAAAATATTTGATTTTTGTTGGATCGTATTTCATTGGGAGTTACTTAATTTGGGGCTTATTTTATGGTACCTAACTCTTTAGCATGTTAAAATATAAAATTTAACACTTATATCTAAAATTTTTATTTTTAATTAATTATTTTAAGTTATATTTAAAAATGTTTAGCTTAGAAGATGTTACGACAAAATGGATCTTAATAATTTATTTTTTTGTTCTGCTTAGTTTCTTTTAATTGGGTAAAAAGCAAAATATTATTCTTAAAATTAAAATTTGAAACCAAAAAAGTAAAAAAAAGTCGAGCTAAAAATGTAGGATTTTAATTTCGATGTATAAAATCTCTGAAACAATAAAAGATACAAGAACATATCTACATACATACATACATACATAAGTACCAACACACATTCATACAGCCAAAGAAAAATCAGCTTAAAATCAATAAAAACCATATTAATTAGTAAGAAACATTAACGAAAGTCTAGTCATGATGAAATTTCTTATTTCAATATGGAAAAATATTACTTTACAGTATTAATTTATTAATTTTGTTTATTTTTAAGTATCTTAATATATACTTTCTGTTGTATTGAAAATTTTTGAATTAATGTGATGCATTCTTATTTTTAAGTTGCAGCTTTTCTCTGAGTGTACATTTTTAAAACTCTTCTTAAGTTTAAGATGGGCCAGTATTTAAGAAAGGTTTTCACATCCTAGGTAGATAACATCCAGCTCCGACTCTAATTCAGCTACAGATTTAACAAGACATTCTGTTAACTAAGCTCCTTTTCCACCACCATTTAGGTTTTCAAGCAAATGCACACTTTAGAAATTCCTTAAATTTTTGTTTAAATGAAGTTACTGATTTCACCAAAATCGAGTTTTGATCACATTTCGACATTTTGAGGTCATGAGAAGTCGGTTCTGGCTATTGATTATGATTTTTGTGTGGATGTGTGTGCTTAAGTGTTGATGTAAGCATCTCACAACTTAAGAACATATTCACAGATCGGAAGCAAATTTTCTGCATTGGAAAGATCTTGACCTCACTTAGATGTCGTAAGATATTGAATGAATAGATATTTGTACAGATTTCGAAAATGGTCGAAAATAAAATTTCCATCAAACTTTTTTTAAACTACAAGTCACAAAATTTCAATATTTTATCTTCAGAAACAAATGCCGATTGCTTCCAACATGACTGAAAGTGCATGATTTCTTCGTGAGATATCGTTGACGAAAATTTTTGAAGAGATTGCGTTTTCTAATAACTTTAAAAGTCTTCATCAAGTTAATTTTAGATCGGAAATCGCAATTTAGACCAAAGTCATTAGGTTAGCAAAAAGTCTCATGGATGTCCTGAAAAGTTAACAGATTTCCTTATTTTTTTATTTTACAGCGTGCTTTGGCTGAGAAAGAAGAAGTTTATTGGAAAATTTGTTTTGACCAATTTGTTGTTTAGTTTTATTTAAAATTTAATATGTCAGCACCAGCCAAAGTTCAGTTTAACTTAAATTAAAATAACACAATGCAATCAAAGTAATATTATATTCTGAAAAACAAAAATTATTCAATTATCAAGCTACAACAATATTTTGACTGGCACAAGAAATGTCAACTTTTCAATAAAATAAGTAAACAAATGGTCTGCGTGTCGGCTATTTAAAGAAGAAGTAAAAGCAAAAAAAACATAAATTGAAACACCACTCAAATATCTAATAGACTAGAATAAATAAAATGTCAATAAGAATGACGACTGTGAGCTTTATACCAACTCAGCAACTTCATCATTATCCTTGAGCGCCAATAACGTCAGCATAGTCATCGCGTTCATTGTCTCGCAAGTTAAATAAATAAAGCTCTCAATGAAAATGAAGACATTTGTAAAGTCCCTGAAACATACACAATTTTCCTTTGAATAACAAAGACATCGAAAAGAAAAACGAGGAAATCATAATCATGATGATGATTATGGTAAAAGCAAATAGGAAATTGTTGTATTTTCCATAAATTATACTGTAATTACTAAAGTATCTAAGTTCAGAATATATTTCAATGCAAGTGAAAATGTGTTTATTTGTTTGTTTGTTAGATAAATGTTATTTGTATTTGCTTTCTATAGTATTATGGCAGAGCCTTGAAAATTTTAATGCCGCTAAGTAAGCTGTTGACGAGGAAGTTTAAGGTATAAAATATGTTGAGTATAGGAATTTGTAACCAATTTATAAATTTCTTTTATTTCGATTGATGTAAAATGCTTATTCCGAAAAAGAAAAGTCTTCTCGTAATGAATTTTATGTAAAATTTTTAAATTGAAATAGCCATTGACTTTTGTATTAAATTAAATAATGTACAACATAAAAAATTACATTACAGAGACGTGCGTAAAAAAGTAAATGCAAAACAAACTTTTCGCAGTGAAAAAATAATAATCTTTTTTTCTTTAATGAACAAACTTGTTTGTTGGTAAAATTATCGAGTGAAATCAACTTTAAGTTCTTGTAACTTTTTATTATATTCATATAATTGATAGCAAAAAAGCTTTTTAAAATTTCTCATATAGTTCACGTTCTTATAAAACGATACAAAAAGTGAAATTTTAAAAACTTTTAATGTAGCAGGTACAAACATTGTTCCTGTCTACCATATTAGACACATTGTATTATTCACGAAGTAATATTCAACGTTTTAAAAATTTTAAGATTAATTTATGTGCAGTTCCAAAAATGGACGGGCTACTTAAATTTGGTTCTTGTGAAGCCTGATACTGTATAAAACTCTATAGCAGAGAACTAAACAGCACTAGGTTAAGCAATAAAGAACAGTGCTGGAAAGGCAGAAGCTTAATTAAAGTTTATAAGCATGCTCATTAAATTCTCAATAAGACCTTGAGTATGCTTATGCTCTGGATATGGATATTTAATCGGACAAAAAATATATTATCGTGATACCCTGGATATTTGTTCATCAGTCGCCACATTCGTGTACATGAAATAGAATGAAAAATATTTGGATGTATGTGTAAATAAAATAGCCCTTTCTATACCCATGTGTAGCCGCTTAATAGTCAGAATATTTATTTTCACACTCATACGTATGATTTTATCTCACACAAGTCTCTAAACTTTAGTTCTAGATGTTCAAAAAATGTGTATAAAGATAGATGTGGGATGCTTATAGTCATACGCAGGGCAAGTTTTTTGTGATATGAAGGACGGTTCAAAATAGCTGGCAAGAAACTTTGACACATAATTTTTTTTTTAATTTTAATAATGGCTTTTTATGTGAATTATTGAAGGAATTGCTTATATGACAAAAATGGCATGTGCCACAACAATAACAAATTCGCCCTGGTCATACGCATTCAGTTTAAGCACGAGCGTGTTTCTTTTTTATTTTAAGCTGTATGCACTTATAGCTTTTTGATGGCAAATATTCTCGAACTGTACCAAAAATTAAAATTTTTTCATTCTCTGGTACATACTTCTTTAAAAAAATGCCATTTGATATGGTGGTACCGCAGCACACAGGGTGCTTGCCAACATTTTGTCTATTACAAAATCTTCCACATACAAGTGTATTTTTAAGTATCTTAGCACTAATTGTAATAAACAGGATCTTTTTACAAAATTGAGCATCATACCCGTTGTCCTAAACTCAACTTGTGTTTACTTCTTATAAAGATGACAAAGAGGTAGACATAAAAGAAATTCTTTATAAATGTCGTTGCTACTGCTTCATTACAGATTACACAAACAAAATATTAATATACCCGTAAGTATGGTACATAGTAACATATATTCACATATATATACACTAACCTACACAGAGAAAAAATAATACTATAATCGAAAATCATATTTAATTACTTTTGTTACCACAAAATGTTCAATAAAAGTATTAGTCACATATTTAAAATTTAGTTGATTTTATTTTCATCACCAAATTAATTACTTGTGTGATCAAAAAGAAAGTTTTTAAGCTTTGAATAATTGAAAATGTGTAATATCATATACAATTTTCGATTCAAACAATTTTATGCTGAAATTAAAACAGAAAAACTTTAGATTTTACAAATTTTTTAAATTTCAACTAATATTTTTCTCTGTGTATACAAGTATTGCTTGTCATTGAATAGATACCATATAAAAGTAACCCACTGTTTATTATACTATGAAAAAAAGCGTGATTCTGTATAAAAAGCTTGAAATATTTTTATCCTAAAAATAGACCGAACATTATACATTTCCTAGTAAAAGTAATTAATTAATACGAGTACTGACGCATGCCAAGCTTAGTTTAAATCAATGAAAGAGAAAAAGATACGTGCGCCGCAAAAAGCCAATTACATCGAAAAATATGTTGACCTCGCAACGCATACTTTAGAAGTTATTATTTATGTATTCTGTTGTAAGAAAATATCTATTGTTATTTCAAATTGTAGCAAGCAAATTAAGGTGGTATATTGGAGATTCTAGGAAAAGTTTATGCTTAAAAAAACAAAAAACAATCGGCCTGGCCCACGATGTCGACAAGAAATTATCTTTCGCTTAGTTATACTGAAAACAAAAACAAAATAAGAAAATTTGTTTTTGTTTTCAATACAAGTAAGCGAAATATAATTTCTTGTCGACATCGTGCGCCAGGCCGAATATGCCTAAAATAATAAAAAAATAAGCTTTAAAAGTATTTTATCATCTACGCATTTAAAAGACTCAAGAAAATATCAGATTTTTTTTGAGAAAAATTACACTGTGCATTAGTGAAAAACCCACACGACATTGACAGTATAAGTTCGACAATGCTATCAAAGGGTAGTTAAACCTTATAGAAAGAGTTGGCGATTTTGGTGACCAATTTTATTTTATGGTCCTCCAAAGAGTTAAAAAATCAGCTCGCCCTTGAAAAATTGTATTATTAGTTTTTGGCCGATAGCTTATTCAGACTTAGGCTATGTTTCCACAGGCTTACACTACGCATTCGTACTTCGTCTTGGAATTTTTTTTAATGTACTCAGTAAAAAATTACACATTACCATCCGAACTACTTGCCAGGAGAATGATTTTTAAATAGATTAAATAGATTACGTGAAAAAGTTGCCAAATAAAAAAAGTAAGTACTTCTGAAGAATCGATTATTTTATTCGCATGCCTTTGTTAAAATCATTAAGTTGGTAATCTAGTAGGGAAGTGCTTCCACCAAAAATGCTTAATTCCAAACCAGATTACCTTTTCTGAAATTTTTTGCTGGGTATATTTACACAAACATACGTAAATTAGATACGTACATACATACATACATATTTAAGCATACATGTATGTATGTATGTTTACATACATAGTATATTCTCTCTTTGGAAGGTATCCCTCAATTTCCTTCTTAGAGTCTAAACACAATGTTTGCGGTGCGGTGCGATTTCTCGTTGCGGGAGAGAAAAATAAACATAATACAACAGAAGACGGCGACGGGAATACTTGTCATTGTTTGTGTAAATTTTTATTAATTTTTTGTGCATAAATTTTTAAACCTAAAAATAAAAATTATTAACATTTTATACATTCGCAGATATATTTCATATATTTTTTAAACTTTTATAATCTATAACAAAAATTTTTAAACTTCAAAATCATGTTTTTTTACAATTTTGTTGTGAACACAGCCCATTATTGAAAAACTATGGCAACGTCAGCAAGAGAAATAGTATCAAAAATTGAGAGAATAAGAAAGTCCGCAATGAAAATAAAATAGATTTTAATTTTAATCCGTCCCGCACTGCGGATTTTTACTTCAAAATCGTATGGAAAACCGCACCGCAATAAATAATCGTTACATTGTGTTCAGACTCTTATTTTTCCTTTTTATACTCTTCACAACTTAATTTATGTTTTTTTTTGGTTTGTTTTTATTTGTACACATGTATCTATTTTATTTTGAAAGCTAGTTTATATAAGAATTGGCGATAAAGTGCGATAAAAGTTAGAGATTTTACATGCTTCGCAAGTAGATTCATATTGAATCAACTTGATTTGCTCTCACAATTTTGATTGCAGAATAGATAGCTAATCAGGTGTAGTGTAAACTTGCTGTTAAAGATAGAGCTTAGTTTTATGTCACAATAATTTAGCCAAGAGTACATTAAATATATTTTAGTAACATTTTACGGCAACAAAAAATTATTTCTTCTTTCACTTTTTTTTCAAATATAAAGAAAAAATTTTTTTGTTACTTTTTTCAGGCTAATTTAAAGGGAGTCCTAATTTTTTGCTTACAATATTTAGCAAAGTTGTGGGTATGGCTTTAAAGTCTGTTTGTTTTCAAAAAGTTATTATTTGTTGCGTACCGTGTTCATGCTTAAAAAAAACTAGTTTTAAGAAATTAAACGAATAATTGACAAAAATCTTTTAAATAATTTTTTTTTCCAAAAATTGATTTGTCGCTCAATACCATACCGATTTTTAGAAATTTTAAGAGACGTTCAAAAGTTCCATGTTCTTAAGCTCATACTTACATTACTAAAGTACGCAGACCATAATTTTTTTTTTGTGAAATTATTGATTTGATATTGATTGATCATGCATTTATATAAAAATCTCGTCTCACGGTGTAATTGAACTCCCACGAAACGGCTAGACTGTTTTTATGAAATTTTTCATTTGTATTTGGTAGGTCTGATAATAAGTTCTAATTTATTTGTCATGCCCCTAAGTGGACTGTGCCGCACCCTTACGAACGAAATATCTTATATATTGGCAGTATAGGACCATGGAAATGAACTCCCCAAAAAATAAAGAAATTAATAATAAAATTTATAATAGCAAGAGTCTTAAGATGTGGTATGGTATGGGTTAATTTGAAATGAAATAATTTAAGTATAAATTGTAACAAATTTAAAACAATGTTTGGACTGTTGTTATTTTAATATTCCGTCATGGCTCACAGCACTTTTTGCCTCACATCCTCACGCACTAACAATGAGGTAGTTATTAACCTGCCGGAAATTTGGTGACAATTTATCCAAACGTACTCGCTTTAAGACGTTATAAAATATGAGTGTTACACAGAAAAAATTACGCACAAAAGAATTTCAAACAAATTTTGGTTTGAAATAAAATTTAGTTTCAGTAAATACTTTTTATTGATTCAGTAAATTGTTTGTTCAAATTTTATTTGTGGTTTGTCGGCTACTTTTTGGCAATTGCATGTAGACAACACGATCAATCAAAATAAACAACAACAATATCACAGCAGCATATTGGACCTACCGACAAGCAAGATAAACACCAACACACTTAAACAACAAATTCTCTCAGCCGAACTCTCAGCTAGATTTGAATTTTTATAAAATTGTTATTAGAAGTTACAAAATTATTTGTAGGACCGTATTCATACAAAACATTTACTGATTCAATGAATTTGGTTACTGAAAATGAAATTTAGTTTTTTCTGTGTACCGAAAGTAGGGAACAGTGCATAGTGAAAGAAGACACATCGTGCTCATGGTCACATATTCACCATTGTCGTGATGTATTACCGTGATACTTTGTCAATTTAATCGGGACTTAGTCTAGTATGATAGTAAATGGCACTGAACAAGTTTGATGAGGTTGGATGCAGTCCCGTAACTATACTTATATATTAAACTAAACTTAACTGGTCTTTATACTTTTGAAATATAAGGGTAGTGCACAAGTCTATCATGCCGGAAGTTGTTAGTGTGAATCCCCAAAAATATCTGCTTAAAAATAAATTATAATTGCATTTGTAACAATAAAAAAATATAAGTTTTCATTGTTACAGTTAATTGTCGGAAAAAATTTGTAAATAATTTATATTATTCTACACCGATTAGTTCCCTATGAGGAAGTTAAGTGACAAAATCTCAAGGGGCATACAAAGTATCAAGTAACTCCATCTTAGGGAATCCCCATGTCAAAGTGACTAGTCCACTTCATAGGAACTGTAAAACTCGGACTGGTCCTTATCACTCGGGAACCGAACACGTGTCAAGTCTTGTTCCATTTCCTGCAGGGTCTTTTCTACCCTAGAAATTCCCTTAAAATAATTTATGTTGCAAAACAACATTTGCCTGGTCAGCTAATATATGTACATTTTAATGTTAAAAAAATTTAAATTTTTATACTTTGTCAGCATTTTTAAATATTAAATTATTTTGTTTATTCTTAAAAAGTAACTTTCTTGACTTATGTCATTCTTCATGAAAACACAGATATATTTATATTTAAGTAAACAGAAAGCATGCCACAATATGACTCAAGTTGGCCATGTAACAAAAACAGAAAACTACAATATATTTTGCAATATAAACAAAAAATTCAAAAAAATAAAACGAAATTACAATTTCAATGTTGAAAACTTACATGCCACACGTATGATACGTTTATCTTCAATGGCGCCACCAGAAAACCATGGATTAGATGCACGACATGTGAGCTCAGCATTATCATTTTCCGAAGTTACCTTTAAGGTTAAAATACTGGTTGTTATATTTGAGTCCTGCAAATAAGAAAGCAAAAAATATTACACAAAAAAAGTCAAAGATATTTATGCATGTGTATCATGAAAGATGTTGCAACATATAGTAAAAAATAAGAAATTAAGATTTATGTTTATGTGTTGCAAAAATAATTTGACTTTTCGCCATAAACACGTAGATAAAATGAACAAATAAAAAAAACTACAACGAAAACTGATAGTTTTTTCCAAAAACAAAATAATTGTTGCTGGGTTGAAAACATGTTAGGAAATATTGTTTGACATAATCATAAAACAAATTTTGTTGCTGTTAACTATAGAAAAATTAAAATATCACTGTTGGCTATATTTTAGTAAAACTTTTATATGAATATGAACAACATTTCTACAGTTGCAGGATGTGGAAGATAGCAAGTGTTGACGCGGTAATTAATTACAATATTTAAATGTTTTATTTCATTTTTATTTCATTGCTTAGTCATGAACACTGACAGTGAGAATTTTATAAATAATATTTTTAATTTATAGCAAATTGTGAAAGAGATGATAGGAAAAGAAACTCACCATTATGTACTGTTAAATGTAGTGTTAAAAACGAACACATACGCATGACTATTCATAGAAAACATGTCGTTAACAATAACAATTGTATTTTTTGAACGCCGAAAACAGTTCAAGGAAGGATAAGTAAGAATATTACTAATAAGATTCCTAAATGTGTCAACACTAGAGGTGAGCTTAATATGTTTCTTTGCTTAGTCTTCATGGTGCACAGTATTGAATTGTTCTCACTTTTTAGCGCTCTTAATCTTATGAGAATACTAAAATTGGTATTCTTTTTTAGCAACAGAATGCAACAGCATTTGTTTATCTGCCAAGCGAGGGCATTAGTTATTCTAATGTCGAAGCATACTTCACTAGTGCACACTAGTGACAATTATAAAATGAGTACACAAGAGTAAAAGTATGTGTATGTGTAAAAAGAAAACACAAACAATGTAGATTATTTGAGCGTTTTAGTTCCTACTCTAAGTTTTATAATTTATTAATTTAAGACTAAAAGTAAAGTTAATAAATAATAAAATAAAAATAATATATTTCAAAATGGATATAATTGTAAAAAGTTTTATTATGACTTAATATTTTACGAAATTTTGTGATTGTCGATTGAACTGTTGTACAAGGGTTTTGTGTGTTTTTAGTTTTACTGTTCTCTATGTTTGCTTTACACTCATTTACGATCACCACTACTTCACTCTTGAAAAAAATACAATACTGTGCACTTTTTCACAGCTTGTGCTCACTTCTGTGAGTGAACACATACATAAAACGTTAATTCTGGTAACTTTAAATTAATTGCCAAAAATTTTAGCATAAAATCTGTAATATTATATCATACTAAAAGGGCTGCAAAAATACACTCATCACATGTAAAATCGAAGCTGTAATTAAACCCTTTTCAAACATTTTTGAAACGACATACATACATATGATTAAGGGAAGCAAAAATTTCTGTATTTTTTGCCATTATAATATTCTAAACCTGGGATCGACTGCCTTTGCTGGTATGCACATAGCAGCGACTTTAGTAAACCACATATACAAAGTAAGCCACTGCAAAATCATATTACCTTTATGACAAATTTTTGTTCTATGAGGAGCAAAGTTTCTTTATTTTAACAACTTACTCAACACGTCATATCCCATGTGGTGTTTAACATCAACAACAGCATACCAATGAAGAAGTTTAGTAAAAATCGTGAAAAGAATATGACCTCTGTATGAAAAATCCTTAAATAAATATTTCGCTTGGTGAGATAAATCTCAAAATATTTATTTTTAGTTCTTCTACTTTCACACAATTTTGATTGATATTGATTTTATGGAAAGTGTGGGTATTTTTTCATTTCATCTTATAATGTCTTTTTATTAAAAGAAATTTTGTATTTTAAAGACCACAAGGGAAAATGCTGATTATTCTGACAACACGTGCGGCACTTTATTTATCTCGGTACGCACTTAAGCAGCATTTTAATGTAGTGTGTAGTAAAGGGCTGCATATTGAGAGGCTGCTCTCAAGTATTATATGTACGTAATAATATTATATGTACGTAAGATTGACTGATAGTATCACTCAACAACAAAAAATTCTGTGTTTCAATGTAGAGTGACAAAATTCCTAATCCCACTATCGATCAATATAAAATTTAAGCAAAACTTTCACTCATGTTCGATAATGTTTATCCCACTTGATATTCATACATGTATGTAGTAAAATTAGTTTAATAAAAAATTAAAAAGTTTAAAAATCACATGACGCAGTTGACGCTGTAGAAAACCATATAAACAGAAAAAATTTCAACAATAGGATGTTTGTAATATTGCAACCCTGTACACATTAAGCTTGCCAGGATACATGCAAATCAGGTAAGATCATAAGTTAACATATTTACTTAAAATGTCAACAAAACCAAAAAAAAAAACAAACAAAAAAAATATGTATGGAGCCTGGTTGTTTATATATTCTTTCATCGATAAAACCATATATAAATCATTATTTTAATATTGAAGATGACAAAAGATGACTGATAATAAAAAAGATGACAAAAAGAGGACATAAATTGTATAGATGACAGCGATTTAAAATATATTATTTATTCCACGTGCTAGATGGTTGAATCTTATAATTTTTGTTAATGATTTTGTCTTTTTTTATATACACATGCTTCTTTACGACTTTGTTTTCATTGTCAACTTCCAAAGTCAAATCTTTGAGACAACTGCTGTGCTCAATTATTTATTCTTAGAATTTTTTTTGACTGTTTACAACGAAAAGATAGTCGCAATTCCCACAAAAATTACAGAGTTTTTGTTTTGCGTAATTTTTCACTTAATATAATCCATCAAAACATTAGCATTGTTTTCTGGAACAAAACTCATAACGTTTAACCGAAAATAACTTACATAAGTAAGTTTTTATCATTTTGATTCCATACGTGTATATAAGCAAACGAATAATTGTCACTAAAAATTATATGTACTTATATCAAACAGCTTCATAAAGGCAGAGTTGCTAAAAAATAAGCGGTTTGATGATAGACTTTACAGTTTTGCTTAGCTTTAAGTATTAAATGAAAAAGTTGTATCACTCTTAGGGCCATTTTCACAACTTGCCTTTAGTTAAAGGATGGATGTTGTTTGCCCGATAAATATTTTTGCAGTGTTACAACTTAAATTTTGTATTGCTATTATTGTCAATAATAATAATAAGTAATGGATAAAAAAAGTAATATATGAAGGTTTAATAATTCAAAGCCATCTATAGGGCAGAATCCTACCTTTAGCTAAAGGCAAGTTGTGAAAATTGCCCTTGTTCTGTCAGGCAACCGAAAATTATTGTAAGGGTTATGTAAACAGGCACTTAGTGCTTGATATAAGTATGTGTGTGTGTATACATACATATATATTTATGTTTCTTACCTCACGATCACTGTGGGCGGTAATTTCTGCATTTCGTATGGGCTCGCCGTCTAAGAACCACGTTATTTTCGCAGCTGGATATGAACCCCAGGATTCACAGCGTAAAGGCACAGGATGACCGGCTGTTAGCAGGTCATTTGGTGTAACTATTTTCACTCGTATTGGTTTTACTAAAAAAGTTAGGAAAATATAAATCAACTATCATCTATTTTGAATATAATTTCATATTCGTTAGTTAAGCAATATCTATATGTATTTCGTTTTGGTTTACGAAACTCGTATGAAAGGTTTACACAATATGAAGAATGATATGAGGATAAATGGAATTTTTAGTTGTCACATTGTTTAAATAAATGAACGATATGTATTGACAGTACATTAAGCTGAGTATAAATTTATTTTCTCCCTTGTCTCTTTTACCAATAAAGTAGCAATTTTTTAGGAAAGACCGTAATGTTTTGAACACAGACTTACTATACATTTAAAACAAAAAATAATTTATTCATAACGAAAAAAAAGAACAAAAAATATTATTACATTTTATTTCAAAAGACAAGAAAATAGATAAAAATATACATATTTTTTCAGCAAAATTATTGACCGTTCATTTTTTTCTCATATGTTTTGATATCGAATTGATAGTTAAGGATATTTATTTGAATTACTCGTATTATTTTTTTTGCCTTAAGTGTCACTATGTGCAAAAAATATTTTTAATAATTTTTGCTCTCCACACAAATGCATTTCGCTTTTCCGTCATACTCACATTGTACTTGCACTGGCACTTCCTTCATAACGGGCTCTATCAGTTTTGTGCCTTGGGCACGACACTGTATTTTAGCTCCATTGAAATCTCGCGTTGTTGTTCCTATCAAAAGTTGATTAACTATTAGTGTAGTTCCTTCCTCCACTGATGTATGACTAGTGCCAATTAGTTCGGTGTCACCCATCCACCAGGTAACTTTTGGTGGAGGTCGTCCTAGAAATATATGTATAGAAAAAGCCATGTAAAATATTATAATAAACTAAAGTATGTAAACGTATAAATTCATAAATAAAAACCTAAAAATATTCATTATTTTTATAGCGTCATATAAATCGGTTTTATTATGGTAGAGTTTGCATCCATGTAATTTATATATGTACACAAGTTTACATTTTATATACTTATTTGTATGTTCATACAAAAATCCATGCATTTACATGTATGTATGTATGTATGTACGTGGATCCTTTTAAAAATTGCCACACTGTTAATTTACGACTGTATATAATTTTGAGTGAGTACAGCACATTTTAAATGGGAATTTTAGCATATAACTCATCTCGATTGTCCTAACAGGTCAGTCACTATAAGTATTTAATTATTATTTTAGGCATATACTAGTTTTGTAACTTTAATTTAATACCACAGTGAGTATAACCCTCCTTAATTTATTTGGTTTTGATTAAATAATATTTCTAACATAAAAGCTAATGTTTATTGTTTTGTAAGGCATTACATTAAGAGTAACACGATTATTGAATATCTAATGTCGTATATTATAAAAATATTACAACAATTTAAGTAGATTGAATGACATGAATAAAATATTGTATTCATGTTTCTATTTTGAGAAAATATCATCAATCTTAATCAATAGATTAATTTTTTCTATTATAGAAAATGTACACTACATACTTGCAAGTGGAAGCTACCAAAAATATTTAGTATAGCGAAAATATTTTACCAAATTAGATGTACTAAAAAAATTAGCATCCTTGTAGGAAGTGTAAAATTTTACTTCAGACAATTCGTTTTTGCTGTAGACATTTAACATGTGCGTGTCATTAAAAACCTGCCACTGATTGACTGATACTAATGACCAGGTACTTTATTTTTAGACTTTATATAAACATTGGAAACTGAAAGTCACTCGTACAGTTTACTAACTCTAGTCAACAATATTGACATTGCTGCTATTGACCACTTAATTCATTTGAGACCAAATGTAGACATTTCTAAGATATATTGAAAAAGTTATGTCACTGGAAAATCATTACTCAGCTACCGCTGATAACAGTGTGTATCTGAAAAAAAAGTTTTGTACTTCGCAAAAGCAAATATTAAGATGTAAAAACCTTCCAAAATAGTTAACAAAAGTGGAGACTTTAAGTCACTTATTCTCAAGCTTCCCACAAGGATGTTTATTCATGTGTGTGTGTGCGTGCGCATGTATGTATGTGTGTGTGAAAACAATAAATACCAAACAAGCTTACACTGATTTGATCTATTTTTTGTGATATCATGTTCCATAATTATTTCTGTTATTTGACAAAAACTTTTGTTTAGACATGACAATAATGTTTTATTTTCCTTAACGTTGTAGATATAAGTGACAAGACCATAATGTTTAAAAATCTTCTATCATATAGTAATTCATACAGTAGAACCTCAATTATAGGGCTTTATTTAAATGTCAACAACTGTTGCTAAACAAAAATATCTCAAAAATGGTGATTCTCCACTCTGAACTAATGTCTCCTTGTCTTAGTTTTATTTTTCAATTAAAGAAATAAAATTAAACAAAAAAATAAATAAAAATAAAGTGATGTAAAACATCAATTTTTTATCTAAGTCATATATCTAGACATGAAAACATTTGGGAGGAAGTCAGTGGATTAAATAAAAAAAAAATAAATCATACTCGTATAAGAATAAAAGAGCATTTGTTGTGTGAAAAATATTTCTGCTAAATAACGTTTCCACCATCTAACGTTTTTTTTCAACTAGTGCTTATTTCATGAATGGTAACATTCAGTTTTATCCTTCCGCTGAACGATGTATGGTTGTGTATACGCTTGAACAACGCTGAGAAGTATTACGACATTACTTTGAAAATCATGGTAATGTTGCAGAATGTGTGCGAAAATTGCGTACGGATTTTGGAAGAAGAGAAGCACCGTCAGCTAGGTATGTTCGTTATCTTGTGAAAAGAGTGAAAGAAACTGGCATCTTTATCGACAAACCAAAGCTTGAAAAGCCAAACACAGTGCGTACACCCGAGAATATTGCTGCTGTGGCAGAAAGTGTGCGCGAAGCGCCATCAACATCAATTCACCGTCGTTCTCAACAATTGAACATTTCGGAGACATCATTGAGACAAATTTTGCATAAAGACCTTGGTATGATGCCATACAAAGTCCAACTGGTTCAGGAGTTGAAGCCAAGTGACCATCCAATGCGTTATCGCTTCGCTAGGTGGGCCTACGATCGATTTGCAGAAGATGCCGATTTTGCCAAAAAAAGCATGTTTTCATCATCATAGGCTACTGCATGGCCAGCCGAGGCAGCCATTTGAATGAAATTATTTTTCATTATTAACCGCAAGAATTGTAATTTCAAATAAAAAAAGAAAATTTGAGAACATATTAAGTAGTTTTTTTATAGCATTTTCAAAAAAAAAGTTATCTGGCGGACCCTTTATAAACTACAAATTCACATTTTAATAAAAAAATGTGTAGTTTTTTTATATTTCTATATAACCTCTAACAATAGCTAGCTCTTTATTTTTCAACCAACGTTCCACTTACTAAGAGCGAAATAATTGAGATTGAACTGTACTCATATTGCACTCTCATCTTACCTATGAAAAGCTTTCACATGAGAAGTGATATTAAGTCTGATTAAATAATAAAATACGTCTTATCATGACATCGAGTAAACACGCAAATCAAGTTTGCATATACTTACATATATACAAACAATTTTTCTCTACAGATAATAATATTAAGGTTCCCAATTTATTTATTATTAAAGTATTTTTTAACAAATCTGATAACCATTTCAGCCATTATAATATTTCAGGAGACAGATATAAGCTCTCTGCAAAAAAAAAAGTATTTAAGTTAAAACGAAACTTCCATATAAAGTTTTACTAAACCACTCTTGCAGTACAAATTACCTTTTGTTGCATAATTGGGTGAAAGTATAGACTTAAAATATCATTTTCCCAGTGAAAAAAAATGAAAGTCATTCTAGTGGAACTACATTTTCATTGCTTCCAAGAAATCAAAATTTTTAATTTGCCGAGACTGAGCAAAAAACCATGTAGAAGCTTATTTTAGTCACGCAAAACCTTGTAACTCCTCCATAGTGTTAGAAAATACTCACCAGAATTAAAAAAAAATTATTTTTTTAAAGAAATTTTTGAACTAATTTTAGTCTAAAATTTAAAAGTTATTTGATTAAATTTACATGAAAACACTGTTTTGGGTTTAAATTCGTATAAAAAGAAACGAATTGTTAAAAAATGTAAGTATTTACCATTTTTCCTAGATGAAAATATTATCATAGAACACAAAAAAGAAAATTTTTCTTAATATCGCTTCCAATTCGGTGACCAGGCATCGAAAAAGAGAACTTCTTGCAATGACAACCCTATTAAAATTCATTAGATCGGATCGAAATTTTCACTACTTCCGCATCGCAAACTCTACATTTTCATTACTTTTTTGGAGTCTTTTTTTTTACTGGGATATCCTGAAGAAATTAGCCAAAGGTTAACGAAATATCGATAAATAAAAAACAATATATATTAAATTTACCTAAAGCTTAAAAAAAATAGTTTCATTAAATATATACAAAAGGTTGAAAACGTAGATAAACAATTTAATAAAAATTCTCAATTATTTGCATTTAATTAAAATTTATTGTACAAAAATTATTGGCTTTAGTGTTGACTTTTTAAATATGAATATTTTATGAAAATTTTCAAACAACAAAAGTTATACTTATTGCGATTACGCAACCAGTTCAAAATTCTTAATAAGAAGTGAGTTTTTCAGTATGCATTAAGCGTTCTTAGATATATCCTTTAAGGTAAGTCTGACTTAATAAACAACAGCCAATTAGGCAATTGCAGCAGTTTCAATAATATGGTCTTTATCAACTGTCAAATTTCAAAAGTCTCTTTTGAAAAATCAAGATTTTACCCACGAAATCAAATCATTTCAATCTTAACTCTTAGTCTACACCTGATATATTTTTATCATTACAAAAGTCAAATTCCATGCAGAAAAAAAGAGCTAACATAAAAAAAAAATAATTTTTCAATATAAAGTTTGACTTTTGTTATGATAAAAATATATTAGGTATAGATTTAGGGTAACAGTCTGTTAAATGCAAAAATTCTTGATTCATGACTAAAATCTTAATTTTTTTTTAAATCGCATCTAAGATAGTAATCTTGAATAAAGTCTCATTTTAAGATCGGATTCAAGATATTGTTGTTAATAAAAATCTTAAATTAAGATCACAGTAATAAAAATTGAAGAATTTAATTTTAAAAGTAACATAACGTTGCTTAAAGCTTGAGATAACGGTCATAAATGGAAGATTACGATCTTAAAATTAAGATTAAGTTCTAGATTTTTAGAATCCATTCTAAAAAATAAGAAGCTATGCTTAAGTTTGATAAAGTCAATCTTATTGATCAAATTTCAATATTGAAGTTTGAAGATTTCTGCAATCTTAATTGAAGAATTTTAAATTTAGATCGTAATTTTTCTAAATAAATAATATATGTATGTATAAAAAACTGAGTCTTTATTTGTATATTCCTTAGTTTCCATGTTTATTTTGTTCCTAGAGACAGCTTTTCCTTTTTTAAAAACACTTGCACATATTTCTTTAAACTATTTATCTATTTATAGGGACATGCATCTCCTATCAGTATTGAAATAGTTAACATCAAATAAGAGTAAAAGGAATCGTACTTCTTAATTTATTTTAATATTATATAAAAATATTTTTATTTTAAATACCTTTGCGTAAGAAACTTGCTTAATAAAAGTAACAATGTAAATCTACAATTAAAATCTTATAGATAAAGTTATAATTGCAAATTTTGAATAAATAAATTATAAAAAACCAACATGGCGCAGTGCCAGGCTGTTTAGAAAATAAAAATCAACAGTTAATAGCAGAGCAATTTTTATAGTTCATTATTTATCTTTATTATTTAGTTGTTTTTGACATCATGATAATAAAACCTTAGCAATTAAAATAATAAATTAAATAAAAGAAATATTAATAAATATAGAATTAACTACTTACCGCCTTTTACTTGACAGCATAAAAACAATTCATAGCCTTCTCGAAATGGGCCGGCAGTCTGCGTCAGGTTAATTTCTTTGCCTTGAGCATCAAATATTCGAGGCTCTTCGGGAGGAACTATAAAACATAAATGAATTAGTTAATTACTGTCATAAAAACATTCTTCCTTTCAATTCAAATCACTAATAAGAAAGTTCATACAGCTTAAAAAGCTCCCAAATTTCAAACAATTTCCTTGCGTATATAATTATATGTTCTACAATTCTAATTCTAATAAAAAAATACTCCAAAAAAATGTGCTTTTTATATAAAATTCCTACTAAAGTCGACTGCTTGGCTTGTAAAAACAAGTCAAATAAACAAAATTTAAAGAAAATATATTACAACAAACTTTAATTGTACATAAATATTGACAATACCGCCGAGATTTTATCGTTATACTATTTGTTATTCCTCAGTCACGACAAATTATTCCGCTAAGTTCACTTTGTTTTTGCGCTACCTCAGAAAGTGTGTGCCTTGCACAAGGATACATTTCGTTGATTTAGTTTGTTTAGTATACATATTTCGTACATGTATTAGGACATGCTTGTCCACATACATAAGTATATGCGGTTGCATTCACAGCTTATTTGTCCTTTGTTTGTTTACGTTTTGTCATGTGCGTAATCACAAATTTTTCTACTTTCACGTACTTTTAAACACGCCAACCTTTATCTTTGTGTAAACTGGCAAAACAAACTTTTCAAAATATTATAAGAAAAAGTTTGATTTTGTCCATGCAGGGAAAAAGTGTATGTAGGTAGAAAACAACTTTTTTGTTTTCATTTCTGTGCTAATTTTCTTGTTAGATAAGTTCAAGTTCGTTGTGTTTGTGTTGGAAACTTAACAAAACGTGATAAAAGTGAATTTTTTGTTATTTTTTTGTTTATGATTACAGTTGTAACAATAGCAAAAAATAAAGGGATATTTAGTGGCATTTAGTTATAACTTGAAGTGAACAAGGTGTTGTAATGAATTATTCATCTGGATGTACTCAAAATATAATAACTTTTATCTTATCGAATTTTTTTGTTATCACAAACGTGTATATTTAATTCTTAGCTTTGATAGAACAACTCAAACTCAACAATAATATTTCTTTGAAAATTTTATTTTGCAAAACTTTCAAAATATATGGAACTGGATCTTATGATATCTATGAGAGATTGATGTCTTTAGAATGCCTTTAATTTTCTTGCAATCGGTTATTTTTAAGTTATGTGGAGGTTTACTCGCACACATACACTAACAGAAAAATACAGACATCTTCACGGACACTATCGAAAATATAGCCATAATAACAATAGATTCTCCTGCCTACAAAGAGTCAAGGTCTTATGAAAATTTAAACTTCAAGGGTAAACGAAAGAAAAAGCTACATTTAATGAAATCATATATCCCATATTCGTGTTTTTTTTGCATTTCTGGTAATAAATACATTGCCAACTATTAAATAAATTAGATTGAGACAGATATTGGTATTCTAAATGGAGCTGAAAAAATCGTTTTAGCAAAGATCTTAATATTGCAATTAAATAATTAAAAAGAACAATTGTTTAAGTATCTTAATGTGGGTTATACCACTTCTGCACTGATAGCCTCATTTAAACTGCGCAGATGGTGATCTTGGGTAAAAACTTTACAGAAAATCATTAATATTTTGAAATTATTTTATTGAATAAATTTAGTGATTTTTTATTTTATTTAGAGCTATGCTTTTTATGAAACGACACAGGAACTAGGACTTGATTTTAATGACAAAAGTAATAAACACTACTACAGTTATTATCGTTTTGATTTTTTTGTACTTATTTTGATTTGTTCTTTGAAGTGATTGAAACAAAAATAAAATAAAAACGATAAGATAGATTGCTTAATTTGTTTTTGTATTCTTTTTGCATATGACCAACCATACAAGATGTTCACCAGGAAGGTATACTACTTGCAGTAATTTCATTGTAATTCTGGCTCTATGTGATGTGGCATCGTCATGTTGATACCACATTTTAACCAAGCCCAAAGCATGCAGTTGTGGTATTAAAAATGTTTCAATCATATCACAATATTGCTCTCTATTCACAGTAAGCGTTACGCCATTTTCATTTTCAAAGAAGTAAGATTCAATGAATTGCACACCAGACTGTCACTTTTAATGAATGAAAAGGTGATAGATGAATAATTTGAAGGTTGTTTATTGCCTAGAACCGACTATTCTGTGTATTCACACATCCATTCAAATCAAAATTTTCCTCGTCACTCGTTATGAATTTTTAATGGAAATAGTTGTGCGCGACTAGTTTTATCAATAAAACACGTTGGTATATTCAATATTTTTCCATAATCAATTTGCCGCGTGTCTACTTTACGACTGCCAAATATGAAATAAGACTAATGTTTACAAAAATGGCGGCAAAACAAAGTAGTATATTATCCCGGCGGACACCCTGTAATACATTAATTTAATCGTGCGCAGCTAGAAAATAAAACAATGGGAATTAAATGTAAACATTTGAAATACTATCAATCCAATTTAACACATGAAATTTGTTTTATATAGTTAAAGGTATGATAACTCTTGGGCAAACATTTGCCAAAAAAAAAACGTAACCACTACACACCAATGAAAAAATGCAAGACTATTTATAAGACATTTCAAGGCATGAGAGATTTTTCAAATGCTTTTCTAAAGCGAAATATTCTAAAACAAACGCTAAACAACACTGTTGGCAAGACATATTTTTCAGTTGTTTGTCTTGCTAACACAGTTGTTTAGCGTTTATTTTAAAATATTTCGCTGAAGTAAAGCTTTTAAAAATCTGTCATGTCTTGAAAGGTCTTATAAATTGTCTTGTGCAGGTCACTATTATGTATGAAACTGTTTACCTTTATAAAAATGTGTCTGAATCAAAAGATTTTAAAAATTAACCACTATACGTTTTTCGGGAAAATGTTTACCTAGTGTGACCATACCTTAAGCAGCATAACTCTAACCGTATGCTTTAAGACACCCCTCTTTTCTTTTTTAATTAATTTTTGCAATGCATGCTTTTGCATGTGCAACGTTAACTCTTAGTTGATCTAACTGCTTTTAATATATCTTATTCAGGTATGTCACAGTTGTTCTTGAAAACGAAGGCGAACACAAAATTTATAAATTCTCAGCAGAGGCAAACTATATATGAAAAAGAGTAATACAACTTTTCTTTTGGTAAATATGGCATAAGGTTTTTCTCGTGAGACATATAACCAAAAAAAATTCAAAAATTATGAGTTGTTCCCCAACTTTTAAGAAAATATATGACTGAGCATATATTTTTCGTAAGAATCTTTGTATATTATTTTAAATTTTCTTTTATAACTTACCAACTAAAGTTAAATTTATCCTATAATTACGAGTTGGAAAATTAAAAAAATCTACTCTACAACGATAAACACCGCCATCCGTTGGCTTAACATCCCGTATTTGTAGACGTGAATCCTTGGGATTATCACCAATCGAAAAGAACAAACGCTGTCCCAAATCGCTAGCTATGGCAGAGTGTGGTGCTAATTTGACATTTCCTCCACGCGAATCCAAACTAAAAGAAAAAGTAAAAAATTTATTATTTTACAAATATCTAGTAAAAGAAATAATTAAAAAATTAATTATGAAAATAAATCTAAGCTAAAATAGGAAAAAGTATTTGTTGCTTTTGTATACACCATTTTTAACAAAAATTTTAACTAGTTCACATATTATACATATGTTTTTAGATTTGAGTATGTATGTGTGCGTGTGTGTGTTTGTGCACATGTTTATTATGTATTTAGCTTTTCATGTGTACTTAACGAACGTTTGAGTGCTCTTGTGTGCATTTTCCTGTGCGTGTATACAATGAATTACTGCAATTTGTTTTGGTTGTATGCTTGTGTGTGTGTGTTTTGCCGCTGTTATATTTTGCCAGAATTTGTTGTTGCAACTATTTGATGAACGTTTTTGATTTTAATTTGTTTCTTTGTTTACAACTAGTTTTTTTTCTTTTATTTTGCAAATTAATGTTTATGTCGTGCTTTTTGTAGCTTGTTATTATTGTTTCTATAGGCGAGTTAAATTTACTCTTAGAGCAAAATTAAATTTTTAAAATTTAAAAAAAAAAATAATAGGAAAATATGACCTACCACTTCAGTAGAACACATTTTAGCAACATGCAAAACATTTCAGGTAAATGTCAAAAACAGTGATGGGCTTGATTATAGAACAAAAAGTTACAGAGGAATTCAAAGGTACTAAGAAACTATGCACTCAGGAAAAAGCCGCAACTTAAAAATAAAAACGCGTCTGATTATCTCAATAATCTTTAATATAATAGAAAATGTATATTGAAATACTTTAAAATAAATAAAATTATTAAATTAATGCTGTAAATTAATATTATTCTATATTGAAATAAGAAATTTCAACACGACTAGGCTTTTGTTAATGTTTCTTATTAATCCAATATGGTTATTATTGATTTTAAGCTGTTTTTTCTCTGTGTGTACGTTCGTACATAAGGAATTCCAATTCCAGCTTAAACTTTTCTACAACTTTTTTTTAACCGGAAAAATTTTTAGTAATGACCTAATTATGCTAAATTTCATATCATTCTGTACAAATGTAAATTATTGTAACAACCATTAGCAGAATGGAACAGCATACCCTTTCCAAGGCCGACACATCTGCATCATCAGCGTTTTTCTATATAGTGCAATGTGTGTGGTATCAATTGTATATATCTACACATGTTTCAATGCAATATTTGTGTTAAGTTGAACAAAACCCAGTTAATTCACAGATATGTGCATGATTAGTAAAAAAAAACAAACAACACTACGGTACAACTGCTGGAAATTATTGATGTTAAAATTTGAGTTTTGATGACATAAAAAGCTTTCAACAAATTGGAGCACGATTGATCAAAACTATTCTCACAGTCCATTTGCATTTAAAAATATGTAATATGGCTGAAGTTTACACCAATTGACAGCACACACAACGAACCAAACACACGAACATTGATGATGGCGGCCTTCAAAAACAGCATAGTGTTCCGTTCTGCTACTGGTTGTTATAATAGTTTGCACTTAACCTAGGTGAAATTCATTGCTTCAGAAGTATCACATTTTATTTGACTTCCTTAAAAGTAAAAACTTTACCCTTAACAACACCAAAAAAAAGAAACAAAAGTAAGTTTGAACCAAAATTATACTTCGATTTGATTTTGTTTGTGGAGTAAAATACAGTTGAAAATTTTTTTTCGTGTTATGTTCGAATATTTTTTTTCAAATATATTAAGTTGTCTGTTACATTCTTTTTATTTTATGCTATATTTTTTACCACTGATGTTTGCATAATACTCTGTTTACCAAAACGGTCACTTTCATAATATACGTTTTTATTTCACTTAAATAGCAGTAATTGTTGCAGTGAATATTAAAAAAAATTAGAGCATTTTAGATGGGTGTTGTACAAATTTTTTGTTTGCAAAACTTCAATTACGTTCTCGCTAAATGACGCTATTAGCGTTTTTTACTTCAAGGTTTTTGAATGTGGCAATTTTTGAATTTTAAAGTAATAGAGGTTATTACTAAAATGACTGAAAATAACAAACAAAAATTCTAAACAAGAAAAATATATTTAAAAAAAACTTAAGCCAACTGCCAAAAAGGCACTTAAAGCTTAAAAAATTTAATAAATCAGTGATGGTAAGAAATCTAGGCTGATTCAGACTCAAACCAACTCTCGCATTCTACTTGCTTTGAAGACAAGACAACACCATTAGCCTTTTCAAGTTGGCATCACATGTATTAATATTTATTATATAAACTTTCTAAGCCAATTAACCTTTTTAAATTAATTTAATATAATTTTCATTTTATTCTTCCCAACATGTCAATTGTTGTCTTTTATTTTAATCAATAATCAGTTGATTTTTAGTTTTTTTTACAATTTATTTTTTGATTAATTTTGCAATCCGCATGATTGATATCATTTTACAAGATTAAAAAATTTCCTGACTGATTCCGACAAATTGATGATTAAAATTTTTTTTATCTTTTCTGTGTATTGAGCCGCAACTGTCATGAAATTAATTCTCCACAAAAACTATTTCATGCTGTAGTTTTTTTATGAATACGATTTTCATTGTTACATGATTATGTTTCCTTTGAAATTTAAATTTTTTCGTACACGCTATTTCCAACTCATTTACATTTTTTTATTATTATTTTAAATCTAGTTTGTCTTCCCTTCAAATCATGTGAGTATAATAATAACGGCGTTAAATTGTAATAGCTGGTAATTAAATATTTTACATTTCTAATGATTTTCGCAGCAGTAAAAACATGCAACACTAAACTCAAGTTGGCACTTTAAAGCAAGCACGAATAAATTGTAAAATATTTAGGGAAAAATTGTGTTTTAATTTTTTTATGTGGAGTTGAAAAAAAAATTCAAAGCAAGTATTGCAAAAATTTTCACTCATGTAGCAGCTGTAGGTAAAAGGTACAAACTCTAGAAAAGCTTTATGAAACCATATTTAACGCTTTGCAGGGAAAACCTGTTAAAAGCAATTAACATTTATTGTATGAGGCTTTCTAAAAATTCCAACATTTTGTGATAATAAATGGCAAATTACATTATTTGTTAAGCAAAAACTAGGGTGCAAAAATAGTCGTTATAAATAATTTGAATATCCGTTCCAGTTTACTACAGGCAATTACATCAATGGAAAATGAAGCAAAAGCTTTAGTCTTATTGAATTTAAGTGGCTTTAAAATTAAAGAGCAAACATTTGCACAATAATATATAAAAACTACTAGAGATTTATTTGCAACAAACAAACGAAGAAACAAAAATCTCATCATAGTTAATCCTTAAGCGTTTTTAAATTGTTTTTTCTCGGTATACTTGTTATAACTATCCAGTTCTATGTCTCTTGTCTAATGTTTTATTCTCTTGTATAATTGACATTTTCTGATTTAGATAACAATCTCCTACTTTTCTAGTCTTAAATAGGTCATCACAGATAATATAAAGTAAAAAGTAAAAAAAGTAATAAAAATAATAGCATGTGAAAAGAAAAACACCATAAAAATCATAACAAAATACAAAAAAAATTAACAGAACGAAGAAAAAAATTAAAACTAAACAGTAAACCTGAGATTTTATTCTACGAAACAATTGAGGATTTACACGTCAAGTGGCAATTTGCAACAGTTTATACCATACAGTTGTGAGTACAGCATTTGATATAGAAAAATGCAACAGTATAAGGAAAGAAGGAAACAAAAAAATAACGTCAGTCAACTCATCATACATAGCAAGAGTTTCTAAAACGGAAGGAAACTCCCAACATCTAAGTTTAGAATGTATAAGTAGACATTTTAAACGTAAGCCACCATATTTACCACAAAGTGGATTATAATGATGGCACTCCCCCATTTCGCTCATTCTTTTGCAAGCATTGAAAGACAGACACAGACTGTAAATAACACCGTTATTAAAGTTGAAGTGCAAAATATAACAACGAAACAAATAATGCAAATTATAATAAATATGAAAGCAATAACAAAAAATTATAAGTAAATGAAAATAAAAAATAAAGTTTTTTAAAGTCATGCTAAACAACCGCTTATGCCCACTTTAATTTTAAAATAAATTTTATTTGTGACAAGTACTAGTGTTAACAAAAATGACAATTTAACTTTGAAGATTATTTGAAAAATAACATTTTTTGTTTGTGGCATTACTAACACCTACAGAATTTTAGAAACAAAAAAAAAACTTGTTACTCTCTAAGCACCATTAATTTAACTTAAAGTTAGTTAAAAGTAGGATTTTATCGGACGTATAAAAAGTTTTCTATCAGTACAATTTTAGCTTAACCTAAAGTGAGCGCTAAGATAAAGGCAAATGTATCCTTAAATAATAATAAAATAACGAATAGCGTTTTATACGTCCAACAAAATCCTACTTAACTATCTTTAAGTTGTAATGATTGCCCTAAAAGATATAAAAACAACTACGGAATAAGCTACTCGCAAAAACTTTTGATATCATAGATTAAGATCAAGAATTTTAATTTGTTGTTGGTTAAGCACATCTAGATGCACTCATCAGTAAACTTACACCAACATACGAGTATGCTTGAGAAAAAACTTTAAAAAGCTTCATATATATCAAGGCGAATTCATTTTAGTTAATTTCAACTGATCGCCACACATAATTTCAATATTTGTTAGATGTCTTCAACACAAATTTTTCACAATTTCTTTTTAATCAAAAGCAAATCAAATTTATATAAAAAAATAATAAATTTAAATAAGAGAAATTTATTATTCTAAAGCCTGATACTCTGTTCAACATTTCACGTGAAATGCTGTCAAAATACATATAAAAAAAATTTACACGAATTGTTCATGAAAAAATGTTGCAAAAATAGTACTCTGTTTATATTGGAAAAACATATGAAATGTATCTTCAACATTTTAATTGTTCGTACGAAATAAGATAGGTGGCACTTATTTCGTGTGGAATTTACAACAAACACATGGGGCGTTTTTAAAAACATAAGAAATTGTAGCATAGTTACAGGGCTAATTAATATTTTTTACATGTAACATTTTTCGCATGAAATAATCAATGTTGCTCAATATTTTTCACAAATTTGAACTATTTGCTATGTGATAAAGCTTATTGAAAAATTTGTATGGACATCCAACGAATATTAAAATTACAAGCTGAGAAATTGTGATTGCAACCTAGTTTGGATTCGTCTTGATCAAAGGTATACATTTCTCAAAGTGAATTGAGTCAAGTATATCATACCAAGGCAAACTCATGTAAGGTATACTCAGCTCAATTCGCTTTGCAAAATTTTTTATGTCAAAACAAATGTACTGAAAAATTTGGGTTGACATCCAATGTATATTCAAATTACAAGCGGTGAAAATAGTCACCTGGAGCCAGCTAGTATGGATTCGCCTTATAAGAATTTGTCTTGACATGCACTGTTGCGAGATTTGCCTATTTATATTTATCGAAAACAATGACAAAGTGATATTTAAAGATTTTTGGGCGTAAAATTAAAACTTTTTTCATCGCCAACGCTTACATCACTTTTAAGATCGTGCAGAAATGTCATTTGGCTTTTTTTTTTTAAATTACAAAAAAAAAATCTTTACAAGAGAAATGAGGACATACATACGTAAAGAAAAGAAAAAAATGTTAAATAATTCCTTGACCATTATTTAAAGATATCAATTGACTAGTTTTTAAATAATACACCCAGATCCAAAGCGAAAATTTGTGCCAAAAGAGATTGTCTTGAGAAGCGAAACATTAATGTTTGCTGTTATTTTAAGTACACGCAAAGTTCTTAATAGCAAAATCTTAGCTTAAGACATATGCTACTATTTATAAAAACCGTCAGAAAAAAATTTTATTAAACAAAAAACTCCTCAAAGGTTCTTCTTTAAGCGTAAGTTGATGATTTATTTTAATGCAAAGGCATTTATATTTTTATTTGCATAACTTTATTGAAGGAATTAAAAATACATATACAAGCAGCAAAGCTTTTAGTAATTTACAGCTGGTTTTGAATAAACGAAAGCATCCATCTTTTTTATTTAAACAACAAAGTGATTTTCAATATATAGTATACAATTTGCTATGACAGTGAAGCGATATTTTAAAATTTCATAAGATTATATCAGCCTTACTTATAAAAATTATTAAGGCTTTATAAAGGTTTATTAAGACAAATTTTTATACAAAATTTTTCTTAATAAGTTTTTTAAATAAGGCTGTATATATAACAAATAAATTTTATAAATTATAGTATATTATGCAGTATTCTAACAAAGCAAAATTAAATAAACAATAAACTATTATTTTTCTTTTGAATAACTTTGGTTTAGGAAAAACACCTAGAACGAAAAAAGAATTAAAATAAAACTACTAATAAATAGATAATAAAGGCTTAATAAAAAGCATTAATAATTTTTATAAATAAGGCTGTTAGAAATAAGAAATTACAAAAATAAATAAAATAAAATAAGCAAAAAATTAAAATAAATAAAATACGGGTGACGTTGACTGAAATAGTTAGCACAAAATCGAAGGTCCTGGGTTTGAGCCCGTTTTTTAAAGTCATTGAATAACAACAACCCACAGTTTTGTGGTATTCAATAGTATCCCTTTGTATCAGTTTCTGTAGGAAACTTCAAGTGATGAAGGGAAAGACACTAGTCACTAAACTATTCCTGCTTCGGGGGATATCCTAAAGTGACATCAGAGCGCTCTCCTTCGTCGGTATTGTGTAGCGAAATAATCGGCGAGGTAATATAATTAGTAACAATAATACTTAACACATCTTTACAATTTAAATATGCCTTATTGACAATATTAAAAAAAAAAGGTACAAAAAGCAGAGTTTTAAAAGAGTGAAGCTTTCCTTTATCCTTCACCAGCTGTTTTCCCTATCATTATACCTTTTTTTTCTTTGCCTGAATGTTGCTTTTCTTAACAAAAAAATGATAATCACGTTTATAAACGCAATATATCGCCACTTTCAGAGCTCAAGGTGTATGTCAAGTTTCGTAAGAATTGGTCAAGTAAAAGAAGGTGAAATATAATATTAAGTGTTAGTGGGCATGGTCCCACACACTTGTTAAAACAAAAGATTAACCCGTTCTTAGATCCCAAACTCTTTGCTTAATTTCGTGGGAACAGAATAAGTATGAGTTAACAATTATAACCGCCCATTTCATTATATGCAACATAATGATATTTTTAGAGCTCAAGGTATGTCAATTGTGGTAAGAATTGCTTAGGTAGACGTGCCTCAAGCCATTTTTAAAAATTGAGATCGTGCCATTATTAAAGTAGGAGTGTTTGGTAAATTTTTGAGCACTGTGATAGGTAAAAATTATCTGAAATGAAAGGAAACAATTTAATGGTATTATTCCAGCCCACTTTTTGGAACCAAATAGAAGCTCCAAATTTTAAGATAAAAAAATAATTTTTAAAATCAGTTAAAAAATTATGAAGCTGTAAAATAATATACAGAAAAAAATTAATTGTCGAATTGATTAGCTCCTCCTTTTTTAGGGCGGTTAAATATCTTTCCAAATTATTAATTCCTTCTTCGAAAAGTAAATAAAATTTGATGTTCAATTAGAATTTTGTTTGCCCTGAAAGTGAATTTTTTAAACATTAGCTTAACTGAAAAATATTTTCACTTTAAATATTATCTCTTTTGCAGCAAAATCAGTTTCATTTCACTCAAGCAAATTCTCTTTAGAATTAGATTAGTTTACACTGCTCTAGGTCATTTGCTTAACATGCTACAGAGTTTTGAGCTTGGTTATTAAAAACCAGCAACTGTTTAACAAATTTGTCCAAAAGCAAGCAATTTCTTTTTTTTTCATTGAATTCTTTTGTGAATGAAAATTTTCTAAAGCCAAAACTACAGCGAACGAATTTTTGTAAGGTATCTTCTCGTTTTTTGTTTTCTATGTCCTGCGGCTTAATCCTTTCTATTACTGTAAAGCCCTTTTTAATTATTATGGCCCAAATGATTGCTTAAAGTCACAAAAAGTAATATGTTAAAAAAAATAAAAGAAAAGAAATATATAACAGCGAAAGAAAATAGTGCTAAATACAAGGGCAGAGCAACTAATATTTTATACGCTTACGAAAACAGGAAAAATTACCAACAACATCACATTAATACTAAAGTAGGAAACAAATTAAATGAACCATAAAGTAAATTTCTAAACAAGAACCCACAAAACAAATTGTCAACATGAACGAAAATTTGATGTTGCCAACCAAGTCATAAAACATACATACACACACACAAACAGATATTTAATACTTCTGTTTAGGTGGAAAAAAGTAAAAATTTTAACAAGCACTCCAGTTGCAAGCAACAACATGAGGTAAGTGTTCACATAAACCAACACAAGCCAAAGAAAAGCCATACAACACAATGGAAAAGCAGTTAGTAAAAGTTTAACTTTATTTATGTGCTTGTGTATGCTTGTGTGTGTTTGTGCATTGCTTTTCAATTCTAAAGCTCTTTCACTCTACTGCTACGTGCATTTCGCTTTAAAGAATAGATGAAAAGGGATTCGGTAGTGGACGTTAAATAAAACCACGTAAATATAGTTTTAACCAACACTGCAAAACCCAACACAGGCATGAGTAACAACCAAGACCGTTTACATGCACGCTGTCACACACACACACACATATATACACACATAGCATGTTTTCAGAAAGAACTACTAGCAACTGCAATACATTTGAAAAGCTGTTAGCAGTAAACCTTCTAAACAAAAATTCTTTCTGTGTTTTTGACTGCATAAAAGAGTTTAACTAAAGGACACTCATAGAAAGTACATTTTACAACGTTTAATATTTTAACGTGGAATTTGCTGGTTCTTGGTTATGACGGTAGACATTGTTGGTTGCTTTTGACGTTGGGACATACCCACACATTTTGTATTTAGTAGCTGGTTTAAATTGTTTTTTAAATTTCGTAAAATATTTATGAAACTTTTTCAACCACTTGAGCAGATTCTTGTCGAAAAAGTGAAAAATCAATTTCCTTTTGAAATTGATATCCTTTATTGCAGTAAGTGTATGTGTTAACAGTAATCACTGGGGTCCAAAAGAGACATTAAGTGAGGAAAAAATGATTTCAAGTATATACGAGTACATATAGAGACGCTGAGGCAGTAAATAGGGAAATACAAATTTAATTTAATTTTGTGAACTTTATAATACTTATTTTGAAATAAATTAAAATAAAAGCTTGCGCCAAATAAAGCAGAGTTTATTAAAGATATTGTAGATTAAAAATTTAAATTTCTTTGCATTTTGCCATTTAGCGAACTTAGTTCTTATCGCAAATAACTTTACGAGTACAGAAAAAATGATTGCCAAAAAATTTATAAACAAATGTTTGTTTGAAATAAAATTTAGTTTCAGTAAATATTTTTTTGTGTTCCAGTAAATTGTTTGTTCCAAAATTTTTTTTTCTGCTCTGGCCACGTCCTTTTGTCGGCATTTTCAAAATAAACAATAACTGGAGTACAGCAGCACGTTGTACGCATCAACTTACTTGAACCCCTAGTGACTTGATAAACACCCACACTCTTTTTAAATTATAAATTCTCTTAGTTGTACTTTATTAAATTTTAATTTTTGCAAAAATATTATCAGAATTTACAAAAATATTTGTAGGACCTCATTCACACAAAATATTTACTGATTCCATGAGTTTGGTTACTGAAAATAAAATAATGGTTGGTTTTATTATTATTGTTCAAACTTCATTTGCTTCTATATTTATGATTTGATTACGCTAAAGTACGTATTGCTTTGTAACTCATCTTCCATACAGTGAAACATTGGCTATGAAATATTTTTGATTTTTCTTTTGAAACTGTATTCGTGTCCACACTGTAAGGTTTTGTTTTGCAGCTTAATACATTTTCACATATATTTCTCATGAGAATGAGATGAGAATGACGTACTCAAAAAAAAAGCTGCATGTACATGAAACAATGCACTCCTTTCCATTACTCTTTTCTTGTTCATCAACAAATGTTTCACTGTATGGACTGTATGAGGGACTATGACAAAAACAAGTTTGTGTTTTTTTTTGAAAGTTAGAATGAACAATATTGTAGCTTTTAATGAAATATAACGGCCAATGTTTGTTTTTTATACTTATGCAGGCCACACACCCAGCGACCATTGCACAGTGGGAGATTAGGCAAAAAAATGATATAATTCTGCAATTTTGTAAACAATTGCTATAAAATTTCATACAGCATTTGAGTAAGTATTATACAGCTTAAAAATAATTAAGAGGTCTTGGGAAAAATGATGCTATAAAATTTTTATTTACCAATATTTTCGGCTGGAAATTCTCACTTTCGTTAAAAATTATATGATAAATTTTATTAAAATATAAAAATTAAAATTTGCGTCTAATTTCCTGGCAATTCCCAAAAAAATTTCGATAAATACATAACATGAAATTTTTCAGTACTTTGACTGTATTTTTTTACTTTTCACCGGGCGCAGATAATATTTTTGAAAATATTTAAAAACATATCATGCCTTAAATGATAAATTTTTTAATTTCACCTTCAGAGTATGAGGAACAAGGCAATTAACTCGATATTTATAAGGAAAATAGGTCTGTTTCAAAACGATCCGGTTGCTTCAGTAGCCAAAATTTTTAATCAAAATTTCTGTTTGATATTTGTTATGAATTTAAATTTCAAATAAATAAAAAAATGGGTTTAGTACATTTTAAGTTTTTTTTCATAATTACAAAATAATTATGAAATTTTTTTCTCCAAAAAAACGGAAAATACTTACTTTCCATTGTCTTTTATTGTGTCAACCGTTGCGCGTCTGTCCCTTAAATATGAGTTTGAAAATAGTCCCACATTATCGCACAATCTAATTCACGTGATTATAGCATGTGGCACCGTCTTGCTGAAATCACATGTAAACCAAGTACAGCCCTTCCATTTTTAGCCAAAAAAAAAGCTAACAGCAGTCCAATTGCTGCGAGTGGCACCTAATTGATAATTCACGGTCATCAATAACAATGGCGGATACAGCTGCAATATTTCGTTCGTTCCGCAGTCTACTTCTGCGTGTCGGTGATTTATTTGTTTGATAATGTAATTTTGGTTTGAAATTTAATCACAAGATTCTGAATAGCTGCTTCATAAGAACATCCAAACTGGCCATAAAATGGAAAAAGTACACGGATTCATTTTCTTAACCGAGCATGAATTTTGATAATAAAATTTAATAATGTGCAAACGTTGTTCATTTGTAAGAAGATTCACGGTTAAATTATAGATCAAACTCAACATGTCTAACAATAAAATGGTACACGAAAACAGCTGAGTTGCCAAAAACAGGGTTGCTTAAAAGAAAGTTTCTAAGAAATCACCCTTTATTTGAAACATTTTGTTTTATATCCATAAAAAGTTAACGCCAATTCGTTCCAGATTTGTATTCTTCATTAGTTAAAATTTTATTTCTTTTAGCTCAAAAACTATACGACACTTTGTACTAGATCTGTATAACTTTCCAAACAATCAAATTGCTTTTAATCCTTTGAACAACAAAAACACAACTTAAACGATCTTAAAGTGTTTAGCCTGCATTACTACTGTTACGATGTTATTTTATTATGACTTTAAAAGCTATTGTTAAAACTAAATTTTGGATTATTTGAACATTTTCTCTGATCCTTTGAATTTGAAATATCCAGAGTCCACTGTATAAGGAAAAACAAATTGTAACTTTAACTCAGAATTTAATTACTAAAAAGCTTTTAATATTAACACAGCAAATTAAAGTGCTTCATGAAAAATAAATTTCATTCCTTAAAAAAAAAATTATTAAATTCCAAACAACACTGCTTGTTATACTTTTATTGCATTCTGTAGAACAGAAAATGGACGTAAAGACTTGTAATGTGTTTTACTTGTACATGTTTTTAATACGTGTTTTAATTCATTATTATATTTTCAGTAAAAACTATTTAAATGCATGCGGGTACTTTTTATATATAACTTAAGGTATGTGATGTAAGAAAAATAATAATAATAATAAAGAAAACATGAACATATTTATTTATTTACCTGTAGAGTGGAATTCCCGTTGTATCTTTGAACCACAGCAACAGCTTTACAGAGTCCTGAGGAGAGGGTGGCGTGAGATCGCAAGGTAAATCTACGCTTTTGCCCACTGCTGCCCAGACCAGACGTGCAGGAACTATAAAAGCAAATAAAAGAAGAAAAAAAAGTACATATAAAATATATGCCACAACAAAATATTAATAAATGCTGACAAGCACTTGAAAAGTGTACGCGCACAAAGAGTGTGAACAGAAAGGATAATAAAATTTATATTAAATCAAGGATATTAGTTTGATTTCATTATTGATTCAAAATACGCACGCACACACACACACATACGCGCACACACACACTCACAGAACGAAAGACCATATTTCATATATTACAAGAAAAACAGCCCAGCACTAACACACCATCTGATAATGGACAGTTATAAAATGAAATCATGCTGCCATCCTTCCGCCATTTAAAGTTGAAGCTGCATTTCCTATGAATTCTTCATACAGAGTCACGTTAAAGGTCTTACATACAATTCAATTTAAAACAAACAAAAAAAATCCCTTAAGGAAGCTTCGCTTTTATTTTCAACATTTATGATGTATTTTCTATGGTTTCCTTTTTAATTTCTTGCCATTTCTTTACTCGTTAATTTAACAAAATAAAAAAAGTAACACTCAGTAACAAGAAAATACATTATGGCTTCAATGGTTATAGTTTTTTGTTTGTTGTTCGATTGTTTATAAAATTTTAGAGATGGTGATTATGAACAGAAGGATGTTGCCAAGTGCTGTTAACGGAAGTAGGTGGAGTATGATTGTATTATTATGATTGTAAATATGTTTTCATATTTATTTGTTTGAATTGAAAGCAACACAATTTCCTTTATTGTTATTTTTTTCCTTTTAATTTATATTCTTTTTTTTTTTTTGCTATACAACATATTTTTATAAGTTTTTCCCCAAAGAACACATACAACTGTTGCTTTCTTTTCATGACTTCCGTTGCCGGTTGTTATAAAAACTCGAACAGACAGACAGCCACTTCCAGAAAAAGCTACCAGATGATGAAAGAGATAATATTTATGGATTTTCAACATGTTGAGTTTATTTAATATTTCGCATTATCTTAATATTTAAGATAGTAAATTCCCAGCAAAAAATAAGAAATTAAAAAAATTAAGTTAGGAAAAGATGCACTGATTCAAACTGTGATGAAATATGCTTGCTTTAAACGTTAGCTGGTTGTTGCAGCACATGTATTCAAATCTAAATAAATCCCTTTAGATTATTCTGTAACCCATGTTCTTGGGACTTAAAGTCAAGCTCTCTACACAGTGGGCTGATATCTAGTTAGTTACATATGTAAATGGTAGGACTTTTTTTTGTACATATCGCTCATTTTCAAATTTTTGATTTAATGATGCAGAATTATTCCTAACATTGTTATTCATAGTTTGCAAAAATTTCATACAAACATCTTGCGTACTTAACTTTTGAGAGAAAAATATTTTTTTCCATTAAGTTCTGCTTAAATTGTAAACTTTAAAATGGTTTTCTGCAAAATTATTTTTTTTTAGTTTTGACGTGTTAATGTACTTAATATCAAGGGCACCCGATATTTAATTACATGTCTTTTTGCAGGGCATATTTTTGATATAATTGGCTATTAAATTTAATGCAGCAAGTTTTAAAAATTATAAAAATCTCTGAAACACTGTTTCAATGGGAAGTAGCAAATGTTTTGCTGGGTTATTATTATAACTTCTTGATTTTCATTTTATTTCCGACTGCTTTATGTGACGCATAAAATTTCATTAGCGTATTTAATATTCGCAGTGGCTTTAATTTAATTTTTTCCTTTCATCTTGTTCGTCTGCTAATTTGTTGAAACGTGTTCATTGGTGTTTCTCCCATTAAAGAGCTTCATACACAAAGAATTAGGATGTTTAATTTGTTATCCGTTTCAATTTTGTTTTAAAATTAACATGAATTTTTTTATTGCAATTCATTTTTTTTTAATTTAAATTTACAGCAATATAGGCCTTTAACATGAAAACATTCTTTCAGCAATTTGTTTTTCAAGGCAGCAATAATAAAATATGAGAGCTTGTTTTTGTTTTCACTAAAATAAGTGTATTCTTTGAACATCGTTCACTTATCAATATACAAACTCTACTACTTCCAAAATATCAATATGTACACTCAAGGAAAGAACGTGTCACATTAATTCAATCATTTTCAATATAATAGAAAGTGTATGTTGAAGTACTTAAAAATAAACTAAATTAATATCATGATAATATTGTACATATATTTATTTATAAAAAAATTTTTGTTTTAAAAGAAATTTTGGAAAAGAAGCCAGAAACATACTAAAGATCAAATTTACTCAAGATTATGAAAATCACTTAGAATTCACTGAATATGGATCAATTTAAAAATAGAAAATGATGTAAAAATCTATAGAAATTATCCAGATTTGCAATACTTCAGGAGCACGTACATACGTATATAAAGCAGAAGTCTACATCAATCTAGCAAAAAAATACACATTACCATTAGAACTACTTGCCATATATTGACTTACTTTTCTAATTACCAAATTTGATTACTCGCTTATAAACTACATTAGCTAAAATTTAAAAAATTTATGTAAAAGTTGCTAAATGAGGAGAATGTTGTTTTTATATCAAATAGATTACGTGAACAAGTTGGCAAATAAAAAAAGCAAGTACTACTCAAGATTTGATTATTTTAGTCTTACGTCTTGTTAAAATCATTAAGTTGGTAATCCAGGAAGAAGATCTTCCACCAAAAAATGCTTAATAACAAACCCGATTACCTTTTTTGCAATTTTTTGCTGGGTAATTATCACATGTAATTTGGCTTAAAAAGTGATACAAACTTTATCCCGTTAAAATCATAAATTTAGAATCAAATGAAGTTCGAACAATAATAATTAAAAATTAACATAAAAATTTAAACTTTATATTAAGTTACATCAACTGACATCACACACAATGAACCACACACAAAAGAACCCTGACGATAAGGGTTTAGTAGCCTTCGAAAAAAACTAGTTGTTCCATTCAACTATGTGTTAGTCAGAATATTTACAACTAACTTTAGCATTATTTGTGTTCAGTAATAATTATCATATGTAATTAGGCTTAAAAACGATGATAACTTTAGCCCGTTAAAATCCTAAATATAGAAACAAATGAAGTTCGAACAATAATAATTAAAATATATAAAATTTTATTTCTATTATTAAGGATATTTTTTAAATATCTTAAGTATGTGCTAAGTTTTTTCATAAGCTCTTAATAATTTTGCTGTTGAATAAATATTTGTATTATTTTTTCTTAGTCTGCTAAAAAATTTCTCCAGCAGGAGAAACGTAATTTATATAAACGGTGCTTAACATCCCAGTAAAAAAAGATACTCCAAAAAAGTCATGAAAATGTAGAGTTTGCGATGCGGAAGTAGTGAAAATTTCAATCCGATCTAATGATTTTTACATAGGGTTGTCATTGCAAGAAGTTCTCTCGATATTAAGAAAAATTCCCTTTTTTGTGTTCTATGATAATATTTTCATCTAGGAAAAAGGGTAAATAGTTACCTATTTTAACAATCCGTTTCTTTTTATACGAATTTAATCCCGAAATAGTGTTTTCATGTAAATTGAAGCAAATAACTTCTAAATTTTAGACCAAAATTAGTTCATAAATTTCTTTAAATTTTTTTTTAATTCTGGTGAGTATTTTCCAACACTATGGAGGAGTTCTACATGATTTTTTTGCTCACTCTCGGCAAATTAAAAATATCGATTTTTTGGAAGCAATGAAAATGTAGTTCCACTAGAATGACTTCCATTTTTTTTCACTGGAATATAAAACTACAAAATTCTTAATATATTAAATTCTTTACCTCAAATAATTATGCGTCTGTATGTCTTATATAAATATTTTATTCTTTTTAGCATTTGCGAGTATTATTTTAAATAAGATTTACATGTAATATTTTTTATTAAAATATTTTAAGGAGCTGGTCAAACTAGGTACAACTGCCTTGCATAAAAGTTTGTCAACAGTAGGATTTTTAAGAAGTTTAGAAACTCTAACATGGTAAGTTTACCAGCATCTCATTCAAAGGACCATTAGCAAGTTCTTATAAGCAATTTTTATTTTTCTAAAAAAAATATATACATATATACGAAAAATTAATGCCACACAATTTTAAATAAGTCTTTGTCACACTATTTTTTTAAATGCTCTTCGTGCTTTAAAAAGGTTTAACAGAATATTTAAGACAATTCTTGATAAAACAATTTATTGCTCATAATTGTCTGGTTGCATTTAAAAGTCTTAAATAAATAGTATCTAAAGCTTTGCAATTAAAAAAAATCGTCACTCTAAATCTCAACTACCTCAACAACTGTCTGTATTGCAATAGCAAAAAGGAAAAAAGAAATAAATTTCACTAAGCATTTGCATTTGTAGGAGTTGAGAGTGTTAACTTGTTTTATTTAATTTGCTAATTGAGTTTGTGTTTAAATACATTTGCTCGCTCTGTGAAAAAAAGACAGTAACAACACAAGCACTCAATACAGAACAAGTAATACCTTTTCTAAAAATTGCATTTAGAGTTTTTTATGTGGACACGTCCTTGCTAAAGTTCTACTTGAATGTTGTGTTCATTATTAAACTTTAAAACACAGAAATTCTATAAACTTTTAGTTCTTTCGAATATCAAATTGTGTTCGTTTTTTTTTGCTCAGCTGTTGGCTCTTAATGCTTCATTAGACTAATGAAGCAACATTCAGTGGCATTCTACTGCTGCTGTTATCCTTGATTTTTAAAACAACATGAATCATCTCGAGTTTGTTTAAATAATATACGGTAAGCATACATATTTCAGATAAATATATAGACATACATATGTATGTCACAGAGAATTGAATGTGTTAAAAAGGTAGCTAATTTAAAAACGATACATTTTTAAAAATTTAATTTTTTTCAAGATACATATAATTGTCTCAGATAAGAATTCAAAAGATTTTGTATTTTGAAATATTAAAAGAAGACGTTTTGTAATTTGTGATGTGATTTTTGAAAAGAAATTTCATGAATTTTTACTTTTCTGTTTTGTAAAAATTTTGATAGTTTTTGAGGAATAACTAACACCAAATTTAATTGAAGATAATCTGAGAAACACTAGCAACATACATAGTGTTTTCGAAGGTCGCCACGCCGTAATCATCAGAGTTCTAGTGTTTGGTCAACTGTCCCAACAAAAATAAATTTGGTACAAGTAATCATTAAGACAAAAAGAAGCGCTTCTCTAAGAACGAAAAAGCACACAGAACATCCCCTCTGCCGAGGATGAAATAACGTAAGAGAATAAAGAAATTTAAGAAAAGCAATACGAAGCTGTTCGTATGTTAATACCAGAGTTAAGCAAAAGGCCGCACGTGGGCACTTCGTTATAAAAGCATATCCTATATGCATTCAGAAACGCATATCTGGAGACCTACCAAGTGGGACATCAGGAACAAAAAACATACGATACCAAGCATGTTGGTAAGGGAGAGTTTTGCTTTCTCCGTTTCTCCCTTAACAACCTGCTTCTAGGTAGACGCATATTATTGCTGGGTTTTGTGGTGTCAGTTATTACTAAGTTTTCAGTGCAAACATAATATGTCAATTGTTTTTATTCATCGGATTAAAATTTGCTTAAAGCTGTTTTGTAATCAGGGCTTAATTTTATCATCTCGAATTTACAATAGTCTTGCTACTTTAGACAAACTTTTTTTGTTTGTTGCTTTTAAGTATATTTATTTTTAATTTTTGCCACAAGTGCATATATATTAATTTTAGTTGGTTTTATTATTGTTTAAAGTTTAAATTTTTTTCTATATATATATGAGTCCATTATTATACATATTATTTCCGAATACTAGGTTTCCTTTTAATGTATTAATTAAAAGAAAAGACATACTATGTATATTTATTAATATATAAATAAGCAAAGAAATTCTGTAAAGTTTGCGAAGGTTTTTTCTTATTATTAATATTTTTTTTAAAGCATTAACGTTTTTCAGAAAAAATTTTTCCCATAATAAATAAGTACAGATGCACATTGTATGACTTTATTTTGAACTTTTTTATTTATGCAATATAAATCCACTTGCATAATCTTATGAAAAAATATTAAACGAAGTTATGGCATTATAAAATACATTTTACGGCATACTTAATCACATTTTATTTTCTGGCCTGCCTCAGTGCAGTAATTTGTTCACTAACTTTGAGTGAACTTTAGTGATTGCTCCCCTCTATCTCTTTCTGCACTTGGTTTAGTTTTTATTTTATTATGCCAAACGTGTTGCTGGCCATTAGTTAATAAATTAAGAGTCTTTAGTGCCACAAGTAAAATTACAGTTTTTAAAACAACCATCAACTGAAATAAATACATCACTTACATGCCTGTTTACAGTGTAGCCAGATGAAGGGATTATCACAATAAACTGGTTATTTTAAGTTCTGCTAGTAACAATCTGAAAATAAGTTTTTTTCATGTTAACAAATTGGGTCGATAGCTGCAACTAGTATCATCTGTAAAATACTTATAAATATGGCTTGGTCATTCATCATTTTCGAAGCAACTGAACAGCTGATGACACTAGATAAGACTAATTTCTCAAAGCTAATAATATATGACAGCTTAAAACCAGGTCATGGGTTCATTGTTTAAAAAATCTTATACATAGATATTTCCTGATTTTAATCTACGAAGAGCAGAAGTGCAACATAAAGTTCTTACGCCCAAAAAAAATTTAACTAAACTCAAGTAAATTTAACTTAACTTAAAGAAATTTGGGAATGATTTGGCTCCAAGGAAAATTTAACTTCATTCAAATATACAATTTTCATAAAAATTAGTAAAATAATATTCGTTCATAATCTAGAAACGAATAAGCTTTTACTAGAAATTAGTTAAAGTAGATTATTTACTGATCAGAAATTCCCACACATAAGTAAATTTGTTACTACAGTTTATTATTTTTCTCCTCAAAACAAGTAAATTTTTCTTAACCTGAAGTATATGGTGTTACTCATACTATTGAAATCTTTTCTAAATTAAAGTATAGTTTGCATTTAATACAAGGAAAGGGCTTTAAATTTGAGTGGTAATTTTAACTTAAAATAAGTAAAATATAGTTGGAATGAAGCTAACAATTCCTATATTTAAGTAAGTTTTCTTAATATTTAGTTCAAAGCTTTCATACTTTAAGTTTATTTGTCGTAATTTCTATAACTTTTGTATTTCTTTTAAGAATAAACAACTGAAATTCAAGTAAATTTTTCTTAGCTGCAGTTAAAATTATATAGTTTTACTAAAAATTTCTTTCAAATGATTTTACAACATATACTCAAAATAAGGAAACATTTATTAATAAAAAAGAAGAAATTCTAAATTCTAGTACAAAACGTATACTTAATTTCAGTACCAATTGCTCTTCGTTAAAAATAATTAGAATTTTTTCAATTCAAAAAATGCATGTCATATCGTCGGTTGGTTACTGGTTTGATGTGTGGAACATTTAAAAAAAATTAATTATTGATTGATTATGTATGAATAATGTGTCCTCTTTCCAAATTCGTTATAAATTTTCCGATATCTTGAATATATTGGGAGATATAGAGCTGCAATATTGCGTCATTTCTGCAATTGTTGAACATTTAAAAAATTGTTTTACCGCAATCGAAAATTTTTAAGATATCTTGCACATTTCCAACGTAAAAGTATTAATATTGTTATTCGCAATTGGTATGATGCATACCAATGTATATTCTACTCAAAGAACGTGAATCAAATCAAAGTACGAGTACAAAAATTTTATTATTGTATTATGTTTTAATCAAATGAATATATTTTTTATTAATAAAATTTATTTTATTAAATATATTGAAACTCCCTTTCATTTCTGCCGTTTTTTTCCACTAAAAGTCATGTTATATGAATAAAATTTATATTTTCTATAAAGTAGACATACTTTAATATAAAAAGTAGTTTAACCTACTTGAAAGGCGGTGAAAAATAGTGTTGTTATAATTGATACATGCGTTGACAAAGATTTTTGTCATTTTATATTTAAATCCAAATAACTTTTCATTTGGATGTAAAAAGATTATCAACTTTACTTACTTTTATTATTAACAAAAAATTCCATCGTGTGTTTTTATGAAATTAATGAACTAAACATTCTTCATCATACTTGAAGTAGATAATTTCCAAAACAAAGCTTGAAATAAAAAGTCATTTTAAAATACAAATACAATACATGTACACAGAAAAAAGTGTTCACCAATTAATATTTTCAATTAAGAATTTAATTATATTAATTAAATTTTTAATTGTATTAATTAATTTGACTGGAAAAACTTAATTGATATTATCAAATTGTTTGTAGGTGAAAATTTAATTAATTTTGTAATTGATACTACAAATATTTTAGTTAATATTACAAAATCATTCATATTACTTTTTTGTGTGTACATTACATTTTTTATTATTTTTAATTTTATGTAAAAAATATTTATCATATAAATTAATATGTAACTCTTGCTTGATATATCACTTGCTAATATATAAGTTGCTTATCGTCAAGGAAAACTAAATTTAGGCTTTGACCAAAACTGTTCAGCCTTTTTTTCTTGGTTAATTGACAGTTATGACGAATAGATTGTTTTTTTTTTAGCAAAATGACATAATTAAAAGTATTTTTGATTTTGGAATTTTTCAGGCATTTTATTTTTCTGGCAACACTGCACAAATCTAAAAATCCTTTTTGGCAAATGATAAATATACAAATAATTTGTCTACTAGAGCACAGAGTGTTTAAAATTAAGTGTTGGAGAGCAAAAAAAAATATATATGTGTATAAAACAACTTAATAAAAAGTGTATAAAATCCAAGTCATAAAAGTTATTCACACCTAATCCTTACAAATGTGTTGCAATTGTCGTTTACTTTCATCGCTTGTCTCCCTGTCTGTCTCTCTTCTAGACATTCAAATGGTGCTGTGCTGTGCTGCTACTCCCAGGCTCTCTTATTCACTTGATTAAAGCTAAACGTATGACAGTTACTTAAACTGTTGTTGTGGTGTGGGTGTAGGTGTAGGTGTAGGTGTAGGTGTAGATGTATGAAGTGAGTTTTTGTTTTCATTTGGCATTTTCTCTTCTTTGTAAATAACTTCTTAGAGTGTTGGTGTGTTTTTTGCTGTTTAGTCGGTTAGCTGGCATGTTTTTCTTGCTTGCACCTAAAAGTATGCAATTTGTTTTTATTTGTGTTGAAGATTTATCTAGGATTTTTGTTGTTTGCAGTTTTTGTGATAATACATATATTTCGCTGTAAGTACATGTGATTTTAAGCAATTTTTCTTAAACATTGTTGGGCATTCGAGTTTTGGGATAAATAATTTTATTCATAAGAATTAGAAAGTTATTTTTATTGTTTCTGTGAAAATATTCAGGAGAAGTGTGCATGTTTATTTTTATACATATGTAAACTCATAACATGGAAAATGGAATTTGCTTTTTTAGTCACCTGTGACTCATTTCTATTTAATAAGGAGTTAACTTTGAGTTAACTCCCATTCGGACCGAAATTATTTTACAATTTATATTAGTCCAATGCCTATTATTTATACCCACAGCTATCCATCGTGTGAGTTTAATTTTATAAGGAAAACTCGTTGGTAAAAACCATAGATACATTATCTGCCCATACAAATTGCGTATACAAGGCAAATATATTTTACTTAATCATTGAATATAATTATTTTATGATCATTTGTCAAATGGAAAGCGTAAGTTTAACATATATATATATATATATATATATATATACATACATATATATATATATCATTAATTTTATCTGCTGATGTTAATTTATGGTTTTATTGACAGTATACGATTTGATATGTGTCCTTAGAATATGTTTCTAATCTTAAATAAGCAATGATTAATTTGTCTCTTAAATCTTTTTTTTCACTTAAGCATAAAATTTTCAATTTACCTAAGTATTTTTTGCAAGGTTTTTTTCGCAAGGTCCTGTCTTTTAATAATACTGAAAACTTACAACAAACAAGTTATAATGAGTGATTTTAATATTAAAGAAAAGTTTACGTCAGAGCTTTTGGTAAATATCGCAGTTATTTAAAATTGGTCCTAAAAAGTTCCTTAAATGCGGATTTTATCCGTTCAAGTTGAACTTAGAGGCTTATTAAATAATCAAAACAAATAACGCAGCGTGACCATATTAGCTTACTTTGGGTTAAATTTACCTTTTTTTTTATTCAGCCTCAATATCTTCATTTAGTTCTTAGCTTATTTAATAGCTTTTTCTTTAAAACTCAGCCTTGCTAACAGTCAGCCTTTTGCTAACATAATTTGCAAGTTCTCAAAAAATATGTTAAATAAACGATCTATAAACCTGATAATTTTTTAGCATTTAAAAATATAAAATATTGGAAAACAGTTTAAAAAATTTAAAATATAAATTATTTATTTATAAGAGAAATGGCAAATTTAAAAATAGATGAGATTTATTGTAATTTTAGAGTTACAATGGCAAAAGTTAAATTGAGATTTTAATGGAACGTGTATTCAGCTGCATCAATTTAGTTGTACTTAAAACAAAGGTTAAGCTTATTTGGTTAACATCACCAAATGGTCCTACTGATTCGAAATACTTAGCCGAATTCATAAAAATATATTAACATAAATACAAATATACAAAAAATTTTAAGTGATGTACATACAATTAAAAGGAATCGAAAAAATCTGGATATTGTTATACTCATTTCATTCCAATAAATAAAATTGTGGAAATTTTGCTTTCTTCATCATACTTTTTTCACTTTTACTTTATGTAAATGTTTATCAGTTTTCCTACGATGTCAGAAGCTCATATTTTTTAAATTATGTTGCTTTACGTTTAAGATAATAAAAAGTTATTTAATAAAATAAAACATTATTTGAATACTCGAATGAAATTGTATTTGATTTTGTACATCATAAAGTGAAGTGAAGTGAAGTGGTTGTTGAACACGGTGGTGTTACCAGTATTTGCATATAATTTCTTATTAAAGCTATGTTAGCCTTAAAGTGCTTGGAAACTATTAGGAACTTTAAGGCTGAAGTAAAATATTTTTTTACTTTAAGTCGAAAATCTTTAAGATCCCAGAAAAAAAGAGACTCCAAAAAATTCATAAAAATATAGAGTTTGCTATCTGGAAGTAGTGAAAATTGCTATCCTATCTAATGATTTTAACATAGGGTTGTCATTGCAAGAAGTTCTCTTTTTCGATGCCTGGTCACTGAATTGGAAGCGATATTATGAAAAATTATTTTCATCTAGGAAAAGTGGTAAATAGTTACCTATTTTAGCAATTCGTTTCTTTTTATACGAATTTAAGGCCGAACCAGTGTTTTCATGAAAATTTAAGCAAATAACTTTTAAATTTTAGACTAAAATTAGTTTATAAATTTCTTTATATAAATATTTTTTTTTGTAATTCTGGTGAGTATTTTCTAACACTACATAGAAAAAAGTGTTCACCAATTAATATTTTCAATTAAGGATAATAATTATATTAATTAAATTTTTAATTGTATTAATTAATTTGACTAGAAAAACTTAATTGATATTATCAAATTGTTTATAGGTGAAAATTTAATTAATTTTTTTATTGATGCTACAACTATTTTAATTAATATTACAAAATCATTCATATTACTTTTTTGTGTGTATTGACGAGTTACAAGTATTTGTATGACTAAAATAAGCTTCTACATGGTTTTTTGCTCACTTTTGGCAAATTAAAAATATCGATTTTTCGGAAGCAATGAAAATGAAGTTCCACTAGAATGATTTCCATTTTTTTACTGGGTATTTTAATTTTTTTTAATGCTTTAAGTTAACTAGTCTGCTGGGTACCGCTGCTTAAATCACAATGCAACTTCATAGTAAAAATTTACTTCCTGCGGTAAGGAAGTTAAATTACTGGAAATTATTCAAACAAAAGGCTTTTTGCTTAATTTACAAAAAAGTTAGCATTCTTTAAATACTTTTCGCGATTTTCTAGGTAAAGCTTAATATAAAATTAATAAACACAAGTAAATTAAATCAGCTCGTTAACTTCTTATTTAAAAGTTTTCCAAATAGTTTCGAAGAACTTTGGTAAAATAAAACTTCATCATTACAAAAATAAAAATAAAAATATATAAAAAATAATAAAAAAAGTAATTATCACAATTCTTGTACGAGTAATAGAAAAGTTTGTAATAGGGACAAATGTCAGGAACGAGTTAGTTTTTAAAAAAAACTTTAGTATTAATTGTGGCTTTTTCTGCAACAGCAAAGTACAGAAAAATAGTTTAAAATTTTGAGTACTGATAGAATGGTAAGAGAATCAACTGTAAAGCTCAGCACATAAAATATTCGCAAATCTTTAAGTTAGAAATTTTGTTTGCCAATATATGCATGCTAAGTTTCTAAACTAATGGTTACATGCATTTAGTTTCTTCTTAAGAAGTTCATTAGCAGACTTCAACAAAATGTTTATAGAGTAATCCAAAAATAAATGCATAACGATATTTTTATATGTATACTAAAATAATTTTTGAACTATTCTTATTTTTCCTTGAACTTTATTTTCGCTTGCATCTGTGGCAGCTTAAACCGAAAACATTTTTTTCCTACGACATTCTATTTAACACTCACCACCACAATTGCAAAAGTTTAATTTGTTTGCATTTATTATGGTCCTTTAGCAAAATTTTACTATTTAAAATCTCCTCAATTCTAGCTGGTTTGGTTTTGTGGTTGGTAAATACATTTTATCAACATTTATTTCCTACCTTCAAAAAAAAAAGTATAAATAAAAAAAATTAACATGATTGAAGAAAGTTAAATTAAATAAGTTTTGTTTAAAAGCAAAACGAGTAATCAGAAAGTATTGATGAGACAAGAACACTTTTTTAACGGCTGGCGGAACAAATACGTATTAAATACATTCTTAACAAATTTTGTAGTTTTATTTTTCTGATATAAAGTTAAATAAGAAACAAACACTTTCTGATTAGTGTTTAATTAAAATTTAAAGTTTCATCTTTATATATTTATTTTTTTTCAGTTGTAATTAAGTCTTATTTTTATTTTGTAGGGATTAGCAAATAGTGAAATAATTGCGCAATACTGGATTAAGAAAGGCAAAGTTTTTTATGTTATTTTTTCAAACTGAATTTAATAAAGTATATGCTCGCATTTGACAATAGTACAGAAAGTGTAGTGCTTGGTGATCAGCTCCACTTAGTTCTGGAAGTTTTAAATTTGACTTATTTTTTTTAGCTTCAAGGTAAAGCCAGAGAGTTCACGCAATATAAAATGTTCTCTCATTGTATCATCTCATTTGAAGTGTCTGCATAAGAGAAGCATCAACTGATCTCCACCAGCATGAGAGTTAGAGACCCCAGAGATTGTCAATATCAATATTCCGAAGTAACATTGCAACATTGAATTATTCTATTATCCACGCATCCATATGACTGTGACACTGGAATAACTCACGCTGTCGCTTAGTGATGTGCGACTTTTTAGATTTTAATATAATTGGTTTTGCTTTTGTTTTTTTAACCGACTTCAAAAAAAGGAGGAGGTTTAAAATTCGTCTCTATTTTTTTTGGTGTGTATCTTCATAATTTTGTAGTCTGAGAGGGTACACACAAAGAAAAAACAATTTAGAATTGTCACATTTTTTCGGAATGATTTTGCTTCATGTGTGTTTCATGTTAATTTAACATGATTTATAGTAATTGTCAAAGAAATTTTTTCCTTTTGAAAAAACTTTATTTAACGTTTAATTAACATTTACGTACTGTTAAAATCAAAATGAAGAATCATGTTGAATCAAAATTATTTCAAATTAGTTCAACATGAATTTAATTTAATGTGGTAATTGTATTTTATTAGTTATTTAAATTACGTGTGGTTAACATAGACATCAGCAATTTTTTTTATATAAATTAAATTGGCTTCCCCCTTATTTGAAAAGTTTTTCTTTTAGTTCAAAAAATAAAAAACAAAATACTTTGACTTGAAAAGTTTTAGTTAAAACAAAAACAAATAAAAAATGCTTTGACTTGACTCCAGGATTCGAACCTGCGGTCCTCTGAATGCAAAACTAGTACACCGCTTACCAGCCAGCAGCAGTTTTTTTTGGCTGTTAACAAACATGCAAAACAACAACAACAACAAAAACAACCTACACAACTAAGCACAAAAGTGTATTGCAGCTATGAACAAAGCAAATAAACATCAACACACACAAACAACATATTATTTCTTGTAAATTTAACGTAATTTGAACGAATTTGAATCAACCTTTTGGCATGGTGATTTTACATTGGTATTTTTTTCTGAGGTTATAGCTTCCCATTGGTCTCATTGTAAAAAAGCGGGGACGCGGCCAAAATATTTTTTAATATAATTTTATGATATTCCACTAATTGGATTGCTGCGAAACCTATATAGCTCTTTTGGTTCTTGTAATTACACAATTTTAAAGTTAAAAAATGGGCGGAGTTACGCCCATTCAAATTTATTATAATATTTCACAAGCTTCTATTTTACCGTTTTTTAAGAAACTTGGCACACACCCTAAACTTAAATAAAGGCACAATATTGCGTTCAAAAAAGTGGATGGGGCACGCCTATTAAAATTTAATATAATATTATACGTGCTTGTTCTTAACCAATATGTACGAAACTATGCACACACCTAAAACTCTTAAAAAGGAGCCAACTTCAAACAGCACTATAGGTAGCATATGTAAAAATATTTATTTATTTTTAGGTTTTTACGGCTTATTTTTGAAGTTTGAATCCTCCAATTATTTCTTAAACCATTTCTTAAAAAAAATTAATGTGTCTACATATATTTCTTTTCGACTAAAAAAAAGAAAAAGGAATAATATAACAATTTTGCCAAGTGGCAACGCTGCTCCTTATATCTGCAGATGTACAATTTAATTTAAAATTTAGCACTTGCAGAGTTTCTTAATTAAATACTTCGTTCATTTCGTTTCGTTTGTTGATTATGGTCCTTTGAAGTTTTATTTTTCCTGTTTTATTTTTTAACACGAAATTCCAAAACAAAAAACACGTTTCTTTTTTCTATTTGTTGAACGTTGAATGTAACATAATTTTCCGTAGAAAAAGGCAACAGTACGAAATGCAACTGCATAGAATTTGTTATACAAGTCTCTTAATAACTTGTGAATAAAAAAAATTTTAAATAAAAAATAATAATAAACAACTGAAACTACGACTGCTTAAAAAATCACAGTTTACGAGGAATGAACTAAGAGAACTAGAGAAATCTTTAAGAACATTCTTAAGAAAAAATTAAAAGCAAAATTACCTTTTAATGGATCCCCTAAAGTGAAAATACTTCAATACACCAAATTAAAAGCCCGTTTGTCCGTAAGTAAATAAGTGTTTTATTGGCTTCTGTTGTAAAGTTTTCAAACTTGCATTTTTTGTACATTGAACATATTTAGTTGACCACTAATCTTTTATTAACGCTCTCATACTAACAATTATTTGAATGCATTAAAAACAGTGCTGGTGCTTTTTATTGTTTCATGTCTAATTTTTTATAAATACTGCACTAAAATTAAACGCATGGATCCTCTGTTTCACAGAAAAAAAAGATTTGTAAACACAAGTAATTTATTTGTGAATACAATTAAAATATTATTTAAAAAGACACCTACAACGATTTTTGTAAATACAAACACACACTTTTAACATAAAAAAAATCAAAATCAACTCAATTATTTCCAATTAAAATTATTGCGTTATTAACAATTGAGTTGTTAACAGGAAAAAAAATTAATGAATTTGTTTTTAAAATTTTAAAATTTTAATGTATTGTTTCTTTGTTTGTATTTTTTATATTTTTTTTGGAGTTTTGTTTTTTGTTAAATTTTAAAGATTTTTGGATGAGTCGAACCGGCAATCTCTTGATTAATAGACTACTGTCCTTACCACTCAGCTAAAGAGCAAATCGTTATTAGATAAGCAAATAATGAATACACATAAAATGCGAGTTCTTATGTTTCTTCTACATGTGCGTATTCTGTTATGATATAATTTAACAAATAATTTTGTTGAGTAATTTAATTGACTAAAAAAATTTTAATTCGTTATATCAACCATGAATTTTTTGAGTTTTTGCGCCATGTATAACATAAAATTTGGTTAGTTCAGTTTATTGAAAGAACTTTCTGTGTTTGTCATATCAAAAACTTAATTTTTTATATATTTCAATTTAAATTAACTATTACCAATTTGTTTTGCTGGTTGCCTTTTGATGATATTTTTTTCTGTGTTAAGCAAACCCCCAAGGAAATATCTATCGGGTTGAAATCACAACTATTTTAATAAAAAACTTTTTCATCATTTGCATGTCATGTTGAATGCTTAATGCGTCTATAGATACTTGGCGAAATACACAGATAATAAGATAGATGGCTTTAATATTATGGCCGCTTTGAGCGGTCAAAGTATCTAAAGACAGACTTTTTATTTATAAAGGCTTTTTTTTATAGAGTGACACAAGTTTAAATCATAATAAAATAAGGAAATATATTTTTAATATCAAATAAAAATGTGGTTCCTTGTAAATAAAATTTTATGAAATTTATGTTTAAATTTGATTTTTGCCATGTGGCCGCTACGGCTGTTGCGCAGAAGCCGCAATGAGGAATACCAATTTTCAACAACTTTTCGCAGCTTTTGTTGCGTATTTCGTCGATAACTTTTCGAATGTTAATTTCATTCATAATGTTCAATCGTGAGTGGTTTATTGACGTAAATAAGTAACTTAACTTAACCCCAAAGGAAATAATATAGTTGGGTTAAATCACACGATCTTGGTGGCCAATTAATTGGGCCATTAAGTGAAGTTATATTTTCATCAAAACTTTCTTTAAGTAAATCAGTTGTAGCGCCCACTTTTTGGGATAAGGCTTCATCTTATTAAAACCACATATCAGCAAGATTAATGTTACGTTATTGTGGTAGAAAAAATTTCTAATCATGTTCCTATATCGTTCACCATTGACAGTAGCATTCTGACCATCATCGTTTTTTAAGACATATGGGCCAATGACTCCGCCAGTCAATAAAGTGCACCAAACAGTATTTTTCTGTAGATTAACTGGTGTAATGCGACAATTCTGCTTATTTTCGTATCCATTCAACCAGAAATGGGCATCATCGGAAATGTAAGAAGTGCAGTTTGACAAATAGAACAATTATTTTGTCCAACAATTTCAACAATTTGCCCGAGTTTCTTTGATATAAGTCGATTATTCGTAATAAAAATTCAAAGAAAACTAAGTAAAAAGCAACGATCAGCTGTTAAATGGGTGGTCAAATAAAGCAGTGATGCCAACTCATAGTTGTGACACCCTAAAAAACATACTTTTAAAACCAAATTTTTTTCATATCCCTCCACAAATTTGGACCAAAAGTTCGTTATTAATCTACAACAAGAGTCTTACTCTAATAACAAGATAACAAATATACCCTGTAAGAAAAAGTTTCTCTAATCACAAAGAAGAACCCTCGTACTGCTTCACTAAAACAAGAATTAAAAAAAAACCTTCTAAAAATGCATATGCAAATGCGTTTAGTTAAAAAAAATCTTTCTGAATAGTCATTCATTTATCCTTTCACTGCTACCAGCAGGTATTTGGCAATGCCAACTGCCAACATGGCGCGCAATAAGCAACAGCTCTTACCGAGTATGTAGGTGTGTGTGTATATGTGTTTCCATTGAAATAGAATTTTGCTTTAATACCTTTTCCGGGATGTGTGCTTGCTTGTGTGTACAGGTGAGTGGATGGCTGTTGCTTTCATTTCATCAAGTATGTATGTGTATATACCTATGTATATACATATGGATGGATGTGCCTTTTTTAAATAAATTTTATGTACATACATACATACGTGTATGTATATATCTTTTTTACTAAATATTATATACATATTGGTGTGTAATTTTTTTTATTTCAATTTGTTTTAGTGGGTGGCAGTTTGGTGGTCACTTTTGTGTTAAATTTTATCACAACAGCGAATGTTAAAAAAAAACAAAAGCACTAAAATTTTATTAAATCAACTTGTAAATTACTTTCATACACGTTAAATGCATTTTTAATTGAAATCAATATCCATTATGTACATAAATACTTCAGGATGTAGTAAATATAAAATCTATTATTTCGTGCCATATTTTTACCAATTTTCACCTGGCACAGAATTTGTTAGCTGTGCAACATTATACTCGTAATAAAGCCGCAAAAATTAAAATATGTCGTGCCAATATAAGCAATTTTATTCGTATGTATGCTCGGCTTCCAGTTTACTTAAAATTGGCAAGAATCAAATTGGACAGCATTTTGAGGCATTCGTTAATATTACGAATAATAAATTCATGATTTCATTTCTAATGCAAAACAGCAAAATGATTATAAAATCGAATGAAAAAATTCATTTTTATATATCCATTGAAAGCAGTAAATAAAACAATTCAGCCAGTCATTGTATTTAAATTAGTTTTACTCTCAATTAAAAAGATTTACTTAAAAAAGTGTGAATTATTTTATCGCAAACTTAAAACGTCTTAACCGTCTGATGTTAATATGGGTCTGGCCAGACGAAATTGATAAATAAATGCATCTAATTTTCTTATTTCTAATAAAATAGCTGCCATATGTTATGACTCTCTCAACTATATTGTTCAAAACACGTTTAAACAATAAAATTTAATTTTTTATATATTTGTGCTAAAAAAACTTAATTTAAACTACTTTCGGGAATCAGGCACACGTAAGTCTGCGCAAAAAAAATCATTTAGTTAAATAACTGCTAGCAAAGGTATCGGCAAAAGCGACATATTTTGCTTTGAAATTTAAGTAAATCAATTGGGAGTTCGAAAAATGCAAAACGGCTTGAGGCAGAAGTGTAAAAACTAATGGTACAGAAGTTTAATCCAGCCCACCAATATGACACCGATCAATTGAAAAGTTGCAAGACAGAAGTGTAACAACTAATATACCAAGAGTTCGATGCAGTCCACCGCCATGACACCAATCAATTGAAAAAATGCAAGTCCGATCAAATGCTGGACTTGTATATATATAATGGGCTTAGATACAATGAATAAGATATTGAAATGATATTCCTGTAAACATAAGATAACTCCTTGATGATTTTCAATGTTTTACAGCGTATTTGATATCCACAGATTGGGCCAATTCATCATCCAAAATCAGCTGAATCCGGCAAAGTAGAGCGACAAATTTCTTGCAGATCAACTTCAGGTGTAGCACAACCAATGGATTTACATTGAAAACAATAATAGTTTTCCATACAAGTTGTCGATCGAACATAAACAGATAATCAACCAAAAATTTAGTTGTTTGAATTACACATTTTAGTTATTTAAAATTTTATGCTTAAGCTTAAGTCCTAACATGTGGATTAATTAAATTTTTAAGTAAAAGTTTAATAAACTCAATAAAATTTTTAATTTGTTAATTATGCTTTTTAATAAAAGATTTTAAACCGTGCAAAAAGTTTTTTGTGCATTATAATATTTAGAAAGCTCTTGATTCATTCCTTGTACTAGTTTCAATGGCCCTTCTGTAAGAAGTATTTGGATTAACAATTCAATTGCTTAGTTGTTGAATTCTGTTATTAGAATTATATTTTTTAAATTTTTGATTAACATAATTATATAATTATTATTTTAATTAAAAAATTCATTAATTAAAAAATTAATTAATTGCAAATCTGTTAATTGATTTTAGAAAAACTTGTAAGGTTATTACATATTTTTAGATATTTTAATTGAACTGTAGTGAATTTTAATCAGAAATAATTCGTAGTTAGGCTCAAGTTCAGTAATTTCAATTCTTATTGAATGAAATATTTTTATTAATTAATGTATAATAATTAATGTATATATATAGTTAATGTATATAATGTAATAGAAAAGTATCGGTATTTCCCCCAGCTTAAAGTCTAAGTTTAATTTTTCTTCTGTTCTTTAGAAACTCACATTAATTAATAAAAATATTTCATTCAATAAGAATTGAAATTACTGAACTTGAGCCTAACTATGAATTATTTCTGGTTATTACATATTTTCATTAAGATTAAGAATCAAATTATTAACTAAAATAATTAAAAATTAAATAAATCAATAAATTAAATAGCAGGTTTTAAAAACATTTTTTAAAGAGCGCATTCAATTGATGATTTTTTTTGTTTAAGTAACAAATTCAAATGTGGGTAATTATTTTAATCATTGCTGTAAATGTATTATTTTTTTATTTTTTTTTATTTATTATAAATTTCAATGGCAATTTTGGTTACTTTTTTGGAAAAAAATAGTAAATTTAGTTAAATGTTTTGTCTGAATTAAAATAAATTTTATTGTTCAGCATTCATCACAATAAAGTTTAATTTTGTGTATTTGCACATCCATATATTTTTATTTAATTTTTTCATACTGAGATACATTTTATATGGGAAATCGTATTTTCTTTTATGCCATATATGTAATTGAAACCAACAAAAAAGGTAACAGACAAATATGTAAAATAAGAGCGGAAAAGTTAAATAATTTTTTTTTTGCAAATAGAAAAGAGAAAATGTTAATGCACTTTAGCTTAATGCAGCTAAATAGAAAGGATTTTAAGTACTTAAATATAATATGCTAAATAAAGTGACAATATTAAACACATACATACATACATATGTATGTATGCATTAACATATGTGAAAAATTAAAACACACTCAACGGTGCATAAACACACACTTATTTAATATGCATACTATACATACTCAGTAGACACAAGAACATAATTTTATAAAAAAAAACAGTTAGCGAAACACTTAAATAATAATTTTCACACCAATACCAACTAAAGTACAAAATAAGGACCGAAGAGTGTAAGACAATATAAATGTGTGTGTGTATGTGTGTGTGAATGGTGTGGATGTTTTCTATACGTTGTAGACATAAATTTATTTTGTGTAAGGAATTGAAATAAAAATCTAAAAAAACCCTTTGAATCAGTTAAGAAGACTTAAGATTGAAATGGATTATTTTGTCGCCATCATACAACTAAACGACTACTTTTGGCGCTATCACCCGGCTATACGACCACTTTTGACGCTGTAGCTAACTGAGAGGTATTTTAGTTATGTGTAATCAATATATTACAAAGTAAATGATGCTTAAAATTTTTGCAATGTCATTTAATAAAAAAATTGATTTGTTATTAAATTTTAATGTGATATAAATATATTTTAAATACGTAGGTACTTTTATGTTTAAAATTGTGAAATTGGCACCACCAAAAATTTTATTGCGTAAGCTTCTTAGGATATTACTGATGCTTACAATATAATCAAATAGTTTTGACTACACAACGATGATAGCAGATCACAGCATCTATTTCTTGTCATGTTGTTTAGTAGTGTGCTGCGATCTATGTATTTAATGCATAATGTCTGTTACTTAATGCACTATTGTCCGATCATTTTGGCAAATTTCATATTGTTTACAAAAAAAGAAAGATATCTAGTCAACAGTTAAGTAATTGAAAAAATAGTAATTATAGCGAGACGACTCTCCCAAATTAATATAGAAATTAAACTTTATTTCGGGTTGAAATTGTTTAATCTTTTTTTTACCAGCATAACAACCGGGTAGAAAATAATACGACTTTAGTATCGCTTTTGAAAATTTTATTTGCCTCAAAAGTTTAAGGTGTGGTGCATTAATACTTTAAATAGAATGCTATGTCTATGTGGGTGTGGCATTCGCTGGCTCTATAATAATTTAAATCTGCTTATACGCTTTTACATGGTTGTGTAAGAAAAATACAAATGCACAAGAGTATAAGAAATATTTTTGTAAGTTTATTAGATTATAAAATAATATCAGAAATCGTAAATAATAAAATTTTTGTTATTCTAGTTACGAAAGTTTATTTTCTTTTGTTATAAACAACAATTACTTCATTTCAAAGCAGAAACTTTATCTAAGCTTTTATAGAGCCTATTAAAAGTATTTTCCTCAGTATGTATTTCTTTATTTGAATAATAGTAGGAAATTCTAAATATGTAAGTTGTAGCAAATATTACACATTTTATAACCTTTTATAATAATAAATGGGCTACCTACCAAGAAACGTTATTATTATTTTTTGTTTGAGAAAATATAAAAAAACAAAACTTAAGCTATGCACTAGTTTTGCTAGACACACTACCTTACAATTTACTCGTATCAATGTATTTGTAACTAAGTGCTTACATATAAAGGGTGTTTTTTATAGAGATATAAATGTTTAAGTTAACAGCAAATGTCTAGTGATTTGTGTTTCATGTTTCAATATGAATTCCTGCCTGAATAACACTTCCAAATTGTGCAAATATGTTTTGAAAATCAAGGTTCTATTTGTAATATGTATGGCGCCATTTACGGTCAACATAATCATCCATCAAAGCAATTAATTCGATTTACTTCGAAACATATTAGCATCACGTTTGCTCTAAATCATAATTTCCATCACCAGAGACATAAAAGAGTGCATATTGAAGAAGTTATTGTTGCTGTAGAGCGTAGGGTAGAGGAAGATTCCAATCAGCTTATAGAGTCTATATTCAAGCTATAGAGTCATGATAACTGGCTTTTTGGTTTATCATTTATTATTGTATTATTATTGTTTAGTTAGCACAAAGAAGAAGAAATGCTATTCTAGAGATAGAGTTTCTAGCGTTCATCATTTAAACAACCATAAAGTACAAAAGCTGTGATTTTAACAAGACATCCTAACAAGTCGCACAGCTTAGGCCATAATTGATTTATTGAAAGAAACGTTTGGTAACCGCATATTTTCACGTTTCGGACCCCATAAATGTCCTCCAAGATCATGCTATTTAAGGTAGCTAATTTTTGTTGAGATATGTGAAGCCACTACACTCAAAAAAAATTAACTAAAACTTTGGAAAATTTTCTAAATTTTAATAAAAAAAAGTTGTCGTATGGCGCCAAAGCTGCTTTTTACTTGAAAACAGTAAAATATTTACTAAATTTCTAGTTCATTATATATAGTTTATAGTAATTATATTTTCATATTTAAGTAAAATTTTTCTAAATTTAAGTAAAATTTTCCTATAAAATTCGGAGGTTTGCAAAAAATTCTGTTCATCTTTGATTTAAAATTTAGTAAATTTTCCAAGCTTTTTATGTGTTTAATTATGGTACTTTATTTTATTTTTAATTAAATTCTATAGTACATGACATTTATTTCTAACATGACATGTTATTTATTATATCTTCATATTATATTCTTAATTATAATTCACCATACATATATATAAATTTCTTGAGAGGATCACAAGTATTGAACCAGCATCCTACTGATTGATAGGCAAGCACTCTAACCAATTGCCTAACAGGGCAGACTAAATAAGCATTGAAATTATTGAGTTTTAAAATTTTATTTTATTTACAAAAACATAAATTTCAAGTTCAAATATTCCTCGAAAATATGAAAAATTTACTTGGATTTTTTGCTAAAGGCAAATTAGCAATAAATTCTATAATTCAAACAAAAAATACTTAAAACTGGTAAATATTTTTCAAAAATTTAGTATACCTTTTTACATCTTTTAAGTTAAACAAATTTCATGAACTTATCAGAAGTAATTCATTTCCTAAAGTTTATTTTTTTTATTTTAAGGCGAAATTGACTAGTCCTTAATATAAAATTTCCTTCAGTTTATAACCATTTTCCTACCCTTAGAAAATATTTCCTTTAAGTCAGTAAACATTTCCTAAAATGTGAGAAATTTATTGTATATTCTTATGAACTATTTTTGAGGATATGAGCTTTTTATTTTTTTACTCATATTAAGTAATTTTTAGTAGATTTTTGTAAAAATTTACTTAAACCTAGAAAAAATTACTAAAACTTCGAAATTTTTTTTACTTGAATTTAGGAAAAAAAAATTCTTAATAATGGTACATGTCTTTTTTTTTTGAGTATAGTCTATGCAAATAAGCCCGAGACGATTAGAGGACAACATTCGCGGCGTTATTGCCAATATACGGCCACAAATGTTAAAAAGAGTCACAGAAAAATTTTACTTCGAAATTAGACTAGATTTAAGCTAGCCGTTGCAGCCATATGCCAAAAGCCATATTTAAATTATAATGTCAAAAGATCGTCTTTCAAATAAATTAAATGTTACAATAACTAAAATTAATAGCCATGGGCCTAAAATTAAATAAATATACTTATTTGTAACACACCAAAAAAGTTTGTCTTAAGTAGAACAAAAATAAGCAAATTAACTAACATTTGTATAATTAGTTAAGAATAAACGAGAATGGTAAGACTGTTGTAAAATAAAAGGTAGTAAATTTTAACTTTCATTACAAAAAGCTTTTAGAAAATTGAAATACGATGAAACAAAACGATTCACATATTACATTTGCTTAAAAGTTACGTATATAAAGCAAAAAAACTACATCTACTGATACCACACAGAGTGGACCAAACACAAAAAAAAGCTGATGATGAAGGTTTAGTGGCCTTCGAAAACAGCTAATTGTTCCGTTCAACTATGTGTTAGTTAGAATATTTACCACTATCTTTAGTGTTATTTGCTCTTAATAATTATCATATGAATTTTGGCTTAAAAAGCGATACGAACTATAGCCCGTTCAAATCGTAAATAAAAAAATTTATCTTTGTTTTATTCCATTTCCAAGGTTATATACGTCTTTAAAAAAACCCCTATACTTACATCCAAAAGCATTAGCAAATGTCGTTGAAATAACAACATCCAGCGCGAAAAAGAACGCTTTATTAATTCTTGATAGAAGAAGGTCTTCTGTACTACCCAGAGGGTGTATGCACAAAAATATATACACACATGTCTATTTGTCTACAATGGTGCACAAAAACCCTGCGGTCTCAATGTTAGTCGACATATACTAACATAGTAGATATCTTGCTATTTACATTTCATATTTTCTGAATTCATAAAAAATTGTACAATTTATCTTGTATCAAATACAATTTGATTTTTTTTAATTGTGAAATACAACATTTTAAAAAGATATGAAATAAAAATGTTAAAATGTATTCAATTTTTATTTGAAAATTTCCAGCAACAACTTTGTTCTAGTATATTTTAACAAACCATACAATGGTAAAACTAGATTGTGAATTGAATAATTTTTTTGTTTTTTTTATGCTCTAACTTTAAGTTTGCCTTCTCCTTTATTTGTTCCTTTTATTTATATTTTTTTTAGTTTTTTTACTTGCAGCAAAAGGATATTTGCTTTTATGAATGTTATATGTGTAATGAAAGTTAAAAAGTGCGAAAATATACTTGTACATTAAGGCCAGCCAACTTTTATTCTTTGTGCGTTTATGTATGAGTGAATATATGTGTGCGGTTTTATAGACACGTGCACACATGTACATAAATAAATACATTCACATAAAACAACACAGTTTCTTTTTTAGCTGTACTATTGCTTTATAGTGCTCTGAAACGTTATAAAAGAAAAAGTCAACACACAAAGTAGCAAAAATTATCTTTATTTAAGCAACCCATTAAACAGTTGGTAGCACAGCGAGATCTAAAAAAGTAGAGTAATTGAAAAAAAAAATTAAACTAAATATGAAATATGAGGAATAGGAAAAAATAAAAGTGGAAAAATGTAAAAAAATAAACATTATCAAATAGAGGCAAATATTAATGTGGTTACGAGCAGAACTGTGCCAGTGAGAAAAAAAGTGCCCTAGATGGAAAATAAATAATAATCCTATTGATTTCACAAATTAAAAAAAATGCTTGATGATTTCTCCACATACTGTAGCACTAACCCTTCTATTTTTTTATGCAGCACATTTTCTTCTACTCACATGCAAAATTATTTAAACGCACTGAAAAACTTTTATAAATATAATAGTAATTTTATTTAGAAATAATTTTATATTCAACCTTTCAATATTTATTAACGTAATTGTTCCTTATTTGCCATAAAAAGATTTAAGAAATTACCCAAACTGGATAATGAGTTAAAATCGCTTCTTTCTCTAAACAATAAACAAATAAACATGCACTTTACTTGTGTGAGTGAGAGCATCTGTGTATGTTTGTATGTGCGCTCACACAGGGTCCCAAAAGTATGCAAGGATGTGTTTAATTTATGTGTGCGCAAATAAATGTCTACAGATACTTTCCTTTGTGTGCTTAGCAAGCAAAAGTTAAATAAATGTAAAATAATAAAGTTGAAATTTATAGACAGACGTTTACAGAACATTGCAAGTAAAAGGAGTTCAAAAGCCTCAAGCTAACCTCATAAATTAACAAATTTTGCATAATACATTAAGTCAAACAAGTAAGAAGCACAATTATTTTTATTGTATGCATGTGTAAATTTTTATTTTAGTTTGTTTTTTTAGTATAATAAGGTTTTAGGATGTGACTGATACTTAAGAAACTGTTTTAAAATATCTTTTTGTTAGGGCTTGGTTCAGATACGCGTTCTATATAAATTTCCCTTAACTCACCGCATAAGGCCACTGGTTACTTTTAAGCATTTCTGAGAAGAAAAAATTCTTTTCAAATCGACTCTTTTGGTTGCAATAAATACTATTGACAAGACTAAGCTAGGTTGAGTTCGCAGCCGCTTTAGAAAAAGCAATCTGGGGTCCATAAGTATTTCGCATTGTATTTAAATTTCGAATTTTTTCTACAATTTCTGGGCTGTCAGTTTGCTTAACAAATTTATTAATACTGTTTAAATCAATATGATTGAGGGAGGTTTCATGTGTGAATATTTTTTTAGCAAGTAATTTCCGTCTTAAGTGTCCAAACTTGACTCAGTGGTTGAGGAGATGTTCAGTTGGTTGTTTATTTGTCTTCTTTATTATAACAACTTCCACAAAAGAAATTTTAAAGTAGCCTAATTCGTTGGATGGGTGCTGCAAATGGCCACTGAAGGCTAAGTTCTGCTTTAAAATTTGCCAGTTATAACCTTAGAAGGTTTGTTTCAAGCCATCTCCTCTTGTAATTTCTTTTGAACCCACTTATACAACTATACAGATTATTTACGTTTAAGTAGAATCAGATGAATGCTTTTTGAAAGAGGTGTGTGGTTTTAGTTTAAAGCTATTTTTCACGCAGTTTGTTCACAATTTGTTGAAAATTTTCCTTGTAGAGAGGATTACAACATCCAAGATCATTTCTTCTGTCCTTAGTTTGCTGTTGATATTTGTGAGGGAATGCACACTTTTATTGCCTCAATATTTCAAGGTCTAAGAACCCATGTAAATGTAGCTGAAAAGTGTCTCTGTTCTTTTCTTTAACAAAAAATGGTTAGAGTATAACACTTTGCCGATCTCTACAAAAGGTTTAAGTGATGCCAGCCTTAGGCCGAGATTACAATATAAAAAGAACTTACATTAATTTATTACATATAATTATAAGCGATATTCACGGTTGACTATTTAGATCTCTTACATATTATAGTTTTTGTAGATTTTTTTAAATTTTAAAAGGTTTTAAATTTAATACGAGCAATGAATTCCAATGAACAATAAAAAAATTAAAATTTAAGTGGCCAAACTGATTTTGGACAATAGTAATACAAAAGTTATAGCAGCCATGACAATTCGGCATGTCAGTCTTTTATTCACTATAATTTGTGAAATCATCATGGATACAGAGAGTGTTTAACAATATGTCCAAATGACAAAATTGTTTTTATCAAAATGGGCGTTCTTTCTAATAACGCAAAGTGAGCACACTTAACAGTTGCTATCGCATAATATCAGTTGATGATTACCAACTTTTTTTTACCAGAATTAATTGATATGTCGTATCACACACCTCATGATAGATTTACAAGCGACTTGCCTAGAAAAAAGTTATGAAAAGCACTAAAATTTTTGAGTGATTCCTATATAAAATTTTCTAGACAAGTCGCTTACTTGGTCCTACTACACATTAGTTCTTACAAAAACTTACAATTAGCTATTTTTTTTAAAAATCTTGATATCAACGAGAACGAAACTGAAGAAATTTAGAGGATGCTTAGGTGCTTCAAATTGATATTGTTTTTCAAGTCATGAAAAGCATAAATGAAATAAGTGACTACAAATAGAATAATATGCGAACTTTAGCCAAATATACGAGTAATAGTTGACGTAAACAATTAAATTTTTTTTTTGGCGTATTTTTATTTTAACGCTTTTTTTGCTGATTTTTTTGGATTTTGCGATTTCTTTTTAGGTGAAGTGATTCGTTTTTTCGGTTGTCTTGTATTTTTTAGAGATTTTTTTAATATATGAGCTTTTTTCATTTTGGCAATTTTTTTCCACTTATTTGCGAGTTTTAGTTTTTTGATCACCTTTCAACTTTTGTTGATTTTTTGCATTTAAGCAATTTCTTTTAATTCGGTGATATTTTTTCATTTAAGCACTTTTTTCTTTTTTGAGATTGTTGTTTCGGCACTGTGTTTTACGTTGTCAAAATTAATCTAATTGATATAATACCCTTTAATTTTGATTTTCTAAATTTCTGTATTAAGTGGCGTAGTCTGATTTTGCGAATTTCAACTGTATACAGTGGAATATCTCTTGAGCGGACATCGAAGGGGCCATTGAAATGTGTCCGCACAAAAGCACTGTCCGCTCAAGAGAAAGCAATGCTTTGCTTATGGAGCTTTTGGGAACTGTGCGTTAAGGGAGATTCCACTTTATATACATTTGTCTGTGTATTACATTAATGGCGTTTTTTTTTCTGGAAAAAGTGTAAAAATTTTTAATTTTCTATTAATAAAAATACCATTTAGCGTTCGTTTAAAGAAAAAATTTAAGCTCGCAAGGGATGATACAATAATTTCTAATAAAATGTATATTTTAGAAAATCATTTTATTGCGAATTTTCATTAAAAAAAGTAAGAAGTGTAACATATTTTTCCAGAAAAGAAAATGCCATAAGATTTCAACTTGTTTCGGTGCTCGTTTTAATTTTTATTTGTCGTATATTTGTTGTTGTAAAGGCTAAAGTTTTACATATTCTGTGAAAATTTTTTCTTTGGTAAAAAAAGTCAAAGTGATACTATGAACAAATGAAAACAGTCAATTTATGTTAAAAAGATAAATAAATTCAAGATAGTCTTTCACATTTAAATATTTAAAAAAAAAACTACAAGCAAGAGAACCATTTGTATTTTTTAAAATAAATTAAAGATATTCTTTTACATTTACAATATTTTTCATTAAAAAACTTCAAGCTATAGAATCAATTATTTTTTTTTCAATTCACTAAGGGCCATTTCAACTACCTGCCTTTGGTTAAGGGTAGAATTTTGTACGCCCGATAAACGGCTTTGCGTAAAAGAACCTCCATTTATTGTTTTATCCATTAAATAATATTATTACTGATAATAATTAATTCACAACAATCTTTATCGTGTATTTGTGTATCAAATACACTTTTTGTTTTTAAATTGGGAACACCCTCTGTGTAGTGTATTAATGTATTTTGTATTTTAAATGAAAAAAGAAGAACAAGCTACATACAAATTCTCTCAGAGAGCCTCTCTCTGAATACAACATTTTAAAAACATATGAAATAAAAGTGTAATAGTGAATTTCATTTTTATATGAAAATTTCATACATCAAATGTTACACTCTTGTATGTAGTATGATAATACAATCGATACAGTGATACAAGAGGTTTTGTGAATTAAACAAATAACAATACAAAATTTATGTTGTTATAATGCAAAGATATTTATCGAGTGGAAAAAAATTCCATCATTAACTAAAGGCTAGTTGTGAAAATGGCCTTAATTCTTTTCACTGATCACATAATTTTTTCTACGCCAGTTTGTATCATTTCATTCCTTAATATCCGCACAATAACTGCCAAGCTTGACAATATTCTTATAGATTTATTATTTTACGTGAGTTACATAAATTCAGATCTTTACATGTATTCTATATTCAGCTTAAAAGCTAAATTAAAATTCATTAAATCATAGAAAATGCAGTGTAATACAATTTCATGATTCAATCTTAAAACAGAAAACCAGTTGATGATTTATTTAGTTTTGCTTCTTTTATGTTCTTTGATGAAAAGAAAAAAATACAATATGTAATTTGTTTTCATGATTGGAAATACTCGTAATCTAAATATATAAATATTTAATAGCGCTTAACAAAATAATTTTACCTTTGGGAATGTAAAGTCGTGCTACTGTTATATTGAGTTTCGTTTTGTATAATTTGATAGCAAATATATGGAAATTTATGCAACAAGGGGAATATATTTAAAATAAAAATAAACAAATTGATAGTTGTCATGGGCGACAAACTTTTAAATTTGGAAACTGCAAACTGATTTTGAAACATTATATTGTTGTAAAGGTATACATTTGTGCTCCCTTGGATGATTATTTCATCGCATTACTGCCTAATAAACTCCAAAATTATTTTCCGCTTCAGTGTAAGGAAACCTGAGTGTAAATAGCATCGTATTCCCTACGAAAATAAAGTACTGCAGACATAAAATATTCGAAGAGACAGATTTCAAAGAATTTTTTTTTTGTTGTAAATAACGAGCAAAATTAGTTATTTTGCAAAAAGTGCTAAATTAAATAACTCTCAAAAAAACCAGTTAAAAGGATATAATTTGTTTTGTAATAAGCTTTCAAAATAATTAGGTACCAACAAAATTTCATTTAATAATAATGAAGTTACTAACGAGTGTCATATTTCGACTTCGAATATAACATTTTTTTACTAGACTATTGCAAATTTTTTCTTAATTTATTTTCGTAGTTAACGTTGAAATATAAGACTCGTTAATAGGAGCAATATAGAAATAAATCAATCTTTAAATTTAAAATGAACTAAATACAAATCTTAAAACTTCGTTTACAACGAAAAACGCTATTGAGTCTTCAAAAACTTAATTTATACCAAATTCATTTTGCTACCAAAATACAAAAAAAAAATATTTTGCGCCGAACTTTGCATGAGTCGTATTTCTATATCTAGAAACGATTAAATCAAATCTTCAAGCAGTCCATATTTGTAGATGTCATATGCTTGTATTTTATAAGAAGACTAACAAGCAATAAAATCACCATTTGTTCTTTGACTTTGTTCCATTCGTTTCAAAAAATGTCGTTATCGGATAATAATTTTTTGTTATTAGCATTGGGTAAAATTAATAAAGAATAAGCATTTGCTTTTAACTTAAAAATTTGTTTTAAAACCTAAAATATGTTTTTGTTTTTTGTTATTTTTTAAACAATTTTCAAGTAAAAAGCAAATGCTTATTTTTTATTCACTTTACCCATTAAGTGCAGTTTTATTTAAAAAAAATACAAAAAAAACGTGACGTCACAAAGCGAATGATATTTTTATATCAATCAGATCAAATTGAAAGATATTTTTTTGATATTCATCAATCACTGCCGATAATAACAGGTACTTTTAGCTAAGAAACAAATACTACTGCGCGCATACAACAATGTGTTTGATGAGCTCACTTGACCGTCTCCTTGTCAGTTTACGGCAGCAAACAAGGAACAAATCACTATTTGGTTTAAGTTTTCAAAATGAACTCATTTTCCAATTCTAACACAAGATTCTCTCAATCAAATATAATATTATTCAATTAAGCTACAACAAAGAAATTAGTAAATTATTATTACCCAGCTAAAAAAATATGTATGGAGCATATATGATATCCCATATATGGTTCGGATCCGAAAAATGAGGGTATATGGGCATATATGATTATATATATTCATACATTTTCATTCATGTATGTGCAAAATTCATATTCATACACTCTTGATTCACAAAAGGCACTGCTGTGCAATAAATTAAATTATTAAAATTAAATTTTTTTAGACTTGAGAAAGAGGTTGTATTTAATGAAACATTTGTTTGGACAAATAATTCAAAACGAATAAAAGTCATTTCATTCATCAAAAGGTGAATCAATTATTTTAAAAACACATAAATCATATTCGTACATAACATTTAGCTTCAGAAATCAGATTAAAAACTAATGCAATTAATTACAAAAGAAAAAATAATCCGTCTAACAATAGTGTTCAATATATGAACTTTGTTTGTTATCTACAGAATTTTTTTATTTTCTATAAAATGAATGACTGGATTATCCTTCTGATTATTTGATATATTAAATGGGGCCACAATGTATAAAATCATACAAGAATGTTTTTTTTTGTAACAAAAAGTTTTTCTTTTTTAAATTTTTAGGGTACGCATATAACCTTTGCATACCGTATGAATTTTCTAATGGATTTCCAATTCAGCAGTGATAAAAATCCAAGCTTTTTTGATTGCAAAAACTATCTTATGTGAGATATCATGTATGTATACATTCTTATATGGCTCCATATATAAAATCTTATATTTATATATGGATCCACATATGAAGAGCTTCATAATTAAATTTTCCATATATGAGCTCATATGTTATAATACATTTCATATATTAGTCCATATATTAGTTCATATATAATAGTTTTGCCATGTATTATTCCATATATTTCCATACATGAATTCATACATATTCATATATAGTTATATACATTCATATATTAAAAATATATGGACCATATATAATTTTTTTAGCTGGGTATTATTATTTTTTTTAAGAAAACCTCTGACTTTACAATCAAGAAATTTTCTCATTCTTCAATTTTTTTTTATTAAAATTAAAATAAATTAAGAACCCAATAAAACATTTAGCTGTTCTGCACAGTAAGCAATTTCTATATTGGTGTAAAATATCTCACATTTAGATATAATTAGTATGTAGTTAATTATAAGATAGGGTATCCAAAGTCGACTATAAACAGGCATTCAACTGCCTTCATCAAAAAATTGGCCAGTGGCGTTTATGAGCGCCGGCTCTCTAAAAAGTTTTGTTATAAATGTTACTTCATATTAGTTGTATGAATTAGAATTTTTCACTCTATAAAAAAACAAACTATTTACTGGAACAATAAAAAAAAAATTACTGAAATAAAATTTTATAATAATTTTTTTTGTGAAGTGAATTTGTACTATGATAAATATAAATTTTTTACTTGAACTAGAATGAAAGTCTAGTTTTTCGTTTTTTGCATTTTTTTAATAAAACTACATTAATTGATAAAAATATTACAATCTATAAGAATATTTGGAAATACTGAGCTAACGCTTGATTAACTTAGTTTTTACTCTTACTTACTTAAAAAACAATTATTTTATTTTTATTTCTTAGCATTTAAAATAAATAAAAAATATTTAACTATAAGAACTGTTTTTTTTTTATTTTTATTTTTTATAACTGTTTACTGGTCATAGTAAGATGTAAATTTAAAACTTAAACAAGTTTTGTTTTGCATTATGACGTTGTTGAAGTTAATGAGCGATATATGAAAGGCGGTAAGGAAGTTTTTTTAATATAAACAGTTTTTGGGTTAAAGTATACTGATGAGTTCATTAAGCAGGATTGAAATGCACTTAGACATTGTTTCACTTAGAAAACAAGCAAAAATTCAAAATACATGAAAGACTGAATAACAAATAAATATTTATGTATGCATATTTCTTACAATATAAAATATGTTATATATTGCATGAAAAAATAAACTTTAAATTTGACCAAACATTATTGTTTGACACAATTATAATCAAGGCTATTATGATTAAAATTCCGCGTGAAATTTTTCCCTTTTCCAATTAGAATTTTTTGTTTTCCCTATTACTTGCTAATAGTTAAAATTGTTCCCAGGGAAAAATTTCACGCAAAATATTGTTCATGATTGCCCTGAATATAAAATAAAAACTGCCGTATTACATGTGCTTACAAGCAAAAAATAGAAAATAATACCAAAACTCATTCGGTGACATTTCAGTTGCAACAAAAAAAGTATTTAAACATACATACATATGTATGTATGTATATTTTTGTTTGAGATGGAAAAATACTCACAAAAAATAAAATAAAACTAACCTCGAGCGATAATCTAACTGATGATGTTAACAATTATTAAAGCAAAAATATAACATGAATAATAACTACCACAATAGACATAAAAATAACACAACCACAATTAAAGATAAATTTAGTATAAAATCCTACAAAAAAAATACAGTGGAGTTCGGTTTTAATGAAGTTTGGGAGATTTGACAGTTTTGTTCATTATTGGCCATTATAACTACAGTAAATATTGTCTATAGTTTAAAGAAAATAACTTAAGATAAATAAAATACCACATTTTATTTTCAAGATATTAACAAATTTAATAGTTTATCGATATCGGCAACCTTTGACTTAACGCACATTTATACTCAAAACAGAAACAAAAATTTTAACATATATTTTTGTTTTTAATGTGGGTATGCGATAAGTCCAAAGTTGTGGACAAACAAACCATTAAAAACTAAAACACTCTTATTACTAAGTGAGAGAACAGCTGTCTGTGTGTTAAAAACGCAAAAAATTCTATGTCATTTTGTTTACAGGACTTAAAAAAAATATTTCTTTTTTAAGCGGAAGTTCGTTTTATTTGGTGTTCACTATAAACATACTTATTTGTTGCAGTTTGTATGTTAATTTTTTTTTCCAAAAGTCTCTTGTCATTTTCGGGAGGGAAAGGGCAATAAGAAGTAGTACACACCTTCATATACTTTATATTAATTTCTCTCTCTCATTCTTCATTACAAATCTGAAAAAACATGTCAGTACCCACATACATACACAGAAAAAAAATGTGTTAAACTTATACTTTTAATTTAAAAATACAAATATTCACTTAAAAATTGTGGTTTGTTTAAAAATTTTACTTTTTTAAAGTTAAACCACAAATTGAGTCAATTAAAGTTTTTCTTAAATATATACTGATTTTATAATACAAACATATAAAGTTATATACAGTTTACAACTTTAATTTAAACAATTATATTTTTAATGGATTTCTTGTTTCTTTTTTTTAAGGATTGGAAATCAATTTTTTTTTAAGAGAAATATCTTCATGTGCATCCCAAGGAATAAGGAATAAACTTAAAAATTGCATTAAAAATTTTTTTTATCATTTTGACGTAATGCAATACTGTGGTGAATTAAGATATTATTCGTTAAATGTGATAGTTACCTATTGCCGTTGTTCGCTATAATCGGGCTCCACTGTTAATACAGATAAATATAAAACAGTGCGAATTAAAATGTTTTTATATACAAATCCCATGTATAAACAATAAATAAAAATATTAAAATGAATTGTAAAAAATGAACTTCCGCATCCGTTCATTTATATAAATGTCAGTACAATGACTGAGAAAAAAATATGAACAGCAAAACTGGTCGCAAAGACATGCAGTAAAACCATACATAACTAACGTATGGACATTATACGAGGATGTTTTCCAAAGAATTTTTTAATGAAGATGTAATTTAATCTCAAGAAGGCCTTAAAGTATAGTATTGAAGATAATTTTCTTCATTGAATTTTCCGAATGCATAGACCTAAGTTGGCGTTTTGGGAAGTAGATAGATAAGCAAAAACTTTCTCTTTTCAAAGCTTTAGCCACAGCGTGACTGTATACAACTGGCAGCCCCAGCACTAGGATGAGATGCAAAAGCCTAACTAATGAAATTATGTCTTTCGATCATAACATTTAGCAAGAAAACTGGAACAAGATTTAAAATATTTAAGGTACTGCTGTCCTTAGAAAAATGATAACTAATAACCAAAATAAATCAACATTGACTTAAATCAAATAATATATAAAAATTAACAAAATAATATAAGTAGCACCTGCCAACAAAATGCTTAAAACTCGTAGTTTTATGAAACAACGCATTGCTGAGGGTATAAATAATAAAAATTAGTACAAAGTGTGTACTTTTTTATGTGTTGTCTTGGCAAAAAGTGCAAAAAGTGCATCCATATTAAAATAACAACTAAAATACAACTTTTTTAAATATGATCTAGAGTAGTAATATATTTTGGTAATCCTCATCAAAAAGGTCGATAATTAATTTAAAAGCAAATACGTTTCTCATCTTCATACAAGGTGAGTCACTTAATATATTTATTTATTTTCGAAACCCCTTCCTCGTATGTTAATACAAAAACACAACCGGTCATAATGTCCGTAAAAATTTTAAATATTTTTTGCTGCAATTTAGTTTTTATGCTCCCGTGCACGTTGTTGTCACTATGATGTTTTTAAACATTGAAAAAAAAATATGAATATTGCAATTGATGCATTGTGTGAGTGGGTGTATGCGTGTGTGCACGTAGTTTTCACAAAATATATAAAATATTTGAAGAATATTTATCCATTATGTAAAAAAAATAAGAATAAAAATAAATAAATAAAATAAAAATAAAAAGTATGAAATGATGATGAACAACGCATGTTGCCAGTTTTATATCTCTGTATAGATTTATGCTCATTCAGGCATTTTATATTGAAGCAAACTTACACACAATGATCCTGTATTATGTATAGTTTGGTTGTATGTGTGTGTGAGTGTGTGCGTATGTATGTGCAAGTTTTGGTTTGCATGAGCAAATTTTCGTTTATACTAAAGTATGTATACTTTTTTTGTGTATTGTTGATAATAAATTTAACAAATTTTTCATATTTGCACAATTTGTGAAAAAGCAACAAAATCATGCATACTTTCAATGCAACAACCGTCCATTAAAAATATGAAAAATACACTTAAGAAAATATAGTGTTCAATATTTAAATTCAATTTGTATAAAAGGTAGTTTTTATTTTTTATGCCTGATACGACTCACGAAAAAATTAATTGCAATACGACTTTTATAAGTGTACTGTACGAAATTAATTCGGAATGACGCTGCCAAATTATACAATTTAAATTTGAAAATCTAACATTAATTCAAGCAGCTTAAAGATGACTTCGTGACTTTTATGGCACTCACAAGTGTTCCATCTAATTGATGGAAAAATATCAACACTTCAAAGAAATGTGCATACCAGAGAATAATAATTAGTACTCCAAAAAAAAATATACAAATATACAAGTAACTAGTCGTTATCCTATTTACTGTATATGTATAATCATAATTCTAGCAATAAAAATTTTTAAGCTCACATATTTTCTCTCAAGCAAATTTGATCATAATCGATTCCACCATACAAGAGCATTTTTTTTAATTCATGCAAAAAATTAAAATACGCTACAACTAAAAATATAAAGGCACATGCGTTTCAAGCGCATTGAATCTCTCTCATATACTCAGCCTATGGATACTTAATTGAAGAAAAAAATTTGCCCGTGATACTCGGGATATTTATCCATCATTCGACATCATAAACATACATTTGTGCATATAAAATGCTACAACTATAACTACAACTACAACTCCAACTACAACTACAACGACAACTACAACTACAACTACAACTAAAACTACAACTACAACAACAACTACAACTACAACTACAACTACAACTACAACTACAATACAACTACAACTACAACTACAACTACAACTACAACTAAAACTACAACTACAATTACAACTACAACTACAACTACAACTACAACTACAACTACAACTACAACTACAACTACAACTACAACTACAACTACAATACAACTACAACTACAACTACAACTACAATACAACTACAACTACAACTACAACTACAACTACAACTCCTACTACAGCTACAACAACAACTATAATTTTACCTCTATTGACGTGACCAAACAACAAATTATATATTATAATTGTGTCATTTGTGTTCTTGCATTTAATATGATCGTGTAGTATTATATTCTCATTTTCTCCAGCTTAAACTGTTGGAAGTAAATAAACCAACATTCTAATAACAAAAAAATATTTTAATTTCCCAGTTACAATTTTATTCTTAATACGGAAAAACTTGTATTGACAAAATTAAGATCCCTTTTTAATATAAATGTATCTACAGATATGAGGAGAATTTACTTAACTTTAAGGATATATTTTTTTTGTTTTCTTTTGTTGTTGTATGTATGTATTTTCATAAAATTTTATTGCTTTTCATAAGAAAAAACACTAATAACAATAAAAAAGAAAACACAGCAATTGAAAATTACTAATGGGAATATTTGTCATTAAAGCAAACATTTTTATTATAATTCTCCCCATAAGGTTATCGGACCATGTCGCAGACGTTGCCAAAGAACATTAAAGCTCTTAAGAAAATTAGTATTTTTTTTGTTTGCTTCCTAATTAAAGCATTAGCCAATCATTAACTAAATGAATCTTGAAACAAATAAATTGTTTTTTAAACAGAACATTTTTTTTAAATTGATAAAGCCGATTGACCGACTTTGTCTTGCAGTTATTTGCTTACAGATTAAAGTCTGCCTTTTTTATTACTAAGTCAACACAAGTGTTTAATAAAATGCTGCAGAATTTAAGCGCCAAGACAATTAAAACATATTCCTTTGAGTGTACTGGCCGCAACGCAATGAATGGTTGTCAATACTACTAATAGCAATTATATAAAAAGGCAAAATAAACAAACGTTTTAATAAATCTAAAGATGTGTATAAAAAAATTGGAAGATATAAATAAATACGACAGCCAACAATTAAAAAACTAACAACTTTTCTGTCGGCAATATACCATGAGAATTAAAATAAATATGAAAAAATTTAAATGAAAAATAATACCAGCAATAAAAAAAGGAATAAACATTCATAAATAAAAATAAAAACAACAACAATAAATGCAATATACATAAATATAACTAACATACATATATACACATGCCAACAAAAGTACACATACGAGGATTGCTCAGAAATTATTTCACATTAAGTCGAATACTACTCACAGTGGGATGGCTTTATACACTTTTGTGCAAAAGTGGTGCTAATGACTGGTGATTTGCATGAGTAATATTAAAATAATTTTCATGAGTAATATTAAAATAATTTTCATGAGTAATATTAAAATAAATAATTACATGTATTTTTTAATAAGTATATTTTGGTTGTTTGGTGAGGGGGGCTAGTATGGCTAATATTTGCCATAAGTGGAACAGGGGCAGAAATAAAAAAAATTGCGACTAGAAATTTCCCATATTTTTTTGATTAGTTTAATTCCGTCTTAAAACCAGTGTTAAAAAAACTGCAGTTGACCTTTTTGTTTTTTGACTGCCCAACCACAACCTGTTGCTCATACTTCTGCTACTGAAATTAAAAGAGTTGTAGTTGAAGTTAACACAATAAACGAATAGATATACACAACGAAGAGAGCTCCAGCTGTCGTCATGTTCGTACAGTTTTCGGTTTGATTGACTCTGCTTTAAATAAATACGAAGTTAACGAAGCACAAATGTTTGTGTGTATGTATGTACAAATATAATAGTAAAACAAACAACAACAACATTTCTTCCAGCAAGCGATTAAAGGCTCAATCTGACGTGACATAACCATAGCCATAGAAAACAGCCGTTCGAACCAAACTAATGGGCAACACTGTATTTGATTATAGGTGTTGCCATAACGCCATAACTCTCACCATAGAAACCAATTGAATTTTGGTTTGGTTATTGTTATGGCATTATGACTATGTCTCGTCTAACTTAAGCTTAAACAATAGAGCGTTGCACGAGCAACACAATAAGGATGCCCATGTGTTTTCAGTTAAGCAAAAGAGAAAGTTACTGAGTGTAGATTACTCATTAACATTCCTCGAGTATTCATTGCAGAACTCTATTAAATACGCAATTGAAACTGCAAAATAAAAAATAAAAGAAAAAAACTCACAACATCTCTACTACGTTAACTTCTGAATTTATTTGAAGAAGCAGTCAGACAGACAGAAACGTTTGAAACATGTTGAGAGCTAAAGTTCTTTTTTTTTGTATAGCTATTTGTTTATTGTGTTAACTTCTACTGCAACTCTTGAATTTACAGATGCAGGAGTCAGAGCAGAAGCAAAATAAAATACACAAATGAGAAGTTTTTCAATTCTACTTAAAACGTAACAAAAAAAAATTTATGGACCTGTTCGTAAATGCATCATGTTTAACATTTGTAAACGAAATAATAGTCCCAAATTATTATTTTAATTCTTCAGTGAAATGTTTCTTATTTAAAATATATCTTAATTGATTATTGAAATATTTAGCTGGATTCTATGCGCATTTTACTATTGATAATGCAGATCATTGGAACATTTAATCAAAAATTTCTTATAATAACAATAGTTACTATGTTAAACTATCATTTAAACAAATGGGAAGCTCAACAAATATCAAAGTTGAAACAAGAACTCAATAATCAAAATATTTTTTATATTTTTACTTTACCATTTCTACATTGGCTGACTTTTTTCATCTCAAATTGTAGTTGTAAGTATGTAAAGAAAGTAAATGAAAAAAAAACATAAAAAGTATGTTGCCACATGAGTATTTCTGACCAGGTGCAGTCAAGTTAATTATTAATGGTTAAAAAAAAAATAAATAAATAATTAATCTATTGCCAAATAAAATCGCGAAACGCTCAGCTAGGATTTCATTCTAAACAGATTTTTTCATTAGGCATTTTCATGAAACTTCGTTTTTATAGACGGTAGGTGTAAATAATTTGAGATTATGAGTGCGTTAACAAATGTTTAACTTAAATTTTTAATAATTCTCAAAAGATTAAACTTTAAATAAATGTTACAAATGTGTAAATAATGTCTATAATTCTGAGACTTGTTAAACTATTCGATTATTCGTACTAATTTTGTCATTAACTGTATGGAAGCCAACGTGAATACATACATATAGTATGTATGAGATAAACTCAGGTTCCACACACAGACAAAAAAAAACTTTTTAAATTATTGAAAATATGGGTCACTCTAAAGGCTAAAATAAAAGTTATACATAAAATAACTCTGAAATATATACAAAAAATGCAAAGGCATATTCATACATATATACAAAAAAATGCTTTTATGTAATACATACATAGGAACATCTGCATGTACTCGTATGTATAGTACTTTTTACATAAAAATAAAAATGCAAACTAAATGTTTGCATGTTTTAACCACGTTTTTGTTTCGACACTTAATTGTAAATTGTTGCAGTGCAGACCTGATTCATAAACAATTGGCCGTTTATATTAAAATCGGCTTACAGTAGTTATTTTAATTTAAAACAGAAAAAGGCAAAAACGTTAAAAAACCAGGGAGGGAATGGAATAAACTTACAAAAAGCACATGTATTTTTACAAATATTGTTTTCATTTTTTAACATAAAAGGAGCAGAGAAAATACAAATTTTTACTGTTTTACTTTTTAAAACAATTTTTATTTTGTAACGCGTAAAAGCGGAAGTAGAGTGTTTGTGTTTGTTGGTATTTCGCCATGATTATTGATTTTTATACTTTTGCCAACATACTAAAAAACTGCAGGGTAATGTGCAAAGTATGTGTGTTTGTATATGATTTTTATAAAAAAAAATCATTGTCATTGGTCATTTATTAATATTTTTCATAATAATTAAAATAAAACATAATAAAAATAATATTTTTTTGTACTCGTAATGCTGTTTAACTGTGAGTACATAATTATAAATTCTATAACAATCCACTCGGACTTGTTGTAAAGTTTATCAGCATCAACCACAAACAAACAAAATATTGTTCACCGGAATTAGTATAATCAGGTAATGTAATTTTCTCTGGAAACATGCCTGATTCTCTGATAAATAGCACTTCACTTTGTAGTGCGTTTTATACAATACAAAATAGTGATGGCACACATATTACTATTATTTTTTAATTAAGTTTGCGAAGCGAAAAACCTTAAAAAGTGCCTGAAGAAGAAAGAAAATAGCGCCAGTGGCATTAATACACAGGAACATCTGCGGAGCTTTTTGAATTCAACTTTGAAAGGTTGTTATTACAATATGAACAAAATTAATTTTTATATATGGAAATTAATATTTGCACACATGCATCTCCAAAATTTATAGTTGGTAATGGCAAATTGTTTAAGCTGCATCTATCGAAACTACTGCCATGTATGCATTCTGTTATACCAAAATATTAATATAGGGGCTTGGATCCAGTAATATTCTTCGTCCGTTTTCCGCCATCTGTAATCATCCTGCCGAGAGGAATATTGGCATTTCGGTGGATAAAAACTCGACTCAAAAGAAATTCAACTGAGCCAGGAGTTGAAATAAAGCAGCCAGAGACAACAATGTGTGTGCGCTGGCGCAGTTGAAAACTGATCAAGGTTTTTATGGAAAAATCATCCTCAGCATTAAGGCATATTTCTGCATCAATAGGCACGTCAGATCAGAGAGCATTCAATGTATAACGAACAGGGCCAGACCAGTACCGTCAACTCTGAGAGCTATTGACCAATAATTATTAATTTCTTTAGATACAATTGGATTATATTGAGCCCTACGATACAAGGTTCGAACAGGGATGTGCTACGTGCCATACAGCTTATGACACATTTTTCACGAGCAATTTTATATCATCTCACGTGGAAGTTATGTTAACTCGCCACTGAGAGATTTGATTGTTAGAACTTTTTTCAAGTCCAATGCGCATGTGAGTGAAATACTTAGACATAGGATTCCCAAAGTCAATATATACCATTCCAGAAAAAAATTTCACATTACCATCACAACTACTTGCCATATAATGCCTTACTTTACTGATTACCAAATTTGATTACTGGCTTACAAGTCACATTACCTGAAATTAAAAAAATTCAGTGAAATGCGACTTTGACCCACGCACGAAGGGTTCCGTACGGACACGAGATATCTAATTCAATACGAACTTTAGCCAATAGAAACTATAGTTTTGAAATTTTTTTCGTTTTTGGGTTTTTTTCAGTTTTAAGCGCTTTCTGAATTTTGCCACTTTTTTTTCTCGTTTGGGCTATTTTTTTGGTGTTTGAAGTTTTTTTAATTTTGGTGATTTTTTTTTATTCTGGCGATTTTTTTATTTTTGGCGATTTTTTTAATTTTGGCGTTTTTTTTCATATAAGTGATTTTTTTTTTGGGGTTCTGGCGATTTTTTCGGTTTTTGGCGTTTTTCTTTCATTTTGAAAAATTTTTTAGTTTTGACACTTTTTTTCTCGTTTTTAAAAATTTTTTTCGGTTTTTGGCGTTTTTTTAATTTTGGCGATTTTTTTCGTTTTGGCAATTTTTTTTTTAATTTTAGCGATTTTTTCTCGTTTTGGCGATTTTTTTTCACATAAACAATTATTTTGGGTTTGGTGCATTTTTCGCGTTTTGGCGATTTTTTTCGTTTTTGACGTTTTTTTCATTTTGGCGATTTTTTCATTTGAGCGATTTATTCGAATTTGGCGATTTATTTTAGTGCTAGAATTTTTTTTTAATTTTGTCGATTTTTTTCGTTTTGGCGATTTTTTTTTAAATTTTTGGCGACTTTTTTTCAGTTTTGGCGATTTTTTTCGTTTTGGCGATTTTATAATTTTCGGTTTTTAGGTTTTACCGTTTTTGAAAATTTCAGGAGTTTACCTCTTACGGTTTCCAAGATACAGCAAGTTGTCAAAATTACATAGTCAAAATTGCATTAACTGATGGACCACCCTTTAGTTTAAATTTTTATAAATTTTAGTGTTAATTGTTGTAGTCTATATAAAAATACATTAAATACACATAAATATACATATGTACATACAATTATATGTATATTACATGGGATTTTAGCATTTTTCGTTGCTCGTTTTGGAACACCCTTTAATTTTTAATTCTCATGTATTTGTTGCTGTAGCGGCCAAGGTTCTACATACTCTGTCCAAATTTCAGGTCCGTAGCTCTTACGGTTCCTGCAGAAATACCGTGTGACGGACAGACGGACAGCTTACCGAAAACAATAGGGTTCCTTTTTTCACCTTTGGTGTACGGAACCCTACAAATGATGTATAAGTTCCTAAATGAAGAGAATGATTTTTTTGGATTAAATAGATTCCGTGAACAAGTTGCCAAATATAAAAAATAATTACTTCTCAAGATTATTTTAGTGTCACGCCTTGTTAAAATCATTAAGTTAATAATCCAGTAGGGAAGAGTTTCCACCAAAAATGCTTAATTCCTAACACGATTACCTTTTCTGAAATTTTTGCTGGTATATCATTGGTCTAATTTGCTTAAATTTAAAGTTGTTGTCTCTGTATTTAGCTCTCAACAAAACTTAAGGTTTTTCGCCGGAATTTTATTTTATTAATATAAAGCTGACAAAGTATATGTTTTGTGCAATCTTTTAAAATGTAACCACAATTCTGTATGAATGAATTATACTTAAAAGCAACGAAAATTGCCAATATATCCTTTTGTTTCATCAGGCGTTTCATATGTAAGTATCTGAATGCTTCTCTTAAAATAGCTGCTGTAGTTACTCTATCATCGTCTCTATTACTCTTAGTGAAATATTATATGCAAAATGTAAAAAACTTTAACAAAAATATAACTTTGTATATAGTACAAAAAAAAAATAATAAAAAAACTTACATACATATAAATATAAGAATTCCGTACTTATTCAAGCTATTTTATGCAAAAAATATTCCACACATTTTTCTATTGTCTTTTGGCTGTCAACGCTTTAAACTGCTGTACTGTGTGCTCATACTGCCGCATATATTAGGGGTGTTTCAAGGAAACGTTTTGCATGTCTTCTATTTAAATATTTAACTTTACTTTACTTAACATTGAATTTACCGTAGTTTTGTAATGGCAAAAGTTTTTAACAAAACTGCATATAAAGGCTTCTTATTCCGGAATAATTTGTGGTATGCTAAACTTTTGCAATTTTTTCTGTCGCATTCACGCACTACATTGAATGTAAGCGAGTGAGCACATTTTAAACGGTAATATTTTCACATTTAGGGCATGCATACGTTTATATACATATACATATATGTATTTGCATGTGTGTGTATGTAAGTGTATATGTCTAGTTGTTGCAGCATGCATTCAATACTTTATGCTCATAAATTTTTGCATTTCATACTATAAAATCTTTCTTAACCGAAAGATTTTTTTTTATGAAGATTCACAGTGGGAATTTAAACTACAAAAAAGTATAAATTGAAATTAAGCATTTTTGGTGGAAGCATATCCCTACTGGATTACCAACTTAATGATTTTAGCAAAGCGTGAGACTAAAATAATCGATTCTTGAGAAGTACTTACTTTTTGATTTGGCAATTTATTCACTAATCTATTTAATTTAAAAAAAATAATTCTCCTCATTTAGCAATTTATACATAGCTTTTTTTAAATTTTAGGTAATATGATCTGCAAGCGAGTAATGCAATTTGGTAATCAGAAAAGCTAGTCATTATATGGCAATTAGTTCTGTTGGTAGTGTGTAATTTTTTGCTGGGCATTTGTTAAATGATGTTAATACATGGAGGTAATTAAATTGTATTTCGATGGCTTGATATAGATGATATATTTCGATTTTTTTTGCCATTATGATTTTAAATATTTCTACTAATTCATGTCACACAAGATACCAGTAGCTAAATTAAATAACTTTTTGCGAAATAAAATTTGTAATTTTATCTATATCTAACGATAATATGATTCCGTAAGTTCTTTTTTACGATAAGTTTACATCTGTGTTTTACTTACCTTTTAATTGCATATCATGTGGTATCCATGCATACAAAATGGTAAATTAAGCGAAAAGCCTAATTAAACTAAATAAATTTGAGCTTATTATCTATCTCTTGCGAATATCGTTAAAATATGCTACTCAATGGAAAAGTCAACAAAATTTCGTTATATTTATTATAATGATACATAAATCGTAATTAAAGTTACTTAATCCAAGTACGGAACTAAAAAAAGTTTATGAAAAAAGTTAAAATCTGTACTTGCGTACTATTAAACAGGGACAAACGCAGTGTATTTGTTATTGAGTTTTTAGCACAATAATCAAATTATTTGTTTTGAAGTGAACATTTTTTTCAAAACTAAATGAAATAATTTGTTGCGTAGAATTAAAAAAAATTATTTATAAAATATCAATTTCAATTCCTTATTTCCTGACGATTTTAACAAACTGTTAACGAAATATCGAAAAAATTAATTACAATTAAATAAAAGGACCTTGAGCTTAACAAACATAAGAGAATAAACTAAAAAGGTCAATAAATATAATATATATATAATTTTATATATAAAATTAATTTCTTATTTCTATCTAACCATCTTAAATACAAAATAAGCAATTTGTGTGTTATTGTTGTGGTTAAGGTCTTTTAATGAGACGTTTTAGAAATAATTCAATATATCTAGAAGTTCTTACGCCACTACAAATAATTCTTCTTTGAGTTTTTCCCTAACACTGTAATATATAAAAAAAATAAACTAGCATTTTCAACGCTTTCACTTTCGACGCTTTATTTTCAGAAAAGAATGAAAGCATTTTTCCAGTTTATTTTGCTTTAAAACTCTAATTTAAAATTAATTTACTAATTAACCCACTTGGAGCAACCATCCTTTTAAAAGGACACCAATATCCGTAAAAAATATACAATAAAATTTTTTTCTAGAAACTTATTAAAATTAATTTTCAAAATAAAAATTTAAGTTTTAAAGAACAAAATTTATCGGCTCTATCTGGGTTAATATAATAAATTACTGTTTTAAAAGTCTTACTTAACAATTGAAATCAGTGCTTTAATTTTTCTTCAACTATTTTTATAACCCTCCCACTGTGGGTAATTATATATAAAAATATATTTTCTTTGCATTATCCTCTGTCTGCAATTTGCCATATTTTACAAGGATTTGTCTTTTGTAAGCTTATTGTTTTTTATTGGCAGTCAAACCCTTTCATGAAATGGAAGATTTAATGGCAATTTTATTTAAGGAAATTAGTTAAATTAGGCAGCACAATAAACTTATAAATGTAAAACTTAATGTTTTTAAAATCAAATCTGTAATATTTTCAATTTAATTTAAATAAAAGAAGAAGAAAATCTAAATATACCTTACAAATTCCCTACGCAAGTTTAGTTACATAAAAAAAAGAAAATATATCCAAGAGCATAAAGAATGGATCTGACATTTATAAAATTTTACCTTAACTACGCCAATTTGTGCAAACCAGTCTGAAACCTGTTTTCGTCACCCAGGATCTATTTTCTTTTTTGCTTTTGGGATATTATGAAATTTTGTTGCCTTATACATATATAAATTAAATTACAAATTATTGTAATTTCGGAAGGCAGAATAAATTTATTGTCTTACTATTTTTATTTATATTTTATTGCAGAATAAAAAATAAGCATCCATTAGAAATTTTTGAAGCAAGTTGGCAAAGTATTATATACGTTCACCCTTATGGGGAATACAAGTTCACGTGATCACAGGTTTAGGGAAAGGAAACACATATCCCTAAACTTGTGATCACCAATGCTTGCGTTGTTATTGTATTATAGCCCGGATTCCCAGAGTTATTAAATAACAACACAACGCATTTATGTATTGTGCATTAGTGTTCCTTTGAATCAGTTGTTGTGGGAAAGTTCAAGGGATGAGGACATAGTTAGTGGTCGCTGAAGTATACTGACTTCCTTTTATAGCACCAGAGCACCGTCTTTCATCAGAATCAGCGGTGAATTAAAATAACAGATAAAAAGCTGTTTTACATATTCAAAGTAATGACTTCAATACGCCTCATTAACACCAAATGCGCTGCAATACAACGTTATTAAAAAAACGAGAAAAAGCAGAGTTTTAAAAGAATGAAGCTTTCTTGTATCTCTGCTTCACCACACGTCTTCTCTCGCACTACACTTTTCCTAAAGGAAGGTAACACCTAGTGATAGTAGTAGGAATTCATGCCTGACTGTTACTTATGTTCAAAAATGCTAAGCCATCAAACAAGAAGTAACTTTAAATTAAAAACATTCTATTAAATACTCTTAGTCTAAAGAAACAACTTTTTTATTGTTTTTTTTAACTATAAGGTATTCATCCGTATTCGTTGAGTCAAATATTCGTCCTTGAGAATTTCGTACTATAGTAAAAAAAAATGTATATACATTATTTTAAAAAAATCATGTAGAAGTTTGCCCAAATTTTTCGTAGAGGAATCTTTAACTCGACATACACACTACGGGTGATTGTTTTTTAATTTCATAATTTCATTATCTTAAGTATTGTTTGCTTTAATTTTTTGTATTGCAAATTCATATTGTATATTAAAATGTAAGCATAGTTTTTTATTAACAATACCTCAAATACTACAAGTGTTATGTGCATTTATTTTTAAATATATTTATTTAAAACAAAATTCTGTATTTCTGTATAATACAAAGTTGTTAATATTACTTAATGTTGCAATAGATTTCCAACCAACAAACTTGTTTCCTTACCAAAAGCACATAAGATTTTATTGCTTTGTAAATATTTTCTTAATTCTTTAGCTGTGCAATATAAATTTTTAAGCCAATTAAAACTGAATTACTAAAAGCATTCAAATTTAAAACACATACATACACCAACTTCTTTAATAATAAAAGTTTAAAAATTCCAGAAAATTGCTACTCTCCGGATTTAATACAATTTCTGTATTGCTTATTTTAATTTTACTTCTTCTTGTTTTACACATCCTTTACGGTCCAGCAAAGTGAATACTAAATATAAGTAAATATGCCTTTTGCAATATATGTGTGTATATTTACAAAAACATATTGTGCAACACATATAAATATTTAGACATTTAGGCCATTGTTTTAAAGGATTCATTTGATACATATTTTTACAGTTTCTTCGAAAAATTTCAAAGTTATTTCATTATACATTTCAACATGTATAAACGAAGTAAATTTAAGATTATTCGTGCATTTTTACATAATTTTGCTACAGCTACCGTTATTTTAGAGGGTATTCCAGAACATAGTAATTGTTACTTATGTCATATGTATATGAAGATTGGTTTAATATTATATTAATAAAGGCTTATTGCAGCAATGTTTGAATTTTTTCTTTCATCTTGCATTTTTATTAATTAAAATCAGGCACTCATCAAAAATAAAAGTTTTTTTCTACTCGAATAATTGCAAAATATCACAAATCATTAAAAAACTCTTAAGCCGGTGTTCTTATAAATTTTTGTTTTTTACGAAATGTAAAAATTCCCATTTTGGATTATAGCCATTTCTCATTTCCGATACTTATTGTTGTGTATTATAACTTTCAGTATAAAAAAATTAGTTGAACAGCGTTGCACACATTTTGATAATCGCACCACAAAATGACACAAGAAATACTAGTACCTGGATTCAGTAACTTTTATTACGATAATTGTATCGCTATCGGTTGAGGTAAAAATTATTCATTTGGTTTTTTATACTATTATTCGTGAGTTTCACTTATTTTGATATTTTCTATACACAGATAACTGATGATATAGAATTAAACGGTGAGTAAACCACAGGTATACACTATCGTTAAAAAGAAATTACAGAATCAAATTATCGTTACCGCACACGAATAAATATGTCAATAAATATTACGATTTTCGGTTTGCAAAAAGTTACAGAATCCAGGTACAGATGTGTACTCTACATTAGTTTGAGATTTTTTTATTTCACATTATTGCACGAGTACTTAATATGCAAATATCACACCCGTTTAGTAACGCATACGTATAATTTCAATAGACGGCCCACCCGCTTACAATATAATTGTGCAATTTTTCGTATTGTACAATAATATGTTCAATGTGTATATCATATTTAAAGTAGACCAATAGACCTATAATATGTTTACTTTTTCACTGTAAGGAAAATTGTGCAATATTTTCTTTGAAAATATTCCGCCATTTATTGTGTAGTATAGCTCAAAACAAAAAGAATATTTACCAAAATATATTCAATAATATTGAACAATCGATGGACCGCTTTACTACATTTTTTTAATGCAGGTGTCTGCTCCTGGGTATTCGTCTTTCGTAACCCATCAAGAAGAAATTTTTTTTTGCTGAAAAAATTGCACAATGTCACAAATCATAACAAAATGTTGATCTACTGATTTTAAATGTTTGCTTACTTTTAATTTAAAAATTCCCATTTTAGGTTATGCCCCTTTTGCATTAAGTATGATATTTTTGTTGTTTATGGCAATTATTGACACAGAAATAGTGTGAGCTGAGTACACATCTGGCATTTCTTGTGTTGTCATTTTCAAAATATGTGCAACGCCGTTCACATTATGTTTTTAATATGGAAAGCAATTCCACACAAAGAAAAATATCTGAATTAGTACACACCATTGCGAGGTCAGAAATGTTTTTTAATTCATAGTGTTGCACGAAGTATACTTAATTAAAAAAAATTACAATATTATTTATAACGTATACGTATAATTCAATTCGACAATGCTATCGAACCACAACTCCCAATAAAGTTCAAGTTAGCGGTTAGAAACGAAAATATTTCGAAGGGAAACATATAGTTTGGTAGCAGTTTACGGGTGGAGAAGAGGGAATAGTTTCTGTGTTTGGTACGCGGCCATACGATTTGTTCTCATATCACCTGCCCCATTATAATTTATGTAACGAACCCTAACATGGCACCATACTTATAAGAAAGTGTGTGTGAAGCCAGTATCACTTCGTTTTCCATTTCTTTTGAAACATAACCATACGGCTAATTTAAAAATCAATACAATTACGCAGTTTTAATCTATAGTGATAGGTTGTTGGAAAATAATAAAAAAAAATATTTTAAAGTCCTAATTTACACTATACAAGTCTTATTGCTAAGCTGATTAGTTTGTAGGAGAGAGAGACAAGGGGAACAGAATTGTTTTTATTCCCTCGTCTTTCTGTCTCTTAACAAACTAATCAGCTTAGCAATAAGACTTGCACAGTGTATATTAGGACAAAGGAAGTGATAATTTGTAGGTGCACATTTCGAAGGGGAAGTTAGATGTTAAATATTTTTTCCATATAAAAAAGTTACTAAAGAAATCAACAAGTTAATTAGACAAATTGCGACAGTAATTAGAAAAAAGTTTTTATAACTTTTTCTGTGCCAAAATAAACTATGAATTGAGTCAAGAAGTATGCATATTAATAAAAAAAAATTTGATTATGAAAATCCATTGCATTTCATTATTTTTTTTCATTTTATCTTTCTATTCTAAAATGCTGCAGCTGAAGAGCTTATTTATTGTATTAGAGAGCTTCAAGACTTCTTATAAATCACTTGAAACCAGACACAGCCTGTGGCATATTTGAATTACCCTCTTTGTTAATGTCATATATAAAATCTTTTTATTCTCTTTAAAAAATATATTTTTGCATGTACAATAATAATAATAATAATTTTTTGTGTCGTTCATTGGGCCAACACCTTTTTTTATTTTACTCTTAAGCACACATGTTGGTATTAAAATTTAAATAAAATATGACAACTAAAATTTTTTAATACCCCTGGGCTTAACATAGTGGGACTTTGAGATAAAAAGAAAAGTTTATTTTAGTGTGTGCAACAGTTACAAGAGCATAATACAATGAAAGGCATACAAAAAAAGAAAACATTACACTTTCAAATGTCAAGTGTATTAAAGAAGTGAACATGACAGTTCTATTTTTTTTTTGCTGCTGTACTTCTTGGTAGCTTGGGGAACCTCTACAAAAGAAAACACTTACTGCGCTGTGGCTGTTTTGAAATATGTATGTAAGCGTGTGTTTTGTTTTTTTTAACTATATATAATTTATGAACTTCCATCACAAGTTAAAAAAAAGAAACATGAAGTACGTATACATAAGTTTATATAAAACTTACTTGTTAATAAAAGCAATGAATTACATTTCTTTTGCTCTTATTTGAGATTTCAAGTTAAAATGTTTCTGAGATGTCTTGGTTTTTGTCGGCTGCATACAATAGTTGCACCAGCTTTCATGTTAAATAATTTTTTTTTTCAAACATCAATGTTTTTTGAGATTTCTGTATGAAAAAAACCATTTCCTTATACCACCACCTAAAATTTAAGAGGCATTGAAAGTATAATTTTTACATTTTTTTAGAAGAATCAAAAAACTTTATAAATTTAAAACTATTTATTTAGGTTAGGTGCTAAATTTAATAATGATTAAAATTTGTATTTTTGAACATATGCGAGAAAAATTTTCGGTATAATACAATTCCCATCTATAAAGTCTAGTTTAATTTTTCTGCTCTTCTTTAGAAACTCACATTAGTTAATAAAAATATTTCATTCAATAAGAATTGAAATTACTGAATTTTTAAACCTGACTAAAAATTTGTTCTAATTAAAATTCACTACAGTTCAACTAAAAATCTAAAAATGTTTCACTCTCTCCCCCTTTTTGTTTATCCTTTTTTTGGGCTTTATTCATAACTTGTGTTTATATCTGTTTAAATAATTGCTGAACACTAAAATTTTACTTAATTTTAGTTATAATTCTTTATAAGTTTCAGAACGTTAGAAATTTTTATTATTGCTTGGAGCTTGAGCTAAATAATTTTTCATGTTTCAAAAAAAATAAATGAAAAAAGCTATTGAATTATTGATTCAAGTCATTCCGAATATCAAAAATAAGGTGTGTGGTGAACGATTTACAAGCGCCAAAGAAACAATTTAAGCGTTCAAAAACCATATGTTATGGTGCCTCAAGAAAAATGGGAAAACTGCTATGACAAACGGTTTGAGGGAATGCAAAAGTGTATTGATCGACAAAAGTGTATTGAAAAACAAAAAAAGTGTATTGGAAAACAATAAAGCCATTTGAAATTAAAAATTTTTTGTTAATATTTGCTATTCCCAAAAAATAAATATTAGCCCTCTAAACTTGTAAGTTTTATTCTAATTATCTCCTTTCTTGTTTATCCTCTTTTTGAGGCGTTATTAATAACCTTTGTTTATATCTGTATATCTAATTGCTTTACATAAAATTTTACTTAATTTTACTTTTTAATTAATTATTGACTCAAGTCGTTTGGGGTTTAAGATATTTTTTATCTTTTCATCGAATTTGAAATATCTTTCATTCATAATTTAGTACATATTCATAGTTACATTTAAAGCCAAATCACATGAGGAGAAATTTTGTTTAACCTTTCAAGACTTTAACAGTTCACCACAAGGATCTTTTCTGTTTATTTTACAAAAACAGGTAAAAAAGAGTCCTTAAATGGGGATATAGTGGGTTCAAATGGTAAACAAATTATGCATTCATGAACTCTTTGAATTTTCATATCTTTTCTTCTTGTTGTAAATTATTATAATTTTCGTGTCATAAATAATAAATATAAGTGAATTTTTGTGCCATCAACAAAATTTCTACTCAAAGTTTCTAACGATTATTACGCATTAAATTGAGCCAGAAATGTAATATAATTTTATGATAAGTTATACTGAAGAATATAAAACTTTTTCAGGATATGTTTTTCATCAGAGTTACTTGCTTTTAAAATTTTACTCTTGACTGCAAGAATTTTGTAGTTTTTTATTTTGATATTTTGTTATTACGATTATATTTCTTAATTCAACAACTTCCATTGTCACTACTCTAGTTGGTATCCACAATTCATTTTAAACGTATAAAAATTTATACAATTTCAATTTAATTTTTATTTCTAATAACAATTTACACACAACCGACGACATTGTCCCAAAGTCCATTGTAATGTAAGTGAGATTTTTTATTTTTTTGCTCATTGACTTGCCAAACTCTGACATTTTAACAGTTTACTGACTCTTACGTTGGCTAAAATTGTTGTATATTGTAGGTATGTATGTATATATTTGAAGTGCTAGTAAGTGTATCTGAACTTGTAGTTGTTTTCATTTATTGTATGGATTTTTATTATATATAAATTTCTTTTTAGTATTTGCACGTGTCACGAAGTATAATTTAAGACAAACAATAAAATAAGAAACCACAAGAAAACGAAAAATGTTTCTTACAAAATCATAATTGAGACGTTTTCATCTAGTTTGCTAAGACTTAAAATGATTATTAAACAATTTTCTTAAGATGCTGCATGATGAATGGTTTTTTTGTGTGATAGGAAAATGTAATTGGATTTCTCTTCTACATTTTAAGTTTTAAACAAAAGTGTGTTAGCTTTTTGTAGCCAATTTATAATATTTATGATAAGTTATATTGAGATGATTATGGAAATTTAATTAACTAATGGAAGGCAAGTCGTATTAAATGGATGATATAAATACAGGATGTGTAAAAATAATATTGATATTGTTTAGCAACAAATTTGAGGAGATTTCGTGGTATGTTAGTCGGTAGTGTGACTATTTTGAATTGGGTTGCAATTGAGAGCTTGTCGAGGTATGTAGGCACATTGTACGTACAAAAGTTGTGCTGAGTACACATCTGACATTTGTGTGTTGTAATTTTTTGGTGTAATTTTTAAAATGTGCAACGTTATTCACATTATGTTTTTATATGCAAAACAATGCCACAGAACTATAAATATCAGAAACTATAAAACTTGCCACTACTGCACACTATTGCGATGTCACAAAATACCATAGTCTGTACTCAGTATAATGCACAATAGAGGCCTGCGTAAACATTATTGAGATGTAAATATGTCTTGTTTGTATCTAAAGCTTCGCAATAAAAAAATCACCTTTCTAAATCTCAACCACCTCAACAACTGTCTGTTGAAATGTTAAAAGTAAAAACGTTTCGATTTTTAAATGTATTCTCGTGGCATGTATTATACTAACACAACAATAAATTCTTTCCTTTAATAAGCAAAGCAGGATAGATGTATTGATGTTCGCGTATATGAGTATTTATAATCGATGTCGCGAATACCTCTTGTTAATAACAAACACTCAAAAAGAGAAGTTTTAATGAGTGTATGCTTGTAGTTTGCAAATTTTACGATTGAATGCGTGTGTAGAATGTAGATGGTAAGCTCAGGCTGGCCAGAGAAGCGCCTGAGTGCCGAACAACAATCGGCTTTTTATACAAATGAATACACATACGCTTATACATTTCTCTCGGTTCTCTGTCAGTGGTAAGCTATTATGTTTGTGTTTAAGAGTGGTTTTTTAAAACAGGCACACACAACTAATGTTAATGCATAAGTGCTTTGTATGGCTACACAAAAATGAAATGTCATACATACAACGTACATATGTATAAGCGTATGCACTTGCATGACGTTTGTGTACGCGCCCGTGCGTATGAAAAAGGAAGCATCACAAATTTTTCCGTTACGAAGTGTTTTCTTTTACTCTTATACCTGCAATAAATGAAACAAATGTCTTGAAAACAATGTTGTTTAGCGTTTGGTTTAAAACGTATTGCTGTAATAAAAAAGTTTTTCATGTCTTAAAAGTTCTTATAAGTGGTCTTTTGCAAGAGTCTAATGCACAATAATTAATTAAAAGTGCAGTTTTGAATTTTTTTTATGTGGTTTTGCATTTGAGCTGACGATAAACAAAATGATTATCTTTTTAATAAAACAGTAAGTGTAAATGATTGGTTCAGTGTTTGAAATAAGTTTTACAAAAAGTAACTAAATTTATATTTATGATGATGAAGAATAATAAATAAACTAACTAGAATATAAACAAATTTATTTTTAAGGCCGAAGGCCATGTTGATTGGTTTTAATACTATTTTGTTACTTTTACAACCAAAATTTCTATTAAATTGGCATTGCATTCTTTGCCAATAAAATGAAGCAAATGAATGTGTGTCCCCATTGTTTGTTTTTATATAAATACAACACTAGAGCAGCTATAATTTGTCATAGATGTGATTAATTCTGTTAAAGTCTATTAAAATGTTTATTTATATTTAGCAAGATATATTTGAAATACTTGGAGACATATGTAATTAAATAGGATATCAAAAATATTCTTCCTGAAGCTAAAGTTTAACAGCCTTATTTATAAAATACATATATTTAATAAGCAACATTTTGTATGGAAATCGGATTAAAAAACTCTCTATAAAGACTTATTGATTCTTATAAGTTAAGCTGTAAGTCTTAGGATTACCTAGAAAATATCAGACTTAGACTAATTTTTCATGGTTTCATTCATAACGTTCGTTACATTAAATTATGATTTTTTTTTTGTAAATTTCTGAAATGTCAGAAAAACTTTTCCATAAAACACAATAAATCATTTTTTTCTATTGCTTATTTGTTCCAATTTAAAAAAAAAACTTTCCCAAAAATTCTTATAAAACATTTATTAGTTTTGTAATAAACTTCTATGTCATCATCGAAATAATTTTATCCAATCACTTAATTTTCTTGTTTTCCCCTCTTAAAAAAAAATATTTGAATCATTCATTATAATTTTTCTACTTAAATAAAAAATTAATGCTTTTAACTATAATTAGCTTATTTATGAGTTTCAATTTAATTTTTAATATTAATTTATAAAATACCAAATCAAATTAAGTTTCTTTTAACTTTTGATATTGTTACATCAATCTGCAGAGGGCTTCTTTGCTGCTGCTTTGTACATGTTTTTCTAATTAGTAAAAGTTGTTTTTCTTCTTGAAAAACGTTCACTTGTATTTATAGAGAAAGAAAAATAATAAGTTTAACAAAACAAAAATATTCCCTATACAATTTTCTTTATATTTTTTATTTCTTACGATGTAAAGTCTATTTTTATTTTTGTACAAATAATTTTTTACAACAAACTTTTGGGCTGATTTTCCCATATGCTGCCTGCATTTATTGGGGTGAATAACATTCACGCTGTCACACTCAAACAAAATTACATAAAAAAAAACAAATACAAACACAGTGACGTCAAAAGCCAACAACATATACAAATATTTATATCTAGTGGTTCTTTTACCCTACACTCAAAAGTTTTAGTCCATTACATACGAGTAAATATGTTTTTAGTGTAAGTTTTTAAGTTTTAAAATATAATTAATTATAATATAATATAATTAATTAAATTTTAACCATTTTTGCTTAAAGTGACAACAACAAATGTCGATTACGAAAACTATATATATACGATCGAAAATAATTTTTTAGTGTTAGTTCGCAAGTTTAATAGGTTTGTTACGCATCACAAAGAAACTTAACTTCAATTACGCGAAGAAGAAATAATTATCAATTAAAAATTACACGATGATTACTTTAAAAATTAATAAATTTTTAAAATTTTTGCAATTATGATGGCTGATTTTATATTTCTTAATAATTAAATGATGATCAAAACTAGTCCAAAGACTGCTGAAGCCTTTAAGGCCAACATTTGTCTTTTTAAGTAACTTGAAAAAAAACGAAAGAGGTTATCAATACGTTTGTATTTTTATTTTGCACTGCTACTCCATAACTCATTTACATTTTAGACCGATTGTAAAAAATTTTTTTGTCTGAGCTGGCTTAGCTTTCATTTGGTCCCATTGTAAAACAAGTTATGCTAGGAACACAACTGGGACGAACGACGGATTTTGTCCACTTCAACGAATTATCGATAAGAGTTCGCTACGTAAATTTGTCATATGAAGTGCAACAATGAAGAATTTACTCAGCGAATTCCTGTCTCATATTTGATCAAGTTGGTTGTTGTGTGTACAGAGACAGAGAGGGAGAGAGAAATTAGTTTTTTCGTCGTTCGTCGGCGTATAAAATAAAAATAAATCTATCTCAGAGTTCGTCACGCATGCCGAATTTCGTTCTAAGGCGGTGTTGTGTTCATTTCCATATGCATAAATACGTTTTATTTTTTATGACAGAAGTTTGCAACGTTCGTGCCACTGGTGTTTTTAGCATAATTTACAATTTTATATTGTTTATTTTTTAATTGTTTTATTTAATTTTATGATATTCTACTTATTTGAAATATACCCAATTCATTGGACTCTTGAAGTAGAAAAAAAAACTGAACCATAAACAATAATAAATATAAGTATTATATAATTTACTTGCTTCCATTTTACCGATTTTTATAACACTTGACCCTAAACTATAAAAAACTTAATATTGCATTCAAAAAAGGGCACGGGGCTACGCCTTTAAATGTAAATATTAAAATATTATATTTGCTTGAATTTGATAAATTTTAACGAAAATTGGCACACACCTCGACCTTTTAAAAATATACAATATTGCATTCAATATATAAATATACAATATTCCACGGGCATTATAATTTGATATTATATTTCTGTGCAAAATAGGAAAAAGTGCTTAAGTCGAGATATGCTGATTTGAAATTAATGGTACCTCCGTAACCTGCATATTAGAAAGCACTTTTGAGCAAAATCTCAATTCTCTTTTTTTGACTGCTAATCTCATTTCTAATAATAGCTTAATTTAGATTATACTTTGGTATATTTCAACTTGAGATATATATACATACAACTCAACAGTGTGTAGAACGATTTTTGTTAAAAAAAAAGGTTCTCAGAGAATTCATTAATTTAACTGTAAAAGACATAAATTTCTGAAAATCGACTTGAATGCTTGAAAGTGCTCTCCTGCTAAATAGTCAAATATGACTTAAGCAATTTTCCAATATTGCCACAGATTTAACGTGCTTCTACTTTCTCGATTTCTAAGAAACTGGTCACACACGTTTAGTTCTCATAAATACTTAATCCTGCGTTCAAAGAAGTGTCTCGCCCACTTCTACACTTCTGTACTTCTACTTCGCCAATTTGTACGAAAGTTGGCAACGAGTCTCGGCACACACCTTGAGCTATGACGTTGAATGATCATAATGTTGATGATGTTGCCATTAGAGTTGAGCGATATTTTGCAACCTTTTGTCTTTTCACAGCGATTAAAAAATCACTAATCACAACTGTGACTGAAATTATCAAGTAACAGGTTTTGGAAATATAGTTCTTTTATACACACTGTGATTGTTTTTGTATGCTTACTTAACATAAGATAATGCTACCACATAATTTTTTATACCTTCAGCTTTTGTCGATAAAAAAATCGTAAAATTTTTTGGCAACTATGTACATCTCACATGTTCCTATTTGCAAATTTTTGTCTCTCTGCCTCTTATACGAAAACCTCAATATTTGGAAGGGGTTGATTTGCTAATTTTTTGTTCTTGTCACTCTTCTTATTAGTATTTATCAAAATACTAATACTAATAAAGACTTTTAAAGCAGAATAGCTGAAATGAGTAAAACCGTGATCACAGTCACAGTTTAATTTCACTGCTGCTCTTCTTATTAGATTTTCTCAAAATATAATAACAGAACTGCTACAAACAAAATACTGCTAAACTGTAATTACACTCACAGTTTAAACGAACATCGACTTAAAAATCACATCCACAATGAGCAACATTATTAACAAATCACGTTACCGCTCATCACCAGTTGCCATAATTGATCAAGAGTTGGATTCCTTAATTGATCCCGGAAAGTCCACGTAAAATCAATTGCTAGAAATCATATTCAAATAAAAATGGCAACTAACTATTTTTCGAAGCAATGGTTTTTTTTAAGAGAAATAATACTCAAGCAATGAATGCCTTCAACTATTAGTAGGTGTTACCTTCTTTAGGAAAGGGATAGTGATAGAGAAGACAGATGGTAAAGAAAGAGATACAAGAAAGCTTCATTATTTTACAACTCTTTTCGCGTTTTTTTTAATATTGCATTATTGCAGTGCCTCTGGTGTCAATGAGGAATATTAAAGTCCTCGAAGTTGTATTAAGTAGTCATTTTATTGGCGAATCAGGACGCTTTGATACTACATTAGCAATAGTATCCGCTATGCCTTCATCAATAGATCATTCCTAATAACAACCGATTCAAAGGGTGTTGTTATTTAATGGCTGTTAGAGGCCGGGATAAAATCCCCTACCTTCGGTTTTTAGTCAACGTCTATTTCAGCCCAAGCCACTATTTATCAATATTTTCTTGCAATCTGCATTTATATCATTCTTTAGTTTTTTTTATGATATTAAATTCCTACGTTCAACCAACATTATATTTAATATTTATTTGTGAATCCTACACTGCAGAATATATTTTTCAATTAGTTCTAGTTCTTACAAGCAGTCATACAAACAAAAAAATTTATATATTTATTAGGGATAAAATACTTTATTTCATTATAAAAATGTCAATTGATACATACTGGCAATTTGCATAGGGCAAATAATATTATGCTTTGCTCGACCAAGCTTGCTCATTTGTATTTTAACATTAAATATAAATAAAAATAATAATGATATTAATAAAAGAAAAAAAAACAGAGAAATACTATAAACTAAATTTAAACTTTCGAAAGAAAATTTTAAATTAACGAAAATATTGCGTAAAATTTATTTCTATATCATTTTAAATTGACAAGATGCCAAGTAAGTTTATTTTGCTTTTTCTATTTATATTAGAAAATAAATGTGAACAAAAAAGAAAATCTTTTTCAAGAGGCTTTTGAAATATAAAAGCGCGAGTGTGTGTGTGTGTGTGTGTGTGTATGTATATACTTTTACATTATTTTGGGGCCACACTTTTGTTAAACATTTATTTAAAACAACATCAAGAAAGTATAAGAAGTACATATACACATATTTATTTATTTTTTTAATAAATAAGAAAAACCACATTTCTTGGAATTTCAACAGCAGTGTTGTAACACATTCCTTGAACATTATTAAAAGAATGACACATGAGAAAAGCCCGTGATAAAATGAAAAAAAGTTTAATAAAATAAAATAAAAAAATAGCCTGAAGCATTTGTTTTATGCTGTTCGTTAATATTTTCAATAATAAATTGACTAAAAGAAAAAGTAATACATTTTTCTTAAACATTTTTAATGAGAAAAGTGATTTTTAAAAATGTTTCCAAATCCAACGTGTTATAATAATTTTAAAATATCTGATTCTTATTTATTAGCAGTTTTAAGGGGGAGAGATAATATAATTTAAAGGGATTTGAAAGTAAGAGGAATTTTTTTAATGGCTGCAGTAATTAAAAAAAAAAAACTTTAACATAAATTTAAGCTACAGATATAACAATTAAATGTGTGGATTAACTTCCTCAGCCACTATATAAAGTAGTTTATTTTATTTTTGTTAGGAGTTATTTATTATATATTTAAAGGCTGAAAGTTTTTTTATCTAGAAATCCCTTGATCTGTTTATTTTAAAATATTGTTTTATTGCAAGTTTTTAGCTAATTTTGATTTGAAATAAAATAAAATTGCGATTTTAAAGTGAAGAATTCAAAGTTTGTTTTTTGTTTCATGGCTTCGTTCACTCAACTAATTTTAATTTTATGATATTTTTTCCGCTGCACATAAGCGATCATGTATGATTTCATTTTGTTTTCAAAAATGTTTATTTATTTATGCTGAACTCATTCAAGCAAGCAGGAATATTTGTTTTTATATCAGTTTTTGATAGCATTCAAATCAAAGTGATTGAGGCTTTTCATTTACAAAGTGTTAAAATTTTTTGTTGCTCTCTTCGGTTCATGATGTTTAAGGAAGAATTTTACTCTTTCTATTTTTTTGTTATTTTACTTAATATTTTTTTATTAACTTCCTGCCAAGTCTTGTTATGTTCAGGTTATTTTAAAATAATTGAAGCAAAAAGGCAAATTATGTTGCAAAAACACATTGGTGGCAATATTAAGACAATTATTTCCTTGGTCTGACAAATAAATAAAAAAATCAAGCTATGTTTATTTAATATTTTTAGAGGGGAGCAAAGTAAATTTTAAAAGACAGCATTCAAAGTCATAAGCAAGAATTAAACAAGCTTTTTAAAACACGATTTCACTCTGATTTTTGCGCATCAACTGAAATATGTGGCTTTTGCAGGTGCCTTTGCTAGAAGTTTTATTGTTTTTATTATACGTATTACGGGGAATTTTTGTTGGGTTTGCGGAGACCTATGTGTACTACTTTTTCTTAGCATGAATATATAAAATATATAATTTTGCTATTCCAATGTGTTTGGAACAATATAGTTGAGGAAGTCATGAAATATCGCAGATTCCGATTCATATGAACATCCGAGGGTTAAAGTGAACATTTTCAATTGCAAAGGTTGATACAATAATTTCTGATAAAACTTCTATATCAAAAAAACCATAATATTGCGAATTTTCAATAAAAAAAATGCAATAAACATTTTTTCATAGGAAAAATACAATGTCATTAGTAGGGAAAGGATTTTCATGTAAATACATGTTTCCTGTCGTTGGTCGTAGATCAACGTAAATAAAATATATTTCCGAATCAACAAATTTGCAACAAAATGGCATCGATTTGTTAGTGCATATTATTGCATATTTTATAATAAATACATATTTTTGCATATTTGCATATTATAAATGTATATTTTTAATAAATTTTTTAGTTTTTTCATGCTATAAACCAAATTTTGATTATTGATAAGTTTTAAAGTATTTAAAAGCTGCAGTTTTTACGACTGTGTAAGAACAACAAGAGAGAAAAACGATAAAAATTTACAATCGTATTTTTTGTGATATTATTCGATATTCAGAAAAATTGCATGACTCCTTCAACTCATTTGAAAAGTTCAACACCTTCGCTTAAATCAAGAACGCCAATGCCATTGGTAATTTAAAAAAGAAACAATAACATGGAATAATAGACCTTTTAAGCCCAAATATTTTTGTGTAATTTTTTTCGAGCTCTCTAGTGGTGTCGTGTTAATTTCATGTGAATTTAAAGTGTTTTGAAAGCTCCTTTGCGTAATGCAGCCTTTAATGAAAAGTATCCATTGATACGATACTGAGACATCATATAGCAACTAGATGGGAACGTGGCAGAAGGCTGTCGGATACTATATTTCTATTAATAAAATTGAAGAAATTTTAAAGTAAAAAAAACTTCATAAATTGATATCTGTGCACACATATTATTGCCTTCTTGTTCATACTATAAGCCAATTAGCAGCTTTCGATATTTCAACAGCTCAATTTGAATTAATTTATGCGATAATGCGGTAAAAAATTTTGCTCTGAAAGGCAGAAACTTATTCTTCCTTATGGGCTTAAAAAATATGCAACAAATTGCATAAATAGTTTAAAGTTCTAACAACGAAAACTTAGAAACTGAATATTCCACAAACGAAATAGCCGGATATGAATAATTTCTGCTGACATAAATCATTAATTTTTATTAACCCAAAATTTTTTTCAGAAAAAATTCTCAAAGATTCATCTTTGACAATTAAAAAAAAAATTATTCATTCCTTACCGTAAATAAAAGTTCGACTTACATTTATGTTGTATTCCATATGATTTGATAAAATATTTTGGTTTTTAAGTTTTTGACGACAAAATGTTTGTTAAGAAAGAAAAAACATTAAAAAATTTAAAAAATCAGCTTTATTTATTTTTTTAAGTTTTTAATGTTATTATTAAAAAAAGTTGATAAATGCATATTTTATTAGTTTTAATCACATATTTTTATATATTTATTGCATATTTTATTGTTATTAAACGTGATTATAAATGCATGAAAATCCTTTCCCTAGTCACTAGTATGTCAAAAAATATATGGTAAACATTTTACCAAACTTCTTGTACAAATAAAAATAAAAAGTTTTTAATTACACTACGTGACAGTTTTTTGACCAAATGTATCTGACACCCAATCCTAATGTAAAATTGTTCGCTGAATCTGAATAATAAGTCAAAATTGTTGAAAGTAGAACAGTTTTTGAGATATAGCGCAATTACCGTTATTTGGGTTTTTAGAAAAGATGGTGTCGCTTAAGTGCGATTATCTTCAAAAATATTCGTCGGTTTATTCATTTTTTCTTTCTTGTTAAAAGATAGTAATATTACTAAAATAAAAATATACCGCATGTCAAGATTAGTCAAGAAATGATGCAGATACAGTGGACAAAATTTCAAACTTCATTAGAATTTTTTTGATTTTTTGCAATTTTGCTGTTTTTAAATTTTCTTTTTTTAAGCATGCAATCAAAAATTTTTAAATATTTATTCATTAAACATTGGCTTATTTAAAAGCAAACATTTTTGGCCCTAAAAATTCCAGATTGATACAAAAATGACAAAGCTACAGAAGATTGAGTGAATTAACCCACTTTTCAGTTTTATTAAATCAGAAGCCCAAATGAAGTAAATACCCAGAATTTGTAAAACGAACGCTGAAGTGTTATAAACATTGACAGCTCACAATTTTAAATTGTTTGCTTAACGTTTTGATTCTCTTGAAACGCAGAATGCATATTAAAAAAAAATAAAATGCAAAGTCCAAAACGTGAATTTTTTGCCAGAACAATCCGAACAAGTTTTGCTATGCTTGACTAATTTATTGTTTTGAGCAGCCGTAAAATTTGTCAACCAATTAAAAAATGAAATGAATTTTGGCTGTATTCTAAAACATTTTGAAATCTTGGACACCAAATACTATATGCAGTTCCTGCAAAACTCGTTTAACTATGGTATGCATTGCTTAATTTTGCATTTAAAAAGTATGCCTTCAGAGTTTTAACCTTATTCACTATACAGCATTCGGTATATGCCATTTGATTTTCCAGCAATTTGGCGAACCACCTACGAACCACCTACGAACCTACGAACCACGAAATTGACTGTTATTTTTGCTTGTCTAAGTAATGCAAAACGGACGTCATAAGTCTGTTGAGTATGTAGATGTCAACTCATTTACAAAACCAACTCCTCATGTGCCTGAAGTACAATATCCTCTATGTCCAAGCGGAAGCATGAGTCCGATTCATCTGATTCAAGTGATTTTGGCGACAGTAATTTAAAGGAGAAAAAAAATCCATAAAGCTTCTCACACGAGCATGGTGAGCGTTTTCACCAAGAAATACAAGAAATGGAACGTCGGTATCAAGGGGCGTATGATGAGGCGATGTTAGGCGAATATTGTTGTTTCCATGTGCGAGATGTAGAAAATAATTTAAATAGATAACAGTTTAAGCAATTTTTAATTTCATTGCTACATATATACGAGTATATTAGGCAGATTGTGTAAAAATTTCGATTACGAACGAAACTTGTATGAAAAATAACGAAAATTCGTTTCAAAAAATATTTTTTCCATACAAATTACAAAACGAAAAAATCGTTTCTATTTACAAAATTTTGCCTTATATGTATTTCTATATTTACGTTTTTTTTTTTTATTTAATAAAAGTGGGATAATTCAATTAATTTTCTGTAACTTTACCATTTTCGCACCAATCTCTATTATATTTGAGCACAAAATGTTTCTATTGAAATAACCTATCATAATAAGTGAAAAAATAAAAAAAAAAAATAATTGGTTGGTTCAAAAAAACTAAGTTAAAAAAAGCAAAATTGCAAAATATCATTAAAATTTTTGTGAAATTTTAAGTTTGTTCCACTGTAGTTCAGTAATTTCTTGATCAATTTTTACAAGCAGTCCATGGTTGTTTTAACAATTTTATTTTCTTTCAATTGCAAAAAATAAATTAAAAAAATTATTTAATACTTCCCAACATTATTTTATTAAAAGGATATAATCTTTTTCAAAACCCCAAATAACGCTTATTTTGCAATATCTCAAAATATGTTCTATTTTTGACCATACTGAATTCAGATTCGGATTGGGTGAAAAGTTCTACATTAAGATCATGTGTCAAATTCATTTGGTCACGACTTTGTTGAAATTTTGTTCAACAGTGTTATTAGTCAATATTGCTAATTAATTACTCCTGCTTAAATTGTTATATATTCTTGACATCCTTAATAACTTTAAATCCTACAAGTAATTACGTTTTATTAAATATCCTTTAATTATTTGCTTTGAACATAAAGAAAAGAAATGTTAATTTCCTGTCAATAAACAATTTAAATTTCAAGTGAAAAACAGCGAGTGAAATAAAGAATACTTTATTGCTTAATTGTTCTTTCACTTTTTTTTTTCATTTAGCACGTTTAACTTGCACAAAGTATTAATTAATTTTTGAAACTGTGTTGAGGTGGGTAACCATCAAATGTCAAACGCAGTATTTTTGGAACAAGAAGTCATTACGGCATATCAATCAGTTGAAATCAAAGGGAATTCAAGACATTAAAGCAGTTTTTTTTTGTTTAAGAACAAATATCATAATAAATATAAGAGGATTTTTTTTGTTATGAAAAATTTCTTTTATGTATTTGTTATATTTATTATTGATATTATTGGAAAAAATTCAATATTTTAGAAACATAACATGTTTAGTTCTGCTCACTCTTAATTAGAAAAAAAATGTACGCCCTTCAAACACTTAATAATCACAAAAGAAAACAGTCGGAGTATATTCTTTGATGAACGCATTAAAATTAAGAGATTTAACAGAAAATTCCTATTAAAAATTGAAATAGCTAAAAGCCTTAAATAGGCTAGGAGACCTATTGAAGCTTGTGAATAAGTGTGTTGCAAAATTTATTTATTTAGAAGTGCTTATTCATTATAAGTGGATATTTGAGTGATGTTAAATAACAGCAAATAATATAATAAAATAAAAAAAATTTTGTACAAAAATTACCAGCAGAGAAAAAGCAAATATGTACAACAAAGCGAATATAAAAATAAAAGCAAACACGTTAATTTATTTTGTAAAAGGCGCCACATTTTCATGAAACTCACTTATACGCAAAATCTTTACAAAGCGGCAGCACAAACAACACTACCATCAACATCATTGAAAATCAATTTTAATTGAAGCTGACAATTAAATTTAAATATATTTTTATTTATGGAGGACCTCTTAAATTTTTTTCTTTTCTCTTTACAAAAAAAAATTATTTTTGCCAACTGCCATAATCAACAGCAAGCACCAGAACATTACAAACAGCAAACAGTTCCAATTGCAAATGGCAGACCATTACCGACTGGCATTGCTGCCTTGTCTTCAGTTTGCACCACCCATAACGTGATGGAGCAAAAACCTGCTGTTTATTCAGCGTCAGCTTTAAGTAGGAGTTCTGCATTAAAATGGGAAAAATATGAGACTTCAAAACAGCATTAATGAATCTGCATGCTGATTGTGTTATCTTTTTTTTCTTTTACACTTACAGGGCACACAGTTGTGTGGCAAATCAAAATAAATATTTATAAAAATTAAAACTTTAAAATTTTTATATGTTAATAACAAAATGAAATTATAATATTACTGCACTGTCGTTTAAGAAAGGATTGCTAAAGTTAAAGCTTTATTTAAACAGATTTTGTCATACAAAAATCGTTTAATTAGTATTTAGTTGAAAAGTCGTTTATAAATACTGATATTAATTAACAATAGGGATATATCTTTTGCTGCAATATTTGCTAATAAGACTTGTATTAAAATTTTCCAGGTACACTTTTCATGGAGTATTCCATCCCAATGTTAAGAGTGTGTGATTTTCGTAATATAAATGTCAGGGTTACACTCGTCTTTTCTTTTAATAAAACACATTTTTTTTGCAAAAAAAATATTATTTTTCAACATAATCTCCTTTTAGCTCAATACACTTAGTTCACTTTCTTCCAGTTTTTGTATCCCTTCCAAAAAATAGGATTTTTTGAGGTCCTTAAAATTGGCATTTGTTTGGGAAATAGTTTCATCGTTGAAGCTAAATCTGTTTCCACCGAGACATGTCTTTAGATTTGGAAGTAAAAAATAATCACTAGGGGCTAAGTCTGGGGAATAAGGTGGATGAGGGAACAATTTGAAGGCAAATAATGGATTTTTGCAATGGAAACTGAACATGCGCTTGTGGACGATTGTGAGCACACGTGCCTACTATCTTGCTGAAAGTTTTATCATATCTAAGTAATCATTAAAAATAAAAACTATTGAGCCATGTGGGATTCATATGACATCAGCAATCTCACGCACTTCGAAGGATCGAATGGCCAACACCCTAACGTGGATTTTTTCAAAATTTTCGGCTGTACTGAACTCAATTGGCCGTCAAGAACGTTCAGCGCAATTTGTACTTGAGCGACCACAACAAAAGTCAGTAAACACTTTTTTAAAATTAAATCAATAGAGCATAGTCCCCATGGTATTTACCAAGCTTTTCCTTGGTTTGATTGACGGTTTTTTTTTCGCAAAAAATAATGTTTAATGAGCACTTGGAATTCACTTTTTTTTTAAATTTTTTAGAAAAATACACGAGGTTGTATTGTTTAAAATTTAGCAGTGTTGCATTTCATATAACTACGAGTGGAAGTTCGAGAAGATACGGACTTATTTATCCGCCCTCTTATGTATATATAATATAAACAGTATACGACAAAACATAAGCACGAAGTTGGAATTCAATTATATATAAATTTATTTCATATACCTAGAACGATGATGTATACCCCTATTACTATCACAAGACTTAACAATGAAAAAAATTTAACAGGAATAAATTATATTAAATTTACAACGATCACTTTTTACCCGCGACAAAACAAAAGTACTATATAGTTCAGATTTTTATTTTTTATTATTTACAAAAGAAAAATTAAAACAACAAGTACCGGGAAATAAAAAAACGCTATTTTTAATATTAATAGAACAATTGGGAAAGATTATGCTAAAGGTGAATCAGTGATATCAATAAAAAAAATTGAATTAGTCAGTGTTATTTCCGTCGTTTTCGTTCGTTAGGCTCTTTAGTATTCATACATAAAAGTGGGCGACCGCAGGAAAGCAGCAAATGGTGGGACCAAGGGATAATACGATTTATAATAAAAAGGGGTCTCCTTACATCAGCGATGTCAATAGCACATCACATCATCACACTCGAATGCTTCAATAAGATCTATCATGGTGCATACAAATCATAACGCTGTGGAAAAATTCATTAGTTTCTGCCAAAAATAGACCAGCAAGAATTAAATATGCAAGAGGACACGAAAACTAGAGCTCACTCTTATCTGACGAGGCAAAGTTTTATTTAAAAAGCCCTAAGCTTGTACGCAAACCTAAAGGAATCTTTTAGTCAGGGGGTACTATTCTGGCGAAACAATGAAACCAATTCATAGAGGAAGTGGTATAATAGATTGCTTCATGAATGAGGATATCCTGCACGGAAAGAATTTTGCTTCATAAATCCAATGAAACAATTTCATTAAAATTTGTTCACAAATCTAATAATAATGATAATCAATAATCTAATGATATTGTGAAAGAATTTTATTGGAATTGCTTCCTTGTTATTCTGGTTTCATAAGAATATTTTATTGGATTTATAACAACAATATTTTTTCATTATTAAGAAACCTATTTATATTTAAGTTATTAAATTCTTTTCATGAAATTAATTACACTGTTAAATGAATTTGATGAAGTTTTCAATAAAATAAGGCTGGTTGGTTGAATTTTAATGAATTTTTCATTAGATTAATGTTGAAATTCATAGAATTTCTGCCGAAAATTCTTTCAGTGTGGAAAATATAGTGTTAACACACGCTGAGGAGGAAATGTCACTGAAAAGGATATATACATAAGGCAATGATCAAGACTACACAGCTTAATGTTAATAAGCAATAAGATCAACAAACAACGCTCTAAATCAATAATGAAACTGCTAGTACATCTTTACTAATGTTGCAAGTGCTAAATTTTAGAAATTGTATAATATTTATTTATTTATTTATAGAACATATTCTGCAAAGTAACATACGGAATATGGTTGCACAAAAATGGACGGGTGACTAAGACCATGTGTCTATGATGTTATTAACAGTATTCTTAAAAATGTTTTTGTGACTGACTGTACATGACCTATGCCTTCACAGAGGAAGTAGCAATGTGGTTGTTAAGGAAATTTCACAAAATAACAGCAAAATTATACGGCAGTCGGTGGCCAATAAACAACAGTGGCCTCGTTGCATTTACCTCGCTGCCTTACGACTGAAATTGTAGAATATATTTTGCATAAAATTTATAACTTTTTGGTGTTGGAATACGTATGAATAACACATCTTTTTATTTTCCCTAAAAAAATATGTTGCAATTTCAAATGAATCATATTTAGCAAAACGAGTTTCGGGAATAATTTAATAGCACATATCTGCTGTTTTAATTTAATTGACTTTTGTTCCAAATGCAAATGAATAAAATTACGTTAATTAACAGCGCAAATTATTTATGCGCCTCACATGGAAAAAAAGGGCCAGCAAATAAAATTCTGGCATAAATTCCAATAATATGAAAGCAAATATTAAGGAAGAAAAAATAAAAATAAAAAACTTTTTTTGTATCTTCGTTGAAATAAAAGTTCAAATGTTTATGCGCTCGTATACATTGTTATATTTGCCACTTAATTACATGCGCTTCATTAAGAGGCGCCTCAATTTCATTTGCTGTGCAGATTGCGAACTTTTAGCTTATTATTTTTTCTCTTTTGACTTTTTGTAAAAGTTTTTTTTAAAAAGTTTCTTTGCATTTAACGTTGTTGTTACACAATTTTTTAGTATATTCTTTTTTTTTTGCAAACATTTTAATGAAAATATTTTCCCTTACATTTGCATACATGAACATGTGCTGCTTTCATAGATATATGAAATGTAAATTTGCCAAAAAAAAAACTTTCTTTTGCCAACCCTGAGTCCTTGTATCTGTTGAGTGCATTTCTAAAGTTTTTTAGTACTTTTAATACTCAGAATTTCGAAATCTTTTTTCTCAACTACAAAATTATGAAATGATTAAGCATTCTGCTTGAGCTTAATTTACATTTTATTGCTGTGCATGTACGAAACTAACCACTGAAGGGCCAGCATAGAAATTATTAAGTTCAAAAAAAAAAATCAATGCATAAATGAGATTATACATTTACGCACGCTGACATATAAAGGTATGGGCTTAAAATGGCCTAATTTTTTTGGAAAAATTAGTGTGTACTTGGTGGAAAGTAAAAATAAATTATTTTTGTCATGCTTGATGTCAAATTTTTATGTGTTTCGTGTGTGTGTTCATCCAGCATGATCACATTTTAAATAAGAATTTCTGATGCGCTGTTGTTCAAAATTACACATGAAAATAATAAGAATTCAATTAAAATTTAACATATTTATTAAAATTATTTAGTCTTTTTAAGAAAAATTTTGTATTAGAATTTGATATAAAATCCCTGTATAAAGTCTTAATAAGTTTTATAAATAAAGCTGTACATATGTATTACGTAAATTTTCCAGGAAATGCGTTAAAAAGGTACATGTATTTTTACTCGCCAAGTAACACACTTTAATATACTGAAAGTAAAACCAACTCTTGCAAGCAACAAATCTATAAAAAAAAACCTTTCGTGTTCATATGTATGACAAAATTATCGTTTAAGTACTCTTTGAGTACACTCCATCAAAGAACTATGAATGCGTACAGTTAAAAAAACATGCTCATATTCAAACACATGCATTAATTTTATACCGAATACGTTTATCCTTAAACAAGTAATGTCAATATTTTTACATATTTTTCAAATTATGCAGCAATAACGGCAACAAGTATCATTTATTGACCATATGAGCAACAATCATATGCTTGAGTATAAAAATACTCTAAGTATTAATCGGCTATGCATGCGTATATACACGGATATTTTATTTATACATACAGACGCACAAAGCATATTTGCAAATGGCAGCACAAACTTATAAATTTTTCATTCCTTTTTATATACACATATCGCTCATTTACTCAAAGAACGTCATAGCTAAAAAAACTTTATTTTTGAAGTTGATCATGCAAAATTATTCCTCATATTGTTCCTCATACTGTGTAAAAATTTCTTTTAAATAGATTGTTTACTAAACTTAGCAAAATAAAATTTTTTTTGCATTAAATTGTGTGTAAATTTAAAACTTCAAACTTGTTTTGTGGCAAACTGTTGTTTTAGTTGTGACGTTGTATATATGCGGTGGCTAATAAATAAATATCCCGATAATTATCCACATATTTTTTTTATTTAATTAATTTAGCCTGATTATAAGCATAATACTTATTAACACCATCTAATCAGTTCTAGTATTCCATTTCATTAAAAATTCATGATAAACAGTTGATGTTAACAAATAATCTCTGCCCACGTGGCTGAGTGGTAGCGATGCTAGCTTCTCAGTCCAAAGGTTGTGGCTTCGAATCCCACCATAGACCCTGGGTATTTTCTGCAGACAAGCTAATCGCTTCGAGGGTTATCTTTGTTTAAAAAAAACAGATGTGGGTGCTGACGAAGTGCGTGAGTTTAGTTACTCTTGTCTTCTTCAGAATAAAACATTTACAACTAGGAATTTTTCATTCTCTAAGATTTGATAATACTGAGCTTGAGCCTGATTAAAATTTTTTTTATGTTAATAAAAGATATATTAAATTTATTTGTTTCTTTTTTTAAGAGTTTTTAATTTCTTTTATTTTTTCAAAACTACTGACATTATTTATTCTAAGCTTTCTTTGGATATTGACAACACAAAATCTATTAAAAAATTATTTCTCCACTATTTATGTGTTTATCAAAATATTCAGCACGTCTGCACGAATTTGACATCAAGCATTTTGATCGTGCCTAGGCCACACTCAAAGCCAAATCTACAGATCAGGTAAATAATAGATTTACTCGACATTAAAATACACACTCTTTTTGACTGTCAATATCTCAAAAGTATTTATTTTTTCAAAATTGAGTAGAAATCTTAAGAATATACACTGGTACTTAGAACATTTTTAACGTGGGCAACATTAGTATGTAAGTTACAAAAGGAAGTTAACAAAATTTCTTCAAAAAATATAAGGAAAGTGCTGTATTGCCAGCTCTGGCACTATGGGAACCACTTAACCAAACGAGATAGAGAACATCTGACTGATGCACGATGAGACAGTTTTGGCTGCTGGCAGGCTGATGGTGAAGGGGCATCACTGGAAGCAGAATACATAACTATACATCAAAGACGTGTTACTAGATGTGATAGAATTCCAGATTGATATTTACATAGTTAAGGTAATGCCGTATGGAACTAGATCAACATAGCTGCCAATCTGTTCAACTAACCTATGATAAACTATCCTAACCTAGTGTGCAGTTGATTAGAGCATACGATATTCGTTGCTGTCCATCGGAAGCCCGAGTGGTACCACTTAAACTAGGATTGACCGCTAATACTCCAACAAGAACAGCTGTAAAAAAAATAAACTGAATCTTATGTCATTGTAGCTTGCATTCAATAAGCTGGTATTATATATTTTTAATAGAAATTTAGTTCCCAGAAAGGACAGAAAAACAAAGCTATTATATACAGTTTATGGACCTTACCTTAACTACAAAACGAAAAAGCAGTTTTATAATCTTTTAATCACATATAGTTCAAACTCTACTTCCATTAAAGTGCAAAATAAAAACTCAAAGCATTAACCCATTAACTTTTCTTTCAGTGTATTAAATATGTATATTCCCTTGTAATTTTTTCCCTCAACAGCTGCTTTATAAATTTAATGATGCAGTACTTTCTTGTTCACTTAACTTTACAATATTGATTGAAACATGGAAATTTTGTCGAGCCGAAAGGAATGTATATTCTTTGTACATGCACTCTTTGTATTTAATTTGGGGGTCATGGCATGAGTCATAGTATTTTTGTCATTTTTCATGGCATGACAAATGATGATGTTTAATGTGATGTTTTTTAATTATTATTTTTTATGTTCCCAAAAATAAAAAAGAAATTCATGATGAATTCACGCATGAGGAATTCACTTTTCAAATATTTAAAGAAAAAGAAATTTAAGCCCTAAGAGTCCATTTGTCGTTGGCATTTCCCAAAAAAAAATTTTAAAAAATATACAAACAAAAAAACTTTTTTCTTTGATGTTTGATATTAATTATTATGTTGTATCAACATAAACAGTTTGAGCTTGTTGCCTTAGCATTTTGAAACAGCAGCAAGCAAGAGTTTGTTTCAGTGGAAATACTTATTTAACATGAATTCAAAAAAAAAAAGAAACAGAATGTATAATATAAACATGATTATCGTTTTTTATGGAAATTCACTTGAATCATAAATGTTGTTTGTAAATAATAAACGCATGCTGCATAAATGAAAGCTTAAATATGAGCAGTGGGTTGTTAACTCTGCACTTACAATAATATTTTCACGTTCCAGAAAAATAAATGTGTTCGCCATGTGTTTGAAAACCAAAGAGTGATCATCAAAGTTTATTATTATATTTCATTTATTATTTACTTCATCTCATTTTCGTTTTTAATTTATTTTTTTATTATTTGTTTACTTTAATGAAACAAAACAATGCATCAAATTTTAATGTACATTCATGCTAAATACTTGTACGTGTAAAGTGCAGCTGCTTTGTTCGGCTGTCACAATGGGTGGGAAGTGTTCAATGTCATTCTTAATTAAAGAGTTAAAATCATTATTTTAAGCAGATCACCATTCGAAACTTGTGGACCTGACTGATGGAAAAAAGCAGTCTAGATTTAAATGTTAACGGGTAAATAACAACGTTGTAGTTTAAGATTCTGGTTTTAAAGTAGACTATTTCTTTTTAGAAATTAAGGCTGATATAACTGCAATTTTTGAGAATATTTTAAATTAAAGTGTTATGAAGTATTCTCCTAAATCTAATTCAAAAAAAACATTGACCTAACAGGAGCTTCATATTATAACACACACATGCATACACCTAAAATGACAGAGAGGGAAGCCCAAGCTGTCAAGGAAGGAAGTTATGCAAATTCTTAGGCGTACAAAAAATATTGGAACAAATTGTGGACACAATGTTAAAGAAGATATAATAAAATTTAAACAACACCCCTATGTTAGAAGAATATCTATTGAGGCAGCCTTAAAAAAAGTTTTGTATTATAGCTCTTTTGATCTAGGACTTTATGCTTTAACTACATTTCTTAATATATAACAACAATATTTGTGATCTCGAATCTTGTAGACTGTTTAAACATCTTTGACTTGGATAAGAGAATTCTATCAGGGATTTTATCAGATCCTTCTGTTATGCAAAAAAAAAACGTACATAACAGAGCTGTAAAAAATTGTAATCAATTGTGATTGCAATCAAATAGATTTCAGCCATACTGATTTCATTTGATTGCAATCAATTGATATATAAATTAATTTCAAAAAATTGATTGCAATCAAAAAATTAGAAATCAGTGACGTGAAATCAAGTGATTACAATTAAATCGATTGCAATCTTTTACAGCTCTGGTACATAATAAGAAAAAATATATATGCTCTTAATTTATTGTATAATCGGGTCTGAGAACAAGATCCACGTGCTTGCCTCAAAAAAAAAAATTAATTTTTCACGATGAAACGAAAAATGTATACCTTCGAATCTGTAATTTTTCCAAAATAAAAAGGTCAAGCCTACTTGATAGGTGGATTATCCTGGGAGTATTATAGACGTGTATGTATATGAAGTAGAATATTTTAAGCTTAAGGAGTTTAAAACTTCTGCAGAAAAGAAATTGGAAATAAGGCCCAAAAAGATGGCACATTTATAACCAAATAATCACGTACGCATCTTTAATAAAAAAAGTTCTAATGTTAAACCCTTTAAAAAAATTAGTTAAGCCATATTCGATGACTAATTGTAGATTTTTAAGTCTACTATTATAAAACATTTCAACACACTTTTTGGACTCGTTTTTGAAAGGGATAAAAATTACTCTTCCGGAGAAAATTAAAGAATTGATTTATTACACTGAAATAATTTTTTTTAATAAGTTCTATTAATTTCGACATTAATCCAATGAAAAAATTAATGAAAGCAGTTTCGTTAAAATTATTTTAATGAAAACTAAGTCAAATGTATTAAACAGTGTCATCAATTCAATGAAAGAATTTCATCAAAACAACAAAATAATTTTATTAAAACGATGAAACAAAAAAAATTAAATAATTTCATTAAAACAACGAGATAATTTCCGACGAGATAATCTCCAACGAAATAATTGCATTAAAATAACGAAATAATTTCATTAAAACAATGAAGTAACTTCACGAAAATAGTGAAATAACTTTATTATAACAACGAAATAACTTAATTGAAACTGTATGTGTAAATAAGCATACAAAGAGTACAAGAACAATCATACAGAACTACCTTTGATGCAAGCTTTTAGTTGACAACTGTTGAAATAAGTTTAATTTATTAGACTTTCATGACTACAATGAAATTTTCATTGGGACAACGAGTTTTCGCTGCTATAATAAAATTCTAAATTGCTGTATATTAAAAATTTTTTTTTTGTTTTCATGAATTTAATCTTTAACTTAATTGCTTATGTATATATGTTTATTTCAAGCAACAAGTGTAAATGTTTCTTAAATATAAAGGGGTTTCTTAATAATTAGAAAATATTGTTGACATAAATCCAATGAAATATTGCTACGAAACTAGAATATCAAGGAAGCAATCCCAATGAAATTATTTCAAAATTATTATTTGATTTGTGAAAAAAATCTAATGAAATTTTTTCGTTGGATTTAAGAAGCAAAATTTTTTCGCTGTACACAAAAATTTACCTCGTCAGTTGTTACATAAAAGTGTAAAGTATATACTTAAAATTCTTTCATTTCATTGTTTCTACGATTATTAAGTATGTCAATGATGAAAAAGACAAGAACCATAATATATTTTCTCCTTTATTTTTTTAAAAGTCGCACAAAAACTTTTAAGATATCGGTTCTAGCAACAGGCATTAAAAATATTTGTTTCTCCCTTTCCCCTGCTATGGACTGCTACTGTAAACTCAATATTGTGACAAAGTTTAGTTACTTAGTAGCCCATTTATTCTTCCATTGTTGTTGTTTTTTATTTTATCATACTGACACTTTGCTCATATTAAAACAAACACATGTTTTTTATTTATTTTTCTTTAAAATAAACTGACCAATTTTATTCACCCTTTTTCTCCCAAGATGCTGCATACTCTTGTCATAAAATGCCACATGCATTTAAAGATTGTGACAGCTAAATGGACTGCAGCAGCAGAGGCAGTTGTGCATTGCATTATTAAAATATTTAATTGATTTATTTATTAGAGCATTACGCATTGCTTCATCTGTTTGCAGGCAGTGAGGTTAATGTAGTGCTTTTGGCTGCTTTATTTGGCTTTAAAAATAAAATTGGAATTATAATTTGGTTGAGATTGAGAATTCTTTTAAATGTAGTTTCACACAAAATCATGTTTTTCATGTTTTCAGCTCCTCGAGGCTAAATTCAGCCTTACTTTTAGTTTTTAATTTTTATGCTTTGGATTCATTTCATTTTTTAGTTTTATATATTTGGAATTTCTTTTAAGTTGTTATAAAATAAATTGATGTGATGCGCTTTTGTTTATTACTTACTTTTGACTTTTAATAACATTTTTAAAAATTTATTTGCATTTTTTGCATTTAGAGGTTGCCCTAGTTTTAATGCTTTTCTCCAAGTTCGAGCGATTTCTTTGTTCCAAAAGGTATTCACCACTGTTTGTAAATACTTGCAAGACAACATTGCGATGCCAGCACGAAAATAAGCCGGCATCTAGAAGACACACATGTTTCACAGTGGGACCACTTGTGACTTTTTGCAAGGAGATCTGTCTGTAATAAACATATCGCACATTATCAACAAGAGGGTATTAACTGACCATTTTAAAATTTTCAGTAGAGACGAAAAACTGTTTGTAGTTGTATGTTGAGAGAATTTGGAAATCGACTACATTAAAGTAAGCGAATTTCATTTAAAAATATATTTCTATTGTTTTTATTTTAAAACATTGCGATTATTGAAAAGAGTTTTGAAAAGAGTCCCAAGTCAAACGAAGATTGAGCAATTTCATCATAAAAACCATTACATTTCTAATCAAAATCATAAACAAACACAAATTTTATCAACAAAAGAGTAATCGGAATACACTGAAATTTTAACTGTAGATATATATTGATGTTGTTAGTTGATTTCTTGCAAAAAGTGAAATTTTAAAAATTTTGAGCTAATACCCTCTTGTTGATAAGGCGAGATATATGTATATATGCTACCATAATATAAAATGTTCAACCCCACTGTACCATCTCGGCACTTGCTGGCATTATTTCAAGCTTTTCAATTTAATGTTGGAAATGTCAATTATTAGGGGTCACGTCGTGAGTGTTAAGCACTATAAGATTTGTGGGATGCATTAAAATTAACTACAGAATGGAAAATTGTACATTAAAATTGTTATCAGAGTTATTATTGTGGAAGTGTGAGAAATTATTGTATTGTACTCACATAAAAAAGGAAATTTATAGGTTTACTTCATATATTACATTTATTTTTTTTCTTCTCTCATTTCAAAGCTTAAGAAATTTTTGGTTTCTTCTACTTACAATCTTGATTTGTGTATATATATATATGTATATAATTCTTTTTGTTCAACAGTTCACTTGATTTAGCTGAGTTTGCTTTAAAGTTACAGCTTTTTTGTCTCTGTTTGTTTAAACGCTGTCCATGAGTGAATTTGTTGCCAGTCAAAGAAAAATGTTGGTGTTAAAAAATTCCTGTTTCTTTTCTGGTGAGTGTGAAATATATTATTTGGCTTACACATAGTCGAAGCTGCAGATTGCCCAAGAAGTTGCAATACTAATTTTTTTCAAATCCTGACTGTATAAAATATTTAACCATGCACTTTGAACCTATTGGTGTATTTTTTTTTCTTTACAAAAACGTGCTGTTTTCTAAAATTTGCAAATAGTTCTAGGAAAAGTATAAATTATTATTAGAGAGGTTGAAAATAGAACACAGCAACAAAAACATAATAATTCAAAGAACCGAATTGTATGTTGCCGCAAATTTCAAAAGCTTTTTAAGAGCAAAACAATGTAATAAAAAATTTATAAGAAAAAATGTTGTTGCCACTGACAAAAACATCGTAAATAAGTAAACAAGAAGTCATCGCAGTGGTTTGTCTTTTACTTGTTTATTATTTTTAATTTTTTTTTTCTTAAACATTTTATCAAATAAAGCAAAATTCTGCGAAAAGTTTAAATTTGTTTTTTTTTTCATGTAAAATAAAAGACTTTAAAAAGAATGTCACAAAACTCGCTTTAGGCAATCATCAATCACAAAAAAATTAAATACTCTTTTAAAACGAAATGATTTTGCAAATTATGCACATGTATGTATGTATATTTGAAATAGCAGTGATACAGAATGCTACACATTTGCCTCCACGTAGCATTTAAATTAATATAAATTAACGTAATAAAAAAAGATATGAATAAATAATTAAAATGTGTGCAAAATATATAAATCAATTTGTCAATTTTAAATTTATATTAATGATATTTTGTGATACACTTTTTTAAATTACTTAAGAGAAGCTGATAAAAAATGTGTAAAATTTAATGAGTTGTGATAAACATTTTTAAATGCTACGAGTGCAAAAAATTAAAAAAAAAATTTGTAAGTAAAAGTTTTCATCACAACCTTAATATTAGTGAGCAATTTAAAATTTTCAGCTAATGGCACTTGTCAGTGAGAAAAGGTGATGAATATTAAAGGAGGAGGTAATGCACATCATATATAATTTTTCATTCCAGAATTCATTACTGTTGTCTTAGGAAAGAAATTAATTATTTTAATACTTCCGAAGAAAGAATTTTATAATTCATAACATTCATCACAAGCAAACACTATTAATTTTTTTTTTGCACGTGGAAGTCAATGTGTAATTATTGTATTTGATCAAATAACCTTCTCGTTTTTAAGAAAATGCATTGTCTTGTTTTGAAAGTAATACATCATTTCTCCCATTATTTATGTAATTAGTGTTAGATTTTTCAGCTGGGTTAAAACTGACACAAAAAAATTTTATAGACAGGTGTCATATGAATTAAATGTTTTTCAGAAAACCTTATTTCTCTCATAATCAAATGTCCCTATTAAACCTAATTTTAATGTTTTAAAATGAATAGCTCATACAAAGAGTGGCAAATTTAAGGTTAGGAAATAAATTGGCTGTCAACTGATGAATGTCAAAAATTGAGGCTGTAATCCCTTGACATTTACCCAGTAAAAAAAGAGACTCCAAAAAAGTCATGAAAATGTAGAGTTTACGATGCGGAAGTAGTGCAAATTTCGATCCGATATAATGATTTTTACATAGGGTTGTCATTGCAAGAAGTTCTCTTTTTCGACGCCTGGTCACTGAATTGGAAGCGATATCAAGAAAAATTCCCTTTTTTGTTTTCTATGATAATATTTTCATCTAGGAAAAATGGTAAATAGTTGCCTTTTTTAACAATTCGTTTCTTTTTATACGAATTTAAGCCCGAAACAGTGTTTTCATGTAAATTTAAGCACATAACTTTTAAATTTTAGACTAAAAATAGTTCATAAATTTCTTTAAAAAAATAAATTTTTTTTAAATTCTGGTGAGTATTTTCTAACACTATTGAGGAGTTACAAGGTTTTGTGTGACTAAAATAAGCTTCTACATGGTTTTTTGCTCACTCTTGGCAAATTAAAAATATCGATTTCTTGGAAGCAATGAAAATGTACTTCCGCTAGAATGACTTCCATTTTTTTTCACTGGGTTATTTAATAAAAAGTTAGAAAATTTTAACCATGAAACGTTTCACTCTTGAACAATGATATTTAATTGCGAAACTTTTGAATTTAATTTATAAAATTTTGTGAACCAGGGTTAAGCGAGCAAATCAGAACTCTGAAGGATGAAATTACGCGCTGCATTGACGAAATAGGTGAAGTTCTGTTGCAAAATATGGTTAAAAATTTTTTTAAACAAGCGGACGTTTGCCGACATATCTTCCATTATCAACTCCATATGTCTACCTTATATTTGTATCAATAAAATTTAATTTGTCAAAAAAAAAGTTTGTTTTTAATTCATTTTAATTTACCTCCTAACATCGAATTTTTCTACCCTTTACTTAACCACTCCATGAGGCCAAGAAAAAATGTAAAAGCAAAAGTTTCATGCCAAGAAAACCCAAAAAAAATTTTTTTTATAATAAAAATGTTTAAGAATTTGTAGGGTTTTTGGTAACGAATTTCGATAAAAATTTTATTAAATTTGTCTTTGGCATAACTTTTATATACGAAGTTGATCATCAGAATAATTTTTTGAAAAGTTTTAGCTTTTTTTGTCCTTTTTTTAAATAAATTTAATGTAAATATCTTGATTTTTTATATTATGGAATTGTGGGGATTTTTTCAAACAATACTTGGTTAATAAAGTATTGTTACGTAAAAATATTTCTACAGGGTTAATGCACAGAACTATCTAGAAGTATTTAACTAAAGCACTAAACGTACACACATATTCACGTGCAAGCACTATAGCAACAACAATTGTGTACAAAGCTACAGACATATACTTATACAAATAAAAGTGCGAGCACTGATGGTAACCACCCTGTACTAAAAATAGCACACTGAATTACCAACATACAAGTCGTTACTTTGAAAATTCAAAAACTAACGACCAATCGAATCACCTACAAACATCTAGAAACGGCGACATGAATTTTGCCCATTATGCTAGAAGACTGTTTGAACATCTGGCTACCAATAAACAAACACGCCTAAACAGCCATATCGTTTGAGGAAATAGTTTCTTCCAGTTGGTCTTTACTAAGTTAAGAAGTAAATAAGAAAAGACAAGTTGTAATTGGTTTAGTCAAGAATACAAGGAAGTTCAGGTGCAACTAAGAAAATCGTGTTGTTATTTATTTTTATTTTTGAGCAATCAAAAGAACTCGTACGTTTAATAAAATTTAAACGTAACAATATGTTAACGCTTAAATGAAATTTTCATATATAAAATAAAGTATTAGTGGTAGTAGTTTTAGTGCAAACTGTGAACAGTGAAAAGTAAAATCATTTAAAGAAAAAATAATTTTAAATTAAAAAAGATTAAAAAAATCTTTAAAACAAATAAAAATTAAAAAAATGGATTAAGAAACAAAAAATTATAAATGTTGTACCAGTCAGATATGACTGGTTTATACATCAGTACTAATTAGTCAGCGTTGACGATGTTTACATCATTACTGATTAGTCAGCTCTGACAATATTTACTTCATTATTGATTAGTAAAATACTATGGAGTGAGCAGTTTAGATATATGTTTTACTGGAGTTCATGAAGTTCACAAGTATAAAAGAGAAACAAACTCACACGTGCACGAATGTTTATATTAGTTTTTTATAATTCCCTTAACGGAATGATAGAAACTTTTAATGCTTATACCCATCAGCAATGGCCATTAGATAATGCATCAAATGACCGTCATTTTTCTTGTAGGGTATATTAATTAAGAATTTTATTTGTTTGCAGGTTTAGTACGTCTATATGCATTTCGTAGCTGCTAAATAACACTTTAGTAGACTTCATGTAAGCTTACGTGCCCACAATGTTTATAAAAAAAACTCTGAATAAATTATTGAGAACTAAAAACTACAATCACAGTAAGCTAAGAAACCTTTTCAAAATCAAGAAAAAATGGGTAGTAAGATTAAAAAATAATTTGCTTTTTACTAAAAAATTGGTTTTTCCCAATGTACAATTAAAAGCTAACTGGGAGTTTAACCACAACTTTTGTGCGAAGAAATGTCAGTTAAAGTTTACGTTAACTCTTAATCATGCATTGTGAAAAGGGGCGTTAGAGTTAAAAATTCTTAATGTTATTTTATTATATTATTTTAAATTTTATAACAAATTTTTAAGAAATAATTATGTAAAAAAATGATTTCAAAAGAAGATTTGAACAAAAATTCGAAAAAATGTATGGGACCGCACTAGAATTAAACTCTTGAAAATCAGTTGGTTTAGGAAAAAAAAAGTAAGTGAAATAAAATCTTAAATTTTAATGGGTGTACCTCCTCGCATTTTTAAAATTCAATATTGTGTGTTTTTCTGAGCTCAGGGTGTGTGTTAAGTTTTCTAAAAATCAGTAAAGTACAACTACTTAAATTTAAGTATTAAATGTTAATGGGCATAACTCCACCTATTTTTTAAAATAGAAGCTTGTGTCTACTTTAAAGCTCAAGATGTGTGGTAAGTTTCATAAAAATCGTTTAAGTAAAACCACGTGGAATATAATAAAAAAAATTAATGGGTGTAAGCCGGAGGATTTTTTTAACTTTAAACTTTAACTTTATTATGTAATTAAACCAAAGGTGTTTGCTTGCTTTGGCAGAAAACAATAAAGTATAATATCATAAAAACCAAGTTAAAAAAATAAGGTGGGCGTCCCCGCCCACTCTTTTAACAATGGGATTAATTGGAAGATATACCCTCCCTCTCAAACAAAAAAAAAAGAATTTTTACAATCGGTCTAAAATGTACCTAGTTATGAAGCAACAATGGCAATAAAATATGTAAAAAAAATACAGACAAATTGATAACCTTTTCCTTTTTTAAGCCGGTTAATTTCAAGTCGGTTAAAAAAATACTTCTTTTTTCATTCTGTCCTGTTTTGTTACTAACTTTTATTTAAAAGCAACATCTGATGAATAATATTATAAAATTAACTATGCCTATGTCTGCCCAATATACCTTTTATTTTAATGAGCAAGTCCTTAAGCGAATACTTTTTTTTCGAAACATTTTACCTTCAAAAAATTTTATTTTGCAGTTATCGTTTTTTTTCTAGCTAACAACAATTTATGTTCATAAACACAAAGAAGTTAAAATTAAATCTCGCAAGTTTTATTCCTATTTTTATTATATTCTCGTTTTGCTATAACAAAAATAACAAAACGAATGCAAACGTGTTTTATATATTTATTTTACCATTATGACTTTTAAATATATTTACCCACTAGTAATTTTGTGTAATCTCTACGTTTCTCGAATTAAATCAAGTGATTATTCGCAGAAGTATAATGTACATACTAGAGACGGGCGCGTGTTGTATTTTTTTACGTGACAAGAAAACGCACGACTAAACATGAAGTGTTCTGATTTGACACAAAAAACATGAAATGATTTTAGCTGTAAAATATGTATGAATAAATTTCCAGTAGAGAAAAATTTAATGTTTCGTATCGTCAAACACATAACACCAGCATATTTGTTGATATTGTATGGGCCTCTGAAGCTTAAAATTTTGTACACAAACCGATATTATCAGCTGTGGGGGCAGATGATAACAGCTGATATTGCCAACTCAGTGCCACATTTTCAAAAAAAAATCTTGAAAAAATCAATTAAATTTTCCGATCTTCAATACCAGACCAATTATATTTCATAAGTGTTGTGCAGAATAGTGTTGACAATTTTTTTTGCGTACGTGTTGAGCTTCTTGGTATTCGTGTTTGTGTCAAGTCGTGTTATAAAAACTCAACATGCACCCACGTCTAGTACATAATACAAAAAAATTACCGGGTATTGCTGCTGGTACAATTGCATTATGAATTTAAGAGAATGCAAGTGTTACGGTGTAATTGTGTGGTCGAGTACATATGAGTTAAATACGTTTCCACTTGTTATTGTTACGGCTATTGTTTTTATCGTGTTATTTTTATTTAATATTTACCATATAACATGAAAGTTTTAAAACTTGATGATTTTTTGTTTGCATGTACGTACAAATATTTAAACGGCAATGGCATCAAGTATGCAATTTCGAAACTAGTGACCGCATAAAATGCGTTTATTTGCAAAATAAACTTAATATTGTGTTAAAATTATGATTTTCATAAAAGCCTTTGTTTGATTATGCACGTTTATTGCAGTCGTGCTAAGCAATTATGATTCACTAATAGATAAAAGTGCTTTTGGCAGAATAAATTCTGTAAAATTTTCTAATTGTGCAAAAATTTTAATGAAAATTTAAAATTTGTTAAGCTAAATGTTAAAATTTGTAAACATTTAAAAAACTTTCTAGTGTGAGCTCATTCATGGAACTGAAAAATAAATTTTCTCGCTGCAATTAACTCTAAACAGTAAAACAAATATAATTTTATCATCAACAAAACGTGCACTTTATTAGTGTACAATAGAACATAATATTTTCACGCTTTATTACAATGTTTTGTTTTATAAAAATAACATAAAATTTAGAAGACAAAATGAACTACAACTTTCATGATAAAAATTTCAAAACAATATTATATTTAAAAAATATATACATATATAGATACATGGTTTTTGTACAAATATTTAATTTCAAGCAAAAACTAATAAACGTACAAATAAAGTTTTATTGAAAATGATACATTTTACACATGTGCTAAATTTTGGCTAAATTCCATCGTTACACATACATACACACATACATGTTTAACACTAAACAATGATAACAATAACAGCAACTTTTAACGTTGACCCTTAAACTCATGTGTGTGTATGTGTGTGTGTGTGTGTGTGTGTGTATGCGTATTTGCTTACACTTGTTATTTACATACCCAAGTTTTATGTAAAAGTATTGGTTCAAGCAAATTTATACAAATCTGGCATGTGTGAGGTTGTGTTAGAGTTCATGTGTTTGGTTTGTAAAAAGATTGTACATTGTATTTGGCTAACAATTACAATAATATTTTATGGGCCTGACATGTTTGTTGTAATGCGGTTTGTATTTCGATATCTCATATGCTTGTGATAAATATTGTATGCATAAGATTTTATATATTTATCTGTATTTATACTGCTACACAGAAAGTTTAGGAGTTTATAAGCAGGGCTCACATCTAGATCGAACTAAAAATAAAATATATGCTCAAAATATGCTTTAAAAATGGTTAAATTTGCAAAAAATATGTATTTACTGCCAAAATATGCAAAAATATGAAATTTAAAATGCATGCCAAATTACTTAGTACGAAATTATCGTAAACGAATATTCAATGTGACATACGCAATACGGATGATAATCTTTCAACCTTTCACCAACAAAAAAAAAAAAAAAAACAAGCATATATATGTATTTAAGTTTGACCCCTGGTAATAATATAAAAACTTTTATCAAAGCTTGCTAATTTTTTTTTAATTTTTTAACAAACATAACCAGCGAAGCGATCAGCTTATCTGCTGAAACAATCAGGATGTATGACGGTAATCATACCCACGATCTCTGGGCTAAGAAGTTAACATAGCTATTACTCAGTCAAAGAGAAGCACACCCACAAGGGCTGTTTCAAAAGAAATTACTAGGATAAGAGTATTTGTTGCAGATATATTAAATTATAATTTCTTAAAATTAATTTCTTTTAAAAACTTTTATTCCATCACTTCTCTTCAAAGCACCCCACGTTCTCTTCCTAATTTAAATTTTAAGTTCTAATTATGCATAAAATGCCGTAGTATGGAATGCCTGTTTAGAAACTTTTCGATATAGAGAGCCAAAAATATGAAGAAAATAAGAGAAATTTCATAATAATAGAAAAGGCGCATCTATTAGGTGGCCCCACTAAGCCAGATGACTAACCAAGCAAAATATCAAATTTTGGTTTGTGTAAGTATAAGCCTAAAGGCTTTACTTTATCTGCTTTTTTAATATAAGTCATTAGTTTCTTTGCTTCGGTTCAACCTGTGAAAATCAAAAAACTTTTAAATAATTGTTAGTGAATGCATAAATTAAATGAAAATATTTTGAAATACATTCATATAAGGAATGATTTATATTCCGTTTCATAGAAAATTTAAGTTAAATAGCTGATGTTAATAAGAAGAAAGAAAAGAAAAGAAAATTATTTCTGGTTAATAAGAATCTCTACCCAAGTAGATAGACTAAGGGGCTGATGCAATGCGTGGCTGCACAGAAAAGTATCGATATTTCCCACAGCTATAAAGTCTAGTTTAATTTTTCTTCTCTTCTTTAGAAATATTTAATTCAATAAGAATTGAAATTACTGAACTTAAGCCCGAATAATAAATTACTACCGATCAACTTAAAAAATGTAGACTTATTATGATGTTTTATATAGCACTTGAAAGTTTCAGTGATAAGAATGCTGTATGTGCAAACAAATGATCTAAATTTAACAAACATTCAACTATTTTGATCCAATAATTTTTCTGAGTGAGGTTCGCTTTCATGCATAATTTAAATATTTAAATTTCACTTTTTGTTACAACGCCTACTCAGTCCATGCAACACTTCAGTATATTTGTATGTAAAATGCTTAAACTGTATACATATTCGTAGGTGTACGCGCAGTTATGCCATGCATGTCCGTGTCGCACTCGCACCTTACGCCAAAAGACACCCATTTCACCATGAACTCTGTGTGCAGCATGAGATTTGCATGTGAGGCATATGATTGCAGCAGTGAATTTGTACAATTTATGACCAGCCAACATAAGTAAAGCCTCACAAAAATAAAAAGAGGAAAAAAAACGTCAAATGAATATTCAAATTAAAATAAAATGTAATGGAAAAATTCACCAGTCATACATATATTTTTTTATTTTTTTGCAAATTGTCAGGAATGTCACGTGTGTGTATTTTTCGCCAAATGAGCAAATAAATCAAGAACTAGGACTGCCGTTACTACTCGTATCACAATTGCAAAATTAACACAACCCAAATGAGAGAATAATATTGACATGAACGGGCCTTAACCCAAAGCAACTTTATTTATCATTATTGAAGAGAAAATTTAAATGAATGAATGCATTGAAAGTTGAAACATTCACTCATCCTTTTTTTATTTACATTTATATTTAAAATAGCAGCGCATAAAATTCTGTTTTTTCCAGCTGCAGTGGCACGTTCTATAACAATAAATTCTTAAATAAAACATAACAAACTTACACAACGTTACGGGCAAGCAGTTGCATTAATGCTGAAATAGTTTTTTCCACCAAGTGGCAATGAACATTAACACATCATATTGCAGTGTTGTTATTTGTAATATGCAACAAAAACAATAAAATATCAACAACAATAACAGCAAAGGCAATGCACTTAAACCACAGCCACAATGTGGTAGTAGGATTTTACAATTTTATTTTTTGCAACAAGGTATAAAATCAGCTGGACAAATAAAAAATATTGGAGACGACTAACAGCACTATGGGCAGCACAAGGTATAATTATATTAAATTATGTATATGTATGTTTGTATCATCGATTCGTTCTTTCTTGTCAATGTTAGAAACACTCAACAAATTTAACGGCTCTTGATATCATTTTTTTCCATATATATAATATTTTATAATTATTTTGCTTGGGAAGCACTTCTTACGATGCGCTTCTCTATTCAAAAAAATTCTTTCTCAAAGCTAAAACAAGCTTTATCGTTATCTTAAGTTATTTGTGCGCTTAGGTGTTAACCCTAACAATATCGTAATACTCGTACAAATATATCTTTCTTGGCTACAACTTAATTCCTTGTAACATATTGCTGACTACTTCAGATCTCTGTTCAGATTGTGTTTTAGAAAAGTTTTATTTGTCGAGTCTTGAAATTGTATGCCAACTATAAGAATAGGTTAAATAAATATAAGAATTTGTTTACCTAATTTTCTGCATTTTTGCCTACAGTGACTAATAAAGATTTATAAAAAACCAATTATTACAACTTTTGAGTTAAGTGTAAAAAAAAATTTAGAGCTAATGCGCTTTTAAGTTTATTTTTTGTTTATTATAACAAATTTTAATAAAATAATTAGAACAAAGTTTATTTATTTCCAAACGTTTTCCTTATAATAAAAGTAAATTAAATAGCACGATATAAGTATATATCTTTTACTATGTTAAACATATGTATGTCTGTATTTCATTTTTATATGATTACGACATAAAAATATAAGAACATTCAACCATTTCTCAGTTAGAGGTTTCTAACAATTCATTACTTAAGGTGTTCGTACTGTTCTGTTTGTGTGTATGTACTTTACCAATAAAACATCATTATAGAACAGTGATGCACATAATATTATATGTTTGTATTAGTGAGAAAAATGAAAGTAAAATGAAGTTGAAGAAAAGTTTTGTAATTTAAAATACATGCTGTGTTTATTACTTATTTAAATATTTTTTGTGAATAAGTAATTTAATAAAAATTTCAGTAAAAAGTTGAAAATCTAATAAACTATTAAACAATGTAATATATAAATTCCAAATTAAATTTATTCACAGCGCTGTAAAAATTATTGAAATGATTTTAACCCCCCCGACCAAAAAAAGGGGTGTTATAAGTTTGTAGTGTGCTTGTGTATCTGTTTACTTGTGTATCTGTTTATCTGTGTATCTCTGCATCTGTGTGGCTGTCCGTGTGCACGTACAGACCAAACGGTTGGACCGATTGTTTGAAAGGTGACTTGATCGAGAGGGTTTTAAATATATTTTAAGAAAATCGGTTCAGCCGTTTATATTCGGGGGATTTTTAAAATGTTTAATTTTTGTTATTTAAATTATATTTCCCATTATTTTTAATGTTTCATAACATAAAATGCATTGCACACCAGCAAAAAATTACACATTAGCATCAGAACTACTTGCCATATAATGACTTACTTTTCTGATTACCAAATTTCACTTATCGCTTAAAAATCACATTACATAAAACTTAAAAAACTGTTGTATAAATTGAATAATGATTATTTGAGATTTAATATCCCAGCTAAAAAAATATGTATTGAGCATATATGATATCGCATATATGGTTTGGATCCGAAAAATGAGGGTATATGGGCATATATGATTATATATATTCATAAATTTTCATACATGTATGTGTAAATTTCCTCCACAGCATGCAAAGGTCATATTCATACACTCTGGATTCATAAAAGGGCACTGCTGTGCAATAAATTAAATTGCTAAAATTAAATTTTTTTAGACTTGAGAGAGAGGTTGTATTTAATGAAACATTTGTTTGGACAAATAATTCATAACGAACTAAAAGTCCTTTCTATATTTATAATTTGAACGGGCTAAAGTTCGTATCGCTTTTTAAGCCAAATTACATGTGATAATTATTAATGAACAAATAACATCAAAGTTAGTTGAAATATTCTGACAACACATAGTTGAACGGAACAGCAAGCCGTTTTCGAAGGCCACTAAACCTTCATCATCAGCGTTCTTCTGTGTTGGTCCACTGTGTGTGGTGTCAGTTGATGTAGATTTCTGCCTTATATACGAAATTGCAAATTGAATATGTGAATTGTTTTGATTCATCGTATTTCAATTTCAATGCTGAAAAATGTTTTGTAATGAAAGCCCAAATTTACCATATCTAATTTACAACAGACTTACCATTGGCGTTTATTCTTTACTAATTATGCACATATTAGTTAATTTGCTTATTTTCATTCAGTCATTTCATTCATCAAAACGTGAATCAATTATTTAAAAAACACATAAATCATATTCATACATAACATTTAGCTGAAGAAATCAGATTAAAAACTAATGTAATTAATTATAAAAGAAAATATTTTCCGTCTAACAATACTTTTCAATACAGTAATATTAACTTTGTTTCTTATCGAGAGAATTTTGTTATTTTCTATAAAATTAATGACTGGATTATCCTTTTGATTATTTGATATTTTAAATGGGGCCACAATAAAAAAATCATACAAGAATTGTATTTTTTTTAACAAAAAGTTTTTCTTTTTTAAACTTTGAGGGTACGCATATAAACTTTGCACACCGTATGTATTTTCTAATGGATTTCCAATTCAGCAGTGATAAGTGAGATATCATGTATGCATACATTCTTATATGAAGAGCTTCATAATTAATTGTTCATATATGAGATCATATGTTATAATACATTTCATATATTAGTCCATATATTAGTTCATATATAATATTTTGCCATGTATAATCCCATATATTTCCGTACATGTATTCACACATATTTATATATAAAATATATGGACCATATATATTTTTTTAGTTGGGATATTACGTGAATATGTATGTTGAGAAATAAAAAAGTAAGTATTTCTCAAGAATTCATTATTTTAGTCTCATTAAATCATTTATTCATCATTATTTAAAATCATTAAATTGCTAATCCAGTAGGGAAGTACATCCACAAAAAAGGCTTAATTCCAAACCCGATCGATAACATTTTTTGAAATTTTTTGCTGGGATATTTCCATATATATATACATATACATATGTATATTATGTATGTTTATTTACTTTTAAAATTTGTCAAACTTAGCTTGGCATGTACAAGCGTTAAAGAAAGTTTAAAAGATTTTTCCCCATTTGCATAAGTGAATGAACTAAAAATTTTGAAAACTTTTTATAATTTTTATTTCATCAAAAAATGCCATTTATTGCAAAATTTACAGCATTATTACCAAAGTAAGAAAATACAATTTAAAAAGTTTTTATGTTTGTTGAAAAATACAAAATTAAATAATTTTTTAACATTAACATCAACATTTGTAGAATTATTGGTCTGAAGAAAAAGTCATATCATTCGGATTTTGGTATTTTTGTAATTTTAATGAAATATGATCATTAATCAGATCATTGATGCTTGCTTTAGCCTGGTTAGTAATAATATTTTTGTTCGTGGAAATATTTTGTAATATATTTACAAACATGAAGTATATTTTGAAACTTTTGTTAACAAATTTAAAATGTCAATCTAATGAAAAATAAAAAATTCATATCTTAAAATATATATGTATGATTTCTATTTAACACTAAAATAATAGGAAATCTTCCATATTTATCGGAAAAATTATGTTTTTTCTTGATTATACATATATAATAAATTATTATTGTTGTTTACGCGCATAGTGTAAAGGTCCCTTATTGCTCATTAGGTAAAAGATCGCTTATTGTTTATTGGACCTTTCTATGTTTTTATTTTCTCTTTCGTTAAGTAATTGTGCTCTTGTCTATCAGGGTAATTATGTAAAAAAAATTCCGCGAGAAATTTTTCCCACGGAACAATTCCAACTAATAGCAAATGATAGGGAAAACTAAAAATTGTAATTGGAAAAGGGAGACATTTCTCGTGGAATTTTTAACATAATTGTCTTGTATATATTTTTCATGTACTTACTTGCATATTGTAAACCCTAGAACACTGTACGTGAACATAAAACCCCCGTTTATTTAAAAGTGAAATTTATTATTAAAACCCTTTATTTCTTAAACAAATATGTTCTACAAAAAAATTTTGAGGAAACAATTGTCATTTGTCATCATATTATTATTAATTAATATAAAAAAAGGTTTTAATTGAAACCCAGAATAGCTTTTTCTTTATTATTGTCACAAATGTTTTTACTATTACAAATATTTTTTTATAACCGTTTCGAGAAGAGCACTGTAAGTGTATGAATTTTTTATTTTAAAATTCTTATGATTTTCCTAGTTCTACCATAGACATTCATTGTCTCTTACTGTCATATTAAGTTTAATAAATAAAAAATCTCTTTACCACTATAAAATTTTTTTTACACTCAAAAAAAAATTAACTAAAACTTTGGAAAATTTTCTAAATTTGAATAAAAAAAGTTGTCGTATGGCGCCAAAGCTGTTTTTATTGAAACCAGTAAAATATTTACAAAATTTCTAGTTCATTAATGAACTGTTTTAAAGTAATTATATTTTCACATTTAAGTAAAATTTTCCTAAAATTAATTAAAATTTTCTAATAAAATTCGGAGATTTGCAAAAAAGTTTTTTCGTCTTTGATCTCAAATTTAGTAAGTTTTCCTTTTTTTGTCTTGAATTCTGGTACTTATTTTTATTTTCAATTAAATTCTATACCAAATGATATGTTATTTATTATATCTTCATATTATATTCTTAATTATAATTCACCATACATACATATAAATTCCTTGAAAGGAGACAAGTATTGAACCAGCAACCTTCTGATTGATAAGCAAGCATTCTAACCAATTGCCTAACAAGTCAGCCTGAATAAGCATTGAAATAATTTAGTTTTAAAATTTAATTTTATTCAGAAATAATTCATAGTTAGGCTCAAGTTCCGTAAGTCTAAGTTTAATTTTTCTTCTCTTCTTTAGAAACTCAGATTAATTAATAAAAATATTTCATTCAATAAGAATTGAAATTACTGAACTTTAGCCTAACTATGAATTATTTCTGATTAAAATTCACTACAGTTCAATTAAAATATCTAAAAAATTTCTCACTTAATACATCATGGGCACGTGACAAAAATATGTTCACTTGGCAATCACTGTTCACTTGGTTATCACAGTTTCAGAAGGCTGGAATAACTAAAATAAAACTGTAGAATGCAACAACAAGTAACATAAGACCACTACAATAATACTTTCATGCATGTACCGATGGTACATCGAATAAGTAAAAATAATTAATGTGATGATCGTAAAAAGATAAGTAAGAATAGTTAAACATACTGAGGTAGAGTAAAATAATTTCGTGCTAACCTAAATAGAAAAATGAATAAATGGAAAAACAGAAAATTAATAGTGATACTTATAAATGTGTTTACCAAAGCTAAATCAATTGTATACACAACAATTGTTTCTCATATTCCGTTTCATTGTACATTTAAGTTAAATAGCTGATGTTAATAAGAATCTCTACCCAAGTAGATAGACTAGGGTGCTGATGAAGTGCGTGGCTGTACAGAAAAGTATCGGTATTTCCCCCAGCTTAAAGTCTAAGTTTAATTTTTCTTCTCTTCTTTAGAAACTCACATTAATTAATAAAAATATTTCATTTAATAAGAATTGAAATTACTGAACTTGAGCCTAACTATGAATTATTTCTGATTAAAATTCTCTACAGTTCAATTAAAATATCTAAAAAATTTCTCACATTTTATTTTATTTACAAAAAAATAAATTTCAAGTTCAAATATTCCTCGAAAATATGAAAAATTTACTTGGATTTTTTGCTTAATGCAAACAAAATATATATTCTATAATTTAAAGAAAAAAATACTTAAAACTGGTAAATATTTTCTAAAATTTAGAATAACTTTTTATATCTTTCAAGTAAGTCATATTTCATGAACTAATCAGAAGTAAATCACTTCGTAAAGTTTATTTTTTGTTTTAAGACGAAATTGACTAGTCCTTAATATAAAATGTTCTTCAGTTTATAACCATTTTCCTACCCTTAGTAAATATTTCCTTTAAGTCAGTAAACATTTCCTAAAATGTGAGAAATTTATTGTGTATTCTTATGAACTATTTTTGAGGATATGAACTTTTTATTTTTTACTCATATTAAGTAATTTTTACTAGATTTTTGTAAAAATTTACTTAAACTTAGAAAAAATTACTAAAACTGCGAAATTTGTTTAACTTGAATTTAGGAAAAAAATTTCTTAATAATAGTACATGTTTTTTTGTTTTTTTGAGTGTACTACTCCAGTTATCCACTTTTATCATCGAACAGAGTAGGCGAGCTATGCAGTCAATTATGTCTGTTTGTGTGTCTGTTAAAATAGTTAAATATACATCTGCATATATATGAGTTGCTATTGTGCAGTTAATATATAAAATTTAACAAAAGAGCTGCTGCATTGTTTTGTGGTTAACGTCCACATACAGCACGCATTTTGCGGCTGCCTATTTGTATGAATGCTCAAAATTCATTTATTGCACTTTAGACCAGCAGGAGTAGCAAAAGTGAAAAAGGAAGAACCAAAACGAATGAATGCCAAATAACTGGGCTTTATTAAACTATGCAATTACAACTACGAGTACTAACTGATATTACCACTACTCTGTGTGTGAGCTTACAAGTTACATGCATTGCAAAATTTACTGAATAATAACTATAAATACAATTGCAATAATTTAATATTAACATAAATGAAAGCATGCAAGTGCAAGATCTTTTATAAAAACAAGGCCTTAAGGTTAAGTACAAAAAAAAATCTATTTAAAAAGATATATACCAAATGTTTCTCCTATGGATAGAAATAAGCAAGAAAATATGATGTTTTCTGCGAGATGTGCTTTTGCTTAACTGCAGTCAATGGATTTTTAGGTGAAATTCTTATTTCCCCAAATATGGAAAAACAGTTGCATAAATATGAATCAGATATTTTTATTATATTAGAAAAATATATTAATAAAATTATTGCAAAACTGGGCTGCGTAAAAAAGGAAAAAATATCCATATAACAAAAATTTTTCTAAAGTAAAATACAAACCATTTTATTAACCCCCGACTACAAAAAGGGGTGTTATAAGTTTGTACTGTGTGCCTGTGTGTCTGTGTATATGTTTTTCTGTGTATCTGTATATCTGTGTGTCTATGCGTATCCAAGTACAGACCAAACGGCTGGGCCGATTTTAATTTGGTTCTTTCTGTTTGAAAGGTGACTTGATCGAAAGGGTTCTTAGATATCTTTTAAGAAAATTGGTCCAGCCGCTTAGAAGAGATCGCATCTCCTCTATATATTTTCCGGGGTTTTTAAAATTTTTAATTTTTGTTACTATTCTATCCAAAGATAATACTACTAGTAATTTAGATAATAAACTAGTTTTATAAAAATTAAAGAAATATATATTAAACTTTCCTAAAACTAAGTAAGAAACTTAAAATTCGGAATCCTTTTCTGCTTTTTGAAAGAGTATATTTTCTACCGGTTATTTTTAACGGAATGCGGTACATAGTTCTAAATCTCTCTCCCTCTCTTCCAAACTCCCTTCCACCTTCGCGCCTTTTTCGGACCCTCTCTTTCTCTTTTCTCTCTCCTCTCTTCCTTTATTAATTGAACTCTTCACAGTAAGGCCTCTTCTAGGGCCGTATTCAATCTTCGATTTTTCCTACAACTCCACTTCTACTTATTGAAGCTTTTAGTGTGGTAGAAGTTTTTGTTGCTATAGCAATTGTCAGCATGCTTGAAATATCTGTTATAATTGTTGTTGTTGTTGTTGTAGATTTTATTATTAAAATTTCTTTTTGTGTTTTCATGTATTTAACATTTGCAATTGCTATTTGCTTCACCAGCTGAGTTAATTACAATTTAAATAATTGCCTGAATATTGTTCATATTATTAATGCTCAACGCAGTGCTGCTGTTTAAGCAGATATTTTGTTGTTTTTGTTCCTGTTTAAAACATCAATTGTATGTAAATGACAAATAATTTGTTTTAATTTATCATAATTATCTTATATGTATATATACATTTTTTTCACAATTAAATTTTATTTTAAAACTATACCCTTTACCTTGTGCGGTATAATTTATTAGGTATCGATTGTTGGTGGGGGAAAAAATTAAATTAATTTTAAATTGAATGTGGCGTAAGCTACCATTTATTTAAATGACAAGTAAATGGAAGTACAAGAGCATATATGAACTATTATAAAGTTTAATTACATATCGTAACCTTCAGTGATTGAGGAGCTAAAACCAAATTTTTAAAAATTCAGTTTCTAACAAAATGTTAAAAACTTTTGTTTGCAATTTCTAAGAGAACAAAATAATACCAATTTAGTATTTTTTTTTGCAAATTCTCGAACTAACAGCCCCATTTATAAAACTTATTAAGGTTTTTTTAAAGGTTTTTTAAGACAAATTTTCATACAAAATTTTTCTTAAAAAGCCTTTATAAAGATTTAATAAGTTTTATAAGGCCTTACTTATAAATATTTAAGTTTTTTATTTTTTTTTTTGGTTTTACTACGAGTTGCCTTATGAAATTTTTTGTCAGTTTATGTTTTAAGGCATCAATAAAACAATAGTATTAAAATTGTTGAATTATTTAACATCTGCTCGACGTTTCGTTCGATTTTTTCCAACTTAATTTTCAGGAGCTTTTTTATTTATAATTGATTTAACAATTTTTAATATTGTTTTTAAAAATTTTTTTAATTAATAAAAAACGGGACATCATGGCATAATTAATTATATAAAATTAAAATAAATAAAAATGTGATCATCACAACATAAGTTTGTAGTCAATAAAATAAAATAAAAATAAATTAATTAAAAAATAACCACGGTACAACACAAATTATCACAGTTCAGGTTGCAGTTGTTTATCACAGATAATTTTTTAATTTTTGCTTGCATCTTTAAAGAAAAGCATAGCAATTTTCATAATTTTTTTTATCAAGTATGTGTTTAATAAAATTTATTAAATTGTATTTAACTCTTTTATGGCTGAAGCTAACGATATATGTTATCTTCGATATGCACTGCGTATACATATTGAGCAAATAAAATTAATTACACATCACTCATACGTCAAGCATCACACTTATTGGTTATTCAAGTACATACATATATATTTGCTTGTGTAAGTGAATAAGCCTGCATTTGTATTGTTTGTGGTTTTTACTTTAATTTTTTATTTAAATTTTTTTTAAAGCTTTGTTAATTAATCTATAATAATCAAATTGTCTGTATTGATGGCTAAAAATAAACATATTAAATAAAATCACTAAAATCAGTTAATTAATATTATTTCATTGTTTTGAGTAAATAATGAATTTGTTGAAAAAAAAGGAAAAGTAAACAAAGCAATATGTTGACAGAAAAAAAAACAGGAAATGCAAAGCTCATTAAAGGGTATTAATTTCTTTTAACCAATAATGTATCTAATTATAATTTACATAATGATGATTGATTTTATGTAAACAGCGCAAATACTTTTATAAAAAATAACACACGATTTAAAATACGACAAAAAGGAATATACTAATGTATATGAAAAATATATTTGTGGGAATATTTCAAAATATAAAGCTAATAAATTTAAAATAAAATTATTTAATTACAAATAAAAAAAATATATGAATATGGCACATTCTAACTCAACAACAGAAGGCTGCGATCTGTTATTTTCCCACAAAAAAATCTAAATTGAGAGCTAAAAGCAAAATTTGTTAATTTTCATATTCATATTTGGTTTATTTCTTTGTTTTTAATTTACCTAGTATAATGACATTATACCGTAGAAGTTCAAAAATGTGTTGATAATAAGTTTGACAGATAAGAAAACTACTTTACACCTGCAAAGCACTTGAACAATTTTTCTAACTTTGCCGCTCGCAGATGGATGATGAGGAATAGACAGAAAATCACTGGGTAGAATCCTGCGCACAACCCAAAGTAGCTTGGCTTTTTTTTGTTTTTTTATATTTCAAATACTTTTTTATTACACCCTCTTTCCAGAAGTCAAGCAGACGACTCGTCTCGAAAATTTGTATGACAATCACTTAAAAAAAAACAAGTGCAAGTTGATATGAAAACTTTCTAATCAAGTCAACCCTCCGAGTTGTGGATAAATTAAATCATGTTGAATTAAAATTTAATTCATGATGGTTAGTTATTATTAATTGTGTATCTAAAGAATATTTTAGTTGAAAATACGATGACTTCGAGTTAAAATATTGGCCAGAGGAGCACATAAACATTTTTCTTACGCCTTTGCCAATGCACACAAGTATACAAGTTAAATAATTCATAAAAGAAAAGAGTACACTAAATTAAATACATGTTGATTTAACTAAAAATAAATTTGATTCAACACGTTTCTTCATTTTGACTTAACAGTATCAGAATGTTAAAACAATCACCCGTATTGCGTTTGTCACGTCAAATATTCGTCTACGAGAATTTCATACCAGATTAAAGGAAATGTGTACAAGGTTTGTTTAATCTAGGACAAAATTCTCGTAGACATATATACGAAGTGACATACACAATACGGATGAATATAAAATAAGGTTATTTCAAAAAAAAAAACATTTTTCCTAAAGATTACGGTATATCGTGTTGAATTAAAATGAAACACTTATGAAATGTTAAATTAACCTTGTTTTCTAAGATTTTAATATGAAAATTTTCTATGGCCTCATATTCACTATGAAAAGTATTGATATGTCATCCGTCCCATATGAATGCAGTTTAATATATGTTTTTGCATTTTGGGAAATTTCGAGAAAATATTCGGGCATGTTCTGACACTCGCAAATCTCATAATATTTGCGATTGTGACTTAAACTCGCAAGAGAGGTATTCTGCAACTCTTAATCGCAAGACTTTTGGCGAGTTCAAATCACAAAAGTATACTGAAGTGAAGTGATGAAGTTAGCCCAAACATAACTTTAAAGAAACACTAAAATGATTAATTAATGAAATTTAATATGTTTTCTTTTCATTTTAATAAAAACTATTAATAGTTTCTCAAAATTTTTATTATAAAATTGAAAATTATAAAATGTTCATTTATTTAATTTTGTCCTTGTATTGTTTACTGATACCCTGACAATTTCAACACACAGCTTACCTACATCATTATAGCAAGTCACAAGCAAAACGCATGAGTTACAGAACATGTAGAAATAAGTTTGGCGATTTGCAACTCGCATGCGATTTGAAAACAATGCAAGTGTAAGAACAAACCTGATTGTTATATTATCGTTGATTAATTATATAAGCAACATTTTCAGCTTGTAATTGTAATTGTAATTTTGTTATTTATTAAATTTTACAAATACAATGAAAATTTTAGCATAAATTATATCGACAAAGTAGGAAAGACCTTTCACCCGTTGTAGTGAATTAAAGCAGAATCTGTTTTGTGAATCTAACTCACAAACACCCCACTGATAGCTAAGCACACTACCCAGTAGGCTATTAAAATTTAACTTTTTTTTACAAAAAGTTTGCCATGTTTAAATTTTTCATGCAATTTTTTCAAATTTCTACATACAAGTAAAATGTGCCTTTAGCTCAAAACAATTAACAAACTTTGTTTTGTAGTCGTAAAGTTACAAAGCAAATTGTGTTGTTGTAATAACTTTCCTGTTTAAAAATTCAGTTTTGTTTAAGAAAACTTAAATCAAAGACATCAAAGTGTATATATTAAATATTTATATATATGTTTCTATACATAGAAAATATAGCGAAAACATTTTTCTTTATATTTTTATTTAATAATTAGTAACCGTTTAAAATGTTGGTTTTTGCTTAATATATCATAATTCAACTATCGTCCGTTACTTGCTGTTTTTAAGGCCTGAAATGGCAGGACAAAAGCACACAGACAACGTGTTGTCCTTGGCCAGACTATAAGGCGCATTGCTGGCTTTTTATACAAAAATAAAATATTAAAAATAAACAAAAGAGCAAAGTAAGATATTGCAAAATTATTTTTTGGTTACTGATACACACAAAAATTATATTCCTTGTGAAGGAAATTATATGTGCAAGCAAACGGAATTTCTTGAAGTATAAAAAAGCAAAACTAAAAGCACATTCATTTATCATCACATTTATGAACTGTAATGCAGCAGTAGCATTGTTGCTTGTTGCCTCTTACTGAGGCAATAGTAGAGTTGTGCTGGTAATATATATAATTTGCATTTGAAACAAGGTCCCTTGGTCTCCGTGTAAGATGAAGAAAATTTATTGAACTTTTGACTTATATTCTCCTTATATATATTTCTCTATATTTAAGTAAGACTTGTAAGCCCTACAGCCTCATTGGTACTTAATCATGTTAGCATTATATAAAACATTATTTTTTCGACTTGATTAAATCTCCTAAAAAAAATTACAACAAATTTTACTTGCTTTAACTCTTAAAGTCAATTGAAGTGTTTTCTGGTTAGAGTAAAAGGTGAGTTGGAGTGTTTAAAATATTGAAAATAGGAAATTAAATATGGAAAAAGGAAATTCAAAAATTTAAAAAAAAAGTATACCACAGAGACAAGGAAACTTGTTTAAAGGTTATAAGATGAAGGAAGCAAGTGAGCAGTTAGTAGATAGAGAAAAAACATAAACCAAAAGTTTAACCTTAATAAATTTAATAAATTTCCATGATATTTTAATCTTGGTTTATACAACAAGAGAAAGTATAATAAGCAAGCACTGGGAGCCATATGTTACTCCATTATTCTCAGAATATTAATATTATAAGCAACCAAAATTAATTTTTGAAATATACTTATATTATTCATTTAAATATTTCATGATTACCTCAACTAACAAATTGCAGTAATTATATGAGACAGTCAAATATTATTTTCAAAAAGGATTTAACTTAGTTTGGTGGATTATATGAGAAGATAAATTTATCATATTTAGAAAACCGATTATACCCTAAACATCGGCAGATGGTATAAAATTTCAAGGGTCAAAGCATTTTAAGCTATTTAGCCATTATTTTTGCATATCAAAGGATATACAATAAAGAAGAGGCAAGATTTATTAATAATATGTACACCATTTCCAATGAAATTTTTTTTTTTTAAATAATACAAATAAAATCAAATTTGTAATTTTTTTCTTAAATGCATTATAGTTTTTAGGTTTCCATGCGCCAAAGGTGATTGGGAACACTATTTTTGCTAGGATGTCCATCTGTCTGTCTGTCAGAGGCTGTTTTCTCGAGAACCGTAAAATCTTCTGTCCTGAAAATTTTACAGAATATATTGTATATTGTTTTTTTTCGTATTTTAGGTGATTAAATTACAAAACCTGCTTATTTCAAAAGCTTAATTTTTTTTGTATCGCACTTTTACTGTATTCCAAAATCTCGATATGTTATTTGAAAACACTTTTGCACATGTACAGCTTACTTTGTAAAGGGTTTAGTTTGCAGAAGGAAGAGAATGAGAGAATTGAAAACAGTACAGACTTTCATTTACTAGCAAAATATATTCACTTTCCACCCGATTTTTTTGTTTCCTCCTTCATTATGTTTTCTTATTTCTTAATTTACACTATAATGAAAATTTGTCAAAGAAAACTTTATGTGTACAACAGTAAATGAAAGTTGAAAAGAAAATTTTAAAGACTTTGTCAAAGTAAAGTTTTTGTGTTCCAAAAGGCTCTTACACAGAAAAAATTAGACAAGAATTAACTTTTAAACACTTTTAGTTTAAATAATGTTTGTCATTAACTTGAATATTGTATTTATCAATTACGTGCATTTTTAAATATCAATTAATTCCAATTGTTTGTGTTGGTGTTTTCCTTGCTCGTTGATTCCCCGCCAACCTGAGTTTCGAAAATAAACAAACGTTCGCTGTAACCAACAATTCTCGAAACATTCTCGTAAAAAAAATTGTTGCAACAAAAAAAAACAAAATGACAAAAAATTTTGTCTTAAGCAGAACAAAAATAAGCAAATTAACAAACATGTGCATAATTAGTAAAGAATAAACGACAATGGTAAGACTTTTACAAAATTAGAGATAGTAAATTTGAGCTTTCATTACAAAAAGCTTTCAGCAAAACACACCACACACAGTGGGCCAACACAGATGAACGCTGATGATGAAGGTTTAGTGACCTTCGAAAATGGCTGGCTGTTCCGTTCAACTATGTGTTGTCAGAATATTTCAACTAACTTTGATGTTATTTGTTCATTAATAATTATCACATGTAATTTGGATTAAAAAGCGATACGAACTTTAGCCCGTTCAAATCATAAATATAGAAACAAATTAAGTTCGAAAAATAATAACTATAAAAAAAGAAACAATTTGTTTCTCTTAATTTTTTATTGTACATGTACAACAAAAGAGGAATAACGTTTTTTGCTATTAAGCAAAAATGAAATTGATTGCTAAAGATATTGCTAAGAGTGCGCTATTGATTCGTAAGCGAAACATCGATATCAAAAGATTTGCTGCCACTTTTTCTTTCCGTTTACGATAGTCGTTCTCGAGTGATTTGTCCGGGAAATTATTACACAACATTCGAATGCGATTCATTTACAAATTTTTTGGTTTTGGTTAGCTGGATTGACTCAACGTGGTCATGTGCTGATGTTGTTGCTTTTTTATTGCTCGTGTTGTATACGTGTAAATTTGGACAATAATTCGAAAAACGTCGTCGCCTGTTGTTTCTACTCCAAGAAAGTTATTTTTAGATTAGAAGAATCAAAAGAAATCATTATTTTTTTGGGTGTATTAATTATTTGGGTATCAAACAACGATTAGCTCTTTAGCTGAGTGGTAAGTACGTTAGTTTATTAGTCAAGAGATTGCCGTTTCGACTCATCACAAACACATTTAGTTTTAATAGCAGCCAAGGAAAAGAAAACCAAAAGGGGTTGAAAGAAAATGTGACATTCATCCACTCACATACACACAATAACAATTATCACTGAAAAGAAAATTGAAGTCAACAACTTTTTTCTTTGATTCTTTAAATTTCTGTATTGAATTTATTTTCAATAAACGTGCATACGATTTTATTTATCAATAATGCAAAAATCGTCATCACAGAAAATTTAAAAGATTTTTTTATTGAATCAACAATTTTAGTATTCAAATATCAAAATCATTTTTTTCTGCGTAGTTTTAGTTTTATTAGACTTGTAGTTGTTTATTTACTTAATTCATTCAGATGGCACAAATTATTTGAATACTATTAAATTTTCTTTATTTTTAAATATGGGCAAAATTTTCTAATTTTAATAAATACTGATGTTAACATTAAGTTAAATTTCCCATAACTTTTGTCTATAGAAACAATTTCTATGTTATTTTCACAATTTCTGTTAAAAGTCTACAGACTTTATAAAGTTAAAAAACAGAAGTTATTGAAAAAGTTTTAAGCATGTATACATAAAGTTTTATATATGTTTGTATACATATGGATCTATGTACATATTATAGGTCTGCACAGATATACCTATTTGCACCAGATTTGCGGGTGTTGGCTCATACAGATACATATTTTATTCAGCGTTTCTGTTACTAGTCATAACTTATCGGTACACATAAATCAGTACCCCTCTTCTTTTTTCTTTCCTCTCTCTCCCATAAACTCAGACTTGATTTGAGAAAAACAATATTAGTAACATAATATTAGTAAACATTATTAGTAACAGAATAACATATGTATCTGTACATACCTGAACCAACACACGCAAATCTGGTGCGTGTAACTGTGCAGGTCTATAATACATATATTTGTATATATGTATATATTTTTTGCAAATGAAAAAGTTATGTAAAATTGTTTGTTCATTTTGTTAGAGCTGCTGTTGTTGGTTGTTCTTATTTATGACAATATTAATATTATCATTTGTTTTTATTATTTTTGTTGTTGTTAAATATATGCACAATTAACCTAGTTTCAGTTTTCAATCTCTCTCTTTAAACAAAACAAAAACTACAAGGCTCACAAATCGTTGAAGTATGACGACCACATTTCACTGGAAAAAAGATTCAACAAAATTTAAAAAAAAGGCTTACGCCTCGAAACGTAAGTTCAAGTGTAACAATAGATGGCAAAAAAAAATTTTAGGGAAAATATAAATTTTTCTGATAATGGTAAACTCTAGCATTAAACCATAGCTGTAAAGTAATGACTAGTACTCGTACTGATTACTAATTTGATTATTTTTTGGTGAAAGACGAAGTAATGATTAAATTTCGATTATATTCAGATTCACACGATTAACAATTGATTACGATTACAAGTAATGGAAAAGTAATTTGAATTACTTGAAATTACAAAAAATAATCAAAAATAATCAAAAGTAATTAAAAAATAATTCGATTACTTTTAATTCTTTTTGATTATTTATCAATAAATACAAATAATTTTTGAAAGTAATTGGTTTTTTTTGGATTTTTTCGATTTTTTAGATTAATTTTTGTAATTTCTAGTAATTTAGATTACTTTTCGATTATTAGTAATTGTAATCAATTATTTATCAGAAATTCCTTTAAAAGGAATTATATAATGTGGCTCTACCTAAATGAAAGAAAATTTTTTAATAATCCAGAAAGCATTTTTAAGTTCGGAGGACCATTCGTGAAATATTAATGGAATAATAAAAAAAAGTGGTGCACATTATGCAAATGCTAAATATCACTATATCTTTAAAACTAGACCTTATAGGTTAATATCATGAATGAAATATTATTTTTTTGTGTTTAGATACCAGAGCTGTTAAGTTTCGGTTGCGACTAGGAATCAATTGGATCACATTTTAAAAATAATTGTACTGATTTTATAATGTCCTTTTAAAGAATTTCTAATAAATAATTGAATACGATTACTAATAATCAAAAAGTAATCTGAATTACAAGGAGTTAAAACAAATATTAAAAAAGAATCAAAATTAATCAAAAAATAATTCAACTACTTTCAAAGATTATTTTTGATTTTAAGTAAATAATCAAAAAGAATTAAAAGTAATCTTTAATAGTAATCGGATTATTTTTTCAATACTTTTGATTCGTTTTGATTATTTTTTGTAATTTCAAATAATTCAATTTACTTTTCCATTATTAGTAATCGTAATCAATAATTAATAGTGCGAAAATGAATATAATTGTTATTTAATCATTATTTCAGCTTTAAAAAACAAGTAATCAAATTAGTAATAAGTACGATTACTAATTATAATAATTATTACTTAACATCTATGATCTATCTAGATACACATGCGTTCTATCACAATAAACCCAACTGTGTCTCCAAGTGGAGGTGCATTGTAGCACCATCCCTCCCAACCTACACCACGGTCCTGATGAAATGCCTGGCAGCAGCTAGAATGTTAATAAATTTCGTTTGTCTTCTTTGACATATCAAAATATTTAATAAAACTATTTCATTCATTAAATTTCATTAAATTTCGCTTGTCTTCTTTGACATATCACAATATTTAATAAAACTATTTCATTCTTTAAAAACTTTAAATATTAAACTTGAGCCCGCTTAAGAAATTTTTTGTTACATTGTACTTAAAATTAAAAAAGTTATAAAGTCTTTATTTTGAATTTAATTAAATAAATGCATAAATAAATCAATTTCATTTAATAAATAACAGAATCTCTATTTATGGCTGCTGCATATAGCAAAAAATAAATAAATTTGCAAGCCAACAACAAATTTAGAATTTGCAACTGTCGAAGAGAAAATAAATGATTATCTATGAAAATATCAAGACTGATAATCTGATAAATGTGCGCATACACACAAATAACTTAATACATACGGTTGTAACAGTGTCTGTCCACTGTTGCATACTACTATATATACAAATACATATATATGTACATATCTACGTTGATGGTATCAGTATATGAAATAAATTTAATAGTGCTGTTATTTCTTTCCCCTTTTTTTTGCATAAACAGATTTTCTTTTGATTTAGATTGAGTTTTATATGCATGATGTTTAAAGAAAGGAATAAGATACGTAAATATACCAACTAAACTTTCAACCATTAATGTTTATTTATTTCTTATTTATAAACTGCTTCTTCAATTTTTGCAAATACTAACAGCAAAATCAAGTTTCTGTTTTTCTTTACAATATTTTTTTTGCTCTCGAAATATATTCAATATTTTGCTGTGCATGCATATTGTGAGCCAGCAACATTCAATTCAATGTCATACACAGACAAACATACATATTTTTCCTTTTATATGTATAAAAAAAAAAACCTAAAATCTCATGAAGCTAAAATGTTAAAAACTTAAGATTTTTCTGCACACCATCATAAACACACAAACATACATTGAAATACTTGCAGCTTCTCTTAAGGAAATCGTTTGAAAAGTAGCGCAAAGGAAATAGACCACCGTAAATAAAATCAAATATAGAAGAAGATAAAACAGTATGTACGTATGCAGCACAATAAGTATAAATGCATTTCACACGACCATAAAAACCAGTCAGAGGCTGTGTGTGGAATTCACTAAGCTCTCTGCCTGTACGTGAATTTTTATGATGCCACGGGCAGAGGCGGGCGGTAATGCAGCGCTAAGTTAATGGAACACTGCATAACATTTGCAGTTTATATACTAAGTCGTAAAATAGATTGAAAAAAAACAAAAATGAAACGTTGAGAAGTCATAAAAAGATTATTTCTATTTTATTTCCATTTACTACAATTTGCTGCACTTAGGGAAAATGTGCTGCTTGCATATTCTACTATTTAAAAAAAAACGCTGCCGTGAACGCTACCCGCGCTTGAATTTTTTTATTGTTTGGCTTTTTATTGGACTGATTCAGTTGCTTCTCTCTCTATCTTTCTCTCAAAAGGCAAGACAGTTGTAAAACTACACATTTAATTACTTTTAGATATATCGAGATAATATTGACTATGTTGATATGATAATAGTGGGAATAATTCAGTGAAGAAAATATGGTAGTAGATAATTTTTTTAACTCACTGTTTATAAGGCTACATAAAGTTGTTATTGTAAGGCATCAAAAACTTACCTGAAATGAGAAAAGAAAATTATATATAGAAAATGTTTAGATAATACATAATATGAATAATATTAAATATTTTATAAAATTTTTCACGGTATTTAATTTTAAAGTAAAAATGCCTTAAGATACTTTCATACATGTGCAATAAAATTGTGTACAAAATAAATAAAAATTCAAAGAAATGCAAATAACGTAAGTTCTATTCCACAGAAGACAAAAAACTTTTTCGCAACCTCGAAAAAATATGAACTAATATAAATGCAAAATCTGACACAAAATACCAACGTTAAGTAAAATATTTCAACTTTTTTTTTAATATATACTCCTTAGACTCGTTGAAGTAGGTTCAATGAGACCGGGAGTAAAAGGTCACACATCCATCTTAAATGCGACCAGTGTTATTGGTCAGAGATCCGTTTCTCTTGATTCACGGACTATAAGCTCGTTGAAATTGATTTTAGTAGAACACCTCTCTGGTAAATCCGAATAAGGACTATTGGGTTAAATCTAATAAGCTGTATAATGTAAGTGTGATCTTTACAGACCGGTCAACAATAGGCGAATGCTTAAAGGCCGGTGTATATATCTTAGGAACGAACATTCGTAGTGCTTTCAGACTGTCGAATTAATGCAGCGTCTTCCAAGTTGAGATCTTAAAGATCCTCAGAGCCATGGAATTAATGGTCAGAAATGTGGCTGAAGGCAGGAGAAGTTATCTTCCACGTCGAAAATTAGACTACACTTAAAGTTTTGAAGGGACACAATGTCAAATGAAAACTTGTAAGTGACTGTTAGAGAGCTCACAAACTAATTATGGACAAATAGTGTCAATAATATAGTGTCAGACTACACTAAGTTCTTGGTCACAATAGTTTTGAGGGAAATGAGCTGGCAAGAATGGGTTCGGTGTTAGATGAGAGAATGTGCGACAGATCGGTAGAATTACCAATACGCCATTACTACAGAGAACTTAGTGATTAGGTGGTGAGTAGATGCAACCATTTGTAGGGAAGTAGGGAGGATTTATAGTATTGATGGCTACGTGGCCAAAACTTGACTCCGAAAAATCCAAAATGCTGCTGGATGTGAGTAGAAAGCCGATGCGAGCCTTGATAGCAGCGTTGACTGGTCACTGCTCGGTAAGAGCAAGGACCATTATTTGGGAAACTAGAACTCCTGATTTGTATAGGATGAGCGAGAATGAAGAAATACCACAAACCAATGAACATATTAACTTCCATTGGCCAAAGTTACAATGCCGTAAGCTTAGGTTGCAGAGCAATCCTTTGCATGAGAGTATTTTTTATATCGCAAAGTGTAAAGTGTAGGACATCAGAGATTTCATTATGGCAATTCAGTGGCTTAATTACAGATAATTGTGGTATTGCTGGGTACTATTTGATTTTAATTCATATAACTTTTATTAACAGAAGGGAATAACAATGGCCCCATCCAAGTCTCCGACTAGCACATGCCTTTCTAACCCAACCAAACGTAACCTAGATTGTTGTAATTAAGAATTGGAAAAGTCCAAATGAAAAACAATTATAATTTTATTTTGAAAATGTATCTTTTTGCATGTAAGAACTGGACTCTCAAAGGTAATGATAAATTTTCTGATTGCACATTTTCAACATGAAGGTGGTGTCTGCAACCTTCTTTGAACTGGAAGATCTCAAACAAATCTCAGTGGACAAGAAAATTTTCAAAGAATCGAAAAAGAGTGTGCAGAGAGATCCAACAATATTAATAAGAAGACTTGAAATCGCGGATGAAAACTTTGCTACTAAAAATATATTCCCAAAAAAATGTTCAAACAAATGTTTGATTGAAATTAAATTTAGTTTTAGCAAATATTTTTCAAAAATCCTTTAAATTTTAGAGAAGAAACAGGTCACAACGTTTGTCGACATTTCCATTTTATAACACGATCAATCCAAATAAACAACAACAACAGCACAATAGTGCTATGTGTCAATCAACAAGCAAGTTAAACACCAACACACTTAAATAACAAATTCTCTCAGCCAAATTCTGTTAAATTTAAAATTAACAAAATTGTTAACAGAATTTGTAAAATTATTAATAGGTCCACATTCATTCAAAAAGTTTTGTTTTTTTTTCTAAAAAGCTCTACGAGGTTCGGTAAATAGTAAACAGTTTCATTAGAAAAAAAACACGCGCAATTGTTGTTCTAACAACGTTGATCATCAAGTCAATGTCGTGATAGATTTGTATCTAAGATCCCACCGCTATTTCTATATTCTATAAGAAAGCATAATACTATCTTGGAGTAATAAATAAATGAATGAAGAATTCATTTTACATAAACCAACTTAATTCTCTACTCATTATTGAAGTGTAACAAAGACAACAACAAGATCAAACTTATTTAAAAATGCTGAAATTATAGACTATACAAACCAGTTTTTAACCACCCTGTTTAAATATTTCTTCAAGATCATAAAGTAAACATTTAAATATTTTTTTCTGCTATTATTTACGAAAAGATATAAACAAAATCTATGCCAACTTCCAGCACACTTACTATTATATATATATATATATATATATATATATATATATATATATATATATATATATATATATATATATATATATATATAGTACATTTTGCAATACACCCATACGTTGTATATAAAAACACAAATGTAGCCTTTTTTTATGTGCAGTTAAAAGTATAAATTTATTGTGAAAATTCTATGCTTTCGTTTGCTTTTCATCGAAGCTCTTTGAAAAACAACATATAAACGTATTAAGGATGTGTATTGCGTAGTCAACAGCCGAATATACGAAAAAAAATAAACAAGAAATAAAGAGGGATCTAGGGCGATTTCCGTTCAAAGCTACATTCATTTCGTTCCATAGTTTTACTTAGAATTTGTTAGTTTTGTTATGTTCATTCGAATTTTGTTTGTTGTTTTTTGATTTTGACCTCCGCTTTACAGTTTTTATTATTTTTTCTCATCTAGCTTTTTACATTAACAAATTCCTCGGTATAATGCTAAGCTAGAGGCTGTCATTGACAATGTTTCTTTATAAGACTGTAGTTAATTCAAATTTTTTTTTCAAAGCTTATTGGCAAGGATATGATTTCAGAAATATACAAAAGCACAAAAAAGGCTAAGCAAAGGATTCTCTTGAATTGGTTTAGCAATAGCGTAATTACCTGTTGTTTTGTTTTTATTTAAGCTTCAAAAAAGCTGCAGTGTTATGCTACAAGTGCTTTAATTTTTTAACGAGTACGATTATTTTACTCCCAAGCAGTTAAGAGTGGAAGAAATTTTAACAGATTTACCAGTAATAAATTAATAATATAAACGCACTTTTTCTAAAAGCAACTTTATAAGTAAATACCTATCTTTAAAAGTACTTTTTTTTAAAGTACTCTTTTATTAATATTTTATTGTCAAAAGGTGCATCTCTCAACTAGTACCTTATCAAAAAGTACACTTTCAAAAATTATACATATTTTCAAAAATTACATTTTCAAAGAATTAAATTTCATTTAAAGTACTTTTTTCGAAAAGTACATTTTCTAAAAATTATTTTTGCAGATATACTAAATTAATATTCAAACTACTTCTCAAAATTTTTAGCACCGTTTCCCGTATTTACCTTTTTTGCTACCTTTATGGTCCTTCGTAAAACTTAAATTTTATTAAAGTAAATTATTTTTACATGTATGTACCTTAGAGTGGCAGTTAGGTGTATGAATAATTATTTTTTTTGATTTTTCATATTCTCTCCCACAAAATCCTTTCAGTTTTATGTAAAAAAAAATTTCATATCTATAACTTGTGCATCTGCCCCTCAGAGTTGGCTCTCAAGCCCATTTATTCAATGTAATTTTTTTAAATATTTTTTTAATATACTTAGTATATTTATGAAATAATTTAATAGATATAAGCTCTTATTGCACATGCTTAGTATAAATTATTTTCATACAAATATATTTTTGGTATATAAAATTTTTGGTTTTTTATTATTTTAGCAAAACAGTTTCTCTAAGGGAAATATTTTTGACTAGAAGAGGTAAAATATTGCCATATATCATATTTTTGCAAAACTTTTTTAAAAAGATAGTCATATGCAAATAAATTACATTGAGTAAATGGGCTTGCTGGCAACTTTGAGGGGCAGACGCAGCCCTTAAAACACAACTTATCGATATAATTTTATTTTTACATAAAATTGTATAGAATTGTGGGGAGAGACTGTAAGAAATCAAGAAAAAAATAAGCAGCAGCTCTAATGTACATACATACATACACATCGTTACATTAACATAGAAAAGCCATGACTGATTATTTTTTTGAAATCGAGTTTATTTTATATTTCTATGGAAGAGCACCTATTGTAACGAAAAATACAAAAAACTCGATTTCAAAAAAATAATTAGATAAAAAAAATTAATAATTCAAAATAATAATTCTATATTACGATAACAATATGTATCTTATCATTAGGAAAATAAATTCAGTAAAGTGCAACTTTGATTCGCACACGAAGGGTTTCGTACGGACACTAGATATGTAATACTATATGAACTTCAACCTATCTAATATATAGTTTTGGCATTTGTTTCGTTTTTAAGATTTGTTTCGGTTTTGAGGGTTTTTTTAGTTTTGGCGTTCTTTTGTATTTTTTCGGTTTTGGCGATTTATTCAATTTTAGTGCTTTTTTAGTTTTGACGATTTGGAAATTTTTTTCGGTTTTGGCGTTTTTTTATTTTGTCGATTTTTTTTAGTTTTGGCGATTTTTTAGGTTTGCCGATTGTAAAATTGTGGGATTTTTTAATTTTACCGTTTTCGTGGAAAAAATACCAAATTTCCGTTTTTACCCCCTTAACCATGAAAAATGCATATATTGATAATTTTTGGCAGCATTCGCATGCTTTTAGAATTTTAGATAATTCGTAATTGCAAGGGATCGGCCATTTCTTACGAATTATAGGGGTTTGCGATTTAGCGGGATTTCAATTTAATTTCAATTTTAATTTTATGTATGTATATTACATGGGATTTTAGCATTTTTAGTTGCTTGTTTTAAAACACCCTTTGATCCTTAATTCTCATGCATTTGTTGTTGTAGCGGCCGAGAATCTACATACTCTGTCAAAATTTCAGGTCCTTAGCTCTTACGGTTCCTGAGAAAATACCGTGTGGCGGACAGACGGACAGACAGACAGACGGACAGACGCACGGACGGACAGCGTAGCAAAACAATAGGGTTTCTTTTTTCACCTTTGGTGTACAGAACCCTAAAAAGTGCTTAAGTCATATTTTAATATTTTTCAGGAGAGCACTTTTAGATTTTTGAGTTGATTTTCAGACATTTATTTCTTTTACAGTTCAATTTGTAAATGCTCTGCTAAATTTTATTTTTTTAAGCAAATACCATTCTACACAATGTAAATAAAATTTCTAAGTTGAAATATATGAAAGTATAACATTAATTAAGCTATTATTCCAAATGAGATTAGAAAGAAGTCTAAAAAAGATAAGTCGCAAGTCATTGTGCTGTAACTTCCTGAAAAATCACACATATGTATATAGATATTACGGGGGTACCATTCCCTCAAAATCAGCTTATATCTTTTGCCATACATATATAAACCGACAGTAAAGTCGGTAAATTTTTGTTAAATTTCTTGTAACGATTATCGTAATAAAAGTTACTAAATCCTTGTTATAGTTTGTGCAGCCATAACAATTTTAGAAAAGTTGATACTTTGTTGGCGGTTTCCTGTGTAAATAATTTTGGCTACACGTGAAAATCTGATTTTTCGACTAATTTCGTTCTTAATGAAAACCAAAGATTTGTTTAATGCATTTCTGTAACTTCTGTGAAGAACAGATTTAGCTTCTTATATTATAACATAACAGAATGTTGCATTATGTTATCGTTTATTCTTCTCTTTATTAATATTCTCTATTTTTGTACTTTAAGTAAGAATAATTTAAAGATACGATTTGAGATATTTCAAGGAATCTGCTTCAACGTTCCGTCTTGCAAGTCGTTTCAAAAATATATTTACGATAAATTTATGTTTTTTCTTAAGCTGCACATGAAATGAAAAGTGAGCAAGAGAGGTAAAAATATAACATGGTAATTCTAATTAGATTGAAAATATTTTGGTATTGAAATGTTCGTCAAACAAATAGGTAAGAAAAATTCATACAAATCAGTCCAGCTGCAATCTCAATGCTTTTATTTTGCCTTTCATATCTTAAGAATAACAAGTATAGGAATCATTTGAAATGTTTACTTCAAAGCTAGGATAACAAGTACACTTGGATCTTTAATAGAGTTTAAATGCTTGACCTGTTTTCCAGAGAACTCAGAGAAATAAAATAATTAAAAGTACAAAATAATCCTATATTCAATGCAAAAGGGTAGATAAGATTGTAATTTTAAATTTTAACTACGCAAATATTCATTTACATTTTGGATTTCATACAAAAAGCTCGCCTCATCCGTAGTTTTAGATATTTGTATTTGTATTTCATAAAAGTTTGATAGAGAAGAAACAAGTTTTATATATGATAAATATTTTGGAAATACATGCCAAAAAAAAGTACTTTTACAAAGAGCAATAAGAAAAACATTCTGCATGTATGTACGAGTTCTTGGAAATAATATGTTAGGGCTGCAGTTAACTTGCAGGTTTTCATTAAAATTTTAATATTTTGTTTTAGAAACTTTGTACACACATGTCCATATATTAAAAAAAAACTATAATATGTAGGTATTAAGTTTAGCTTCATACATTTTTAATATTCCAGTTGCAGTTTTCCATCATGTGGGCATAATTTTTAACTATATTTTAGGCAACAATTTTTATATTTGATGATGAAGTATCTGATGTATTTTTTTTTATTTGTGTTTTTAAATTTTGCCCTTTTTCTTATACAAAGTTAGTTTTAGTTCAAAGGGTGTTTATATTATATTTTTATTATACTAATTTACAATTTTTATTTTAGAAATACTAAAATTTGGGTTGCAATACAGAAAAATTAGATGAAAAAAACTTTATTTGTTTAAATAAATAATTTCCACAGAATTCATTTGGTTTTTCTAGAAATAAAATGCACTCCTTGTAAGCACATTGAGCTAAAAATTAAGATTTGTTGGAGAACTTAGTTTTAGAGAGAGAACTTTATTTTAACTAAAAGCTTGTAAATAACTTTTTTAAATTAGGAAACAATAAATAAAGAACAGAGAACTGTATAACTTCATTCACTTTCATTCTACACTTAAAGTGAGTGCTTTTGTTTTGTTCTTCAACAACAGTATGTCATATTAAATATTGCTTGCAGTGTTAACTCTCCATTAACTCACTTTCATTAAATCTATTTTTAAGCTATGTTAAATAAATAAAATAAATAAAAATTATTACGGTTATTTCATTGTTTTGTATGGTTGACTAGATAAAGTCTTAAATTAATAAAACATTGCATATTAATTAATATTATTTCTCGTATTAAAATAGTTTGTAAAATAAAATTAACCTAGCTATTTCGTTTTATAATATTCCATGAAACTATATTTGTCAGAAGGGGTTTTAGGAAGTTTTCAAAATAATCATACGGGTTCATCATATGAATAAATAGAAATTGCAAGCAGTGGCATGCATATATTAACGACATTCTCATTGATATTAATCATGCAATAGCATCTTTCATTTTTTTGAATGTTAAGTGCTACTCATTTTCGAAAATGCAAAATCATGCAGATCTCTGATAGGGAATAAACTGCAGGGGAGATTTAATTTAGAATAAGGCTTTATATGTTTTTAATTCGATTAGGCTAAACTTTGTATGTTTTTAAGGAACAAATAACACGAAAATTAATTGTAAATATTTTGACGAACACAAGCAGAATAGAACAACATGCTGCTATTGAAGGCCGTTGCACCTATATCATAAGCGTCGTTCTGTTTGGTCCACAGTGAGTGATGTAAATTTATCCCTTATCTCTTTATATCATAACATAGATCTCTTATCTGTTCATATCTTATCTCTTCATTTGTTAAGCACATTGGCTTCAGCAGATTTCATGAACATAAAACTTTAAATGGCTGGTTTTAGCTGCATTTATCGCCTTATAGCCAGCTATATAATTATTTTGGAGACGAAAACACTAATATGCTCAGCTGTTATTCAAGGACGTATGCAAATTTCAGTGGTATCATCTTCAAATATTCGACATTTATTAAAATAAATTAACTCTTTCAAAATGTACTTTTATCACATAAAAGTAAGAAAATTAATCAATTTATTTCTTTATATATCAGGATGTTTTTTCTGTTAAATACTGTGAAAAGGTTGTAAACTTTCACTCATTCAACATATTTTATTATATTGGCAGCATTGTATTCACACATTTGTTGCCATTAAAAAATTAAAATTAGTTTACACTTTAACAACAAAACCAACACGAACAACAACCTGCATCGTATGTGCCTTGCTTTCGTAAAAATTTTGGTTCCCATATAAACATGTGCAATATTTCTCAAGTGAATTGTCCTTAAAAAAGTTAGACAACAAATATAATTCTTTAATTTTTCGGTAGCGAAAACTAACTAAAATAAAAAAACCAATTTCAATAATTATTACCTAAGCTCTTTAAGATGGGCATCAATTTAAGTGCCCAGATTGTGCAACATCCTATAAGAAACTTCTGGATTAACAATCAACGCAGGCCTTAAAATTAAAATAACAATAAATTTTTTTTTATCGGAAATAAAATCAATTCTTATTGAATGGAATATTTATACCAATTAATGTAAGTTTCTAAAAAGGAGAAAAAAATTAAACAATAATTTATAGCTGGGGGAAATATCGATATTTCTCTGAGCAGCCGCGCACTTCATCAGCACCCTAGACTTGGGAAGAGATTGTAATTAACATCAGATATTTAACGTACATTTTTTAATGAAACGGAATATGAGAAATGATTGTTGTGTATATAGTTATTTATTTGCAATTTATATTTAGATTAGCAAGAAGTTGTATTACTCTACCTAAGTATGTTTAACTATTCGTGCATAACTTTTACGATCATCACATTAATTATTTTTACTGATTCGCTATTATGTTACATTGTTTTTGCTTTCAACAGTTGATTTTACTTTCCAGTATTATGAACCGTGTTGCTAAGTAAACATATTTTTGTCACGTGCCTATGATTACTTAAGTGAAAAATTTTTTAGATTTAATTGAACTGTAGTGAATTTTAATCAGAAATAATTTCTTTTCTTTATTAAAATCAACTTCAAAAATATGCACAAACAATTTAAAAATAATTAAGATTCAGTTAAATAACATATTTTTATATGTGTTATCTATAATGTTTTTCAAAATCGGTGCCAATCACCGTTTAGCGTTTAGTTATCTTTGTATGTCATAATATGCTTTCTTTAAATATAAATAAATTAAACGCTTAGTGAAAGACCCTATTATGGTAATGCACACATTTCCTTTACAACTTAAGAATTTTGATTTATTGAAATCTCTGAAACTTAGCAAACATATTTATTTAAAAATTTCTCATATCTTTTTTTCTTAATACTATACTGTAAACTGGACTTATTTATGTCTTTATCAGGCTATAAACAAACTTATTAAAATAAACTTTAAATACAACACGACCACAATCGCTAAAAACTGTAAAAGTATAAGAAAAAAGATTTAAAAAATAAACTTTTCGTAAATTGCATTGCAGACTTGTTCAAGCATGTAAAAGTACTAGAGTGTAGCTCAATATGAATCTACGTATGCATGTACAAGACAAATGTCAAAACTTCATTACAAAACCATCAAAATATGTTTGCTGCATTTGTTCTCCTACTGACATACAACTGCATACATACATACTTCATTCCTCGTAACAAAGTGTGGCATAAACATACTCGTACATATAAAAATAAAATAAAATCACCATACCCACTATTCAGATGCATGGAGATTTTATACAATTCTTTCATTTATATACATATAAGCCCTTAAGAATGAAAGTAGTCTAAGTCATATATATGCTTCGTCTAGATATTCAGTAGATTACATTTGAACCAATCGAAAAATATTCTTATCTTGTGCAACATTTTAGTTTAGAGTTTTACTAGTCTCGATTAATTTAAATTTATTTAAAATTTCAGAAATATTTATTGAAGATTTTTTAAGATTTATTTGATACTTTGAAGCAAAAATGCACATGACTTAGAACACTTTCATAATTAAGGGTACATATATGTATGTATGTATGTAAATATATTTAGTATTGATGTGACGCTGTTTAACACATGTTGTTGGTAAACCATTTGGGAGATGAGATAAAAAGAAACTTTGGGGAAAAAATCACTCGAAAATAAAACAAACAGATGTGGAAATAGTAACAGCGCCACAGCACACACATGCACACAAACGCATAAACTCACGCACATACATTAAAACACACTTACACACCCACATATACGAGTATTTACATCTTAGTTGTTGCAACGAATTTTCCATTTATTTGCTTGTTTTCGACTTTTTGTTTCATTCATGTTTTATTTATTTTATTTAAGAGAATGCAAAAATTTCATTTTAACAAGGCAAAAGCAATGGAATGAAAGGAAGCACATGTCAAAATACATTTTAACAGCATCACTGACAATGAGTGATAAATACAGAGCGCTCGTTCTTAAGCACAATATTGTACTTACAAACAAACCTACAAAAACATAAAGCATGCAACAACTTTTTAAATAAATGGAAAAAAGGGGGGATAATATATAAGCAAACACCGAACACACACACACAGACACACATACATACATATCCCTTCACATGACACAAAAATGCACGCAGTAAATACTCAATGATACATGACACAAATGACAGAAATGAAAATTGGTGCTTCAACATGAAATGGCTGTTGTTATGTGAAAAAGAAGACAAACAAACTCCTACTCCAAAAGGGAGTAGGTTAAATCGATTTTATCATCATTCACTTTTTAACATTTATATACGAAATAGTGTCACACATATGACGTGCATATTAGTTTTTAATATGGAAAACCAAAATATGCAAATGCAATTCTCTTGAATTTGTAAAATTTCCGGGGCAGCAGATAAAAAATTTCAGATGATTCAAAACATTTTAATAATTTGTTCGGCCTATTCACTGCCATTTTCGTTTACGTATCTCGGTTGATAGTTGCATTTGATTCGTCTTTGCTAGCAACTCGGTATTTGTTATTTTTCTAGGCCAAAACGATGCGTAATATTTTTCTTAAGCAGTTGTTGATAAAAGTTTGAAGTCATCTTGTTATGTCGTTTGTAAACTTCCAGGTTGTACACCCATATAAGAGCACTGACTTAACATTTGCTTCAAAAATTTTCAGTTTTGTGGCTTGGCTGATTTAATTACTTTGCCTGATTGGGGCTAGTATACCATACAATGACCTGGCCTTGTTTATTCTAGCGGTTACATTGACTTGGGATCCTCCATTTGCACTAATCTCACATCCTAGATAGCAGAATTGGTCACTTGTGCCGAATGTTTGGTTGTTGGTGGTCATTGGAACTGGTGTTGTACCAATACTTAGTGCTTTTAATTTGGCTGCATATTATGACAATATGCAACCCTGGCGCACTTCACTTTTCACCACAAACGGATCAGAAAGATTTTCTTTTATGAAGGGCAAAGCATCTGGCATGGGTATAACTTTCTTTAACCAAAGAAATTTATTTCTCAGGTATGTTTCTTCTTGGCAGGGAAAACCAAGTACATTATCGATTAATTGAATCAAACGCTTTTTCAAAATCTATAAATAATAGCCGATATAGTTTGGAATTAAACTCAACACATTGTTCAATGATAACGCGCAATTAGTTAATATGGTCAGAGCAAGAGGAACCACTGCGAAAGCGGGCTTGACATGAGCTGATATTTTGTTCCAAGTGTTCTGGGGTTTAATAATATTTTTGCAACTATTTTAACAACAATCCATCCTTCCATAATTTTTTGAAAAGGATTCGGTACTCGGAGGATGTAAAATTTGTGCTGAAAGTGCCGGAAAACATTTGTTTATATCAGCAGGGATACAATTGAGCTGCTTTTCCATTTGGCAGTTGTACTGTGGTGGCAATAGTTTCCGCTATATTAGGAGGTGTTATTTTAACCTTAGCATTTATACTACGGGCCATTGATAGGGAGTACCAAAGAAAAGAAATAGCCATTTGCTCAGATAGTCAGGCTGCTTTCAAAGCATTCAGCTCATATGAGTTTGTCACATTAAGCTAAATCAGCTAAGCAGCATGAATAAGATCACACTCTGCTGGGTTCCTCGATACGCCGGTTTGTTAGGAAATGAAAATGCAGACAAAATGGCCAGGAGGGGGCTAGTACACCGATGGTCGGACCAGAACCGTTTTGTGGACTTGGATTGGACAAAATACGGGAAAATATATTGACGGAAATCAAGAGTAATAGAGAAAACTTCTGGCTCAATCTCCCAGGATTGAGGCATGCTAAACTAATGATTGAAAAGTATAACCAAAATCGTTTCATAGCTATCATGTTCCTGAGTAAAAACAATCTTAGAATGCTCACAGGCTTCCTCACAGGCCATTATAGTCTGAGAAAACACCCCAACAGACTTGGCATTGAAAGTAACAGCCTGTGCAGATTCCGTGATTACGAAGATGAAACTTCAGAGCATATTCTGAAGGACTGTGAAGCGTTATGCAACAGAAGACATAGACAATTGGGCCAACACCTATTGGAGGATTAGGAGCTGCGAACTCTGGAAGCACTGGCAATCCTGAGATTCATCAGGGAAGTAGGTCTAGATGAGGTGCTCTAGGACCTGGCAGGAAATACAATAGATCTACTTTGGTCGCAGTGTCCTGTGCTTCCCGCTAACCTTAATTCATTCAATTCATATTCCTTGATCGCAATTTTTCCTTAATCGCCTTTTGGCAATAATTAAATGATTAAATGGTGTGCTACCAATAAGAAGTTTTCTGGCATTACAGAAATCTATAAATCGTTCACCGTTATCATTTCCAATGCCAATCCATGCCTACCCATTATATGTTCCAATGAACCATTATCAGATTCCACTTTAGGATTTATATAACCCATCAGAGTCGTATGTTATATTAAGTTGACCATAAAATGAATTTAACATCATCTTTGGCAGTTTCAGTTAGGGCATAACACTGAATAAATGCTACGTTTCTGATTTTAGATGTAAACCGAGTAAGTACATGTCTAAACCAATCAGTTTTTCATTAGTAATTAGTGTACGTAAATAAAAAATATGGTTGGGGTAACGATAATCAAACAGCAACATACTTAGATTGAATTATATGATTGTAGTTGAATCATATTATTGTCAATAGAAAAGCAAACATTTAATAATATTATTATCTGAGTTAATAATAATATGATCAACAAAAACAATAAACTTTGTTACACCTAATCTTATTATTGTAAATACGGCAACACTATTGTTAGATGTGACTAAAATATAATTGAGACTCACAATACCATGTTCTTATTTTATAATACTATTTTTAAATACGACAACAGTATTATTTAATATACAAATAATATTTTGTTTTTCAATCATATATTTATTACTAGATCTCTTATTTAAAACAGCTAAGCGTTCAATCCGAAATAAAAATAAATTAATATTGTTGAAATTAATTGTATATATAGAAACGTATACTTACATATGTGTGTATAATCGAAATACAGACACGTCTGTATAAAGAGATAAACATATGTACGTATGTATATGTTTTTATTTATCTACCCTTTTGTTTCCTTGTACTTTATTTATTTATTTAACACGATGCGTGCAATACCAATAGCTTACAAACGAAACGCTGAACTGACAGAATATGTTTCTGAAAAAGATTTTTTTTTTAACTTAACGTAGTATGGTTTTGGATAACATTATATTGTTACTTACATTATATTATTTTTAAATAATAACAAAAGTTATGTTGCAGTCATAATTTCTTAACAAAACTATATTGTTAAACTGTAACCATATCACACTTTTTTATGAATATAATACCGTAACAAAATTAATGTTTAAAATAACAACTACTTGTTTTCAACGACCACAGATTTGTTTCTGAGAACATAATATTGTTTTCCCAACCATTCTACAACCATATATTTTCTATGCGTGTGGTTACGTTTTTTTTTGGCATATGGCAAACAAGAAATGCCAGATGTAAAATCAGCCTTAGTTTATTTAGTATGGAGGTACAATACTAAGATTATTTTAGGGTTATTAAATAGTAGCATGGTTTTTAAATATATCCAGAGCGAGTAAGCAAGCCCCAATTTTTTGGAATTGTATTGATGCGACATCGATGTTGACGACTGGAATAAGCGTGACTATAAAATATTTATTAAAACAAAGTGTTGAATAAAATATTCAGCTATTGCTAATATCGAAAATAAAATATTTGAATAAAATTCCTTTGTCGAAAAATACGGAGAGTTCGCTTACTACAAATTGCACTATAACAAAAAATTATATATAAAAAAAATAAATGTTGATGTATGTACTTATTTATGTATGTAACTATATACAACATATAAATATGTATGTCGGTGAAAGGTATATAAGATTCGGCACAGCCGTATATAGCGTTCTTAATTGTTTATTAAGACGGTTTAATATTTTTTTATAGGTTTATTACTTAATTTAGTCAATAAACACTCGGTGCAAACTTTTATGGATCTAGTAACACTTGTTATAGTTTTTGCATAAAAATATATAAAGCAATCCCACTGTGCTAACCACCACATTTGTTTTTTTTTCAGAAATAAAATAGACATTTTTCTTTTTATTATTTTTTAAACTTTTAAACTGCCATATCATTTAGAGAATTGTTATCGAACAATTTTAATTGTTTACATTTTTCACTTCATAACTGAAACTAACACTTTATATTCTCAAATTACTTGCCATAAAAATTAATATCAAGAAGTATATTTTTCAAGTCTTTTGCTTTCTTGCTTTCTTTAATTCATTAAATGAATCATTAAGTGTGTTTGCATGTCCGACGTCACTTAGTTTTTCAACTTCCTGCAGAACCAACCCCTGTCTAATGCAATTAAAAAAGTATTAAAATTTAATGCACTTTTCTGAAGCACGAAATTAATTTTAAACAAAATAATTATATGAATCATTGATTTCCATTGCATGTTAGATGGCATTAAGAATTTCCAACTTTCTTGCAGGATTAAATTTCATTTTTATGTGTTTTTTTATTTGTTCTTATTAAACAAGGACGAATGGTTTGTCATTAATTGTGTGCTTGTAACCAAACACTTTAGTTTCGTTTAAGTGAAATATTTGGATATTTTTTTTGTATTAAGTGTATTTGATTTTGACTCTGAATAAATTTTAGTTAGTTGTTTTTTTTTTGTTGCAATTTGTTTGTTTGTCCTGAAACTAACGTTTAACCCTTATGAAAGTTCAATTGTTCATTTCATTTAATTATTTATTTGTTGATTTTAGAGCGCATTCGTGCTTACCCATCTTTCCACATTTTGCTCATGTTTGCTTTACAAAGGCACGCCTTCAACATTTTACAATATTTGCCCTGCAACAGCAACAAAATTTATGTACATATATAAACTGGCTTTTTTTTCTTTGCTATCAATCAATTATATATGTATATAATGTTTACTTGTACTTGTGGCAAGTAGGTTGGTTAAACACGACACATGCTTCACACGTTTCATCAACACTCTTTATCATTGGCTGCAGCAACACCATACGTGTATGTGTCGAATAAAAAAATATATATATATGTAAAAATATAAAAATAATCAAGAACTTGAGCATAATGTTGAAAATCATTTGCAGGTTGTTGCTGTTAATGTTAATGACAAATGTGCGTGCTGATTTAATATAAAATTGATTAAATTTTATCATATTAAACATTATATAGTTTTCTTATTTATTTTGAGAAAATTCATTTTATGCTGTCATAAATGTCTGCTGGTTACAGTCGTTAACAAGCAAAAGTGGGTGTTAACCAATAAACTTATTGTCTAGTTGGATGATTCACACACACTCACACACACCATTGCCTTTTTAGCAAAAGTGTTAAAATTGCTGAATGTCTGTCTATTAACTGTCTGCCTTAATGCTTAAAGCATCTTACGTTGCCTGCTGTGATGTCTGAAAACAAATGATAAAAGCAGTTATAATAATTTAATATAACATAAATTCATGTGTTGCGTCCTTTTGGGTGGACTGTAATCTCGTATTATTTTTTTAGCAACAACGGCTTTTGTCATTATTATTATTAACATTTTTTTGCTAAACTTCTTATTATCTGCTTTTTAAGCAAGTGAACAGTCTTAAATTACCAATTTATACAATAATAATTGAGAGTGCAATATTGGGGCTCTTCTTATCTTATATATCTTTCACCGAAGTATGTAAGCAACATATATAGAAACATACATAAGTACATACATCCATACTAAGTTTTATTGTGAAAGAAAAATGATTATAGATAGTTTTAACTATTATTGTTCGAACTGCGAACTTCATTTGTTACTATATATTTATGATTTGATTAGGCTAAAGTTCGTATCGCTTTGAAAGCCAAATTGTATGTGATAATTTGTTCCACTGTATGTGGTGTTAGTTGATGTAGATTTCTGCTTTATATACGCAACTTTTATGCAAATGGAATATGTGAATTGGTTTGATTCATCGTATTTAAATTTTCTTAAAGATTTTTTTTAATGAATGTTTTATTTAATTTTTCCTCTGCTGCTAATTATAGTGACCTGAGTAATGGGTATTTTTCAACTATAGAATTTCATTTAAAAAAATTATTTTCGATATTAGCAATACATAGTTGAATAATTCTTTTCGACGATTGTGTCCTCTTCCCCTTAGATCAAAAATAGTCACAATTGTGATTCTTTAAAAAATTATTATTTATTGTCAATGCTACACTCAAAAAAAAAAGACATGTACTGTTATTAAGAAATTTTTTTCCTAAATTCAAGTAAAAAAAAATTCTAAATTTAAGTAATTTTTCCTAAGTTTAGGTAAATTTTTAAAAAAATCTAGTAAAAATTACTTAATATGAGTAAAAAATAAAAAGTTCATATCCCCAAAAATAGTTCATAAAAATACACAATAAATTTCTCATATTTCAGGAAATTTTTACTGAAAAAAAGGAAATATTTACTAAGAGTAGGAAAATGGTTATAAACTGAAGGAAATTTTATATTAAGGACTGTTCAATTTCGTCTTAAATCAAAAAATAAATTTTAGGAAATGAATTACTCCTGATTAGTTCATGAAATTTGACTTATATGTAGTTTCTACAAGTGAGGCAGACGACTCGTCTAGAAAATTTGTATGAAAATCACTCAAAAATATGAGTGCTTTCCATATAAATTTTATACTCAAGTCGTCCGTCTAGGTTGTAGAAACAGGGGGTTACTTAAAAGATGTAAAAAGGTATACTAAATTTTAGGAAAATATTTACCAGTTTTAAACATTTCTAGGGTTCCGTTCACCAAAGGTGAAAAATGGAACCCTATTGTTTTCGCTACGCTGTCCGTCTGTCCGTCTGTCCGTCTATCCGTCTGTCCGTCTGTCCGTCTGTCCGTCTGTCCGTCACACGGTATTTTCTCAGGAACCGTAAGAGCTACGGACCTGAAATTTAAACAGAGTACGTAGAACCTTGGCCACTACAACAACAAATACATGAGAATTAGAAATTAAAGGGTGCTCCAAAACGAGCGACGAAAAATGTTAACATCTCATGTAATATACATACAATTGTATGTACATATGTATATTGACACTTGAAATTTGTAAAATTAGTGTATTTTTATATAGACTACAACAATAAACATAAAAAATATAAAAAAATTTAAATTAAAGGGATGTCCATCACTTAATGCAATTTTGACTATATAATTTTGACAAATTGCTATATCTTGGAGACCGTAAGAGGTAAACTCTTGAAATTTTCAAAAACGGTTAAACTAAAAAATCCGAAAATTATAAAATTGCCAAACCGAAAAAAATCGCCAAAACCTGAAAAAAATCGCCAAAAATTTAAAAAAAATCGCCAAATCGAAAAAAATCGACAAAATTAAAAAAAAAATTCTATCACTAAAATAAATCGCCAAATTCGAAAAAATCGTTTAAATGAAAAAAAATCGCCAATATGAAAAAAACGCCAAAAACCGAAAAAAATCGCCAAAACGCGAAAAATGCGCCAAAACCAAAATAATTGTTTATGTGAAAAAAAATCGCCAAAATGAAAAAAAAATCGCCAAAAATTAAAAAAAATCGCCAAATTTAAAAAAAAATCGCCAAAACGAAAAAAATCGCCAAATTTAAAATAAACGCCAAAAACCGAAAAAAGTCCTTAAAACGAAAAAAAAGTGCCAGAACTAAAAAAAATCGCCAAAACCAAAAAAAAATCACCCATATGAAAAAAAAACGCCAAAATTAAAAAAAATCGCCAAAATAATAAAAATTGCCAAAATTAAAAAAACTTCAAAAACCAAAAAAAAAATCGCCAAAACGTGAAAATAAGTGCCAAAACTCAGAAAGCGCCATTAAATTCAAAAAAACCCCAAACTAAAATAACGCTTAAAACCGAAAAAACCCAAAAACGAAAAAAAAATGCCAAAACTATAGTTTATATTGTTCGTATTGAATTACATATCTCGTGCCCGTACGGAACCATTCGTGCGCGGGTCAAAGTCGCACTTCACTGAATTTATTTCTTTCAATTATAGAATTTATTATTAATTTGCATTTAGCAAAAAATCCAAGAAAATTTTTCATATTTTCGAGTAATATTTGAACTTGAAATATATTTGTTTGAAAATAAAATAAAATTTTAAAGCTCAAAAATGTCAATGCTTATTCAGGCTGCCCTGTTTGGCAATTGGTTAGAGTGCTATCTTCTCAATCGGAAGGTTGCTGGTTCAATACTTGTCTGCTCTCAAGGAATTTATATGTATGTATGGTGAATTATAATTAAGAATATAATATGAATATGAATACTTTTACACACACCAGATTTTGATTAAAATTTTTATGAAAATCTATACAGTTTACAATAACTTTCTTTTTGATATTTATTAAGATTTTTTATCCCAAAAGAAACCATTGACATAAATGTGAAAAAACCATAGTAGGTTCTACTCCATTTTAAGAAAATTTTTATAAAATCTAATAACGAAATAGATTTTGTTTAGCATGAAAAATCTATAAGATTTTCCTCGAAATCTCGTATATATATATATATATATATATATATATATATATATATATATATATATATATATATATCGACTCTGAATTCTATTTCGATCTTTTAAATTATTGTTGTATGCAAGATTTTCGACTTTCATCCTTGCAGCCTTATTTCTAGCTACCACTAAATTCCGTTCAAACCCCCCATGGATTTTCTAGAATTTTGCCTCAGAAAATCAAAAGCTATTCCCCTCTGTCGAATTCCAAATAAAAACTTGCTTGGTATTGTTCCCATGCTCTTATTTTTCATATTAATCATTGGAAATTCAATGCCAGGAAGCACCTTATCTAAACTTGATTCAGTAAAAATTGTGATATTTAGGTGCGTTTAACCAAGTTTTCAGTCTTAATTATTCTGTAAACAAGAGCTTTCCCAAAAAAATGGTTAGCAGCACTGGATTCAACGTAGTCGAATTAGGTTTACCCAGCAGGTCCCCTGCTAGTTACTTTTTTGAACTAGCACAGTGTTATTCATTAAAGACTGAAAGCGAAGTAAATATATATCGGTATTTTTATATATAAATTATTAATGAGATGATCAGGACAGAGATATAATCTTTTATTTATTTATTTGACCTAGAAAGAGATAAATCTCGAAAAACCCAAATATGCCAATATTATTTTCCCCCATGACGTCCGTGCTAAAATACTTATAAAATGCCATACAAATTTGTTTTATATGAAAACCATTTTACAGCTGTGTGTAAATCTATTGACATACATATTATTATTTTTTTTAATTTACAATTTAAATACAAGCAATTTACAATTTAAATGCAATAAATGTACACCAGTGCTCCATATTTCCTTATTTATAACCCTTAACAAAATGTCATTGTTGCGTATCTTTAATTCAGCATATTTTTTCATTGCAAAACATTTTTTACGTATCCTAGAGTTTATTTAACTTCATAAATTACATCCTTACTACTCGCTATAATTCATATAAATTGTTTGTAGTGTATACAAGAGTAATAAAAAGAATTATTATACATACATAATTGCTATTTTTCATTCGATGTCACGACTTATTTTGTATAGATAGAAAGGGGTTTACTGTGTCAATGAACATAAATTACTGGCACATTAAAAACAGTATGCAAAAATATTTTTAAGTATAGATTAAAGATAAGGAGTGCTAGTAATAATAACATTTAAAGAAATCTTCAAATAAATTGTTCTATTCTGCACAAGAAGCTTAGCTACGCCTTGAATTTTTAAAACTTTTAGATACACATATGCACAGTTAAGGACTAAACTCTCTCATTGGTGTACAATAATGATTTTTGGGGCTTGAGAAAACTTGAGCAGATTATTTTTCTTGCTAAGATAGGCGTCAGGCTGTCCAGGATCTATCATTTTGTAAGTAATCACTTGAAGTAGTTGGTGTTTTAGCACTTAGAGAACACTAGAATACTGTGTTTCGTGGAACTTGACTTAACTTACACTACTTTGGACTTAAAAGTGATTTAAATCTTGAAATCTCTCGGCGTCGCTGGATATATTACACTTTAGCGTTTGGTATTAAGGTGTCACATGGATAGGCTTTTCCTTGCATATCGTGAAGCTCCGCCGGTGAATATGCTCAAAACCAGCGTTTATAAACTTCTTATTTGTGTAATTGCTTTTGCTTCTGCTTCTGCTTCTGCAAACAGTCGCAGTCGAAGTTAACATAAACGTTTTAATTTTAATTTGAAACAACCAAACCAAAGTTCCAACAGCAGTTTACAGTCTAAAATCATATTTTACTTTTATCTAAATTACGCATTAAAGACAAAAACCATTCACTGAAATGTTTCCTAAACTCAGCCAAAGAACAGCAGTATAGTTAATTTACGCACCTTTTTTTAACAAAAATTTTTAAAATCGCATAGTTGCATCACTTTCGACCAAATCTAGTGTCGAAGTAGATTTTGTTTTGCATGATAAATTCACTTTAAATCTACTAAATTTTCCTTAAAATCTAAGCAAGTACTTAAAAAATTAAAATTAATTATTTCAATTTTGCAAAATTTTGAACACAAGAACATTACTTTACTACTTCCGTTGGTTGTTAATTGAAAGTAAAAATAATGAATCAATGAAATTCAATGATTTTATCTTATTATTTCCGTTACTTATTAATTGAAGAGGAAAAAAAATCGCTTGAAATTTCACTTAATTTATTGTGATTTATGCGTCTTTTTTATGTGTCAATAGAAATATATACTTCCGTTTAGCAATTAAAATAGTTTCTTACTCATGAGAGTATGAAAGAGATTGGTGGAGGGGGTGAGGTGGTGGAATAAATAAACAAGAGCATCGTTTGGGGTTTTATAATTAGCTTGCATATGTGTTGGCGCTAACTTTCTGTTAATGGATGTTGTATACATTTAGGCTGACATTGTGCGTTGCTGTTTTATTTGCTCTATGCTCAAAGGTAATTAAGTTTGAGACAAAAATTTTACATACAAATGTATTTATGCATGCATATATTTAGTTATGTATGTATATAATTATTATAACCACACAATGCGCTGCAAGTGGCACATGTTGTTTAGTGGTTAATAACAAGGTTTAATCTAAAACTAAATGTGTTTATTACGTATGTATATACATATAAATTTATAAAAAAAAAGAACACCACCATTTTAAAATTCAAAATGAATACATATGTGCAATGTATATGGATGAGCTGAACTTTAAAATTTATAAAAATGTGTGATTTGTGTCTATGTGTGTTAATGGCTGTGTGTATTTAGCAGCTCTGCGGTATTGGTCACAATATAAAAACGTTTTATATACGCAGATAATAATACATGCAATATTAAACCTAAATACAAGCAATAACCAAATACCGACCTGTGCACTGTGGCACTGAAAATGTTCAAGGTCAGAAAGCTTATTTTAAACACGTTATATAATTTATTAATAAAGAAATTAGAAATTAGCCATTTCTAAAACAATTGTAAATAAAATAACAAAAATTAAAAAATTTTTTAAAGCCCCGGTATATCCAGAAAAGATGTGATAACTTCTAAGCGGCTGAACCGATTTTTTTAACCATTACTAAGAACACTCTCGATTAAATCCCATTTTAATCAAAAAAATAAATTAAATCAAAATTGGTTCTGCCATTTTGTCTGTACGTGAACTCGTACATACAGATACAGAGAAAATCAGATACATACTATAAAATTTTAACACCGCTTTTTTGGTCGGGGGTTAAAAAAAATAAGCAAAGCTTTTCTTATTAGTGTGAACGTTTTTTAATAAGTTGAAAATAGTTTCAATTGCTTTATTTATTATAAAAATAAAATGCAAAAATAGAAACAGAAAATTTTTTTAACAGCTAACAGCTTTGCCAGACGGGCAGTTTTAAAACCAATTAATTAACAACCCTGGACTATTTTTCTTCCACATCAAAGCCTCGGGGCTGAGGATTTGACCTTATATTCTATTCTACGTAAAACATACACATGTACTAAATAGTTTTGGCATGCCAAAAAGATTTTAAAAATATTAAAAAATTTAATTAAAAAACAAGATCATTAAAAATTTATATTTGATGAAGGTTAATTGCAATAATAATTGTATAAAAAATAATATTCTAGCAAATTTGTTTTTAAGATTTATTTATTTAATAAGCATGAGGTATACAGTTTTATAGCTTATATCATGCCATAAAGTTAACTGCCAACCCAGAATCATTTTAATGACGTCATGCGATATCGAATAATAAAACATGTACATGTTTATATTATATAAATAATGACCCACAGTGCTTTCGTTTATTTGTCTTTTTTTCAGCCTACTAAGCGCTCGCCTCTCAATTTCATATGTGTATTATTATTATAATCCGTTTGATAGTGGCGCTTATAAATGTTTTTAATATTTTGTGATCATGTTGTTGTCCTGTTGGTTTTAATGGTTAGTTGGCTGGTTATTCTGGTCGATTTAAAACTAAGTTTTTATAAATATGTTGAATAACAATTTTTTCGGCATTTGCTAAAATGACTGATACCAGCAGTAAAAATTCACATGTGTTTAATATTTAAAATTTTTTCTTTAAATTAAATCCTGTGGTTATTTTTTCTACATATGTATGTATATTCAATTTTTAATAGAACATTATATTTAAAAAAGAATAAAATTTAATAAAAGTTGTGTAAGCCATAAAAAAATAAACACATGCATGTTTGTGTATAAAAATGCTTTGAGGCTTAAACCATTTAGGCCAACAGAAATAGCCAATTCAATGTTTGTTAATAAAACTAAATGATGTTGAATAACTTGTTTTATTTTTTTTCTCTTTTATATGCGCTTACCAGCTGATTATATCTGAAGCAGAAATAAACTATATAAATTTTTAATATTATTGAAACAGCAAGAAAAAGGTATGTAGTACGAGTGTTTACAAAAAACATGAGCGCTAATTCTTTATTATTTAATTTAATTTATTATGCATATTACCCTTAAGCCAGAGTGCGAAAATAAACAGAAGGAAACGTTTGTTTTTATTTTGTTAAAGTTAAACAAACAAGACGAGGTCAAAAAAAAAAGAAAAAAGGTGTCTTAGGACACCCGGTTACATCAATTGCTACTTAGCTACATATAAATAACTATGTTCACACTGATGTGTTTAACCTCCTATTCGTCTTTAAGAACTTAAACATAATAATTACTAGACATGTTTTGTTAAGCATCTCCTACAATAAATTTTAAAATTAAACTAATCGATAAACACGTGAATGGAGTATGTTCAGTGCGTTTTTGATAACTCTGGCGACTTTGTGATGTTATTAAATGGCGGCACGTTAAAAAAAATTATTTGAAACACAATAACTGCTTTAAAAATATTGAATTATTTACAAAAATAATAAGGCAAATAAAAGACATAATTGTTCGAAATTTCTTACAAACAATAATTTATTGACAAAACGCGTCAACCTTGAACATATCAAATATAATGTGAACGGTCGTGTTTAGTTCGTGTTAAACATGTTTAAAAACATAGGTGTGAAAATAGTATAAAACAAATTTAATGTATTAAATAACAATGCAATAAAATTATACAGGGTGGCCCAGAAAGACCGAAGTGGTGTGAAATCCTTATAACTTTTTATTTAAGACATATTTTTTTAGTTTTTTGTTTTTTAAATATATTAAATTTATAGGGAATATTTTAAGATTAGTTATTAAAAATTATATCCCGCAAGTGGTGGCCATTTTCCGGGGAACGCGGAGGCCAATTAAAATTGCTTCTACCCGAAATTATTATTTCACCAAAGATGTCGCGTAAAATAGCCATTGTGGCCCTCGGAGTGTGCGCTGTGGGTCCATCCTGTTGGAACCATATTTGTGGATGGTTTTCCACGGTTGGATTTACCAAATTTTCCACCATGGCCTGATATCGATCACCATTGATGGAAATGGCGACACCTCGTTCATTTTCAAAAAAATATGGGCCAATGATCCTTTCTGAAGAAACACCGCACCAAACAGTACACTTAACTGGGTGTAATTGTCGTTGATGAAGTACTCTCGGGTTTTCAATATCCCATATCCTAAAGTTTTGTTTGTTAACGAGGCTTCGTCACTCATAACTAAGTTATGAATAATGGAAATGGAAAGAACACATTTGTGCGAAGCAGAAAATGTCCACCACTTGCGGGATATCATTTTTAATAACTAATTTAAAAATATTCCCTATAAATTTACTGCATTTAAAAAACCAAAAATTAAAAAAATATGTCTTAAATAAAAAGTTATAAGGAATTCACACCACTTCGGTCTTTCTGGGTTACCCTGTATTATATGATGATGTTAAATTCGCTGCAAATATTTCAAAAAATTGCTGTTTATTTCCCATTATTATCTTTTCTAGCGGCGCAAGATTAATTTAATATACTGTTTGTGGCCGGTATCAGCTGTTAGACGGTTTACATCCGATCGGCTGTGCTTTATGGCTTGTGATCATACCAAAAACAATACGAGTACATAAACAATGTTTTTGTTTTGTTTTTGTGTGAGTCACTTCAAAGAATGAAACAAAACAAAATCAAACAATTTGTCTCGCTTATTTTCGTACTCTCATTTTAAGTATAAAGAAATCAAAACAAAAATAAATGTATAATTGTAATAGTTTCGATTATTTTTGTTACGAAAATCACTTTTTAACTCCTGTATTGCACCATAAACATCAATAGCTATAAATATTAGTTTAAAAAAATGTTTGGTTAGGTTAACAGGTTGGCAAGGCAACGGTGAACACGTCTCACTTGGGTCCATTAAATTAGGTTCCTTTGTGTTATCTCTGAGAAAGAGAGCGTTCGAATGATGTAGAGAGAGGGGGAGAGTGAGGAGGGCACGTATTATATAAGATATGAATGAGAGTAAGGTGCGGAAGGTTCGGAGTCTGGAGTTAGTGGTTGAACCAACAACTGCTTCTAATAAAGGAAAGCAGATTTTTAAGGTCAACCGCTTATAGTTCCCAAAGGTTACTAAAGATCTCCTTCCTAGAACACAAAAGCATTGGTTTTTAAGTGAGGTATACATGCATTGGAGGTAATTTATTGACTTCTTTTCTTCTTTATCTAGTGATTGAGAACTATTGAGAATGATTTTTTTATTATGTATGACATTGATCCGGCTGAGTTGTGGTTTCAACAAGCACGCAAAAATTGACTCATTGAAATCAAAATTTGGCTATATAGATTTCGAGAAGTGGATCTATTTTACACTTCTCGACTGTTTTCTGTAATGCCAAGTAAAATCATTGGTTTATGCTAATAAGACAGCAATAATTAAGGCTGCGTAAGTCAATACTGTTCATGTTATTTATCGTATATGGACATGCAGAATTGTCCGTACATCATCAGCCGCGATGACCATATATTAAAGTTACTACGCGGAAAAAAATTCCGGGAATTCCCGGGAATTATTTTTTTTACAAATCCCGGGAAATTTTCAAAGGAAATTTAATATATACATTTTTTGAATTTGCTTTTTTAAATTGCTGTTCATTGTTTTACTACTTAAAAATACAACGCTGTAATGATGCACAATGTAAGCATGGAAGCAGATCTAATAGAGGTTTCGAGGTAACTCCAACAACTTCAAGCGTTACGAAATTTTTTCAACCAAAAAAGTCTCTGTAAGAAATAGTATCTAGATCGGCTGATGTAGATGGAATTTTCAACCATGCTATAACTCAAAGCATATGAATTAATTTGCTTTGTTTTGTTTTTTAAATATTCTTGTTCATGAAATGAACGTATAAATTTGTTCTGTTTTTAATTTCATATAATATATGTAAGTTAATCATATAATGATTTTTTATTGAGGTCATTTTATTAAATTCATATGTTTTTGAAACTCGCGGGAATTCCCGGGAATAAAAAATTTTACTTCTCGATTCCCGGGATTTGCAAAAGTCCGGAAAAATATAAATCCTACCATGTATTGATCTTGCGTATAAAATTTTTTGTGTTTCGAATATTTTTATAAGCTAAAGACTAAGAGGGACATAACTTGCCTAATTTGCAGGGCTTGTTCGAACTTCTGTTTAATGTTTATTAGAAATTAATGTCTCCTGCGGAAGCAAGGATTTAAACGGTGCTTTAGACGAAACATTATGCTTTATTCATATTAGGCACCTTTTATCAAACGTTATTTTTTTTTCTCCTTACATTTATTACCGTAATTGTTATTGTCCATATGATGCTGCCTTTTAACAACGGTTTTGCCAGTGTATCTATTTATGACATTTTTAATTGTCATTTGTGCATTAAATTGCAATATTTTGTATAACTTTCCTCTGAGGACTCATTAAAATTTACAAAACTATACGTATTTAACATGGACAAATATTCCTTAGTTATTTACATGCCTACACACACACACACACACACAGATACTCATACAGCCACACACAAAAAAGCATACACTCCAGGAAAAGAATATAACCATAATCACTCTCTTAAGTGCACTAATACCAACTAACTTGTGTATATATTTACATTTATACTTCTAAGCTTTTATGTGCTTTAAAGTACACATGTGTACATGTGTTGTATTAACAAGCAACACAAAAAAAAAACAAAAACAAAGTTTGTTAATTACAAGTTTTGTAGTAAATTATTCCTCAACTGTATAATTAGTTGAGTATAAGGCAAATAACACAAACAACAATTACGAAAAGTTTTGCAATACATACACATTTAAATTATTTCTCTCACAATATCATGATTTAAGCTTAATTTTATGTTGCTCAAAGATATTTTCTTAGATATTTTGTAGATTAAATAAAAATAGACTTTATTATGAGGCTTAATTCATAAAATAAAAAAATATGTAGGAAACATTTTTCTCGAAACTGTTGTAGAATAAATTATCATAAAAATATTTTTAAGAGGGGTTATTTCAGATACGGCCATTTAAAGCGTGATCGAAATGCAAGAAAGGGGAATAAACTCAGTAAAGTGTGGACACTTCATATATAATACCATACGAACTTTAACCTATATAATCGAATATATTACCTAAGGGAGACATTTCAAAAAAAATAAAATATAAGTACTCGGCAAAGTATTTTTGGATTGTGGCAATTTTTTTTTAGTTTCGGCGCTTAATTTTAGTTTTGAGATTTTTTTAATTTTTTTCGTTTTTTTATAATTTAAGGTGGGTTTTTTTCTTAGTTTTGGTGTTTATTTTCGGTTTTGCGATTTTTTTTTAATTTTTTGCGTTTTTGTTTAATTTTGACGGTTTTTTCACTTTGGCGATTTTTTACTGCTTTTTGGCAATTTATTTTAATGGGCGCCTCTTTGGTTTTGCTGATTTTTTCGTTTTTCCGATAATTTTTACTTGGGGATTTTTTTTATTTTTGGTGTTTTTGAAAATTATAAGAGTTTGACTCTTACAAGCAAGTTTTTAAACTTGTATATTAAGAATTACGTTAACTGACAGAATACCTTTTAACTTTGTTTTCTTTTTTTAATTTCAGTTTTAATTTGTGTAGCTTGCATAAAAATACACAAACTGTGAAATTTTCAAATGTCTTTATAAAGGTTCGAGGGTGGCGTTGGCTGAAGTAGTTAGCACCTTGACTACAAAACCGAAGGTCCTGGGTTCGATCCCGATATCCGACAGTCATTAAAAATAACAACACCACGCATTTTTCTGATGTGCATTAGAATCCTTTGTATAATTTGTTGTGGGAAAAGTTCTAATGATGCAGGCATAAGGCACTGGTCGCTAAAAACTATACCGACTTCATCAGATACTAATCCTAATGTAACATCAGAGCGTCTTCCTTCGTTGTGTACCAGAATCATCAGCAAAGTAAAATAACCAATAAAAGGCTACTAAACAAATCCCAAAAATTTAATTCGCCTCATTTGACACCAGAAGGCGCTACAACACTGCATTACCAAAAAAGGGTTGCAAAAGACAGAGTTGTAAAAGAATGAAGCTTTCCTCTATATCTGCCTTCAAAAAAACCTATATTCTCTATTACTATCCCTTCCCTATGACCTCTCTCACTATTTTTTCTTCAACTAACAGGTAGCACAAAGGGACCATTGTATTGGACCCAAGTGAGCTGGACTCTAATTTTTACCCTTGCTTACCAGCAACCTGCTAACCTAACCTAACCTTACCCATGATTTGCAACTCAGCTGTTTTCATGCTATTGTTGGAAATGTTCAGTTTGGTCTAACATTTAACCATGAATCGACTTACAAATGAACAACGCTTGCAGATTATTAAATTTTATTATCAAAATTCATACTCGCCTTCTGAGGCGGTTATTCGGAATTTTGGAGCTAAATTTCACAACACTATTACATTATTGAACATTAAAACACCAATAAGCATAGGTAAAGTGCTGACCAAGAAAATATGCAGCTATATCTATTCGGATTCTGCCATTTGTTTTTTTTATTATCCAAAATGGAAGAGCTGGACTTGGCTGACATGTGGTTTCAGCAAGACGGTGCCACACAGCAGTCGAAGCAATTGCCCAATTGAGAGGTGAGTTCAGTAAACAGTTTATATCATATTTGAAGCCAGTCGATTGGCCTCCTCGATACTGCGATTTAACGCCTTTAGACTATTTGCTGTGAGGCTATGTTAAGGTTCATGTCTATAAGGACAAGCGCAAAATTGTTGACGCACTGGCAGACAATATTAAAGAATTTATTTGTGAGATAACGGCGATACTATGGAGAAATCATGCCAAAATTTGGGGTCCAACTAAATAATTTCAGAAAAATCTGCGGCCAATATTTACATGAAAGTATTTTTAAGCATGAGTTGTTCGTTCTAGCGACTCAAATAAAGATTTCAAACATTTCTCTAAATTTTATATGTTTTTGTTTGAAAGCAAATCCGGAAGTTCTTAAAATATCACCAAATATAATTGTCTGAATTTACATTAGAATTTAAAAATTTTTCGTTGCTCGCTTTAGAACACCCTTTAATTTTTTAACTGTCATATATTTGTTGTTTTAACGATCAAAATTATACATATTCTGTGAAAATTGCAGGTACAGACAAACGGACAGACGGACATCGAAGAGAAAACAATAATGTTGCTTTTCACCTTTGGTGTTCTCACCGACGCTCTTGATCCGACAATGTTTTATTCTAGATTTGAGAACAAAAGTTGCGGATAAATTCAAAACACTTTTTTGTCAATTTAAAATCACAATCTGGTCTATAAAAATAACCGCACCCATATAAAAAATGTATTAATTTTTTTCTGAGTAAATTATCAGGGGTTCTATTCCGTAATTCAAAAAGAAAGAAAATACTCTTCAATATAGATATTATAAATGTACAAATTCGAAATCATTCTCTTTCGTTTAGAATTTCACAGTAGATTTTTTGCAATACGATAAATAAAAATAAATGATATATTTATATAATATATATGTATAATGATGATGATATATATATGTAGCGGCCTTCAATAACAACATGTTGTTACATTATGTTAATGTTAGTCAGAATAACTTAAATTGCCTTTGTTGCAATTTGTTGCTTAAAAATTATCACACGTGATGTGGCTTCCTTAAAATACAAATTGTAGCTTGATTTAAAATACAAACATATTGCCATAATAACGAACACTTGTTGTTTTCTTTACATTTACCTTCATTTCCATTATCGCTTCAGGCGATTTAAATAAAAATAATACAATACGTTGAAAATCTCTTGATGTCACCTTATTAACCCAAATACAATTTATATTATATTTGCATAAGAATAAAGTATAAGTTGTCAGCTTCAGCAAAGAAATAAAATACACACTTTATAGATATTATTGATACACACACACACACACATACATATATATGTAAACATGTGTGCTTAAAACCTTTCAATTTGCCTGTAAATAAGTAAAATTAAATAAATATTTGTAAAAGAGTGAGTACAGTGGGACATCTTAAGAACCATTTAAGCTTTCGAACAAATGCAAGGCTGGAGTCGCAGATCACCTTTTTTCTTACCGAGAGGTCCTTTGTATAAAAAGGGCCTCTACCAGCCCAGCTTTATGTTGTAGTTCAACTCACACCGCAAATGTTGATATTTGTTAATTTAAAAAAAAAGATGTAACAAAAAACACAATTTGTTGTGGAATTGATGTAATGCCGAGCTTAAATTGGGCATTTCATATGTTGTCATTTTGTGGTGTCATTTTCATTCCCATTCCCATAAAAAATGTTTAAGACAAACAATTTTGTTGTGTCATTGTGACAGGAAACAGTCCCATCCCTAAATAATGGCAATACGGTATTTTTGTCTACATCAAGAACTAACTTTGACATAATGGCATTAAGTGTCGTTTGCTTCATCATTGTGAGACTTTGTTTTTCGTATTGTTTGTTAATTAATGGCAGTGGGAACTAAGTTACCAATGAACTAAGTCTCCATTAAATTATTTTTATACAATAATTATTATAATAGGTTTCACTTCTGTCAAGCTGTTAAGCGAAATATGGCAAAGAAGAAATCTTTATTACATTTTATAAGGGAGTCGAAATGTGCGTCCTTATATAACCACAAAATTTTGGCACTTCCTTTTTGGCCGCCTAATTTAATAGAGTACTTTTTATGAATTGAAATCAATTTTTTTTATTTGATTTAAATAAAATCTTAAAAACCCCAAATTTCCTCTTTTACTTTTTTTAATAGTTTTTTCATTTTATGTCAGGACTTAGTTCACAAGAAAATTGGGGTATTGGTTCATAATGAACTAAGACCCGAAATTTGGGGATTTAGTTTATTCCGGGTTTTGAAGACTTAGTTTTGGGACTTAGTTCCCACCGCCTTAATTAATATTAATACAAATGGATAAATGTAAACTTATTTAATTGGTTAGTGCCACAGCGTGCTTATCAGATATAAGAAAAAATTAAAAAAATAAAAAAAAACAGCTAAGTGGCACCAAAGGATTCTATTGTACTCTGCATTGTACCTGTATTGAAGTAGGATTTAAGTTTTTTTAATTTAATTTAATTTCGTGTGCATGAAGACCTAGCTCCACCGAAATTTCTACCCTCTTTGCACCTGCCTACCCTGTAAATGCTACATATAAATACATTCATATGTTTCCATACGCCCTCACGAACCTCCACAAGCTGAATTAGCTGTATCGTCATGTCGCTCGTCCAGGGCGCATGCATTTTTCACACTCTTCTATGCTTTTCCACTTTCTTTCCGTTTCCATACTTTTAAATTTTTATACCCGCTCATATTTAAAATAATTGTCTCAATGTCAAATTGTCAACACGCTGACATTTTTTTTGTGTTTACAGTGCAGCCAACTTATTCTCACAGCTGTTTACATCAGATTTGTAAACAGTTTGTGTGGTAATGCCACACAACTAAAAATATCGGAAATGACAATAGTTTGCACTAGTTTGCACTGTTATTTTTGACATGTTTGTAAAAAAAATGGCACAGTGTGTAGTCGGCCTACGTCTGTTATCAATTTGATATCAAATTATTTCTTATGGAAATTGTCAGTTAGCAGATTGCCCAGATCGATCATTACATTGATGACTTTTTATTATCAACTTAATTCTTATTGTTAATTTTTACCTAACAGGTGGGTATGAATTCAACGGCAAGCCGTTGGTCACCATTTGTTGGAAATTATGTCATGGACTTAAAAACGAGGACACTTGATATGATATTCATTGCATTTAAAATCAGCTTTTTAATTTTTTATAGTGAATATTTAAAAAAAAAATTGGAAACTATCTACGCTATGTGATGGCTCATTCGAAGATCACGCTGATTTACATTTTCCCCAGTCACGTTTTTTAAACATTTCCAATCGTATTATTATCGAACTTATATCCCCTTTGCGCCACTGTATTTTCCGTGGAAAGACATTAAGCTGTCTGTTTATGTGTGTGTGTGTGTGTGTGTGTGTACGTGTATGTAATTTTTTATTTTTTTTTCTTAAAGCAATCATATTTGTACTTACTGTTCTTTTGAAAATCCTGGGATTCGTCGCAAACAACCAGGCCACTTAATGCGATCAATAAAGAGCCAATCACAACCAAATGTTCTACAATTGATGAGATGCTGCGAGGACGAGGTAACCAATTGTTTAAGCCATCCACTCTTAGTGTTAATGTTGTTTTGACTGCTGCTGCTGCTGCTATGGTTGATGTTATTGTTGGTGTTGCTGTTGCTTCTGCATATTTTCTGTATGGCTGAGTTTGATTTTGCTGTTGCTGTTGCTGTAGATGTGTTTGCAGATACTGATAATGGGGCAGTTGCTGAGCTGGCGATGATTTTGGTGCTGAGGTTGCTTGTTCTTGTTCTGTACATTGGCATGATGTTGCTTGTCTTAGGTTTTGCGTTGATATTGATTTGGTTTGTTGCTGACTTTTTTCTTTGTTCCAATAGTGGCCGCAGGCGGTTAAGCAGCTTTGATTTTCGCTTGTTATACAACTTTGATTTTGTAAATACTCTGGACGTTGTTTTTCGTGTTGCACCTGTTCCTGTTGTGGTGAATGGCTTTGATGATGATGAAAGCTCTGTAGCTCTTGGGGATATTGTTGATGCTGATGATGTTGATGCCGATGATAGGGTTGATGGTGGTGGTGGTGTTGTATATGATATTGTTTTAATAATATTCGCTGATGTGGATATTGATTTTGTTCTGACATCAATTTGAATTTGTTTGTATTCGCATTTGAAGAACAACTTGGCCAAGTTTCCATTTTTAAGTAATTTTTTGGCAGTTTTTAATATTTCTATTTCAACGGCAAGTTTTACTTTTATTTTTTCACTATTGCCCTTCACTCTTTTGTTATTAGTTATAATTTTGATAAACAATACAATACCATGAATACACGTCATTTATACTTTCAAATATAATACAAATGTTGTTACTCCTTCTTTCTTGCACTCTGAGTGAGTTGAAGATTTGGTTTCATGCAACAAACGTTTAAGAGTTTATTCTTGTGTTTCGCTTTATGTTTTTTGTTAAATATTTATTTCCGTTTTAGTGTTGAAAATGATGAGTAAAGATGATGCTGCCAATAGTGCTGATAAGATGATATGTTGTCAAACAAACTGTAATAAAGTCATCAAAAAAAAGGCATTAATGTAAGTATCAAATATTTATAAATTAGATTAACTTGAAAAATTTTTTATTACAACAAAAGCTTGTAAAATATAAAAGAGAATAAGGTAATTCTGGGGCAAATTATCGGATATCAATTGAAATTTTAGGCTATTTCCATATAAAGTCTATTGAAATATTTTGATATTAATCAGAAATAATTCATAGTTAGGCTCAAGTTCAGTAATTTCAATTCTTATTGAATGAAATTATTTTATTAATTAATGTGAGTTTCTAAAGAAGAGAAGAAAAATCAAACTTAGACTTTAAGCTGGGGGAAATACCGATACTTTTCTGTGCAGCCACGCCCTTCATCAGCACCCTAGTCTATCTACTTGGGTAGAGATTCTTATTAACATCAGCTATTTAACTTGAATTTACAATGAAACGGAATATGAGAAACGATTGTTGTGTATACAATTGATTTACCTTTGGTAAACACATTTATAAGTATCACTATTAATTTTCTGTTTTTCCATTTTTTCATTTTTCTATTTAGGTTAGCACGAAATTATATTAATCTACCTCAGTATGTTTAACTATTCTTATCTTTTTACGATCATCACATTAATTATTTTTACTTATTCGATGTACCATCGGTACATGCATGAAAGTATTATTGTAGTGGTCTTATGTCACTTGTTGTTGCATTCTACAGTTTTATTTTAGTTATTCCAGCCTTCTGAAACTGTGATAACCAAGTGAACAGTGATTGCCCAGTGAACATATTTTGTCACGTGCCCATGATGTATTAAGTGAGAAATATATTTATTTTGATATTTTGATATTTTGAAATATATTTTAAGAAAATTTTGTATGAAAAATTTTAAATGAAATCCATTTCAAATTCATTTTAAATTTAATGAATATGGTGGATAGACATTAATGCATATCAGAAAAATGTATGGTGTTGATATGAATCGGTCTAGCCAGAGTTTGTACCCAGGCTCTCTAATACCGCTTTTTGTTTAATAAATGACGCACCAACTGCTCCACTCAACAACATAGTGTTATATATATGTACATATCTAACACGAAAACTTAAAAGGTACTTATAAGTAAAAAAATTGATTTATACTCATTTTGGTAATGCGGCAGACCACAGCTTTCTAACTGCATTAGTTTTTTACAAATTAGCTTCAATATAAATTTTTGTGTTAAAAACCAAATTCGTTGTGACAAACCTTCCAGCAATTGATATTGGATCCACCATTTGGTTTTTTAAAATCTAATACCATAATACGTGATCAACGACACCGAAAACTATTGAGCGAAGAGTTTCAAGCGAAACCAATAATATTACAAAAAATAGTCTGCCGTATTGAATCTGCCACTTGAAATTTTCAAAATCAAATAACAGATTTGGAATCAGTAACCCCGAAAATCCCGAGTATCGGAATTTGAAAATTGTTTTGTTTCAATATGTTACAATTTGATACAAGTTTTTTTTTAATTTTTTTGTTACGAAATCTCAAATTTAACATCAATAATAAACAACAGTCTTGACATTTTGATTGGTTATTTACAAACTAAGCAAATGCAAATTTATTTATCTATTATGTCCTTTACCAGAGATGTTAAAGTGCGACACATAATACATATATATTCTGGGTTCTTATAAATAGGGAAGACGAATAAGCGATGTCTGTCTGTCTATAGGTGAAATCAGTTTTTTCAAAGTTTCAGGAAAGCTAGAGATTGCGGTCTTAAGCTGGTGACTAAAAAATAGTTCAAAATAGATTATTATTGAAAATCAGCAAAATCGAAGAGGTTGTTTCAGAGCTGGAAAATGTTTACTTCTTTTTCCATGTAAAAAATAACTACTGAAAAAATTAAAATTAAAATTATTATTTTTTACTGCAGTAAAAATAAAAGTGGTATTTGAATTTGAAAAATAAAAAAATTAAAAGGACGTTTCCAGTTTTGGAAAACCTTAACTTTTTTTGTTATATAAAACTAATTTTTCCTTTTTCTCTATAAATTAAACGTAAACGTAATCATAAAAAAAAAATATTGGTGTAGGAAATCAGCAAAATCAAAAAGCATGATTCCAGGGTTGGGAGACTTATACTTTTTGTCTAGTTAATTTTTTTCATTTTCTTTATTAATTATATATATATATATATATATATATATATATATATATATATATATATATATATATATCTATCTATATCTATATATATATATATATATCTAATATACGTTTTGGAAAGAAAAGTTTCTTGTAGAAATTATAAAAATAAAAACCACAGCTCCAGTGCTGGAAATTTTTAAGTTTGTTTTTCTGGATATTAAAGAAAATAATTAAAAATATATTTTTTTAATCAGAAATAATTCATAGTTAGGCTCAAGTTCAGTAATTTCAATTCTTATTGAATGAAATATTTTTATTAATTAATATGAGTTTCTAAAGAAGAGAAGAAAAATTAAACTTAGACTTTAAGCTGGGGGAAATACCGATACTTTTCTGTGCAGCCACGCACTTCATCAGCACCCTAGTCTATCTACTTGGGTAGAGATTCTTATTAACATCAGCTATTTAACTTAAATTTACAATGAAACGGAATATGAGAAACGATTGTTGTGTATACAATTGATTTACCTTTGGTAAACACATTTATAAGTATCACTATTAATTTTCTGTTTTTTCCAATTTTTTTTTTCATTTTTCTATTTAGGTTAGCACGAAATTATATTACTCTACCTCAGTATGTTTAACTATTCTTACTTATCTTTTTACGATCATCACATTAATTATTTTTACTTATTCGTTGTACCATCGGTACATGCATGTAAGGATTAGTGTAGTGGTCTTATGTTACTTGTTGTTGCATTCTACAGTTTTTATTTTAGTTATTCCAGCCTTCTGAAACTGTAATAACCAAGTAAACAGTGATTGCCAAGTGAACATATTTTGTCACGTGCCCATGATGTATTGTATGTATGATGTATGACTATGATTTATTTCTGATTAAAATTCACTACAGTTCAATTAAAGAATCTAAAATAAAAATTTTTTTTAATTTCCTTTTTTCTTTGTTCACTTAACATAATAAGTTTGTAATAATTTCTTTTTTATTTAGTGTATAAGGGTCTTATGCAAAAAAAACTTAAAAAAAGGCTTTGCAAAGCAATGTTAAGTAAAGTTGTATTCTAAAAAAATTATTATATCAAATTTCTAAAGTAAGACGTTTGTTAAGACTACTTTAAGTTGATATTTTCAAAATGTGTATTTTGTACCTCAAATATTTTTGTTAATATAGCACATATTGATTCATGTTACATTTGAAAATGAGGCTAGAATTGTTAGCTCTTAGCTTAGATTTACTATTTCTGTCATGTAATGGAAAACATCATCAAATTATCCAACTGATTCAAAATACATGGTAAATCCATAAAAAAAATATTAAAATAAATAAAATTGCACAAAAATGTGTCAGTGATGTACATACAATCAAAACAAATCGATAAAAGCTAGATACTCAAATACCCATTTCATTCGAATAAAAAAATTGTGATAAATATACTTTGTTCATCATATTTTTTACTTTTACTTCATATAAATGTTCATCTGTTTTCCTTTCCATGTCAGAAGCTTATATTGTTTAAATTAGGTTGCTTTAGTTCAAGAAAATAAAAATTCATTTAATAAAATAAAAAAATATTTGAACACCCGACTAAAATTGTATTCGATTTTGTACATCATAAGCTGCGAAGTGGTTGTTGAACTCGGTAGTGTTACCAGTTTTGTTTTGCATACAATTTCTTAACAAAGCAATGTTAACCTTAAGCAACTACTATGAATTTTAAGGCTAAAGTAAAATATTTTTTTGCATAAGGGCTAAATTTTTATTGTATCCCAGCAAAAACTTACATATTACCATCAGAACTACTTGCCATATAATGACTTACTTTTCTGATTACCAAATTTTATTACTCGCTTACAAATCCCATTACCTAAAATTTACAAAAAATTATGTACAAATACTAAATGAGGAGAATGAACAAGTTTCCAAATAAAAAAAGTAAGTACTTCTCAGAAATCGATTATTTTAGTCTAACGACTTGTTAAAATCATTAATTTGATAATCCAGTAGGGAAGAGCTTCCACCAAAAATGCTTAATTCCAAACCCGATTACCTTTTCTGAAATTTTTGCATTTATTACGAACGTTACTTTCAATAAAAATTTGGTGTTGTTATTTGTATCAAACTCTGCCCTAGTAGAGGCTGAAGGAACATTGATAGTGTATAAAAGTTTATAAGATGTGACAGGCAACGATTTTTATTTGTTGTTTATTTCCATAAAAATTATAAATAAAAATCTTGTCTTATTTATCTAAAATACAGTTCTAAAGTTTTAACTCTGATATGGTGACCTTACTTAGTCTTACCAGAGTATCCAAAAAAATTAATTTGTAATATTTGCTTTAGTTTAAATGTGTGTGGCAATTTTGTTTTAGCGTGCTTTATTATTATTCTTTGTTACTATTTTATTGTTTCCTGTTTCTGTTATATTATTTTTGTCTTATTTTATATGCAAATGTTGTTGAATCTTTAAAATAAAAGTAAATTTTTATTTACAAATAAACCAATTCATTTTATTTTTAAGAGCATATTTTTTTACAGCCTCATTTATAAAACTTATTAAGGCTTTAAAAAGGGTTTTTAGAACAAATTTTCATACAAAATTTTCTTAAAAAGTCTTTATAAAGTCTTAGTATTTTTTATAAATAAGGCGGCTGTTAATATTTAGCGCATATTTCAAAATTTTTAGTGCATATTGAATGCGCATAAAACACTTTTCTTAGAGCATATTTCTGTTTTCCTTGGTCATTATCAATGTGGCTCTCTTGCTAGTACAACCATTAATTTAATTTTTTTCCAGTGTATTTAAGTTGGATTAAAAATATACATACATGTGTATATTATCCCCCATATTTATATAAAATTAAAACGTATTTGAAATCCCTTTTAGGAAAATTTGTTAGGAAAAAAAATTTTTTTTAATAAAATACATTTCAAATTTATTTTAAGTTTTATGAATATAGAAGTATATGTTTAACACACAACATTCGTTTCAATTATTGCTTTAATATAATAAATGAATTTATCTTAAAATGCTCTCAAATTCAATTATGCGCTATATATAAGTCTGAACTTGATGTTTCGCATATAAAAGTGGCCTTTTGATTGAAATGTACATACATATGTATGGGTGTATGTATGTAAATGTTTACTGATTCCTGACAATCATGGCTGCAGCAGACATTTCAGTGTTACGCATTCTAAACAGGATTAAATTTATTTAAAAAAAAAAATAGAGTAATAAAATGTATTCATATGTATGTATGTATGTGTGCACCATATACAATTCAAATTTTTATTGAGACAACTTCAGGTCATAAATAACACAACATCAATTGTTAAAATCGTGTATTATCGCAGGTTATTTTCTCATCAGCCAAATATTATAACAAAAGCAGCAACATATTTTCTATGGTATACAATTTATATACACTTAATATATTTTTTTTATAAATAAAGTATTTGTTATTGACATTGTTGTCGTTATTTAACATAAAAAATTAAAGTAATTTTTTTCATGTCGTAAAAATGTCAATATTTAATATTACATCCCAAACTCTAAACAAACAGTGGCAGTCAGTAGCAGGATTAATTCTATTATTATGGCTAAACAACTTTGCACATGTTTTACATTTGTCCTTTTTGTTTGTTATTTATTGACAAAAGAAACGAGCGAAAAGTTTTATAGAAAAAATGAAAAAGAAGGACAAAACATTTGTTGTTTCAACAGCCATGATTTATGTCTATTATTTTTACGATTTGTTACATGAAAAGCAGCCATAATAACAAAATTATTAATTGTTTGGTTGTTTTTGAATAGCAACTTATGTATATCAAAAATTTATTTTATTTTGTATGTCTATGGGAAAGAGAGAGAAACAAAGCAAGTGATTCAAAAAAATAATTGGTTTTATAGGACCTGGAATCAATCAATAAACTTTCTTAAGCATAACTTCATATTGTGAATTAATTTCGAGTTTTCGTAACATCAAATTAAAATTCTCGATTTCATTTGGAATTTTCTCAATTTGAAATTCAAATTCAATTAGAATATTCTCAGTGTCAAACAAAATAATAGTTTAGTTTTGAAGAAATAAATTATTGAAAAATAATCTAGAAAAAGTTCAAATTGTTTTTATAAAATTCAAAAATGTATCTCCATTTTAATTTGCTTAAAACTTTTTGGTATATATTCGTGTATTCATTTAGGGTGAATTATTGTTTGATTTAGATATCAAAAGAGCAAGCAAAAGCTACAGAAGAAAATACAGCACCACCAAACAATTTATTTTTAGCCGCATTTTTTTTTTCATTTAATTTTTTTTATATCACCCTCCGGTACGATTAAAACTTTCTGTGGTGTTTCTGTCTGAATGTTTTATTGTAATAATTTGTTATTTCATTCTATTTTTGTTAGTAAGAGTTTTAATGTTTAATAAATAAATAAATTAATAGAAGTTGTGCCTACATTTCGCTTTGACAATATCAAACAAATAAAACTTTTTATGTTGAGCATACAAACACACAGACGCACAATTACAAGTGAACTTATAAGTATGTTCAACTAGTGTTGCCACCAGGCAAATAAATAAATAACACTTATACTTCCGCCTCCTAAATAATAAGACTTAAAAAAGTTATACCACTTCTTTTGATCAATTTATATATAAATAAAAATTAAATAATATACAATACGAAAATAAACTCAAAGCTTACGTAATGCTAAAGGGCTGGCGGTTGAAAATTAATAGATATATTTTTTTTATAGATTTTACAAAATTTTACTAATTTTGATATCAGAAATCAAAAATTTGTCCTACGATTTTTTCTTATAGTTTGGCGTGTTCCTTGGCAAAACAAAGAGGGAATGCATATATGCTTACAGAAAGAATTAGGTGCATTCAGAGTGACAGAAAAACATGCATAATACAGCTGAATGTTTAAGAATAATTTTTTTATATGCTATGCGTTAAAGGTTTTCTTGGCTTGGGACGATGTGTTTTAAAAATTTTTATAATAACATTTTATATGACAGTGCATTTAGCGCTTACAAATACTGGCAACAGATAGGTTGCATTAAGAATCGCCCAAAGAACAATCGCTCATAGCACCAAAATGAACAATCTCCCAATATTATTGGGCTTTTATTCATAATAAAGAAAAACCAAAAAAAAACGTGCAAATCGTTTACGATGAAGAATTGCCCAAAATGACTGAATGAACAGTCGTCCATAAATAAATCGCCCAAACCACATAAACAAACAAACGCCAAAAAAAAAATTTTTGGCGATCGTTCATTAATTATGCTCTGCCGTTTCGGGGAATACCATGGTGGAGAAAATCCTTAAGCCCGGCCGAAGACCGGCAGTCTAGAAAACATTATTATGCAGGAAAATTTTGCAAGGCAGGAAATCTTTATTATGCTTCGCCGTTCCGGGAAATACCTTGGTATAGAAAATTCTTAAGCCTGGTCGAAGGCTGGCAATCTAGGATACAATGTTATGCAGGGAAACTTTGCAAGGCAGAAAATCTTAATCAACAGTGGCTTCGCTGAAGAGTGATGCTTCGAAAATAAAGCCATGCAACACTTTTTGTCTTATTGCTGCGAGTTCTGTAATGAGCCATAATCAGAATGCAGTGCGTAGAATCCCCACAATAGATAAGGCACTTTATTCTCTTCGGATGATTATTCATAAAAACTGTGTGTGCACTTTATTTGAGTTTTTTTATTATTAACAATAGCCCAATGTTTTTGGCAATTTACAAAAACAATTTTTTTGGGCAATTGTTCTTTGGGCTATTGTTCATGGAACCAATATATGATTTGAGTTTTTGAATTTAGTGATTATATACAAAATAAAGTTTTTTCTGCTAATAATAAAAATCAAATATAACTTCCATCAGTTTCGATTTTCTTTACTTGCCTTAAATACGTAGAAAACACAAACCACACCGAACTAAAAATTTAAACAATTGGCAGCACTATTGTCAATGCAAGTTATAAGTACATATACATACATATATCCATATGTACATATGCACACACACACACATCCTCAAGTTGTAGGCTTTAAACAACTTGAAAAGAACTTATTTGACTGTGTGGCAATAATTACGGCACTTTTGTATTAATGTGAGTGACACAAATATATTTCTCTTTTTACTTTCTTTACACAGCTTTCTATTTATCTATTTGCAGTAGTGTGAGTGTGTTATTGTGTGTATGTGTGTGTGTGTGGGTCTCTTAAATTAAATAAAGTTGTGAACTAACAAATGTTTTGTGTTTTATTGTTAATTTTTTATTTATTTTTTTTTGTTTTGTTTTGCTGTGTTGTCATTATTCCTGCTGCTGCTACATTAATGAGTATGTGTCCCTTTTTCTTTGTTTGCACAGAAGTTGTTAATATGAAGTTGTGATTTTATCTCGTCGAAAAGTTTTTCTTTCTTTCCTTTTTTTTTGCTTTTTGTTAATAAGCGTTTCGTGTCACTGTAGTGGTGACACGAATACATGTGCTGATAGAGTTAAGTCAAATGCTAAATAGTTAAACAGCCCAGCAGACAAAAGTTTTAATATCATAGTTTTCTTTTCGGTCTAATTAATTCATACTTGTAAAGACACACTGAAAGAGCATGAGTTTGTTATTGAATTTGCCACACATTTATAGTACGTTATATAAGCATTTGTACATGTAAGTTGAAAAGAATCTTTTATGTGTTTGTTTTGTATGAATTTTTATTGAAAATAAAGTGGGTCATCATATATTTTTATAAAGGAGAGGATAATGCCAAGCAATTACATTTTATGTTGTACAATGAACATAAACTAATTAAATTGATTTGTTATTTATATAAGAAAATTAAACTTTTCTAAGTGGATTGTAAGTTATAAGTTTGCAGAGTGAGTTGAAAAATTGTTAGTTCTTAAAGTGGCACACATTGGAGATTTTCGAAGAAGATTGACAATCAAAAAGTTTAGCGAAGGAATTGAGAATTTGTCTAGTGTTTTATTTCTATATACAACACTGATCATAATTTCTAGCAAAATAAATTTATTCAAAGGTAACATTTCATTTTCTAGATGGAAATGTAATGATACTATCAGTGTCGTATATAAAAATACATCAGAATGAGTACATGTCGTCGCTGTTTTAACTAACTGACGAATTCACTAGCATTTTAAATTTTACAGGAGAGCAGTTTTTTTGATTATTTTATACATAAACTTTTATGCATACCTTTGAGAAATGTTTATTTTTATAGGCACAACACTAATGTTTATAGTCACAAAAAAATAGTAGAAACATTTTATTATAACTTACAAAGTGTAGTAGGGGTCTTAAAAAAATTTTTTATGTGAGGTAATGAAAACAGCAAAAATACTTGCATATGTAATTATATCTGCTGCAGAGCAAAGTATTCTTTCTTATTACTTTGAGTGATATAAAATATATAACTTCTAAGAGACTGTAGCATTTTAGAGATTAGCCAAAACGATAAGAAGGGTTCCCGATATTTGTCAGCACATCTTTTAGCATATTTTTTCTTACATTTAGTTCTTCTTTATTATACCTTACATTGAATAACACTCTGCAACTAAATCTATTTTTTCTGCTTCAATAACAAGGCTCTGAGGACCAATGCAAGCATTTTAAACAAAATATTCTTGAATCGAAGTCATAAAAGTTTAAATCAGTGGAACATTAACTTAAGCTTAATTGATCTCCAGTCTATTGATTTACCCGCTTAACTAATTCCAAAGGATACAATCAGGGCTATCATGAGTAAAATTACGCGTGAAATTTCTCCCTTTTCCAATTAAAATTTTTTGTTTTCCCTATCACTTGCTATTAGTTGCAATTTTTCCCCATGAACAATTTTACGAAGAATTTTATTCGTGATAGCCCTGAATTACTTTAATGAATCAATTTGCAAAACAGCTTTGTGCTTTCATACTAGTTTACACTAGTCTTGCTGTGATGTTGTTTGCCTTTTAGTAATCATGCACTTGTATGATAATTTTATAACTTTCGTTTTAGTTAGGAAAAATTAAAAATTAAAATAGAATCGTAAAAATTCTTCTATGGCACCACACACTGCATGAGCATTCATACATATCTACTTGGGCAAATATTTGTTGCTAACATAACTTATTTAACATGTCTTTTTAATGAAATGGAATATGAGAAATGGTTTGATTATACATACAAATATTGAGTTACCATCGTAAGTACAGTTATACTTTTCTCTTTTTTGTTTTTTTTATATATGTACCATATATATTTAGGTTAGCATGAAATTATATCACTCTGCCTGAGTACATTCAGCCATTCTCGTTTATCTCTTTACGACCATCACATTAATTATTTCTACTTGTTCGATGTACCGACGGCAATTGTCCCACACTTTGGATTGAGATAACATCAGTTTGAGATTCTACACTATAACATAATTCTGTTCACGATTAGTACTTTTGTTATGTTACGCGTACACTTCATGTTACATGTAGCCACATGTAAATCCATTTTAACTCATTTAACTAAATTTTCTCCATTTTAACTCTGCTATATTTGTAATATGAATAAAATTTAATCTCTAATAAAACTATCAGCTTAATTAATTTCTTACAATAATGCAAATACTGAATTCTTAAAATATGCAGACACATAAATCTATCCTATTAATAAATGCAAAAATCCAATAATATTAATTACGCAAATAAAGCAGAAAAGCATTCAATATATTTAAACTCCCTGAGTAGTAGTGGGCACTGCTGTTTTACTGTTAATTAGAAATTTATATTTTAATTGCTTGAATGAGTGAAGTGTATGAAATTAAATACAGTAGAGTATGGCTATAACGAACTCTAAGTGACAGGATAATTAAATTTATTATTATATTATTATATTATTATATTATATATTATATTATATTATTATTAATTGCTTGAATGAGTGAAGTGTATGAAATTAAATACAGTAGAGTATGGCTATAACGAACTCTAAGTGACAGGATAATTAAATTTATTAAGGCAGAAGGAATTATTATTTGACAAAAAAAATACCGAAGTTTGTTTTTTTGAAATAAAGTCTTAATTTTATTTAAAATTTGGTGTTTTTTATATGAAAATAAATGTCTTCTTTTTAGTTTTGCCAAATACTGAAGTTAATTGCAAAAAGGGTGATAGAAAACCAAATAAATTGCTTAATCAATTAAAGATATTTGTTTTGTAAAGATTTTTGTTTGAGGCTTTTAAAGTAATTATATTTGTATGTTGTGATTCATAATTATTTATAGCTTTAGGCTAAGTTTACATCTGGCATTTCTTGTGTGTCATTTACCAAAAAAAAAACGTAACCAACTAATTCCTAATGAAAAACTGTTTGATTCAGACATATATTTATTGATTTAAACAGTTTGCAATGATTTCGGATTCTATAAAATTGTCTATTAATTATGTATGAAACTGTTTAACACAGATGTAAACCCGGCCTTACTGTAAACATATGAAGACTTTTAGCTGATTTCAAAAATTTTCAAAATATTTTGAGTTGAAATACATATACATTGCTTTACAAAAAAAAACAATCAAACATTCTAAATAAAATGAAGACTTTATGTCAAACAAATATACTTCGGAACTTTGTTTTAAAACTATTCATTTTATTAACAACCCTACAAGATTAGTATCAGTCAATAGACCACTAATTTTATTGGAAGTGTTATAGGATATATTCATTATTGCGTTTAACAAAATTTCTATCACATTATTAAGGGCAAAAATAAAAATGTGATGAAAACTTTTGTGTATGTGCGATGTTGTATCTCTCTCTAACTAATTAATTCTGTCGACGGTGGTAATCAAAAAGAGAAAATGCTTTAAAGTAGAACAGCAATATTATTACATGTCTAGTGCTGTTCCACTGAAAAAATTTCTCTTGGATATGAACAATATTTTTATGGGTTAATTTTATATGAATGAACGTTTTTATGTAGTGGTGCCTAAGACTGCATGTACTTGTTTTTTTCTAATTCTGGATACAAACTAGACACTCAGCATCTACAAAAGTGCTTAAGCCAAATAAAAACTTATTTTTCAACTCTATATTCCAAATGGTTTTGCTCTTTTTATAGTAATAAAAAATGCTGTTATAAAAAGATTTAAAATAGATAATTTATTTATATAAATAAAAAAAATTAAATAATTTTGGTTGTGTTCGATTACCCAATGGGATGAGATGGCAATGGGATGAAAGACACTTCTATATAACATTTAGTCATACTGTTCATACTACTGCTTAGTAGTAATCAATGATAGCAAAAATATTTGTCAAGTTTGACTGATCATAATTGACTAATATATCCCACACAATTGAGCAATCATACATAATTTATATACTGAAAATATATATGTATCCTTTTTGTTTTATTTGAATAGTTGTTTTATTATGAAAAGTAACATAAAAGTACACAAGTAAATAAAATATATAAAAGGAATAATATAAGGAAGCAAAAACACAAAATAACCAAAGGACCTTTTCACACCTTTTCATAACCAATGCACCTTGGTTCTCACAAATATCTAAAAAAAAAATAAAAGATATGTATATATTAAATTAAAGTTCATAAATTTCTATTGTGCACAATTTTACTTATTTTTTAAAAAATTTTTAAACTTTAAATATTTCATAATTACAAAAAATTTGCATTTAATTATTAAATAAATCAATTATCAGTGCCAAGCAAATGACTTGTCAATTGACTGACAATATTCAATTCAACGAAAAATTGGTGGAAATGTCTTAGTGAACTTAACAGTTAACAAATTAGTTATTTGTTTCCAATTTTGTTATTTCTTGTAAGCGAAATTGTACAAGTCAATCCTTTGCTTGTTAGGCCAGAGGTCTTTTGTAATCAGTCAGAAAAAAAATTTATAAAAATACTGTTAACAACACTAAAAGCATATTATCCTTTTCATATTTCTACAGCCACATTTTGGAAAACTAATTTTGTGAAATATGTGTTCAATATACTGTTAAATATGTAAGTCTTGGCAAGACAGAACTTGTTAATTATACACATTAATTCATTATATCAGCTATTCATCATTGCCGCACTCCACTGTATATTAATAATGAAAATTTATTCAAACCCATATGGTTAACAATTTACTATTATAAAGTTAAATAACATTTTAAAATTTTCCACTTTATTACACGGGATTGATAACCATAAATAGTTGCTGACTTAAATCTTTTTCATTTCATAAACTTTTATGTTTGAACTTTATTTTTCATACCCATATTTTCTTTCATCATTCGTGTGCGTATTTTTTTCTTTTCATAACAAATTCACATAAAAACCAACAACTGTCAGATGCACTGCAAGAGAAATTGAAAAAAAGAAGTTGTGCGATGGGAGAGGCCATCATATCACATCCTCTTCCATATGCACCTCCCTTTATTGGGCTTCCTCTGCGTTTGTCATTAAGCCAGCAATTAATATAATGGAATCCTGGTAGAGAGTAAGAAAAAAAACGAAGTAAGGGTGTGTACTGAAAAGTACTTGGCAAACTTAAAATTCACCACAATTCAAAATGAGTTGAATGGAAAACGAGCTGAAAAGCTAAAGATGTGTTTTAGGGTTTTTTTTTACACAAAACTCTGCTTTTAATTCTAAATTTCTTGTATTTTTCTTTTTTTGCTCTTTAGGTATGTAAGCTTGTGTGCGTGGGTTTATGTGTGTGCGTGGGTGTATTTGTATATGTGAGTGTAGCTTATATACAAAATTGTTAAAACCTCACAAAAGCATATTAAGAGAAAAACAAACAAAAAGTTTTAATCGAAAAGAAATTTCCAACCATAAATGAGTAGAGAGGTGTGTACCCCCTTGCATTATATTAAATTTTTGTGCTTAATTTCTAGTGGTTGCTAGATGAGAACAATTAAAAAATAATAATTTATTATCAGTTAAAATAAAAATAAAAATAAAGTAAAAGTGGTGTGCGATGTTGCTTAATGACGTTTTTTTATGTTTCTCATAGTGTATTTGAAAATTAAACAAATTTTCTTACAGTAGTTTCACTTTTTTATATCTGTAATGGAAAATAAAAGAAAATAATATAAAATGAAATTGATATATGAAGTTTGTATTTCTGAATGTGGCAGGCATCAATTGCTAGTCAATCGTCATAATGGATTGAAAAATTCAAATAATCCAAATTGTATTTGCACTTCACCAACATACATATATACGCTCATGCAAAGCCAGTGATTCTCAACCGCAGCACTTTTGTGTGCCGTGAAATTGTATGTTCATATTGTAGCAAAAACTTGCACAAAGTAAAATAACCAATTAAATGGTTACTAAACACACCTTCAGAATTTTAATACGCCTCATTTACACTAGAGACGCTTCAACTTTGCATTATTAAAAAAACTGCACAAAGCAGAGTTATAAAAGAATGAAGCTTTCCTTTATTTCTTCCTTCACCACCTGTCTTCTCTATCACAACCACTTTCCTAGAGAAGGTAACATCTAGTAAAATTAGTAGGCATTCATTGCCTGAGTGTTAGTTCTCTTAAATAAATTATAAAACACAGCAATTCTTTTAAATTACACAACTTTTCTCCCCCAGTGTAACTTTATTTTACTTTAATTTTTCTCACCAATACCAATATATTTTATTAATGCAAATAAACTGACTTTCTAAATGCTTTTTAAAGAAAACATATGTGACGAAATGGCAGCCCTCACGCGATCCAACTGCCGGCCTGGCAAAACTAAATGAGTGCAGCCAACTGGAGCATTTACATTTGAACGATATTTTAAAGAAATAAAATCCAAAACTAGATAATTAAATAAGTATCAAACAGTAATTCGATTAAGAGCTTAATAATATTTTTAATGAATCTACTGAATACTTCAATATTTTTATGGATTTTACAACTTCACTCTGCGAAAATTCGCCTGTAGCCTACATTGTGTTTAAGGTTTTCCTTCATTTGCAGTAATAAATCTCAAAGAAAAATTAAGTCCAATTATTGAAGAGAAATTGAAAGATTTCCACAACTTTCGTTTAATTTTTTTATAAAAATTTTTATTTTTCTTAAAGCTCCATCAGGTGTTGTATTTTAGAGCAGCTGCTGTACTTGTTAATAAAAAGAACTTTTTTTTTTGATTTATATGTTTTCTGTAATAAGTAAACTGTTCCAAGTTTTCTTCATTTAATGATTAACAACAACCTTAGCAAAACTCTCAAAAAAAAAGTTGCTATAATAAAACAACGTTTTACCTTAAGTTGTGTTGCTGCTCTGGCAGTAGCACAGAGAATTTGTAATGAAAATCAAATACATGATAAAAAGTTTACACACAATCTACTTCTTTTCTATTTTTGCTAGGTAAGAAATGAACTCGTGTTTATTTTGTATTTATCCTAAATCTTTATTTGGCCCACAAAAGTTATTTTCGTAATTTCTAATGCGCTCATCGGTTTTCATTAGCACTCGCCTCAGCTCTAAACTTTTGTATTAAATTAAGAAATTATCGAAGTGTCGAAATAGAAATTAATCCATCTTCAGCCTTTGCTTTAACTTTCGTGTAGTTAAGAGTTCTTCAAGCTTAATTTGCTAACGTTTTTATTTTATACGAGTAACAACGCACTCCAAACAAAGCAAATCTTAACATCATTATGCCAAATAGATTTTATTTGTTTTCGTATTTGGTATTTTTATTTAGTAATTTATTATCCTGGGATATAGTTGTATTTATGTTGAAAAGACTTTTGGTCTATGGTTACAAACTAATGATAAAAGTTGAGATAATGGCCTAAAATAATTTTATACGCCTCCTTTATTTGATTTTTTAATGCTTCAGAAAGTTGTTTTTCCCAATGAAACGTAAAGTATGTATGCATATAGGATTACTTTTTACATTCTTTGCTGTTGGTTAAACCTTTAAATTCTTGTTTTAGTTTTAATTAGGGACTTCTGCCTCTGTAATCCAGCCTTAACAGCTTTATTACAACTGGCGTGTGTTTAAGTTTCATAATAATTTGTATGGAAGACAATATTTAGCCAGAATATTGAACATACTGCTCCCAAAAAAAACATAATCCATCAACAATGTCACAAAGTATATATCTCATATAAAAAAGTTAAAGTCCTTTTTATTTTATTCATAAAAAGCTGCAATAAAAAACAGGTTACATACTCGAAAACAAACATTTGTAGAAATAACGTCCGGAGGACATTTTTTCCTTTTTGTAAAAAAATAAATATTTTTGTTTTTTTGTCTTTATTGATAATAACGCTATACAAGAAATGAATTGCTGGAAATAACTCAAACAATATTTTTCACTAACACAATTGCAATAATTTACATTGAATTCAATAGTCACAGTCAATTGATTAGTCATTTAATCGGAAGTGATGAGAGTTTTATTTATTAATTATAGTTGCTCTACTCTAGCACATATGTTAAGATGGAACATCCATACAAAATTTGTTTTGTAAACCTTTCGTATATCGAAATAATTTTTTCCGAATACGGCAGCTAATGTACATTTGCTAAAACATTGAATTTTATTTTAAAAAAATATATAATTCATTCTGTCTGTGAAAATTAAAATTTATAAGTATTGAAAGAGATAAGTAAAAGGAATAGTAAATAAAAGAATTTTATAAAATTCAATTTAATATAAATTTCTTATAAAAATTTTAGATAGTTTTTCAGAAAGCAAGACGCGCTGGATGTGAAAAGTTGTGAAGATACTGTCTACGTTATTCTGTTTTTGCTAAATTATACCTTTCGTTGTATTTTTTATATACTTTTATATTTTTAAGTAAATATTTATAATAAAAAAAAACAATTGAAACAATAAAAATTATATTTATTGTTAGTATATGAATCACGTATGATTGCTCATTTGAAGGAGGTACACTCAAAAAAAAACTAACTAAAACCTTGGAAAATTATCTAAATTTGAATTTATTGGGACACAATTTCCCTAAACTTTTAAACCTTTTTCCAACTTTCGGTAAATATTTTCTTTAATCTAGTAAACTTGTCCTTAAATGTAAGAATTTTTGTGTGTATTTTTATGAACTATTTGTAAAGCTATAAACTTTTTATATTTTACTCATATTATTGATTAGTAAAAAGCAGTAGAGTGAGCAAGTGCGAATTTATATTTTATAGTCGGAAGAGTGAGATGCAACATCAGACGTACACAAAAGTTTCCATCACATTTTTCATTTTGCCCTTAATAATGTGATAGAAACTTTATTCTATGCAATGATGAATATATCCTGCATGACTTCCGATCAAATGACTAGTCAATTGATTGATACTATTCTTGTAGGGAATATAAATTTTTTTATTTTTGAGGTTTAATAGTTATTAGGTCGAATAGTGTCTTAGCTAAGTAAAGCTGCCTTTGGCCTGTTTTAAGAATTTTTAGCGTTCGGTATATCAAGAAACCATCATGTATTATATTAACAAGAGTATTTGTCGTTTTTTCTCTCTGGAATTTTTGTATAACACACGAATATTTCTATCGCATAAATATCAACAAAAATGCACTTTGCAAATGTGCATGACTTTGAAATTAAACAAATTATTTTAATAAAAACAAATAACAGCTGGCAAAGGTTCGCACACTTCAAACAGTGTTCCAAAAATAAAGTTTTAAAATAACATATCTTAAATACACATGATTATACGCCTTATTTCAAAGAACAAGAATTAAAAAAATAACAAGGAAGACGAGAGACGTATAAACACTGCAGCCACCACGTGTTAAGAGTTATATAAAAATAACAAAAGCAAATATTTGCTTGAATCGAAGCCATGCAAGTGTATGTATGTATACACATGTCAACACTTTAGTGTGATGCTGGCTGAATCAGATTGGTGAAAACAACATGCTCTTGAGATTTTAATATGTTTAAACACTTGTGCATACAATTAGCATACAAAACCACCCACTCACTCACTCAGTACCCTGTCGGAAATAACGTTAACTTTAAACTTACTTTAAGCTAACTATTTCGCAACTAGTACTGACTTACACTTGGATTACTTTTCAATGTAATCAACTGACTATTTTAACATATCAATGTCCTAGGCGATAGTCAATTGTCTCACTCTGCACCAATTTTCAACTAACTTTAAAGTTAATTTTTTTAAATCACCTGGTAGTCAGTAAATTTAAAAAAAAATTCTGGAACTCGAACATGTATTATCATAAGAGTTTTTTTTCCCGGACTTTTTAATTTCCCGGGAAAGTGGGAAGCTTTTTTTAAATTTTTAAAAAAGGGGAACCCGCTCCAAGGTCTAAGTCATATGAATTTTTGTTTCAAAGTATGAAAAAAACTTAAAAAACTTTTTGTGAGAAAATTTTTAGATATTTTAATTGAACTGTAGTGAATTTTAATCAGAAATAATTCATAGTTAGGCTCAAGTTCAGTAATTTCAATTCTTATTGAATGAAATATTTTTATTAATTGATGTGAGTTTCTAAAGAAGAGAAGAAAAATTAAACTTAGACTTTAAGCTGGGGGAAATACCGATACTTTTCTGTGCAGCCACGCACTTCATCAGCACCCTAGTCTATCTACTTGGGTAGAGATTCTTATTAACATCAGCTATTTAACTTAAATGTACAATTAACGGAATATGAGAAACGATTGTTGTGTATACAATTGATTTACCTTTGGTAAACACATTTATAAGTATCACTATTAATTTTCTGTTCTTTCCAATTTTTCATTTTTTTATTTAGCTTAGCACGAAATTATTTTACTCTACCTCAGTATGTTTAACTATTCTTACTTATCTTTTTACGATCATCACATTAATTATTTTTACTTATTCGATGTACCATCGGTACATGCATGTAAGTATTTTTGTAGTGGTTTTATGTCACTTGTTGTTGCATTCTACAGTTTAAATGAAAAATTGGAAAGAACAGAAAATTAATAGTGATACTTATAAATGTGTTTACCAAAGGTAAATCAATTGTATACACAACAATCGTTTCTCATATTCCGTTTCATTGTAAATTTAAGTTAAATAGCTGATGTTAATAAGAATCTCTACCCAAGTAGATAGACTAGGGTGCTGATGAAGTGCGTGGCTGCACAGAAAAGTATCGGTATTTCCCCCAGCTTAAAGTCTAAGTTTAATTTTTCTTCTCTTCTTTAGAAACTCACATCAATTAATAAAAATATTTCATTCAATAAGAATTAAAATTACTGAACTTGAGCCTAACTATGAATTATTTCTGATTAAACTTAAAAAACCTTAAATAAATATTTAATAAATATTATATTACTGGATACTAGTAGGACTCTAAATTAAAATTTTGCATAAGATAAACATCATTTTTGATTTGTTCATATGTAATCTATTAAATATTTCGACCAATGAGATATATAGCTTATACCACTTTGTAATTAGTGGCACATATACATATAAGTGAACATATATATAACATACACTCAGGGAAAAGCTGCAACTTAAAAATAAGAACACGTCACATTAATTTAATTATTTTCAATATAATAGAAAATGTATGCTTAGATACTTAAAAATAACTAAAATTAATATATTAATACTGTAAATTAATATTTGTCCATATTGAAATAAAAAATTTCAACATGACTAGACTTTCGTAATGTTCCTTCTTTTTTAATTCAGTGTGGGTTTTATTGATTTTGAGCTATTTTTTCCCTGGGTGTAACAGTTAATAAAAACAAACATAACATACATCAAAATAGATCATTAAATTTTTCTTAAAAAACATCCAGACAATTGAATTTTCCATATAAAACAATTTTATTATAAACAAAAATAAAAGAGAATAATGATTTCAATAAATTACCTTAAAATATCGCTATTTTCACAAATGTCAAAGTCAAAGCAGCTGTTTTCTAAATGTAAAATAGTCAATTATTTCTTTTATTATTTCCCGGGATCCCGCACGGGAAATCCCCTAATTATCACACGTTTTGTACGCAAGGTACCATAAAAAAATCAACAACAAAATGTTAATATAAAACTGAAATGAGTTTCAAAGTAGCTGAGAATAAATTTGTTGGCTCTCACCAAATTCAATTACGTACTCAACTTAAGAATTAATTTTGGTTTTGTTTTGGATAAGATTGCAGTTAGATTTTAGTTAGTCTAAGAAAAGTTAACTATAAGTTAACTATTTTTATAGCCAACCACACATTTTCCGACAGGGTACTTTTGTCATCTGTACACTCACCTGCTTGCGACACTTGCATGAAGTTTTACATGATGATGTTGAAAAATGTATTGCCTATATTAAGGCTGTTTCATAGCTGATGTCATATTTACTCAACTTTTTTTTTTTCTTCATCCTTATGCTTCCCTACATTTCCTCTTTGCATTTAAGGGTTTTTTCTTTTTTCGCTTTTAAGGCTTCATTCACATGTTTTTAATAAAAAAAAGGTATATAGTAGGAAAAAAAACAATCTTACTTATTCAAAATATGCAAACACATAGCTGTAAGTAGGAAAACTTCAAAGATGCGATAAAAACAATTTGAAGACGGTTTCCTACAGTTACAGTAGCATAACAAGCAGCAATATTGAAGTAAACATCAATTTTAAGTTCAGTATTAGTACTCCAGTAAATAATTTATTTGTTTTTCCCTAAAATAAAAAATTCACAATAATTTACTTACTTTTCCTTAAAATAAGACGTCTTAGTAAAATTTCACTTTACATATTTGTGTGTTATCACAGTAGTGAAATCTTAAAATACATATAAAATAATTATTTACTTCAACAATGTTAGGAAAGGTGGTGCTATACCTCCACTCATGTACTTAATTGGGTCCATGTGATACTTCAACAAAGTTACAATTCAAAAAAACTAGCTTGATAAATAACTAGTTTAAAGTTTTCAATTTATACAAAGTTTAATTTAAAAATAAAATATAATTTTTCTGTTATACATTTTTTGTATTTAAGTGAACTATAATGAATTTTAATCTTAAGGGATTTTTAAATCGTAAAAGGGCTTAATACGGGTATACAAGATATTTGTATAGAATTTTTCCACAATGTGAATAACAATATGAGGATTAATTAAATTAAAATTCTTTTGAGTTATGACATTGTTGTAGTAAATAAGCGATATGTTAAAAAGAAATTGTCACAGGATAGTGAAACAACTTGTTAATTAATCTCTGGAAATTCAATATGTACGTCCAAATAAAAACTGTTCAAATATTAATCAATATTTTGTCAACAATTCTTAGCAAATTTAAATGTAAACTTACACGAAGCATAACTTAAGCTTTCCAGTGAGTTTCCTGTACACAGAAAAAATGTTTCTTTAATTAGAAGTTTAGATTGCAAAAAAAAAACAATATAAAAATTTATGGTGCCAATTAAAGCTTTGTAATTAGTTAGATTTTTAAATAAAATTTTAATCGACTCAACTAAATTTTCAATTAAACTTTCAATCAAATAATTTTTAAAACAATAGTTCAATTGGCTCAATAAAATTTTAAATTGGTGATAGACATATCGAGCTTCGTTTTCGATTTTATCGTAAACGAGAAAAATTAAAGTTTTCAGGAGAAGGTTTTTTTTTAATATTTAAATTAGTTTTTGTACGTAAATTGTCGCTTGCGATAAAATTTTACAGCATGTATCTTAAATGTTATCAATAATTTTGGCATTTTGATAATTCTAAAATATGGATAGGGCCACAAAATTGTAAATTCAATAAAAAAAAACTATATTTTCGATAACGATACAATAGAAGAAAGGGCTCGATATGTATATATGTTTCAATTAAAACTGTAAATTGGAGAAATATGTTCTCGGTGTATACTACATTTTATATTAACAGAAATTATATATTTTAAAACAAAATGGTAATAGAAATTTACCACCAAATAACATTTTCAATTAAAAATGGTTATAAAAAAATTTTTTTGTTGGTTAAATTAATTCGCATAGAAAAATTTAATTGATATTATTATTAAAGTGCTTGCAGATGAAATTTTAATTAAATTTTTTTAAAAACTTTTTTTCTGTAAAAAAACGGAATAAATTTCTCCAATGAACACTTTTAATAGAAAAAAAGGGTAAAAATAAGCAATTAATAAATTATTTGAGTCTATTAAAATTTGGCTTCAAAATTTAATTGATTACCAATCTAATATAAAACTTAATTGTAACAATTGAATTTGTGTTTAACAATTTAATTAGTACAAAATTTATTTACGAAATTAAATTTTTTATTGAATTTAATTTTTTTTTTCAATTAAAATTATTGATTGGAGAAAAATTTTTTTGTAATAGAAAACGTACGGAAAGCGAGTTAAATACTTTAACTTAAAAAAAAACTATCTCTCACCCAATATTTGAACATACATACATACACAAACACATGCTCAACTACTGATCAATATATGCATACATGAATAAGTAAGTTTATCTATGCCATCGTTATGTATAAGTGCACACAAATTTGCTTGAAGTCTAACATAATAAGTTTCAACCGTAATACTCTAATACTTTGTTTTAAAAATAGCTCACTCCACTTTCAACTCTCTTAGAGATACACATTATTCTTCTGTTTCAATTTAAAATGTTAAGATTTCAACAAACATATATTTCTTCATTTCTAAAAGCTTTCTCGATGAGGACATATTGAACGAATAAAAGTAGTTCTATGTTATTTTAAAGTTACTGCAGCAGGTGATAATGTACAAGGTAAATATTTATAATTGTGGCATATATAACATATATACCCGGTCAAATTAGGGCAATAGTTTGGTTTATAAGGACCCTGAATATGTATACTTGTCACTTAAGAGAATCACCTAAGAAAAGGCACAATATTGGTAAACACACATTGCAAGGATTCAAACATCTAAACTTAAGTTTTTAAATCTTTGTCACATGACGTATTTTTCTGATGTGCATTAGTGTTTTTTTTTTGGGAAAATTCAAGTGATCAAGGCATATTCACTGGTAACTTAACTACAAGGACTTCAGGAGATACTAATTTTAATGTAACATTAGAGCGCTCTCATTCGTCAGTATTGTGTAGCATAATCACACGGCGAAGTAAAATAATTAATAAAATAGGCTACCAAACAAAGTTACAAAAATTAATACGCCTAAATGACACCAGAGGCACTGCAAGAAAATGTGCAAAATATTAAGTTTGTAACCGAATGAAGTTTTCTCTCTATAGCTCTTCCTTGACCTAATAATATTAGTAGGCATATATTGCCTGAGTGTTGGTCTTTTGAAAAAAAAACACTATTGCGCAGTCAAAACAAGACTACAGTACTGCTTGCTTTATTGAGCTCCGTTTGATTGATTTAACTTCTCTTAACTAATTTAGAAATCATGAAATTATATTAGTCATTAGTCATTCAGAGACTAGAGACTATCAAATAAAATTACGCAAAATGCTCCGAATTTCATTTAAAAACTCTCACATACCGTACTCTTTATTTATATCGCTTTGGCTTGATTCATATTTCGATATGACATCGATGCCGCCCCGTTTTTGCTTAGTCCAAAAGTAAACATCTGTTCTGAAGAATCAAGTGCCTAGACCTTGAGTTTCTTTCGGTCAAAAACAGATCTTCTAAGGCTGGTCAAAAAGACAGATCTAAAGCTGGCGATGTTCTAATGTAGAACCATTTCCCATGGCGCTGTTGTTATTCACCATAGCAAACAGATTAGATTTATTAACCGGTTCAAGTTGGTTTATAGCTGTGTTGATGAAATTCCATATTGAAATAGTGGTTTTTTAATCAGACGTTTTGCACAAGCGTGTGAATTGCCAACACCAGCTGCGACAAATTGTCGCCATCAATGTATACTTATTTGAAACATCTTTACATAAATATTCAAAGCAGATTTATATAAAATCGGGCAAGTATATGCAAATATATATATATATATATATATATATATATATATATATAAATATATATATTTGTGTGTGTATGTGTATATGCACATGCACATCTGAACGAACATGATTGTGTTTGAATCAACTCATGCTTGTTGTTTTAATTTATTTATTTTTTTTTACCAAAAAATCCATTTTCAACATCTTGTGGTATGTTGCAAGTATGCATGCATATTTTTCGTAACATCTTTCAGCAGTAAGTGTGTAAGCATATCAAACAAACCACAAAATAACACACGTATGGTACATATTTCTAATGAAAATTATATTATAGAGAATAAATGTGAAATAAGAATTTCCACAAAATTGCATTAACTCAAATATTTACGTGAGAATAGTTTTGTTATGTGAACAGACATCTATTGAAATTTTTTGCAAGTACAGTGGGAAAAAGATGGTATGAAATGTGACACTTTCTAACCGTAACACCAGCTGATTAAGTAAAGTTTTTGCTTAAAGCGTAAGTTATAAAAAAGCAGTATAATTATTCCTTCGTTTTACTTATTTAATTTTAGAAAATTTTTAATTTTATATTTATATATCGTTTATATTATTTATATATTAGCTGTACCTGCAACTTTGCCCGCTCGTAATTAGTTTTTAACAAATTGCAAAACTATGTTCATTTTTAGATGCAGGTTTTTATATTTTACATTTTATCAAAATAAATTTGACCATTTAGCTGATAAAGCGCAGCAAGTTTTTATTAGCACATTTGAAGAACGGGCGGACAGATAAACTGGAGGGCGAACAGCATACTCACGTTAATAAGATTTTATTTATATAGCGCGGAACCATACAAACTCTTGCTTTAATGAAATTGATTTGCTATTATAATTATAGGTATGGGCAGAAGCCTTACCGCCTCTGCTAAGCCCATAAATGATCTGTTGTGAGGCTTCATGCTTTAATTTGTTTATTAAATCTTAGAAAAATACTTTTTGAAAAAAATAATTGAAATCCAAATGAAGAATCATGTGAAAACGTACTTTTTATACTGAAATAACACGAAGAACCATGTTGAATCAAAGTTATATCAAGTTAAAACAACATGAATTTAATTTAATGTAGTCTTTGTATTTTATAATTATTTAACTTGCGTATGTATATTATTTTAGGCATCAAAAAAAAATATATTTAACCAGGCCTAGTTTTTAAATCGGAAAGTAGCCAAAATATCCTTAAACATTATTTAATTATTTGTATAAACACATGTCCAAAAATCAAATAATACGTGCAAGTGCGATATCGTGAATGTAAAATGTCAAAACGAATGGTAAATATTACTTGACCATTTTTTGACCATTTTTTGACATTTTTCTAAACAATATTACTTTTTATCTGATCAGAGTTGCATTATTTCGAAATGCCAACTAACAAGTCGTCTGTTTCGACGCCATTGCCATACCGCGATTTATGGTATATGTCTTTGTCTTTAACCGGATATAAATATTGAATATGCTTACCGTATTGAATAATTTTTCGTGCAAGGCGTTAACGAAAGTTAACGAAATAATCGTAATTTCTTTATATTTATCTTATTTAAATCAACTACTTTAACCGCCGTCTATTTTCAAAGGCCGGCACGAACACAGCGCGCATTAAACTGCTCCGCCAATGGAAGTCAACGATTAATTAAGTCATGTTAATCCTCACAGCTGTTTGCTTTACTCTTGTGTTTTTAATATAATATGAGGTATGGTGATGCGAACACAAAATGTCACTTTACGTTAGATTTTTTGACAGTCGAAACAAATGTCGTTAGATTTCTTTTTCGAAAAGTCTGATCTTGGTGGCCCTTTACAAGCTTAAACAACATAATATTTTTTGTAAATTATATATAATTTAAAACCAAAATCTTTCCATGGTGATTTTACATTGATTTTTCTTTCTATGTGGACTTACTTCCTCATAACTTGCATTCAAAATCAAAACTTGAGCAAGCAAAATTTACAAACATGAACCAGGACTTAAAAATATACAAACATATAAACCATAATGCCATAACGATAACCACACCAAAATTCAATTGATTTCTACGGTAATGGCTACGGCGTCATGGTGAGTTACCTATAAAAAAAATACAGTGTTGCCCATTAATTTGGTGCAAACAGCATTTTTCTAATAGATTTGTATCGAAGTTTTTCAATATCTCGTTTTTGACACAAACCAATTATCAAACCCATGTAATTTAAATGGGTTTGATCATTGGTTTGTGTCAAAAACGAGCTACTCAAAAGAGTTCGATGCAAATCTATTTTCTATGGTTATGGTTATGCCACATCTTATTGCACCGGCAAGGGACTGCTAACTTGATTTATGCTGACTGAAGGAAATGAATGTATGAAAAAAATTTTTGAATCTCTCATTGAAATGTTTATTTAAATTTTTTTACAGAGAAGTAGCACTCCAGAAATTAATATGCCTGCTCTCAATACATATATACATATATGCATATGTATATATATATATATATATATATATATATATATATATATATATATATATATATATATATATATACCCAGCTAAAAAAATATGTATGGAGCATATATGATATCCCATATATGGTTCGGATCCGAAAAATTAGGGTATATGGGCATATATGATTACATGTATTCATACATTTTCATACATATATGTGTAAATTCCCTCCCCAGTATGCAAAGTTCATATTCATACACTCTTGATTCACAAAAGCGAACTGCTGTACAATAAATTAAATTACTAAAATTAAATTTTTTTAGACTTGAGAGAGAGGTTGTATTTAATGAAACATTTGTTTGTTCAAAACGAACTAAAAGTAATTTCATTCATCAAAAGGTGAATCAATTATTTAAAAAACACATAAATCATATTCGTACATAGCATTTAGCTTAAGAAATCAGATTAAAAACTAATGCAATTAATTATAAACGAAAGAATAATCCCTCTAACAATAGCTTTCAATACAGTAATATGAACTTTGTTTCTTATCTAGAGAATTTTGTTATTTTCTATAAAATGAATGACTGGTTTATCCTTTTAATTATTTGATATATTAAATGGGCCCACAATATATAAAATAATACAGGAATGTTTTTTTTAACAAAAATTTTTCTTTTTTAAACGTTGAGGGTACGCATATAATCTTTGCATACCGTATGTATTTTCTAATGGATTTCCAATTCAGCAGTGATAAAATTCCAAGTTTTTTTGATTGCAAAAACGATATTATGTGAGATATCATGTATACATACATTCTTATAAAATCTTATATTTATATATGGATATACATATGAAGAGCTTCATAATTAAATTTTCATATATGAGCTCATATGTTATAATACATTTCATATATTAGTCTATATATTAGATCATATATAATAGTTTTGCCCATATATTTCCATACATGAATTCATACATATTCATATATATTTATATACATTCATATATTAAAAATATATGGACCATATATAATTTTTTTAGCTGGGTATATATATATATGTATATGTTGCGTTTTTTTAGAAAAGAAATAGTGAAGAGTGGATTAAGCTTAACTGAGTCTTTTATCAACACTCTATTATTTTGCTTATTTTTATAGCATCGTTGCAGCGCCTCTAGTGTTAAGTAATCGCATTGCTTTGAGCTTTGCAGTCCTTTGATTAATTATTATACTACGCCAAATATTCATAGTTACTAATATCGGCGAAGGAGATGCTAATATATGTCAGAAAAATCTATAATGTTGATCTGAACTCTCGAAAAGCTTTCCAGCAAAAAATTAAAAAAAAAGGTAATTGAGTTTGGAATTAAGAATTTTCGGTGGAAGCTCTTCCCTACTGGGTTAAATTTTTAATAATTTTAACAAGGCTGATACTAAAATAATCGATTCTTGACGAGTTCTTCCTTTTTTATTTGGCATCTTGTTCACGTAAGCTATTTAATATAAAAAAAATCATTGTCCTCATTTAACAACTTGTACATAATTTTTTTAAATTTAAGTAAATAACGACACAGCTGACATTAACCTACACCGAATATCGTTAAAAATGTTACTTAATAGCAAATTCGATAAGTTTTCGTTATAATTATTTTAACGATGCGAGTATCGTTAAAAAAAGTTAGTGAATCGCACTACTGGTAAATAATTTGATTTAAACAAAAACAACGAACTTGCCAGGCCATATTAAAGTATTAAAATTGAACAATCATATCTTTTGCTTTAATTAAAATCAAATTACAAATCATAAAACCAAGAAAACCCCAAAAGCAGCGCTTAAAATATTTTTTGTGGTAGTGCAGTCACTATAAAATATTATTTAACAAAATAAAATATTCAAACATTTTACAATTTGTTGAGTTTAATTTCATTTCAAGTACATATTTTAGATTTCTTAACATCCAAGTAATACTCCCATTTATTTATTAGGACGTGAAGTTATGGAAAATTTTCACTTTGTGGCTTTTTGGTACAGAATGTCAGGTTGACGTGAGCAGCAAGCAGGTTTTGTACATTTTGTTATTGTGGTTTTTCTTTTTGCTTTCATAACATTATTTGCTTACTTCTCACAGCCGCAAAAGCAAATCATCAAATGAAAGAAAAAGAAAATAAACATTTTTAAGGTAAGTTGTTGTCTTGGTATATTTAGAAAAATAAGATTGATGGCATTTTATTTCACTTTATGCTCTTCATTTGTACTGTGTGATACACAGAAAAGCCAGCAATTCTTTAGCAATTTAATAAAAAGAACCAAAACGTCTGTGTCTGTACAAAAGAGGCAGGCAGGCAGGCAGGCAGGCAGGTTTCCACTTAATTTATTATGTTTTACATTTTCTTAAACTTTTTCCAGTTTTATTTGTCGTTTTGCTTTCATATTGTTTTTCTATTCCAGTAATACGCTTTAATTAAGAGTGAAAATACCGCAATTTATAAAAGGTTCAAGTACACAACAAAAAAAGAAGAAGAAACTTAACAAGATAAACCGGGTAAAAGAATATTTAAAACTTAGAAAATATTGAAAGTTTGAGGAACACTTGGTCTGCAAAATTAGTTTATTAAGTATATTTTCTTATAAAAAAACAGGATTAAAAGCAAAAAACCAGCTGAGACTTTAGCAACAACACAATGGGAGAAATAATAAATAATTATTTAAAAAGCAATTTCAACCATTTTTATTTTTCCACAAGTAGATTTATCAAAATAATGTGCAAAACTACCATTCCAAATGCAACTCTCAAGAAAGCATCTCTAAGAAAGCTACTTTTTGAAGAAGTACTTTAAAAAAATAAATGTAACTATTTTAAAAAGAACTCTCTAAAAACTCCAGATAAAAAGTACCTTTTAAAAAATAAAATTTGGAAAATTATCTTTCAAAATATTATTTGATAACAATTAGTAATTTAAAAAATCAAAAATCCTGACCTACTTCAAATCATTAAATATTCTAAATTTTTATTTTAAAATAAAACTTATAAGAGAAACCTAAATATGATTTTAAAATACCTGTCGAATGAAACCCATTTTGATATATTTCGCCGAATTTTTATTTATTTCGTATTTATAGAATTGCGTCTATGGGGCGCCATTTTTAATTTTGACGACTTTCATATCTTTAGCGACACTTCCAAAATTAAGGCAAATCGATTGATGTAATAATTATCAATATCGGTCCACGCGTTTGGGTTACATAGTGCCCAAAAAAACACACACACATACTTACATACATACATAAATACATACATACATACATACATACATACATACATATATACATACATACATACTTACATACATACATACATACATACATACATACATACACACATAGACTGATAGATACACCACCTTTAGTAGCTTAGATATGTAAGTACCTCTTACCTTTAGAAATACACCACCAAATAATTTCATTTAAAAAGAGCATCTTTTAAAGAAGTTACTTTTAAGATAGCAAATTTTTTAAAGGTACTATTTTAAGTAAAACTCCCCATTATCGTAATAGGTTAACGAATGTTGCTAACTCAAACTTTATCTGTTCTGAAAGTCGCAATGGAACTTCCATACGTCAACAGAAACAAAACAAAAAGTCCTTTTTTAATATATACCTTAAAAAAGTACGAATTAAAAAAACTATCTTTTGAAAATGATTATTTAAAAATAAGTACATTTAAGAAAATACTATTTGAAAATATGTACATATCAAAAAAATACCTTTTAAAAAAAGTACTTTTTTAAAATATATATTTTAAAAAAAGTACATTTTAAAATAGTACCATTTTATAAAGGTACCTTTTGAAATTTTGAAAAATGTATACATATTTCTTAAAAAGCATCTTTAACCCACTTTGCGCAACTGTGCTTTTAAAGACACCCCATTCCCAGAATCTTAATAAAAATAATTTTCGAAATAAAAATTTAAGTTTTAAAGAAAAAAATTTTCCGACGCTATCTGGGTTAAAAACAAGTCCTTTATTAAAAAACAAGCTTTTTAAAAATATATATTTAAAAAAAACGTTTTAAAAACAGTACCCTTTAAAACAAGTACGTTTTGCAAAAAGTATCTTTCAAAAAAAGTATCTTTTGAAAAAAGTACCTTAAGAAAAAGTATATTTCGATAACAATACCTTTTTAAGAGAGTACATGATAAGAAAACACCTTTCGAAAAAGATACCTTTTGCAAAGAGTACCTTTTCAAAAAAGTGCCTTTTAAAAAGAATATCTTATAAAAAAAAATTTCTTAACTATTTTTTGAAAAAAGTTGACTTGGAAGCAGTACCTGTTTAAAAAATTATTTTTATAAAAGTACTTTTTGAAAAAAGTACCCTTTAAAAGAATAATGTTTGTGTTACCAGTACCTTTTGAAAAAAGGACATTGAAAGAGAACTTCCTTTTGAAAAGTTTATTTTGAAAAAAGAGGATTTTTGAAAAAAGGAACTTTTGAAAAGAGTACGTTTGAAAAAGTTACTTTTGAAAAGGCATCTTTTAAAAACGTAAATTTCTTAACCATTACTTTTTGAAAAATTTCAATTTCTATTTAAAAAATTACTTTAAAAAAAATAGTTTTTAATAAAAGTACTTTTTAACAAAATGTACATATTGTAAGAAGTACCTTTCGAAAAAAGCACATTAAAAAAATAACTTTTTAACAAATATTTTTTGAAGGAAGCACTTTTTGAAACGAGTGCAATTTGTAAAAATATCTTTTCAAAAGAGTACCTTTTTGAAAGAATGTTTTTTAAAAACAAAGTATATTTAAAAATAAAGGAAATTTTTAAGTACTTTTTGAAAAAAGTTCAATTGGAAATAAGTGCCTATTAAAAAAAGTACCTACTGAAATAAGTAATTTTTTTCAAGTAACTATTGAAAAGTACCTTTTTTAATAAGTAATGATAAAAAAGTACTTTTTGGAAACACAATTTTTTTAAGAAATAAAATAAAAATAAAATAAATACCTTTTGAAAAAAGTACCTTTTGGAAGAAGTACAATTTGAAAAAGGTGCCTTTTGAAAAAGTACCTTTTCAAAAAGAGTACATTTTAAAATAAGTACCCTTTCAAAAACTTGTCCTTAAAAAAATTACCTCTCGAAAATTGTATTTCCTTTAAAAAAATTTCCTTTTTGAGACAGAATCTTTTTAAAATAAAACATTTTTCGAAAATGTATCTTATAAGAAAGTGCCTTGTGAACAATTTTCTTTTTGGTAATTTTTGTGGGATAGTGTGCTTTTGCATGTACATATTTTAATTTATCCTTCATTAGCCTTTATTTAAATCTGGACTTATACTTTGTACTTTAAGTTTTTGTTGGAGGAAAAAAAATTTTGTGCATTATTTAAGAACATAATCCCTTTCAACTTCATTTAATTTCCTTTGTTGTCTTACTTAATACATTTTCACTTGTTGAGGTTGAAGAATTTTTTTAATTAATAAATTGCGATTAAAGATTCTCTTCTTTGTTTAGTTGAAAATTTATTTTTCCCTTCGTTTTTTTTTCACTGTCGAGAAGTTTTTCGTACCCTTTAAAAAAAATTTTGAAATTAATCTCTCCTAATAACAATTAAAATGATGTTGCAAGATAATATAAAGAGGTTTATTTTTTTTTTTGTGAGTAGGCTAGCTGCCCCTTTTTAATGACGATAATATAAAGTTTATTACCTTTTTCTGTTGATTAATTGTTGTATACATTAAAATGTAAAAACTTTTGGAGGCAAGAATAAATTACATTTCTTTTTATAGATATTTTAGCTTTCTTCATTAAAATGAAAATAAATAGATTTATTTTTAAATTAAGCTCGATATGAGGTAAGTTAAATATTAGAAATAATTGAGAGTTTTTATTTCATCTACAAATTCATACAAATTCCTTCTTGTTGTTTACGTCTGGCATCTGCATTGGCTTATGTGTTTGTGTATATGCATATTTTTTATGTTGTTTTTTTCTCCCAATATCTTTGTGAAAATTATATTTTATATGTGAAAGGGAACAGAACACGAAAAAGTTGACTGTGCACAGATAGACTGACTTAACAGACGGGGTTGAAATCTATTCAAGAGTTTCTCTACCAGGAAGGAAATTTATATAGATGGTGCTTAATCAACAAAACAATCAAAACTTCTTAACTAATATAACTATAATTATATTTTTTATATTATTATATTACGAGTATATTTGTATTTAAAATACAATTGACACTTTTAAGATACTTTTAAGAACTTATTTTCATTGTTCAGAAGTTTGGTGTTCAGTGGTTAAAATATCTGCAAAATTCTTTATAAAATAATTGTCGAAAGATGGCAGCTCATTTCTTCCCAAATTCACCACTTCAAATCTAGTTATTTTATATGCATATATTAGGTTTGTTCATTTATATATATAAGGTTTGTTTATTTACAAAAAAAAATTATGAATTTGTAACAATTGTTACTGGAAAGTGTTCCAAAACTCAAAAAGTCCGCAAGGAGAGAGCGTCAAAAGAGAAAGAAAATTTGAGCGAAAAAAATACTCACAAATTAATACAAGTAAAATTTTTATTTGCAAGAATTATCCAACCAGCTGTTGTATGTTTTGTTTTCAAATTAATTATTTCAAAAATATCCGAAAGAGGAAATCTGAAATATGTGTTATTCTTTATAAAAAAGCATATTTTTTAATTTATTGTTTTTCTTTGATTAAGCCACATAAATATAATTTTATGGTTAAAGAATTTAGTTTATTTATCATATGTGATCAGAGATGGAAAGTGACATTTTTGTAACTGTGTAAAGTATTTCCTATTATATGTCGATTTTAAATAAAATCAAACAAGATTATCCAAAATACACCAGAAAAAGTTCAATTGTATAATGCTTTCCATCCATGGTTATGATATAAATAAAATTGTCTTGCAAGTTTTTACATGTAAAGCGTTCATTTACCCTTTTCGGCTCTGGGAGAGTAATTTTGTAAATTTCTGCCTTGCTCTCTCGTTGCTGGTTTCTACTAGGAAAGTAAATGAACAGACCTATTATTGAAGCAGTTATGGTTTTGATAGGTTGGAAAATGTATTAATTTTCTTTGTTTTATTATACATTTATGTATGTAATAATACAAGTAAAATATGAAATATATTTATACAGATTAGAGAAATAAAACAAGCAAGCAAAAACTTTGGGGAAGTTTTAGTTGAATACTATACTTGTTCTTTTTTTTACGCGCTTGCTGTTAAAAAAATATTAAACAATTTCTTTTTATTGTCGCTGTGAGTTTTTGTTAAAAGAAATAAAAAGCTCGCTATTCATCATAATGAAATTGTTAAATTTCGTTTGTAAAGATAACTTTATGTTTATCTTTTTTTATATAAAGTACCTTTGAAATACTAGTAAAAGCCCTTAAACGCACTATCTTAAGAGCTTATCAATTCACTTTGTTTTTATAAAAATAAATAACCTTTTACATGTGTTAATTAACATAAACTGTACTGCAAATGAATTAACAATTCTCCTTTAAACAAAAAAAAAAAGATTTGTTTTTATTGAAAAAAGTTTACAAATACACAAAACATTTCCATACATGTCGTTACCTTAATATAGAAAGGATCTAACTCATAATTTTTTTTAAATCGAGTTTTTTTTATACGAGTATTTCGATAAAAGAACATTTAATATATCGAAAAATTCTAAAAACTGGGGGCAAATTACGGCACTCGTTATCGAACGAAATTACGAAATATTTCCATAGAGTTTATATGGAAATATTTTAAAATTTCGAATCGTTTCGAATGCCGTAATTTGTCCCCTGGATTTCAAAAAAAAAAATATGAGTTAGTATCTTTTTATATTAAGATAACAATATGTTTATATGTATTTGATGTTTTCAAAGCTTATTGTTATCAAAATATGCAAAAAATTAATGTCAGATTCAGGTTTTTATTTCTCATTGCTGTGAATTTTTTCTTTATATAAATATTGACCTGCATACAATAACACAGTGCTACAAAATTACACTTTTTTTAATTTAAATAGCGGACATATTAGAGGTTGTAGGTAGGCCAAATTCAGTGGATACAATTTTTAGCCTTAAAAATTTTCAACTAAAGCTTTCAAAAATACATATACGGTTACTGGGAATTTTTCGGAGCAAAATATTTCTTAATTAAGCTTAACTTTGCAATGAATTATAAGTTTCAAATATTGTTGAAGTAGAATATAACCATTCTAAGAATATTTAAATAATTATTAACAGTTCAACCATTCAAAATAGTAACGTGCCATAACCGTAAAAAAGGATTAAGCAATATAGTTTTTGTAATTATAAAAAAACTTTATATATTTATGTATTTTCATCGTTTTTATCACTTTATACACAGAAAAAACAGATTCATTGAAACAACCAAATTTGTTGCCAATCGAATTTTGGCGGTTGCACCAATTATCAATTTTCTTGTGGAACCACAATATATTTAATTATAACCATTAACCCAACCAATAGTTGCAACAATATATAAAATTGCTTAAAAGTATGGAATTTGAAATAAAAATTATTCTTGCCACCGAAAATATTGTTAATATAACTACAACACAGAGTAGCAAGCCGTACCGGCGCGGCTGGCGGCTAGCCAGTCAGCCGTTTTTTTACACAAGCCGAGCCACCGCCGAACCACTCGGCTTATCGGCGGCTTAGTACTCAGCCGTTATTTTGTCTTTTATTTTTTATACTTTTTTAAATTTTGTATTTAATATGATAGCGAGCGTCCCGGAAAGATAGTTGTTTTTGCTTCCACATAAAAAGAAAATGTTTATGTGAATGGTAACGTAGCTGCGACAACACTTACGTTCTTTTTTGGAGTCCGTTCTTAAATACATGGACGTTTACATTGACTTTTTTGTTTAAGCAGTCAGGCGACTTTTTGATAATTAATTGTTCAAAGCTTTTTGTTTGTTGATCCGTAGCAGTGTTCCAATAAAGTAATTAATTTTTAATTCAATCCAAAAACTTAAATAAAATTTATGTAGAAGGCAATCATGAATAAAATTCCGCGAGAAATTTTTCCCGGAGAAAAATTCCAACTAATAGCAAGTATTAGGAAAAGAAATTCTTATTTGAAAAATGAGAAATTTCTCGCGAAATTTTATTCATAATTGCCCTGATAATCTAGAATATGTTTCTATGATTTAACAAATAATTTACGAAGCTATTTTTTGGGATATCAATTACTGCAATATTCAAACTATTGCAAAATAAATAATGTTACAATGTGGTGATTCAATAATTCACGTATTTTTCTAAAAACAGACTGGGTTCAAAACTTTTTTTAAATGCTTTAACAAATTGGCGTTAAGCGGCTCAGCCGCCGCCGCCGAAAATATTTGTCTTTCAGCCGCCGCCGAATTTTTTTGCTCGGCTTGCTACTCTGCTACAACAATGTCATAATTGGTACATGTGAAAGAATAATTGGTCTTCCTTACTGAAATAAAAATAAACAATAGACGCAAATAAAAATACATAATTTAAGAAATTTATTATTAGACATATTGTCATAAGTTTATATTACTTGAAATTTATTTTCTGGTGGTGAAACATGTCTATATGCATTTCTTCCACTACATATTTTAGACAGCCACAAACTTGTTATCTTATGCACAGACTTTCAAAAACCATTTGAGAATTCACAAACCATAATATCTTTAAAAATTTTAAAAGTTAATTTTTGAATTTGATGCTATAAACTATGATAGTAAACTCAGCCCCTAGTTAGCTGCAGCAACTAAAAAAAAGTTCGAAAAATAATAATTAAAATTAGCTAAAGTGTTTATTTTAACTTTAATATAGGACGACAATTTTTTAGTTGCCAATACCAAAAGTTGGTATTAAAATCAAATACATAATATTTCATTCGGTTGTGCTAATAAATCAGTTCATTAGTCATGACAAAAGCATACGTTCGGTTGATGCAATCAATTTAAGAATTGTCACAATCATATTTTTATTACAGTTATGCCCTGATGGCAATCAATATGGATTATTTTTTGGATCAAAAGAAAATTGATAGTCTGAACTGAAATATAGTTCATGCAAATGATATTTTATTGGCCTAGCCATTTTCCAACCAATCTTTTTTCTGGGTGTACAATTTTTTGCTCAAACACTGTTTTCGTATATTAAAAATTTTATTTAAATAAAGTTTAAAAAAATAGTTCCGATTCGAAAGAATAATGGTATTGGCGAATTCGTTATTCCATGATTAAATTGACCAGATTTCCCGCCTTTAATTTCTATCCCACTTTATACCTCTTTTTAGGGGTTTCAAACTGTTATGCGACTTAAATTAAAATGTAGCTGATACACATTCATTTGGAACATTTTTTCTAAGTATAGTTATTGCTTAACTAGTAGTGTTTCTCATGGATTAAATCATCTACTGAAGTATGAGTTCTGAGTTATTCAGTTAAAGGTATTTTGTTTTTTACTATCATACAGTGTAATTGTTTTTTTTCCCCTTTTGATTTTTTATTTAGGACAAGTTTAATGTTTTACAACATAAAAACTCATCAATTTAAGCTAATATTTTTTAATTTTAAATTTGCAGCTATTGTATGCATGTTTTGTGCAATTTTTTTTTAAAAAAATATTGCTTTATAAAGAGCAAAAACATTTATCTACTTTATATTGCTATACATCAGAGATTTCAATACAGGTCTTATTTAAAAATTTATGTTAAGGAAAATATTTTTTGCTGTTTTAGGAAAAATGTTATGAAAAGTGTATAACTTGTCGAAACTTTTATTGCTAAGCAAATGTGAAATGTAATTGCCCCAAACTCTCCCTTTGAAATTCAAATATTAAACAGGGAGTCTACTCTGTAATTTGAAATGATAAAAAATACTTTGAAACTTGTATGTTAATTATATAAAAATTCAAAAGCATTTTCTTTCGTTTCGAATTACAGAGTAGATCCTCAGAGCAGTCACTAGGCATTGAATATAAAGTAATTTTTTGAAAATAAATATATTTTTCTGTACGACCTTTTTAATAAATATTTACAAAAAGAAGAAAAATTCTATTATGTTTTTGTTAAAGTAGACATAGAAGACCGTAGTTAAAAACAATCATTAAATTTGTTTAAACTGACAAACAGAAAAAATTTAAAAAATTTAGTCCACAAATTTGTTACACTACTATTTCTATGGATTTTTAATTTTTTTCTATGTTTTGCAATTTGAAAAGTTTAACAAATCAGAAAATTGGTTAAGCTAACCAACAGAAAACAGTTAAAAGATTTTAGTCTCAAAATTTGTTAAATAAAAATCTACGTGGGACTTTTAATTTTGTTTTATGTTTTGCAATTCGTTTACCATTAGTTTCTTAATAAAATTTGTTTCAAAAAAATTTTTTTTAATTCGTTTTCGTCAAAATGTTACAAAGCTTACTAAGATTAAATTGAAAACGAAAATAGCTTATTGTAATCAATACTACTTGTAAGTCAATTCATTTAAAGCCAAGTAAAGTCTTAAATATAATTTTTTTTATATTTTTTTTTTTAATTTTATACCAAAAAAAAATAATTTTCTAATCCAAATACAAAATTTTCTAAATCAAATGCTAGTTTGTTTAGCTTAGATCCTACAAAGAAATTAGTAAATTTAACTGTAAAAATTTGTAATAAATAAAAAAACTCTGATATTTTCAAACAACAAGGTGTTACATTCAATCGAATTTTTTGCTGAAGTTAAAAAGCAAATCGCAAATCAAACGAATTTTTACTCTTTACAGTTATTATTTCATCAAACAAAATTTGGCGCAAACAATTTACTAGCATAGTATTAAATGAAACTGAATTTTATTTTAAACAAACATTTTATTGAAAGTTTTGGGTTTTAATTGTTTTTGTATTTGAATCATAGCTGTTAACTAATGATTAGTAATCGTACTGATTACTGATTTGACTACTTTCTTTTTAAATGTGAAGCAATGATTAAATTACGGTTATATTCAGTTTTGCACGATAACTAATTGATCACAATTACTAACAATGGAAAATTAATGTAAATTACTTGAAATTACAACAAATAATAAAAAAGAAACAAAACTAATAAAAATATAATCCGACTACTTTCAAAGATTACAATTTTATTTTGATTATCGAAAAGAATTAAAAGAAATCAAAAAATAATCCAATTTCTTTTAAAGATTACTTTTAAGTCTTTTTGATTATTTATTAATAATCAAAAATAATCTTTGAAAGTAGTCGGATTATTTTTTGATTACTTTTGATTCATTACAATTGTTTTCAAAATGTAATCTAATTAATTTCAAATTGTAATCGAAACTTAGCAGCTCTGCGCTGTGATTCAGTAACTTTTAATGATCCGACAATCATAGTTTTTGTCTTTACATTTTGTCGCTTAAAATAACGATTGTGTAATTCTTTAACTTCCTTTTAACTCAGCTTATATATTTTTTTTTTATTTTTGTCGATAAAATTAACAGCACATACATTATTATCACTTAAATAATGACACAGCTGATATCGTTAAAAATGTTGCTGAATAGCAAATTCGATAAACTTTCGTTATATTTATTTTAACGATGCGATTATCTTTAGATGCAGTTAGTGTTGTTGTTGTTGTTTTATTGTTCAATTAAAAAGAATCCTTCATGAATGAGATTTTTGACAAACTCTAGAACAATATAATGTCCCAAGGCTAATTCATGCGGGGTGTATTCATTGAGTTTATAAATTGAAATGCAACACTGCAGAAAAAAATGTATTTATATATATTGGTGAAAAGTTTCCTGCTGTCAAAATATTGCCTAAAGTTTTGTTTAATATAACACCAGCAAAACAGCTGGTCATCATCTATGAATTAGCCTTGATAGTGTTCTATATCAATATTATTTCTTCCCTTAACAAAAGTCCTATGATGAAGTGTTATCAAGACGTTTGTAACGTTAAAATAGTCGTTTAATAGACTTGAAAGTTGAAAAATCTATTTCATGGCTTAAAATTTTTCATTTAATATAATTTGATAGTTTCTTGCAAAATAATAATAATAATAATAATAATAAAAATAAAAAAGATTTATTAAACACAAAATATATATCAATTTACACTTTATTTATATCTAAAAATGTTGTAAGAGCCCACGTTTGTACGTGTGTCCATTTGCAAGAATCAACAAATATAAATATAAATACTCACACATTTATTTCAATTAAATTTTATTTGAAAATCTATTTATTAAATAAAACCACAAATAAAACTACTTTAATAGAAAGTTTTTTTTTTCAAAATAATATTTCAATTTTTACTAAACCCAAAATAAACAAAAAAATTTTAAATTTTATACATGTATGTATGTATAAACAAAACGTTTTTGTTTGCAAAAATGAAAAAAGTAAAATTAAATTGTTGGTGCTTTTTAGAACTATTAAAATTAATTGACTTCCATTTAACTCTGCGGCTGAGTGGTGAATTTGCTTAGAGAAATTTTGCCTTAAAATATGCTATGGTTTTAGCTCGTAAATTACCACATATGTATGTTTGCCAGGAAGGGAAAGGGGGCGTGTGTATTTTATAACAATAGTAAAGAACTCAAATCCAAAATGACACCACTCATGTTGATTGATTGATTGATTAATTTGAGAATTAGTGTTCATTAATTAAACCAGTGTTTTATTACATTCATTCATTTAGTTTCTTTTATGTGTTTATTTTGACATGCATATGTATAACTAAATAAATTATATCTCTTTCGCTCTCTTCCTTTCTTGCTGTCAAGGGGGATTTAGAAATTCCCTGAAAATTTCCTTTCATTTTGTAAATCAAAACTAATCCTGTTTATTGAACTCTTGTCTTTTTAAGGAAAATTAATGTATGTAAGTGTTCAACTAGAAAAAAATAATTTTTTTCAATGACACGTAAAGAAAAAAAAATTATGAAAGTTTCCTTATTATTTTTTAGCCAAAGTTAAGGTGACAATGCAAAATACGGAGAGGGAATTAAAAAATTAAATGGTAATAAATATGCAGTTTCTAAATGGGTTGCTAGACTTGGAAACTTTATACAGCCATAGAAGAACTATAGTCAAGTATAAGTTTTTAATTTCGACTTTATCTTCTATAGAGAGAAAGATTTAGAGTGAGTCAAAAGAGTTTACATCGGGAAAAATATTTTAAATCATTTTTAAAGTGTTTAATTTATATGAACTCCTCTATTTGAGCTCTACAAAAAAAATTATAAGTATGGGCCATCTCTTATAGTTAAGAAAATATGTATTTAAGTTTTAAGGTTTTAAATTCCTAACTAATTTTAGTTAACTAATTTTAATCAAGAATAATTTTTTAATAAGTAGAAATATTTAATATGATGATCTTAAAGATAAACACGAACAGTTACACATATCAAGCAATAGTGATATAACTTCGTGCTATCCAAAACAAAATAAAACTACGGAAAAACAGAAAATATATTTGCCAAAGGTCAATCAATAATTTTATATACATTACATTTCTCATATTCTGTTTCATTAAAAAATCATGTTCAATAGCTGATGCTTATAACAAATACACATGATAGACAATAAATAATAATTGTTTTAAGGAATCACCAAAGACAAGACGATACAATCGTCGAACAGAATTAGGGCATATTTTCTTCAAAAATTGTTGTTGTCTGTGATAAAGAAAAATGAAAATATTATTACCATGTTTTTAAAACATAAAAATAAAATTAAAGTATTATACAATATTTTGAAAAATATATTTAAAAAAATATGTGTTGGAAATATTTGATCAATTCACAAAACCTCTTGTATTTCTGTATAAATTGTATTATCATATTAAATAAAAGAGTGTAACATTTGTTGTATGAAGGTTTCATATAAAAATGAAATACACTATTACACTTTTATTTCATATGTTTTTTAAACAGTGTATTCAGAGAGAGGCTCTCTGAGAGAATTTGATTGTAGCTTGTTCTTCTTTTTTAATTAAAAATACAAAAAAACCCTGCATACACTACACAGAGGGTGTTCACAATTAAAAAACATAAAGTGTATTTGATATACAAATACACGATAGAGATTGTTGTGAATTAAGCCAATGTTTGGAACAAAATCATAAAGCAAATACACGAACCTTCTAGCATAGACAGTAAGTAATAGTTATTTTAAAGAATCACAACTGCGTTTTTTTTTTGTTCATAGACAAGACAATACAATTGTCGCACAGAATTAGGGCATATTTCTTCTTCTGGGAAGCCTAAAACATGATTTGAAGCCAAAACAAGGAATTTTAACAGAATTGTCACAGTAGATGAGGTAATAGATCTAATAGATTGCACATTTTGCAATTAGCACTTTATTTCTTACAGTAAGAAGCTTTGCTAACATTATTTTCAATGTTTGTCATAGCAATTTCTGTGATAACTTTTAAGCAACTGCAAAAAGTTTCCATACATAATTCTAACTTTTATTTCGGTTGGTCTACCAGTTGACAAGGCAACCTAAGTCGTTTAAATACATTTGCAAAAGTTAATCAATCACTTTCAGATTTTTTACTTCTAGCTAAATTTTTCTCATTAAACATCTTGTAGAAAATTAAAACGGCCCCTGCAAAATTTTTTTATTTGTAGCAACATTTTTCTCATTAAACAACTTGTAGTAAATTTAGGTAAAACAGCAACATTGAAAGCAAAACTTTTGTGTTCTTCTTTTTAATGTTCTAGAAATGTTAATAAAATTTATTTCATTGTATTTGTTTTTTACAGCACTTAACATTATTAACAACACAACTTCTAAAAGCTTTAAGGCATAAATAATTGCTTTCAGAATTAATAAACACCCACATCTATAAACCAACCAATCTGCCTTGACCCCCATAAGCTAAATCCGCACAAAACGTAATAATATGTTTTCAGTAAGTTCAAAAACTTAAATGATTAACACATGTTCCATTTAATAATTATTGTTTAAATAACGAAAAAATATTAATTATTGCTCTCAAAAAAAAAAATATAATAATAATGAAAATATTTTAAGATCAATTTCATTGCATCAATCCTGAACATTATTTCACTCGCAATCGCTGAATGGGCTTAAAGAAACTGTTAAAAGTTTTGCTCTGAATTGAAAAAATAAAATTCAAATAAAAAGTGGAAAAAACCAGCACAAGAAAACATAACAAAATAAACAAATAGAGTACATACATACATAGTAGTATATATCTACAACAAAAACTGCTGCAACAAACATTTATGCAACATGGTTTACATTTTAGCTGCGAAGGCAACAAAAAAAACAAGTTAAAAACTTCGACCAACTTAATCGGTGAGAAATAAAAATGTTAAGAAGTTTCTTTCACTTAAAACCAATACATCTGCAAGCACTTAGTAAAATGTGTGTGTGCATGTATGTGTCAAGGAGTTTTCCTAACACATTAAAATAATGCGAGAAAAATGCTGGCGAAAAAGCTAAAAGGTGCTTAAGGCTTTACTGATCCAAAAAAGAAATTGTTTAAAAATTTTACTTTCTAGGGAGGTAGCTACTTGATAATAAAATTAAAATTATAACTGCTTTAGCATTTTCAAAAAAAGTATTTTCGAACATAGCCTAGGCTTTCCTATTGGTAGTCAGGATCTGTTGTGATGCCACATAGCCTCTGCCTTAGGGCTAGTAAACAACCAGACTTTGCAGTTTTCGAACATAAAAAGTAAAGTAGAATCAATAGATTATCTTTTTAAAATACCGCCAAGATCCTAACCTAAAAAAAAAACAGAAAAATCTGCATCTATAACAAATCATCACAGAAGTCGTACTACATCCACTCCGTTGCGTTGAAGTAACGAATGAGGTTAGCTATACATATCCGTGATTGGAGGTGAGAGATCGTTTAGTCAACACCAAAGTCTATCGTGATATGTTTTTTAAATTTTTATTTATTAATCATTTTCTTAAAAACTCCCTTGCTAAAAGAAATTTTTGCACAAATCAACTTGTTTTTTTAAAACCCTCATTAAAATAAATAAACCTTTTTTACTAAAAGTAGGTTTTTTCAAATGTACCTTTGCAAAACAAAATTTAAGTTTTTAGAGCAAATTTTTTGGAAAGTACATTTTCAAAACTGTATCTTTTTAAAAATACACTTACACTTTCATACAAAAACTTAAAATTTCGATTCAAGAGACTTTCTCACCAAAGTATCTATCGTGTAAATCGAGGGATAGGTGTAATGAAATTTTGAACAAAAAGCTTTTTGGAAATAGTGCTTTGCTTTTAAGGAAAATTACCTTTTCTAAAAAGTACTTAAAAAAATTATATGAGAAGTACCATTGTACAAAAGTAATATATTTTACAAAAGCGTTTTTGAATAATTTATTCTTAAAAGATATTTTTGTAAAGGCACTTTTTAAAATAGAAACTTTTAAAAAGCTGCTTTTTTAAATGGTAATTTTTTAAATGAATTTTTTCAAAAAGCACTTTTAAAAGAAAAATTAAAAAGTAAAATTTTTAAGAAGGTAGTTTGAAGGAAGATACTTTTTACGCAAGTACCTTTTAAAAAGTCACTTTTTAAGAAATTACTTTTTATAAATATACTTCTTGTAAAGGTACTTTTTAATAAGTTACTTTTACGCTAGTAATTTTCGCAAAGGTTCTTTTTAAAGATTAAAGATGTTAATTTTATGAAGGTACTTTTTACAAAAATATTTCGTGCAAACATGCTTCCTACAAAGAACTGCTTAAAAATTAAAAAGGTACTTCTTACAAAGGTACTTTTTTAAAATTTAAATTTTCCAAAAGTGCTTTTTGTAAAGGTACTACTAAAAAGGGCACCTTTCTAAAAGGTACTTTCTACAAAGTTACTATTTACAAAGGTAATTTTTCAAAAGGTACTTCTGTTTGTTAGGTTAGGTTTATTTTAAAGACTTCTTTTAATATATCTTATTTTTATACAAAAAAATTTCATATTTTATATGCAATATAAATATCCTTTTCTTAATAAAGAAACGCACTAACTCATTAATTTTATGAAATCGATTTTTTGCAAATTTCGGTAGAAGAATATCTGATGTATTTAAAAATGCAAATATATATTTCGACTTCGAAAAAATAATTACTTAGGGTCTTTTCTTATTAAGGTAACGATATGTACGTACGTGTTTGCGAATTGGATCAAATATGCCCATTTAAGCTTACATTCTTATTTATAAAACTTAAAATGTATTTATAAAGGATTTTTAAAACAAATTTTCATACAAAATTTTTCTTAAAAAACCTTTTTAGTTCTTATAAATAAGGATGTTAGTGTAGAAAATTAAATTGATTTATATATTTATGATTTGAATAAAAATATACTCAATAGTAACAAACAAAAAAAGTTTGTCTTAAGTAGAACAAAAATAAACAAATTAACTAACATGTGCATAATTAGTAATGAACAAACGACAATGGCAAGACTTTTGTAAATTTAGAGATGGTAGAATTCAACTTTCATTACAAAAAAATTTGCTGAAGAATTGTAATACGTTGAATCAAAACAATTTACATATTCCATTTTCAAAAAAAGCTGTGTTTGGCCCACTGTGTGCGGAAACGCTGATGATTAAGGTGTAATGAAATTAGAAAATAGCTAATTGTTCCGTTCTACTAAGTGTTTGTCAGAATATTTAAATCAACTTTGGTGTATTTATTCATTAATAATTATCACACATAATTTAACTTACAAAGCGACACGAACTAATCAGTTAGAACATTAATAATAAAACTAACTTTAACATTAATTTAAATTATTTTAAATGAGTAAAAATTTTCATATATGTATGTATGTAAGTAAATGTTTTAAAATATATAATTTTTATGTAAAATTGTAATTCAAATTGTATTTTTTTTTATTTACTGAAGTATAGCTTTTTGAATATTGTATACATAAGTTAAAAAGAATTTTATTTTAATATTAATTTTACATGAATTGCATTAACAATAATGCAGGGAAGAAGTTCGTAAGCAATATTTAAAAATGTTCTATAGTAAGTGGTCATCGAACCGAATTGGTCTAAGTGGTTTTATAATTAATAAAATCTTTTTTGAAAATCGACCAATCTAATAGAATTGCTGTTGTCAACCTTCGACAATACTTTATCCTTAGTAAGATTTTGATTTCGACACTTATGCCTTTTTGGACATTAAGACTAGCTATCGAGACACAAACAAATAGCTTTGTAATTTTGTTTATCTTATTTCTCTATATAACTTAGATAATATTACAATTAAAATTATACTAAATTTTTTACTTTAAAGTTTTGATGCACTCGACAAGTTCATTTCCCTTTGACCCTTTACACAAACCAATTAAATAAAAACAAATGTCTTAAAGACTAGACCAGCTACATAAATAAATTTTAAATTAGAACAAGAAAGACTAAAAATAATACACGACTGTGGAGATTTATAATTTTAATTAAATACATTTTGCAATAATTACTTAAGAGTCTTGTTATGAATATGCAAATACAGTGAAGTACACTTAAAACGAACTTTTCCCTTAATTATTGATTTAAAATAGCAGTATAGATAAAAATAATTTATTTTATTAAAACCTTAGTGTACACTGTATGTTTGTTTCTTATTTTTATAGATGTGAGTAAATACAAACATTTTCTATGGAAGTCCCTTTCTTCATTTTTTTATTTTACTTTATTGTTGCATATGCTGACAAATTGCCAACAGCTGGTGTTGCATGTACATATGTCTGTGCAAATGAACATTTATGTTGTTGCATTTATGTGTGCTCTACATTCCCGTCATTGTAAAAAGTGTGTAAAATTCTTTATTTATTTTCCCCCTTTTTTATCCCTTTAGGCTGGCTGTGCAGCAAGTTTTTTCATTCGCTCATCAATTGCGTTAATGCTGACGCAAACTCACACAGTCGCATTAATTTAGTAAATGGATTTAAAATATTTAAAGTGTATGCTTGTTCTTTGCCGCTTTTATTTTTAAAGTTAAAATTTCTTTAATTTAAAGACTGGGATGTAGGCAAGCACAGCCAGTCAGGCTGGCTGCCCGGTTTATTTCATGAGGCTTCATATAAATGGAAAAAAACTGATTCTTAAAAATAAATTGCAGCAGAATTTTTTGCGAATATATTTTTATAACTTGCAACAAGTTTTTTTTTTATTTTTCACATTGTAACTTGCCCCTAGAAGTGGTATCGCTTGCTGCAAGCTTTTTTTAGATATATTTAAAAAAAAAAATGCTGCAGACGCACTGCGATTTGAAGAAGCATGTCATGAACATGCAGCAGCAAAAACAACAACAACTTTTCTCATTCGTTCAAATGCTTAAAATATTGGGCAGGAAATATTTTGTATTCCTTTCGCTAGATGACTCCTGTTGTTTCCTCTAGTGGAATTATATGTTTACTATATATTCTTTTTTTTTTAATTTTTCCGCGGCGTAATATTCAAACTATTCTGCCAGAGTTTTTAGAATTTCTTTCTATTATGGTGTTGATATAAGCTGCCACACATTGTTGCTAGTTCATGTGTACATGACAGTGAGTGTAATAGTTGGGGTTGTTTTGTTCATTGAATGCAAATCGTTGGGGACATGTGCTTGTTCATTTCACTTCCATTAAACAAATGAAACAAATACATTTGCAAAAGTCACTTTGATGCAGTAAATGATTGTTGGCATTTTGTTTAAGGCTTAAAAGTAAATTTTTGTTTTATAAATTACTTTAAAAGATCAACAACAACAAACATTTTATTAAAAAACAACAGCTATTGTTTGATTTTTTATTTAAAAATTTATGTTCGTATTTTTAGTAAATGCCTGCAAAAGTTTGTCTATAATTATATATTTGATAAGCTAATAAAAGTATACGTAAGTCTTAAGCTATGTACAGACAGTTGTCAGATCTTACAATATTGCCAGTAAAATGTGCTCAAAATTTCTTACAACCGTGTGAACTGACAAATTTTGTCAGACATCGTTGCCAGAAAAAGCATTGTCAGTCCATTGAAAGACTAGCAGCTGACAACAAATTGTCAGACATCTTACAAACGTGTGAACACATTGTAAAACTATTGCCAGATATTTGTCAGACATTTTAATGTTGTCAGATGTGCAAATTTTATGCATCTGACAATGGCGTCATTGTAAGAGAGTTATTTCTATGGGCAACACTGCCCACGCTGTCTTATATGAAAAATTTATATTAAAATATATGCGAACAAAATCATTGCAATTGCCTCCTTATGATCCATAATAATTTATACGTTCACTTTTTACATTTGACACAGACACAACAATTAATATTTAACAATTTCTAACAAATGTTTTGAGTCTGACAACGCATAACAACAGATCTGACAATTTGTCCATATGACAACCGTGTGAACTGACAATTTTTTAACTGACGATTTTGTCAGATTTTGTATAGCCATACAACCGTCTGGCAATAAATTGTAAGATTTTCTTACGAATATTGTACTGACAATTTTCGATTGCCAGTACATTGTCCCCACATTCCCAGATGTGACAATATTGTAAGATCTGACAATCGTCTGTACATAGCTTTAGTTATCTTTCCCATAATAATAAATAATTCGTAATTGTAAAACTTAAATTCGAATTTATGGGCCTTTTATGTCTTAGTTTACAAACCTCATAACTATTTCATTTAATTTGGCAAATAATGTTATTACTTTTTGAATTTGGTTTCTAAATAAGGCCTTAAGACATTTCCACACTCCTGAAATATTTCAATCCATATCCTTGTAAGCACTTAAAAAGCCAGAAGTTTTCTCTTTTTTTTTTTTGTTATTCTCTGTACTGCTAAAACGAGATTGCAACTAGAAGTTTGTAACTTTTAAATTATTCTATATAAATAATTTTTTTTATTACTTATATGTTATGCCTTGGGGAAAACTTAAAATGTTGAGCTTTTATAAAAAAATATATAGTAGATACATTTATATATAAAAAAGGCAAAAGTTTGTATATTGTAAGTAAATAACAAAATAAATACTCGTGAAGATATAAAAAACCTTGGAAAAAGTTCCCAAATAAAGATAGATAAATACCTTGCATACGTGTCGTTTTCTTAATATAGAAAAGCCCTAACTCATTATTTTTTTGGACTCGAGATTGTGGCATTTTCCTTTACATTACTTGTTCTTCGATTTCAATATCATAATGAGTAAAAATAATTAGGGTCCTTTTTATATTAAGCAGCGTATATTTCTGTTAACTTTATAATTCAAATAAATTGAAAGATATCTAGAGAAAAGTTTAAAAGTAAAATATTTTTTGTTTCATTATATTCACAGACTAATATTGCCAGCCAACTAATATTTTCGAAACCTTATAAAAGCCAGTCTGTTGTGGACTACAAAAACAATTTTCAACGCTAACCTTCAAATGTTTATACTTGGCATTAGGAATTGGATTCCTTTTAAGTAAACAATATATTTATACGTACGACTATATATTTACATATGGAACCTTTTTAGCAAGAACAACATAACTAACTTAATCAGTTTCTTCTTCTTCTTGATATAAGAGAGTAAGTTTTTTTTTCTTGCAAACAAGTGCCATATTCACTCAGCTCTTGGCAGATAAATTGTTAATAAGTTGAAATTTCTTTTCTGTAATGCAATTTTATTGAATTTCGACGTTGTTGCAGCAAAGAGACGTTACATAATAGAGGACTGCGTAAACAGTCTTGAAATGTAAACACGTCTTGTTTTTTAAATGTATTGTCGTGACATGTATTATACTAAACCAATAATAAATAATGTTATTTAATAAGCGAAGCACGAGTGATGTATTGATTCGCGTGTATATGAGTGTTCACAAGCGATATCACGAAGACTTCTTGTTCATAACAAAAAATTAAAAGAAATAGTGTTGATGCTTATTATTTTGGATATTGTACGTTTGAGTGTGTGTGTGTAAGATTTAGATGGTAAGCTATTACGTTTGTGCTTAACAGTGGTGTTTTAAGGCAAGCGCACACAACTTGTGTTAATGCATATTTGCGTGCTTGTATGTGCGCAGAAAAATAAAAGACGCGTGTGTGTATGTACGTGCATGACGTTTTTATGCGCGCCCATGCGTATGAAGAAGCAAGCATTATGAAGTATTTTATGCTATGCTCCTGTACTCGCAATAACTGAAGCAAATGTCTTGCCAACAGTGTTGGTTAGCGTTTGTTTTAGAATATCTTGCTGCAGTAAATCATTTAAAAAATCCCTCATGTCTTAAAAGTTCTTGTAAGTGGTCTTGTGCAGGGGTATAAACCTTTTTAAAGTGCAAGTAATTTTTTTAATACAATGCAACCTCTGTAATCCACATACTGGCTAGTCCGGACAATCCAATAATACTGACGTGCCAACGTTTCGTATAGTTTAAAAATTTGACCTCTGTAGTGCTGACTAAGTGGCTTCTCTGAAGTAGTTAGCACGTTGACTACAAAACGAAAGGTTTTTGGGCTCGATTCCGGTCTCCTACAGTCAATAAATAACAACACCATGCATTTTTCTGATGTGCATTTTTATCTTTTTGTGTCAGTTGTTGTAGGAAAATTCAAGTGATGGAGGCATAGACTACACCACATTGCGGCGGCTACTTATCCTAATTTAACATCAGAGCGCTCTCCTTCGTGAGTATTGTGTAGCAAAGTCATCGGCGAAGTCATGGAACCAACAAAATTACTACTAAACATAGCTTCGAAAAATTTAATATGCATCATTCACACCAGAGGCGCTGCAGCTCTGCAATTTTTAAAACGTGCAAACAGTAGAGTTGTAAAGGAATGAAGCTTTCGTCTTTTACTTCACTACCTGTCTTCTCTAACATTATGCCTTCCCTAAAGAAGGCAACACCTAGTATTATTATTATTCATAAAAACATTTTTTACGAATAATGCTTAATTTGCACTTTGAAATTTATTTGCTGGTGGTTCAGCTTGGTCTATATGCATTTCATTGTTGCTGTAACAAATCATCAGTAGACTTCAACCACACATTTTGAATAGTCACAAACCTCTTATCTTATGCACAGACTTTCAAGAACTAATTGAGAATTCAGAAATAATAATATTTTTGAAAATCACAAAAGAAAAATAAGCATAGTAGGCTTAGAAACTCATACAAAACCCATATAGACCAAGCTGAACCACCAGCAAATAAATTTCAAATTAAAATATAATTATGACAATATGTCAAATAATAAATTTCTTAAGTCTTAATTTGCACTTTTTGTTAATGGTATTTTTTTTAATTACTCGTAATTTTTTAAGCCGAAATTTTCTTAAAAAGTACTTTTAAAAATTTATTTTTTGAAAAGTATTTCGTTCGATTGTACTTGCAAAGAAGCACTTTTAAAAAAATATTTTTCAAAGAGGTATTTTTAAAAAAATATCTTTAAAGATTATTAATATACCTATTCAAAAGCTACTTGTCCAAACTAGTTTGAACAAAACTAATATTTGAAATTTTTATTATTATTTTATTATTATTATCTCTATTATTATTATTATTATTACCCTTTTTGCATTTGATACCATAAATGGCGAATTGTAAAAATATCAGTTGTCAACACTAATAATGTGCGCGACAAAAAGATACTTTTTGTAGCTTTATATACGAAACTGTTATAAAGTCAAACGTACGAGGACTTGTGTCAACCCTTTTGAAATTAAAATTACTTACTTACTTTTTGTCGTTGAACTCAAACCAACCAAATAAAAACTTGTAAAATAAATTGGAAAAAATTTACATAGTGTCATCATTACAAAGGGAATTCAAGGTGAGCACCTATCTCAACCAAACTCATATATAAAATAAAAGTTTCTAATACGTTTCTTTTATTTTCCCTTATCCCCGATAATTATAATCATCTCCCTGCGAGTGATTATAATTAAAGATATCCCTCTTTTAAAGTGGTCAAGGAATTTACTCATAGCTCCCTCTCCACCGCAACCAACCAAGGGATATTTCTTAATAATAATCCCAAGATTATTCATGGTCCTTCGACCAGTACTTTTTGAAGGGTATTTTCAAACAATTCATTTTAAAATTAAAATTTTTAAAAGGAACTTTTTCTAAAAGTTATTTTTCTTTAAATGTACCTTTTCAAAAGCAATTTATTCACAAGGTAATTTTTTCAAGAGTTGCTTACTTATTCGAAAAGTTACTGTTTTGGAAGGTATTTGCTAAGAAGGTTTTATTTAAAATATTTATTTAAACATTAATTTTTTTTCAATAATTCTCTTAAAGGTTCCCTTTAACAAATCTATTTGTTAAATAAGATATTTTTAAAAATAAATATTTTTAAAAGAAACTTGTTTAAATTAATTTTTTTTAAATAAACTTTTTTCAAAGCTACATAAAATAACCTTTTAAAAGGAATTTGTTTTGGAAGGACCTTTTGAAAGAGAAGTTTTAAAAAGGTTATTACTTTAAAAGGTACCTTTTAAAAAACTAAGAACCCTCTTAAAAAGAAAGAATTTGCTTTTATAAATCTTACTGATTTAAAGACTATTTATGGAGTTTGTTAGCGAAAATTTTTTTAAAGGAGTTTTTGAAGATAAAAGCTTTTAGAAAGCTAAATACTATACATTACTTTTATAACCAAATACTTTTTACTCAAGGTAGATTTCTCTAAAGGATTTCCTAATGTAACAATTCACTTTCTTTAAAAAACATTTTCCTGTAGCCTGTCGAAAGCAAACTCTTTCCTTTTGTTGAAAAGTAACAAGGGGAAAATTCCCCACAGATTAAATTGTTGAAGAACATGTACATAGTTGAATTAAAATACATATTTCCTTTTTTTTGGTTATAAAACACTTAAACATAATTATAATTACTACAGGAACCTGCTACCAGCTATTCCATAAAATTATTTTTTCATAACAATAAAGCTTAAATTGGAAAAAAAATTATTTTACTTTTGATTGATGAGCATTTTACTTTCCAATAAAGTAAAGCAATCTCCATTTAAATTGCATCTTAAGTAGGTTCTAAGTGTATTCCTTGAAAGTTAAAAAAAATATTCATGAGTTAGCTTTAAAATTTTTGGAAGTTTAAATTTCATTTTCTAGTTGGCCGTAAACTATAATGGAATAAAATATTTTTAGCTCTATAGAATATATAACATGTATTTTTTTCTTCTTTGAGTTGCTTCTAAGAAAATAAAAATCTTGGTTGCTAGAAGAAATTTAAATTTAAAAGCACAAAAAATGTAAGTAAAGAAAACTAATAAGCAATTGTCGATTTGCCATGAATACATTTATATTCGTAAAAAAAAACAAATTAATAAAAATATTTTCCTCCAGATTTTATGGTGACACTTATAATGAAATTCTAAATATAAAAGTGTATGTACATACATACATATTAAGAAAACAAGAAAAAAATTAGCATACTTGTACAAATATGTAAATATAAACATCCATAGACGAAAAAAATTATATACATATGTATGTATAGTAATGTATAGGAATGTATATATGCAACCCAGTGAACATTTTTTCTAAAGCTTCAGACAAAACGTTTAAATTTAAAATTTAAAATTTAAAATTTAGATTTAAAATTCCTTCAAATATTTCTCAGATCATTCGACACTTTTTCCAAACACCGTTTCCCTACTAGACTACGAGATATTAGAAAGATATTGAGATCTTAACAATATTGCAGCTCAACAAAATTATTTAAGTTAAAGTTAAAAGTGGATTCCATCATATTGTCCGTAAAAAAATTTTTATATATAGTTCTACAAAAATCTTCTTGAGAAAGACAGAAACTATTTTTTACTCACTACTGTCAGCTTGAATTGATTAATTTTATATATAAACTGCGCTGCCAAGAGGTTAAACTTTATCACACAAAGTTGCGTTGAGCATCCTCATCGTATAAAAAAATTGCATATTCATTTTGTGTTTGTGAAATTAAATTGTGAGTGTTATTTGTTTTGAAAAATAGTTAATAAATATAAAACATTCACCACACTCACCACAGCAAGCTACTGACCTCAAAATATCAAGGATAGAAAATATATGTTTTAATGGGGGTGATTATTTTGACGGCAAATGGATAACCGACTTCAGGTAGTAAATTAAATAAATTTCTATTTTTGATCGCTACAAAACATAAACGGTATTTTCAATATAGCAAAATATTTAAATCAAATTAGTGATTAGAATTATTTTTATTGCAAAATTAAAAACAGAGTTAAAAAATTTTAACGTAAGTTACAAAATTAGTTATATTTTTATAAATGTAATCATATAATGAAAACAATAATTATGTGTAAAAAAAACTTTGAAATTTATTTTATGGTGTTTCAGCATTTTATTGTTGCTGAAACAAACTTTTAGTAGACTTCAATATGACAATGATACAAGCCACAATATTGATTGAAAATCGCTAAAACTGTAACTGAATGCAAAAATTTGTTAAAAATCGCGAAATTTACAAGAATCCGCAAACATATGCGGCTGCTACCGTTTTTAAAATAATTAAGAAGTTGGCTACCAGGCAAGATATGTATCACAGAAAAACCTAAATTTCATTTTCAGTAACCAAATTCATTGAATCAGTAAATGTTTTGTATGAATACGGTCCTACAAATAAATTTGTAAATTCTGACAACAATTTCATAAAAATTCAAACCTATCTGAGTTCGGCTGAGAGAATTTGTTGTTTAAGTGTGTTGGTGTTTATCTTGCTTGTCGATAGATCCAACATGCTGCTGGGCTCTTGTTGTTGTTTGTTTTGATTGTTCGTGTAGTATACATGTAATTGGCGAAAAGTAGCCGACAAATCACAAGTAAGATTTGAACAAACAATTTATTGGATCAGTAAAAAGTATTTACTGAAACTAAATTTTATTTCAAACAAAAATTTGTCTGAAAATGTTTTGTGCGTAATTTTCTCTGTGTAGCCAGCAACACTTTGAGTCGTGTAATATTGTAAAATTAAGCTAAGTAAATCGGTTGCCTAAAAACTTAGAGAAGAAATGAAGCTAAATATAAGCAGCATATACTATTCCTAATGTAACATCAGAGAGCTCCCCTTTGTTGTGTAGCAGAAACATCGACAAAGTAAAATAACCAATAAAATGGCTATTACACTAAACACAGCTTCAAAAAATTTAATACGCCTCATTTAACACCAGAGGCACTGCAACACTGTATTATAAAAAAAAGAAAAAAACCAGCAAAAAACAGAGTTCTAAAAGAATGAAGTTTTCCTCTATCTCTTCCTTTACCACCTGTCTTCTCTATCACTATCTCCCTTTCCTAAGAAAAGTAACACCTGGTAATAGTAGTAGTTATTGATTGTCTGAGTATTACTGCTCTTAAGAAAATATTACAAGCAAAATATCATTGAAGTGCTACCACTTTGTCAAATTACTAGGTATTGTTTTTATGTGACAACTTTGATTTTTTGGAAAAATATTTCGCAATGAGTGAATCCTGCTGCAGAAATATTTTACCAAAAAAATTTTGACCCGGCAAAAACTTCATTTGGAGAACTTTTGAATCCACCTTAACGTGCTAAATAATTCATTCAAGAGCGTAAAAATAGTTATAAGTGTTGGACCTTGCAAATTTGTATGCTGTAAGTGTTGCCAAATGCTGTTTTCAGCTTGTAACATCTCAGTGAAAATCAGGCACTAAAATTTAAAAAGAAAATAAAGCTTTTGTTAAGCTTCAATAGAGCCATAATTAAAACAAATTGTTTTGCAGAAAAAGGGTTTGAAGTTTTGCATTTACTAACAACTTAATGAAAAAAAATTATTCTTCTTTTAAGAAGGATATTTTTTAAATTTTTAAACGATAGGACGATAACAATCACGTTTTCTAAGTTATGACTCTATTACAGCAGAAGCTCGATATGCGTATTACCTACAGTGCACACCGAAGTCTATGCCACACAGTTTAACAAAGTATACATTTACCAACAGCTTATGCGTTTCATTACCAATCTTGTCGACATAGATTTCGAAAGTTACTGAAAAATTCCTAATATTTATATCAGTCCATTTTTTTGACGTTAATATAAAAGTTGTAATAATGTCAAAAAAATGGAACATTTTCTGAGAATATTTCAGAAAATTCTCTGACATTGCCTAGAAAATTTCCCTAAAATTTCATTCTGAATTCATAAAGAGTTCTCTCAAATTTATCACAAAAATTGCACAAGCTTGCTTAGACAAAAAAGGACGCGCAATTTTTTCCTCTCTTTCTCGAAAATTATTTTAAATTTCCTGAACAACTTTATATATAGATCCGACAATTTGTATGGAGTTCCTAAACAACAACAAGCACAAAAAATGTTCACTGTGTACAAAGTATATTTTTTATTTTAGTTGGTCCTATTCCTTGTTGTAAATCTGTTCGTTTGTTTACTTGTTTGTATGTGTGTTTAAGGTACACAACAACAAAACTTTAACAAACAGAAATTTTAGGGTCATTTTGGGATCAATTTGAAAAATGAATGTGTATTTTTTTCCAGTCCCATAAATTGTTGTTACTTACACACACTCACATTAGAATCAAGAAAGAAATATAAACAAACCTATAACTTTTAGTAATTTAATATCAAAATACTCATAAACAAGCTACTAAGTGGAATGCGTAGTTATTTCTTAAAGTACGCACATTTTTATGTACGACTATGTACCATTTTATGTAAGTTTGAATACTTTTTATGTGTTTTTTTTTAGGTCTGAGTAGCATACCAAGTGGAAAAGGCAACAATATTAAATAATGTTAGAAATAATAATCACTAAAAGAAAGAAAATTTGTGAAAACTAAGAAATTCTAAAATACAGAGTAAAAAATAAATAGAAGGAACGGTTTACTACGAGTATTTTGCAATGAATAAAACAAAATCCAAATAAGAACAATTGCGCCATGGAGACGATTAAATGCACTCATCAATTACATGTATAGTTTACTTACTGGACATGATTGATGAAAACCAAAATGTTTAGATTTATTATTTTTACGGCTAAGTACACTGTTCTGCATGAAAATCGGGTCTGAGACAGCTTCAACTGATTCTTATGTAAAATTATATCCTAAAACTGAATATGATTTCCTTTTTGCCCCATCACCCATCATTTTCGGGAAATCACTCCTTCTTCCCACTTTTTTATTTAAAGTAGTAATTTAAAGTAATTTAAAAATTATAAATTCATTGAACAATATTTTTTATACATTTTTCACAAATAGTTTTTTTTTCAAAATATTTCGGTTCCAAAATCTTCATCTTCACCTTCACCTTCATTTGCTGCTTGCTTTTCTGTTTCTCTTACTATAGACCAGCAGTATTCTGCCAGCACACTAGCATGCGATTTGCTGGCAAAACTTTTCTCAAACTAAGCGATGTCTTGATGATATCGTTACCTTGTTCATCAGAAACTGCTCCTAAATTTACGGGAAGAAGCTCAGTACCTGTATTCTGTAACTTTATGAGAACCAAAAATCGTAATATTTATCGACACATTTATTCGTTTGCGGTAACGATAATGTGATTCCGTAATTTCTTTTTAACGATAGTATCCAGATTTATCTTACTTATCATTTAATTAAATATTATGTGGTATTTCTGCATAGAAAATGTAAAAATAAGCGAAAAGCGCAAAGAATAAGTAAGAAAAACTCAATGAATTTTGCTCTTGTGGCTTAAGTTTTTACTTCAACCGACCGCGAATATCGTTAAAATATGTTACTGAATAGCAAAGTCGATAAATTTTCGTTATGGTTATTAGAACAATACGATTATCGTAATGAAATTTACTGAATCCAGGTACAGGTGTGAGCTCGGGAAGTTCAAGTGCCTCTTATAGGCTGACAGCGACTCCTGAACATGATCAATATAGTCAACACTTTTTGTTACCCAAAAAGTTAGCACACGAATTTTGAAATGCAAGCCAAGCTCATTTTCCTTAGATTCAGAAATTCAACAAAGTGTTGGAAAACTTTTCTGATTTGGGATCCCACGAACACTCTTTCTTTGATTTTTTTAACAAAAATTTTAAATTCATTACCTGCCTTGTCCATTGCTTTCACGGACTGCTTTATCAAACCGAGTTTGAAGTAGAGAGGTCTCAAATAAATATTTTCCATCGGTACTAGTGGATCGTGGCCAACATTTTTGTGGTTGGGAGTGTAACTTTCTCGCAGAAGCCAGTTTCGTATAATTTAATGTTTGCCTCGGCCTCGGGTATTGCACTCACATAAGGAACAGAAGTTATTAGCGAGTCTTGATTGATAATTTTTAATTCAGCATAAATTTTCCAATTATAATCATCATAACTTACACACAGAAAATTAATATGAATGATTTTGTAATATTAATTAAAATATTTGTAGTATCAATTAAAAAATTAATTAAATTTTCAATTACAAGCAATTTGATAATATCAATTAAGTTTTTCCAGTTAAATTAATTAATACAATTAAAAATTTAATAAATATAATTAAATACTTAATTGAATATATTAATTGGTGAATACTTTTTTCTGTGTAAATATTTTATAAAGGATTCGTTTGATGTTTTCGAAAGTCTCTTTCGTATCTACAGAATATGCAACTGGGACTGGTGATAACTGCTTTCCATTGACCAACACTACAACCTTCAAACTCGTCTTTAATGAATATATAAACAGTCTGCACTTGTCAGAGTCACAAGGTACCTTTAGTTCTATCATGAATTCATTTGAATCAGTACTGAAGACTTACTAGCGTCTTTCGAAATAAATAATTTCAAGGTTGTTTGGTCCTCTGAGAAGATATTTTTACTTCCTTGTTTTGGGAGAACCCACTGCTGAAATCAAGACCCAAGCAACTGAGGTTTATTCTTAAACAATTTCAAATCCCAAAAGAGATCATTCAGTTCCAAATAAGTGGCAAAATGAGGTTGGCTAAATCAACTTGAAAATCCTCATAATCGTTGCACGTTTCATTTGATAGTTCAGGCTGAAACTCAGAGTCTTTGAAATTTATTTCTGGTTTTAGCTTATATTTAAGAAGTTTATTATTCGACATATTGTCATAATTATATTTTAATTTGAAATTTATTTGCTTGTGGTTTAGCTTGGTCTATATACGTATTTCATTGGCGCTTAAACCAAATCATCAGTAGACTTCAACCACAAATTTTGAACAGTCACAAACCTCTTACTTTATGCACAGACTTTCAAAAACTATATGAGAATTCATAGAACAATAATATTTTTGAAAATCACAAAGACAAAATAAGTTTGGTAGGCTTTGAAACTCATACAAAACCCAGCAAATAATTTATATTCGATATGAATCTATTTTATTTTTCTACACCTTCATACAATTAGAAATCCATTGGATAACAATAAAAGTAATTACAAGGAAAAATGAAAAATAAAATCTAAAATTTAACATTTAAGAAGTTTATTATTCGACATATTGTCATAATTATATTTTAATTTGAAATTTATTTGCTTGTGGTTTAGCTTGGTCTAGAAAAAGGTGTAGAAAAATAAAATAGATTCATATCGAATATAAATTATTTGCTGGGTTTTGTATGAGTTTCAAAGCCTACCAAACTTATTTTGTCTTTGTGATTTTCAAAAATATTATTGTTCTATGAATTCTCATATAGTTTTTGAAAGTCTGTGCATAAAGTAAGAGGTTTGTGACTGTTCAAAATTTGTGGTTGAAGTCTACTGATGATTTGGTTTAAGCGCCAATGAAATACGTATATAGACCAAGCTAAACCACAAGCAAATAAATTTCAAATTAGTTTTAGCTTATATATTTTTGTGGGCACTGGAGTTGGCAAAGATTTGTTGTTATGTCTGTCGGATGTTGAATAGTGTGCTTATTTCTTCCAGAGATCCCGTTGATGGAAGTCCTACAATAATAATAATCAGTATTACACTTAACACATCATTTTGCATATTTAACACCCGACCAAAAAAAGGGGTGTGATAAGTTTGTAGTGTATGTTTGTGTATTTGTACAAGTACTCGTATAGACCATACGACTGAACCGATTTTGATTTAGTTTAGATATTTTGTTTGAAAGGTGACTTGATCGAGAGTGTTTTCTGGGTAGATATCACTTCTTTTCTGGATACATATATCGGAGGTTTTCAAAATTTTTAATTTTTGTTATGATATGATTATTTATACTAAAATAGTAATAAACACTTAATGAATTAGCACGATAGTAGTACTTTATCAAAGCAAGTACTTTGTTTATACTTTTTGTTTTAAATTTCTTGTTTCTACAAGACACGTTTTGTTCATTTTCCTATTGTGCTTAAATAAAAAAATGCATCACAACGTTTTACTTCTGACAAGAAAACAATTTAAACTCTTCTGTGTATCACTAGTTTGAAGTATCTTCCAACTGTAAAGGCAAAAGATAATGTATGATTAATGACTCCATATATAATCTTGTGAAAATATTGCTAAGTTTAAACATGGTTACGATAGTTTTGATAACTTACTTCACTAAATATTAAAAAAAAATTTCTTGCTGTGAGACTGTGTCACTGCAAGGCCCCAATATGACTAGGGAATATGGTAGGATTTTAATTAAATGGGCGTAAGCCCTACCCTTTCTGTAAAGTATCAGAGTACACAAAAATACATATAATTTATTCCAAAATTTTTTTCCAATTTGGTTTTTCATCATCCTTAGGAACTATTAACACAAGAAAGTAATATGAATGATTTTGTAATATTAATTAAAATATTTGTAGTATCAATTAAAAAATTAATTCAATTTTCACCTATAAAAAATTTTATAATATCAATTAAGTTTTTCCAGTCAAATTAATTAATACAATTAAAAATTTAATTAAAATAATTAAATTCTTAATTGAAAATATTAATTGGTGAACACTTTTTTCTGTGTAGTGTGTGCAAGGTTTGATAGAAATTTATTTAGGGAAAATATATAGATAATAAACTGGAAGAGAAGTGATTCACTTTTGTAAACAATTGATTTCATCATAACATGAGCCAAGTTTCAATAATAAATCTGTCTAAAAATTACGGATTTAGGACGTAGCATATCGAGCCTGATTCAAGATTTAATCGTAAGCAACAAGTAGGAAAAAATAAACTTTTTGATTGAAATTAAAATTTTAAAGTTCTACTAATAGTTTAAAATTATGAAAATGTCAAAATTGTAATGCGTATTTATGTATGTAAAACATATTTGAATACTCATCCTTATTCCAGTTATCAACATTGACGTCACTTTAACACAATACCAAAAACTTGGGGCTTGTTTAGTAGCTCTCGAGAACAATTTTGTGGTAAGGTCTAAAAACTACCATTAACCTGCCAACAGGTGACAGTTGTTTTCGACAATGTGTACACAAGTCCCAATTTTTTTGGTATTGTGTTAAAGTGACGTCGATGTCGACAACTGGAGTCGACAACTGGAGTCGACAACTGGATTATAAAGAAATCTTCTCCTGCAAACATCAATTTTAGTCGCTTACGATTAAATCGAAAATTGGGCTCGATATATGTATATAAAAAAATAAAGACAAGTTACTAAATTCCTCCTTCTTTGAAGACGAAATAAGAATCTGCTTCAAAGAAATTAAAAAGTATAATGAAAAATATAAACATTATAAAGTAAAACCTACGCTTTTTAAAATTCTTTATAGAATAAGTAATCATTATCGAATTACAAAACTCACTCCAAAAGGCCGGTCATACAATTTGTATTAAAGCTTTTAAAGTTAAATATATGCAGACATGTCCTTGCTGAGAGGTAGTTATTTATAAAAAAAGTTTGCATTTTGAGCCTCTTACTGTATATTTGCTGAAAGCCTTACTATTACGAATTAATTTGTTTTAAATTTAATTTCTTAAATAAATAAAACATTGTCTACAAACTTTGAAATGCCATTAAAAGCTTAATGTCGTCATGTTGTAAAACTTGTTCGACAAAGAATGTCGTCAAACTTTTCGAAAGAAAGTTTTAATAATTTCACTTTAATAAATTTATTATTTTGGAAAATTTTACATATAAATTTAATAAAAATATAAATTTTACTGCTTTATGTCCAAATGAAACCCATAATTTTCGAATCTTAACACCGTCTTAACTATAATAAAGCACTTCAAGTGTAATAAATTTTTAATTATGCAGCAACACACAAATAGCATAAAAACAAAGTGTACATATTTTGTAAATATCTTATTGGGTTTACTTTTAATATCTTATTAGAGATAAAATAATAAAATGTTTAATGTTTCATATTTTAGCTAATTAGCAGAATTGTATGGTATTAATTTACCTACATTACATATTCGAATTGTAATTTTAGTGGTTCGTTTTTCTCCAGAGCTTTTCTCGAAAAGCTACAATTATTGTCCTGAGCATTTATGTCAAAATAAGTAAAACAAATAGTCATATTTGTAAAGAGAAATATTAAAGATAGTTATACCAACTAGTTTTGCTCATTTTCAAATAAATTAGTATAAATACAAGATATGACATGTGTGTTTTTGGCACAAACGAAACCAAAAACTTTCTGCGAAATCATTATTAATAAGATTTTATATATATAATGTTATTTTCTTTCATAATAATTTCATGTATTATTTAATATTTTTAATATAATTGTCTCTCATTCAATATAAATACATACATATAAAATATGCCATTGCAATGCATTTATCATTCCTGTAAAGGTTTTCAGTTCCAATAATCCCCTTAGGGTCAACTTTGAATAAAATGAAACCATATTTACCTGGAAAAAAAGTAACAGAGAAATTTAATTAAATACTTTATGTACATACATATGTGAATTAAATTATAAATAATAATTAATTTTTAATGAAATTTTATTTAATTATGCTCAGTTTGTAAACATAACAAAAGTGGCCATAATTAGTTTTCGCAATAATTTAATTTATTTATACAGTTTATATTTTAATTAATTTAGTGAATTGTTAAAAAACATCAATTGTTTTTATTACAAAAATTTTTAAGCTTACAGATCCTGTAAAGGAAATACATACATATGTTCATATATATATACACATACATATAAAATATATATACATGAATACTGAATAAATTCAGTAAGATGCAACTTTGACTCTTACACTTCCGTACGGCACTTGTTTCTCTTTGGCATTTTTTTGGCATTGTTTTGGCGTTTTTTTTTGTTCTGGCGATTTTTTTCTTATTTTTGTGTATTTTTTTAGTTTTTTTGGTGACCTTTTTACTTTTGGCGATTTTTTTGCATTTTAGTGATTTTTGTATTTATGGCGATATTTTTCATTCAAGTGTTTTTTTTTCGATTTGGCGATTTTATCGCAGTTTTTCGATTTTTTAGTTTTTTGGTGGCCTTTTTATTTTTGGTGACTTTTTTTAATTTTAGCGATTTATCTAATTTTGACGATATTTTTCATTTAAACTTTTTTTTTGCTTTGTCGATTTTTCGTTTAGACATTTTTTTTGCTTCTTACAGTTTCTAAGACAGTAATTTATCTAACTTACATTAACTGATAGAACATTCCTTTAATTTTTTTTAATTAGTGTAGTCCGGATAAAAATACACGAAATTTCTAGTGTCTAAATATAATTGCATGTACATTACATTAAGATTTTCCATAAGATTTTAACTCTCACATAGTTGTTGTTGTAGTGGTCAAAGTGTTACATGTCCTGTGAAAATTTCAGGTCCATAGCTCTTACGATTCTCAAGAACCTGTGACAGATAGACATAGAGACTAAAAGACGGACATCGTATCCCGAATTTAAGGAAAAATTATCTTATCCTTTGGAAGATTACAATATAAAACAAAGGGTTATTATAGTTGTCTCTCACGTCTGAGTATATACGAAAGTAAAATAAATTAATTTATGGCCGGTTAATTAAAATATTAGATTGTATAATAATTTTTTTTTGTCCGTGAGGGGCTTTTTTGAAGCCTACCAACAGCTGCCTAAGTTTGGTACTGTATTTTTATATCTCTGAGACTCCTCGTATGTATTTATGTTGTACAAGAAAAGTTTATGCAGTATGTGTAATTTATTTATACACTTGCAGCTTTCAAAAATTTCTGCAATGAGAATTGATAGACAAATATGTAGGTAGATTATATTTATAACAATCCTTTACAGTTCAGTGGGTGTTTATATGACTGCAATATCCCTGCAATAACGTGACGACTTTCCGGTCACAATTATTATAGCTTTTGATTAATGATTTTATTTGATATATTTATAATGAAATTTTTTGTGAAGGTCTATAATTGGGTGTCCCAATGCCACCAATAGAACTAACGGATTGGTGATACGTTGCTTGCATACAAAACTTACCCTTACTTACTTATTTGTTTGTCTTATAAAAAATTATTTTTTATTTTAACATAAACACTTTTGCATAACACCAAGATTCCCCCAAAAAAAAGTCAAAGTAAAAAACCCAAAAGAAACTAGAATGTTTTAAACGCTCATCAGCGCAATATTTAAAAAAAAAACTTACATATTAAACATAGATACCCAGCTGACATTTTCCACATTAGTTGTCAAATGCTTTTATGTTGCGACTCTCTTTTTAATCGTCCAGAAAATTCTTGGGAAAAAACTATATTTTTTTCGCGAATCATTTTATTAACTGCTGGATGACTGCATCATCGATTAAGTACTTTGGCGAGTATTGGAAGATTGTATTTGATCAACGATCGTGGTTGACTTTTTCAAACAAGTTCGTCTCAACTCTAGTCAAAATGAAAAATAATTCGTCTTCGAATATGAATATGAATATCTCCGAAGGCTTTCGGCAAATAAATAGTGGTTTACTGCTCAGAATTGAAAGTTCTACGTTGATCAAGCGAAATAGTGGTCGACAGTGTGACCAGATCCTAAAAATTTTTGCCGCTAAATTGACTTCAAAATAACGCTAAAAAATGCAAAAAAATAATTTAAGTGCTAAACCATACTGCTAAAACTTAAATTGTAATTCTTTTTAATACAATTGTTTCTTTTAAAATTGTTATTTTGCTCATTTCTGCTTACATCGCCTTATTAATATTTATTTCCTTTGAATGAAACAGATTTGGCACTGGCTGCCAAGGCCATCGGCTAAGATTTTTTTTTTTAATTTGCAAATTATTTCTTGAACAAAAACTGCATTATGTAAAATGAAAAACTTGCATGAAGTTAGCATAAGTGGCAAAATGAAGCATACGCTTAAAGATTTTTGGCCTACAATTTTATTACATTAAAAATCACGCACGTTATGCGCCGACTTTTAATGACAAATTGTATGGAGGAACTTGCTATAATAATGTTTTCTAGACTGCCGGCCTTTGTCATGGGTTAAGGATTTTCTTCACCTTGATATTCCCGTAAACAACGGAGCATAATAAAGATTTTCTGTCTTTGAAAAGTTTCCCTGCCTAAAAACGTTTTCTAGACTGCTAGAAAATTGTGATTTGGAAAAAAAGATTATGAAGGAAACAATGCATTGCTTCCTTGATAACAAAAGCTTCGAAAGTACTAACGTAAGACGGGCTCTCTAGCAAAATAGAAAATTATCACACACAATTTTGCAAGCCAGTAATTTTTGCATTTGAGCATTTTGCATGAGCATCAACTTTGCAACCGATGCGCTGATTGATTTCTTGCGGTGTTATTTATTATATTATGAAAAAATGCTATACTATGCTAAATAAATAATTGAAAAAGACTAAAAAAATAAAGACTGCTAAATCAAACATTTTGCAGCTAAATTCACACCAAAAATGCTAAGTTTAGCTGCAAAAATGCTAAAATAGTCACGCTGGTGACCGAAGAAACAGGAGACCATTTCCTTCGCTGTGCTTCTTCCACGAATACCTTTTGTAGGATTAATCCCATATTGGAATACCCACATGGTCAATTGCAATATTGTCAGTATTGTCAGTGTATTTCAGCCTATAAGCATGCATCCATAATTCGCCAACTGCCACGATTTTGTACTCGTCTTTTGAAGTACCATGGTTGAACTTTTTAATAGTTTCCTTACAGCACTTGACTTGAGCCTGGTTTTGAGCGATTGATTAATTATGGGGAACAAATTTTTATTAGGACTGGGTGTTCATGTAAAATTTAATGTATTGAGGTTGAACTAGGGTGCAAGAATGCCTCTATATCACAATATTGCATTATCAGTTCACACACTTCATCGATGTTTTGTGCCACAACAAGCAAAAATAAAAAACTTCAAAAACGTTAAAACTAAAAAATTCCAAAATTAAAAAATGCTGAAATGAAAGATTGCCTAATTCAAAAAAGTGCTTAAATGAAAAATATCACCAAAAATAAAATATATCACATAAAGTAAAAAGGTCATCAAAACGAAAAAGTGCCAAAAACAAAAAAATCGCTAAAAATAAAAATATGTACTGAAAAAAACAAACAAAAATTTCTAAAATCAAACAAATCGCCAAAACGAAAAAAAAACGCAAAATCTAAAAAAAAATCATGAATACTACAAAAATCGCCTAAAACCGAAAAAATCTTCAAAAGCAGAAAAATCTTCAAAAAGAAAGTCAAAGTCTTACTTTAAATTTTTTATGTTTTTGCGGATGGTTTTCATGTAAAATTAACCCAGGACTAAAGATTTAGGGATGAATACAGCATTGAGACAATATTTTGTTAATACTAGTGACGAAAGCAAAGTTTTGACGTTATGAAGAATATACAATAAAATTTATTTAATTTTTAGGTACAATTAATTTTTTCAATCTCGTCCTGTATTTCTTTTTTAATAAAAAAATATAAAAAACAAAAACAATCATTTTTATCTTGCAGTTCAGTTTTAGGGATTTCAGAATCAATTAGAGCTGCATCATAAGACACTATTGCGATCCTTTAGTTTAATCGTCCACTCCGAATGCGGAAGATACTTCTATGATTGAAAATGTTTGCTGGGTGAAATCATGATATCTGAGTAAGTATTATACACTTACATACATATAATTTATTTTAAACAAGCTGATAATTTATTTGAGTTTCATAAATAATATAAAAAAAATATAAGAAATAGGCAATTTTAGTTTAAATGCGATAATATATGATCAGCTTTGGTCTATTAAAAATTAATAGAAAACTTCAGTGAAAAAAAATATGAAAAACGAAATAAAAAATTTGAAATATTGTCCTTTGACAAAAAGGAGGGCTATTCGTATTTTTATTTCTTTTCACTCACAAAATGTCTGCAAAACTATAAATGCTTTTTAGATATGTATGTATGTCTGGGAATTTATAGCCTTGATGTTTATTAAAAAATGTAAAGCTGGCTTTTATGAGTGAGTGTGTATTTATATATATGTGTGTGTTTCTGCGTCTCTGGGAGTGTGTGTTTGATGTGTTTGTATTCATGTGGTGTGCATTTGACAAGTCAATTTTACGAAAAGACATTTTCAAATGTTTTATTTATTTGAAAAGTGTCTGTATATTATATTCGAGTAAAATACTAATTTTTTGTAATGGCTTTCAGTTTGGCTTTCAATAACTCAAGTTCTTTTAGAAAGAACGTTGTTTCTCTACTCTTTTCTTTCCTCAAATTCATTTTATTAAGTTTTTTTTGTCTGCTGTCTGTGAAGGTTAAAAGGCTGTTAGTAGTAATAAAAAACAAAAGCTGAAAAAAACTTTACGAGTTCTTATTTAAAATTTATAGACTTAAAAGTTATTTGTTTGCATACATATTTATTTTTAAAAAATTTGGCGCCAACTACACTGCAAACTTTAGTAATCAGATAACAATAGAAAAATCATTAACTTGCCCACTCACTTTCTCCATATGTTTAGAAGTGTAGAAGATGTAGATGTCAATTACTCATATTTAAAAAAGTTGAATTTAATAAGAAATATAATTCAAGTTTTATTCGACGTCAGCATTTTTTGCGTTCAATTGTCGTTGGTGGCTAGAGGTTTTTGTTTCACATCTCGTGGGGATAAATTTAAAAAATATTGCCTGTAATGTACTCATTAATTTAGAAATATGTACATGCAGGCAAGTGTCGTTATAACGAACAATATAATAACAGAATTATTTGTTATGCCGAAAACTTTGCTTTACATTGAAATTATATTAAAGGTTTTTTTAAAGCTTTTTTTAAGCTTTTTTCTTTTTTCATTTGCTAATATACTGCTGTTGAAAAATGTTTCCGAATTTTCGCTATTTTCGCGATTTCGCCGAATTTTTAGGATTCCTTATATTTTTATCTATTTTTAATAATAATTATTCTTGTTTGAAATGTTGCTATTCTTCGCGAATTTTTTTTTTGTGAAAGGTGTAAGTTTTCAAAGGTTTTTGGGTTTCTTTTCTTATTTTTATTTAATGAATTAAATTTAAGATATTTTGCAATCCTTTTTTAGGGTTCCGTACACCAAAGCTGAAAAGGAACCCTATTGGTTTCGCTACGCGATCCGTCTATCCGTCAGTCCATCAGTTAATGCAATTTTGACAATTTGTTGTATCTTGGAAACCGTTAGAGGCAAACTCTTTAAATTTTCAAGACCTGTAAAACTTAAAAACCGAATATTATAAAATCGCCAAACCAAAAAAAATCGCCAAAACCAAAAAAAATCGCTTAAACGAAAAAAGGACCAAATTAAAAAAAAAAATACACTAAAATAAATCACCAAAACCAAAAAAATAGACAAAATGAAAAAATCTCGAGAGTGAAAAAATAACGCCTAAAACAAAAAAAAAATTGCAAAAACGCGAAAAGTCACCAAAACTAAAAAAATCGCCTAAATGAAATAAAATTAAAACAAAATCGCCAAAATGAAAAAAACGCCCAAAATCTAAAAAATCGACAAAACGGGAATAAAATGTGCCAAAACTAAAATAAATGCCAAAATGGAAAAACGCAAAAAAAACGTCAAAACTAAAAGCTGCTCAAAACCGAATAAAACCCTTTGGGAAAGTTACCTTTTCCAGAAATATACACTCTTAAAAAAAATACTTCTTTAAAAAGTACTACGTATTTTATAGAAAAAAAAATTGTTTACTTTCTGAGGAAGGTACTATTTTTACAGGCCGTTAAAAGTTACGGTCTTGGAAAATTATTCATTTAAAGGTACATTTCAGTAAAAGTACTTTTTTTAAGAAGGTACTTATTTAAAAAAGTACTTTTTTATAGAAATACTTTTTTAAAAAAGGTAATTTATTATAAAATAAAATTATAATAAAATAAAAGATCCATCGAAGCTATGATACTTTTATCCGTGTTTTATTTATTTTTACTTTTAAAACCCACAAATTCTCTTCATTTTATTTATCCTCTAAGACCAAAAACAACATATTTTTAAATCAATTTAAAAATAGTAAAGCTGTGAAAAAGAAATCCAACCGAAGGAAGAAAGAAGCTTGTCCCCTTTCGAATTTCATTACAAAGAGAAATTTAAATTATTTTTAATGTTAAACAAAGGATTAAAATTAATTAAAATTTCTCTTAAATTAGGAAATGTCTGTAAAATATATTAAATTAATTATTAATCCTTGAATAATCCCTATTCAAAGAGTATACAAAAACTAAAACATATTTACAAAATCTCTGTGGATTTACAGAAACCTTTTTTTAAGTCAAACAAATTAGAATTTGGTTAAGCCATAGTGGAATGTAAATAACATACAAAATCAACTCTTTCTTTATAAACTAATAGAAATTTGATATGTTTTGTTTATTTATACAAACAAGCATAAGCAAATAATAGTAAGCTTCAGTAGGATTAAACAAAAAGGACTACTAATAGGCTTACAAACTTTGCATAATTAATATTTTAACTTTAAAATATTAATTGTATTAAAATAGAAACTTACCTAACAAGCAAGAAATATAACAATTATAACATATGGCTATTGCTTAAGTATTTTTGCTAACCTTTAGGCTGCTTTTGTTAATTCCAATAAAACAAATATTAGGAATTACTTGAAGGCGAAACACACGTTCAAAATGTCTTAAAAATTAATTACAAAACAAGTCGTATAAATATAAAAAAATAAATAAAAAACTGCAGACAACGGACGGAGCATTTTAATGGCTTCCACAATAACCAGACAGTATTATTTGCATAAGGAGAAAAAGAAACTTAAATTTTCCTTTAAGGTTTTAAGAGAATATTGTAAATAGCGCTTATATGAATTTTCCGAAAGAAAACATTCAGACCAAAAACTTGCAAAATATCACGTCTCTTCTAATGAAAATTAAAAGTAAATAATTTATATATTTATATACTCTGCTTAAGGCAAAATTTCTTAGAAAAATATGTTCAAAAAGCTTAAAGAATTTCTCTAACATGCAAAAACCGGCGCCTCCCACAACCAATTAATACACCCAAAAAGGATCAGACTATCTATCACACAAAGACACAAAAAAAATTTCATTGTAAAGTTCATTAATTGTTCTGCTTCTATTTCAAGATTAAAATTTTTATTAATTTGTGGCACAATGTCTTACAATAGCAACAAGAAAAGCAATAAATTCTTACTCAGAGGCACGTTTTAAGAAATCCTCATCTCATAATGAGAGCAACATATTGCTGTTGTTACAAAACAAATTTGATAATAGCAACTGCATAGTGCTACATATGCATTTAAGCAAGAATAATAGTTAGAAAAGGAATTGCTATTAGTAATAGTATGCAGCATACAAATTAGAGGCCTGCATAAACAGTATTGAAATGTAAATATGTCTTGTTTTTTAAATGGCATGTATTATACTAAACCAATAAAAAATGCTGTTGTATAATAAATATGCATTGATGCTCGTGTATATGTGTGTTTACAAGCGATGTCACGAAGACTTCTTGTTCGTAACAAACACTCAAAAGAAGTAGTGTTGCTGTGTGTAGGCTTGTTTGCTATTTAGCATATTGTACGTTTGAGTGTGTGTGTAAGATGTAGATGGTAAGCTTTTAGGTGTTTAAGGGTGGTTTTTTAAAGCAAGCACACATAACTAATGTCAATGCATGTGTGCAGAAAAATAAAAAATAATAACACACAACATGCGTGCTTATGTGCATTAGAGTGGACGTTAAATGTATGGAGACTTTTTTATTTGATTTCTTTTACTCTCACCCCCCAATAGGTTCAGTTTTATGTAAAATAAAAATACAAAAATTTTTTCATACCGATAAGTTTCGTTTTAGGGTGTGCGTCCGGCCCTCAAAGTTGACCTTGAAGCCCATTTTGCAATGTAATTTTGTGCATATGACTATCTTTTAAAAAGATCATTTCACAAGAATATGACATGCCAATATTTTAGCTCTTCAAGTCAACAACATTAGTCTCACAGAAAGTTTTAATATTTTGGAAAAAATGAGGAAAATAACAAACAAAATACCAAAAATTTTATGTAACAAAACTATATTTATATGGAAATTAAATTATTTCTCATACATAAACATAAAGCTAAAATAAAAGTAAACAAAAAAAATACATTGAATATATGGGCTTGAGGGCCAACTTTGAGAGCCGGACGCACCCTCTAAAATACAACTTATCGGTATAAAATTTTTTTTTTGTATTTTTTATATAAAACTGAACCGATTTGGGGGGTGAGAATAGAATGAGTAGAGTACATGCATGACGCAAGCATCACAAATTATTCTGTCACGAAATATTTTCTTCCTATACCTGCAATAACTAAACCAAATCTCTCGCCAACAGTGTTATTTAGTGTTTGTTTTAGAAGACTTCGCTGCTATAAAGGATTTAAAAAATTCCTCATGTAATGAAAGTTTTTTTAAATGGTCTTTTGCAGGGTTCTTGTACAAATATGATTTTACTTACTCACACACACACACGCGCCCTTCAATAAATACACCAGAGCTGCCCACCGAATGAAAGACGACAGAAACGTGTTCGCGTATGTGTATTCATTTGTATAAAAATTCGATTGATGTTTAGCACTCTGGTGCTTTTGGGCGCAGCTCAGATATACACAGTATGTAATTACACTTTCATATGTGTAACTGACTGCAGGAGAAGCCTTAATACAAACATTAACTCTAACACATAATGGATTTGCATTTATGTGTAGGAGAATGTGTTTGAAATGTCCTTGCATTTAGGACAATAAAATGGAATCAATGAATAGATAAACGAGTCATTGAAGAAATATCCTAATGAATAAAACCACAAAAAGTGCAAGACTGGCATTTTTGTTTTTGTTAGTTAAAGTCTGTACACATATTAACATAAGCAAACGACAAACATTGTTCAATAGATGGGAGTATCCTTAAAATGCAAGACTTAAGATAAATCGGAGCATGCCTGATAAGATATTTGTTTTATAATTAGTGAAAATTTAATATATAAATTCTATATAAGCATACATACATATGTATGGATATATTTCTTTTTCAATATGTAATAATCGTTTATGCGTTTTAAGAAAATTTAGCATAGTATGCTTTATTATGACCCACTGTATTATATAAGTGATTTCACAGTGCTTCATTTGCAAAGATAGGATGACCCAAAAGTATAATCAAATATTCGAACCTTTTAATCTCTCAGCGATAGCGTAAAAACTTTCAAAAATCCAGACGGCTTAACCGATTTTCTTCACAGATTCCTAAAAATTCTCTCAACCAAGTCAGTTTTCAAACACAAAAAAGTCCAAATCCGTATAGTCATTTCAGTTTGTCTGGACGTGGACTCGTACAAATACACAGACATATACTACAAACTTATTACACCCTTTTTGGTCGAGGGTAAAAAACGGAATGTAATTGTGCAGTTAAAGGTCACATAAAGTTTTTTCAAATAAGTTTCTATTTTTATCTAGCAGCTATTTTTGAAAACCATAATTTTTCACAAAAATCTGACTTTAAAAGGACTTGTTAAAGAAGGTAAATTAACTTAAAAGTGCTTTTTGAAAAACATGGTTTGAAAATGTACTCTTTGTCAAAGGTACTCTTTTCCAGAAATATGCACTTCCAAGAAAAAAATATTTCTTTAAAAAGTACTTTTCAACAAAGATACTCTTTTTAAGTTCAACTTTTTTAAGGCTACGTTTCTTAAAATATACTTCTTGAAATATGCAAGGCACTACCTATTTTATAGAAAAAAAAACTAAAAAAAGGGTGAAATAAAAAGATGATTTTTAAAAAGGTACTATTTTTTTACTTTCTTGGGAAGGTACTTTTTTCAAAGGCTCTATTTGTACAAGCCGTTCCTTAAAAGTTAGGGATTAAAAAAAATTATTCATTTAAAAAGGTACATTTCTTATTTTAATTTTTTTTTAATTTACTTTTTTTAAGACATTTATTTTAAAGAGATCATTTTTTTTTTAAATGTACTTTTTTTAATAAAGTCCTTTTTTAAGGAAGTGTTTTTTATATGGGTACCTTTTTAAAAAAGTACTTTTTTATAAAGGTCCTTTTTTTTGAGGAAGTGCTGTTTTACAAAAGTACCTTTTTAAGGAAGTACTTTTTTATTAAGTTATTTTTTAAGTAAGTATTTTTATATAATTTCTTTTTATTTTAAAAAACTAAGTTTTTAAGAGATACGACCTTAGAAAAATTATCTTTTACAAAGATACTTTTTTAAAAACGAACTTTCTGAAGAAGATACTTTTTTAAAAGGTACTTTTTTAAACAGATATTTTTTTTAATTTAAAAAAAAAAATTGTTTTTTTATAACGTAATTTAAAAAGATAATTTTAAGCAAACTAAAATACTTTTTGCAAAGTTGTTTTTGACAGGGTGTTTTTTTTTATTTAAGTTTATGAAATGTATTTTTACTAGACTTGACTTACCAAATCCTTAAAATAATATTGCATAGCAGTGCGCTTTGCACATGTACACCTACTGTAAATTATTGATTTCGTTTAATAAATTTATTGTTTTTCTTAAATCAAACACATTCTGCTCTATATATGAGTTAGGTTGATTTTTTTTTCAAATTAATTTTTCATAACTTATGCATAAACTGAGCTCAAATTTCATTTTGCTTGAAACATCCATCATAATCAAAAGCACTTCTGACATTAATTTATTCAAAAGGACTTGAAGTACTAATACTTACTCCAATACCAACAATGCGTACTTTAACCTGCACAGCATCTCCATCTTTAACAACAAATATGACAAACAGACAAACTGGAAAAAAATAACGACGCACTCATACATGTACTACAAGGACATAAACACACATACTCGTGCATACATAAATTGATAAAAACCATACAACACAAATATGAAACGTACATACATATGTACATACATACACGTAACGATTACATACAAAAATAACGACAAAAGCCCAAAAGAGTCTGTCCAAAAATGAAACAACCTTGTACCCATACATGCAAATGTAAGGTACACACACTCGTATGTAGAAAGAAGGAGAGCTGAATAATAATCATTGGTTTGATCAGACATTTAGTGCTATATTGTTTGGTAGGACACAACAATAACAATAACAACAGCAAAAGCAAAAATATCATCGTGCTCCTGAGATATTGTAAAAATAAAAACATCAGCAATAAAACTTCTCATGAAATTTGAATATTTCCCATTTGCATACAATTTAATGAGTTGAGTAGTAGTGGTGAGCAAACATATTCATTTCCAGGCACTTGTATTCTTATATAGGCATACATATTAGAGTTGAGCGATATTTAGAAACCTGTTACTTTTTCACAGCGATTGAAAAATCAGTAATCACAACTGTGACTGAATTTATCAAGGAACAGGTTTTGAAAATATAGTTCTTTCATACAAACTGTGATTGTTCTTGTATGCTTACTTTACAGTAAATAAAGCTACCACATTAATTTTTTTATACCTTCATACCTTTGTCAAGAAAAAATCGTCAAATCGCCTTTTCTGGTAACTATGTACAGCTCTCACTTTTTTGTCTTTGCAATTTTATTGTCTCTCTGCCTCGTATACGACAATTCTCAATATTTGGACGGGGTTAATTGCTAATTGTGTGTGGTTGTCGCTCTTCTTATTATTCTTATAAGACACCAATACTAATAAATATTTTTAAAGCAGAAGAGCTGAAATGTTAAACATTTGCACGTGATCGCAGTCACTGTTTAATTTAACTGCTGCTCTTCTTTTTAGATTTTTTCAAAATAACAGAACTGTTTCAAACAAAATACAGCTAAACTGTGATCACAGCCACAGTTTAAAAGAACAGCGATTTAGAAATCACATTCACAAGGAGCAACATTATTATAAAATCACAGTTTCGATCATCTCTAATACATATACATACACATTCAATCGACCACAAATAATCTGGAGAGCAGAAAACAATATTCTTTACTTTACTGCAAACGAGGAAAAAATCTGTGTTTTTATGTGCCACATATATTGAATTATTTTTTATATCAAAATCAACTTGTGAATTATTTCGTATGCGTACATAAAAGACTAATAAAATTTTTTATTATTTTTATGTCCTTACTTTAAGTTAGTATTAAATGCGAATTGAAAAGTGATTTAAAAGTCATTTATTTTTAGAAAAGCTGCTTTTTATATTAGTGTGCTTAATAAAAATATATAATTTTTTAAATTTATGTAAAAAATTACATATTATTTATTGATTTTACCCCGTGGAACGGATATTCCCGACCACCTTTGAATCTTATGAAACTAATTTGTCTTTTTGCACGTTACTTAACTAATATAAATATAAAATTTTGGACTTCCAGCCTCTGTTTTTCCTGAGATATAGCGCGTCAAATAAATGAAGAAATCATTAAAAACACATATGAGTGGTCTGCCATTATTGTTCATATCTGCAAAAGTTTTTAAGATACAAGCTCGAAATTGGTCCCATTTGATAGGTATTAAAAACTGCTTTAAAACTGCATTTAGTTTAACTTTTTTTCTGAAAAGTCAAAAATCACTGTCACATGATTTTAAGTTTGGGGAACTATATCTCAAAAAATTAAATTTTTAAATTTCTAAAAAAATATATGTTAATTCTGACAATCTCTTCTGCTATTTGTGTCTAAAAATTTGAGTGAGCTCTTATTAGTTCCTGTTATATAGACAATAACTTGAAATTACTTGGAAAATTTGTATACTATTTTTTTAATCAGAAATAATTTCAATCAGAAATAATTTTTTATTCTTGAAATTATTTGGGAAATTTTCTTTAATTAATTTTTTTTTTAATTTTTTTATTCTAGTGCACGTAGATTTAAAAAAAAATTAAACTCACAACAAATATTTTAATTTTACTTTGTATTCGTTTTTATGTATCCAATTAATTTTTTCAATTAGTCGCCCAATGGGTAATACTTAAACGGATGTAGGAAAATTATATTTCATTTCTTTTTTTTTCAACAATAAAAAACTCAATTTATCCAGTCTTTCTTACTGATTGTTTTCAATTTTTCAATTTAAATATCCACACACAACACAACAATAACTTTCTAGTTAGCAATCCTTTATAGACAATTGTATATGCAAAAAGCCAAAAAGTATTTGATATTATTCTTTGTGTATCTTTCCTATGCCATAAAATGTATTTCAAGATTAACGAATACATAATAAGAAATAAATAAAACCCTGAAAATCATCCTGCATTTTAATATATCTCATATTTTTCAATTATTTTAGGATGATTTTTAATAGAAATGCTTAAATTGGTTTTTTGGGAAAACAATATTTCATCACTTATAACGAAAACTATAAAAAAATAATAACAGTAACAACAACAAAACGACTGCAAAAATAAAACAAATGTGTGTTTGTATATAAAATTTGATTTTTCTGGGACTTGAGTTGAAAATATGAAACCCAAACGTGCATACGAAAACTCAAACATTCATTCATACATTTGATACTTGACTGGTGGCCATATTGTACCATAATCCATTTAAACCCATAACAAAGATTCTTAATACTATCTTAACTTGTGTGTGTTCTTTTGAATGCTTGTGTATGCACGAGAATGTTTGTTAGTTTGCTTTTCTCTTGGTGTACATTTTATACAGTTAGTAGTGCTGAATATACATACAAACATAGAATGATACATTAGAAATAAATAATAAGCAAACATAAGCTTGTATTATGGTATATTTTGCATTTATACTTACACAGATATTAAAAGCTTTAAATAAACTTTCAACAAATTTAAACCTTAAACACAACTTTTTCATTCTCATTTGTACATAAAATAGGCATCTCCAAAACATCTCACATTCGCTTACTAGTTCTCAAATTTGTCACCAGAATTCCCTGAGAATGTCAGATTTAAGTTCCTCTCAAATATATGGCTACAATATTTTTTACAATAGCGAAAAAAAATTTCGACTCACAATTTATATTGAAAACAAAAACAAATTTTCATATTTTATTGTTGTTTTCAATATAAATTTTCAGTCGAAAGTTTACTTTCAGTTTTCTTTCGTTATTGTTAAACAGGCCAATAATGAACAATTATCAGCGATGAAAAAAGTTTTCTGTGACTCTTGAAGTTAAATTTCCAAAATATATCATAGATTGATACAAGAATGTATGAATAAAATTAGTGAAGTGCGACTTTAAGCCGCGCATGAAGGATTTCTTACCGATACTAGATATGTAATATTATAATAATATAATAATAATACTTCTGGAATTTTTTTAGTTTTTAGGTGTTTTCGGTCTTGAGTGTTTTTTAGTTTTAGCGTTTTTTCGATTTCTGGCGATTTTTTTAAGTTTTAGTGCTTTTTTAGTTTTTGAACTTTTTTTCTCGATTTGGCGATTTTTTTCGAGTTTTGTTGATTTTTTCATTTTGGCAATTTTTTTTCATTTGGGCCATTTTTTTAGGTTTGGCACCTTTTTCACGGTTTGGCGATTTTTTCGGTTTTTTTTCGTTTATTTTAATTTTGGCGATTTTTTTTCATATTTTTGATTTTTCGGGTTTTCCGATTAATTTAAGTGTTAAAATTTTTTTTAATATTTTGCTTTTCTTTGGTTTTTGGCGATCTTTTTCTGGTTTGGCGATTTTATAATTTTGGGATTTTTTAATTTTACTTTTTTTGAAAATTTCAAGAGTTTGCCTCTTACGGTCTCCAAGATACAACAAATTTTTAAAATTACATAGTCAAATTCGCATTAACTGATAGAACACCCTTTATTTTCAGTTTTTTGTTGTAGTTTGTATAAAAATACACTAGTTTTACAAATTTCAAGTGTCAATACACATATGAGCATGGGATTTTAATATTTTTCGTTCCTCATTTTGGAACACCCTTTAATTTGTGACTCTTAAAATTTGTTATTGTAGGGGTCAAGGTTCTACATACTCTGTCCAAATGTCCGTAGCTCTTACGATTCGTGAGACGCTGTCCGTCTGTCCGTCACAGCGTCCTTTTCACCTTTGGTGCACGGAGCCCAAAAAATAAAAATCGAACTAATCCTATTACAAAATTTTACCATTTACGAACAATTAATTTGAAATTCCGCTTCTTTTGTACTGCTTCTTTCGAAAATATTTTTTATATTGTATTAAAAAATTTGTATTGCAATAATTAACTCTTCACTGTCGTTTTAAAAATATCTTCATCTTTATCTTACTCCTCATTTCATTAAAGATTATGTGGTATCTCTGTATAGATAATGTGAAAATAAGCGAAAAACATAAATAATATTAAAGAAAAACTCAATGAATTTGATCTTGTAATTCTATGTTACTGAATAGAAAATCGATAAATTTTCGTTATATTTATTTATAGCGATACGGTTATCTTATTAAAAGTTGCTGAATCCAGGGGGCAAATCACGGCATTCGATACGACTCGTAAGTTAAGAATATTTCCATATAAACTCTATTGCAATATTTTTAAATTACGAATCGCATAGGATGCCGTAATTTTCCCCCAGTAGTACGATTTACTTTTTTTAACGATAATCGCATCATTAAAATAATTATAACGAAAATTTATCGAATTTACTATTCAGTAATGTTTTTAACGATATTCGATATAGGTTAATGTCATTTGTGTCGTTACTTAAGCGACAATAATTTATGTGCTGTTAATTTTATCGACAAAAATCAACAGAAAATATCAGCTGCATCCTATCGTTAAAAAGAAGTTTCAGAATTACACAATTATCATTTTAAGCGACAAAATGTATAGACAAAAGTTACAATTGTTGGATTGTTAAAAATTACTGAATCGCACTACAGGTACTGGTTTCATATCCCCATTATTATGCTGGAAACACACGAATTTCGTCCAAGTCGACGAATTCGTCGATAAGCATTCACTGCGTAAATTCGTCGTGTGAAGCACAATAACGACGAATTTACTCACCGAAATCTTTTCTCATATTTGATAAAGTTGGTTGTTGTGTGTTAAAAAACACAGAGAGAAGGAGAGAATATTCTCTAAATTTTGTCTTTTCGTCGTTCGTCGGCGTAAAAATTTAAATAAAGCTATGTAAGCGTTCGTCACGCACGACGAATTTCGTTCTACGGCGCACAGTGGCTGAAAATCGTTTTTCATTGGCCAAAAGTCTAATTTTTTTTTGTCACCGATTTTTAAAATTTTTACGCCTTTTTGTAGCTAATATATCCAGATTAAGGTAGCCAAAAACTTAGGTTAAACTATTGATAATTGTGGGCGTGGCATGCTGTCAAACTCAACCGTTTTTTTAATTTCAGAAAAAGGTGTTTTTCTTTTGTTTTTTATCAAAAATAAATGGTTACTACTCGCAAGCTATCATCGATAACGGCCTGCGGTCTTTTTTATAATGTTGGTAGGACTATAGTCTTTAGTTGTTGTAAGTGGTCACAGCTCTAGCGTTTAATATTACGGGCGTTATGAAATATTTATGAAACTACTATATTTTTCTCAAATTTAAATTTTAGTGGAATAGAACTTCTAGGGAACAAAAAGGAACAAGAAACGTATACCACCAGGAAAAAGGTGAAAGTGTCTTCTTTAACGCTATATATACTTTTGCACCCGTGACGACCCGTGGGAAGAACACTTTTTTCATTTTAATGAAATTACTCTAAAAAAAATTCAAATTAATTTAAACAGCCCTATAAGTACTCGTATACAATAGTGTCTTAAATTTTCACTTTTTTGCCTAAAAGTTTGTTTTTTTTTACTTTAGACTACGTAAAACGAAAAAAATTAAATATAATACCTGCGAAAGGGTTTAATGGCTTTGTTTTGATCAGCAAAAAATAAGTCATAAAATTATCACAATAGGTTCTACAGTAAACATATGATCTCTTTCTGAATTTACCTGTTATCAAATGTTAGGGTCAACCAAAGTCATAAACATTTTTATAACAATAATGGCGACATTAAACCACTAAAGATAAAAAACAACCCCATATTGGCGAGATACTAATCAGTTTTACCTGATATTAAGGTCTGAATAACATGTGCAGTTTTGTTCAATTTAAGCACTACCTGCTATGAAATTGAAGATCAATGTGTGAATAACATGTATCTAAAAATGTATAAAACTACGGATTCCATAAGGGATTACTCAGTAATAAGTTAATCCTTTAATTGTACGGATAAAATATAACAAATAAAAATATTCAGATAAATATGGAGAGCTTCAGTTATAAAGAACTGGCCGAAGAGTATTTTAGAAACAAAAACCAGGAAGATGTTCTTAGTTACGTTAAAATAAAATTAAACTTAAATTCGTGTAGCACCGAAATGCAAGAGCAATTATCTAATTTCGTCAAAGCACTAAAAAAACGCTACAAAGAAGTTAGCTACAGTAAACAAAACTTTTATATAAAAAGTGCAAACTGGTTAGAAGGCCAACTTACTGTCGCTGCAGAAACAGCAAAGCAAGATAAGGCTGGAAGACCACGCAAATCATTAATGGGCAACTGCAGTGATAGATCTAAGAGGCGGAAACTTAAAGATTTTAACGATGCAATTGGTTGTACAAATATAAAAGAATCTTTCCTACATCAATTACGATCACAGAACCAATTATCAAAAGTGGATATCATTGAAAAAGTTGTTAAAGCTAGTCCAGTGAGAACAAAACGGATTCTTAAAAGTATACCAACTCCGAGTGATGCAATACAGTACACAAATGAGGAGGCATTAGCATTATTTCTGGATTTGAAATTAACAAAACAGCAATATATTAAGCTCAGACTGCGTGCGATTGAAAAAGGGTCAAATATGTATCCAGCATATCATTACATAACCGCTGCTAAAATAGACTGTTTGCCATCAAAGGACACTATTACAATCACACCAATTTCGGCAGAGGTACAACTACAATCTCTACTTGATCACACAGCCGAACGCTTGCTACAATCAATAACAGGAAATGAGTTAAAGAAATATGGAAACACAAAGTTAATTCTTTTTTGTAAATGGGGATGTGATGGTTCCTCGGGACAAAAACAATACAAACAAGCTGTATGTGAAAATATTTCGGACTCAGATATGTTCATGGTATCATTTGTACCATTGCGATTGAAAAAGATTTTGGAAGATTCAGAGCCTTCGACTAGTACAACGCAAACAATGGATATTTGGAAAAATGAGACACCATCTTCTACGAAATACTGCAGGCCAATTAAATTTGAATTCAAAAAAGAAACTCATGATGCCATTAACAAAGAAGTTAGTGATATCAAGGCCCAAATTGCAACACTACAGCCATTACAATTACAGTTAGATGGGCAGCAAACTGAAGTAAGCTACCAATTAGTGCTGACAATGATAGATGGAAAAGTAGGTCAGGCTTTGACTAACACGAAGGCTGCATCCAGCTGCATTATATGCCAAGCAACATCAACCCAATTAAACCAAGTCCCGACAAAATCATTAGATAATACCGATGCATATGAATTTGGATTATCACCACTACATGCAAGAATACGACTTATGGAACACATACTAAAAATCAGTTATGATTTGGATTTCGGGTCTTCAGGATCAATAAGAAACAACGAAACCAACAAAGAGTTAAGAAGTTCAAAAAAGAAACATGTTCTAGATGAATATCGCAAATTAGGATTGATTATAGATCAGCCAAAACAAGGGTCAGGCAATACAAATGATGGCAATACCGCAAGAAGATTCTTTTCAGATCCAGAAACAGCATCTGAAATAACAGGAGTGGATTTAAACCTTATTTTCAGGTTTAAAATAATCCTAGAAGTACTTGCGTGCAATGAAGAAATTGACTCTAGAAAATTTGGAGATTATGCTAAGGAAACTGCAAAAATATATACAACCAACTACCCATGGAGAAATATGTCTGCAACAGTTCATAAAATCCTTTATCATGGAGAAGATATCATTAAATATCATTTGGTGCCACTTGGAGATCTATCAGAGGAGGCTCAGGAAAAAAGAAACAAGGATTACAGATTTTATAGAGAGCACAATACTAGAAAAATTTCACGAAATTCAACAAACGAAGATCTATTTAATATATTATTGGCAACGTCAGATCCGTTCATCTCCAGTATTCGAAATCAATGGAAAGTGGAACATCTGGATTTAGATGAAGAAGCCAAAAAACTACTAAAGAACAGAAATAGCACAGAACAAAATATGGAATATTTACAATCAATATTTGAGTGAAATGAATAATAATCATAATTGCCTTTCATTGTTATTTAAGGTACGAAAAGCATACTATTAGTAAAAAATAATAATAAACAGAACCTACCATTATTACAAATGCTATTAAAATTTATTGCAGTTTTTATTTTTAATATGTTTTTTAAAATGATCAAATTTGACAGCAAAAAATAATAAATTTTTCTGTAGTAATAGCAATATTTTTAGATAATATTATTAAAGTTTTTTTTTAAGTGTAACTATTCTTTGAGTGTAAACAAAATTGCAAATTAGACAGCAAAAAATTTTTAATTTTTCTGTAATAATAGCAAAATCGTTGATTTTACTATTTTTTTTTAGTGTAAAATTTTTTTTGAGTGTAACATTAAATAAATTCCATTATTACAAAACATATTTATAATTATTACTAATTTCCATATATTAAATTTTTTAATAAATAAAAAAATAATAAACCCATATTTCACTCTAAAAGTTAAAAAAATTCAAAAGTTCAACTTTGAGCTAGAATTCCTTAAAAAGTCCTCAATCAATTTTAATGTAATTAAAACTGAGTCAAACTGAACTAAATATCTATCCACTAAAATAAAAATTACTTCAATATTTTGATCAGTTCAAAAGTTACAGAATTTTGGCCAATGAAAAACGATTTTCAGCCACTGTGCGGCGGTGTTGTGTTAATTTTCATAAGCGCAAATGTGTTTTATTTTTAATGACGAAAGTTCGCACCGAAAAATTCGTCGTTCGTCCCAGTTGTGTTCCTAGCATTACTCTACTCAGGAGTATGATTGATTAAAAAAAATTGTTATTAAGTATACGCAACCGGTTATATGTTCGTGTGTGTTGTAGGAAACGATTGGGATATATTTTTATTATTTTCATACAATGGAAATTCACTGGAAAATTCATAACAACAACGTAAAGCTTGTCTTGTGTATTAAAAAGAACATTATAAAATTATATATAAAATAATAAGAGAATTGATATATTCATTCCAAAAATTTAAATAGTAATAATACTATTCATACAGTAATAAATTATCTTTGAAGGTCATTCCATTAACTTCATAAATAATTTTTCTCTCAGTACGATGTCCATAGAAAATGTTACCTGGGTTATGTTTTAAACTTTCAAAGCATTATATAAATAAGTTTACCTTAATTAAATGTGGTTTAAATTTGTGGCTTAGCAATAAATCTCTAATTTCTTTGATTTTCCAATGACTTGTTAAACAATTTCATTAATATTCATTTTTAAGAAATAATATCTATTACTTTATAATTTAAATCAACAGCACGATAAGTTTAATTGAATTTTTTTAGTTCTTACAAAAATGTGTATTTATTTATTTTCTTATGTCTTGGTTACTGGGTCATTTGTGGTTGCTTTTATTTTCCATTTGCTAAGCATATTCTATTGTGCGAGTTGATGTTTTTTTAACATTGTCAGGAGAATAAAAAGGGACAACCCACAAAATGTGTTTTTACTCATTATTTTGAACATAGAAAAGGAGGTTTAGAATTATTATTATTTTTTTTTTTGCTATTTCAAATAACAAATCTCATGTATATTTAATCAGATGCCTTGAAATTTTTTTTCTCTTGAGTTTTCGCAGTAAACATCATGGCAGTTAAAGTAAATAGAGATATATCAAGTTGGCAGTGAAATTGTAGTCGTGCAATATATTTAATTTTTTAGATCCCTCAACGCAGTTGAAAAGTAGAGAATTTGTATAGGGTTTTTAATATTTATAATATAAAATATATATATGGCAGGTCCTTAATATACTTATAAAAATGTTTTACTTCACTTATTTGTTTTATTTTTCTAAGAGGCCACCTATGACAAACTGACAATACTAGTCTTTCTGTCGGTCACCAATTGCAATTTATATTTATGGTATAATACACCGTAATCATTTTTGATTTTGCTGTATTACGAGCTGTCATAATTGAAGGTGAAACAAGTCCTTTTTTTAATGTATCGAAATTTTTAATGGATTACTTTCGAATTAATTTAAAAATATACGTAAATGTCAATTAACTTATATGATGCTACTGGGACTAAAAGACTTTTAGTTTTTTTTTATAAATAAAAATATAGTAAAAGGTTGTGTTTAGAAAAGTACTATGGTAAATATATATTTGCCTGTGGGAAAAAATTTAATTTTTCTGCTGTGCCAAATAATACCTTTTTCCAAATACATTAATATTTCCTATATGTGAAAACAACTAACGTATGTATATAAAAATTAAAATACATATCTACGGTCTAACTTTTTTCTAAACAGTTTTGTCGTACATGGTACTTACACATACATATATATTAGAAGTCTGCGTAAACGGTATTGAAATGTAAATACGTCTGGTTTTTTAAATGTATTCTCTCTCGTGGCATGTATTATACTAAACCAATAATAAATGCTGTCGTATAATGTATTGATGTTCGTTGAGTGTTTACAAGCGATGTCGTGAAGACTTTATGTTCGTAACAAACACGCAACGGAAGTAGTGTTGATACGTGTATGCTTGTTTGTTATTTTGCATATTGTAGGTTTGAATGTCTGAGCATATAAAATGTAGATGGTAAGCTACTATATGTTTAAGCGTGGTTTTTTAAAGCAAGCGTATACAACTTATGTCAATGCGTGCGTGCGTTTGTATGTGCTCAGAAAAATAAAAGAGCATACACACAATGTGTATGTATATGTACAGATTTTTTAGTCACGAAGTATTTTCTGCTTTACTCATATACCTGCAATAACTGAAACAAATGTCTAGCCAACAGTGTTGTTTAGCGATTGTTTTAAAACATTTTGCCGTACACCGCAATAATTTTATTTCATAAATCCAAAGAAAAAATTTCATTAGATTTGTGAAACAATAATAATAATTAATATTAATAATAATGATAATTTCACAAATCTAATGAAATATTTACGAATATTGCAAAAGAATTTCATTGGAAGTGCTTCGTTGGTATTCTAGTTTGGTTACAACATTTCATTGGATTTATGACAACTATTTTTTCTAATTATTAAGAAACTTTTTTATATTTGTGAAACATTTGCAGTTGTTCCTTTAAATATATAGGTAAGCAATTAACCTTAAAGCAATTAAGTTAAAGATTAAATTCTTTAAAACTAAAAAAATAATAAAATATACGGCAATTTAGAATTTCATTATAGCTATGAAATGTATTCGTTGTCCCAATGAAAATTTCATTGTACTCACGAAAGTCTGATACATTAAATGTATCTCAACAATTGTCAACTAAAAGCATGCATCAAAAGTAGCTCTATATGATTGTTCTTGTACTCTTTTTATGGTTGCTTACACATACAGTTTCAATTAAGTTATTTCGTTGTTATAATAAAGTTATTTTATTGTTTTTGTGAAGTTATTTAATTTTTTTAATAAAATTATTTCGTTATTTTAATGAAACTATTTCATTGGAAATTATCTGGTTGGAAACTATATCGTTGTTTTAATGAAACTATTTCGTGGTTTTAATAAAATTATTTTTGTTTGTTGTTTCGATGAAGTTCTGTCATTGCACTGCTGACACTGTTTAATACCTTTGACGTAGTTTTCATTAAAATAATTTTAACGAAATTGGTTTAATTAATCCAACGAAGCGTGACGTGGGTTGAATTTTAATGAATTTTTTCATTAGATTAATGTCGAAATTCATAGAACTTATAAAAAAAAAATTTTATTGCACTAGATCATTTAAAAAATGTCTTATGTCTTAAAAGTTCTTATCAGTGGTCTTTTGCAGGGGTCTCATTTATATGTACTGTTTTGAAATCACCTATAATTATTCCAGTCCAAGCAAATTTTGCGAAATCAATTTTAGTTATTTAGCTTCACTCGCTATATTTTAGCTTTAAATTTAGCACTCTTTAAACTAGGCCAAAGAAGGCCGCGAGCCTAAAGGGACTAGAGTTCAATACATTAATCAACGTATATAAACGTTTCTGGTCCATCATACATACAATAACTCTTCATACATTAAATTACCATAATATAATATAATAAATATACTTTGGTATTCTTATATTAAAAAAAATATCTTTTCAAAATACTTAAAACTTATAAAACATTTTATGCAATTTTACTTTTTTTTTTGTACATTAGTAACCAGTTGTGTGATGAAATTAACAAAAGATTAATTTAATTTTTGATAAATTTTTGCTAGTGAAATTTATATGGAGACATATTTCTACTTCCTTTTGATTTCATTTTCACTGCAATTTCAATTTAAAAATCAAATTACAATTACCAGGCAAACGAAGGATACACTAGAAAACTCTATGAAACCACAGACAAGCTAAGGCTCATATCCACACAAACATACACACACATACTTCTATATACATACATACATACAAACATTTCAAAATATTCTTGCAGAACATTCAAGCGAAAAGTGATATAATGCAACAGCATTATTTCACATTGAACGTAATATTAAGTATTTTTTTTTATTCGTACTTGCAACATTCTTTTGTAGTTTTCATTTTTTACCAAAAAAAAAAAAATAATGCCGGAAACAAAATGCCAAAGAAAATGTTAAACTTGAGAATCTTTTACATGAATTGTAAGTGTAGAAGTAAATATATACACTGTACATGTTTGTAAGTTTGTGTTTGAGCTGCTGGCGTGCATGTAGTTGTTTGCGGTATGGTTGCTATTTAATTTGTCTTCTCTGTTACAGTTCTTTGGTTCTTTTTAAAGGTTCGTGTAGTGTAATAAGTTCTTTTCTTTCTCTTGGTTTGATGTTCATTAAATTCAAATAAAAATGAAATTGTATACCGCAATTGTAGCTGACAAAGGAGTGTGTGTGTCAGTATTTTAAGTTTATATGTAAGAATGTATATTTGTTTGGTGACAGAGTATGATCAATAAGTAGTAGTTGCACAAGCACTACGGAATAATAATGCTGGTACCCAGCAAAAACAAAAGTTTAACAACATTTCAAATATAACTGCTTACAATTTGACTAGTAGACTTTTTATTTTTAACCGACTTCAAAAAAAAGGCGGAGGTTTACAATTATTCTCTATTTTTTTTTAGGTGTGTATCTCAATTAGGAATGTAACGATACGCTGTTTTGTAAATCCAATTCCAATAGCGATACTCAAAAAGAAATATCGCCGATACCGATTCCGATACCGATACACATATTGAAATTGAATTCAAGTTAAAATTAACAAACCGGAAATAGGGTAATTCTTTTATTATACAAAATTAAAATGTAAGAGATTATGAATAGTTATAATTAATATTTAGAATGAATATTTAGAATGAATTTAAAGTTAAAAAAATATATTCTAATCAGAAATAATTCATAGTTAGGCTCAAGTTCAGTAATTTCAATTCTTATTGAATGAAATATTTTTATTAATTAATGTGAGTTTCTAAAGAAACTCACATTTTTTTGTTGTCTGAGAGGGTATAGTTTCCTATGGATAGAAAAAGTGGACAGCGACACGCCCATGATTTTTTACATAATTTTATGATATTCTACTTTACATTAAAATTTATTATAATATTTTATGTCGTTCTCCTTAACCAATTTTTAACTAAATTTTTAGCTCTAAATTAGACACAATCCTCCATTTAAAAAAAAAAAAGGAGTTACGCCCATTAAAGCTTAGTTTTTTATTTCACGTACTTCTTATCTTTTTCCGTCAGATCTTTGCATTGAAGTCGGTATTTTATAGAAGAAAAAATTATTGTGTAAAATTCTGACAAAAGTAAGGTGTACAAATGAATTGACATTTTCATAGAGATTAACTAGTTCTTAGTTTTTAGGATTCCTTACACCAAAGGTGTAAGGGAACCCTATTTTTCGCTATGATTTTCGTCTGTCACAGCCTATTTTTTCGGGAACCGTAAGAGTTACGGACATCAAATTTTCACAGAATATTTAAAACTTTGATCGCTACAACAGCAAATATATGACAGTTTAAGATTAAAGGGTGTTCCAAACAAACAACGAAACATGCTGAAATTCTGATGTGATATAAAGACAATTATAAAGGGTGATTTTTTAAGATCTTTCAGATTTGATTTTGATTTGATTTGATTTAAAAAAAAACATATAATTTAAAGAAATTTATGAAATCTTTAGATACAACGATCTATATAATTCAATGTTTAAAGATGATTTTATATAAATGTTGACCGCGGCTATGCCTCAAATGGTTGGTCTAATTTTGGCATACCCTTGTCCCTATAGATATGAGCCTAAACATAGCCCTACACGCCAAGAAAAGATATGGTTGTAGAATGGTTGAGGAAACAATATTATGTTCTCAGAAACAAATGTGTGGTTGATAAAAAAAAAGTTATTGTTACTTTAAACATTAATTTTGTTACGATAAGCAAAGTAATGTTTGAATTTATTAATTACATTATTATATTCATAAAAAAGTATGATATGGTTAGAGTTGACCTATATAGCTTTTTTTTTAATTTATGACTGCAACATTATTTTTGATATTATTAAAAAATAATATAATCTAAATAACAATATAATGTTATCATTTAAGAAATCTATCATTCAACATATTGTCATAATTATATTTTAATTTGAAATTTATTTGCTGGTGGTTCAGCTTGGTCTATATGCATTTCATTGTTGCCGTAACAAATCATCAGTAGACTTCAACCACACATTTTGAATAGTCACAAACCTCTTATCTTATGCACAGACTTTCAAGAACTATTTGAGAATTCACAAATATTAATATTTTTGAAAATCACAAAAGAAAAAACAAGCATAGTAGGCTTAGAAACTAATACAAAATCCAGCAAATAATCTATATTCGATATGAATCTATTTTATTTTTCTACACCTTTATACAATTAGAAATCCATTATCCAAAAACATACAATTTTAAATATTTAAAAAAAATATTTTTCAGAAAGATCTGCTGTCAGTTCAGTGTTTCGTTTATAAGCTATCGGTAGTACACGCGTGGTGTTAAATAAATAAATAAAGTACAACCATGAGGGGTAGATCAATAAAAATATATATACATACATATATATATATATATATATATATATATATATGTATATATATATAAACAGACGTGTCTGTATTTCGTGTATACACAAACTTGCAAATATTTTTATGCATACATTTTATTTCAACAATATTAATTTCTTTTTATTTCGGATTTAACGCACAGCTGTTTTAAATAAAATATCTACCAATAAATATATGATTAAAAAACAAAATATTATTATTATATTAAATAATACTGTTGTCATATTTAACAATATTATTATAGTTTAAGAACATGATATGGTGAGTCTCAATTATATTTGAGTCACATCTAACAATAGTGTTGTCATATTTACAATAATAAGATTAGGTGTAACAAGGCTCATGGTTTTTGTTGATAATGTTATTATTAACTCAGATTATAATATTATTAAAAGTTTGCTTTCCTATTGACAATAATATGATTTAACTACCAGTCGTTAAGCAGCTCTGGGTCGGGGAACATCTCTCGCGTCATCGTAATTATTTCTTAAGTGCGGTCAGGCTTGTGTGTGTTGTTTGGCCTTCGAGAGTTTTTCGTCTCGCTCGCACTGGTTGACTGATCTGCCACGGATAACCGTATAATCTTGCGGTTTTTTGTGGAATTTCTTTAACAACCACGTTGCCTACTTCCTATGTGAAGGCATAGGTTGTGTACAGTCAGTCACAAAACCTTATAAAATACTGTTAATACCATCTTGGGCATATGGTCTACGTTACTCCGCCCATATTTGTGCAACACCATATTATGCAAATTTACTTTGCATTAATATGTTTAATAAATAAATAAATAAATAAATGATTTAACTACAACCATATAATTCAATGATAGTATGTTGCTATTTGATTATGGTTACATTAACCATAGTTTTTCTTTGCGTGTACAAAAAATAGTTTAAGGAGGTTAAATCCGCATGATCAACTGTGCTTAAACGTAAAATAAACTGCCCATCGAACTCGTCCCTCAAGTGGGCCTTTATAACGCGTGCTGTGTGGCATGTGGCATCGTTCTGCTGAAACCACATGTTAACCATTTTGAGCAAAGAAAATATGTAATAATCCCACGGTAGTGCTGAAAACGTCACCAAATAAATAATTCACGGTCATCAACAACACTGGAGGATACAGCTTGATATCTGCCTTTGTCTAAACTCTACGTATGCGAGTGGATGGTTTAATGACCAATAATTTAAATTTTGGTGGGAAATTTAGATACAAGATTCCAAATAGCTGCCTTCGAAGGTTGCCCAACCTGACCATCAAAATGGAAGAAGTGCACAATGCACTTTCTTTCCCAAAAATGAAAAATAAGCATTAAATAAAAAAATCTTTACCACCACTAAATTAAATAAATTTGCCAAGAACGAAAAAAACGTTTAAAAATTAAAAAACGTCAAAAAACCGGAAAAAAAATCCCAAAACCTAAAAAGATCGTCAAAATTAAAAAAAGTTTAGAAGTTTAAGCTTTTGTAAAAGAAATGTCTACATCAGATAAGATATTCGATTATATATGTAGGCTTAAGTTGGAACAATATTATATATATAGTGTCCGTACAGGCTCCTTCGTGTACGAGTCAAAGTCATTTTTACTGAGTGTCTCAAAGAAAGGTATTCCCAATAACTCAAGTTACATAACATTTGAAATCCAGTCACAAATTCCAATTTCCAGTGTTGAATTACAGTTGAAATACAGTTGAATTCAATAGCGAATCCAGCAAAATTAACCACTGAATTACATTCGAACCTTTATAGTGTAATTCCATCCTTGAATAACAGTGTAATTCAAGTTAAACCGAACCTGTTTTTATACTTGAAGTCAAGCATGGAATTGCAGTGAAAATCAATAATTGAATTGAAGTGCATTTCAAGCTGCAGAAACGGGGCTTTTAAAATAGAAAGCAAAATGCAATTCCTTTGTTTTCCAATAATAATATTCTGGACATCTGCCTTCGCTATTGTTTTCACAATATTACACATCTTTGTTTTTTTAAATTCACTTTTTTATTTATGTGTTTTTGAAATTTTCACCACATATTCAGTTTTGATAATAAATAAGTTACGTATCTGACAAGGTTTGAACATATTTGTATGTTCTTTGATTTTTTATTTAAAAATATTTTCAAACTTGAAAATTACTATGTATGTATTGTGTGTATGTGTGTGTGTATGTGTGTGTATTCCTTTGCGCCACTGTACAAACCGAGCGGCGGATTTTGATGATTGTTACATCAATCGATTTGTCTTAATGCTGGAAGTAGTCAAAACTTAATATGGCGGCCAACAGACGCCATTTTGTAAATACGAAAAAAATAAATAGAAGTCGGCAATATATATCAAAATGGGTATCATTCGACAGGTATTTTAAATCATCTTAAGGTTTGCATAAAGATTTTTCATTTCGATTGACTATTTAGGATATTTAAAGTTGGTCGCACTCCGGTTGCTTGATTTTCTAAATCACTACTCGTGATTTAAATACTTAATGACTCCTTGTTCATACATATATTTTTGCTTCACAAGAGGCTTACTAAACAAACAAAATTTCTGTAATAAGCCCTTTAAAAAGCAAAATTATATCTTATGAATAAAGTAAGTAAGAGCTTAATTTTTTAAATAGAAACTAGAGCTAAAAATATATTTATGTTATGTTTATGCATAACAAGTAGTAAGTCCAAACAAACAAGCGATACGGAGGCGTTACTTAAAAAGCTTTTATAGTACATTTATCTAGCTTACTTTATGCTTCGCAGCACTTTTTTATTTTTAATTTCATTATTGCAATGAAGCATTACTAAATCCTAAGATAAACATTTTGTTTATATTTACACTTCAATATTAGGTCAGCTCGAGTACTCCTCCAGCAAAACCAAATAATCGATAAATATTTAGTATTTTTGCTAGAAAATTAATAACGAATATTTGTATAAATTCATATTCATATAATTCATTCGTATAAAGGCTGCATCATAGATTTTTAATTAATTACACCGATGGTGACACTTTTTTACTTTATATATTTTATATATTTTTTCACAAATTATGAAAACATATTTAGATTTAACTAAAACTCATTATGATTTAATACTACCAAACTTCTTTTTTTGCATACATTTTGATTCAAGATAATTATTAAGCATAAAAAATTTTAAATGGAACATTTGTGCAATTTAAACATACATAATGGGTGTTTTTTATTGAGGTATAGAACTTTAAGTTGGCATCACTTTTTTAACTGGCTGCGATTTTGTCAGCTGTCAAGTGATTAATATTTAGTTTGGTTTGCCATTTCATCATGAACAGGATGACAAAAGAACAACGCTTGCAAATCGTGCAAATTTATTTCGAAAATAATGGTTCAGTTCGCGAAGTTTACCACAAACCTCGTCCATTTTATGGTCGACATAATCGTCCATCACAGCAATTAATTCGGTTAACCTTGGATCGTTTTCGCACTACGTTTACTCTATGTGACGTCGAACAGTGCGAACCGAAGAAACAATTGCCGCTGTAGAGCAAAGTGTTGAAGAGGACACGAATGAATCGATTCGCCACCGGAGACCGGTATAGAGCCATGATAACCGACTATTTTGTTCCCGAATTGGATGGCATGAATGTGGATGAGTTGTGGTTCCAACAAGACGGCGCTGCATGCCACACAGCGCACGTCACAATCGATTTATTGAAGGAAACATTCGATGAGTGCATAATTTCGCGGAATGGACCTGTCAATTGGCCACCAAGATCGTGTGATTTGACACCATTGGATTATTTTCTTTGGGGATATGTGAAGTCGCTCGTCTACGCCAACAAACCAGACACGTTAGGGGACTTGGAAGCCAACATTCGTAGCGTTATTGCCAACATACGGCCCCATGTGCTCGAAAAAGTGGTTGAAAATTGGACCTGTAGAATTGGCTTTATTCGAGCCAGCCGCGGCGGCCACATGCCCGAAATCATATTTAAACATTAATGGCATAAAATTATCCTTCCAATAAAGCTAAATTGATGGACATTAAAACGATTTTCAATTCGAAGTTCTATACCTCTAAAAAAACACCCTGTACATATATGAACCAAAATAATGCTTAGTAAGCTTAAGAATTGTGAATATAAGGAAACTATAAGTTTTATATCTTTCATCTTTAGCTCATCAACAAATCTGAAATGTTCAAAACTCTATTGAGATATAAACATAATATATGTACTAAAGACCTGCACAAGACCTCATACAATAACTTTTAAGCCATGAGGGATTTTTCAAATGTTTTACTACAGCAAAATGTTCTAAAACAAACACTAAACGACAATGTTGGCAATACATTTGTTTAACTTATTGCAGGTATAGGAGTAAATAAGAAAATATAAAATTCAAAATTTGTGATGCTTGTGCTTCTTCCTACTCATGGGCGCGTACACAAACGTCATGCATGTACATACATATATACCCATGTACATAAGTTGGTTGTATGCTCTTTTTATTTTTCTGCCCACATACAAACGCACACATGCATTAACATTAGTTGTGTGCGATTGCTTTAAAAAAAAAACTCCCTTAAACCATGGATGTCCATGCATCAGTATTGGTGAGAGAATTTGAAGTACAGTGGAATGAAAAAGTGGCACAAATATTTTAATTAAAATTTAATCACAAGCATTTGTTTGGTTCTAAAATTTCGTTATCCCTAATCATATTGATATAAAAAGTCTAATAACAACTCTTAACAATTGAAAAGTATTTTCCTAATTCTAATATTTATATTTTCCACTATATTTGAAAAAATATCAAAACAGCCGCTGCGTGGTTGTCTCATGTACGACTAAACTAAAGAGCATAAAGTAAAATGAGGTGTGGCTTCTAAACAATTGTTTGGTGAAATGGACAGCCATGCCTTAAACACATACGGCCGTATGCATAATCAAAAAATAGCATGAAGTTAGCATAAGTGACAAAACTGAATTAAGTGTTTGTTGACGAGTTCCTCTATAAAATTTTATATTAAAAATCGCCACATAATGTAGTTTTAACACACGATTACATCCTTACATAATTTTTAATGTAAGATTGTGTGGCAAAACACGGTCAGACCATATCCAATTTTGCCACTTTTGCTAACTTCATGCCAATTTTTGATTATACATAAGGCTGACAATAGCTTACACTCACATCTTACAAACACACACTCAAATGCACAATATGAAAAATAACAAGCATACACGCATCAACACTATTTTTTTGACTGTTTGATATGAAGAAGAAGTTCTTGGCGACATGACTTGTTAACACTCACGTACACGTACACCTATACTTCCATCCCGCTTCGCTTATAATACGACAGCATTTATTATTGGGTTAGTATAATATTTTACATTTTAAGATTGTTTACAAAGGTCTCTAATATGTACATATTTCGTTTTAACAAAAAAGATATTTACTCGATTTTATGTAGTATGATTCGCATCATACAACAAAGCACCCGATGATTGCCTTTTGGCAATCACTAAGAGCTTGTAATCACTCCAACATCGCGCTGTCCATTTACTCCTTCGTTATTTTATGTTAACGAAGGTATTTCTTATGTAAACAAAAGAATTTCAGTATAACACAGCATTGGTCAGTAAAAATTTCTCACGTGCTTGAACAAACCTATTATTATTTTCCTTGAACAAATTTATGTGAAAATAAAATTGTGATAAAAATATATTGGTAGATATATAATGTAAGAAGGTTAACAAATTTTTTTTATTTTGCTATGTTCTAGTGCGTGAGCTTTTTTGTTCAATAATGCATTCGTAGTAACATAAATAAAAGACACGTAATCTTTTCAAGATTTTCATGAAAAAAAAGTTAAAATTATAACTTCTGTTAAACAAAATTTATGGAACTTGTGCTAACATTTGTCCGAAAAAAAACGAAGTCACTAAATACTAATGCTAAACATTTTGATATAGATACCTGCTTTCTAATAAAAAAAAATCTCTGGATTAAAGACCGTTATAAGATGTATAATATATGTTGTATATGTATTATGTTTAATTAATAAACACTAGTTTGTTTAATATAATAAGAAAATTTTAGTTTTCCAGCCCTGGAATCATCCTAGTTTATTTTCCAGATTTTCTATGTGGCACAAATTGTGAAATATCAGTTCAAGGACGACGACTCCAGCACTTCTGGGGCTTCGGAATATCGATTACACATACAGACATGCGGACAGACAACTATTGCCTATTCATTACAACCCAGTGCCTCGTTTCTGTAAGGAATGTGAAAACTTTTCGAGTCGAAAAACTTGTTATTATCCTGTGAAACACAGGGTGTATAAGAAAAAAAACTATATTTGTATCTTGATACTTTATTCAAGTTAGTATATGAATGTCACTGTATTAAATAGGAAAAAAATTTAACTGTTTAATTTTTCTCGATGCGTGAAATTCTCACAAGTTACAGAAAAGAGGCACAGAATATAAAAACTGTATGGTGTTTGAGAAAGAATATTATAGAAATTTAATATGGATTGAAGAATCGACCTACATATGCCCTTAACATATTTCGTTTCGTGTACAATAAACTTATTCTAAATTTTAGATTTTTTTCATAAGATTTAAGCACGTCTTTGTTTGCTTGTTCCTGTCTTAAGGGTTTAGTTAAACTTTAGATAAAAAGGTGCAAAAGTATTCTCTTTAGAGCATATTTAAATATGTAAGAAATATAATTATACTCCATAAATAAGTTTATACTTGGGTAATCTTTAAAAGTAAACAAAAACCATAACAACAACAAAGTTCAAGGGATTTTTCTTTAATATATTTCCAACATTTTAATATTCGCTACAATCTATAAGATATTTTGCATTACACAATAAAATATTTTCTAACAAGATTTGTGTTTTAAATTTACGGCTTAATATTTATAAGTTCGAAATAATTTTACATTAAAACAATTTGTTTGTTTAACAACATCAACCAGCAGAAATGTTACTAATTAAAATTTTACAAACGTGTTGTCTTATCTATGTTTATGTTTTATTAAATTTTAAACTTATTTATTTCCCTCTTGACTAATTTAGTCTAACAAGTTGTGTTTTGTAACAACATGAGTAACAAAATCAACATGATGAAGAAAAATTAATTTATTAAAACAAAGGATAGAAGACATGAAACCCATTTTAAACAATTTTAAACATTTTGGAATACTGAAAAAAAAATTATCTTTAATTATGGAAATATTTCATTCGTATTATCTTAAACACTAAAAACATAGCCATAGGGATAGCTATTGATAACAAGCAAAATAAGTAGAATATGAATAGCAGCAGAAAGAAATAAATTATTTTACAAAATAACAAAAAAAAAAAAGAAATAGGCAAACAGATTGCCAATAACATGGACGACTAATTGAAACAATTAGGCTTAAATGATAATCACTGTTTGTCATATTTTTTCATAAATGAAATATAATTTTTGCTCTACTGCTATTTGTCGGTTGCTAGAACTTATGATGGTAGTTTTTGTTGCACATATGTTCTACACACGCACATATTTTTCATTTGACAAGGCTACTAATGACCATCAATTAGTTACACATAGATAAGACAAGCAGACACATAAATACATGTCGCTCATTTAATCTAACAATGTCATATCTCAAAAAAACTAACTCGCCAGAAAACGAGTTTAAGGTTTTTCAAGAAAATTTTATTTTTCTCTCAACAGCTGAGTAAGCAAGATATTTATATGAAATGTTTGCACAATATTAGGAACGATATGAGAATTAATTCGGCATCATTAACTCAAGAAACTAATTTTTTGAGTTATCACGCTCTTTCAGTAAATGAGCGATATGTACATCTGTATATGCACACTCACATAGTAAACATGGAAAAAACATAAATTAGTAAATTATACTCTGATTAATTTGCATAAAATTTATGAAATGTATCAATTGTTTTTAAGGCAAAACAGCCCTAAAATTAAAGTTAGACATATGCATATATATGCACAAATGTATACATACAACATAAATTTATTGACAGATATTCATATATATACATACGCCTAAAATATCAAAGAAAAAATTTTTGATGCTATACTATATTATGGTTCTACATATTGAAAAACGGACTTTGTATTGAAAAATATACTTATTATTGCAATAGGTACTTTTTATTGAATGCGGTACTTTTTATATAAACAGGTACTTTTTATAGCAAAATTTAATTTTTATGCAAAAATGTAAATTTTATTGAGAAAGGCACTTATTATAAAAAAATATACTTTTTATTGAAAAAAGTACTTTTCAAAAAAGTACTTTTTATTGAAAAATTAGCTTTATATTGCAAATGTATTTTTTACTGTAAAAGGTCCTTTATATTGAAATATTTACTTTTTTAAAATGGGAAAAACAGAAAATAGTGATACTTATAAATGTGTTTACCAAAGGTAAATCAATTGTATACACAACAATCGTTTCTCATATTCCATTTCATTCTAAATTTAAGTTAAATAGCTGATGTTAATAAGAATCTCTATGCAAGTAGATATACTAGGGTGCTGATGAAGTGCGTGGCTGCACAGAAAAGTATCGGTATTTCTCCCACTTTTAAGTCTAAGTTTAATTTTTCTTCTCTTCTTTAGAAACTCACATTAATTAATAAAAAATATTTCATTCAATAATAATTGAAATTACTGAACTTGAGCCTAACTATGCATTATTTCTGACTAAAATTCACTAAAGTTCAATTAAAGAATTTAAAAATTTCTCATATTTACTTTTTAGTAATAAAGATACTTTTTATTGAAAAATTTACTTGTTAGTGATAAAGATACTTTTATTGGAAAAGGTACTTTGTATTGAAAAATCTTTGTTTTATTAAAAAGAATACTTTTTATTGAAAAAATTACTTTGTATTGAAAAAGGTAATTTTGATTGAAAAAGGTACTTTTTATTTAAAAGTAAGTAAGTAGTATTTTTATTACAAAATCAACCTTTTAATTCAAAAAGGTACTTTTTATTGAACAAGGCACTTTTTGTTGAAATATGTAATTTTAAAGAAAAATTTACTTTTTATTGAAAAAAATTAATTTTATTTCAAAATGTACTTTATTTTAAATAATATACTTTTTATTGAAAAAAGATACTTCTTATTAAAAATCGTAGTTCTTATTATAAAATGTACTTTGCATTGAAAAAATTTGGTTTTTATTGAAAAAAAGTAATTTTTATTCAAAAAGATATTTTTATTGGAAAAAGGTACTTATTATTAAAAAATTTACTTTGTTTTGAAAAAGGTTTATTTATCGAACAAGGCACTTTTTATTGAACACTGTACTTTTAACTAAAAAAGGTACTTTTTATCGCAAAATATATGTTGTATTGTAAAAGGTACTTTTTATTGAAAAATGTAGTTTTTATTGAAAACTATACCTTTAATTGAAAAGTACACTTTTTATTGAACTAGGTATCTATATACAAAAAAGCACTTCCTGTTGAAAATATACTTTCTAACAAAATAATATATGATATTTTTATAAAAAGGTGCTTTTTATTTGTAAATATCGCTTTCATTCCAGAAGGTATAGTTTTATTAAAAAAGATAGATAAAAGCATGTGTTTTTATTCAAAAGGTATTGTTTAAAAAAAGAAACTGTCTGTGAAAAATTTATTTTTATGAATAATTACTTTTTATTAAAATCTTTTTTTAATATGGTTTTTGATATGCTTTTTATTAATAAGAAGCATATTATTAAAAAGTTAACTATTAATAAAAGGTACTTCTGATTAAAAAATTGACTTTGAATTCAAAAAAGATACTTTTAACGCACTTTTTATTAAAACCTTACTTTTTATTTAAAAGTTACTTATTATTAAAAAGGTACTTTTTATTAAAAGTATGCTTTTATTAAAAAGGACCTTTTCATTCGAGGAAGTTACGAAAATGGGTTAGAATAGTTAGATCTCGTCTGAAGACTTTTCTATGAAGAAAGCTTCATTGAAAGAAGTCGAAGAAAAATAATTAAAAGTGCACAGTAGGCGACTTCGTTAAAAAATTAAAATAATTCTTCAGTTTCTAAACGAGCCGTTCGATTGCAGTTTTATGAAAAAATATTCTTAACAATGTTTTTGCTACTTTTTAAATTTTGTACCATTTCATGCCATTCTTAGGCTCTTCATAAAATATTTCTTTAAGTCCTTACTTTTTCAACATTGTTTTAAATAAGCAACAAAATTTTAAAAAGAAACAATTAAGTTTTTTTTTTGAGAAAATGAAATAGTGTTCCTATATATATGATCAGTAGTGTGTAAGCTGAAAGTCTTTTAAATTAGCACTATCGCCACATGAAAAAACTATGTAGGTGTAAAATTTAAACTGAGTTTAAGAAAAAAAGAATTGTGTATTATAAGACAAAATAAATAGAATGATCTGAAAAGACAAGATTTAATGACAAAAGCAAGTGCATTTGATGTATGGAAGCATAATTTGTGAGTTATGCATTTCAGATTTAATGACAATTGAATATTCAATTAATTTAATTGCTGCTCTCTTGCCGATCTTACTAATATTAGTTGCAAATGTAATACTTAAAAAATTTAAAAATAATTTTTTTCTTAAGATAAAATCTCAATATTTATGCATTAAGCAGCAATTAAATTTATATTATTTTCTTATTTTTCAATTACCTAACCATGTATTTATATGCCTTTAAAATACGTCTTCTTTTTTGTTCTTCAGATTTAACGTTTAAAGCTGACAAAGCTATTTAAAAATTTCATACACATACAAATGCAAAATATACAAAACTAATTTCCATTATTTCTTTTTTTGTTTTTTGCTTCTGTGAAGTTATTATAGGAACAGTTGAATATAATCAAGGCAAAAAGACAGTGGCGTGCAAGAAAAAACTTTTCTAGCTTTAAAATTTCACAAGTTGTTTTTAAAACTTTAATACTTGAAAAATCTGTTAAAATACTAAAAGAAAAAAATAAATTCTTTGAATTAAATAAATCAAGGCCAGCAGGTTCAAATGCTACTCAAAAGGTTGTAAATTTTACTGAAATTACATAAATTAGCTCTTCTTGCTTTTATATCTTAACATAGCTAGTTCGCTGAAAGAAAATTCCTTTTTAATTTTGTACCTTTTAAATTCGTTTTATAAAGCTGTCTCGTAAAACCAGACACAAAAATAATGCTTGAGATAAAGATTATTCTTAAAATATTTTAGCATAAATTTAAAACAAAAACCCCTTAATAAAAAACCGAAAAGAAAACACACAACTCAAACTTTATTAGAATTGCAAATATATAGTAGTAGAGAAAATTCACCATCAGTACTCAATGGCTCACGTTTTTATTATTTTTTTGGAATTTAATTTTTAGTGCAGACACGAATTGAACATTCAAAATATTAAAATGGATATTTCTTGCAGCTAAAAAAAAACTAAAAAAAACTACAAGCAGAATACTAAATAAAATTCCTAAAATCACAAAACAGAAAATGTTTAAGAGGTATTTTGTATATATTTGAAAAAAAAATATTTCCCTGCAAAGTACAGAGTTCATTAAAAAATCATGTTGTGTATGATTTGGGCATAAGTTGCCATTTGCTTTTGCTTTTATATTTTATTCTGTTCCGCATTGTTAGAATTGTTTTTCATCCATGGCATAGAACACTGAAAATGTAACAAAAACAAGCAGGGAATATAAAAATAATGATGGTGAAAAAAATCGTTCAAATATATCTGCATATTTGTACATATTTAAATTCTACATGCAAAAAAAAAAGAAAATCCTTCATCATTGGCCTGAAGATCGATGTGTTGTGTGATGGTGATGATGATGACGATGATGATGAAGATTATTATTGAGGAGATTACCATGATGATGTTGGCAATATTCATTTACATAAAGTTTTTTTTTATAACTTTTTTCCTGAATGTTCCCTGCTGCGCTATACTCACCCAGCATTATTTTTAGTTTAGGGGCTAAAACTTACAGTAGGGTGGTATTTACTGCTGCAATTAAGTAAGATATTTTTAATAATTAAAAAGATCATATTTATAACAATTATTAAAACTTTATAAAGGGTTTATAAAACAGATTTTCATGTAAACATTTTTTTATTAAGCCTTTATAAAGAATTAATAATATTTATAAATAAGGCTTTTAAATATATGTGTCGTATCAATGAATTGTCTAGCAGCAAAATTATTAAAGATTTCCTCATGATAATTTTTTACAAGCCTTTAAAAAAATGCAATTCACTTTCTATTTTTTATCTCATATGAATTTTATGCAGTGCACTATGGTTGCCTTTAAGCCGTGGCTCTAAAATTATTTTCCGTTAATGTACTTTCCATAAATTTAATTTGCAAACATTTAATGCCCAAACATGTGATTTGTAGAACGCGGGTGGTCCCTAAAGGAAAAGTGAAAAACAATAATTTTAATATTAAAAAAGTTTTATATAAGAGAAGCTCAATATACACAAAAGTTTTTTGTAATAAATCTTATAAATCATGATATTGAAAAAATATAAAATAAATGGTTTTCATAATCGAAATGCTTTTCCTATTTCGCAATAATCATAATTGAAAAACTGTCAAGAGATTATTTTTTATTTTTCAATTAACAAAAATTATATTTTAAACTCGCTTTTGCCAGCGGCTTCGCTCGCGTTGTTCTGATATTTTGAAACCTATACTTAAAATTTATACATTTTTTGTTATTTGTTGTTCCGCTGATAATGTAAAAAAACAGATAAAATCCAACAAAAAAGGCTACAAAAAATTAAAATACAGAATAAAAATCGGTTTAAAAACTAGTTAAAAAATCCAACCCGAAACGAAAATATTCCTAACCAGCCCAAAAATATGTTTTTCGAGAAAAATTTGAACTAAATATAAAAAAACGGTTCCGAACTGGATAAAAAAATAAACTTTGTTTGACGCTGGTAATAAAGCTTTCAATTGGTGAATAAATTTTTAAGCTAACTTTCACATTTATAATATTAGTAAGAATTTAAAAGATGTATAATTTCAATTAATGTGTTCAATTGAATGACATAAAAAATTTATTTGGAAATAAAACCAAAGTTTACAATTTTTTTTGTATTGGGAATATTTTTACCAAATTCTTCGGGGGAATCAAACGGTATTTATAAGGGTCATAGTGTCATAATATTTTAAAATTTTTGTATGAAAGAAAAAACAAAAGTGAAGATTATATTATATTAAAATAGTTTGAAATATTAGGTTTGTTCATTTACTTACACGAATTTGTTACGATTGCTAATGGAAAGCGTTCATTAATTCAAAAATTTTGCAAGGAGAGAGCGTCAAAAGAGAGAAAAATATTGAGAGACATACAAATTCTTACAAATTATTGCTGATAAAATTTTTACTTGCAAGAATTATCTTACCGACTGTTTTGGATGTTTTGTTTTCAAATTAATTATTTCAAAAATATCTGAAAAAGGAAATCGGAAAAAATGCGTATTTCGTTGTTAAAAAACAGACATACGGTATGTTCATATGTAAAAAGAAAGCATATTTTCTTAATTTATTAATTCATTTATTAAATTCAGTTTTATTTTCATATCTGATCAGAGATGGAAATCGGGGTTTTGTACTTATTAATAGAATATAATTAAAACTTGATGAAAAATTCATAAAAATAGTAAATAATACATGAAAGTAAAGTATTTCATATTAAATGTCGAATTTTATATAAAATATTACCTGACAAGATTATACAAAATACGTTATAAAAAGTACAAATGTATTTATCATGATTTCCATCCATGGTTCTGATATGAATAAAATATCGTTGCAAGTTTTTACAAGTAAAGCGTTTATTAACTTTTTCGTATCTGGGAGAGTAATTGCGCTCTCATTGCAAGTTTCTGCTAAGAAAGTAAATGAACACACCTATTATGGCCTTCAATTTACTATTGCAGTAAAATATTTTTATTAGTAACTAACTGAACCCTGCTCGCCTTCCTACGTCACCAACTAAAATAAATTTGAAGGAAAGGCATTTCGGAAATATTCAATTCATATTGAGTCATTATAATTATTTTAATAAAATTAATTTAAATCAAAAATTATTCGAAAAACACTCTCAAATATACAAATACATATAATATTGTCTGTTAAATATTAGCCAAACATAAATTTCATAATTTACATTAATTAATATGTTACCCATAACTCGAAACGTCATGAATCGTTCGCCGTTTTCGTTTCAATTCAAATCAGCATGAACTGTCACAGCAATATATGAAATTCATTGGAATGACAGTGGCGCCATCTGTCAAAAATTGGTCATACCAACTTATAAATCTTCGAAATATCATCAGACGATCCAATGCATAGTTTACGATTTTATAAAGGACATACAGACAAATATTCAGTTTTATATAAAAGAAAGTTGAAATTGAAATTGAAATTGGAATTTCTTATAAAGTAACAAAGCTTGCTCTTGTTAGCGTTTAACTATTACTTATCCAGTTCATCAGAAAATATTTGCCTTGAAATTTCTTCGAACAACTACAATTGAAACAAATGGGAAGTCTAAACGATGTAATATTTGAGAAAAGAACTACACAAGCACACATTTATTTAAATACTCAACAGAATACTTAATATGATGCATAAGCAAAACCGGTGTGGCTATCAATCAAATGTGACGTGGAATAATGGAAAATCATGCTTAATCAAAGCACACCACTTCAGTATAAACAAACATCACTCTTTTTATTTTTTCTTTTACAAAAATTAATTAATCTAATTAAACCAACGCATCAAAAGAAACATTTATTTATTTATTCAGCAGATATACATATACAATTTGATTGTATTTCTTAGAAATAAATCAACTAAGCCAACAAAATACTAACTAATATATATTTTAAATCAATTCAGATCATGCTTAACTTAATCAATCAAAATAATTTATTTATTGCTGCAATAACAACGAAATATGTAATCATTAGAAGACTTTTAAACAAATTCCAATAAAAGCCAATAGTACTCGAGATTTTGTGATCCATTGACATGTTTTCGGACTTACAACATCACTTTGTAATAGGAATATATAAATTTTATGCATATACAATGCAATACCTTAATATAGAAAGGCCCTAACTTATTTTTTTTTTTTTGTAATCGAAATGTTTGCATTTTTTTGTTACATTAGATGTTCCTCTATCGCAATATCCGAAGAACTGGATTTCCAAAAAAAAATCATGAATTAGGGCCTTTCTGTATTAAAGCAATGACATGTATATATGTAATAATGTGTGTGCATTGTAAGATAAAAATTATTAATAGGTAGATTTTTTACAAATTTCGTTTTTAAACGTTTTCAATTTGTATGAAAAATAACGAAAATTCGTTTCAAAACGAAAAAATCATTTGTATTTACATAATCAAAAAGAATCAAAAGTAATTAAAAAATAATCCGACTACTTTCAAAAATTACTTTTAATCATTAATAAATAATCAAAAAGAATTAAAAGTAATCGAATTTTTGTTCATCACTTTTGATTCTTTTGGATTATTGTTTTCATTTTCAAGTAATTTAGATTACTTTGCCATTATTACTAATCGTAATCAATTAGGAATCGTGCGAAACTGGATATCATCGAAATTTAACCATTACTTCACCTTTCAAAAAAATACAATCCAATAAGTATTCAGTACGATTAATAATCATAACTTAACAGCTATGCTTACCACACACCTTAAGCTCAAAAATAGACACATTAAAAATTAATATTTTATTTAAAGTGGTTCTGCTTTACCGATTTTAATAAAACTTAACTGAGCTCTTGAAACACAAAACCTTGCGGAGGGGCACCTATTAAAATTTAATTTTAGATCCCATAAATTTATTTCGAAAATGTTTTATCAGATCTTTGCATTGAAGTCGTCTTTCTCTTGGCAGAACTATTTAAGAAAGTGATAGTGAAGAGTGTGCAGATGGTGTATTAATAAGTTATTACAGTTTTACAGCATGGTTGCAGCGCCTCTGGTGTTCAGTAGTCATACTAATCAATCATACATCCATTTCATTAGATCTTTTAATTCGCCCACTATTCATTGCTAAAGATATCTTCAGAGAAGGGACTGATGATATGTATTAACATAAACACTAATGCACATCAGCAAAATGTATATGGTGTTGCTTTTACTGAGTCTAGTCAGTGTTGGAAGTAGGGCTCGCGAAGACTGTCATTTGAATAACTCTTTAACTTCTTGTTGGCTAACAGTTAAAGTTTTATTTTTTTTTACTTTACTAAATAGAATATTAAAGTTTCTATGACGCTGCCTTTTTTCCTAAAGACTTGGGAAAATTTCTTATAAACTCAAGAAATAAAATAATACACAGAAAAAAGTGTTCACCAATTAATATTTTCAATTAAGAATTTAGTTGTATTAATTAAGTTTTTAATTGTATTAATTAATTTTACTGGAAAAACTTAATTGATATTATTTAATTGTTTATATGTGAAAATTTAATTATTTTTTTAATTGATACTACAAATATTTTAATTAATATTACAAAATCATTCATATTACTTTTTTGTGTGTACAACAGTAGCTTAAATACATAAATAAATTGTTGTAAAACATATTTCTTTGTTAAAATAAAGTTGCCTTAAATAGATTTTTGTACTTTCACATTAAAAGAAAATTACAATTCCAAGCCTTAAATATAAAGTGACATATCAGCAGACCTGATAATAACATATTTTTGTATTAATTGCTTTAGTTAGTTTTATCAATTGCATTGGTTGTTGCAATTTAATTTACCAAAACTTCAAAAATTTGCCAAATAACTTTTCCTTCCTATGCAATATTTTTGTGCTGTCATTTAAAATGCGTACGAATTTCTCTACCCAAATTTTGAAGACCATGTTGCTCTATAGAAAACAATCAAAAGTTTCAAAAATTTTCACTTCCTTTTATTAAGTTGAATTTTGTTCTCTTAGTCCTAATTTACACTAAGCAAGTCTTATTGCTAAGCTGATTAATTTGCTGGAAAGAGAGACGAGGGGAACAGAACTTTTTCTTTCCCCCTCGTCTCTCTCTCTTGCTCACCTAACAAACTACTCAGCTTAGCAATAAGACTTGCATAGTGTAAATTAAGACTTAGGAAACTTATCATTAACAGAAAGCAAATTATTTAAGTATCTTTTAGTGCAAAATTTTACATTTCGACATGCTACGTTGCATTTTATTAAGTTTGTCTAGAGATATCTTAACTGATGAATTCCAATATTATTATTATCATAACAACCCTACTGCAAAATACACACGTACACAAACAATCCGACAAAAACACACACACATATGCAAGCTTATGAGCAACTTATGGTGAATTGGTATGTTTGCATATTAATGCATTAATGAATATAGCGAGAAGAGAATTAATGAGAAAGCATTAACGACAGTGTTGTCAACTTGGTGCGTTTCGCACCATTTTGGGTGCTTTTTGAAATTTTTTGTGCGAAAAATTACTAAGTTGGCGCGTGGTGCGCTTTTTTACAAATTTTGCTGCGTTTTTAAATTGTTGGTGGCACCAACGCAAATTAAACACGACAGTGGATTAAAACGGGGAAATTCTTGTTGTGAAACTTTTACCAACTTCCTGATAGCGTTAATTACCATATGAATAGTAATGATGTTTACAAAACCTCACAATTTGAAATTAAATGTTTTTTATGACCCTATGATAACAATAATGACTGAAAATATTAGCTTTATTAATTTGGAATAATTAATTTTTGATCTCTTTTTAAATTAATGTACATAAATGTACATATATTTTTTTTACAAATTAATGTGTGTGCCCTTTATTATGAAACTTGTATACGTCATATATTTCTTTGCTCGAGATATTTATTAGGTTACATAAAAACAAATCCAAAAACATTTTTTTACTATCCGACAGTTTAATTTAGAGTTGTACTAGCCTCGATTAACATAAATTTATTGTTTTTAAATATATTCACTAGCTATTTCGAATCAAAAATGCGTACGACTCAGACAAGTTTTAGCCACGCACTTCATCAGCACCTAGGCAATAATTGTATACACAAATAACAATTATTTCTCAAATTCCGTTTCATTAAAAATTTAACGTAAATAGCTGATGTTAATAACAATATCTACCCAAGTAGATACACTAGAGTGCTGATGAAGTGCGTGGCTGCACAGAAAAATAGAAAAAATTTAGAAACTCACATTAATTAATAAAAAATATTTCATTCAATAAGAATTTAAGTATCTGAACTTAAGCCTGAATAAGAAATTATTTCTGATTGAAACTCACTATAGTTCAATTAATCTAAAAAAGTGTCTTATTTAAAAAATATAATATTTTACTTACTATGCAATATTATTAATTCAATAAACATTTTAAAATAAAAAAAGAAATTCTAAGCTTGGTGCGTTTTTTTTTTTGTAAATGGCGCGCTTTTTCCTCCATTTTGTTGCGTTTTGAAATTTCAAAGTTGACAACTCTGATTACAGACCCACTGACACGTGCACACACACACATATGAAAACTATACACACACACATGCATATGAAAACTATCCTTGTGCAGTAACTTTAATTTACAAATGTATACAAAATCTATATTAATGGTTTCATTGAGATATCTAAGTACAAACTAACAAACTGCATGCTACGAGCCATAAGAGTGGCAAAATTGAATAGATAGTTGGAAAATAATCATTCAAAAATACTCACACACACACATATACCTCCAGCATATGATTGTGTGTAAATAGCAAACAGTTTCTATAGGCGTAGTGCATAATGAAGGTATGTATGTATGTACATATGTAGGGAAGGCTGTGTGCTCTTGATTGTATGTATTAAATATGCTTCATATTGCCATCTTTTCCACTAACGTGGCAAAATAAAATTAAAAAATATAGTACACAGAATATAAAAAAAATGTGTGTATGCATGTTTGTTAGCATGACTACATAACGATGTAGAACATCTTGCAATTCTTGCATTGCCAATATACATATGTACAAACGTTTATTCAATCCAAGTACGGCTGTTCGGTATTAACACACAAAAGCACACTCTCCCCGTTCTTGTTAGATATAGTTAGACAAACATAAGAGATGTTTAGAAAGTTTAGTTTTATTCTCAATGGAACATGCTCTTGTATACCGATAAAGTTGCATATTCAGCAACTAATGGATGTTAAATTTATACCAGCCAAACAGGGGAAAAAACTCTGCAACAATATTTTTATTTCCGTTTCCTATAGCTTGCCAAGCCACAGCACCGGTATTTACTACCCGTCCCCCCACCCCTTTCCCACCAAACAACTGAATACACTTATGCACACACATATTCAGTTGGTACGTTAAATGAGTTAAGTTGATAGTTTGATATGCCTGATACGATACATTTGTGCAGCTGCTCGTTTGCTTGTATGCGAACTTTATTTTTTTTTTTTTTGGATTTTTGCATTTCCTTTGGTTCTTAGAACATTCCATTTGTTAAATCATCCAACCATTCATTCATTTGGTTATTTGTTTAGGGGAGCGTTAAGACTAATAGCGCTTATTATTAAATTGAAATTTTCATCAATAATTGGTAATTTGCAACAAACTTTATGCATACACACACACACACACACACTTTCATATACACACATACAAGTTTGAGCAGTAGGTATACGTGGTGTTGCGCAAAAAATAAAAATTTTTTAAATAGTTTCCTTAATTTTGTTCGCTCTAATAGCAGGGATTTAAGTATTTTTAGCTTTAAGAGAATTATTTTTCTCGAACTGCTTTCGACACTGTATTAATGCTACAATTTGTTGTGCATACAAATGTTGCAGGCAAATTGCATGTGGAATAAATAAATGAAAATTTCTTACATTTTTATTGTTGCCATTTGTCGATTAGTTGTTTGATAATGCTTAAGTTTTGTGGACTATATAAACGTGTTGCCAGGAATAAAAGGACACAAAATTATAAATATGCATTAGGGCGGATCAATTTGTATGGAGGCAAAAAATCGCTAAAATTACAAGCAAAATCGTACTTCAAGGATCAAAATAAGAAACTTTGCCGAAGTAACCATACCTCTAAAATGTATTTTGATGTCCCGACTTTTGATCCGAAGGGTTAAATTTTGAAAAATCTCACTTTGACCCATTTAGAGTTCCTAAATCGAGTCAAAATGCATGACCGACTCCCACTAATTTTGAAGGGCCGACCCACCTATGCCAGTGGCACACCCCCTGTAACCACCCCTGAGGGGTTCTCCATATAAATATTTGTGATTTGTTTAAATTTAATTTAATTTTTGTTTAAGTAAAGTATATTTTTTGTTTGCATAGAAAATATTAAAACCAATTAAAAGTTTAATTGGGTATTTTAATTGAAAATGTCGCATACATAAAACCAAAAGCTATATTAAATTTTAATAATTATTTACCATTTTATAGTATTCTGAGTTAAGCTCTGTTGATAGCACTTTCTTGATTAAGAAGTAAACTCAATTAAAACAAACGTATATTCTATTAAAATTGTAATGAAAAATATAATTTTCTCTAATCAATTCAACAATAATTTTTTCTGTGTGATAGAATACTTTTGAATTTATTTCTTTTTTTTTTTAATTTCCGTTTTAATTGGCGGAATCTGCATAAAAAAACACTAACTTTAAAAATTTCATCACTAACTTAGGAAATTCCATCATCAAAAAATCTCCCAATTTTTACAACTTTAGGCTAAACCTGGCATTCCTCTTCTATTTAATGGCAAGTAAAAATAGAATGAATATTATTTTGCGCACATTTAATTAGTTTTCGTGAAACAATTAACAAGTTTTGGCACGATTTTCACACGGGACCTGTGCTGCAGTTTTATATGCAGTAAATATTTAAAAAAAAAATTGTGCTTGTTCTCTTTCTCCTTCTTTAAGGTTTTAGATTTTATATTAATACGATAACTTGTTAAAAGGAGAAATTTAAGCTCAACATAAGATATAAATACTTATGCATATTAAAATTAAAAAGAAATGGGAATAATTATAATAGGAAGAAAATATTATAAAAAATGCAGAGAAAGGAAAAAAAGGTTAAAAATTTATAAAGAGAAAATTATTTTGAGTGTTTTTATATAAGCTCAAAATTAAATAATATGATTGACTTAGATGTATGTATTAAATTTTTTATAACATAAATGTTATACATACCTTACAGAAAACTTGGTGACAATTGATCTAAACGTACTCGCTCCTTAATTTGAGAAAATGCGTTTGTTAGCAAAAGTACCGGAAAAGTGTATGGTGAAAAAAAGACATATTGTAAATGGTTAAATATTCACCATTTTCATGATGTATTGTGTTGATCATGAGCCAATCAAATTTCGACTCGGTGCAGTATTGTAGTAAATGGCACTGAATATGTTCGATGTAGTTGAATACATAGACCTTCCAAATAGTGTAAATGTTAATTGCTCCCTGCAATGTGACTCCCGTAACTATACTGAGATATTAACCTAAACTTAACATACTTTTGAAATATGAGTGGCCTTGTGGTTGAGTGGGTAGTATGCAAGCCTGTCATGCGCGAGGTTGTCGGTTCGAATCTCAAAAAATTTTCTGATTAAAAATAATTTATAATTGCATTAGTAACAATAAAAAATATATAAGTTTTCATTGTTACAGTTAAATGTAGGGATGACATTTATATATAATTTATATTATTCTACACCGAATAGGCCCCTTTGGGATAGTTCAGTGACAAGTAACAAGCTGCATATAAAGTATCAATTAACCCCATCCTAGGCCATCCCCATGTAAAAGTGACTGGTCCGCTTCATAGGAAGTGGTAGAACTTGGGGACCGGTCACGTGACTAACATTGTTTGTGTCAGTTCGATTTCCTGCAGGGTATTTACAACTTTCTTGTAACGACATAACTTTCATAATTCCTAAAAGTAGGCACTACTTTTGAGATTTGCAGACAGTTGTTGATAATTATCATTATGATTATAATCAAGGTATGTAAATCCCACTTGACCTGAGATTCTATAAAAACGAAAGCTCACTAAAGCGAAGAAATTTCGGAACAAAGTTTTTACATATTTGTTCGCTAATCAAAGAAAATGTTCGCTTCGAGCTTCTCTCGATAGTTTTTCGAATGTGTGACGGTAGCCGAGTGGATGTGTGGTAGACTGTTAGTCTAGAGTTAACAAGTTCGAAGTATGACAGCACTTTAAGTTAAAAAATAAAATATCAACTCATACCTCAATAATTGAACGGAAAAAAATTTGTCACGAAAGCCTACACTCAAAAAAAATTAACTAAAACTTTGGAAAATTTTCTAAATTTGAATAAAAAAAGTTGTCGTATGGCGCCAAAGCTGCTTTTTACTTGAAATATTTACTAAATTTCTAGTTCAATAATGAACTAGTTTATAGTAGTTATATTTTCATATTTAAGTAAAATTTTCCTAAAATTAAGTAAAATTTTCCTAAAATTAAGTAAAATTTACCCATAAAATTCGGAGCTTTGCAAAAAATTATTTTCGTCTTTGATCTCAAATTATATAGTAAATTATATAGTAATTATATATGTAGTAAATTATATAGTAAATTTTCCAATTTTTTTGTCTTTAATTCTGGTACTTATTTCTATTTTTAATTAAATTCTATACCAAATGATATGTCATTTATTATATTTTCATATTATATTCTTAATAAATTCCTCGAGAGAAGACAAGTATGTAACCAGCAACCTTCCGATTGATAGGCAAACACTCTAACCAATTGCCTAACAAGGCAGCCTGAATAAGAATTGAAATTATTGAGTTTTATAATTTTATTTTATTTACAAAAAAATAAATTTCAAGTTCAAATATTCCTCGAAAATATGAAAAATTTACTTAGAGTTTTTGCTAAATGTAAATTAATAATAATTTATTAATTATAATTCAAAGAAAAAATGCTTAAAACTGGCAAATATTTTCCTTAAATTTAGTACAACTTTTTACATTTTTCAAGTAAGTCAAATTTCATGAACTTATCAGGAGTAATTAATTTCATAAAGTTTATTTTTTGTTTTAAGACGAAATTTACTAGTTCTTAATATAAAATTTTCTTCATTTTATAACCTTTTCCTACTCTGAGTAATTATTTCCTTTAAGTCAGTAAACATTTCCTGAAATGTGAGAAATTTATTGTGTATTTTTATGAACTATTTTTGGGGATATGAACTTTTTATTTTTTACTCATATTAAGAAATTTTTACTAGATTTTTTTAAAAATTTACTTAAACTTAAAGAAAATTACTTAAACTTAGACATTTTTTTACTTAAATTTAGGAAAAAAATTTCTTAATAATAGTACATGTCTTTTTTTTTGAGTGTAGTGGATGTTTGTTAGTCTGTTAGAATGGTGGTACCGTAAGTTAAGGTATTAAAAAATATCTCAAATAAGTAAGTTAAAATAAATAAATAAAAGAATAATATTAGGTATGTTTTATTCGAAACATATACCTACTTAATAAGTTTATACACACTTAAATTTGTTCTGAATATTTATATTAAGTTCGAATAAAACATACCTATTACTGTTTTACTTTTTCTGCTCCCGTTTTGGGATATCGAAATTAGTGCGATATTCTTTCACTATTGATATTGCTGGCGAAACTTCGAGAGCGAATGTTTTTTGAGACAAAACTTAGCAACAGGTGAACTTTTTTCGACTTATTTTTGAGTGTCACTGTAGATTGTTTTACACCATAAATGTTCTAGATAGTACATCGCCAGAAAACGAGTTTAAAGTTTTCAATTTACACACAACTTAATGGAGAAAGAAAATTTTATTTTTCTCTAAAGGACTATAATAAATATTTATATATAAATAATGGCTAATAAGAAATTTAACCTTCTTAAAAATTTCTTCAATTATAAAATTATTTTCAAGTGATCACATTAAATACTTATTAGTTTTTTTTTATTTTTTGTTTTATAAATGTTTTATAAATTTTCCATATTAGACGTGCATTTTATCTTACTTTGTGCAGTTTTTTTAATATTCCTCGCACAGATATCAACTTCAAGCGTTTGCCAGTTTAATGGATGAGAAAAAAAGACAAACATTTGAACAACAATTTTATTGTCTTCACACAAAACAGCAACAACTACGTACACTTAAAAATGTTGAAAATGTTTTGCGAGTTCATGTTCTTTATATGAGATTCTTATTTAGCTGTTTTTATTATTTTTTTGTTTTTTCTAATTTTTTATTTTGTTTTTGGTGCATGCAGCAACTTAAAGCCCCAGCAACAAGAACAGCAGCAGGATTGCTGTAGTCAAAAGTTATGTTTATATTGTGTACAAAAGTTGTTTCAAAATAGATAATGTGTTCGTGCAGATATAAAAATTGTATGTGTTGCATAGAATTATGCCTGCGGTTTTATTTATTTATTTTAATAAAGTTAGTCTCCGATGTGTTGCGTTTGCATTTGTTTTTTATAGTTTATACGAGTGTGTATAAATTTTATATATAGCCTTGCATTTACGAACATACATACACACATACATACATATTTACATGCTGGTAGATGTTATTTTTTATTTTTTATTTAATGCTCTTGTGTTAGAAATTTTAGTGTTTGTATATGTTGTGTTTTGGATGCTATACATTCGGCATTACTAATTTTCCTATAATACTCCAGTCATGTATATCTAAATGTATATTTTTATTCATTTTAATGGGTTAAGACTGTAGTAAATATATTTACGCGGCGCACAGTGGGGAAATTCAAAAATTAAATGGAAATAAGTCAACAGTTTCTAAACATCTAGTTTGTTTGTTTTTTTTATTAAACTTAACACAATCATGCAAAAGGAAAAGTAGAGAACTTAATTAAAACTGTTATTACCATAAAAAAATACTAGTTTTATGCTCGCAAAGTCTACTTTGTTCTGATTAGGAATATACACTATTGATTTTAAAACTCATATGGAGAGATAATTGCTTCTTTACTAGCTCTCAATGTCACGTACAGCTTTTGCGTAACATGCTCTCTTATCTACTTCTCGTATTCCATGTCATAAAAAATTCATGATAAAAAGCTGATATAAGCAACCAGAGAGCATAAAGTGTTTTCTAACATTAGCTTATTAACATGAATTTCTAATGAAATGGAATATGTGCGTGGTGGCACAGAAAAATGCGGTATTTTTTTTATTTATTAACAAAGTATTTCGTTCTATAATTAGAATTAAAAAAATACTAAACTTTAGCCCGATTAAGAAATTATTTCTTAAATAAAAATGCATTACCCAATAAGCAATTTTGTTGTAAATCAAGTATAAAAAAATTGTTATGCAAGTCTAACATTTAATTTTCAAGGATTGAATGATGTTATTTTCATGAATAACAACCTATGTCATATAATTCTCTTTTCATGCTTGCAATGTCAAATTGCTATGTTTTAAGTGTTAAAAAATTTTTAACACTTAAAACATTTTATTTCAAACTATTTTTAAATCTTAAAAGCACATGAAAACAAGCTTGAATTAAATTTATTTTCAAGTTAAATGTTAACTTTTTGAATTTTAATTTTTATTGCGTATTGGGTATTTGGTTAATAAATAATTATTATTTTTTTAAATGAAAATAAAAATACCATTAAATTCAAATTAAATTATTTGCTATAAATATTTTTTTCAATACAAAGAATTATCCCTAATGTTCAATAGCAAATTAAATGCTAGTTTTTAACATAAAAAATAAACTTTACTTGTCAGTTAACTATAGTTTAAACCTGAAATTTTTTTTTCAAATAAAGATTACCTAGTTAATAATCTAGGTTAAACCAAGCAACATTGCTCATTTAAACTTTAGTTAGAACTATCACAAATATATAAATAATAAATATATGAAATAAATATAACGCAATGGAAAAAAATAGTTTTATTATAAAGTTAAATAAATAAATACATATATTCATTAGCCGATGGCCTTGGCAGCCAGGGCTATCAATATACATATGTATATATATTAATGTTATATTTTTTATAATATTAATATCAAGTAAAATAAAAAAATAAAAATTAAAGAATATAAAAATTTTACATTCATACATAAATAAAATGGATGGTTTTATGACGACGAAGATTATAGTGATTATGAAACCAGAAGAGCTGGTATAGGCCAACTGTGAGAAAAATAAAAACACGTTCAAATCATTTTTATATGTATAATAAAATGGATTTCTTGCAAGGATTTCGTTTAACAAGTTGGTCTGTGTATGATGATCTCAGAATTAATTGGAAAGAAAGTTTTTTTCTTTGGATTTAAAATTTTATAACTTTCTTTGTTATATTTTTGGAGCGACACTATCTTTTAAGTCCATAATATTTTTTTAATAAATTTGAAGAATTGCCTCAACTTTTTTTATAAGTTACCCTAAATACCTAAATATTTTCAAGAATGCCACATCTATATGGAAAACAAAGTATGACATTTCTAGCTAAGTTGACAACTGTTAATTCATCAATCAAAAACAGCACGGGTGGTTAACCACCGTTTAAATTTGTTTCTTGGTTAATTCAAACGTATGTTAAATTAAGTTTAACTAGTTAGTAGGAAACTAGCCCTAAATGTTATTTTCTTGTGGACGCTTTTCCAAAGTCTCCTTGGAAATAAAAACAGCAAACCGAGTATTTAATTTGCAATTGATAATCACTTTCAATTCATAATCACTTTTTTCAAGATGAAAAATTTTTAATTTTTTGTCCATTATAACTTTTTTTCAATTTTTTGTTTTTCTAAAAACAATATTTTGTTTCAGTACCAAATCCTTTTGTATAAACTCTCTTCGAAAAAAGCAACACCCTGTTAGACTTTTTGTTTTTTTCAACTTAAATACTAAAGTCACGAGCCTGAAATGTCAAGCTCCTTTTGTGCCGAAAAATAAGAACAAACACTTTGCCAATGTCTTGAATTTCAAATGTATCGAAATGGTTTTTATTTTTTTTTATTAGTCAAGAAATTATTTAATGTCAAATTTGGCTTAGAAGTACTACTGGCATTAGTATTACCAACAAAAAAAGCAAACGTCGAAAAAGCAACATTAAGCGTTAAGTTGCACAAAAGGAAAAATTCTCAAATGTGAACACATTTATACGCATACAAGCATTCTGGCATTGAGGACATATGTGTGTACATATCGTTACTTTAATATAGAAAGGCCGTAATTCATTATTTTTTTCTTAAATCGAGTTTTTATATACTTTGTGTTAGGGTTTTTAAATTAAAACACAAAACATTTCTTTACAAAATATTAAAAATTAAGTTTAATTTAATTGAATTTTCAAAACAAGAATGAATAAACAAAAATGAAAATTGTATGACATGAATGAAAATAATTCAATGCCAACATGATTATAAATAATTATTATTGATGAAGTTGATTTATTTGCAAGTGTCTCCAACACTTCGATAGAAGAACATCTAATGCATCGAAAAATTAAAATATCTCGATTTCAAAAAAATTATGAGTTAGAGCATTTTTTTTTTATTAAGGTAACGATATGTATATACATATGGATATGTGTGTATGTAGTGTATTTGTTAGAAAAAAAAGAGGAATGTAAATATTTATAAAAAATTTCATTTTAAGTATAAAAGAGATTGTTTTTTTTATACATTTTCTCACATTGCATTAAATTCGAAAGAGAAAACATTAAAGTTTGTCAGCTTCAATATGGAATTTTGCTATTTTTATTTTTTCTCAATGTCTTTGAGTTAAGAAATTTCTTTCACTATTAGTATCTGTCACTATGACATTTAAAGACACGGAGACAGGCACACTTTGTTTTTCAAATGGTTTTTCTTTTTCTTTTTCCATATTGTATTTGTTTTGCTGGTATTATTTTTAAGCACCAAAAGTAGGTTAAATTTATTATTTATCTTTAAGTCGAATGCCTGGTGTTTTTTTTTTTTGCTTATGGTAGAAAACGTGCTTTATAAAAGCAGTTTTATTGATTTTGAAAACATATATATGTATATTAAGTAATGATCAACAAAAAATATTTTATTTTAAGAAAATACTTCTGGAAAGAAAAGTTATCTCTATTTGAAATGAAATGTAATAAAAGTAATTTATTATCAGAAAACTAAATATGTTCAAGGTAGTATATTTATCGAAGAATTTATGACAAAATGTGGATTGTTCTGTTTGTTATTGCTAATTATTTCCAAATATTCCATCTAAATTATTTTTCTTAAACTACTTAAAGATTTTCTTAATTAAAGAGTTTCTTAAGTACGACGTGCGTTTCTGCTTAAGAAACTCAGCCAAAAGATTTTTAAAATACGCTAAACAGAAAAAAGAAACGTTCTGCAATAAAATTTTAGTTGATTATTTGAAAAAAAAAGCAAAAATCAATCTAAACTGTAATTGATTCAATTAAATTTTTGTTCAAAAATTAAATTTAATTAAAAGTTTAATTGACTAAAAGAAATTATTTATTTATTTATTTATTATTTAATATTTATATATTGTTTTTTTAATTAAAAGTGTAAGAAAATAAAAAAACATGTTAATTATTGAGTTCTTGTTTCAACTTTGTTATTTGTTGAGCTTTTCATTTGTTAGAAAAACTCTAGTTCTTTTAAGAAGTTTTTGGGTAAAGGTTTCCAGATGATCTGCTTTATCAAAAGTGAATTGCGCATAGGATACAGCTAAACCTCACAATAATCAATTTCAATATATTTTTAATAAAAAAAATATATTCTACTGAATGGGTAAAGTAATAATTTAATAATTGTTTAACTTAAATTATAACAATTCCAAAAAACTAACTAACTAATCTTGATAATAAAAGCTTCGAAAAATCGTCGGGTCTTTATTGGTTTGCTGCAGACATAATGTATTTTGTGCCGCAAACCAATAATACTTTTGATTAGCACTAACGTAAGACGAGACCCCGAGAGAGCCCAAAGTAGAAAAAAAAGTTTACAAATTTTTTTCAAACCAGTAACTTTTGCATTAATTCTGTGAAGCACTTTAGTAAAGCAAAAAAAAAATCATGGCCCATCTCGAAAAAAAAAATTCCTTAATCATGCGCAACAGCAAGTGATTCTGTAGCATTGACTCTCTCACACAAAAACGCTTCTGGGAAGCAGTAATTTTTTGCTGGGTATGTAGTAGGGATTCCAATCCCAAAATCGCGATCCCGAATATCCCAAATTTTTTAATCACGGGATTTTCGGGATTAGTTCAATCCCGAAATTGTTGCTAAGTTTTGTTTGTTTAATAAAAATAAATTCATCATGACTTTCCCCCATTTGAAGATAGTAACCGTAGCAATACAATATTGATATTTTATATTTGTTTCATCCCGGTAATAGTGTAAATGAAGATGTGTTTCCAAACTATGTTTTTTCTATTTTCCTCTATTAATTAAAGCAAAAATAATAAAATTCATATTCTTTAACAAAATTGTAATAAAATATTTAAGCCATAGATTTTTTTAAATAATAAAATTACGTGCTTATTATCCTAAAATCAAATATGAAAACTACTTTATATATTTTCACTAGTTAAGAATATTTAAAATTTAATAAATTTTCTAATTTTTTAATTAAGTTATTTGTATAGAACGCATCTTCAACCACTTCTTTTTTAAATTTTAAGTGGAAAGGTACATATGCCCAAAACAGGTATTTCTGCATTATATGAGTAATTTTGTGTATAACTGTTTATAATTACTTTTGTTCACTTTTTTGGCTGGGCAATGCCATTAAAAGTTGTACAATTTTTCACAATTTATATTGATAATCTTGCACTTACTGAGACGCTGAAAATTTTGCATCAATTGTGCAAAATAATTTTTTATGTGTTTGTTATGATAATTTTTTTTTAAATTTTGCAATTTTGCTTTTCCACAATAGCGCAGCTTTTGTCGTGAGTACTTACTTGGCTTTTTTATGAATAATAAATATTTATCCCCAAATATATACATATGATAATCATATTTGACTAGTAGTATGAAATAATTATATAAGAATTGAAATTTATTTGCTGCTCGTTTAGCATGTCTTTATACGTATTTCATTGGCGCTTGAATCAAATCATCAGTAGACTTCAACCACAAATTTTGAACAGTCACAAACCTCTTACTTTATGCACAGACTTTCAAAAACTAAATGAGAATTCATAAAATAATAATATTTTTGAAAATCACAAAGACAAAATAAGCTTAGCAGACAAAATCCCTGAATGTCAAAAAATTTCGGGATCCCAAAAAATTCTGAGATCCCGCGATTTTTTTTTTTGCAATTCCGAATTTTGGGATCGTAAGAATCACTCATGATTGGCATCCATAGATTGTACTGACCGTACGGAACTCATTTTATGGGAGTCAAAGTTGCACTTAACTAATTATATTTTCTTTTGAATCAGAAATAATTTCTTAATCGGGCTTAAGTTCAGTAATTTCCATTGTTATTGCATGAAATATTTTTATTAATTAATGTAAGTTTCTAATGAAGAGAACAAAGATTAAACTAGACTTTTTCGATATTTTTCTATTTTGCCCGAAGTTATATCACTCTACCAAAGTATATTTAACTTTTCTTCTCTATCATTTACGATTGGTTGGTTCCAATTAATCACTGTTGAAATTTTTTGTTACTGGCTAAGCGTATCTTTATGCATTTAATTGATGCTTTGCCAAATCATCAGTAGACTTCAACCATATTTTAATTTCTCTTTTTTTTCAATTTAAAATTATGTATTAAATAAAATCATTGAAATCATTTAGAATATTCAATAAACAAATTAATTATAATTTTTAAAAGAGTCACTTAAAAATAGTAATAAAAAAAGCACTGTGAGTCCGATAACAGGGGTGATGTGTAAACATCTAGTAATGACATTTTTTTTTTAATATTGGCTTGTGGTAACTAAAATAAGATATATAAATTTTTGACTCTACTGTATTTAAAAATCTATGGAAAATTGCATCTATAGTAGCGGAATTATTAGTTGTGGGCGTTTGTGAAGAATTGTTCATGTGCAAGTGAAAAACTTCAAATAAAAATTTTGATAAAGCTAGCCAGTGTGGGTTTGCAAAATTTTTATTAAAATCTCCACCCATAATAATTGGCATGAGATGAAGATTGTTACCCAATTGTCGTGCACCAGCTTAAGTGTAAGGCAACAGTACGTAGTGAAGATGTGTTATAATATAATAGTATAAATTCCTTATAAAGACTGCTTATATATCTTTTAACTAAATATTTAACAATTAAAACACTCTTTTATTTAAAAGTTTTTATTTATTTTATATTTTTTCAATTTTTAAACAAAATTATCCCCACTGGCAACACTATTACACTTCACAAGCAATTTCTATTAAAATTAACATTACTCCTGAAGGTATGCTTTTAAATTCGGTTGAGTGTATTTCTATGCAGCTGTTAAGTTTCTCTGTACTACTTGTTCGTATGATTACACTAATACATTCATGCAAAGCTCACACCGATTTGATAACGCTTTACGATCTTACTCAAAATTTGTGATTGTATTGTGAAAAAGATTTTTACACCCTAGATTATAGATGTTTACACATCAAAAAATATGTATATGTATAAATAAAATTTATGTCATATAAAATTAATAGGCTGCCGTACTTATGAAATTATTTTTTTGCATGTACAACTAATAAAACGTTTTTTGTTGTATCTTCTTTGTGCATTTGCAATAGTTTTAGTTAAATTTTTCTTTTCCTCTCAAAAAAATATGCAATAAAACCTTCCCTTTTGCTCAATCAAAATCAAACGCTGATTTCTCTCCAAGAAAAATTTTTTTAGCTATTTTTGTTTGGATATTAACAGGAAACAATAATCAGTATTTCATTGCATTTTATTGAAAGTTTCTACGCTTTCAGCTGCTGGCAGGAAATATCAAATATTTTGCCCTTTTGGTAGACTGTCTGATGATTGTTTTCATTCAGCTGACTTATTCTGTGATATGACTGACGGCTTTATTCAAACAATATTTTGTTGCTGATGAAAAATTCCTTCTACAATGTTTAGATTCTATTATTTGACAAATTTTCCCTTTGGTAACGTCCAAACTTTGCTATTGTACTAAACTATGTATTGTGCTGCATATATTAGTTTGTAAATTTGTTTCGGCATTAATTAAGCTTCTATTGTGTAATAAAATCTCATTAGTCCATGTTAACAACAATAACAAAAATATGCAATAATGTACAATTACAAGTCAATAGTTCAAAAAGTTCAATAAAGGCAGCAAACAAAATAAACATATCAAAAAACAAAAGGCAAAAGTAGGTTAATAGCAATTTCGTTGCCACACGAATTAAAAAAATTGTATCCTTAATTATTGTCTTTGTTTTTAATTTTTTATATGAAAGCAAGCAAAACATCTTTGCTACCTTTTTTACAAAAAAAAATTTATTTAAAAGTCAACTTAAATTTCTAGCTTCCGCTTGTAAAAGCATACAAAAAAAGATGTTAAGAGAGAATTAAAGCAAAAATTGTTGTTATTAGAAAATTAAAAAAAAAAAATGCAGAAAAAACAACAGATGGGAAGGATAAGCAAGGATCATGAATAAAAAGGACCAGTAAAATTTGTTACTGACATTTTTTTTCTCAATGACAAAGCGCTGACAGCTTCTCTACAAAGCTAACGAACGCATTTTTAAATACTTTTTACAGGAAGTTTAAGGACTTTTTTCTTTTTTTTAATTTAGAATACCTTCATCTACAGATTTTATCTTATCTGCATAATTAAAAAACGTTAAAAGAAAATACATAATAATGCGAGTACAAAGAAGTTCTGTTTAAAAAAACAAAAATGATGCGAACCACAAGATGCATCGCAGATGGGGCACCAGGTCTCAGATGTTTTAGTTTAATTGCGAAAAAAAATCCCAACATTAAGTTTGCAATAAAACTGTTCTAATTTTTTATTAAATAATTGCTTGATTATACACTGTTTTTTTCACTAATTAATATTTTTAATTAATAATTTAATTTTTTCAATTAAATTTGTAATTGCCTTAATTAATTCGAAAGGAAAAACTTAATTGATATTATGCTTTGAGTTGAAAATTTATTTAATTTTTTTAATTGATATTACAAAAGTTTTTTCCAGTGTAACGAAATTCCAGAGATCTACAAATTTTTCTCGTCGCAGGCGAAGTGAGCACATTTGAGGTTAGGAAGTAAATTGTCTGTCAAATGATAAAATGAAAAAAAAAACTAAACTGTTATCGTTTGAAATTCATTCAGTAAGAAGTTCGGAACGCTACACTCTTCAGCAAATTGTTTTCATTGTGAAATTTGTGAATTTCAGTTTGAAAGACCGGGTTTACGTAAACAAACCAGAAACAGCTGACACTCTGAAAGATGAAATTCCGCACAGCATTGACGAGATAAGCGAAGCTGTGTTACAAAATGTGGTTCAAAACTTTGTGAAAAGAGCGGACGTCTGCCGACGTAACAGAGATGGACATTTACCCGACATCATATTCCATTATTAATTTCTATATTTCTATTGGTATCAATAGACCTGAATCTGTCAAAAAAAGTGTTTTTAAGCCAATTTACTTCCAATCCTTAAATTTTTCCAATCCTTTATTTTTCACAATTCACAGAAAGCAACAAAACGTAAATAAATAAAATAAATTATACAAATATTTATTGCACATAGCCTTTATTTTATTTTACATCTTTAATAAATTTTTTTTTTGTTAAACTATTTCTATATGCGTTTCATTACTGCTTCACGGTAATCGTCAGTAGACTTTTACCAAAAAAAAATTTGAGATCAGCCTTAGAAAAAAAATTCATATGTTTATAGTCAGACTCTTTGTACGTTATTGAGAATCATAATATGGAATCATAATAAGTTTAAAGGCGTCCAACAAAAATCTTTACAAAACAAGTATTCTTATTCGATTTTACATCATCATTTACTGAAGAGTTCAACGAACAGGAACGAAGTATAAAATAAGTTTCTTAGCAAAAAAAAAAACAGCGAAATTTCCGATAAAAGTTATTATTTTAGTTAATTTTTAGTTATTATCGTTCGAACTTCATTTGTTTCTATGTTTATGATATGAACAGGCTAAAGTTGGTATCGCTTTTTTAAGCCAAATTACATTTCATAATTAATAATGAACAAATAACACTAAATTTAGTTGTAAATCAGTTGATGTAGATTTCTGCTTTATATATTTACGTAAGCCCACATCAACTGATACCACACACAGTGCGCCAAACACAAAAGGACGCTGATAATGAGGGCGTAGTGGCCTTCTCAATTAGCGAGTTGTTCCGTTCTACACTGTGTGACAAATTTTAATGAAATCGAAATACCTGGGAAGTGTTTTTATTTTTCTGGTAGATATTGTCGAGTACAACAATAATCTGTAATTGAAATTTGGCAAACGCCTCTAAATACTTGACTTACGGTTAAAAACCCGGTTTTTCGTAGGTACTAATCAACCTCTAACTAAGTTAAATATCAACCAATTTTAAATTTATAAAAGAAGTGACTAAAACCATTCGAGTCATATATACATATATTGTTTCAATAAACTTCAGATAGTATATGTCAGAATTTTTTCACAAAACATAGTTTTTTCGGTTTTTTTCAATACTTTTCTACTTTGGACTGGTTTTTAGGCAGTATCTTTTACTGATACCCTAGTGTTTAAACCTTTATTTATAAGACATAATTATTTAGGAGTAATTCACAGGTTTGTTTTAAAACAATTCCTCGAAATTGACTGAGTTATTAAACTTTTTATTAGAAGACTTTTTGTTAAAAAAAACTACATGTATGATGTATTTCGTGTTCTATTTATACACTTTTTGTGTATGTAGACTTCGAGGGTGATGAAAGTACAAATTAATAGACATATATCAGTAAGGAGTACAAAATTTATACAACAGTGGGCGCCAATTTTTTTGTCTCAAGTAGAACAAAAAAAAGCAAATTAAATAACATAAAACAGGCATATTAAATAACATAAACGACAATGGTAAGACTGTTGAAAATTTAGAGATGGTAAATTTAAGCTTTCATTACAAAAACCTTTCAGCAAATTGAAATACGATGAATCAAAACAGTATGTGATCTGTTCCATTTGCATAAAAGTTACGTATATAAAGCAGAAATATACATCAACTGATATCACACACAGTAGACCAAACACAAACAGCTAAAATAAGTTTTATTTAGTTTTCTTAACAGCAAAAAAAAAATACAATTTCTCCAGCTCTGGAGCTTTGGTTTTTATTTTATAGTATTCTACACCAAACTTTTTTTCCAAAACATAAAGTATATGTATATAATTTATAAAGAAAATATAAAAAATATTTAATTTAAGTTACTTTTATATATGTATATGTATATGTATATCACAAAAAGTGTAAGTTTTCCCACCCTGGAATCATCCTTTTACATTTTTCTGATTTCTTATACCAATCTTCTTCTTTTAAGAATAAGAATTAAGATTTGATTAATTTATAGAGAAAAAATAAAAATTAGTTTTAGTAGGTTACTTTTATATAACAAAAAAAAAGTTAGAGTTTTCCAACTCTGGAAGCTCTTTGTAGTTTATTTTTTAAATTTTTATTTGTTTCGAATACCAGTTTTATTCGTACTGAAGTTTAAAATAAGTTTGTTTAATAAAAAAATAAATAAAAGTTAGTTTCAGCTAACTAGTTACTTTTATATGGCAAAATAAAGCCTAAGTTTTCCAGCTCTGAAACCTTCTGCTCGATTTTGCTTATTTCTGACACAAAGCCAGACAAACAGATGGACGGAGGGGCAAGGGGACATCACTTATTAGTCTTCCCTATGTATAAGGATCCAACATATATATACAGTCAAATACCGCTATAACGAACGATATAATGTCAGGCCCATTAGTTATACGGAAAAATTCGTTATATCGCAAAGATTTGTTTCAAGTATTATTGTAATTATTATTACTATTGTTGACATGATACTATACAATAAAAAGAATTATATTTTCATAAAAGCTATCAAATACAAACTGAATGAATCTTGTTTTTTTTTGTTTTTCTTTTTTTGATTTTTTATTCATCATTCCATCATTATATCCAGTACAAAATAAGGCTAGTATTTTCTATGTAAGGTTGTTAATGTAAAAAATTTGGACGTTCGCTATATCGGATTTTCGTTATACCGAGATTTGCCTGTACTTTATGGGTCGCTTATTAATATTGTGGAAATTACATTTGGAATGACAAACCTATATACATACATATGTATACCCTTTACCATTTTTTTGGCGAAGGGTATAAACTAGTTTGCCAGAAAACAAGTTTAAAGTTTTCAATTAATAAACAACTTAATGGAAAAATAAAATTTTATTTTTCTCTCGAGAATTGAATAAACAATACATTTGTATAAAATTTTTACACAGTATGAACAACAATATGGGGATTAATTCTGCATCATTAACTTGAAAATCTTATATTTGAGTTGCAACGTTAAGTTATTCTAAACTCTTGCAAATCTTTGATTTTGTTGTACTTAAATATATTGCTTTAATATTGATATATTGAATTAAAACTTAAACAAATATATAATAAGAATTTAAAAATTCACTCACCTTTTATGCACAAAAAATAACATCCAATCCAATAGTAGATTTTAGTGAGAATTCATGCGTAAATTTTTTAGTCAAGTTGTATGAATTTGTTTACACTTATTTAGTAAATTGCACATTTTTCTTTTAAAACTTTTTGCCGTTTAAATTTATTTAATTTATTTTATATACATTCACATTTATGTATGTACATATATATTTTTTTTAGTTTCTTTAATTTATTTTTAAGATTTATTTGATTGAATTTTTTGTTTAGATTTTCTTTCACAAATATTTATTTTTAAGATAAATTGTTGCACTTAATTTTAATGAAAGATAATGTGGAAACACTGCTGCTATTGGCACGCGTCAAAAGATGTACTTAATCATGATGATGTTAATTTAGTTGTATTGCTGAGGTTAATAAAGATGTTTCTTGCGAACAGCAACTGCAACAAAAATGCATTATGTTGGTTTTAAAATGCATTAAAAAGGAACCATAATAAATATTTATTGCTATTTCTGTATATGGTTTTGCAAAAATTGTATTTGAATCAAAACTTATGGCAATTTAATTTTTTTGTATAACCTGGTTATTTTAAAGATACATATATATTTTTATTTACTGCTTCATATCTGAGATACATATGCACATATGTTACTAAAAGAGCTTTTTTATTTTATTTTATAGGATTTTAGGCATACGAGTATTACACGCACATACATATATTTATTTACATATTTTTTTTCTTGCTTTGTTTCCTTTAGCACAATTAATTTACATACTGAGTTTAATTTACTTTAAAAAACAAAAAACTTTTTTAATTTCTTCCGTTTTATTTGTGTGTGTCTCTTTGTTAACTTCAGAAACAAAAACAAAAACTTTTTGTTTAAAGAGTTTCTTTGCCTTTTCTATTTAAAAGTTCTTATTTTGTTGATGTTGATGTCGACAAGACAACTTTGTTCTTAATATGGGCCAAAAAAAAAATAAACTTTTTCTCTCTAACTTTGAAGCTGTTTCGTTTAGAAATGGTACACAAACAAATACATAACTCAAATCGTTATGCCTTTTCTACTTTTTGTCTTTTTTTTAGCTTTTCAATTGGAAAACACTTTTCATATATTGGGTGTATGCATAAGTATGTATACATATATTTTTATTTTTGCTTTCTGCTTATAAACGAAAACAAAGCGATAAATAAACTAAACAAATTTACACACTTTTTTCAAACTATATGAACAAATTACACACACCCTGGCATCATCATACATACAAATGTATTTTCAATAAAAAGTAGGCTTTTCCTGCACACATACGCACGTATGAACATTGTGACAAAATGCCATTTTTGTAACCATACACTCTCTCATACACGTGGCCTTAAGCGGGAGAACAAAAAAAAAACGAGTCAACTATCAAACGACAAAACGACCAAACACTCGAACAACCGACAGACCGACCGACTAACCGTCGAAGACACCGAAACTCCGACGCACCGTTCACCGTTTACTATTACTTTTAATGGACCATGTACGACGAGTACAATTTGAGCAAGTACCATTCAAACCGCCAAAGGCTTTTCACAGATTTCCTTGTTTTCTTTTATTTGTAAGTGTGTACATATTTTTTTTTTTGCTTTTTTATGTAAAAAAAAAACTTTTCAGATGATTTCACTTTCGATTTTCCACTTAAATTTTTCACTTTCAAAACAATTTTTCTTTTTCATTTTCTGTGTCGTTTTTTTTTTTTGTTTTGTAAATTTTATTTCAATTTAGTAGCAACGACACAATTCCTTCTTATTGCTACTAAAGTTGTACTAAATTTAGTTGCTCTTATTGCAGCATTTCAATCATTTTTAAATCTGTTTACACACACGCACACTCACGTATACGCAATATTGTTTTTGGCTCGACGCTACGCGACGAAATATAATTTTTAAACGCAACGAGAAGGATTCCGTTGCAGCGTTTATATTAGTCTGATGTTGCTGAAGCGACACACGAATATCAACTGAGATAGTGAAATCTTGCAGCAGATACTTTTTGATAACAGTCGCATGTGTTGTAGTTTGTGTTGATGGCTGATGGTTGCAAAGGCAACAGCAATAGCAACAGCAGTACCAACACACCAGCAGCAACATCATGCTGAAATATTCGTCATAAGTTTTGGGACACATCGTATCCACATATTTTGTAATCGTCATAACTTCGTGTTTGAATGTTTGTGCAGGGATGATGATAATGTTTGCTGATTATTGTTGCAAACATTATGTTGCTAAGCATAAAAGTTCTTATTGCCTTTACAAAGAGAATGCGCCGAAATTAGCTGAAATAAAGAGAAAATATATAAAGAGATTTTAATGTTGGTAACTGAAACCTTTTTCGCCATTTAAGAGCAAATTTTATACACATATGTTTATATATTGTAATAAATTGTTTAAGCACGCTACAAGAAGAAAGCTTAACACTTTCAAGGGTCTGCATGGTTTATTTAGGAAATTTTAAATTTTTGCAAGATTAGATTAAGAAATATTTAACAAAAAAAAGTTCGAACAAATATTTAAAGAAAATTTTACAGCTATTGAGTAGTAGCAAAAAAGCAATGTGAGTCCGATCACACGAGAGCCGTGTAAACATCTATTTATGAAAATTGTTTTCTTAATATTGACTTATGGTAACTTAAATAAGATATATAAATTTTTGACTCTACCGTATTTAAAAATCTATGGAAAACTGCATCTATAGTAGTGGAATTTTTAAGCTGAATGAATTTTTTTTCATAAGTTCTATGAATTTCGACATTAATCCAATGAAAAAATTCATTATAATTTAACCAACATCACGCTTCGTTGGATTAATGAAACCAGTTTCGTTAAAATTATTTTAATAAAAATACGTCAAATATATTAAACACTGTCATCAGTGCAATGAAAGAATTTCATCGAAACAACGAAATAATTTCATTAAAACCACGAAATAGTTTCATTAAAAAACCAAATAATTTCCAACGAGATAATCTCCAACGAAATAATTTCATTAAAATAACGAAATAATTTCATTAAAACAATGAAATAACTTCACAAAAACCATGAAATAACTTTATTATAACAACAAAATAACTTAATTAAAACTGTATGTGTTATGCAAAACTACCGTTGACGCAAGTTTTTTGTTTACAACTGTTGAAATAAGTTTAATTTATCAGACTTTCATGACTACAATGAAGTTTTCATTGGGACAACGAATAGCTTTCGTAGCTATAATGAAATTCTAAAAATGCTGTATACACTGTTATTTTTTTTAGATTTAAGGAATTTAATCTTTAATTTAATTGTATGTACTTATCTATATATATTTAATTCAAGCAACAACTGTAAATGTTTCTTAAATAAAAAGGGGTTTCTTAATAATTTGAAAATATTGTTGTCATAAATCCAATGAAGTATTGTTACGAAACTAGAATACCAACGAAGCAATTCCAATAAAATTCTTTTACAATTTTCGTGAAATTTTCATTAGATTTGTGAAATTATAATTAGATTTGTGAAAAAAAATTTAATGAAATTGTTTCGTTGGGCTTATGAAGCAAACTTCTTTTGGTGTAGTTGTGGGGGTTTGTGGGTGGAAACCGTCAAACAAAAATTTTGATAAAGCTTACGACTGTGGGTTTGCAAAATTTTTATTAAAATCTTCATCCATAATAATTGTCATGAGATGGATATTGTTACCCCATTCTCGTGCTATAGCTTAAGTGTAAGGCAACAGTACGTAATGAAGATGTGTTACAATATAATAGTATAAATTCATTATAAAGAATGCTTATATATCTTTTAACTAAATATTTAACAATTAAAACGCTCTTTTAATTAAAATTTTTTATATATTTTATTAATTTTATATTTTTCAACTTTTTAACAAAATTATCCCCACTGGCAACACTATTACACTTCATAAGCAATTTCTATTAAAATTAACATTACTCCTCAAGGAGTAAATTCGGTTGAGTGTATTTCTATGAAGCTGTTAAGTTTCTCTGTACTTCTTGTTCGTATGATTACAGTAATACATTCATACATAGCTTACACCGATTTGATAACGCCTTGCGATCTTACTCAAAATTTGTGATTGTCTTGTGAAAAAGATGTTTACACATCAAAAACAAATACACTTTATACTTAATCAAAATCCGTGATGAGTGATTGTTTTTAAGTATGGGATAACTAACTGTGAGCGCGGTGTATCAAACAGTAACTCCTTTTTATACCTCTCACCAAAATGAAATATAAATCTTTTCCATCTAAAAAAATTCCAGTTATGGCCGTAAAAAAATCTAAAATATCCACAATGATAATCATATATTTTATTACGATAGTACAGCGCCTCTAGTACAGTGTAAACCCAACATTAATTGGAAATGTTGCTCAACATTGTTGCTGGTAGAATGCAATTTAAAGAATTTCTCCGAATGGCTATTTATGAGGGTGTAAGTATGCAAAGAGATTTTTCCATGTCATTTCAAATTTATAAAATTATTGTGTATTTCAACTTGGCATAGTTTTCAATTTTATTTTCGTTTAGTTTCCCATCAATGTTGATGGGAGTGAATGCTCCAGCCAGAGTATAAGTAAGTATATGGTCATGAGAGTGTATGGAATTATTTTCTTTCAGCATTTCTATGTTCTGTATGAGTCTTTTATGATTTTGACTTTTTGTTGTGTTTGTTTTCCTTTTTTAAGAAATGTAAGAATGGTTCTTTTTATACTTTTGACATCTTTGCGGAGAAAATTATTCTTCTTTTTTTTACTTTTCTTGGTAAAGACTTTGTGCGTAAGTAAACTAAATGTACAAGTATATACATATGTATATGTTTATGTATTTTAATGGATATGATGGCGCCATAACATCCGTTTGTGCCGGGTGTGGTAGGACAATAAATGAAGGCATAAATGTTACAGTAATGACGATGATGATAATCAGATTGTTGATGATAGTGATATTTTTTTCTTTTCTAAAGTTAAAAAAAACAAAGCCAACAAGTTTAAATTTCTTATGAAATTAGTTTTCACGTTAGTCTAATTAAAATTGTGCTTATCACTCTGTGTTAAGTGTAAGGCAGACAAAAAAATATAATATACATACATAAGGTTTTAATCAAAAGCTGATATATTCTGTTAATATTGCTTGAAAAACAGCTGGAAACAAATCATATGTTTAATACTTACTTCTTATTACTGCTAATTAAATTTAATGAAACATATGTATAACCTAAGATGCTTAAGATACGAGTACATACTCGTACTATACATCAAAAGGTCTGCGTGAGAAACACGAATCTGTTATCAGTACCCGCATGACTATAAATGTGAGTGCTTGCTTGTATTTTCTATTTGGTATGATGATACTTTAGGTTTTTAAGCACTGTTGGAAATGACTACAAATTGCTTTTTGGCTTTCCACTTTTTTAGGCATTTTGTAACAACAATATGCTTGTTTGAAAACTTTCTTTGTTTCTTTTTTTTTTTCTTTTCATAAACAGTTTGCGAAGAAAATTTTCTTATTGCTGCTATAAAAAGCATTCTAAACTGGCAACGCCAGTGAAAATTATGTAAGCATTAAGTATGGCAACTTTCTGCAGTTGCTTTAAATTTATTGAAATAATGATTATGACAGATTGACAACTGAAAAAATTTAAATAAAGCTTTAAAAAAAATAATTAAGAGATAAATTGAAAATAATTAACTGAAATCGTTTATAAAATTACATATTTCAATATCAAAAAGATGGTTGAATTATTTTGAATTATATTTCGATGAAGATATGGAATTTAAAAATGTGACATCTATTAGACGGCACCTAAAGGTTATTGCTCAAAATAATTTTCAACTAATAATTTCTTGTTTAGCTTTGGAGCCAGCTTGTGAAAAACATGAGCCCTTTCGTTTTATATTTTGTTTAGAAACAATAACTTTTAAAATTTGATTTTTGTAAGACATATCCAAAAGCTTTAGTTTTGATATAAAAAGAGCTTTTTAGATATAACAAAAAATACACACTCAAAAAATCTATTTTAATTAGAATTCATTTGAAGTTCATTTTAAATTTTGTGAACAAGAATACGAGAAGACTTGTTTAACCGAATTTGGTGTAGTTGTTTTTTGGACAAAAATATTACAGAAACAAGGGAAACGTATTTTCTTTGTACGGAAGTTGAAATTCGTTAATTCGAAGCTAAGTTAGTCCGATTATACACAAAGAAAACAGTGCCTAATAGATACCTCATAAAATAGAACAAAATTAAGAAATCTCTATGGTTCTTATTTCAATAAAGAAATCTTATTAATTTCACAGAGAAACCCTTTTTGAAAAACCAAGAAGAAATCTTGTAGTTTTTATGAGGTTATCTTATTGATTTTTTTAATAAGGTTTTCTTCTTGATTTTATGAGGTGACCTCATAAAAAAAATTATGTCTTTATTCTTTGTGCTTTGCTTATGTATTTTCATTTAAATTCTATTGCATATACTTATGTATGTATGTAGTATATGAAGGTGTTATTTATTTATACAAATATATTATATTATATTCTTAATTAACTAACTCACATACATACAAATTTATTACTTGGGAGGAGACAAGTATTGAACCAGCAACCTTATGACTAACAGACAAGAACTCTAACCAATATGCTAAGAAGTAGCCTGAATCCGCACTAAAATTATTGTACAAATATGCTTATAGAAAAACGAAAAAGATCATGAAAATAATTGACTCTATGTTTGTTTATAGATATGAAATAACAAGAAACCTAATAAAATCAAGAAGATTAATTTATTAATAAAAATTAATAAGTTGCTTTACACATAATCATATAGGAAACTAATGAAAACAATAAGGAATACCTTATTAAAAAAATCAATAAGGCAACCTAATGAAAACAATAAGGAAACCCTTTTTGAAAAAATCAATAAGGCAACCTAATAAAATAAATAAGAAATCCCTATAGTTTACAATTTATAAGAAAACCTAATAGAATCAAGAAGATTTTCTCTATGGAAATTGAGTAAAAAAAGCTGTGAACAATAAGATTTCTTCTTGATTTTATGTGAATTTCTTCTTGATAAAATTAATAAGATTTACCACATAAAAACAATAAGGAATTTCTATGAAAAAATCTTCGCTTATTTCTGCTGGGATACCCCTTAGCCTAAAAACGTTTCATAGTGAAAATCCTCGTGATTCTATTCAGCAGCTTTTCTCTGTGTAGAAACAAACATTCACATTTTCTGGTTGATTTAATTTTTTGTACGAGATCTAAATATTTCAAGAGCTATGCAATAAATTTATACGTTGTACAGCACTAACATTTTAAGTAATATTTATTTTATAAGCAAACCTTTTTGCTTTCACTGTACATATCTCTCCTTTATTACAACATAGTAATATCTCACGAAATACGATTTCAAAATTAAATATTAAAGAATAAATCATCATATCGTGTAAAAATTTTATAAAAATACTATCCTCACCTCTTTGAACAAGAAATTATTTCAATATCTTCATTGAGTTTTATCTCATTTTCTAAAAAATTTCATTTTATGAGTTATAACTATCTTACAATATGTAAATTCTTGTGGTATATTGTGGCAAGTAATGACGTATTTACTTCAACTAACAGCTTAACTACTTGTTCATATAGAAGTTCTTTTTTTTTTTCTTCTTCACTGATAATTGAAAGATGTTTAATTTAAGTATAGTTTTTCGTATACACATACAAAGAAACATGTCTGCCTTCTACATCCTCACTAAATACATACAAACACACGCAAGGTAAAACATGTAAGGATATACACTCTGCCGTCTTTCGTTTATTTTCTTACAGGCTCTTCAGTAGACCAAATAATTAGAAAGACATGGAAAATAAAACACAAGAAGAAAGTTGCAAATAACCAGCAAATAAAACAAATACACTAACAAATTTTATCCAAATAAAAACAATTGAACAAATATTTGAGACTTCCTTGGCAATGCTTTCTTACTCGTAATAGTGAACTTATAAGGAATTCAATCTTTAGAACAGCAAAGAAAATATTGTGAATACATAAATAATTTTTTCTCTTACACAAGTAACAAGGTTCAAAATCCCTTATTTGAAAGCACTCAAAACAATGTCTATAGAAAACTGTGGACTGGGTGTGAAATTAATTAACATCTCTGCTTTGTTGCCACATGAATAATAGCCATAAAAATTTTGTATAGAACCCACAAACTTAAAACAGGTGCTCTTAAAAGTTATAAAACTAGTTTGAAAATAATGATGGATGTGAAGTTTGTACAGAAAAAAAAGAAAACTCACAGAAGCTTTACTACAATGACCAGAAACAATTCTCGTATGCTATTTCAATTAAATCAGTGAATTGAGCCGCAGCTTATGCATATATGTATAAAGGTATTAATTTATGCCACATAGAGTCAAATACATGAAACTTTGCACAAACTTTAAATAACTATTTGTGCATAAGATAAGAGGTTTGTGACTTGTTGGTGTATAGAACTTGGCGAATATTATAAGCAAATAATAATTGTAAAATAATGAAAAAGTTTGGAGGAGATAAGCTACAAAAATACTAGTAATTGTTCTCCCTGTTTTACTCAAATACAGTGAGGATGATTTAAGTAAGTAAGTACAGTACATTACGTATTAAAAGGACTGTTCAAAATATTTGGTTGAAGTCTACTGATAATTTTGTAGAAGCTCTAATGAAATAAGTATATAGACTTGCTTGAACACCAGCAAATAAATTTCAATTATTTTTTGTACACTTCTGACAATATGTCAAATAATAAATTTTTTTGATAATATATATTTTTATATATATGTATGTATGTATAATAAAAAAATAAATAATAATATTTTTACATTGAATAAAATTTAAGGCATCAAAGAAAAAAGTTATTAAATAATTGTTATTATTGTTATTGTAATTGTTATTATAAGTCATAATTGTTATTTTATGTGTCAGAGAATGACAAAAATATCGTATTAAGTATTTTCAGCATTGGCCATAAGACAATTATAAATGCGTTTAAAAAAAACATACGCATTAATTTTAAATCAAAAACCTTTATCATAAGCATGAGTATAAAAATACTCAGACTATTAATCGTCTACACATGCGTATATCAAGGGATGCTTTAGTTACAACAGTCATGTAAAAATAAAACTGTAATTGTGTGTAAAAGAAAAGTTGTCTTATTCATCTCTGAAGTACACAGAAGAAATAAATATTTCGAACAAATGCAGTTTAGTGAAGGAGCTGCAAAAAAAATATAAAAAGGAGCCTGGGTAATAGTAAGCTACAAAATAAAAAAAAATAATTGTAAAAAATTTGGCAGCGGCCCATATTTTCCGACTTATTGGACTCTTAACTGAGAAGAAACTGTGTAGAATTAAAAAAAAATTAAATAATTAATCTGATAAATTTTAAAAATAAGAAAAAAAACTTTAATAAAAAAATGGCTGCTACCCATTTTTTTCGAATTATTGAACTTTAAAGTCTGGAAAGAAAATTGCCCTTAATAAAGCAGCTCCAAAGAAATCAAAATTTTTTTTAATACATATTAGTTTCTTTCCATAAAAGTTTTATAACATAAAACACATTGAATGTCGAGAAAAGCATTGATGATCATAAAATATTTTCGCCAACTACTTTTTTTCAGTACGTCGCTGTCTCGTTGACGAAACTGAAATCAATGATCTACAAACACACATAAATCATGTTTTCCAACAGACACCCAGACAACATATTTTCCATCCCATTTTATAAACACAAATGTTTGTAGTGATAAATAAATATCCCGAGTTTCATGCGTATATTTTTCTGTCCGAATAAATATCCATAGTCAGAATATAAGAATACTCAGGCTGTAAGTATGACAGAGAGTCAATGCGGTTCATACGCATGTGTCTTTTTAGCTTTAGTAGAGATGCTCTTGTTTGTTGTAATCGGTTATAGTCATAGTTGTTTGGGGGAAAATATGTGAGCACAGAAATTGTTTACGCTACAATTGAGATTATACACAGTTACTCAAATGAAGACTATTTACTTCTGAATCTTAAGATTATCTGGTATGTGTAGATGAATGCCACGCATTTCAACAACTTCTTGTTTTTAATTACGGTTGTATGCTTGCTTACAATTTTCAAAAACAATGTGTTTGAATCAATTACAGAATACACCACAGGTTTTTAAAGGATATTTTTTTGGCAATATTTTTTTCTGTGTAGAAACCTCCTCTATTGATTTTGTGGAATATTCGAATATTTAATATATTTTTTGTGTATTACTTTTTATAACAAAATTGTCTTAAAATTGTTTATTAAAGAACAAAGCGAATTCTTACCAGGTGGACTCGACAGACCAGCTAAGTATTTTCGCAAACAACATCAGATGTCACCCAATATTCTTCTGGAATTTTTTTTCAACGGAAATTTAGTAGAGTCTACTCTATATAAATATGCCAGGTCTAAAGACTTGCTGTCATATTAAAAATATAAAAGTTTTCGTATATTTCGTATATATATTTCGTATATATTAAAATTTGGAGTATAAGCAAACACTGGAATGAATTTAGCATAATTGGCAAAATTTAACAGGATTTTATACAGTTTTGCCATGAAACTTCACATTAAAAATTACGCTAAGACTTAGTAGTATATTAAAACTACGTATCGCGATCATTTTTAATGTCAAATTGTATAGAGGAACTCTTTAAGTCTAATTCAATTTCGTCACTTATGCCAGTTTTTGTTTAAACATACGGCCGTTAATCTATAACAATTAGAAAAGGGAATTTATTTTTGGTAAGCACCAAATTATTTATTGGGGATATTCACTACAAACTGGCGGTAGTTAAAGAAAAAGTACGTGCAGTAAAATATTAAATTTAATGGGGGTGACTACGTCAATTTTTTAATTGGGGATTGTGTCTATTTAAAAACTCAAGGTGTGTGTCAAGTTTCGTTTAATAAATTTTAATGGGCGTAGCCCTGCCCATTTTCTTAACTTTCAAACTATGTGATTACAAGAACCAAATGTCTTTTATAGGTTTTGCAGCAATCAAATAAGTAGAATATCATAAAATTATATTTAAAAAATTTTGGGCGTGTCCCCGCCCACTTTAATCACAATGAGAAGAAGCCTTACCTTCTCAGACAACGAAAAAAATTTTACAATCGGCCTAAATTGTACTGAGCTATGAAGATACACACCTAAAAAAAGTAAAAATTGAGACGAATTGTAAACCTCCTCCTTTTTTTGAAGCCGTTTAAAATTTATACTTTTAGACCAGAAATCAGTTAATGAAATATAGCTTCATAAGAAGATAAAAAGTTTTATTTTATATTCTTTATCTTCTCTTATTTTAATTTGATTGTTGTTGGTTAAGCATGTCTAGATTCTTGCTATGGCAACGCATCAGTAGACTTCAACCAAAATTCAAAAAGCTGAATAATATTATTTGTTTTTTTTTAATTGCAGCTCTGTAATTTTTAATAATTTATTGGCTATTTTTCTGTAAATATTGCAGCTTTAGAAGTTTTTCAGTGTCGTGGTAAAAGTAGCAGAAGCAGCAACCAATTGCATCTATACGCGACTAACCGCCAACAATCAAACTTTTGTAGGTTATTTTCCATATTTATATAAAGCTTTTGATATTTTCTACTAGTAGCTCAAACCGTCACTTGTTCTGGTCTTGAGACCAAAATTCTATATGTATCTCAAATATATATTTTTTCAAATTATGAGAAAAAAATTATCTGAAAGCTTACATCTTAATCTACTATAAGAGGAAGATTAAGGTTCCTGAATTCATAAGTTCCTGGCATTTTAAATAGAAAAATATTTATGACATATTATAATCATCTATATTTTTTATTCCTATAGAGATTGTTTTGTCTCTTTCCCAAAAAGATAAAACATTATATCAAAGTATTCTACATAAAAACTTGCCATAAAGTACACAACCATTTGAATAAATCAAGGCTTAAAATTAACTTACCATAAACCATAAATATAACAAAAGGAGTTCTGGCGACAATTTATATATTCCTCTACCAAATGGCTTCAACAGATGTTTTCATATGCACTGTATAAAAGCTAAATAAAAAAAGTGATTTTGACAAGCAAAAAAAGTCACAGTAAAATTGCTTAGGGAAATGTGTCAGCGTATAAACGCACTTTAAGTTAATGCAAAATCAAATCCAACCAACAAATGTGTTTATTTAATGTATGTATACGTTTAACTAAATATGTGAATATGTGTGAATTATAACTACCACCTTGAGGCTATATGGTCGGTTCTGGTCATATGATATCAGTGATGGTATACTAAATACATAATATATGATACCAACATACTTCATAACTTCAACATAAGTAAACTTAAGCAAAAAAAAAATCTACTTGGAATAAAGAAATAAGAATTCAAACAGAAAGATAATATACAACTATTTTAGAATTCACAAACATCAGGTTAATAAATTTTTTATTATGACTCGCAGCTGTAAAAGAATGATAAAACTACATTTTAGGTATAAAAAATAAATAATAAAAACATGAAAACCCAAAAAACTTAACCATAAACAAGTTGCGAATGAAGAGAGTTAAGCCATTAGCAACAATGTTGCCTTCGTTAAATTTGCTTCAATAAAAATACAAGGATAATAAAAAGAGACATAATGCCTGCTTATCTCTTATTTATGCTCATTTGTAAAGAGCACAGCAGATAACAACAGCATCCTTAAAGGACAACACAACCTAACCTAGTGTAACCTAAACATATTAAAAAAGCAAAGCAACAACTACAACAATTGAACAGCATAATCTAGTGCAAAAATTCATTCATGGTTTTTGTTAAGTGTGTGTTTTATTATAAATTTAAAATAAAACAAACAAAATACATGTGGGTTTAACTTGAAAGTGTTTTAAAATTCATCGAAAAATTTTATTTATTTAGGCTTTGGTTTTCATTCTATTAATTTTAATTTCAAAAGTTTAATAATTTTTATAGCGAAAATTTTTTTTTAGTGTGTCACTATCTAGGGAGAATTTCGAAAATTTAATTATTTGAAAAATCCCAGCAAAATATAATCGGGATTATGGAAGCTTTATATACTTTTCCTACTACACAAATGCTCTTTGTGGTAAGAAGTTATATATTTTATGAATATATATATATTCTAATGTGCGACAAAAAATTCTTAAGATTTCCATATAAACTTATCCTTCTAAGTCAATCAAAAGCAAATTTAAGCAGCTTCATCTAACATTTAAGAAATATATTATCTGACATACTGGCTGAAATCTACTGATTATTTGGCAAAGCACCAATGAAATGCACAAAGATATGCTTAACCATCAGCAAATAAATTTCAACTTCAACTAACAGAGGAGTTTTCAGGAAAGCTCAATTCTGAGGCACATATTATATAATTTTTTCCAACTTTTTATATGAGTTTATTCAAATTTTAAAGCAACTCAAAATTTTCTAAGGCGTAAGGTTTCAAAAACTCATATCTGATCAAATTGATTTATAATATGCAATAAAATTTATAAAAAATACAATATCATGAACTCAATTTACACAAACAGAAAATACCCCCGTTAAATCAACATGCAAGGCATGTTGATTGGAAATCATACAGGCGGTATTTAGTATTGGATGCAAATGGTCTTGCGTAAGTGTAAATGCAAAATATCGCAGCATTTCTTTGAATTATATGTATTTTTTTGTTGGAGTTGAACTGCAACGATATCTTGTATTTACACTTAGGCAAGACCATTTGCATTAAACACTGAATATCACTATTAAATTTATGAGAAATAATACGACAATGCACTTTTGCTCTCAAGTGTGTGACTTTCTTTTCTTTTCTTGTTGTTTGTTTTGATATTACTGCTGTGCAAGTAATCAAAAAAATTCGCACTACCGGCAATTCCTTCGTGCTGCGGGCTAGTAGGCAGTCTTGTAGTCAAGTAGTCGAAAGTTCGCAGGTTTTATTCTTGCCGGAATCAAATCTTGGCTTTGAAAGTAAACTACAATACAACTAGCACATACACATAACCCAAGCTAAATAATAAATAAACTTGTCTAACTACATTAATACACTAAATTCATGTTTTTTCAACTTGAAATAACTTTGATATAACATGATTCTTCGTATTATTTTAGTATTAAATTAACGTTGTTTTGATGTTTGTGTTGTGTAAAAACCCAACAAAGTTCGCATTACCGGCAAAAAACTGCGTGCTCTTGGTTAGTAGTCGGAAGGTCAGAGGTTCGATTCCTACCGATGACTCTAGTTGTTTGTGCTGACAATTCATAGTATCTTTGCAGTTTATGTTTTGATTTTTTACTATGAATATAATTTCAAATAAGTTTAATATTAAATCATCAATTAAACCATATTGAATTAAAATTAAGTTCATAATATTATTTACTTAATGCCTATCTAGAGAATATATAAAATAATTGTGGCTGCAGCGATAATCGCATTGGCTAGCATGCGGTGAGTTCAAATATATTGACAGAAGAAGCCAACTACAACACATATCACGCAAATTAAATAATTAATAAAGTTCACCTACTACATTAATAAATTAAGTTCATGTTATTTCAACTTGATATAACTTTGATCCAATATAATTTTTCATGATATTTCACTATTTAATTCATGTTGTTACAACTTGTAATAACTTTGATTCAACATGAATCTTTATTTTGATTTACAGTGCTGTAATCTTAAATAAACATAAAGGAAAGTTATATGAAAACAAAACAATTTCTTTGAAGATTACTGTGAAATTAACATTATACATATATGAAGCAAAATATCATCAAAATAATTTTAAATAAATCTTATTTATATAGATTTTAATATGAAATTTTTCTGGGTCATTAAGCTTATAATGTAAAAGGAATATTTTCAAAAGTAATTTATAACAAAAATAAGAAAATATTTATATTTATTTTGATAATTATTAATTAACAAACAACACGAAAGTTAATTTTAAATATTCTGACAAACACGTAGTAGAAGGGAACAACTAGCTGTTTTCGAAGGTCACTACAACTTCAACATCAACGTTCTTTTATGTTTGGTCTATTGTATGTGGTGTCAGCTTTATATACGCAATTTTTTATTGCAAATAGAATATGTCAAACACGTAGTATAACGGAACAACTAGCTGTTTTCGAATATCACTACAACTTCAACATCAGCGTTCTTTTGTGCACTGTGTGTGGTGTCAGTTGATGTAGATTTCCACTTTATATACACCCAGAGGAAACACGGCTTAAAATCAATAAAAACCATATTGAACTAATAAGAAACATTAACGAAAGTCTATTCATGTTGAAATTTTTTATTTCAATATGGAAAAATATTAATTTACAGTATTAATTTATTCATTTTAGTTATTTTATTATTATTACAATTTGCTTTTACCATATGTTGCCATTGTCGTTTGTTCTTTAGTTAGTAGTAGTTACTTTTGCTTTTTTCCATAAAAAATACGAGTACCAAATTTTCACGTCAATGCATGAACGAGCCTTTTATTTCCGATAAGAGCCATGATTTTTTTTTTTGTCTTAAAATATATTAAAATACTTTAAGATAATCCTATTGCCCGAAATTCGGCTGGTTATTTCCACTAAAGCTCTTCATGGGAAAAGAAAAAAGCTATCTACAATATAAACTAACACTTTTATCAAATAATAAATATAAAAAAATATAAACACTTTTTTAGAAAAATTTCGTACTACATTTGTGAACATAATCTTGCTAAAGTTTACACGAATTGCATCTTGGAATGCGTGACTTTCTTTTGAGTTGCTTATCGACAAATATTTTGGTACTCAACAAAATTTAGCTCCTCTTTAAATAATAATGTAAACTTCCAAATGAATTTTTCTTTTGTACTTATTTCGCTATTCTTACAATTTATGTAGTTTGTAATAATTTTTAGAGGTTTTACTCACACAAGACACTCAAACTAAAAAAGATTTTTATAAATTTTTATAAATTTTGTTCACACAAGTTTAAACAGTGTTTTTGCTAAAGTGATTTTTTTTTCCACGATGGACAGAAATTTATTTTGCCTGCATTTTAATTTAATGTTCAATGATCTATGACAGATGGGTCTGCATACACAAACATATAACAACTTACATACATACATACACATGCATAGTATGCATTGTATTCGTACTTGTATAAATCAAACAAATACTTGTGTACACACACACACAAACACACTTAAAATTTATACGCCAAAAATTTATGGTCAATTCTACTATTCTGTTTGCATTAAAATGTTACTGTTTTTGTTGTTGGTGTTAATGTTGTTTTTTGTATTTATGTTGTTGTTGTAGTTGTTGTTGTGTTTTAATGATGCCAGCTTCCATTGTACGTAACTGAAATTAGCCAAATATTTGAATTATTGTATGTATGTATGTATGTGTTTGCTTTTGCTAGAGATGGTATTGTGAGAAAGTTTTCACCCACGGAACATTCACGCTCACAACCAGAAATAGTACTCATACGAGGCTTGTTCCAAAACTAACCTAACTACCACAAGATATACAACATATTTGGAAAAGAAAATTTTTGTTTCTCAACATAATCGCTTTTTAGCTCGATGCTCTTTTCTCAGCGATATTCAACAGATGCGATACCCTGTGGACTCCATCCTTCATTAATCATTTATCCAAATGCAATTTTTTTCAAGTTTGAAAATAGAAAATAATCTGTCACAAATCTATAATCAAACTCGTACCATTTCAATGGGTTGGGTAATCGGTTTGTGTCAAAACCTAACTAACTAGTGAAAGAGTTCGAGCCGAGTCTAAAAGTTATTTAAAAAGTTATTAATTTTAAAATTATTGACAATACGACTAAAGCAAACACGTCACATGCCTTATTAGCTACATAAAATGATGTGTCGTCCTTTTTATAAAAAAATAGAAATACATGAGAACTGATTCGATTTGCATCATTCAGTTTCGACGCCGATCGAGTTCTTAATATATCCCCAAATATTTTATAAAAGTGAAGATATGCTACTGTTCACAATAATCTGACTATTGCGATGTAAGCTAATATTGCTAGCTACTGAATCGTGCTAGTCACTTGAGCACTAACCATCTCTAATAAATTTATTACTGCATTTGGTAACTGCAAATACGAGTGCATACTAAAGACCTGCACAAAGTCTCTTACAAGAACTTTTAAGGCATGAGGGATTTTTCAAATGTTTTACTACAGCGAAATGTTCTAAAACAAACGCTAAACAACACTGTTGGCAATACATTTGTTTAATTTATTGCAGGTATAGGAGTAAGGAAGAAAATAGCTCGTGACTAAAAAATTTGTGATGCTTGTGCTTCTTTCTACGCATGGGCGCGTATACAAACGGCATGCATGTACATACATACATACCTACATAAGTTGTGTGTATGCTCTCTTATTTTTCTGCGCTCTTACAAACGCACACATGCATTGGCTTTAGTTGTGCGGGCTTGCTTAAAAACCCTTCCTTATACACATAATAGCCTTACCATCTACATCTTACACACACACACACTCAAACGTGCAATATGCAAAATAACAACCATACACGCATCAACACTACTTCTGTTGATTGTTTGTTATGAACAAAAAGTCTTGGCAACATCGTTGTTAACACTCATATACACGTACACCAATACATCCATCCTGCTTTGCTTATAATACGACAGCATTTATAATTGGTTTAGTATAAGACATGCCACGAGAATACATTTAAAAAGCAAAACGTATTTACATTTTAAAGGCTAAGCTAGCTGACTGTAATGTAATGTAACTGCAAAGTAGGAAATATCTGATTAATAGTTTTATATGAAAAGTAGGTTACGGTACATTACATCTCTACAACCATTTTCATTACTTTTCACATAACAATATCAATCAGCTGTTTCCTACTGTTGCAGTTACTTTACATTACAGTCGGCTTACTGAGTCTTAAGACTGTTTACGCAGGTATCTAGTGCATACATATGTACATACAGATATTTGAGTTCACTTCCATTTGTGTGTTTTCATCAAGTACATGCTTCCTACTAAAGTTCAGTTAGTTGGTCAGTAACAATTAGCGTTATTATTTTTTTGTTTAACTTTTTTTCATCTAAATTGCAAATTAATCCATCTAAAACATTCTCTAATATTTTGCATGATTTTATTGTATCGGTATGTGAAATCATGATACCAGCTAATAGCGATACAAAATATAAAAATAATATAAGTTCATGTTTCATGTTTAATTTAAGTCTTGATTTTAGTGAATTTTTATCATGGCATAAATTGTGTGAAATGTAAATAAATCATATTACATTTCACAATGTATTAAAAAAAAAATCCAGAGATAAATACATAAAATATTTTGCAATATTGAGCAGAGAAAAATATTTTTGAAAATGTTAAAAATTTAATGCGAAACAAGTAAATAATTATAAAATGGCTATTTAATTTATGTACGCAATTGCAGATGATGAATAAAATGAAATAAATTAATGTCAAGGCCCAATAAGTGGAATTCTACACTTGATAATAAATAGTTTCAGTACACGGAAAAAGTTATTGTATTATCATCTTACCAGAACATGGAAAAGGGTATATGTATATAGGTTTGTCATTCCTTGTGTAAATTATACAATATGAATATGCGACCCATAAAGTATACATATTCTGGCTCCTTATGAATTGGGAAGACGAATAAGCGATGTCCGTCTGTCACTCCGTTCGTTTGTTCGTCTGATGTAGATGAAATCGGTTTTCCGAAGCTCCCAGAAAAGCTAGAGACTTCTGTCTTATGGCTTATTTCTCACTTGCGAAAGAAAACGTTCGACTTACAATTTATATTGAAAACAACAATAAAATATGAAAATTTGTTTTTGTTTTCAATATAAATTGTAAGTCGAACGTTTTCTTTCGCAGGTGGGAAATAGGCCATTAAACTGGTGTTTCAAAAATGGCCCCAAACAGATTGGTATTCATTACGAGATTGCGTGAACCGGTTGTCAAATAAAAAAAGTTAGTACTTTTCGAAAATCGATTGTTTTAATCTCACGGCTTGTTAAAATCAGTAAGTTGGTAATCCAGTAGGAAAGAGCTTCCACCAAAAATGATTAATTCCAAACCCGATTACCTTTTTTAAAACTTTTTGCTGGGTAGTAACACTTTTCGATTTAAAATACAGAGTAGACACTTAGAGGTGCCTCAGCGATACTACAAAAGTTAACGAAATCCACAAGAGCAAAGATGTAAAACCAAAAATAAAATTTAACTCACCTTTTCTTCTCTATACACAGAAAAAAACTAAATTTCTTTTTCAGTAATCAAATTCATTGAATCAGTAAATATTTTGTGTGAATGCGAACCTACAAAGAAATTTGTGTGATTCTGATAACAATTTTGTAAAAATTTAACTGAAAATAAAAATTTTAATTAATGTTATTTTATAGATATTGTACCTATTCATGCTTTCAAGGTCATTCAACTTCTTCAAAATGTAAATAAAAGACAAATTTTATTTTTAGTTTTTAGTTAATTTTTAGTTATTTTTAATTTGAAATTTATTTGCTTGTGGTTTAGCTTGGTCTATATACGTATTTCATTGGCGCTTAAACCAAATCATCAGTAGACTTCAACCACAAATTTTGAACAGTCACAAACCTCTTACTTTATGCACAGACTTTCAAAAACTATATGAGAATTCATAGAATAATAATATTTTTGAAAATCACAAAGACAAAATAAGTTTGGTAGGCTTTGAAACTGTTCAAAATTTGTGGTTGAAGTCTACTGATGATTTGGTTTAAGCGCCAATGAAATACGTATATAGACCAAGCTAAACCACAAGCAAATAAATTTCAAATTAAAATATAATTATGACAATATGTCGAATAATAAACTTCTTAAATGTTTAGTTATTTTTAGTTAACTTATTATGGCATAAAGACGGGTACTCTGTTCGAAGTTATGAAAAATCTTGATTCTTTCGCGTGAAAAATTTGACATGTACTAAATGTAGCCCAACTCGCGGTTTTTTAAATAAATTTCTCGCTTTTATTGCTTGAAAGTATGCAAAATTGTTAAAATTCCGTGCGAAAAAAGCACTGCTCATGTTATTTCGCAGCTAAGCTAAAATGATGCCAGACTAATTTTGCATGGAAAGACATGATTTTAAGTGTTTTTCACAACAAGAACAGATTACTACTTTAGCGAATTTATTTCGCAAATATTTCATACCAAATACTTTTACATGTAGTTTGACAGCATTTCGCACGAAATTGTGAATAGATTACCAGGCTTTAGGTAAAAAAGTTAACTGAAACTCAAAATATTTCCAGTCAAATATATTAATAGGAAAAGCAAAACATTTTTATAGATTTTTTTTTTGTGTTACTCGGCAATTTTTTTTATAATTTACAAGCACATTCACTAAAATTTTTTTAATTATCAGAAAATAAATTAACTGCATCAATAACAATTCTTACCAATTTTTCTAAAAAATATTAGTAAAAGTTTTATTTGACACTGCAAGAAAAGTTTGCAAAAATTAATTTAAGTATTTCAGAAAAAATAACTGAATCAAATAAAAGGTTCAACTATATTTTTTACTTTCAAAAAGTAGCTGGTTTTTATGGTTAAGCATTTCGTTACCGCTTGTGGAACTCGTCAGTACACTTCAACCCACAAATTTTTTGAATTAAGCTAACAAACTCCGTATGTTTATAGTAAGAGAATCACAATATACAAACATAATAAGTTTGAAAACCGCAAACAAAAATCTTTACAAAAAAATATGTATTTTTTTTATTTACTAAATAAAAAGTTTTTTTTTTATATCTTTGTTTTGTTTGTTTGTATGTATTAAGTGAAATCCAGCTACAATTTGATCTGTTAGCCATTTACCAAAAACACTTGTCTTCACACAATGTTTTATTATACTCCCGTAACTATTAAAGTATAAAAACCATTTCTAAAGAATAAGAAATATTTTTCAAATAATTTAACATAAAAGGCAAATATAAAAACAAAGAAAATTCGAATTTAGTTGAAAAACTCAATTTGAACAATGTATTTGTATTAATCTAAATTTTAACAATGACAAATAAATACTTATGCAAACACATATAAACATGCATACATGTATATGTACATATATATATATATATATATATATATATACTTCAGTATGTATGTACGCCCAGGCAGTATTTTAAAAAACTAATCATCATATTCGAGTCTTTTTCGACTCCTCCGCGCAATTAAAATCGAGTCGAAAATGACTGCTCATTCGAAAGAAAATGGTACCCTAGCCGCCAGTCTTCTTAAAGAATCTTTTATGACTCGCGTTTCAAATCAATTTTGATTAACTTTTGAGGCAGCTTGTGGTAATAATCCAGGTAATATCAGGATTACAAAAACAGTGAAAAAAAACAACATGAATTTTATTTTATCCAAAATGTCAAAAATAGATTTTGTTTAACATAATATTAATAAAAAATATTTACATAAAGTTGAAAAGAAAATTGAAATTTTCAAAAACGGTTAAACTAAAAAATCCGAAAAGTATAAAATCGCCAAACCCAAAAAAATCGCCAAATATTTAAAAAAATGGCCAAAACCAAAAAAAATCGCCAAAACTAAAAAAAAATTCTAACACTGAAATAAATCGCAAAATTCGAAAAAATCGTATAAATGAAAAAAATTGAAAATATGAAAAAAGCGCCAAATACCGCCAAAATTAAAAAAAATTTCTAACACTAAAATAAGTTCGAAAAAATCGCTAAAAACTTAAAAAATCGCCAAAATGAAAAAAAAATGTGTCAAAACTAAAAAAGCGCCTAAATGAAAAAAAGTTGCCAAAATGAAGAAACGCCGAAAATCGAAAATCGCCAAAATAAAAAAAAATCGCCTAAACGAAAAAATCACCCAAAAATATAACAAACCCAAAAACCGAAAAAATCGCAAAAACGAGAAAAAAGAGTGTCAAAACTAAAAAAAATTGCCAAAATTAAAAAAAAACTCCAAAAACAGAAAAACACAACAAAATAAAAAACTTAATTCAGTAAAGTGGCACTTTGACCCGCGCACGAAGGGTTTCGCACGGGCACGAGATATGTAATTCAATACGAACTTAAGTAGCCTATATAAAATATAGTTTTGGCATTTTTTTTGTTTTCAACGTTTTTTTTTAGTTTTGGTGATTTCTTTAATTTTGGCGATTTTTTTTTGTTTTGGCGATTTTTTCGGTTTTTGATTTTTTTTTCCATTTTGGCAATTTTTTTCTCGTTTTTGCGATTTTTTTCGGTTATTTTATTTTTGGGCGATTTTTTTCGTTTGGGCGATTTTTTTTTAATTTTGGCGATTTTCGGTTTTTAGCGTTTCTTAATTTTGGCGACTTTATTTATTTAGGCGCTTTTTTTAGCTTAGACACTTTTTTTCTCATTTTGGCAATTTTTTCGGTTTTTGGTGATTTTTCAATTGGCGATTTTTTTTAATTTTGGTAATTTTTTTCATTTTGGTGATTTTTTTTTTCATATTAACAATTATTTTGTTACTGGAGCCTTTTTCGCGTTTAACGATTTTATTCGGTTTTTAGCGCTTTTTTCATTTTGGCGATTTTTTTCATTTGGACGATTTTTTCGAATTTTGCGACTTATTTAAGTGTTTTAAATTTTTTTCTAATTTTGGCGATTTTTTTGTTTTGGCGATCTTTTTGAATTTTTGGCGATTTTTTTTAGAATTTTCAGATTTTTTAGTTTTACCGTTTTTGAAATTTTCAGGAGTTCACTCTTATGGTTCCCAAGATATCGCAATTTGTCAAAATTACATAGTCAGAATTGCATTAACTGATGGACAACACTTGAATTTAAATTTTTTTAAATTTTAGTTTTAATTGTTGTAGTCTATACAAAAATTCACTAATTTTACAAATTTCAAGTGTCAATATACGAATGTACATACAATTATATGTATATTACATGGGATTTTAGCATTTTTCGTTGCTCGTTTTGGAAAACCCTTTAGTTTTTAATTCTCATGTATTCGTCGTTATAGCGGCCAAGGTTCTACATACTCTGTCCAAATTTCAGGTCCGTAGCTCTTACACTTCCTGAGGAAATACCGTGTGACGGACAGACGGACAGCGTAGCGAAAACAATACGGTTGCTTTTTCACCTTTGGTGTATGGAACCCTAAAAACGCCTTTATGAAAAAAATCGCCAAGTTATATAAATCGTCAAAATAAAAAAAATCCCCAAATTAAAAAAAAAAACGTCAAAAACGAACAAAATGCCAAAACTATATTTTATATAGTTAGACTAAAGTTCGTATTGAATTTCATATCTCCTGTCCGTACGGATACCTTCGTGCGCGTTTCGAAGTCGCACTTCACTGAATTTATTTATATATAACAGAATTTTTTTGATTAAATATTTTTCATATTAAAATTTTAGATTTTTTTTAATTTCTCTTTCGCAAACAATTACTGAAGTTTCAGATGAACTTTAATTTGAAAAAAAAATAGCTTATGTGCCTTGTAATACGCATTATATATTTTTTTCTGATTTTACAACACGAGCCAGCTGTTTGTTTTTATTTTCTTTTAAAAATCACTTTCTTAATAATTTAGGGAATAATTTTGTCTTATTTTAAGAGCGGTACTGATTAATCAGTGTTTGATCATCTAAGGCAGTCGAAAAAGACTCAGTTTGATGAAACAATCTTCCACATGCTGACTGGGTGCATTCATTTAAATTACGTACGTACATAAATATGTATCTGCTATTATTTAACATGCATTTAGTTGTTTCTAAATAACCAAATCCATACATACATTTATAAATAAACAATTTCTAAAACTATTAAAGACGATATTTCAAATTGTTAATAATTTCATTTATGTACGAGTACGTTGGCCCAAATAGCGTTTAATTCATCAAGTTTAAATATTTGAACAAATGTTTGCTCATTTTAGCAAATTTCGTTGCTATATAAACCGTCTGCAGACTCACAATGTTATAATTTTCAATCAACACTTAAAAAGTTAAAGTTATTTTCTCAATCTTAACATTAAGAGTAAAGAAATGATTAAGATTAGTAAATTATTTAAAATACTTGTAGTCGGTTTTTTGGTGTTTCAACAAGTGGCAGTCGCTTTGCCCCAAGACCAGGCACGTATTGTAGGTGGTGATACTACCACAATCGCCGAAGCTCCGTATTTAGTACAGGTGTACGTGTATGGAATCTTAAATTGCGGTGGAGCTTTGACCTCAGAAACAACTGTCGTCACTGCCGCCCATTGTGTTTATTTCGCAGACGCAGATCAATTGTTTGTAGTTGGTGGTGCCTCGAGACGGACTGATCATGGCATTAGATCGAATGTTAGCAGAGTATTTACTCCTAGAGATTTCAACCATCAAACATTTCATATGGATGTAGCTGTGTTGAAACTATCGACACCTTTTAGGGGACCATCTGTGGAAGTAGTACACTTTTGTAAAAAGCCTATCCAAGTAGGTGATCCAGTACAATTTTTTGGTTGGGGAGTATTGTATGAAGATGCAGATTTCGTGCCCAATCAACTGAGAACTGTTAAACTCAATGTAACTGATAAATATGTTTGTGCCAAACAGCTCTCTAGGAAACTTTTTATGACAAAATCAATGTTTTGTGCTTTCGGAGATGGAAAAACCGCCTGTTTGGGCGATTCGGGTGGTCCAGTTATGGTTAAAGGAGAATATTGCGGTATTGTATTGGGTGCCGTTGGCTGTGGTAGCAGAGAGTTTCCGAGTGTCTTCACTGACATACACTATGTGAAAGAATATATATTATCTGTTTTCGAAACACTAAGAAACGATTTTTGTAAAATCCCTTCACCTTATGAATATTTTAATACCCGTACACATTTACAAATATGATAATCGACAGTGTCTTAACTCAAAGCTGCTTTTTAGAAAACATAAGCCATTTTGTTTGTATGTTTCGTGTATGAATAACATTGTATTTATAAAACATATTCCAAGCTTTCTTTTTGACGTAAAAATGCTCTTTCGCATATTACCAAAAATACACACTCACAAAATTATTACAGTAATAAAAAAAAAAACAACAAATAAAATGTATTTGAAATCTAAAAAAAATTTGTATGAAAACTTTGAATTATTAATAAGGGTAGGGTGTAAGAAATTGTTTAAGTCGAATTTCTCTTTAAAATATAATTATATAATTGCGTATGGACATTTCCTGGGGTCACGAACGTACGTTCGTATGCTTTTGATTACCAAAAAAATATAGAAACAAAACTTTTTCAGGCATTTTTTTGCGATTTGATAGCATTTTGGAAGCTCTTTGTTTAGTGCAAAATATGTATTTCATCGAGTTTAAGTTTTCACATTGATAGTTATAAACAAGTGGCTACAAACGTACGGTTCGAATTGCTTTAGATGTGGGTGAATAAATTGCCATTAGAAAGTGCTGATTTCTGTCAAAGTTATCTTTAATTAATTTCTCTACATTCATTTTAAAAAGGGAATATATTAATAATGCAAATAAGTTAATAAAGAACTTAAGTGCAGAGTGCAGAAAAACATATTCAAATAAAATATCTGAACCATCTTTTATCGAAAAATATCCATAGATCACATACTAGAGTTGGATTTTTTTTGTTTGCAAATTAAATTTATGTCTTAGAGAGAAATAGCTTGCAATAAAAAATTTGAAAAATAAAAATTACTGCTCCAGATCTGGAAAGCTTGAACTTTTTCTGATATATTAAAACAATTAAATCAAACTAGTTATTTATTTTTTAATTAAATATGTTTTATATTTTAGAAAGAAATAAATTTGCATTACAAACAAAAAAATTCAAAATTACGTTTACAGGGTTGGAAATTTAAAAAAAAAATTTGTAAAATAAATATTATAATTTTTTGTCAGTTAAACATATTTCATGTTCAACCTTTTTTACGAGTATATTTGTTAAATTTTTATTTGCTTATTAGTATTTGCTTATTAGTATGCTCACAGTATGCTCACAGCACATTAGTGTTTCAAATCGATGGTCTTCCGTTTACAGCTTGTAACGAGTTTTTTTTTTAGTTTTTTAGTAAATGGAGATAGAAATAAAATTTATCGCTAAAGAACTGGCATAATTATAAAATAAATTAAAAGAAAGGTTCCATTTTATTTTCCCTAAAAACGTTCCTTTCTGCTGAACAGAATTGTAAAGATTCTTTTGGAATATGGATGGGAATGGAATGTTTCAATTGGGACTCTAAAAACTTTTGCAACGTCAAAGATTATTAAAGGGAAAATATAAAACAAGATAGTTTACTTGGTATAGAGGTACAATACTAATGCCCATTTTTTAGTTAATAATCAAATTGTAATTATTTTTAAGTTCTATTTAAATACGAAATTGTGTTTTTGAGTGCATATTTAAGTTATAATTAGGGGTAATAAATCAGTCAATGATTATATGTATTTTAATTTTAAATCTGCTTTAAACACAATATTTTGTTTTTCATCCCAAAATTAAACGAATCTTAAATAGCCAATATTGTGCATTTAAATGTTGTTATTAGCGGAAATCGTTCGCTATAACATGGTAAGCAGATGATGATTAACATACAAAATTTTTGATTACCTCATTATAACGAATAGAAGTGTAACTTCACGTCGATATAACGAACCTCCTTGTAATGAATTATTAGATATAACGTTTTTTTTATAATCCCCTTGAGATTTGTTGTACCAAGGTTGAACTGTATATGTAAATACAATGCTTATTTTAAATTAAAAATTAAAATTAACAAAACAGAAATATCCTTTTTCGATTTTGGCAATAGTTTGATTGAACAATTGTTTAATTGATACAAGCAGTTTGAGGATTAAAAATATTTTTAAGAATTTTCTGTGTACTTATTGATGTTAATTTTTAGGAAGTTTTACAATATATATGTATTTTTTTAACACGAAAAATTTATTGAAGTCAAAATTTAAAAAAATAAACAATGTAAGTCCGATCACAGGGGAGATGTGTAAGCATTCAGTAATAAATTTTTTTTAATATTGGCTTACGGTAATTAAAAAAACGTATATAAATTTTTGACTCTACTGTATTTAAAAATCTATGGAAAACAGCATCTATAGTAGTGGAATCATTATTTGTGGGGGTTTGTGGAGAATTGCTCATATGCAAGTGGTAAACGTCAAATAAAAATTTTGATAAATCTTGCGATTGTGGATTTGGAAAATTTGTATTAAAATCTACACCCATAACAATTGGCATGATATGGAGATTGTTACCCAATTGTCGTGCACCAGCTTCAGTGTAAGGCCACAGTACTTAATGAAGATATGTTATAATATAATATTATAAATTATTTATAAAGACTGTTATATATCTTTTAAACAAATATTTGACATTTAAAATGCTCTTTTATTTAAAAGTTTATATATATTTTATTTATTTTATATTTTTCAACTTTTTAACAAAATTATCCCCACTGGCAACACTATTACACTTCATAAGCAATTGCTCCTGAATGTATGTTTTAAAATTCGGTTAAGTTTCCCTATACTTTTTGTTCGTATGATTACACTAATGCTACTTTGCTCACATCGATTTGATAACGCTTGACGAGCTCACTCAAAATTTGTGATTGTATTGTGAAAAAGATATTTACCCTTTAGCGTATAGATGTTTACACATCAGAAAGTTTAAATTTTCGTAACATTACCTTCAACTCTTACACTAATGTCCAGCAACACTTATTTAACACAATTAAAATTGTGTTTTAAAGTTGCTTATTGAAAAAAAAAGGAAAAACTTAGTAATCGCCTTTATCAACAACTACAACAACAAAAATAGAAAAGAAATACTAAGAGTAACAGTAGCAGCACAAATATGAGAAAAGGCTACATTGAAATACATAAATAAATAAATAAATGCCAGTGAAAATAAACACTGTCATCACTCGGCATGAAATACACTTGATAACCTAGACCTAAACATTTTTTACTTATGTTGCATTTGTAAATGTTGTTGTTGCTGTTTTTTTTTTCTTTTTTGCTGCATTTGTTAGCAATTGCAAAGAGCACAACAAGCATTTTTATATCCCTGACTGGAGTATTTTTTTTCTTTCTTTCTTATATATAATATTGTTGTTGTTGCTATTTTAGTTTTTGCAAATCTACAGAACAATAGTTGGGGGTTTTCAAATTCACAGGCTAAATGTACAACATATCCAGGCATTGAAGAAGGTGCACGAGCGAGTCGAGTCAGTGAGTGAGAGACAGCGAACAAGAAGAGTTTGTAAGCAGGTATAATGAAATTTTAACATCCCAAATACAAAAACAAAAACAAAACAAAACAAAAACTATGAACGAAATAGAAACAAACAAATAAAGGCCTCTTGTTGATGTTGTCGTTGATTTTATGTAGTTGTTACTGTTATTGCTGTTGCCATTGAGTTGCTGTGCCGTTGTTGCATGCTGTGATTGTACTTTCTACATACACATACATACATACAACAATTTATGTTTATCCTTGCTCTTATTTTTTGTATTTTAGTCTAAGTTTATTTGTATATACATAGTTCGTTTTATTTCGTTGTTGTTATATATTTTTTTTTATTTATTTCTAGCTGTTCTATTTTTTTATTATTTTTTTTTTTGTATTTGGTGTAGTTTGTTTCTGTTCTTTTGTTTTCACTTTCAAACATTGTTTAGTGGTGGCAGTTGTAGTAGTAGTGGTGGTAGTGGTAGATACACGGCTATTGAACATAAGCAAGCCTGTAGCATACATTGCAGGGCACAGTGGGTACATATCGATAATTTATTGCACAAAAAAATTAAGTATAGTGAAATTTTTAAGAACAAAAAGCAAAGATTTTAGTTAACAAAATAATATTTTTGCAACCAAAAAAACTTTAAGCGTGAAAAATAAAAAAATTTATTTTACCAACCAAAATGAACTACAAACTTCATTAAACGAAAAACTCAAAATTAATAGCTTATGTTACTGATGGTAATTACTAATCTTTGCACAAGTAGATAACTATAGGGTTTCTAAATACATGCATAATGAAATCTAAAAGCAAACTGAACCAATAGGAACTATCAGCTGTTAAGTGGGTGCTCAAAGAAAGCAGTGATGACAACTCAAAGTTCTAATACTCTAGAAAAAACACGCATTATCTGTGGCAATAAGGAAAAAGTGCTTAAGTCATATTTTACTGTTTTGCAGTTATAGTGTTATAGTGCTATAACTTCCTGAAAAACTGCACAAATTAATTGTGATTTCCACCAGGGATACTTTCTAGTATGTAGATTACGGGGGTATTATTATCTGAAAATCAGCTTATCTCGACTTAAACACTTTTTCCTTTTTTGCCACAAATATACACGGCTGTATCTTAGTCGAAATTTTTATGGATATTTTATTTTAAAGTACAATTCAAATACAAGTTATTTTTTATTGAAATTTTTAACCCTACATTGATTACTCTTTGACCCACTGTGCATGGGTGGAAATATAAGTCTTTGTATTTATTTAAAAAGATGACTGTGCTACTCTTGAATTCACATTTAAAAAGAGCCACTGTTTTGTAACCGTGCACATATATTACTCTTTGGCCCCACTGTGCCTGTGTGGAAAGGTACATAAGTGTTTGTATTTATTTAAAAGGAAATGTTGGGGAAAAATGTGTTTTGCAAAAGTTCAAGTATGTTTAAGCGGGTGCATGAACGAACGAACGTGCGTGTGTTCACCGAGGTGCAAAAATATATTTTTATTGAACTTTTTTTTTCTTGTTCGTTTGCTGCTCGGTTTAGGTTGAAGAGCAAGGTATTGTTGCTGTTGCTAAACATTGAATTGGTTGCAAAATATTGTTTTGTTAAATTAAACATGCATTTTGCAGATTAGTTTATTTTAATAATTTGAGTTCTTATTTATTTAGCTTTCGTATAATGATATATTTCGTTTAATTATACATAGAGATGTATTTGAAATATAGCACAAGGGTAGAAAGGTATTATGTACAATGATATTCAAAGTTACATATCTGTGGCAATAAGGATGAAGTGCTTAAGTCATATTTTACTGTTTTGCTTGAGATAACTTTTAAACTTTCAAGTCGATTTTCAAAAATTTATTTATTTTGAAAAAAAATCACTTTCTGTTGCAATTTTGTGTTGCTGACTTCAATTTAACTTGTGTATGTTTTTGAGCACTCACATTGCTAAAAGATTTTCCACGTATTTTTATTTTTTTTTTTTTTTTCATTACTTAACTGGTTATAACCTGAGTATTATTGTGATTATTGTCTTCCTAAAAACAAACCTTTAATAAAAAAATGTTGAAGGAAAAAAAAATACTATTTTGAAGACACAATAAACCTGTAACACTAGGTTGTATGATATCTTGTTTTGCTACCTTTCTAAAATGCACCTGTCTGTTCATATTAATCTTATTTGATTTAACAACATCCGATTGTTGAACTTTCCTGTCATTTCACAATAATCCTCCATAATTTTTTCTAGCTGACCTGTCCAAGCAAATCGATATCCAACGGCCAACAGCAAACACAAACATTGTCAAATAATATTCGTTTGGTCTGTTGAAAAAAAAAATATAAACAGGAAACAAGGCAAATGTGTCTCAATGAGTCTTTTACTGGCCAAGTGTGATGATATGAGTGTACAGCTTTATTCATATAATGAGTGAATTAAAGCCATTATATGAAAACTTTAGAGTGAAATTACAAAAAATTAAACGGAATTCATCCTGTTTCATCATGTTTTAAATATGTAATTTCATGCCTCTTTTAACGTGAGAGAGAGAGAGAGAGAGGCCGTACAATAATATAACATTTACTTTAGCTTTAGCCTCGTTTAAAATTTTACCAGCTCAAATAGGTCAGTTCAGTTAAATTATTTTAAAAGATTTTAATTAACTTAATAAAATTTAATCAATTTTAAATTTTAAATGAAACTTTTAATGAATGAATATACAAAAATGCAGGGTGGCGTTGACCGCCAAACCCAAGGTCCTGGGTTCAATCCCTGTATCCAGCAGTCATTAAAATAGCAACACTAAGCATTTTTCTGAAGTACATTAGTGTCCCTTTGTGTCAGTTCTTGTAGGAAAGTTCAAATGATGAAGGCATAGTCACTGGTCACTAAACTATACTATACTTCAGCAGATACTAATCCTAATGTAACATTAGACAGCCCTCCTTCGTTGTGTAGCAGAATCATTGCCGAAATAAAATAACTAATAAAATGCTACTAACAACAGCTTAAAAAAAATTTAATATGTCTTATTTAACACCAGAGGTGCTGCAACACTGCATTATTAAAATAAAAACGTGCAAATAGCAGAGTTTAAAAAAAATTAAGCTCTCATCTGTCTCTTCCTTCACCACCTGTCTCCTCTATCACTATCTCTTTCCTAAAGAACTTAACACCTAGTAATGTTAGTAGGCATTCATTGCCTGAATGTTACTTCTCTTTATAATAAAAAAAAAAAGAATATACAAAAATAAAACAAAATGTTTAGAGAGAAAACGATATATTTAAAAAAATATTTTTTTTTTTTAAATTTTTTCACAATGCAATCACAAATTTTGAGTAAGATCGTAAAGCGTTATCAAATCGGTGTGAGCTATGTATGAGTGTATTAGTGTAATCATACCAACAAGAAGTACAAAGAAACTTAACAGCTGCATACAAATACAATCAACCGAATTTTAAAGCATACCTTCAGGAGCAAATTTTAATAGAAATTACTTATGAAGTGTAATAGTGTTGCTAGTGGGGATAATTTTGTTAAAAATTTAAAAATATAAAATAAATATAAGCTTTTAAATAAAAGAGCGTTTCAAATGTAAAATATTTGTTTAAAATATTTGTATATCTTGCAGTCTTTATAAAGAATTTATAATATTATATTATAACATATCTTCATTACGTACTGTTGCCATACACTGAAGCTGCTGCACGACAATTGGGTAACAATATCCATCTCATGCCAATATTATCGGTGGAGATTTTAATATAAATTTTGCAAATTCACAGTCGCAAGGTTTGTCAAAATTTTTATTTGACGTTTTCCACTTGCACATGAGCAATTGTCCACAAACTCCCACAACTAATAATTCCACTACTATAGATGCAGTTTTCCATAGATTTATTAAAAAATTTATATATCTTATTTTAGTAACTATAAGCCAATTTAAAAAAGAAATTTTCGTTACTAGATTTTTACACATCTCCCCTGTGATGGGACTCACATTGATTTTTTATTTATAAAAAAGGTAAAAATTTTTTTTTTCTTCAAAACTTTAACTCGTAGCTTAAAAAATATTTATTTTAATTTACAGCCCTCTCTCTTGTGCTAATAAACACAGTTTGGTTTTAAGCAAATTCTTGCTAAAGTTTATAAACAAGCCCTTTATTTACATATTGATTTATTTTGAGGTTTTAAAAATAAGTCTATTAAGTCATTTAATGAACTGTGGTGATAAGCTTAGAGAGAGTAGAAATAAACACCATTTCAAATTATTTATAAACTGATATAACAGAAATTCGTACAGGCAATAAATTTTAGTAGTCAACATAAGATGATTACAACAACAACAATTAATTGCTTAAGGATAATTAATGATTTGTAGAAAAGCACAAACTACTAAACGAATTTAAGAACACCCGATAATTTGCTTATTTACACTCGATAATAAATCAAATAAAAATATTCTCTTCAAAGAGGTTTAACAAAAAAGAACAAACTTCTCTGAAATTTAAACCAACAACTCAAACACAAATGCAAAAAGTTTAACTTGCATCAATTCGTAAATTAAGGGATGGAATCGTTTCAATGGTGCAATGTGATTGCTGGCTACATGCTGTGCTGTTGCTGTTTCTGTCATAATGATGATGATGATAATGATGATTTTGATGTGTGTATGGTTGATATTTTGTGAGCTTAGAAAGTATGTGTATTTGTACATGAATTCCCTCCCGGAGGAATCAATGGGAAAACACGTAGTGAAAATAATATTTTAATGTTTTTATTTTATTGTTTTTAAGGGTGCTGCTCTTATTCAAAACATTTAACATTTAATGCTGCGATTCTTAAAGTGTCAAATGGAAATTCTTGTGGATACTTCAAATATAAATAGTCATCAATGCTCGTCGCTTGTTGAACATATTTTCTAAGGGCTACACGAATGTTAAGAAGGAGAAAATTCAAAAACTCATGAACAAGTCCATGACCCACCCCGTAAGAAATAAACTCTTTATTTATATCCCACCACAAACCAACAATCTTGTGAAAATATTTACCTAAAGGGTTTCACAGAGATGTATAGGATGGCAATTGTACGTAGGGATTTTGATGATAAAGAATGGTATCTCTAAAAATATGCTGCCCACCAATAATTGTTGTAAAATTTTTATTTTGATTTACCAGTATATGGATGGGACTTTGCAATGAAGTCAACACAAAAATTGTAATATAAAAATTTTTTTAAATAAGCCTTATTTATAAAAATTGTTAAGGCTTTATAAAAAAGATTGTGTATGAAAATTTAATTTAAAAAGCATTTATGAAGCCTTAATTTCTAAATATGGCTGCAAATATTTTAGATTGGTTAATTTAACTAATTTCGTTGGTTGGCTAATATTAATCTTAATTTAATAATTTATCTAAACATTTTTTATAAAAACAAAAATTAGAGATTAAATTTCACAATTAATGTTAGGTTATGTTAGGTTAAGTTAGCAGGTTGCTGGTGAAGAATGAAAAATCTAGGGGTACAGCTCACTTGGGTCCAATATGATGATGCCTTTGTGCTACCTGTAAGTTGAAAGTAGTAGAAGAAAGCGGGGATAGGAAATTAAGCAGAAGATAGAGATGAAAAATTTATTTAGGATAAGAAAATATAAAAGAGAAGGGAAGTTGGTCAGTAAAGGGTCTAGTGTGTACACCTGCTTTAAAAGATGGTTAATGACCATACCCGCCGCTACTCCTAATAAATAGACTTAGGCTTATGAGTCCTACTTCCGATAACTCGGACAGGCTATTGAAGCATATTCTGCTAAAGAAGCGCAGACTGAGATTTTCCAAAGCTGAGCAGAAGCAGAGGAGATGTGAAATATTTTCCTCCTCTTCTTCATTATTGATATTATAGCAGTAATCATGGTTAGGGAGACTCAAATCATTAGCGAGGGTTCCGATAGCGCAGTGGCCAATTATTTTAGCCAAGAGATTCCCCAAGGTCTTCCTGGTGAAGCTAATGAGGTTTTTGATTCTGTTGTTACTTAGAAGAGGCCAAAGGGTTCTCGATTTAATGCTGGTAGGCTCATTTTGATGAGAGAGTGACCGCACAGAGATTGTCAACATCGAATACTACAAATAAAATCCCCTCTTTGTCACAACTATGTTGCCTGAATGAGTCCGGTCTCCACGCACCCAATAAAGTATGATGAATGAGTACTGCGCAAGCTTATCCAGGACTGCACGATATTCTTAACCAAGGAATGATGTGGAGAGACTTGATGGCAGATTGGCTGGCCTTTATTATATTGGTATTCCTATTATGTATCCGATTAAAACTTAGCCAGTGTGTTGCTCTTTTAATGGTGGATATCTCTGCCTGTAGTATGCTACATTCGTCCTGGAGTCTGAAGGACATTTCAATTCTGAATATTGGAATATATACGCCCCTTCTAACCCTCCCCTTCTCTTGAGCCATTCGTCCGAATTCGCACGGCTCTGTCCATAGGGGAGAGCCCTTCTATCAATGAAATGCTAAATTTCCTATTGAAGAAAGGTTTGAGAGTATTTAGCTGAATGCTGTATGCTGTATTTAGCTGACCCCATGGTCTGCAGTTCCATACGCCTATTGTGTTTAGTGTGGGGCTAGTTTTCTAGCTGTTAAGTCCACTGGCAACTAACATATCAAAGCGAAGAGTTCATTTGTTGGCGTGGATCTAAGGGCACTTGTTATCATAAGTGCAATTTTAAGAGAATTCCTTCTATACGGGACTGATTGCCCACTAATTCTAGTGCTTTCCACAGGACTGAGCTTCCGTAAAATAAGATAAGTTTTATGACCATCTCCGTCCATCAAGCAACTCTTATAGGTTTAATTCCCCAAGTAGAGCCGACTGCCTTCCTACAGACGTAAATTGCCATAGAGACTTTCGCAACTCTCGCCTGAAGTGTTTTTTATCCAGGAAGTTTGACTGTCGAGGACAATGCCTAGCTATTTGGCAGGGTAATGCCATTAAATCTTGGGTAAGGAACAAAGAGTTAACAAGAGTTTCATTTACAAAAAACAAGGCTCAAAAATATCTGTCAATAGTTCCAAAAGATTTAGCACAATATCTTTTTGAAATGCAAAATTATTTAATATCTGTTATGTGGTAAAAAGTCCATATCAGTTAAAAGTTTGCATACCTCTGCTTCAATACAATAACACACAAACACGTTCAAAACTAAAATCTCTTGAACTAAAACATACATATCAAATACACTCGGATTAAAGTGGTAGTTAAGAGTTGAATAACTCTGCAGCTCGCATATTTATACATTTATACTACCATACTCTATATTTGTTGTGCATTATCGTTGACATGATTTTAAAATGAAATATCAAAATACCAGTAACAAGCAAATATGTATTAAATCATCCTCAATTTTGAGTTTAACGAGAGCCATGATAGAAAAGACAATATGTAAAATATCAAACACTATTAAAACTTATCTTCAACTCTGCTCTTATTTTTCTTATACAATCTAAAAAAAAATCAGCTAATATGTGTAATTTAGACTTATGTATATCCAACTAAAGGTTCAACAGGACTTGCTATACCATAATGTCATGACATAACCCTTGCAATGACCATAAATATATTTGTTTCACTTATTAGTGCAGTCATAACCATAAACAGCTGTTTATGAACTTATTTGTTTATTCATTTAAAAATTGCAAGAACAAATACGAGTGTGCCTTACCAGTAAGAAACTGTGTATAATTACAGCGAAAAACCTAAATTCAATTGATTTCCATCGTTATGGCTATGCTTATGGCGTTATGTCAAGTCACCTTTAATCAAATACAATGTTGCCCATGAATTTGGCTCAAACAGCTGTTCTGTTTGGTTATGATTATGACACATTAACTTGAACTTGTTGGGCAAACGACAGGGAAAAAATTAAAACACTTTGCTCCATTTCTGTTGAGCATTTTTTGTGCTTATTCTCGAGAGAATACCATCATCTAATGACTTTCATCTTCGTTATCTGCTCTTCTATCTTTCATAACACCAAAATTTGCTGAAAGAAAATTGATGTGTGCAAACATTGATGAAATTAAGCAGAACTTAAATGCCCTTGAAGCAACTTTCAACTCAAACCTGGTCATATCATTACAACAACATAAATTGAAATAGACTTGTATATAAAATTTTAATGGCTTTGAGCATCGGCTTGAGTCTTAAACGAGCTCCTGAAAGAGTTTGATTACAAGTCTATATTGGACACAAATCCACAATACAACCTATTGTATGAGTTCTTTGTTGCATTCATTATTGCTAGCAATATTTTACCAGATAGTTAGAGTTGTTATCGAAACCAAAGCAAAGTTTGATAACAGCATTTGCCATTGAAAAATGTAACAATATTTTTGATACCGAATGCCAAAATCTCAATCTTAAAAAACGTGATTGAATCAGCTCGCTGCTGAAAGCGATTATAAGACCTCATTTAGTCGGTCGTTTTTGACACAAACCTATGATCAAACCCATGTAATTTAGAATGCAGTAGTGTTGCGTCGAATTAATATTGTCGGTAAATTTTTCCACAAACCTGTTATCAAACCCATAAAATTTTAAAAGGTTAGATCATCGGTTTGTGTCTAAAACGAACTCCTGAAAGAGTTCGACCCAAGTCTAGTCTGTATTGGACAAATGTCTACTACACAATTTGTTATATGAGTTGTATGTTGCATACAACATTGCCAGCTATATTTTTCTAGGTGGTCAGAGTTGTTATGGAATTCAAGTGAATCATCACTTTCGATAACAAAATGTTTTTATCACGCTTTTTTCTTTTTGAAATTATGGCATTCTCTATTGAATAATGTAATTAAATTTTTTAATATCGAATGCTATAACCGCAAACATCATGAAATCGGCTCGTTGTTGAAAGCAATGATTAAATGTAATTTAACACAATTGCAAATCTATTCTGCTTTGACCTGCTCTTATGAAAATGTCTTCCTTTTACCTTGATTCCATAATTAACAAAAAACACATGTTCAATTGAGCTGCTTACCGTTGTTAACATTTTTACCGGAATTTCAAGCACGTATTTGACATTTTATTAACAAGTACATGTATTTTAAAAGCAAATAAGATAATTTAACAAAATACAAAAAGATTTTTGGCAAAGCTAAAAATATGACTGCAGCTTCCTAATGGAGGAATAAAATTAATAAAAAGTGAAATATTAAGAAATCATAGAAATTTTATGCAATTTGCAGAGTCAGCATAAAAAGGCGATATTGTCAGACTCCATAACAATCCTGATTACTGTTTTTGAAAAATATCTCAAAAACTTTTTTTAAAAAATTTAGGCAAAAGAAAAATTTACAGAGAACCGAAAGCAAATAAGTACATCTGTTGCGTTTCTATATATAAATACTCAATAAAGTAAAAATATCAGCAACGGCTATAGATCAAATTGTCTTGATTGATGGCACCTTTCAACTTTACAGCTTCAATCTGTCATTAAAAAACACGACCCGACAGAGAGCTCCCAACAACTTTACACAGAAGTTTTTGCTTTAAATTAATTAGATAGAACAACATCTTTCAACAATTGGACAACTTACTGTTCCTTCATTAGTATTTCTTTTTAAAAAATTATACAATTCATCCATATCAATTCTTACGACCCTCGTTGCAAAGAATGTATTTCGTTACAGTAAGAGTGTTAAGTGCGATTAGAAGGGGTTATAAAATGAAAATAAAAGTTGTATACATACATATGTACGCATTATTTTTTCCAATCAATTCTCTATTGTTTTGTGGTTATGGATAATGATCGATGAAATCGTTTTCATTTACTTCAATAAACACACACGCACACACACATATCAATCTATTGGTGTCGATAGCAAAACAGCAGGCAGACAGACATGATTCCCAAGAGCTAATTGAACAAAAAGTTGTAAATTAAAAATAGTATCATCAGAGGGGAAGGAAATGTTTTAAAAGTATTTAAAATGTGCATAAACATCTACATGCAGGCATATATGTATGTTTAGTAATATATTAAGGCGTTAGTCGCACTTAAATGTGGAAGAATTCTTGTAATGCTTACACTATATGTCAGATATTAATTGGTGGAAGCAAAGGGTATCACGGGTGGGAGAAAAAGTTGTTTCTTGCTAGAAATATATTTAACAATATTCCATGTCCTTTGCATTATCAGAATAGAAAATAAGTTTTTTATTTGGATTCCCAGCATCAGTTCTTAATGTAAATCAAAAAGACCCTCGTCCGGTAAACTTTTAGTGCCCAACTAAGCATTTATAATTCTTTGCTCAACTACTGACTTGGTTCGATCTCATTCGGTGATCAAAACCATTTAATTTAAATGCTTTGACCATAAATTTGTGTGAAGAACGAGCTACTGAATGAGTTCGAGTAGACTTGGGTCGAACTCGTTCAATAGTTCATTTTTGCCACAAACCAATGATCAAACCCATTTAAATTACATGGATTTGATCACAGGTTTGTGGCAAAAATGAAGTAGTGAACAAGTTTGACCCAAGTCTAAGTTCGAGACAACTCTAGACTTTGTTCGAGCTCATACAGTCGGTTGTTCTTAGCATAAACCTTGAATCAAACCAATCTGCTGAATAAATTTGTGTTAAACTTATGATCAAACCCATGTAAATTGGACGTATGTATTTGATCAACGGTTTTAAACAAAACTGAGAAACTGACAGGTTTGACCCAAGTCTAAAAAATATTGTTCATAGAAAATGTTTATAAAAAAACCATCAACAACTACAACTGGAGCCTACTCGTGTAATCGGTCGTTTTAGTCAAATACTTATGATCAAACTTATATAATTTAAATGGGTTTGATCATAGTTTACGGTTTGAAACGACGGATTGCATGAGCTTAACTCAGCTCTACCAGCAATGTTTGCACGATTTAAGACTTCAACAATTAGACTTTCACTAGTTCATTTTTGTCACAAAACGATGACAAAACTCATTAAACTTGTATCGAATTCTTTCAATATGTCATTTTTGACACAAAGCTATGATCAAACCTATTTCAATTATTTGGGTTTGATCATTGGTTTTTGTCAAAATTGAGCAACTGAATGAGTTTGATATAAGTCTAAAACCCATTCAAATTTAATTTAGACTTGGATCGAACTCATGCAGTTGTTTTGTTCTGACACAAACCTTTGGCCCCTTAAAAAAACAATTTTGGATTCTAACGTGAACGAACTAGTTCAAAAAGAGCTTTTGGACACCACTCTATACTCCGACAAATAACTTGTGTGTCGAACTCGTTCACTAATTAACGAAACCGATAACCAAACCAATTTAAATGATTAGATTGGATCATCGGTTCATGTCAAAAATATAGTAGTTAACGAGTTCGACCCAAGTTTACTAACAATAAGTAGGTTAAGTTCATTTTGAACTAGTTCGCTCTAGTTGCACACAAGTCCGGTCAAAAACATCAGTGTAAATTAGATGGGTTTGAAACAACTTTCGATTCAAACGCTCTCAAACTATTTCAAAAAGGGTTGTTGGACACAAGTCTAGTTGTAGATTTGTATCTGTTTTAGAAACAAACCAATGGTTAAACTCATTCAAGTTTTATAGGTTTTATTTAAACTTGTATCGAACTCATTCGGTTGTTTTTGACAAAAACCTTTTATCAAACCACTTTAATATGTTGTAAATTGAGTAGAGTTATTATTTGTAGACTTGTATCGAACTCTTTTAGTAGCTCGTTTTTGACACAAACCCATGATGATCAAACCCATTTAAATTACATGGAATTGATCATTGGTTTGTGTCAAAAACGAGCTACTAAAAGAGTTCCATACAAGTCTACTATTTTGTACTAAAATGATACAAATTCGGTCAAAAGTGTCAATGTAAATTAAGTGGGTTTGAAACAACTTTTGATTCGAACACTTTCAAACTAGTTCAAAAAGAGCTATTGGACAAAAGTCTAAAGTTGAGCAATTATAATTATTTTAAGAAGAATTATTATATTTTAATTTGAAATTTATTTTCTGGTGGTTTAGCTTGGTCTATATACGTATTTCATTGGCGCTTAAACCAAATCATCAGACCAAGCTAAACTACCAGCAAATAAATTTCAAATTAAAATATAATTATGACAATATGTCGAATAATAAATTTCCTAAGAATTATTATAATTAAAAATTTTAATTTATTTTAAATATAGAGCAGGCATACGGTTCACGCTCAAATTTCAGTTTCCAATGGCAAAAGCAAAAATTTCGCAAGAGCAAGGGATATTGTCTGCCATTTACTAAATCTATTTGATTCATTGAAACTAATTTCAAAGGTACACTAAAACTCTTGGGAAAAATACTACAGGTATGCTATTACACTGTTCTTAGAAATTAGTTCTCAATCAATAATAATAGTAGTAATAATAAAAAACTTTTTACTTTTAGTAACCAGCAGACTTATTACGAGGAAAACTTTCTGTTTGCCCTTCCAAAAAAACTTTTACTCAAAACATTCACTTTTTACAAAATACATATTACCCTCATCCAAAATGTTTTATCCAAATAGATCGTTTAGTCTCCAAAGAATTGTATACCAAATGTATGTAGTATGTTGCCTTAGGTATTATGCTTTTCAATATGTTTCACAATTAAACGCGCTCTTTCATGACATCATAACAAACAAGAACAACAACAATACAAGAAATCTAATGTAAAGCAACAGAGCTTAAACCATAAAAGTCAGCGTAAGTGGATGTGGTAACAACAGAACAGGAAGTGATTTATTAATGACAATATGAAGTCATTTTTGGTCGCTTTAATCTCCTTGAGAATTGGGAATCAATAAGAACGAAAGGCAGCATTACTTGAAGTATACGAAGAACGAACGAAGAGCATTTGTCTTAGCAGCAACATTATGATGGCAATTACACTTTTCGACAGCAACCGAATAATATTAAACAGGCACTGAATTCAAATTTGGCAGACAATTTTTCAACGAGAAAATTTATTTTTCGCTTGAACAAAACTGTTCTGGTTTTTTGGGCATTTAAGAAAAAAAAAATTTTTTTTGTTGTTTTTTCTCTACTTTCGGAAACTTCACTAAACTGGTTTTTTAATTAATGTTAAAAATATTTTTTTTATATTTTATATCACTTTACAGTTTCATTTGAATCAGATAATTGAATCGTTGAGTAAATGTTAACTAAAAGTAATCGACCTGTTCTGTAAACCGATCGATTTGAAATCGCACGATTTTAGAAAACTAACTCGGGCAATATTATTTAAAGTTTTTATATATCATATCTGAAAGAAAATTATCTTTTATGATTTTAAACACGTTTTTAGCACCATTATAAGGTTTTTGAAAACGAAAAATTTACTAGGATCCGGTTTGCAGAACAGGGCCGACTATAATAATTTTCGTATTCTTTTCCTTTTGTTATTTGTTAAGTGATAAATGTATTTCTAGTAAATATATAGTTAGAAACGTTTTTTACACTGTAGAGAATTATATCTTTCATGCAATCATTCGCCGTAAAGAAAGAGCATCCAAGGAAGTCAATAAGAACATGAACTTGTGATGCGGAACTAGTGCAACTTTCGATAATTTCTAATGATTTTTATATATGGTTGTCTTCGCAAAAACTGCCATATTAAGTGAATCCGTATCCGAAATTATTTTGTGATTTTTCGGATGTGTTTTTATTATTTTTTCAGATATTGTTTTAAATAAATACATTTTTTTATCAATAAAAATATAATACTTCATGACATTGATTTCTTTTTTCTAAAAAAAAATCCAGATAAAGACAATACAAACGATCTCTAATTTTGTTTAGGTGAAATAGCTTCTTAATTAACTATCTGGATGTTGTTTGTAATCAATTCCTGAAAATTCAATTCACATATTGTTGTTTTGGAATTAGAGAGGAAGTGGTTTATGAATAATTAATTAATAGCTTCTTACTGGGATTTAAGACCATTGGCATTTAAATTTTCTGACAGCACTTTTGCTTGAATTGTATGCAAAAAAAAAATACTCCTGTATAAACTCACTTATAACCGAATAAATACTCTGAGTATTTTTATACTTTTGTGCATAATTGTGGTGATAAATTGCAAAAAAGTAACTTAAAGTCGTTAAATCTGCATAATTGAAGGAATGTGTATGATCACTAGACCATTAAAAAAATTTACGTAATGTCAAAAATATTTTTTTAATTTGTTCCTGCCATAAAAAATCAAATGGGTATAAAATTTGCTCTGCGCCATGCAAAAGTGAAAGTAACCTATCTTCACTGTAAACACTTTTGGCACCATAACTTTCAAATGCGCCGTTGTTCGAAAAAATCTTTTATAACCATTTTTTTTAGAATAAATAGCAACACATTTTACTTGTATATAGTTTTGCCCTTACTATGGCCTATTATAGTGACTTAATGGGGTGAAACTAAATTTTTGGAAAATGCTTTTTTCAACGCCTTCGCTAAAAGTTGAATAGAGATAAATCTAAACGAACTCGTGCTATGACTTGAGAAAATGTGAATGTTATCAAAAGTACGGAGTAGTAGTCTATGGTGAAAAAAAAATCACGTGTAAATGGTTATGTATTCACCATTTTCGTGATGTATTGTCTTGATCTTGAGCCAATTTAATTAGGATTCTGTCTAGTATTGTAGTAAGCGGCACTGAAAATGCTCGACCTATCAAATAGTGTAAATATCATGTTAATTGCTCCCTGCAATGTGACTCTGGAACGAGTCCCGTAACTATATTTACATATTAAACTAAGCTTCATTGGTATATATACTTTTGAAATATAACTGGCCCTTTGTTCAAGTAGGTAGTGTGCAATCCTGTCATGCCCAAGGTTGTTCGTTTCTGATTAAAAAGAATTATACTTGTTCATTGTTAGAGTTAAATTTCGGAATAACATTTATTACAAATAATTTATATTATTCTACACCGAATAGATCCCTACGGAATAGCTTAGTGACAGGTCACAAGGTGAATACAAGGTATCAATTAACCCCACCCTATGTCATACCCATGTAAAAGTGACTGGTCCGCTTTATATGAAGTGTTAAAACTCGGACCGATCCCGTGAACTTGTGTCAGTTCGATTTCCTGTACAGACAGAAAACATAAAAAAACATTTTTGGAACATTTGATTCATATTTTTTCAGAGTTTCATATTTGAGCATGTTATAGTTTAAGTTTTGTTTTTTTTTTTTTTGCTTTTGGAAATGAGCTGCGTAAATATGCTGCTTAAGACCTTCTACTAAAGTTTTATCTTTCCTAAATACAAGGGCGTAAAAAATTTTAAATTTGTTGAGAATAGTGTTTCAAACAAAAAATTTATTATATACAGAAGGGTAGAAAGACAATTTTAATAGAAAGGCACTGTTCAATCTTTGCATCAATGTTATGTGAAGTTAATTTTTTTTTAGTTTACTACATAGTTTCTATAGAATCAAAATAATTGGCATTAGACTCTCAGAAAATATATCCTAGTACGCCAGTGTAAGATGTACACACCAAAAAATAAAAGCAAACATATTAACCCAAAATAGATGGTAATATGTAAATTCCAAGAAATAATAAAGGAAACTTAAGGGACTTAATTTCCACAATCAATAAAAGGAACCAAAATATTTATTAAACTTATTTTCAGTGATTTGCTTAAATTGCTTTTTATTTGAGACACAAACAATCTTTTGTTTCTTTAGAACTTGTTTTACCAACACACATTTTTCATATTTAAGTGTGAATGTAATGTAATGTAAAACGTATGCATGCGAGTTCTAAAAATATGATTGTGTGTACAATGGCGTGGTGTGATGATTGGAGGATGTTAACATACATAAATATGATATGCTTTATCGCACAGATAAAATAAAATATTACATTTTCTAACATTGAAATTCTTCGTCAAGCGTATATATTTCATTTTTAGTTTGAACATACTCGTACACAGCAACACCTACATACATGCTCACCTCTCACGTACAAGTACGCACGCTGTTCATTCACACATTTTTCCAGTTTCTACTTAAAGTCCTTTTTAGAAAAACACAAATGTTTCCTTTTATTACGAGTAGACACACATTTTCAATATTACGCACATGTTGTTCCCCGAAGTACGTGTACGTCTTGATAAGAAAATAAAAATGTACGACTGCGAACAAGTTTAAAAATAGGGTGTGAGTTGTTTGCATACGAGTATTATTTTTATGTGTTACTTTTTTTCTGTTAAAAATTTTTTTATTTTATATGTTTGTTGCTCTCATGTGCGATAATGATGCACGTATTTGCATAAAGGCATAAAAGTTATCTAATGACAGTATTAGTTTGAGTGAATAAAATATTTTAAAAGTTAAAAATCTTGTTCCACAAAGTAAAAGGCATGTCAGGCTAGGAACCGCTCTAGAAACCTGTAGAGGCTGACATTAAAAAAAACGATGAATAAACTTAATTTACTATCATCCTCTGCATATTTTGCTAGCCTTCAATAAAATGTTGTAATGTTCTTATTTAGCGCAAGCATTTATAATAGAAAAGGATTTCAGCAAGAGCTTGAATAAATCTGATTGATTTTACAGCGTATACAAATATAACTTGCAGTAATAAAGAATTTTATAACTTCAAATTGTATGAAAGTTATAAAGATTTTAGCAAGGCTATTATCACTGGTATGTTTTTTCCAATATAGGCGAGTTAGAGTGCTTTTTTCGGCTTACTAGATCCCTGCAAAAGAACACTTACAAGGATTTTTAAGATATGAGGGATTTTTCAAATGCTTTATTGCAGCGAAGTCTTCTAAAACAAATGTTAAACAGCACTGTGGACAAGACATTTTTTTGCAGTTATTGTTTGTGTAGAAGTAAAGAAGAAAATACTTCGTGATGAAAGAATTTGCGATGCTTGCTTCCTTCTACGCATGGGCGCGTATGCAAACGTCATGCCTGTACATGCAACGTTGTGTGTATGATCTTTTATTTTTCAGAGAACATAAAAATGCACAAATGCATTGATATTACACAGAAAAAATTATAGTTGAATTTTTTTTAATTAAGTGATTACTTAGAAAAAATAATACTTTTGATTAAAATTTTAATTGAATATATGTTTGTTTTAATTGCCTTTGCTGCTCTAACAAAAAAGTGCTATCAACAGAGCCTAACTCAGTATACTCTGAAATGGGCAACAATTTTTACATATTAATTGTATGTAAATAATGTAACGTTTGTTTTTATGTGTGAAAATCGAGCTGTTTTTTGTAGTATGCCACATTGTTTTGAAAAAATATTTTCAATTAAAATACTCAATTAATCTTTTAATTGGTTTTGATATTTTATATGGGAGAAAAAACTACTCAGCTTAATTTTTTTTATTCGTAGTAATTTTGACATAAGTTGAATAAAAATTAAATATGAAAATAAAAGAACAGAAATTCATTTTGTGCCCTTTTGTTGAGAAATAACAAGACGATAATGATAAAAAATGCAAGCTTATAGACCAAATGTGGATGGTAAAATTAGTACATTGGCGGTATTAGGGGTTCGATGCAAAAGGTCTTGCGTAAGTACATATGGAAAACATCGAAGCCTTTCTTTAAAATCCAATTATAAAATACACACAATTGAAAGAAAGGCTACGACGATATTCTGCATTTACACTTACGCAAGACTATTAAACACCGGATGCGGCCATTGTACGATTTTCCTCCATTCAAACTTCAAAAGCCATGCGATGCATCAGTTAGATTTTTGGTACAATACACAAATGTTTCCATTTTTTAAATTTTTTATATGAAGATACATACATATGTATGTACATAAAATTTTTTATATATTTACAATTTTTATATTTTTATTCTCTTAGATTTTTTATATTTCAATTACTATTTTAACTGAATCTATAAAAAATTGTAATTAATTGAATCCTAAAAAATATTTCTATTAATTTTTTAATTGAATCTTGAAAAATATTTCAATTAAATTTTATTTGAATCTTTAGAAAACCATCAATTAAATTTTTAGTTAATGTAATATATTTTTAATTGAAAAAACCAAAAAAATTTTCAATTAAAATAGATGAGTTAATACTACAATTTTCGTGATTGGTTGAAAACTAATTAATTTTTTAACTGAATCTTTGTTTTTTTTAATTGAATCTTGTTTTACTTTTTTCTGTGTAGTTGTGTGCGCTTGCTTTAAAAAAAAAACACCCTTAAACACATAATAGCTTACCATCTGCATCTTACAATCACACTCAAATGTAAAACATGCGAAATAACAAGCATAGACGCACCAACACTACTTCTTCTGATTTTTTGTTATGAACAAAAAATATTCGCGACATCGCTTGTAAACACTCATATACACGAATATCAATACATCCATCATCCTTCCCTTATTATACAACAGCATTTATTATTGGTTTAGTATAAGACATGCTACGAGAATACATTTAAAACACAAAAAATATTTACATTTCAAGGCGGTTTACGCAGGCCTCTATAAGGTATCATCTAATATAATAACAGCAAAATTTAAATATAAACTTAAATAAGTTTCCAGGTAGCTGAGAAAATTTTGTAAGCTCACACCAAATTCGATTATGTACTCAACTTAAGAATTAATTTTGGATTTTTTCTGGATGACATTGCAATTAGCTTTCAGTCAGTCTAGGAAAAGTTAACTATAATTTAATTATTTTTGTAGTCAACTACACATTTTCCGATAGGGAATGATTGTTTGCATACATAAGAAATACTACCACATTTCTTCATGTACATATGTATCTACGCATGTATAGTATGTGTGTCAACATTCATTATGATACCATTATAGTTTTTATTTCAGACAACAGGTTCAAACCATATAAAATGTTATATGAGCTGTCAAAAAAATTTATATTTTGTGCCTTGTGCAAACTCATTGACAGCTAACGGAAATTTAACAACTCCTACTGGTGTCGCTCAACTAACACACTAGACATTATTGTGGCTTATAAAGTGGTTATAAAATAAATACCACAAAAGCCACAATGGATGCATTCCACTTAATACCTTCATTGAATGTTGTTCTTCGGTTGTAGTGGGTGAGTGCGTTGAAAATAAAAAACAACAACAACAAAAATAGTTAACTGTGAAAAGTGTTAGGAGATGGAAACAATATAAAAAATTTTAACTTTTGTTAATATCACATAGAACTACCACATATTTCTTAAGCACAATAAAACAATGTGATTTGAGTAGCTTAAATACTTAAATAAGAAATGGTTGGAATTTCTGTTAAGCCTTTGTGGGATATAAAGAGTATTTTGGGCGTTTTTTTTTTTGTAAAGCTCAAGAGAAATCCTAGAAAACTGTGAGAATGGGTAATAATAAAATATGCCAGAAAAGGATTTAAAATGTCAAGAAAATTAAAGAAAATGGATACAGGCATACTTTGGTTATAATCTGGTATACCTTGCTAAAGCTACTTGCGGTTTTAAGGAATAAAATTTATTTACAGACTGTATTTAATTTTTTTTTATTAATTTATTTAAAAAATACATTAACTTTGAAAATTTAAAGTTTTTATATAATATTTATAAATTTCGTGTGTACATTATATTCTTCATCTTTGGTGCACAGAACACTGAAAGCGCTCGATCAGCTGTTTCGTTAGGGCATGTGAATGTTCGGTTAATGCTGCTTTAGAACCTTGATCCGCAAAATAAAATATGTTTGTCTTAGTGATAAAAATGAGAGTAAAATAAAGTTGCACTTGAAAAAAAAGTTTTGTAATTTAAAATACATGCTAGTGCTTATTAATTGTTAATATATTTTTTGTAAATAAGCAATTTAATAAAAACTTAAGTAAAAAGAGAAAAATCTAATAATCCATTCAACAATGCAGTGTACAAACTCCAAATTAAATTTATTCACAGCGCTATTAAAATGTCTTTTTCCCTATTATTCTTAAATGTTTCATAACATAAAAAGCATTGCATAGTGCCGAAAGCATTTTAACCAGGCAAAAATTCGTACATGCACTAGTTCAATCGTCGCTTTTTAAGTGACGACTAAATGAAAGAGCATTAGCATACGTGTGAATTTGTTGTCCACAATTGTGGTATGGCGTGCGGTTTACTGCTTACAATTATGTTTATTTGACATATGCACACATACAAGAAATTTAAACAGCACAAGCTTTTACTATTTTATTATTTTTCTTACGTTTTTCTCTAGATATTTAAAACCATTTCTCGTCACAATCTGTTGCCTACAATAACTCTCAATATTCTTTATGTCTGTAATGTTAATTCCATTGACCTTTTCATATAATTTTTTTTTTAATCTCACATTATGTTAACTCGATGTAAATAAAGTTTACTATATGAGGTAACCCCTTCAGAATAAAAATGTATGTCATATTGAATTTATTTATTTTGTGCAAAAAACACTCATCACGTACATTTGCTTAAACAAAAAGAAGAAAAGAATTGACTATGCTATCAAATGTAAATTTGTGGATATGTCAAGTGTTCTCAAATCTGGGGACACATATGGGTAATTCCAGAAAAAGGCCTACAAAAAAATTTTTTTGCCCAAAAATTTTGTTTTGTTTTAAACAATAAATCTATTGTTGTTCAGTTAGTTTAAATTTTTGAAATTTTTTTTACCGAAATATATATCTGTAAAAAAAATTTTTGCTGAGAATTTTTTTAGCGGTTATTTAAAGTAAAAGCTATTATTTTTCTTTTCTTTTTGTGTTTTATAAATTTTCCACTAACAATTACCTCACGCATTAGCAGAAAAGAGGGAATACCAAGTTCTAATAAGGGAAGTTATTTGAGTTTGCTTTCAGTTATACCTTAATATAGCTACCCTCGCATAAAATTAATATTTATTAATTTTTTTCAGCAGTAAATAAATAAGCATTTGTTATTCCTTAATTTCTTTTGTCTTAAAGCCCAGTACGGAGTTCATACGGAATTTCAGGTTTTCACGAAAATTCAGGTTGGTAAATTTCATAAAGGAATTTCCATTTTCTAGTACGGACTTCCAAAGGAAAATATACGGAATTTTTTAATTTATTGCCTGTCTTAGGGAAGTTCAAAATATAAGTGGATACTTTTTTCAGTCAACTGAAACAAAAATTAGTGCTCATACAATTGTTTGGCCACGAAATTTTTGACATTTCTAATTTTTAATCAGAAATAATTTCTTATTCGGACTTAAGTTCAGTAATTTAAATTCTTATTGAATAAAATATTTTTACTAATTAATGTGAATTTGTATAGAAGAGAAGAAAAATGAAACTAGACTTTATAGCTGGGGTAAATACCGATACTTTTCTGTACAGCCACGCACTTCATTAGCACCCTACTCTATCTACTTGGGTAGATATTGTTATTAACATCAGAGATGGCAAATTTGGGCTTGCATTACAAAACACGTTTCAGTAAAATTGAAATACGATGAATCAAAACAATTCACGTATTCCATTTGCAAGAAAATTTCGTATATAAAGCAGAAATTTACATCAACTGACAACACACACAGTGCACCAATACAGAAGAACGATGATGATGAAGGTTTAGTGGCCTTCGAAAACGGCTGGCTGTTCCGTTCAACTATGTGTTGTCAGGATATTTGCAACTAACTTTTGATGTTATTTGTTCATTAATAATTATCACATGTAATTTGGCTTAAAAAACGATACGAAATTTAGCGCGTTCAAATTATAAATATATCAGCTTTTTAACTTAAATTTTCTATTAAACGGAATGTGAGAAATGATTGCTGTGATTGACAATTGATTTACCTTTGTTAAACACATTTATAAGTATCACTATTCATTTTCTGTTTTGAAAAACTTTGCTTTGTCTCTATGATTCGAACGTGTGATGACAAGTGTAGCACACTGCCAGCAGCTGGAAGCTTTCTTCATTATAGTCACGAAAATATTTCATTCAGTTGCAACCACACTATAATTTAAATAACTATAGATTAATTACAATTACGGTTTGATACTTTAATCCTCATTTACGTCACCTAAGCAATCTAAAATATTTTTTTTTGTATGAATTCTTCATAAAAATATATATGAATATTTAAATTTTTCATTACTTGAATAAAAATTATTTCATAACATTAATTAGACTACGCTATGTAAAATATTAAGCACTACAAAGGTTTCATTCCATTAATGAAATTCGCATCAATATAATATAATGTTTCATTTTATTAATGAAATTTGTCATTGTATTCATGAAAAGGGTTCAACGTAATGGTTTCATTGCCGTAATGAAGTGTTTTTATTTCAGTATATTAGCAAAAATAATACGCTTAATTCTCTTGAAAAAATTTATCGCGTCGGTATTTGTACTTTACCCATTTAAAACAAAAATTAAAATATAATTTTCATATATCATAAATCTATACATAAACAATATTCTTTCGCCTTGGACTCGCAAAACAATTTCTTCATAAAATATCACTGAATTATGTATATTTCTATAAGTGTACAAAAATAACTTCTAATTTTGTTGTGTCCGTTTCTCGCTGACATTTGCTTATATCTTTTTCCTAAATTTTTGATAAAGCCTAAAATTGTTTCTTAAATACACTACCCCTTCATTGCTTTTAAACATTTTAGATATATAATGGATCTTTTCATTCCTTTCTTGTTTTTTCCTCAACTAAAAGTGTAAGAATGTCGCGTCCATCGCCTGGCAATCGCCCATATTGGATAAATAATATTATATTTAAACTGTTTATTTTTTGTTAATATTTTTTTAACTTTAAGGCTTTCATTATATAGCTTTCATATACTATATAGCATTGAAAAAATAAATTTAAGACAAACCTCATGTTGAAAATTTTTTCATTTTCAGCCCCAATGTTTGCATTCAAGATCAAATCACAGGCCTTTCGGTATCTGTTTAAAAAAATATTTATTCATACAAACATAAATATGTAAATAACTTAAAGTTGAGTGTATGTTGTTTTTTTTTTATTTTTTATGACCAAATCTCAATTGTTATAAAGACAATGCCAACAACGTCCTGAATAAACACTGATTTTCCACAATTTTGTGGATTAAAGTTCTTGTTGTTTGTTTGATTTGTTTTAGAGATACTTGCAGCATTATTTATTTAAAGCTTAAGTAACGAATCATATATACAAATTTAATATTTATTGATTAATACTTTTGTTTACAAGTGAGTATTAAGTATTTAAAAAGATGAAAAGATAATCTTTTGTTTGAATAGTCAAGTTTATAAATACATGCATATGTACAAAATTTATTTATATATATATATGTACATGTAGATGTATTTAGAGAAGAAAATATTTGCATTTTGTATTTGTACAAAGAGTTAAGGTTAAGTTAAAATTTTTAGTGTCTATTATAGATTCGATTACTAAAATTGATTTTCTCTTGTTTTAGCCTGATAGTTCGAAAGTAAATTATTTATTCCTTGAATATTGACTAACAAATATACCCACATAGTTTTACAGTTTACTATGAATTAATAAAGATTTAAACAAATTAATTCAATAAGAGTATATTACCCGACTTCACGACGCAAAGAAGAGGTATTGTGCTTATTAGCCTATGTATGTATGTCTGTATGTATGTGTGTATGTAAATATGTGTTCCTTTGCGGCAGTATGTCAACTGTACGATTTACCTTATTGCTGAGAGATGTCAGTTGTTAAAATTCAATATGGTGGCCAACAGACGCCATTTTGTAAATACGAAAAATATAAAAAGTCGGTGAACTGTTGTATCAAAATGGGTACCATTCGAAAGGTATTTTAAAATTATTTTTATATTTCTATTCAGATTTTTCATTTCGAATGACCATTTAGAATATTTAACGGTTCAAAGTTGGTCGCTATCAAGTTTTTTGATTTTTTTTAATTACTCCTTGTTTCACTTAATAAATAAGAGAGCTTCTTGGGAAAAAAGGAAAAAAACTGCACTGATTTTTAGCAAAATGGAATACGAGAGTTGGTGTCAAATAAGTAAGTAAAATATTTCTTATTAAAAGTACACTAAAATTGATTTTTAGGGGCTGTAATACGATAATTGTATTCTTTTATAAAAGACGCAGTTATTAATTTGCCTTCGATAAATGAAAGTTTAAGTATGACTATTCAGATTCAGGTTAGCACAAACACCCAAAAATAGTTAAAATTACTTATGTGTTTTGAGTACCAATCTTGGGTCTAATCATTGTTTAGATATCGGGCTGATTCGATCAATTTCATTAGTTTAAGGTTATGGTATTCGATATCTTAAACATGTATTACATTGTTCGATAGCGAATGCCGTAATCTCAAACTGGGGGCTACTTGTCGTTTTTGACAACGTGCTGATTCGATTACATTTTTCAGTTTGAGATTATGGTATTCGTTATCAAACAACTTAATAATATGTTTCAATACCGAATGCCATAAACGTAATCGAAACAGCTCATTATCGAAAGTGACGATTAGAACCCTGAAAAATGTGATCGAATCAGCTCGTTATCGAAAGCGAGGATTATACCTCTGGCATTTCTTGTGTTGTCATTTTGTGGTGTCATTTTCGAAAAGTGAACAACGCGGTTCACATTATGAAAAATATTGAAAATGACAAACCTTGTAACTAGTAGACACTATTGCGATGTCATAGTGTGTACTCGGCATTAGATAGAGTGTTATATCCCCGTTCTAACCGGCACGGCAACATTTGTTACGATCTCTTACTTGTTGGAAACGGGGATTAAAAATCCAGGGGAAATGCGTTACGCAGTTTGTAAACATATCCTTACATAACTTCAAATCCCAGACGAGATTATTCAATTTCGCTTTTCATTAACTATTGTGATTACTTTTCCTTAACAAATTATTAACAACTAGTATTCATATTCAATATCAGTTTGTTATTCTATAAATAATCTCAATAGATTTCTCTACCATTGTATATTAATTATTGTTATTTATATTTATTTTAGATAGTCTTAATTCAATCATATATTATTCTATTGGGAATTATAATGGAATTTGCGTATGTTTATTAAATGAAAATACAAAAGCAACATAAAGAAAACATAAAACAAAAAGTAACAAATGTAATCATGATACTTAATATACTTTTACTTTATCTAATCTAAATGAACAAAATTACTTAATTGCTAATAATTAAGTTTTAAGCAAAACAATGAAGAATTTGTAGTAGAGGCTCTATTTAATATAGGATTAATTAATATAGACTATTAGTTTTAACTATAATAAAATATCTAATTGGCTAGCTGGTATGAAAAAGATATTAATTTAGAGAAGAAAGCAAACATGCCAGAAAAACAATGCAATAGAGCATATAATAAATAATTAATTTTTCTATCACATTTTAATTTTGGTTTTGCTCATGCATATGGAACATTCCCCTCAAAATCGGATGGTTTGAAAGATTTTTTTGTTTGTCGTTCAAAAGATATTAAATTTTCAAAAAATAACTTTTATTTTAGTTTTTTGTCCATAAGAAATAAGGAAAATGAACCCTATTGTTTTTACTGCGCCATCCGTCACATCCTGTTTTCTCGATAACCGTTAGATATAAGGACCTGAAATTTTGACAGACTATGTACAGCATATATAACAATTAAAAATTTAAGGGCGTTCCAAAACGAGCAACGAAAAAAGTTACAATCCTATGTTATATACATACAATTATAGCCAATATTCATAAAGAAAAATTCAATGAATTTGAAATCCATTTTGGGAAAATTTTGTATGAAAAGTTTGAAATCAAATACATTTAAAATTCGTTTTAAATTTTATGAACATGGGGCCTGGTATGTATATAGACACTTGTATTTTTATACAGACTACATCAATTAAGATTAAATTTAAATGAATTAAAATTAAAGTGTGTTCTATCAGTTAATTTAATTTTGACTATGTAATATTTATTGACAAGTTGATGTACCTTGGAAACCTTAAGAGGCAAAATATTGAAATTTTCAAAAACGCTATAACTAAAAAATCCCAAAATTATAAAATCGCCAAACCGAAAAAAGTCGCCAAGAACCGAAACAAAACGCCAAATCGAAAAAAAAACGCCGAAATAGAAAAAAATTTTAAAACCAAAATAAATTGTCAAAAAAAATAAATTGGCAAAAAAAATAGCCAAAATGAAAAATATTTGCCAGAATGAAAAAAATGTCGAAAACCGAAAGAAATCGCCAAAACGAAAAAAAAGCGGCAAAGCTAAAGAAAATTCTCTAAAACTAAAATAAATCACCAAAAGCGAAAAAAAACGCAAAACAAAACAAACAAAAAATGCCAAAATTAAAAAAAGGATAAAATTAAAAAAAACTCCAAAAACCGAAAAAATCTCAAAAATGACAACAAAAAATTCCAAAACTATTTATATAGGTTAAAGTTCGTATAATATTACATATCGAAGTCGCACTTTACTGAGTTTATTTAAAATTGGGACATTGGGACTGATATTTTTTAGATATTTTTTACAGAAAAAAGTTTTTAAATTTCTTGGAAAATGTTTGATCTCAAACTTTAATCCACCCAACAACTTTTAAGCCCAGTCCGTTACTAGGCATTCGATACAAACTATTTTTTTGTCCCTTGTGCAAGAATTTCGCAAGACAATGATTACTCCAAAATATATACATATGTACATGAATATATATTCCTAATTTTAGTAAATGTGTATAATCATAATTATAACACAAACACTTTGTACACTCACAAATTATATCTATGACTGTAGTCGATGCCAACATACAAAAACATATTTACTTCGTTTAAGCGAAAAACTAAAATACGTTAAAACTAAAAATGGAAAGGCATATGCATATCAATCGTATTAACTCTCTATTATACTTATAGTTGAATTATGCTTCTACTCAGAGTATGGGTATTTAGTCGGACAAAAAAATATATACATAGTATTCGGGATATGTATTCAACATTCGGCACCGTATACAAATAAAATATGTATTTTATTGTTTTAATTGTGATTGAGATTAAGAAATATGTATAATGATATATAAAAAAAAATAAAAACATACAACAACTATACCTGTTTGATGTTTACAGTCATACGTATTCGGTTTAAAATTAATGCTTGTGTTTGCATATGATCGTGTTTTTTTAGGGTTCCGTACACCAAAGGTGAAAAAAGGAACCCTATTGTTTTCGCTACGCTGTCCGTCTGTCCGTCTGTCCGTCACACGGTATTTTCTCAGGAACCGTAAGAGCTACGGACCTGAAATTTGGACAGAGTATGCAGAACCTTGGCCGCTACAAAAACATGAGAATTAAAAATTAAAGGATGTTCCGAAACAAGCAACGAAAAATGCTAAAATCCCACATAATATATATATAATTGTATGTACATATGTATATTGACACTTGAAATTTGTAAAATTAGTGTATTTTTATATAGACTACAACAATAAACATTAAAATATTAAAAAATTTAAATTAAAGGGTGGTCCATCAGTTAATGCAATTTTGACTATGTAATTTTGACAACTTGCTATATCTTGGAGACCGTAAGAGGTAAACTCTTGAAATTTTCAAAAACGGTAAAACTAAAAAATCCGATAATTATAAAATCGCCAAACCGAAAAAAATCGCCAAAACCTAAAAAAAATCGCCAAAAATTAAAAAAAAATTGCCAATTAAAAAAAAATCCAAAAAAATCAACAAAATTAAAAAAAAAATCTAGCACTAAAATAAATCGCCGAATTCGAAAAAATCGTTTAAATGAAAAAAAAATCGCCAATATGAAAAAAACGCAAGAAACCGAAAAAAAAAACGCCAAAACGCGAAAAATGCGCCAAAACCAAAATAATTGTTTATGTGAAAAAAAAATCGCCAAAATGAAAAAGAATCGCCAAAATTAAAAATAGACGCCAAAAACAGAAAAAAACCCCCAAAACGAAAAAAAAGTTCCAAAACTAAAAAAATCGCCAAAACCAAAAAAAAATCACCTATATGAAAAAAACGCCAAAATTAAAAAATCGCCTAAATAAAAAAACCGCCAAAGTAAAAAAAAAACTCCAAAATAATAAAAATTGCCAAAATTAAAAAAACTTCAAAAACCAAAAAAAAACGCCAAAACGTGAAAAAAGTGCCAAAACTCAGAAAGCGCCAATAAATTCAAAAAACCCCCAAACTAAAAAAAACGCTTAAAACCGAAAAAACCCAAAAACGAAATAAATGCCAAAACTATAGTTTATATTGTTCGTATTGAATTACATATCTCGTGCCCCTTGAATTACATATCTCGTGAACCCTTCGGGCGCGGGTGAAAGTCGCACTTCACTGAATTTATTTATTTTTAATTGCAAGCGTTCATAGCTTTCTGACGCCCAATGCTCAACGAGTACTTAAAACGATACGTTTATCATTTTTTAATTCCCAAGAAGGTATTTTTAAAGCAAATTGAGGCGAGCCTACGTCATATGAATATGTCTTGCAGGCCGGACCAATTGATTAGCTGCGTTCCTACTGTAAGCTTAACATACATATTAGATTTGTATCGAACTCTTTCAGTAGCTCGTTTTTGACACAAACCAACGATCAAACCCATTTAAATTACATGGGTAAATTACTGAAAGAGTTCGATACAAGTCTAACACATATACAATAGAGGGCTGCATATGCAGTCTTCAAATATAAATATGTCTTGCTTTTTATATGTATTGTCGTTGCATGTATTAAACTAAACCACTAATAAATACTGTCCTATAATAAGCAAATAACGATGAACGTATTGATGTTCGTGTATATGAGTGTTTACAAGCGATGTCGCGAAGACTTCTTGTTCATAACAAATGATAAAAAGAAGTAGTGTTGATGTGTGCATGCTTGCTATTTTACATATTGTACATTTGAGTGTGAGTGTGTATTGTAAAATGTAGATGGTAAGCTATTATGTTTGTGTTTAAGGGTGGGTTTTTTAAAGCAAGCGCACAATATTAATATCATTGCATGTGTGCGTTTGTTTGTACGCAGAAAAATAAAAGATAATACACACAACGTGTGACAACGTGCCGTCTGTTTATGCACCCATGCATAGAAAGAAACAAGCATCACAAATTCTTTCGCCATGAAATATTTGTTTTTTTATTTCTATAAATGCAATAACTGAAACAAATGTCTTGCAAACAGTGTTGTTAAGCATTTGTTTCAGAAGACTATGCTGCAGCAAAGCATTTGAAAAATCCCTGGCATCTTTAAAGTTCTTTTAAATGGTCTTTTGCAGGTGTGTATCATGTAAGCTTCCCTTTGAAACACTTAGTACTTCCATGAAGCTTTTTATTTGCAAATCAAAGCACAGAAAATGCCTAAAATGCTTCGGAGATTTCTACAATGTTTCTATAGTAATTTCTTCTATAGCCCTAATATTCCTTGAAATTTCATAAAATATTTTATTATGCTGAAATTTATACATTTTCAAGAATTGTTTAATATGTTAAATAAAAGCATAATACTAGAAGCATTTTCCTTCGTTCGCTGCCTAATTTTCTAATTATGCTGAAGTTTCAAAATTATCTTTTATTATTTTACTAAGCACTGACATAAAAAAATGAATTCTACTTATTTAGTTCCTAATCAACTATAATGTGTTGTAACAATCTTCTTGCCATTTTACTAGAATCCATTAACTAATCCAACTTTTATATGGCCAATCAAAGTAGCAACGCATTGTGATAGTGAATAGTTTTAATGGAAGTTTCTTAGTAATAATGTCATCATATGCTTGGCGGTGGCATGTCGCATTTACTGTTTAAACTGAATAAAGCATCCACAAAGTTTTAAGAAAATTATTACTCAGAAACCTTTTATTAATAAATAAAAAAAAAATATTTATAAAACAAATTTCATAACAATACCGTCATAATTATATTTTTCTAACAACATAAACAACATATGGTGCTGCGATGTAATTTGTAGTTAATTCATATTTTTATTATATTTATACATATTGGCTGCACAACCCGGCATGCTTCGTTCTACTTTCATGATAAGAATAATAATTATAATTTGTATTTCATGTGTGTAATGACCAAGGAGAGGGAGGAGTTGCAAGGAAACAGATGTTGTTACCCTCAAATCGCAACGATTTGTTAATAATGCATATTTTGATGAAAATGCATATTTTGCATATTTTTGAATATTTTTAACATAAGCTGAAATTTTTTTTGTCATATTTTGGTCAGAAATTTATATTTTTGTGACATATTTTTTTAAAAATTAAATTTTCAAATAATAATAGAATAACTAAATCTCAGTCTGTGGCAAAGCTTTTGTTGAACATATAAGCAATCATACATTGATATGCATAAATCGTGCCATAACCTCGAAAAAAGCTTAAGCTATATAATTTTCAAGTTACGTTTTTTTTTGCTAAAATCCATTATTTACGGTTGTAAGTAGTCGATTTTTGTCAAAAATGGAAGTTAAAAATATATGTCGCTTCAGCTTTTTTTGCTTGGGCTAGGGCTCGATATAAAGACGAAACAGTACGCACATACACCTAGAGAAAAAACAGCTTAAAATCAATAAAAACCATATTGAATTAATAAGAAACATTAACAAAAGTCTAGTCATGTTGAAATTTTTTATTACAATATGGAAAAATATTAATATACAGTATTAATTTATTAATTTTATTTATTTTAAATTATCTCAATATACATTTTCTATTATATTGAAAATCATGGAATTAAGTAGCAGCCTTTCCCTGAGTGTATTTGCATGAATATATCTTCCCAACGATATGTATGACCTCTTGCTTCACATAAAACGTACATATATATCAATTTTGCCATTTTATGTCACACTTATGTTCTTGCTATAGACATTATATATTTTTCTCTAATTTTTTTCCTTTTACTCATTCCAGCCCTGAGTGACAACAACTGGTCAATTAACAATGGGTGTTACTCTCCAAAAACAATAGAACAACATAAGGATACACAACTAACTACAGTGTTAGAGGAACTATTTCTTCTGCAACATTTATTTGCTTCCATTATCAGTCTTTTCATCTGCTTTAATATAAACGTATAAACTGGCATATAGTCATTTGTTAGTTTACCTATTGTTTTCTATGTTGTTGGTATTAATTTATTTTTTTGTTCCTTTTATTACAAGCTTGTGTGCAACAACACAGAAACATTTTTTTAGCTCAAATAACCCTTGTGATATTTTAAAAACAACGTAACGCTAATTAGTACCCCCTGCAGGCCCATATTAGCTAATTACTGATATCTGATCAGTTGAACATATATTTACAGCAACAGAAAAAAGCATAAAATAAAACTGACCAAACAGACGCACTCACGCACATACACAAATAACAATGCACACGCTCACTCACAAAAATCAACAAAGGAGTGTGCAATACTTTTCACACTTACAATATACTAAGGTAAAATGTTGATAGTACAGTGGGACAGAAAATATTCTAAGGTTATAGATAACCTGACCATACATACTGCTTTAGGCAGGATTATACCGCTTTACATATCTTTCTATCCCGCTTTATATTGGTTTAAAGAGTTTTGAAATTTTCAATCTCTTATTAGATTTTTATAAAAATTTAAATAAATATACGTTTTAAGATGAAAAGAAAAAAATTGTATACTAGAAATGCCACGCTTGCGATTCAATCTTCACTATTTTGTAGAATACAAATCTCAGTGTTAACATAAATTGTCCTGAGAAGAGTTTCAAACTTCTCACTTAATGCAGTTACCAAGATATTTTTTTAATTAAAAATTTTCTTTGTTTAAGAGCAGCCAAGCTCCCCTGTCGAATCCCGATTATTTCCTTTCATCAGCAGAATTAGCGGAGCTTGAAGTCTACCAAGATACTCGTATTAAAAAATTAGTATTTAATTTACTTTTTGCTCTATTATTGACTACTTTTATAATATTTTTCTCGTTATTGGCGTTACTGCTTACGAAAAAATTTCAAAATTTCAAATGTTTTTGTTAAAGAGATATCTTGAAATAAATAATGCTTCTATGTAATAAACACCCTGCCAAAAAATAAAATAATAGCCTTTTGTTCCTTCTAGACCATAAGTAATAAAATATGGGCAAATCAGCAAGATCAGTACATTATTATTTTTGAAGACAAACAAAAATTTACAATTTATTAGAGGCACCATGCCATTTCTTATATTGTTCCCAGAGACAATGCTCTTTATCTACAGAGTTTGTCCCTACAAAATTTGAACGTTCTCTCTAAATTCTTTTTCTAGATATCTCAAAGTAAATATTTTCTAGATGCCACACCTTCATGTTAAATACTCATTATGAAATCGTTATTTGCTCTTTGCTGCACTAGATGCAGACATAAATTCGAAAATTAAAAGAATATATATTCGAGCTGCTACGTTGTAATGTCGTTTATTTTCCCAGCCGAGTTATGACTCAGTCTGCCAGGGTTCTTACCAAAGGTCGACTTTCTTTGAAATAAAATATGTGTATCTTTTAGGTGTTGATGATATATGGGACAGTTATTTATTTAACGAAATCTTAGTTCTAGTTATAATAAACTTAAATTTACGAAGTCCTCCAAGATTCGGCTGGCGATATTAATGCAGCAGCGGTAAGACGATGATAACCAGTTCAGTACTCGATGTTTTCTTATTCTTAGGATTTTTTGGTAAAACTACGCAACAACGAAGTCGAGATGTATTCGGGAGATCTTGAGATCGGCTACTTTAACTACAGTTAGTATCATTGTAAGATGTATTCGGGAGATATTACAATCGATAAACTACGGTTTTAGTACTACGAGGTACTCGTATATGTATAACAAAGCAGGAATCGATATCGGTTAATGCCTGTTTGTTCAGTACCAAACTTATTCTTTTATGGATGTTCAATTATCAATTAAGTGAGAATTGTAACTTGACTTAATGTTAATAAATAATTTTAGAGTTTAACACTAGCGAAAAAGATAATGTGTACGCTAAGTGAGGTGATACACACCTACATGCTACTTTTTTGGAAACCACATAGTATTTATAAGGAGACTTGTAACGATACGTTACAACGTCCAGTTTTCTTTTATGGCGACTTTTTTTTCTGAACAGCTTATAAGGACAATGAAGGTGCCACGCCCACATATCCACTCCTTAGTACTATTTCTTCAATTGGACAAATCAGTCCAGCCGTTCCAGTATTGCCAATAGGTTTTTCGTAAAAATACCTACACATCCTAGAAAAAATCCGATCTTTTCCTACATGTTGAAAAAATTTCTCCTAAAAAAATCCCTACACATTTTTTTCACTTACATAATATAAAACCATTAGTTATAAAAATATATATATATATGTTTATGTTTATTAAGGCTTTAGGTAAAAAATAATAGGTAAAAAGCTAAATAAAATAATACATACTCATGTACTTTTAATTAAATTCAATTTAAACAAAAAAGTTTTTTTTAAATTAATATTAATAGGTCTTTTCAAATTAAGTTTTAAAGCATAAATTTAGGTCATCTTTCAACATTGGCTAATATCTTAGAAAAAGCATATACCAAAGTAAATTCATGTACCAGGTGGTGCCAAGTTAACAGCTGCTCGCATTAGGAAGTTTGACATGTCAATTTCCATTGCAATAAAGTACTAGGCAGATTTTGTTATTACAGGCTTGACATGCCTTAGCGTAAATATACATACATATTAGTGCCGCCATCTTTTTAAACCATAAACAACTCTGGAAATACATTTTTAAGCGATTTTAACGAAAATAAAAGAAACGTTATGCTTGCATTTATTTCATAAATAATGCGACATCTTGGAAAAATCTATGCATTTTGCAGAATATAAAAATCTGTCCGATTTCCCTACGCTTCTATTTTAGCATCAAAAATACCTACATACAGTAGGGATTTTTCCCTACTTCTGGCAACACTGAGCCACTCTCTGATTTGAGATGATTTAAAAGGATGCTTTAGGATCTAAGTTAGGTTATGACAAATATATATTATAAAAAGTAGCAAAATCGGTGCAGCCGCTTTTAATTGTTGCGATTACCAATGAACAACATTTGATTTTTATTCATACAGATAAATATTTTTGTTTATAAATATTTTTATTATTTAAAAGCGTTTCTTTTGAGTTGAAAACTGTGCTTCCTAAGTAGAAACAAAACTGTGTATGTATGTGCATACTCGTATTACACATCCCGCTTTCTAAAGGATATTTATTTTTAAATCCCGCTTTTTAGTGGAATTTTCTTCAAAATCCCACTTTTTAATCGATCATGTTAAGCTTTTTGCACAAACCATCTGGTCACCTTAGTTATACCCTAATTTAACCAATATGGATTTATTATTTGAGTTTTAGTGCAAATCTTTGCTGCCACTTGTAGACCAACAAGCAAAATTTTTTTACTTGAAATAATTAATGAAAAATATTTAGTGAATTTGAGAGAGCAAACTATTGTTGCCTAGCACCAAATTTTTGGTTAAGACAACCATATTAGATTGGTAATAGTACCTAGCATGTGAACAATGGTTACATGATGACATCGTTGTAATGAAACAGACCAGAGTTTCTGTTGAGAATCAAACCCACGTTCCCCATACTAATTACTAGTATACCGGGGCACCCAACTGTAGAATATTGTTGCTTACAGTTAATTAAATTGTTAATAGTTTATTGCTAATTTTTTTTTAAGTCTTGTATAATTTACCAAATATTCACAGTTGGAGAAAATTAAATGAAAGAATAATAAAAGGTTGATCAAAACAAGTTCATTTGTAAATTTTGATGTAAATAAGAATAAATCTTTCGATTCAAATGAACGAAGTGTTCATCTGCGGAATCTAAGCAAGTTGTACATTAAAAAATAATTTAGTATGAAATTTTATATCAAATAAAGGAAGATTGCTTTGCATCCAATTTTTAAAAATTGGCCAAGAATTAATCTTATTCTATACTATTTCATAGAAATTACCATTTATGGTCACTGTACAATGACATGATGCAAAAGGCAACTACAGAAATTGATACGATACCCTATTGTTGAACATTTTAAAAGAATTAGTTACTAAAGTTACACTAATGGCCAGTGGTAGAGGAATATAAATAAATTAAATTAGTCAAAGATGAATCGTTTGGTGTGTAAAACTCCCCCTTTTTCCTAACACATTTTGCTATCTCTGATTAAAGTATCCTAATAAATTAAATTACAAATTTCTATTGTTATCCGTGTTTTCGGAAACAAAATTCTTTGCATTTCATTCTCTACAGCGTGTTATGTTACCCTCCAAAATTAGTATTTTTATTTTATTTATTTTGTATTATTTATTAGTTTGTTTGTTATAAGATACAACACAAACAAAAAATAGGTGTGATGTTATTAATTCTGTTAGCGATACTTCTAAAAGGATAATATTTGTAAAACAAACTTGAAACATCTCCAAAATGCACGTTCCGCATTTAACTAATAAATATCAAATATAACCTTTGCTTTTTTAAACTTATGGCTGGAGTGATTGGTAAAAGTGTGTGTGTTTTTATGTTTTATATTTCCACGCACACACACGCCTTACTTTTGAAGGCTTAACATATGGCCATAAAACAAGGTCAATGAAAGAGAAAATTATGTATGTACATAACAAAATTTATGGCAAAAAAAAAACAAACAACACACACATGAGCAACATTATGCAATAAAAGTTGTCCACACTTCCGTGGTAGAGTGAGCATTTGCATTACAGTAACAATAATAAAAATGAATAGCATCAGCCAGGAGATGCTACTAAAACTGAAGGACAATAAATTGAATGATGAGCAATTTTATTTACGTTTCTCTAGTTTTATAATCTAAGTGCCTTCTTTTTATAAGCAAACTCTTTAGTACAGTCATATATTTGTATAAAATATATTTCATTTTATTGTTTTATTGGAGAAATGAGTTTTCATGCACTGAGGCACATAAAAGTTCAATTGGGCCATATAATTTGTTTGAACGTTTTTGAAAATAAAAAAAACAAAATAGTTAGCATGTGTATAAAGGAGAAAACTTATTTTTTGTCTATGAAACAAATCTGGGTAAAAACTGTAATTGGTAAGAATAACACATAGTGTTAGTTGGATTAACTAATGCTGTTGGTCAGACTAACCAATGCTTTTAGTCAGACTAACAAAGCTTTAAATCTGACTAACTAAACAAATCTATTACGCAGACTAACCAATGCTGTCAGTCAGACTATCCAATGCTATTAGTCAGATTAATCAACACTGTTCGTCAGACTAACCAATGCCGCTAGCTAGACTAACCAATGCTGCTAGTCAGACTTACCAACGCTATTAATCAGACTAACCAACGCTGTTAGTCAGACTAAGCAATATTGTTAGTCAGACTGACCATTGCTGTTAGTCAGACTAACCAATGATGTTAGTCAGCTTAAACAAGGCTGTTAGTAAGACTAACCAATGCCGTTGGTAAGACTTACCAATGCAGATAACTAGACTATCCAGTGCTTACCAATGCTGTTAGTCAGACTAACCAATGGTGTAAGTCAAACTAAACAATGCTGTTAGTCACACTAACCAATGTCAGGCCAGACTAAACAATGCTATAGGTCAGACTTGCCGATTCTGTTAGTCAAAATAAACAAATCTACTAGTCAGACTAACCAATGCTGTTTGGTCAGACTAACCAATGCTGTTGGTCAGACTAACCAATGCTGATGGTCAGACTAACCAATGCTGTCAGTCAGTCTTACCAATTCTCTTAGTCAGACTAAACAATACTTTTAGTCAGACTAAGAAGTGCTGGCTTTTCTTAGTTGGACAATGAAATATTTACGAAATTTATTTTCTATATATAATATAAGGAACGCACTGCAAGAAAGTTACAAATAGTTTTTGATCTTAAAAGGAAATAAAAAAAATATTAATTTGTGAAATATAAATATATGTGCAAAAATCAGCATCGAATTAATTTGTCAATGGGAAAATTTTGCAAAGCTCGTTGATACACATATGTGTGTGTATCTAGAGACCAGAAATTCTTTAAAATTAAAATTATTTTTACGGTTAACATCTCGATTTTTAAACTTTCCATAAAAACATCGGCATTTTTACATGATTTTCATTGAAATTTTTATTAAAAGTAACGAAATTAAACAATAGTGGTATTCACACCGAATTTGTTAATTGGGTACTCGGTAGTTTGTTAATTTTAGTTTTAAAAACTTTGTCAGTCTGGTAACTTTCGCAGTAAAACAGCTTATTTATTGGCTATCCACTATAAGAACAGTTTATGATTTATTAAAATAAAATAAAAATCATTTAATTAACATACTTACTCTCAATGTACACGAAAATTGCCACACAAATATTTTTTAGAAATGTATCACAAATGGCTACTTTTATATAGAAACTGCAACAGCTGATTGTGAGTTATCAACTAACAGCTATTTTAATACGGGTGCCGTGTCGTTAATTTGTTAAATGTTAATCCGGTAAAGCGTTAAAGATACAAAAACAAAATGCGTAAAAGAAATAAAGAATTAACGACTAACAAACTAACAAGCTCGAAGTGAAAACCCCTAATATTCGCTTGGACTGTTCTTGAAATTAGAAAAATAGACTATTGTAATGAGACTTGATAAATAAATTCACCAAAGACGGGCTTCAGTCAGGTCTACTAGAGAAGCTCCTTATCTGCGCTGTTGAAGAAGACCTCCTATCAGGCCAATTAATTATGGGAACATAGAATGTCTTGGCTGGAAGGATATCATGTAAAAAATTTGTAAAAATATGGATTCTGGCAATAAGACCCTGCGTCTGGCAAATAAGGCCTTCTGTAAGGCCTGTTCACTACTTCTTTTCGCTGCTGGGCAGTTTTATTTTATATTCTGTAATTAGATGTATTACACACATTTATGTTTCAATTAATTGCCTTTCATAATTGCTTTTTGTAAATTATAAAGTCCATAAATTCCCTTTTCACTTTGGCAAAAGTTGAAAAATCAACAACAACAACAAGAACAACATAAATATTCAGGTAAAATTAAAAACAACTGATGCTCAAACTAAATAATGTAATAATTTTGAGGCAATAGTTAGTTAAATGATTTATGGCTAAATTCTGTAGCCATTATTCGTTTGAAGGCTGCTTTTCAATGAACATAATGAGCGTTAATGACTTTGAATAAACAATAAAGACCAAAAAAAGAAGAATTTACTTTATTGTTGACATATTTTATTTAATGATGTTTTCCCTACTAACGAGTCAAAAACGCTCCCTTAACCATTTACAAATAAACACACACATACGCACGCACCACACACACAAAGTTAAGTATGAATACCAGCGTAGTGTGGTAATTCTGCTTATTAATTATGTAAATATGTGTGTTCTTTGTGTTTTTGGCTTTTCAAGGAATTTCACATTATAAAATAACAAACGAACAAAGATGTTCGTATGGCTGGTACGTCCAGCCAAAATAAATAACATTGGACAGACAATTAGACGACTTCTACTACTCGTACCACCCGTATGGGTATAAATATTTGGTCGCACGCACATCGCAGCTGGACATCATTAGACTGCTCATAGTCAGCCAACCAGCTGCTTAATAAAATAATAGCACAGCACTGATGCTAGCTAACGTTCTATCTAATCTTCCCTCTAACTCAAATTATTAATTACAGAAAGTGCATGCACACGCAACCACAGTTAAAGTTACAACAACTGGGCAACTGTTATTCGAACTTGTGGGCCAGCAGTTTGTGTGCATTCATGTCAAGAACCACAATTACATTTTGTAAATGTTTCATTTAGTGTGTGCTTGTGTTTTGTAGCTGAAACAGTTTTGCGAATTATGATTATGATCTTTGATTATTTCATGTTTGGAATTTTATTTTGAAAGATTTAATCTTTGCATCATAAATCTCAGTTATAATGACATCTTCATTATAGCGCCCATGCGCCCCCATGGAAAATTTTGCAAAGATTGAAATAGTGATAAAATTTGTTTATGTGAAAAATAAGTGTGATTGCTTGCACAAGGGCTGTCAGTCGAACACAATTTATTGGATAAATTTTTTTCTTCGAATGAATAAAATATTTTCGATTAAATGCACTGTGTGACAGAATATGATTTTTTTTTTTCGTATTTATTTATTTTATATTTATAAATATACTGAAATATGTATATTTGACGTAAGGTCTGAAATGTATTAATATGAAAAATTATTGTTTGTTGTTGATTAAGGAATGTTTATATAAAAATCGATTCTGCTTAAGAAACTCATCAGTAGGCTTCAACAAAAAACATTATAGAATAAATTGCATTTATTATATTTTTGTGCGTAATTCCCAATAACAAAGTTTTTAAATAAACCTATGAATTTTTTTTTAGCTTTTCTAAAGAATTTTTTGATTGAAGTCTACTGATGACATTCTTAAGCTTTACTTAAGCAAAAAGAAACAAGAATTCTGCACTTATTTATTTTATTTATAGCAGAAAACCTCACAAATTACAATACAGGTGTCTCAACAGGAAATATGTTTTTAAAGGCTACTGCATGATCGCAAGGATCTCAGAGGCGCACCGTGGTATGACTTCATAACATTTTGAGCAAAAACTATAAGGAGCGATCGTAAATCGAGCATTATATTGACTTAGTGCTAAGGGGTGAGGGGGGGGGGATTAAATTTTGTCACCATTGACAACGCCCACGGGCCATGAAATCCAAATGTATTTGGTTACTTAAATTTTTTTCTATAAAAGCAAGAGTCTTCATATTTGATATCTATCATATCATACACTTCTTAAAATAAAGAAATTTAGTAAAGTGCTACTTTGACAAGCACACGAAAAGTTTTTGAATTTTTTTTTGCGTAGTCCCAATACCATTTTGGTTTTTGCCGTTTTTTAGTAGTGGCGTTTTTTAGTTTTTTTTTGTTTTGCGTTTTTTGGCATTTATTTTTTAGGCTTCGGGGATATATTTAACTTTTAAAGATTTTTTAGTGTTGGTTTTTTTTCGTTTTGACGGTTTTTTTCGGTTTTTTCGCGTTTTTTTCATTTTGGCGATTTTTTGGGTTTTTTGGCGATTTTTTCGATTTGGCGACTTTTTCGCTTTTTGCGGTTTTATTATTTTGGGATTTTTTATTTTTAGCGTTTTTTAAAATTTCAATTATTTATTTATTTTATTTTAATTAATCCTTGAAATTGCCGACTTTTGTCCCTCTGTGCATTGTCACATTCCAAATCCTGTTTGGATGGTAATAAAAGGGTCTGATGAAACCAGTAAGCGGCGAAATATTTCAGTGTTAGTCGAAAGTCTCTTCTTGCATTTCCTAGGAAAACATTAACGTGAACGTTAAGAAATTTTCGAAAATATTTTTATTAAATAATTAACATTATTTTTAAAATATGTTTTATCAAATAAAAATATAAATGTTATTATCCAAAAAATTCAGTAAAGTGCGACTTTGACAGGCGCACGGAGGGTTCCGTAATTAAATACGAACTTTAGCATATATAAAATATAGTTTTTGCAATTTTTTGTTCGTTTTTGACGTTTTTTTTAATTTTTGCGATTTTTTTTTATTTCTGCAATTTTTTTAATTTTGGCGATTTTTTCATAAAGGCGATTTTTTTTTGCTTTTGGCGATTTTTTTCTGTTTTTGGAGTTTTTTTTTCATTTTGGCAACTTTTTTAGTTTTGACACTTTTTTCTCGTTTTGGCGATTTTTTCGGGTTTTTGCATTTTTTTATTTTTTGGCGATTTTTTTGCTTTGGCTATTTTTTTTTTAATTTTGGCGATTTTCAGTTTTTGGAGTTTCTTCATTTCGGCGACTTTTTTTATTTAGGTGCTTTTTATAGTGTTGACACCATTTTTCTCATTTTGGCGATTTTTTTCGGTTTTTGGCGTTTTTTCAATTTGGCGATTTTTTTTCATTTTGGCCTTTTTCGCTTTTTGGTGATTTTTTTAATTTTGGCCAATTTTTTAATTTTAGTGCTAGATTTTTTTTTTTAATTTTTGCAATTTTTTTTCGTTTTGGAGATTTTTTTAAATTTTTGGCAATTTTTTTTTGGTTTGGCGATTTTGTAATTTGCAGATTTTTTTGTTTTACCGTTTTTGAAAATTTCAAGAGTTTACCTTTTACAGTTTCCAAGATATAGCAAGTTGTCAAAATTACATAATCAAAATTGCATTAACTGATGGGCCACCCTTTAATTTTAATTTTTATAAATTTTAGTGTTAATTGTTGTAGTCTATATAAAAATACGCGAATTTTACAAATTTCAAGTGTCAATATACTTATGTACATGTACATACAATTATATGTATTACATGGGATTTTGACATATTTCGTTGCTCGTTTTGGAACACCCTTGAATTTTTAATTCTCATGTATTTGTTGCTGTAGCGGCCAAGGTTCTACAAATTTCAGATCTGTAGCTCTTACGGTTCCTGAGGAAATACCGTGTGACGGACAGACGGACAGCGTATCGAAAACAATAGGGTTCCTTTTTTCACCTTTGGTGTAAGGAACCCTAAAAATTATTCTTAAATGGACCACGGAATTGCGTCATAATATATATGGCATATATTGCTTAGCACCCTTTCATGGAGTTTACTTGAGTTTTGCAAAAATAATATGCAGTTTTTCTAAAATATTTAAAACTCATTTAATATCTAACCATTTCTAAAATATAGAGTTTTTGACACCCACTGTTGTGAGTGCGAATTATGCCAATCGTAAGCGTGTCTTTCAGTAGTTCAGACACAAAGTGCGAATACTTGGATGGCAATTGAAAAACGGCTTTCAGTTTATTAAATGATAAATTAAATATTTAATCTGAGCACCCTTTTACATTATTTAAATATCTAATTATTTAAATAAGTGTTTGTCATACTTAACACTCAATACTCTTATCATAGAGAAAAGTGAAAGGGAAAATATCAAAGCCTATTGTTCCTTTCATGTGGTTATCAATATTAATGCAAAACTTTATTGTATGGTCGAGAGAAATGTTTTCCTTTCTTTTGTGTTCTTTTCACTTCAAAGCCTTAAAAAAATCATACAAATGAAATTCTTAAGTTTTGGTATCTATCTGCATTACTGACCGCATTTAGTCGGCATTTTTTTCTTTAAACAATTAAACGTACTTAACTAATTAAAAGCCGCCATTATAACCGACATTTTAACCGCAAACTTATTATTATTCAACAACAATATTTTACTGTCAGTACTAATGCAAAACCGCAACAAGCGTAAATATGAGTTGAAAATGCAAAAACACATACATACATACATATTTACGCCACACCACTAAAAAGAACCATAAAAGGAAATGAATAAAAAAAATTTAATAGACTATTTTAAACCAAAGAAAAATATATATTTGAGAAAAAAATAAACTAAAAAATTAGGGACAAATAATAAAAGGAAATGCTTTTTGGCTAAAAACCGACAATGCATAAACTTTTCAGTTTTCAATTGCCTTTTGACACTTTGTTAGTCATACACTTCAGTGCCACACCAAAGAGCAGCTACAAAAAGGACAACAGGATCAGCCGGCGGCAGCAGCAACGCGCCAATAACTCGAACAACAATAACTACAATAAATATTAAAGTTCTAAAGTATATACTATATAAAAGACCGACCTAATGGCCATTTTAAGCATGACTAACATAATCATCATCGTCATCATCATCATAATCATCATCATCATGGTATCGAGGTACTAAATAGTTATTTCTATCATGCCGCAATTAACGTCTTACTCATACTCGCCCTGACACTTAATGTTTTTTTTAAGTTTTCCAAAAAATTGCATGTTTAGTATCTGTGAATATTCGTTGATACACGTACTACACTAGAGATGGCAGTACGACCTTGTACGGCTCACAACAAAACGAAGATACTTTTGAAAATCCTTGTAGAAGAACTATGTATATAGAATAGAGCAAAGTCTTGTAACATTAAAAACTGGTATTGAAAGTTGTTCTTAAGGAAATTATTTGCTTGTTTTACGTTTGCACATAGCGCAGTACTTTAAGATATATTTTATTGACTATTTTGCTTCGTCGACGGTTCTAATGAATATATACAACTAAAAAAATTCGACCCAAAACAGTAACGGAGGCTTATCCAACCAATTATTGTCGTTAATTTTATTGTAAATAAAAGTTGTTGTTGCAAATCGAGTGGACTCATTATTTTGTTTTGTTGATCAATCGAACTAAAGTTATTCACACGTATTGCGTATGCCACGTCAAATATTCGACTACACAGAAAAAAGTATTCACCAATTAATATTTTCAATTAAGAATTTAATTGTATTAATTAAATTTTTAATTTTATTAATTAATTTTTTAATTGATACTACAAATATTTTAATTAATAGTACAAAATCATTTTTAATACTTTTTTGTGTGTACGAGAATTTTGTCCTAGATTAAACAAACTTTTCACACATTTCCTTTAATATAGTATAAAATTCTCGTAGACGAATATTCGACGTGACATACCACAATACGGATGATTATTTACTTCTTAAGACGCTATCGATATTCAAAGATTGTTGCTGCGTAGATTTACTATTCTATTATATATCTATTCTTTACCAATTTACAAAACAACATACAAAAAAGTAATATGAATGATTTTGTAATATTAATTAAAATATTTGTAGTATCCATTAAAAAATTAATTAAATTTTCACCTATAAACAATTTGATAATATCAATTAAGTTTTTCCATTCAAATTAATTAATACAATTAAAAATTTAATTAATACAATTAAATTCTTAATTGAAAATATTAATTGGTGAACACTTTTTTCTGTGAATTGCTCTTATAAAAACGGTTGAAGAAAATATTCAAGCGATACACGCCAATATCGTGAGTTGCGCCCATCTTTAATATACACTATCAGTCGTAAAAGACTTTCAATTTCTTTTTAAGTATTTAAAAATAAAAAATCAAATTTTGAGGGACTCCAATTATTAATTAATTAATTAACATTTTTAACAAATTCTGCAAATTCTTCATTGACAGTTCATTTCTAATATTGGACTAGAAAGCCGGTATAAGAACAATTATGCCTGGATATAGCAAATATTTGTCAATTGTGCAGCCGTTGCAACAAAAACTTTGTCTGCTTAATACTTATATTTTTTATTAATAAACCCCATAGTTTTTAAAAAAATAAGAGCAGTAATGCTGAATACACACTATGACGTTTTGTGACATCGCAATAATGTACACTAGTGGCAACGTTTGTCATTTCCGATATTTTTCCTTATGTGAGATTGATTTCCACATCACAAACATAATGTGAATGACGTTGCAATGATACCACAAAATGATAACACCAGAAATGCTAGATGTTTAGTCAGCATAAGTTTCAGTATCTAGATTCAGATTCATAACAATTACGAACAAAAAATCGTATATTTATTCGTTATCAGTAACGATAATATCATTTATTTTTTCGATAGTGTGCAGCTGTGTTTTACTCACCATTTAATTGTATATCATTTGGCATCTCTGCATTCAAAATGTCTAAGTAAGCGAAAAGCACAGAGAAGGATATAAAAAACTAAAGGCTCAGTTACCCGACTGTAATAAAATATAATTGCAGCGTAGGAAGCAGCTGATCGATATTTTTATGTGAAAAGTAGGTTACGTTGCATAACATTTCTATAAGTATTTTTATTACTTTTCACATAACAATATCGATCAGCGGTTTCATACTATTGCAGTTATATTCCATTTCAGTCGGCTAACTGAGCCTTAAGGGAATTTACTTTAACTTTACTTTTTTTACTTCAACCGAAAGCGAATATTCTTAAAATATGTTACGAGATACCAAAGTCAACAAATGTTGCTTATATTTTCTTATGGCGATATAATTATCGTAAAAAAAGTTTCTGAATCCAGGTACAGGAGTAATAAATAAATAAAAGTATATTCCACATTAAAAGAAATTGAGAAACCGGTGCAGCAGTTCTTAATTGATGTGATTACTTGCGAACGACATTTGACTTTTCTTAACATAGAAGGCAATAAAAAAGAAAAAAAATATGGCTACTGGAGCTGTAACTTCAGAGGGATTAGAATAAAATTATTATTATTGTGAATAAAATTGTTTAGTAACAAACTTATGCAGAGGTATGCTTAACCTGACCAGACATCCCGCTTTAGGCGGAATTATCCCGCTTTTCTTAAGTCAATTCCTGCTCGAATTTCTTTCTAGCTTTTTAATAATGTAACTGACACAATTTCGTTAAAAAAAATTTTCAAGTGTAGTTCTTGCTGAACTAGCCAGAACTCTGTGTGCTTCGCTACACCCCATATACGTTTTGAGATGAAAAGAAAAATTTTATATTAGAAATCACTATTTTCCCGATTACATTATTCATTACTAACATAACCAGTCATGGAGAGTTTCAAAATTCTCACTTAGTTTCCATTTTTTTAAGCAAATATTTTCTCCATTTGAGAGACCTTACTTGTCTAGTCCCGATTAGTCCTAATTTACACTATGTAAGTCTTATTGCTAAGATGATTAGTTTGTTAGGAAAGAGCGACATGTACACCAGCACATGTGTTTTGTGTAAATACGGATTTACACGTATGGCCCGACATCCGGTAGAAGTGCGCAGAGGTGGTTTTTATTCAACGGGTGTTTTAAGCTTCCTAGCAGCGCGCCGCAAATAGTAATTAAATGCTCGTGTGACATCGAGAATTCCCAGATAATTTTTAAGAGATGCAGTTTTTTCATATGCAAGCAGCTCTTGGAATCGTTTAGAGCACTCTTTAAATCTAATTTTTTTTGGGGGATCTGTGCTGTTGCCATTTCCTTCTAGCTGTCCTTTTTTCACGTACAAGACGTTCTATGTCTGTAGAATAAATTCTATTAAGCCCAGTCTGCGGATGGAAAGCAGTAGCATGTTCAGCAGCCTATTAAAGTAGTTAGATACTGCCGGTTCTATGACAATTAAAATTGTCAAATTTGGGTAATTAAAGTCAAAAATTTTGTAATTTACGAGAAAATTTTAAAATAAGGTCAAAGGTGTGAAGTGACGAGGTTACTCGATGGTTTTTAGATGTACATATATGTATGTGTTGATTTGTTTTGTTGTGTAAGCATAAGTGTGAGATAAGAATGGTTAGATGTCGGTCGGTTGATGTACATAGTCGTAGTTTATTATGTTGGCGCGCAAACTTGTATGTATGTTTTAGATTTTTGTTTTAACTTCACAAAGGTGTGAAGTGACGAGGGCACTCGATGGTTTGTAGATGTCGGTCCGTTGATTTACATACTCTCAGTTTATTATTTTGGAGCGCAAACTTCCCAAAAACTAATCATCTTAGCAATAAGACTTGCATAGTGTAAATTAGCACTTATTTTCTATCCTTGGCAGAATCAACAGAATTTCAAGTTTTCGTTTGGAGCAGATAGTAATATTAAAAAAATAAATATTTTTTACTGCACTTCCTTCCTAAGAACAATAAAATTTAATTTTACTGTTTTGGCCACCAAGATACTTTAAGTAAATGTTGCTTCTATGTGGGAACTTCAGACATAAAACAATGAATAATATATTGACCCTCCTAGACGATCAGTAATATGCTGTCAGCAAATTAGCAACATCGGTACGCTGGTATTATTTTTGAAGGCAAACAAAAATATGCACTATATGAGAGGCAGCAAGCCCTTCTGTTATATTCTTAAATTGTTTCCAGAGACATTGCACAATTTCAACTGTATTAGTTTTCCAGATATCTCAAAGTAAATATTTATTCTTTATGGGACATGCCACACCCACATGTTCAATTCGAACTTTCTTTTGTAAGACACAGAATTTTTTACACAAAATTTCAGGTTTCTTGCTGTATTAGTCCACATTCAAATAAATTGAGAAACCGGTGCAGCAGATCTTAATTGATTTTTCTTAACATCCCAGCAAAAAAAAAGAATCCAAAAAAATCATGAAAATGTAGAGTTGGCGATGTGGAAGTAGTGAAAATTTCGATCCGATCTAATGATTTTTACATAGGGATGTCATTGCAAGAAGTTCTCTTTTTCGATGCCTGGTCACTGAATTGGAAGCGATATTAAGAAAAATTCCCTTTTTTGTGTTCTATGATAATACTTTCATCTAGGAAAAATGGTAAATAGTTATTTATTTTAACAATTCGTTTCTTTTTATATGAATTCAAGACCGAAACAGTGTTTTCATGTAAATCTAAGCAAATAACTTTTAAATTTTAGACTAAAATTAGTTCATAAATTTCTTTAAAAAAATAATTTTTTTTTAAATTCTGGTAAGTATTTTCTAACACTATGGAGGAGTTAAAAGGGTTTGTATGACTAAAATAAGCTTCTACATGGTTTTTTGCTCACTTTTGGCAAATTAAAAATATTGATTTTTTGGAAGCAATGAAAATGTAGTTCCACCAGTATTACTTCCATTTTTTTCCGTGGGATAGATAAATATTTTTGTTTATAAATAATCTTGTCTATTTCTATTCTATTTATTTTGAGTTAAAAATTATGTTTCCTAAGTACATACGAAACTGAGTAATGTGCATATTGCACATTACTCTTTCTAAAAGACATTTATTTTTAAATCCCCCTTTTTGGCGGTATTTTCTTCAAAATCCCGCTTCTTGATTGATTATGTCCCGATTTTTGCAAAAACCATCTGTTCACGTTAGGTATGCTGGTAATCGAACGATTTAGAAACGTTAGAATTTTTTAAAAAATTCTTTAAAAAAACTTCATAATTGTTAAATTTTTAAAATTTGTAATCAATAGTAAAGTATATAGGAATGTAAATCACGCATTTTCTAACACATCCCCTATTTCCACTTAATACATCTTCAGCTAATACCGCTTTCAGATATTTAACATCAAGCAATCTTTTTCTTTTCTATTCCTTGTCCTTTTAGTACGCCCAAAGGGATATTGTCTAAAAAAATATAACTTTTAATTGCTAGAACTGCCTGATACAGGACTATCAAAAAAGGTAAACTTCAACCTTTAAGTTATTTAACTGTTCAGTCCGACTTCGTATCTCTTTGAAAAGTAGTGTTTGCATTTTTCCCAATTTAAATATATTTTGGCACCACTACATGAATACAATAATAATGGAAATAAATTAATTTTCTTGGCTTTCATCCAACTAAAGTATGACTTTAAATAAGGAAATGATACACAAGTAACTTGTAATAACTCTCTGAACATTTACCAGCAACAAGAACAACAATTCAATATTCCAACTGTAGCTACTCGTAGCATACACAAATCGCCAACTCCACCACCAATTTGTTCTATAGTTTTGCTTTCGCTGGCCTTTCAGTTAAATTTTTCTTTCCTAAAAACTTTTGTTAAGTTCTCTTTTTCTTTTTCGAAAACTAAATAAATTCTAATATAAAAAGTTACTTTATGTCTGTTTGTTCATTGTTTCTACTGCAACTAAATTTAAATGCTGTTGCTGCACTGACTGCTACAAGATGTTTGCATTTGCATACATTTAGAGCATTTAGTAGGGGTTGGCAAATTGCTTTTTTTTATACTTAGTTTTAATAATAGATGGCTTAAGTTGCTAATCTTGACTTTCATATGCTGACTAACAAACTCATATGGAAATAATTTAAGATAAAATTTAACAGTGTGTAATGGATTTATAATTTTTGTCTTATGAAGGTATTTATCGTGTATTTAGTTAGAGCACAACATATGTATGTATGTGTGAATGTATGTGCATATTAAATAAAAGTTTTTGTAAACAAAAAATTTAAGAAAATTTCATGAATTTGGATATATCTTCTCGAAGTGTATTTTGATTTATTCATGACCAGCTTTTCAAAATATAATAAAATTTTCCCAGAGGATTTTTTTTCATCTGCGTATTTCTCCTGATATACTCTTTATCTCAATTATGATTTGAAAAATAGAAAACATTACACATTACCCTTAGAACTACTTGCCAGGTAATGACTCACTTTTCTGATTAGCAAATTTCATTACTCCCTTACAAATCACATCACCTAAAATTTACAAAAAAATTATGTACAAGTTGCTAAATGACCAGAATTATTTTTGATGTGTAAACATCTATACGCTGGGGGGTAAAAATCTTTTGCAGAAGTAAATCACAAGTCACAAATCTTACTCAAAAATCGTAAAGCGTTATCAAATCGGTGTGAGCTATGTATGAGTGTATTAGTGTAATCATACCAACAAGAAGTACAGAGAAACTTAGTAGCTGCATAGAATTACACTCAACCGAATTTTAAAGCATACCTTCAGGAGCAATGTTAATTTTAATAGAAATTTATTGTGATGTGTAATAGTGTTGCCAGTGGGGATAATTTTGGTAAAATAAAAGAGCGTTTCAAATGTCAAATATTTGTTTAAAACAAATATAACAGTCTTTATAAAGAATTTATAATTTATTTAAGTTGCCTTACACTGAAACTTGTGCACGACAATTGGCTAACAAACTCCATCTCATGCCAATTATTATGGTTGGAGATTTTAATACACATTTTTCAAACCCACAGTCGCAAGCTTTATTAAAATTTTTATTTGACGCTTCCGACTTGTATATGAGCAATTCTACCTAAACCCCCACAACTAATAAATCCACTACTATAGATGCAATTTTCCATAGATTTTTAAATACAGTAGAGTCAAAAATGTATATATCTTATTTTAGTTACCATAAGCCAATATTAAAAAAAAATTCATTACCAGATGCTTACACATCTCCCCTGTGTGATTGGACTCACATTGCTTTTTTTATTAAATAGATTACGGGAACAAGTTGCCAAATAAAAAAGGGTCCGCCATCTAACTTTTTTTTCAACTATTGTTTATTTCGTGAATGGTAACACTTAGCTCATGTCTGATTTGACAGATAATATTTTGAATAATAATTTGAATAATATAATAATAATAATAACATGTAAACAAGCGAAATTTTCGCATTTGGGGCACAACAAACCCGCACGCATACATTGAAGTGCCGACGCATCCAAAACGAGTCACTGTTTGTTTGGTGCGGATTTTGGTCCAGAGGCATAATTTCAAAAATAAGCAAGGAGTGGCCGTTACAGTCAATGGCGATCGTTATCGGGCCATGTTGAACGAATTTTTGTTCACAAAAATTTAAGAGAAGGATATTAGCCACATTTGGTTTCAACAGGACGGCGCTACGTGCCGCAAAGCCGCCGAGCTTCAGTAGTTTTTTTTATAGCATTTTCAAAAAAAAAGTTATCTGGCGGACCCTTTTCTCAAAAGTCGATGATTTTAGTTTCACGCCTTGTTAAAATCATTAAGTTGGTAATCCAATAGGGAAGAGCTTCCACCGAATTCCAAACCCGATTACCTTTTTTTAAATTTTTTGCTGGGATTGTCAGAAAGAAAAAATTTAAATTTTCGCCACAAAAATTAGTGTCAACTTTTTATTTGTTTATATGTATATTTCCTATAAAAATTCTGAAAAAAGTTCTTTCAACCAAGTTAATTTTCTAATTTATGTAGATACATAAATATGTGACTAACTAATTTTTTCTTCAAACATTTTTATAACTTATATTTGTTTGCAAATTTTCTTTCTAGATAAATAATTTTTTTTTTTTATAAAAAATTTTATTCAATTTCAATATAAATAACTTCCCGTGCAAATGTTGTACGTTTATAAAGTTTATCATTTAAACAAATTAAACAATAATCTACAAAAAAAAACAAAGTTTGCAAATAAAATTTTTGTCAACTACACGTGTGAATATATATCTCGCCCTCTCTCTCTCTCTTTCTCGCACACTTAAAATGTAAAAAAAAATATTTGAAAATATAGAGAGATTTTTCACAGCGACAAAATTCATGAAAATAAAAAAAATATAAAAAACGGATGTTTAATACACATAAAATTTGACGGGTGCGGAAACGGAAGGAACTGCTGCACAAACAACTTTATGTTCAAAAGATAAATATAAACAAAAACTATATACAATAAAAGCAACAACAGCGGTAGCACCAAATTTTACCAATTTTTTTTTGTCACTTAATAGTAAAAACAATAGCGAAATTTTATGATGGCAACTTACAGAGTTTTTGGCTAAAAATTCAACTGAATTTTCAATAAAGTGACAATTGTTGCAAGAGATACACTATATGCAAACACATACATACATACATATTAATGTAGTAGGTGTATGTGTGTACTTTTTTTTAACAAAATATATTACAAAGTCCAAAAAAACAAACTGGCATAATTTTGAAAAATATTTGTCAAACTATAGATATTCTCATTGTTGTATTTATCTATTTGAAATAAAAGAATTGAATTGTGTACAAAATTGATGTGATTGCATTGACGACAAATGGTCGATATACATTAATTGAATAGGGCTACATTTGGCTGCACAGTGGGCACAGAAAAAAAATTTTGCGAATATATCAGCCATTTTTTACAGATTTTATATCTTCTCTCTTTAGCTTTTTCATTTTCTTCTCTTATTAACAAAGAGATCAAACTATATTTAAAAAAGCTTTTGTCCAGTCAAAACTTGAGATCGACTCATATATGTATAAACAAAAGTGGCCAACTTGAAAAATATTGCTAGCGCAAAGAAACTACTGAAGCTAAACAAACCGCTTAAATAAAAAAAATTATAAAATCTCAAAAAGATCAGAAATGGAAATAAATTAATTTAGCAGAAAAAAATATATTGCATAGAAAAAACTCACCAAAAAACCAATATTCGCCAAAACAGATAAACTCTCAACATGGAAAATATCACTGCATTCGAAAAAAATCGCCTATGCGAAAAAATAACGCAATTATGTCAAAATATTGTTACGTAAACACATTGTGAGCTGACTATACACAAAGGTTTTCCATAAAAAAACATGTGCCAAAAATAAAAACCATTCAGATATTATTAACTAAAGAACATAATGCACACAAACAAACAAGAAGTAAACATTCAAATCATAACAAGAACTACACACAGAAACAAATACCAATGTAAAATCACCATGCCAAAAGGTTGATTCAAATTGATTAAAATCACATTAAATTTACAAGAAATAATATGTTGTTTGAGTGTTTTGGTGTTTATTTGCTTTGTTCATAGCTGCAATACACTTTTGTGCTTAGTTGTTTGTTGTTAGGTTGTTTTTGTATTGTTGTTGTTTTTTAGGGTTCCGTACACCAAAGGTGAAAAAAGGAACCCTATTGTTTTCTCTACGCTGTCCGTCTGTCCGTCACACGGTATTTTCTCAGGAACCCTAAGAGCTACGGACCTGAAATTTGGACAGAGTACGCAGAACCTTGGCCACTACAACAACAAATACATGAGAATTAGAAATTAAAGGCTGCTCCAAAACGAGCGACGAAAAATGTTAAAATCTCATGTAATATACATACAATTGTATATACATATGTATATTGACACTTGAAATTTGTAAAATTAGTGTATTTTTATATAGACTACAACAATAAACATTCAAATATTAAAATACTTAAATTAAAGGGTGGTCCCTCAGTTAATGAAATTTTGACTATGTAATTTTGACAAATTGCTGTATCTTGGAGAATTTCAGAGTTAAACTCTTGAAATTTTCAAAAACGGTAAAACTAAAAAATCCAAAAATTATAAAATCGCCAAAAATTTTAAAAAATCGCCAAAACCTGAAAAAAATTGCCAAAACTTAAAAAAATTCGCCAAATCGAAAAAAATCGACAAAATTAAAAAAAAATTCTAGCACTAAAATAAATCGCCAAATTCGAAAAAATCATTTAAATGAAAAAAATCGCTAAAATGAAAAAAAACGCCAAAAACCGAAAAAAATCGCCAAAACGCCAAAAAACCAAAATAAATGTTTATGTGAAAAAAAAAATAGCCAAAATTAAAAAAAAAATCGCCAAATTTAAAAAAATCGCCAAAACGAAAAAAACCGCCAAAATTTAAAATAAACGCCAAAACCGAAAAAAATACTCAAAACGAAAAAAAAGTGCCAAAACTAAAAAAAATCACCTATATGAAAAAAACGCCACAACTAAAAAAAATTGCCAAAATAAAAAATCGCCAAAATAAAAAAAGCGCCAAAATAATAAAAATCGCCAATATTAAAAAACTTCATAAACCAAAAAAAAAATCGCCAAAACGTGAAAAAAGTGCCAAAACTCAGAAAGCGCCAATAAATTCAAAAAACCCCCAAACTAAAAATAAACGCTTAAAACCGAAACATATCTCGTGCCCATACGGAACCCTTCTTGCGCGGGTCAAAGTCGCACTTCACTGAATTTATTTATGTTTGTAAACAAAATATTTTGTATTTTTTTTAACTAAAACTTTTCAAGTCAAAGCATTTTTTTAACTAAAACTAAAAAACTTTTCAAAAAAATTGTATGTTAAATGATAAGAAATAATGTTATATTATAGATAATTTAATTCAAGATGGTACATATTTAGTGTATATCTTAAGAATATTTAAAGTTGTTGTGGCTGCAGGGGTAAGCAAGTTGACTACCGGAGAAGCCAATTTAATTTACATAGTAAAATTTTTACTTTACCTATGTCAACCACAAGTAAGTTAAATAATTAATAAAATACATTTACTACATTAAATTAAATTCATGATGATATATTTTGAAATAACTTTGATTTAACATGATTCTTCATTTTGATGTTAATTCAACATGAAATAACATTAACATTACATTTTTGCAATAAAGTAAATCTAAGTCGTGTTTAATAAATTGTTTCATGTTTTTGTCGTTTACACTTTTTAAGAAAATTTGTTTTTTAAACAAAAAAAAATTTTTAATGTAAAAAATAAACAATTATTACGAAAAAAAATCCCCTGAAGAATTTAACAAACAATTGACGAAACGTTGGGAAAAAATGTAATAAAGTCGTTTTATTAACATCATAAATAACTTAGGCCTTACTAACTCAAATAATGGGAACAAAAACGTGAAATAAAGTTATTTCAAAAGGAAAAATTTTCTTTCACAATTACTATAAATCATGTTAAATTAACATGAAACACATACATACATATGAAGCAAAATCATTGCCGAAAGATATTAGATTAACTTTGTTTAAGTAGATTTTAAGTTGAAATTTTTCTGTGTGTAGAGACTGTGCTGTGACTTTCTGTATGTTGATAATATTCTTTTGGAAGCTAAATGTAAAGTAGACGATAAATCATCTCAACACTCAGTGTTGTGAAGAGACCAGCAAAGTGAAGATCATGGTGTACTAATATTGAATTATTTAACACTGTGTGCTCAAAGGTTCTTAATACCAAGGCTCCGGTTTGATAAGGATTGTACACTACACAGAAAAAAATATTGCTGCAGTAAAAAACTTTAATTAAAAATAAAACAAAAAATCAATTAAAAATGTAACTAAGCCAATTAAATAAACTTTGTAACTTATTTAATTTTTAAACAAAACTTGAATTAACTTAAATACATTTCTAATTGGTTTTTGGTTTTATTTTTAATTCAAGTTTTTTTGTTGCAGGAATATTTTTAGCTTTTTAAATAAGCTAAAAAATTATTGCATACAAAAATAATGTTTTTTGAAAGGTAAAAAACATTGTAAAAACTACTTTTTATCTCCATGTATTGATTTTTGCTATTGAAAGTCCACAAAATTGTTTTCACAAAAATATTTTTATTTTAGCATTTCAAGATACATTTAAATGTGACTTTCTTTATGTTTGGTAGTAGCATTGAAAATAAGTTTTAAACTACAGAAGATTGCAACATTTTTTCTTTAGTCTAGTTGTACTTGAAATACGATACTCGTAATAAGGCCCATTGTCTTATAAAATATAATGGGTCTGGGAAAAATTTTATATACACTTTTTAATTTATTATCCACATCGGATTAGTGTACCTTTGTATCAATTGTTGTATTAAAGTGTACAATCCTAATGTGACACCAGAGTGCCATCCTACACCAAATTGTATAGCAGAGTCTTCAACGAAGTAAAATAATCAACAAAACGGCTATTAAAGACAGTATCGACTTAATTTAATACTCCTCATTGACACCAGAGGCACTGTAAACACTACATTATTTAGAACATGCAACAAGCAGTGTTTGGAATTAAGCATTTTTTGTGGAAGCTATTCCCCACTGGATTACCAACTTAAAGATTTTAACAAGGCGTGAGACTAAAATAATCGATTCTTGCGAAGTACTTATTTTTTTATTTGGCAACTTGTGCACGTAATCTATCCCAGTGAAAAAAAATGGAAGTCATTCTAGTGGAACTACATTTTCATTGCTTCCAAAAAATCGATATTTTTAATTAGCCGAAAGTGAGCAAAAAACTTTGTAGAAGCTTATTTTAGTCACACAAAACCTTGTAACTCCTCCATAGTGTTAGAAAATACTAACCAGATTTTATAGAAAATGTATTTTTTTAAAGAAATTTATGAACTAATTTTAGTCTAAAATTTAAAAGTTATTTGCTTAAATTTAAACGAAAACACAGTTTCGGGCTTAAATTCGTATAAAAAGAAACGAATTGTTAAAAAAGGCAACTATTTACCATTTTTCCTAGATGAAAATATTATCATAGAACACAAAAAAGGGAATTTTTCTTAATATCGCTTCCAATTCAGTGACCAGTCATTGAAAAAGAGAACTTCTTGCAATGACAACCCTATGTAAAAATCATTAGATCGGATCGAAATTTTCACTACTTCCAGATCGTAAACTCTACATTTTCATGACTTTTTTGGAGTCTCTTTTTTTACTGGGATTTAATATAAAGAAATATATTGTCCTCATTTAGCAACTTGTACATAATTTTTTTAAATTTTAGGTAATGTGATTTGTAAGGGAGTAATGAAATTTGGTAATCAGAAAAGTAGTTCTGATGTTTATGTGTAATTTTTTGCTGGTTAGTAATAATAGCATAGCATTGATTTGCTAAGTGTTACTTCTCTTTAAAAAAATTTAACGAAAATCCGTTACATCCCAGTAAAAAAAGAGACTCCAAAAAAGTCATGAAAATGTAGAGTTTACGATGCGGAAGTAGTGCAAATTTCGATCCGATCTAATGATTTTTACATAGGGATGTCATTGCAAGAAGTTCTCTTTTTCGATGCCTGGTCACTGAATTGGAAGCGATATTAAGAAAAATTCCCTTTTTTTGTGTTCTATGATAATATTTTCATCTAGGAAAAAGGGTAAATAGTTGCCTTTTTAACAATTCGTTTCTTTTTATACGAATTTAAGCCCGAAACAGTGTTTTCATGTAAATTTAAGCAAATAACTTTTAAATTTTAGACTAAAAATAATTCAGGAATTTCTTTAAAAAAATAATTTTTTTTTAAATTCTGGTGAGTATTTTCTAACACTATGGAGGAGTTACAAGGTTTTGTGTGACTAAAATAAGCTTCTACTTGGTTTTTTGCTTACTCTCGGCAAATTAAAAATATCGATTTCTTGGAAGCAATGAAAATGTAGTTCCGCTAGAATGACTTCCATTTTTTTTTCACTGGGATATTTCATTAGAAAATAGCGATTTTATTTACAAAAGTCAAGGGGGTTCTATTAGTTTAATGATTTTTGCTACTCTTGTAGCAAAAAAAACTAAAAAATTTAATTACGGCTTTTAACATTTTAGTTAACGATATGATACATTTAGTTATACATAATCGTATGTACATAAGTCAGCATTAAAAACTTTTACATATACAGATAAATGAAAAGTAAATAATTTGTTTTTTCTTTCTTTTGCAAAAACTTTTTGTATTAAGTGCAACAACTTTTACTAAATTGTCTCCGAAGGTTGAGTGTTGTTTTATTTTTCTTTTTTATGGAAGTTTTTACCAAACAAAAATTTGCAACTCTTCCCAGCTGCAGCATACATTCGCTATGAGTTTAACTCTGTGAAGTGCAGTTTTCTTTTTGATGATCTGCTAGAACGACAAGTATATGCATGCATGTATGTACATGGTGGCGTTCATTCGAGTTTTACATTGAAACTTTAGCGCTGAATTGAACGACAGACAGACAGCTCAGAGAAAACTCACAAAAATGCGATAAAACTGAAAGTGTGCCTTGCCTGCCAGCTTGCTTGCCTGGCTGCTTTTGCTAGATTTTCTTAATTCTATCGCCTACGCTTTTGCTTTCACTTCTGCTACATTACAGTCGAACTCATTTTAGCTTTTTTCATGTTATTTATGCTAGAATTTTCCTTGACTCAAGTCAATTTAAATTGAACCGATAAACATACATGCATATCCATATAAATATGTGCATGTGTATGTAAGTACATACATCCATGTTACTAAATTTTTATGTCAGTATGGTGTGGTGCCTGTTGGTATCTCAGGTGTAAAAGGGGAAAGTAAGTGTGAAATTGGGGGGATAAATAAAGTTTTGTGTTGTCTGTTCCTATCCCTTAAGACTGCAATTGAAAAATGTGCTAAATTTTATTTTCTCGGCAATCTATGAATGACTAAGTATGTGTGTACGTATGTACACACATAAAGAGATACAAAAACTCACTATTAAATAGAGCAAACTTGCTTATGTAAATATATATATATATGTGTGTGTGTGTGTTTGCTGAATTCACAACAGCACACTGTCATGTTTAAATTTAAAAAAAAAAAGTTGTGTATGTGTGCTTATAAGTCTGTTTGTATTTTTAATGCAATTGAGACTAAAGTAAGAAAACAAACTTTCGAACTTTTAAAAACTTTAAAATTGTCCTTAAGTTTTTGTGTCAAAAAAAAATCTGCATAAATAAATACATAAATAGCATGCATGCAACAACATGTCGCTCTATCTGTGTAACCGTCACACACGTCTATACAAAAAAAGAAATCAAAACCCACACATGCACTTATAATCTGACACACAACCGGATATAAATACACTAACACACACACACATGCTCCTACAAATGTAAATGTAAAGTTGTTGCAAAAAAAAATTATAATAACTTAAGAACGATGGGTGGTAGATAATTTTCAGTGTTCAATGTTTCGTATCTTTTGGGTCACAGTTTTGAGACTAAAATGAATTTAACTTTTTAATGATACACACTCTTGCGAAAATACATACATATGTATATATTTTTTTTATTCCATTATTTTTTATGATTCTTTTAAATATTTTTATTATTTTTCTTTTTATTCCTTATAAATTTTTTGTTACCAGCTGGCAAATGTTTGAGATATTTATTTATTTTAAATGGTTAAAATAAAAGTATAAGATTAAGATTTTAAAATAAAACTTTTGCTGCTGATTTTGACAGTTTAAGAACGGCAATTACCAGTGTCAATATTTATGCAATTGTTATGCAAATTATCTGCATAATCAATTTAAGATTAAAGAAAATGCCTAATAATGCGGCAAGAGACAAAAATAAATAATAATTACAAATAATTGCAAAAGTTGTCTCAAAATTAAGAATTAAGTAAAAAAAATTGATTGTCGATTAGAGCTTACGAACTTACAGGCAAAAAAATAATAAAGTGCGCTGAATATAAAGTCCTTAGGGATGTTCCCTAAGTCACGAGTTTTCAAATCTCCCGATTCGCAGGAAAGAGCTCAATCAAAATGGTGACTTATTGCAGCTTTATAATTGGTTTTAATGTTTTGGAAGTTTAAGATATTTAATACAAACTTAAGATCAAATGAACTAAAGAGTCAGATCGACAGAACACTTTTTTTATTTTGGTAATCGTACGATTTCAAAACGCATGGCTTAGAGATAGCTCCTGATTATTGCAATTTCGAAAAATAATTTTTTTTTTTTTTGGCTTAATGCACGGAGGATCTGTAGAATGTCTTTCGGCAACTAAAAGCAACTTCCATGGATTGTCAGTGGTTGGCTTTTCACAAGAAATCTGAATGGTGCAAAAACTTTGATTATATTTTAATAAAGAAAGCGCAAGTTCAAGGGTAAAACGAATATTTTTAGTAAAACAAAGAGACTACACAGAAAAAAGTTTAAACAATATTCCATTAAAAATTACAAGAATTCAGTTAAAAATTTAATTAGTTTTCAACCAATCACGGAAATTGTAGTATTAACTCATCCATTTTAATTGCAATTTTTTTTTTATTTTTCTAATTAAAAAATATTACATTAACTAAAAATTTAATTGGTTGTTTTTTAAAGATTCAATTAAAATTTAATTAATATATTTTTAAAGATTTAATGAAAAAATTAATTGACGTATTTTTTAAGATTCACTTAAAAAACTAATTAAAAATTCTTAAAGTTTCAATTAAAATAGTAATTGAAACATAGAAAAAATCTAATGGTATAAAAATAAATAAAAATGTTGCTATGTAAATACATATGTATGTATGCGTGTATAAATAATTTCCAAAAATGGAAACGTTTGTATATTGTACCATAAATCTAACTGATGCATCGTATGGTTTTTCCAGTTCGAATGGTGCACAAAAATACGTACAATGGCCGTATTCGGTGTTTGATAGTCTTCCGTAAGTGCAAATGCAGAATATTACAGAGTTTCTTTGAATTGTGTGTATATTTTGTTATTGGATTTTGAAGAAAGGCTACGATATTTTCCATATGCACTTATGCAAGACCATTTGCATTGAACCCCAAATACCGCCAATGTACGAACTTTCCTATCCATATTTGGCCTATCAGCTTGTATTTCTTCTTATTATTTTCTTGTTATTTCTCAACAAAAGGGAAGAAAAAGAATTAATGTTTTTTTGGTTTAATATTTTATTTTTATTCCACGCATGTCAAAGTTGCTATGAATAAAAAAAAAGTTAAGGTGAGTAGTTTTTTTTTCCCATATAAAAATATGAAAACCAATTAAAAGATTAATTGGGTATTTTAATTGAAAATATTTTTTCAAAACAATGTGGCATACTATAAAAAACAGCTCGATTTTCATACATAAAAATAAAAGTTACATTATTTACATACAATAATTGTTAACAATTTCTTGGCATTCTGAGTTATGCTCCGTTGATAACACTTTTTTGATACAGCAGTAAATTCAATTAAAATAAACACATATTCAATTAAAATATTAATCAAAAAGATTATTTTTTCTAAGCAATCACTTAATTGAAAAAAAATTCAACAATAATTTTTTCTGTGTAGTAACGCTATTATTCCATTTATGTTTCATTTTAAGATCATTTTAGTATTTAATGCCTATCGACTGTAAGAAGATGACCCCCAAGTTCGGCCAAAAAATTAAATTTGTATAGTATATTTTAAATTTTATAATAATTTATTTGAACTTTTTAGGGTTCCGTACACCAAAGGTGCAAAGGAATCCTATTGTATTTGCTACACGCAAAGAAAAGATATGGTTGTAGAATGGTTGAGAAAACAATATTATGTTCTCAGAAACAAATGTGTGTTCGTTGAAAACTAGTTATTGTTATTTTAAACATTAATTTTGTTACGGTAAGCAAAGTAATGTTTGAATTTAATTATTAATTAAGTGTGATATGGTTAGAGTTTAACAATATAGTTTTGTTAAAAATTTATGAATGCAAAATAATTTAAGTATTTTTTTTTTAATAATATAATGTAAACAACAATATAAAGTTATCCAAAACCATTACTATATTAAATTGTTAAAAAAAGTTCAGAAACATCTTCTGTCAGTTCAGTGCTTCCTTTGTAAGCTATCGGTAATGTACGCGTGGTGTTAAATAAATAAATTAAGTAAAAACAAAAGGGTAGATCAATAAAAATATATATACATACATACATATGTATATCTCTTTACAGTGCGTTTTCATATACGTGTTTTGGAGCAGAAAACTTGTTTTGCTCAAAACCAATGTTTTGCTACATGTTTTCCCATACATTTTTCATATCAGCAAAGCACCGAAAATAAGTTGTTTTCCTCCAAAACATGAGAAAACTTGTCAATGAAACACTGCATTGCTTGCTGAAACTTCGAAAAAAAGCCGCAATATTCTGATAAAAGATGGCACTAGTATAGAATTTTCAATCTTTTCAGCAATTGCAACATCCACATAAGTTATATTTATTTATATATTTGTTGTTTATATGTAAATGAGTGAAAAATTTACAAATCTAAATAATACTGTTTGCGGCCTTGATAACAAAATCAAATTGATTGCGAAAATTCACACAAGCAAAACACAAAAAAGCATAATGGAAACACTTTGAAGCTTTTTGAGAAAAACAACTTGTTTTGCTCCTAATGGAAACGTACTATTATGCAGACGTGTCTATATTTCGAGTATACACACATATACACATAGTATACATTTCTTTACACACATTTTATTTCAGCAATATTAATTTATTTTTTATTTAAATTTTAAATTTAATATTAATTTATTTTTATTTCGCATTTAACGCACAGCTGTTTTAAACAAAAGATCTACCCATAAATATAAGATTGAAAAACAAAATATTATTATTACATTAAATAATACTGTTGTCGTATTTAACAATATTATTATAATATAAGAAAATGGTATGGTGAGTCTGAATTATATTTTAGTCACATCTAACAATAGTGTTGTCATATTTACCATAATAAGATAAGGTGTAACAAGGTTCATTGTTTTTGTTGATAATATTATTATTAACACAGATTATAATATTATTAGAAGTTTGCTTTTCTATTGACAATAATATGATTTAACTACAACCATATAATTCAATCATAGTATGTTGCTGTTTGATTATGGTTACCTCAACCATATTTTTTCTTTCCCTGGGGTTGTTCAATTTTGCTGCTGCTTACTTCAGCATCAAAGCAAACACTTACACACATAGATATACACAAACTTACACACATGCGTAAATATATAAATACATGTATATACGTATATATATATTTACATCCTTATTTTCATAATATATACAATATTTTATGGCAAATCAAATAACTTAAATGAAAAAGGAAATTAGAAGTATGACCAAACCAAGTCCCAGTTCACACTTGCAAGTCTTACTGTTAAGCTGATTAGTTTGTAGGAGAGAGAAACGAGTGGGAAAAACAAGTACTCAGCTTCATGTACTATCAATATCATACACAACAAAAATATGCAGAAGAAATATGAGCTCAAAAATAACAATTGCATTGTATGAACGTCGATGAAAGTTCAAATAAGGCTTGAGTAGTGTGAACTGGGACCAAGGAATAAAATTCCAAAACATTGTAAGTACATACCTACATATGTATGTATGTACGCATCTTTATATATATATATATGTGAGTATGTATATATCTAAACATTAAAATCACTTGAGCATATCTAATTTTTTTATTCTTTTCCACTATTTTTGTCATATATTGGAAAGATATTTCGTTTAAATTTATTAACCATTGAAATAACATAACACCAAATCATATAACAGCTAAAACTTTATATTTATAGACGTAATAGAAAAAGGATAAAAGAGGCAAATGATGGCAAAAAATTGTATCGTGTATCCACTGGTTTTATTTAAATTTATTTAGTAAACGCGCCAACGGGGGAAAGCTTGCGTGGAGTAATACCCTTTTTTGCATGGTCTGCAGCCATTGATTATAGTAGATAGTCTCCAGGGTATAAATTATATTCCTAATAATGACAACGATGATGAATGTTTTTAACGATGATGGAAGTGCAAACTTTCTGTTCTTTAATACAAACCATTACAAATAGGGTTGAAATAATTTATTTGGAATTTTATTTTCCATTAAAATCCTTTTTATTATATCCATTAAATGTATGTATTTATTTTATAATTTGTGAAGAAAATAAACTTTTTTTTTAAATTTCAATATAAGAACTGACAGACAGACTAAAAGTATGCCCAAACTTTGTGCTTTAAAATAAGAAACCTCGATCAAGAACTAATAGACACTACGAGAAGCAGAAAATATAAAAAAATAATAAATTTTATTATCTAAGCCTTTGCGTTTTATTTCATTAAGAAGACTTTACCATAAATATTTTAATGTGCCAACTGATATGTATATATTTCATTCTATTTCTATAACGATGAGAGTCTTATTTTTAAGATTGCATTGTGCGAACGACGAAAATAAATCAAAGAAGAAAAAATTATAAGTTTATCAATAAGACTTGTATAGTCTGAACATAGACTTAAAAGATTTCGTTAAAAAAGAAGATGTGTTAATTTTTTTAAGTGTTGCAATTGATGGCACCCTGGTTGTTGTAAGGCAAGGTAGATCCGAAAAGAGTCAAACTTGAATACTGCGAGTGTCGAAATTTTTTCCGAGTGTATAACAATCGTTCTTAATAATATTTTTAATCGTCAAAACCGGTTGAGCAGCCCAATGTGCCGTGTAATAGTTTTTTATTTAAATTAATATTGCAAAATATAATTAAAATTCTAAAAAGTATTAAGAAAAGCGTTCATAACATGGAACATGTCTACACAACACTTTTTGACTCAAATAATGTCATATCTCAAAAAACCCATTTTGCCATTAAACGGGTTTGAAGTTTTAAATTTAAACACAACTTAATGGAAAAATTTAAGTTTTTGAGTTAATACGTGCTGTTTTCTCAAAAATTTAAGAAAATTAATTCTTAAAATGTTGGGCAACTGAAGTTGGTGTGTGTAAAGCCATTTCAACGTACAAACACTTGTGGTCTTTCATGACGTCATTCATGCGCAGTTAAAAATTTTTTTGACAAGTGGAATATGACATCTGTGTTTGCTGCTTTATAATCAGTGTTGTCAACTTTGTAATTTCAAAACGCACCAAAATGGAGAAAATAGCGCGCCATTTACAAAAAAACGCACCAAGATTAGAATTTCTTTTTTTTTATATTTATAATTTGAACGGGCTAAAGTTCGTATCGTTTTTTAAACCAAATTACATGTGATAATTATTAATGAACAAATAACATCAAAGTTAGTTTTAAATATTCTGACAACACATAGTTGAACGGAACAGCCAGCCGTTTTCGAAGGCCACTAAGCAAACCCTCATCATCAGCGTTCTTCTGCTGCATAAAAGGTATATATATATATATTTTTTTCAATTTAACATTAAAACGGGCTTTATAGTTCAGGGTTTAAAAAAATTAAACCTAAAAAAAACTAAACAAATTCTCTTATAATCATTTGTACTACATAAATAATAATTTTTCATAACTTCTGTACAAAACTTTTTAAAGAGATCAACGATTAATAGCAAGGATTCAAAACTAATAAAAGTTCAGTATTTATCATTTTATTCAAATACTTAAAAAATTATATTCTTTATATTTTGAGGCTTTAAGTTAAATAAACTAATAGCCTTCAAAGCTATAAATATAATAATCATCTTCTAAGCCTTAGTAATTATTTACTCCTATAAAGGTTTGATTAAAGAGAATTGTTCTAATAACTAAATTTACATACAATCTATTAACTAAACTTCAGCCAATTAATCGCAACAATTCACAAAATACAGATTTTCTCTTGTTTGTTTTGATTATTTTGTTAACATCTTAATAACAAATATACTACAGTTCTCGCAGTTCCTGCACCTTAAATGATTCCAGCTTTTTTCATAAGTCACTTTCTACAACTCCCCAGTGAAAAAAAGGAAGTCATTTTAGTGGAACTACATTTTCATTGCTTCCAAAAAGTCGATATTTTTAATTTGGCGAGAGTGAGCAAAAAACAATGTAGAAGCTTATTTTAGTCATACAAAACCTTTTAACTCCTCCATAGTGTTAGAAAATACTCACCAGAATTAAAAAAAAAATATTTTTTTAAAGAAATTAGTGAACTAATTTTAGTCTCAAATTTAAAAGTTATTTGCTTCAATTTACATGGAAACACTGTTTCGGGCTTAAATTCGTATAAAAAGAAACGAATTGTTAAAAAAGGCAACTATTTATCATTTTTCCTAGATGAAAATATTATCATAGAACACAAAAAAAAACGAATTTTTGGTAATATCGCTTCCAATTCAGTGACCAGGCATCGGAAAAGAGAACTTCTTGCAATGAAAACCCTATGTAAAAATCATTAGATCGGATCGAAATTTTCACTACTTCCGCATCGCAAACTCTACATTTTCATGACTTTTTTGGAGTGTCTATTTTTACTGGGTCTGGTCTACTTTGTGATACACATATCTTATGTGCCATTAGTTATGAAAGTGGTCTGAATCATACGGATTTCGGACTCGAAATAGTAAATAAATCTTAAAAAAAAAATAAATGTTAATATACATCGAGACTAGTACAAATCTAAATTAATTAAAAAATATTTTTGGATTTTTTTCTTACTTATTCTACTGAATACCTGGACCAAAGAAATATACCTTTTATATAACTTTCACAATTAAGGGCATTTACCTATGTTTGCAATCATTTGTACAGGATGATAGATTTTATACATTAATTTTATAAATTCTCTTTTTAAAAAGAGATCAAAAATTAATTATCCCAGAATAATCGTTATTGTTATCATCGGGTCATAAAACAGATTTCATTTCAAATTGTGATGTTTTGTAAACATCATTACTATTAATATGGTAATTAACACTATCAGGAAGTTGGTAAGTTTAACAACAAGAATTTTCCCGTTTTAAAAAATGTTTGTGTTAAATTTGCGTTGGTGCCACCAAAAATTAAAAAACGCACCAAAATTAAAAAAAAAGCTCACCACGCACAAACTAAGGAATTTTCCGCACAAAAAATTTCAAAAAGCACCCAAAATGGTGCGAAACGCACCAAGTTGACAACGCTGTTAATAATGGCTACCCTATTTATTAACTTCTCATCTCTCTCTCTCACACACACACACACATAAAGTCAGAGCTTGATCAACAAAAATTTGCTATGTGAGAACATAGTCTTAAGGTTCAGTTAGCCAGCTGCAATGGAATATAACTGCAACGGTAGGAAACAGCTGATCGATATTGTTATGTGAAAAGTAATGTACAGATTCTTACATTTCGGTTTCATCTCTATAAGCTTTTTATTACTTTTCACATAACAATATCAATGAGCTGTTTCCTACCGTTGCAGTTGCAAGACACTACAGTTGACTAACTGAGATTTTAACACCTCTCAGCAGAGCTGCCATTTTGGTGCTCTTCGGGTATATATTGGTGCTTTTTTCCTTTGTTTGCAACTTAAACAAAGCAAAGAATTAAACTTTTTTACATATTTCAATCAATTTTTTAATTCCTTATAAGAATTTTTTTATTGGTTTGCTAAGCAACGATTTTACCATTTTAATTCGCATCAGGGATGAGAAAGAAAGAAAAAAAAAGTTGTACTTTTTTCAGTACCGAAAATTCTCTCTTTGGTACGAAAATACCCTTTTCACATTTGGAGATGAATTTAAGAGGGATAATTTTCCTCTAACAACTCTTTAAATAACGGAAAACATGGCTTGATTTACTTTATTATTTTATTTGTAATACCTGCGAGCAAAAGGGCTAAAATTAATATTATGGAGGAACTCCTTAGCACCTAGTTGAATCTCGTCACTTATGCTAACTTCATGACAGTATTTTCTTATGCATAAGGCTGTAAATATTTTTTGTGAAGTCGTTGCCTTGGAATATAATAGGAAAACATTTTCAATAGTGGTAAATTAGTCATTAGGGTGCTACCGTACTTCTGGCATTCAAATAGTGCTGAGAAAAGTACAATTGTATTAACTTTTTCATCCCTGATTCGCATTCTTGAACACAGTTAAGCAACGTGGATTTGTAATTTGTGCAAATTTAAGAAATAATTTAGAAATTAAATATTTTTCTTAGAGGTAAGTTTTGCATTAATTTTTTTTAAGTCTTATTATTATTATTATGGCTGTCCTTAAGATGGAAAAACAAAAATATAGAAAAAGCTTGTAAGATTCATTTAGCATTCAAAAGGTGGCTTAGACCAGCAAAAGATTCGTTAAAGACAATAAGAATTTGATGTAATTTAAAAATAATTGCCAGATATAGCGATTTATTATGTCATAGTTAGAGACAAAATAAAGACTTATTTATAAATGTAAAACATATATAACACAGAATATTTACTTATAAAAATATTAATAACAGGAAATATTTAGCTTAATGCTTTTTTACCCGCAATTTTTTAATTTTTACCCTCTTTTATAAGCTCACTGTGCTTTTGATAATCTAAGAGTTGGCATCACTGCCTCCCAGTCTCATGTTTATTAAGGGTTGCCATATTGAAAGAACGAGCTTTTAAAAAAGCCTTAACTTTGCAAAAGAATTTATTTTTGTTAGTGACCTTGTGAAACATTGTTTGGTTTCTACTGCCAAATATTTTAATATAGTTTTGTAAATTACCAAGTAATCGAACGTATTAAATTTTGTAAGCACTTTAGACATACATATGTACATACATTTCTATATTTAACACTAACTAGTTTTTACCATAACTTTATATGTACTATATACATATATATAAAATCACATAAAATTCTTATACAGTTTGTACAATATCCAGCGAAGTCAATATCTTGATCAAGTAATTTGTTTTAAAATTTGCAGAAAAGAATTATTAAAGTTAAGAAACAACGTGTAGCAAGTAAGAAACCACTTCATTTCAAACATCTTACATTCCGATTAAAAGGAACTTAATACACAAACACACAAAGCAGCATATGAAAATATTGTCTGCACTCAAGGACACTACGTATACAAGTAGAGTTGAAAATATTACTTCCGGCCACAGCCAAAAGAAAAAGTTATTAACAGTTTATATAGCGAACAACGTACACGCACACATACATACAAACAACAACAAGGATTGTAGCAAAATGCGAAAGTGCCAGCAAACAAACAAAAACAAAAATTGAAGCAGTAGCAGCTTAAAGTGGATTTTTGAAGAAGTGTTGCTCGTTTATTTTTATTTCCTGTAAAATGTAAAAATTAAGAATAACCAGAAAAATAAATAAATCGCTTCGAATATATAAAACTGCTGTTTAAGTATACGTTCCTTTGCTCTGTGCTTGAGTTCACTCTTTTGTGCTACGAGTACTTTGCATTGCAAGCGAGATTCACCAGCAATCGTACTAAGGCAACGAATTGAGCGGGAATTTGCTGTTGCAACATTTACCGCGAATCCTGATTTATGAGTCGCTGAGTGCAGTGTAGTTAGTAGGGATTTTCTTACTGATTAATTGCATGAATTAATTTTATATGTATGTATGTGTATAAGAATTGTTTGCTTAGTATCGTTTAAAATATTAAAATGAAAAAATAAAAACCAGCCGCAATCACTAACCGCATAAAACGCAACAAAAATATGTGTATCAGCAAAAATATGTATATATATACGTATGTATGTATGTACAACAGTTAAATAGCACAATGACTCTCATATAAATACATACAAACACTCAAAAGTACTTTGCAAATAGTCCTCCAAAAAATGTGTCGATAAGATTAAATGACATCGATGGATTTAAGTGTACACATTCCTTATCGTATCTTGCAAATATTTAAATTGGAAATGGAAATGCAATCGTTTTCATTAAGAGATTCAAAAGGTCTAGACTATAAATTACAAATCACTGTTATTCTCATGCTCGCACAAGTAAAACTTTGATTGTTTACACCATTTCAGTTTCCCTTTTAAGTCTGCTAACAATTTGTATGCGTAAGGAAAAAAGGAGGCCAATTGTAAAATGAGATAAATTAATTGTGTTTGCACATGCATACACACATCCATGGAATAAGCTGAGTACATAAGGATGTACTGTGATTTCGCTTATACATACATACATGCATACGAGTATATCAAGGTAATATTAGTAATTATGGGAGTATGTTAATGTAAAGCAGAGCAAACTACTGTACTTGCTCTACATGTATTTGATTAAATTATAGAAGTTATACATATACACATACTACATACATACATACATATGTTCGTAATTAGTCGTAATTTACACTATGCAAGTCTTATTGCTAAGCTGATTAGTTTGTAGAAGAGAGAGACGAGGAGAACATAAATGTTTATTTTCCACTCGTTTCTCTGTCCTAACAAACTAATCAGCTTAGCAATAAGACTTACATAGTGCAAATTATTGTCAGTGTCATCATTTCTAACAAACTGAACTGTTTCCTTGAAAAATTTGCAAAATTAATTTATACATTTTCTCACTTGGCCGCCAAGATCAAGCAATTTGAAGCTGTTCGACTTTTTTGTAGTGCTACGGGAAGGACCATGTCTACGCTGATAAGCCCATAACGTGGGAGAATTTGAAAACGAACATTAGTGAAGTTATCAACGAGATAAGGCCCGAATATTTCCGAAAAAGTGGTTGAAGACCACCTCAAAAAGATCAACTGCTGCAGTAAATTGATTTAAAGGCTGTTATTTGAATCGGCATTTTTCGATTAAATATTTTTTTATTCTAAACTCTGTATTTAAGAAATATTTTACAATAGTTTAAAATTTTTTAACCTACTAATAATCCCAAATTATTAATTTATATTCCAACTCTGTAACCATAATTTTGATTTTTCTAATTTATAAGACTAATTTATTTCTTTCTAAAATATGCAATATATTTATTTGCCAAAAAAAATAATAAGTTTTCTTTAATTAGTTTTTATGTATCATAAAAAGTTTAAGTTTTCCAGGTCTGGTCATAACTTTTATCTCAAACTATTTCTTTTTAAAACATAAAGTATAAATAATTAGTAAACAAAAAGAAAAATATAATTTCACCCAGTTACTTTTATATAAAAAAACAAAAACAAAAACAAATTTAATTTGCAACCCTGGAATCATCTTTTTAGATTTTTCTAATTCCTTACACCAATCTAGTAGTTTTTTAAAAAATATATAAAGTATGATAAGTGAACAAAGAAAAAGGAAATTACAAAAATTAGTTGTATTTAGTTACTTTAATACCCAGAAAAAAAGTTAAAAGTTCCCAGCTCTGGAGCAATGGTGTTTATTTTTATATTTTTTACACCAAACTTTTCTTTCCGAAAACAGAAAAAAAATAATTATACCTGTTTACTCTTATATATCACAAAAAGTATAAGCTTCCCAATTCTGGAATCATCCTTTTTGGTTTTTCTAATTTCTTACATCAATCTCTTTCTTTTAGGAATATAAGATATGTTTAATTTATAGAAAAAAAGGAAAAATTTGTTTTAGTAAGTTACATTTGTATAACCAAGTTAAATTAATTAATTAATTTTTTAATTATTTTTTTTAATTTGAAATACCAATTTTATTCGTACTAAAGTATAAAAGAAGTTTATTTAATAAAAATAAATAAAAATTAGTTTGAGGTAGCTAATTTTTTATATCACAAAAAGTGTAAGTTTTTCAACAAAGGAATCATCTTTTTTTATTTTTCTTATTTCTCACACCAATCTCTTTCTTTGAAGAATATAAGATACATATGTTTAATTTATAAAGAAAAAGGAACAATTTGTTTTAGTAAGTTACTTTTGTATAAGAAAAAAAGTTAAAGTTTTCCAACCCTGGAAACGTCTTTTTAATTTTTTAAATTTTTTTAATTAGAAATACCAATTTTATTCTTACTGAAGTATAAAAAAAGTTTATTTAAAAAAAATATTAAAAACTATTTTTCGGTAGTTATTGTGTGTGGAAAAATAAAGTTTAAGCTTTCCAGCTCTGAAACCGTCTGCTGATTTCGAGGTTTTTCAATACCAATCTTTCTCGGAAAATTTTTGACACACCAGTTCAAGATCGAAGTCTCTAGCTGTTCTGGAAGCTTCGGAAAACCGATTTCACATACAGACAGACGGACATCGCTTGTTCGTCTTCTCTATGTATAAGGATCCAAAATATATATATATATATATACTTTATCTGTCGCTTATTAATATTGTGGAAATTATATAAATAAAGTATAATAAACCAAAAAAAAAAAAGGATGTGGGGAATCGGTCCAGCCGTTCACGCGTGATGCCGTGACATATATATATATATATATATATATATATATATATATATATATATATATATATATATATATACATATATATAAGCATACACAGAAAAAAATAGACAAGAATTATTTTCAGCAAAACCATGTTATTAAATAAAATCTTTAATTTTAATAATATTTGTCACTAACTTAACTAACTTATTGTATTTACTTACATCAGTACCGTGCATTTTAAAATATCCCAGCAAAAATTATTGCTTACACAGAACCGTTTTTTAAGAGCGACAATCTTACACAATTACTTGCTGTTTCGCATGAATAAGGTATTTTTTTTTTTGTTCGAAATGAGACAGCTAGAAGCAATACATTTAGCTTCCACAATGCCATAACATTTTTTTGCCTTACTAAAGAGTGCTTCACAGAAGTAATAATGTATAATTTTTGTGAGAGCCCAACTTACGTTAGTGCTTCATTTAGCATTAGCATTTTTCTAAGCTTTTGTTATAAAATAAGCAATATATTGCTTCCCTTAGTTGTTAGTGCTTCCAAATCTCATTTTTTTTTTTTGCTGGGATAATTTAATTTAATTTGTTTATGTTGGTGTTTATCTTGCTTGTTGATTGTCTTAAGGCCGGTGCACAATAAATTCGTCATACGTTAAACTTCACCATTTTCAATTGACATCAACGCAACGACGGACAAGGTTGGCACAATGAGTACTTCATTGACGGAAACATTTAAACAGATTCAATTGGTTTCATTTCCCATTTTATTTATTAAATTCAACTTTTTTGTTTAATATTTATTTCGTTTATTTCTTTTGTTTAATTTTATTTTTGCTGCCACAAAACACAAAAATCTAAATCAGTATATACCAAAAAAAACCAACCAATATCTGTTAAACTACTCAACGTACGCAAAAACTTAAAAGTTGATAAATTGTTGTTACTAAATGTAACATATCTTATAAGAAACCATGTATTTCAACTTAGCTGTCGAGTGAAAAAAGCCAAATTTAGCGTTTGACGTGCTCATTATGCACCGGCTTTCAACGCGGCGCTGTGCCGCTTGAAAATGTGACATTCATCCCATCCACATACACAATAATAATTTCCACTGAAAATAAAATTTCAGTCAACAACTTTTTTCTTGCATTTATCAAATTTTTTATTGACTTTATTTTCAATAAACGTGCTTACAATTTTATTTATCGATAATGCAAAAATCTTCATCACAGAAAAATCGAAAGATTTTTTTATTAAATCAGCGATTTTTTCGTATTCAAATATCAAAATCATTTTTGATGTGTAAACATCTATATGCTAGGGGGTAAAACTCTTTTTCACAATACAATCATAAATTTTGAGTAAGATCACCCCGCGTTGTCAATGCGAGGTGAGCTATGTATGAATGTATTAGTGTAATCATACGAACAACAAGCAGCGTTACCGTTGGTGCTACTAAAGTAGCAATTTGCCATTTTTTCGACTGCTTGGATACTATTGTGCTACTCTAACAAAATTCACCCAAATTTGATACTTTTTCTAATTTTGGCCTCTTTTTGATACTTTTTACTGAATGAAGATGTACTTTTTCCTACAAATTTTGTTGAACTATAGTAAATTTTAATCTAGAATAATTTCTTAATCGGGAAAATAGAAAATTAATATTGGTACTTACAAATGTATTTAACAGAGGTAAATCAATACACTATCCTTTCTCATATTCCACTTCATTAAAAATACAATTTAAATAGTTGATATTACTGACAATCACTGACAATCCAAGAAGATGAACATGTGTGCTTCATCAGCTTTATGGCTGCACAGAAAATTGTGAATTTCCCCCAACTAAAAAGTCTAGTTTAATTTTTCTTTTCTTGTCACATTAATTACTAAAAATATTTCATTTCATAATAATCGAAAATACTGAACCTAAGCCCGATTAAGAAGTTATTCCTGATTAAAAAAAAGTCACTATTAAACCTTTATATACTTCAAAAAATTGAGAAGCGCTAAAAGACTGATTGTATTTAAGTATTTATTTAGACGAAGTATTTATTAAATTGTTTCCGTTTTTTGTAGTATAATAAGTGGACTTGATGTTTTTGTAAAAGAGTTCTCAAGTTGCTTGGATAAAAAATTCTATCAAAAGTTATATATGTACATTTGCTTTATATACATATCCTTAGTTTGTTTCCGCTGAGCTGTTCATTTTCTATATTGCCATTATTAGAAAATAAATTATCTAACGGACTGAAAGTTGAAAATTGTCATACCGTGTTATCTTCTTTAAGTTTGTAATAAAGTGATTTGGAAGACTGGATTCCAAATGATGAACCTATTCAAAAGTACATGCATACAGTTTAAAAAAATAGGCATTTAATAACTATTTAAAATTTTCAAATCGACCTTTTTCCGTTAATTAAAAAATGCAATGAACAAAAAATTTACAGAATTGTCTTGTGCCTGTTTCTTGAAAATTCAATATTCAGAGGTGTTTTAAAAAAGTTTAAATAAAATAAATAAATAAAATAAATTTTCTCTAAAGTAAATAAGCTGAGTTAGTTTTTTTCTGTAAATAAGTGCCAATGCTAAGAAAGCATTAAAAATATATATTTATGTATCTTCAGAAGATTCATGTAATTTATTATTATAAGCACAGGCTATGTGAATTATTTTTATATTTTGTGGCTTTATTTTATCATAAAAATATTATTTTTTAGTCTTTACATATGGAAAACCTGATTTTTATTCTTGATGTCTTTAAAAAAAACAGATTGGCTTTAATTTTTCTTGTTTTTAAAGTTGCCCTATATTTCTTAAAATCCCTTTTTGTGGCACTTTTTGCAATTTTACAACGGCTGCATCCGAATTTTAGAGCATACCTTCAGGAGTTAATTTTAATAGAAATTGCCTGTGAATTGTAATAGTGTGCCATTGGGGAGCGTTTAAAAGTCAATTATTTGTTTATACACAGCAGTGTTTATAAAGAATTTATAGTTTAAGAAATTTATTATTCGACATATTGTCATAATTATATTTTAATTTGAAATTTATTTGCTGGTGGTGTAGAAAAATAAAATAGATTCATATCGAATATAAATTGTTTGCTGGGTTTTGCATGAGTTACAAAGCATACTAAGCTTATTTTGTCTTTGTGATTTTCAAAAATATTATTATTTGATGAATTCTCATATAGTTTTTGAAAGTCTGTGCATAAAGTAAGGGGTTTGTCACTGTTCAAAATGTGTGGTTGAAGTCTACTGATGATTTGTTACAGCAACAATGAAATACGTATATAGACCAAGCTGAACCACCAGCAAATAAATTTCAAATTAAAAAGAATTTATAGTATTATATTATAACACATCTTCATTACGTACTGTTGCCTGACACTGAAGCTGGTGCACGACAATTGGATAACAATATCCATCTCATGCCAATTATTCTGGGTGGAGATTTTAATACAACTTTTTCAAACCCACAGTCGCAAGTTTTATCAAAATGTTTATTTACAAACCCCCATAACTAATAATTTCACTACTATAGATGCAGTTTTCCATAGATTTTTAAATATAGTAGAGTCAAAAATTTATATATATTATTTTAGTTACCAAAATCCAATATTAATTATTTGTACATAAGGCATTTACCATATATGGGCACTTTGTAGTACTACTAAAATTTCACTGAAATAATATTTTAACCAGTATTTTTTTCTGCAATTTTTATAAAGCACCTAAGTGATTCTTTATGTGATGAGGTGTATTGAATTTTCAGTAATCAGTAATGCTTGTATTCATAATAAAATTCTAAATTTCAAAATTTGAATGAAAAAAACTTAGCCAATTGCTACAATTTTATTATGAATACGGCCCTACGGTTTTACAGGTAGTGCAAATTAAATTTCATTATCAGTAAAAATTTACTGAATTTTTTCAGTAATCAGTAAATTTAGTGCTTACTGCAATTTTAAATGCAGGACCTATATACTGCAGTATGCCCATTTACTAACTAAAAAAGTAAATAAAACAAACAAAAACCAGCAAATTCCCATGCATTTACAATATTGAAAGTTTTGATACTTTGAATTGATTAACTTAAAAAATATACCAAAAGCATAAGTACTTCCAACTTTAAAAAAAAATTTCATTACTAGATGTTTACACATCTCCCCTGTGATTGGACTCACATTGCTTTTTTTTCTGTGTACATACATCGTTACCTTAGTATAGAAATGCCCTAACTCATTATATTTTGAAATCGAGATTTTTGCATTTTTCGATACATTAGATGGTCTATTGAAATATACCTACAAAAAAACTTGTTTTCAAAATAAATGAGTTAGGGTCTTTCTATATTAAGGCACCGATATTAACATATATACAGATTCAATAATGAAGGTGCTTAAATAAAACTGCTTGAAACCAATTTTCAAAAGAATTTTACTTTGCTTTAAATTGCAGATTTGGTCATGTGTACTCAAACTTTAGTCTTTCACCGTATGTATGTAGTATATAATAAGTAAAAAAAAACAATGAAGATGTAAATCTTACTTCAATACAAATTGTTTACGCTTTTAGTAACTGCCTGCCTTCTTTTCTAAGCTCCATGATTATTTTAAAATTTCACATAATGCTACTCACATAATTACTTCCTCTGATTCTTCAAACACACACGTATTTTTTATCACCAAAAACCGGTTTAATTTCTTCTTCTTCTACCTTTTTTAAAATTAGAATTAATTCATGTAACGTCATCTGCGATATTTGAAAGTTCCAAAATGAAAGCTTCCTGTGATATGGAGGTGCAAAAATTTATATTTTAAGACATACTCATCAAATTGGTAAAGCACTTCTGCTATAGCTTAAGAGCTAAAATTTGGTACACGAGGTGAGAAATGAACTAGAAAAATCCGAAAATATGGAAATTTTAGCCAGAGGGGCAAGACTACACGCAAAGAAAAAATATGGTTGAGGTAACCATAATCAAACAGCAACATGCTATGATTGAATTATATGGTTGTAGGTAAATCATATTATTGTCAATAGAAAAACAAACTTTTCATGATATTATTATCTGAGTTAATAATGTTATCAACAAAAACAATGAACTTTGTCACAACTAATATTATAATTGTAAATATGACAACACTATTGTAAGATATGACTAAAATATAATTGAGACTCACCATACCATGTTCCTATATTATAATAATATTGTTAAATACGACAACAGTATTATTTAATACAATAATATTATTTTGTTTTTCAATCATATATTTATTGGTTGATATCTTGTTTAAAACAGCTCCGAAATAAAAATAAATTAATATTGTTGAAATTAAATGTATGTATAGAAATGTATACTAACATATGTGTGTATACTCGAAATACAGAAACGTACATATGTACGTATGTTTTTATTTATCTACCCTTTTGTTTGTTTGTACTTTGTTTATTTATTTAACACGACGCGTGAAATACTGATAGCTTACAATCCTGAAAAAGATTTTTTTAAAAACTTAACATAGTATGGTCTTGGATAACATTAAATTGTTATTTACGTTATATTATTTTTAAATAATAACAAAAATAATGTTGCAGTCATAAATTTTTAACAAAACTATATAGAGTTAAACTCTAACCATATGTCATTTTTTAATGAATATAATAATGTAATTATGAAATTCAAACATAACTTTGCTTACCGTAACAAAATTAATGTTTAAAATAACAATAACTTGTTTTCAATGACCACACATTTGTTTCTGAGAACATAATATTGTTTTCACAACCATTCTACAACCATGCCTGCTGGGCTCAATAAAATTTATTCTACAGATGTTGAACATCTCGAACGTGAAAAAAGAAGAGTTAAAAGGGAATGGCAACAGCACAGATCACCTCAACACAAAATCAGATTAAAAGAGTGCACTAAACGACTCCAAGAGTTGCTTGCATCTGAAAAAACTGCATCTCTTAAAAATTATCTGGAAGGTCTTGATGTCACACCAGCATTTAATTACTCTTTGTGGCGCGCTGCTAAAAAGCTTAAAACACCCGTTGAGTTTAAGCCACCTCTGAGCACATTTACCGGAGATTGGGCAAGAAGCGATATTGAAAAAGGTAACATATTTGCTGAGCATTTAAAATCCGTGTACCGGTGTTGCTGATTTGCCGAGTGTAGTTGCTCTATCCCCTCGACCCTTAAAATTTACGATGTGTGATGTACCAAAACTAATTAGTTTCGGCAATTGCCGAACTCAACACGAAAAAAGCTCCTGGTATGGATGGAATTAGTAACCAGATGCTGATTAAGTTACCCTGTACTGCAATTAGAATCCTGTTATTAATTTTTTATGCCATTTTACGACTGGAGTACTATCCACACTGCTGGAAGCTAGCCAAGGTTAAAATGATTCTAAAGCCAGGTAGAGATCTTACCAAGGCTGAGTCATATATGCCAATAAGTTTACTGTCAACAATGTCAAAGCTCTTTGAAAAGCTACTCATGACAAAATTGTCTTCAATTTTAACTGATAATGGGTGCATCCCGGACCATTAATTTGGTTTTAGAAGCCAGCATAGCACCATTGAGCAAACGCATAGATTTTTTCAATTTATCAGAAAAACATTTGAGGAAAAGAAGTATTGTTCTACCTTGTTTATTGATGTTTTTCAGGCATTTGATAAAGTGTGGCATGAAGGTCTGATTTTGAAATTGAAGACATTCTTACCAGTAAACATTCTAAATCTTTTGGAAAGTTACATTCTTGCACAAAAATTTACAGTTGTGGAAGGACACTTTATGAGTATGCCTGAAACTATCTCATCCGGTGTGCCACAGGGGAGTATACTGGGGCCATTTTTATATTTTATTTATACTTGTGATATGCCTGTGAGCAGTAGTATCCACACTTCTACATTTGCCGACGATACAGCCTGACTTAGTATGCACGAAAACCCTGATGAGGCATCCCGAAAACTCCAGGAACACATTAGCCAGATGGAACTATGGTTTAACTTATGGAGAATTAAGGTAAATGAACAAAAGTGTGTTCAAGTAACATTTACCTTACGAAGAGATACTTGTTCCCCCATTCGGATTAATAATCAAGTTGTTCCTCAACATTCACATGTGAAATATCTCTCGATCGACGGCTTACGTGGAAACATTACATTGACTATAAGTAAACTCAAATGAAACTAAAATTAACTCAGGTACATTGGCTGATTGGCAGAAATTCAACACTCAGCCTAGAGTGCAAACTTTTAATATACAAGTCGCTTTTAAAGCCAATATGGTGCTACGGTATCCAGTTATGGGGCACTGCCTCTGCTTCCAATGTAGAGAGAATTCAACGAAGCCAAAACAAAATTTTAAGGTTAATAACATCAGCTCCATGGTACATTAAGAATTCAAATATACATCGTGATTTAAATATGCCACTAGTGACTGAAGAAATTGCAAAATACGCAGGCAAATATCTAACAAAACTCGAGTCACATCCTAATCCGCTTGCTCTTAATATTTTGAACTTTACTGGACACGTCCGCTTAAAAAAGGGAGATACAAGGGCTCAAATACTAAACACTCCGAATGAAGCTGCTTGAAAATACTTTTTTTTTGCTTATCACTACTTATGTTTCATTTACAACTATCACTTAGTTATGTCTGACATTAATCGGGCCTATTAATTATATTTTAGATTTAAGATTTGAATACTTATTGTAAGTTCGTATATGAAGATACAATAAATAAAAAAACATGCATAAAAAAATTCTACAACCATATCTATTTGCGTGTGTGCCCATATTGCGCTAGTAAGCTGAAATTCGATGCAGAGCCAGGTCAAAGTGAGCAAATAACTAAAAAAAATTTGCGTATATACTGTGATATTGCAATGCTATACATTTTTCGTTTAAAAGTGGGCGTTGACACGCCCATACAATTTAAACTTCATATTCCATGTACTACGGCTCAACGAAACTTAATACAAATAATAAGCACTGGACGAAAAAAAACTTGAGCTAAAAAGTATGTAAGTCTATGTGAGAAACCAACTAGAAAAAAACGAGAAAAAAATCCCAGTTGACCTGAGTCTCGATATAAATGAATGCTAAAGCGAAGAAATTTCGAAAAAAAAATTTTCAATATTTGTTCGCAAATTGTAAATCTAGTGTTCGAAAAGTCTTCGAACTTCGGAATTCCCTCGATAGTTTCTCGAATGTATGCCGGTAGCCGGGTTGATGTGTGTTAGTCGGTTAGTCTAAGCCCAGTTGAGCAAGACTTTCATTATTGGTATTGATTTCGAATGTATCTCAAATTTATCGTGTAAAACTATCGAGAGGGACACTCAAAAACATTGAAACAATACGAAAATTGAACAAGAAACCATCTGAGTGTGAGCAAACGAGCATTTTTAACAGAGAATTGAAGAGAACTGCCAAGTCTAGAACATGACTTGCAAATGTATTTACAAAAGGTAGATCAATAATTGTGTACACAATAATCATTTCTCATGTTCCATTTCCTTTAAAACTCATGCCACATAGCTGATGTTAATAAAAATCTCTGTCCAAGTAGATGGACATGTCTGCTGATGACTTAAAGTCATAAAAACATTATTAATTTTTTTATTTTTTACTTTAACTTACGTAAAGAAATAAAATACAGAAATATGTAAATGACTTTTTCCTACAATTGGATTAAGTCCTAGTTTACACAATGCAAGTCATATTGCTAAGCTGATTAGTTTGTAGGAAAGAGAGAGAGAGAGAGACGAGGGGAAAAGAAACGAGTAATCAGCTTCATGTACTGTCAATACGTTTTGCTTTCTCTTGCATGTTGAAAAAAATTACACATGCATACACAAAACTATGCATGAAAAATAAGACTTGAATTATGTGGACACCGATGAAAGTTCAAAGAAGAAAAAGTGATACACTTAGCAATGAGACTTTACTATTGTGAACTGGGACAAACTAATAGCATAGACAGACGACAGCGTTAATTTGCATTAACTGTCTTAATTCAAATTAACTTGTGAATTATCCCCATTCCAATGCGTATTAGATTTACCGTAAATGCACTAAATGAAACTGAATTAATACTGAATTTAACTATATGATAACACCGTCCTCTTATGCTAACACGGTAACACTGTCAACCATCCATCAAATTGTGGCAAATTGTTTTCGTTTTCAAAATTAAAATGGATTCAAAGTCAGGAAATTTAAGTTATTTTAATTGTTTTTAGAAAAAGAAAAAAAGAATATTAAAATCGAGACATAATTTTTCTATTTTAAGATTTCCAAGGGAAATAATCGAAGTGTGTGGTACGAAAGGGATGCACAGATTTTGCTAACTGTTTACTTAATGCAAATAACAGTCGTCTGTCAGGGTAAATTTTTAATTCACATTAGTGAGCTCTTAATGCAAATTAACGCTGTCGTCTGTCTACGGTATTAATTCAGTTTCATTTAGTGCATTTACGGTAAATCTAATACGCATTGGAATGGGGATAATTCACAAGTTAATTTGAATTAAGACAGTTAATGCAAATTAACGCTGTCGTCTGTCTACGCTATAATACTGAATTTAACTATATGATAACACCGCTCTCATATGGTAACACGGTAGCACTGTCAACCATCAATCAAATTGTGACAAATTGTTTTCGTTTTCAAAATTAAAATGGATTCAAAGTCAGAAAATTTAAGTTATTTTAATTGTTTTTAGAAAAATAAAAAAGGAATATTAAAATCGAGACATATTTTTTCTATTTTAAGATTTCCAAGGGAAATAATCGAAGTGTGTGGTACGAAAGGGATGCACAGATTTTGCTAACTGTTTACTTAATGCAAATAACAGTCGTCTGTCAGGGTAAATTTTTAATTCACATAAGTGAGCTCTTAATGCAAATTAACGCTGTCGTCTGTCTACGGTACACAGTGGCTGAAAATCGTTTTTCATTGGCCAAAATTCTGTAACTTTTGAACTGATCAAAATATTGAAGTAATTTTTATTTTAGTGGATAGATATTTAGTTCAGTTTGACTCAGTTTTAATTACATTAAAATTGATTGAGGACTTTTTAAGGAATTCTAGCTCAAAGTTGAACTTTTGAATTTTTTTAACTTTTAGAGTGAAATATGGGTTTATTATTTTTTTATTTATTAAAAAATTTAATATATGGAAATTAGTAATAATTATAAATATGTTTTGTAATAATGGAATTTATTTAATGTTACACTCAAAAAAAATTTTACACTAAAAAAAAATAGTAAAATCAACGATTTTGCTATTATTACAGAAAAATTAAAAATTTTTTGCTGTCTAATTTGCAATTTTGTTTACACTTAAAAAAAAACTTTAATAATATTATCTAAAAATATTGCTATTACTACAGAAAAATTTATTATTTTTTGCTGTCAAATTTGATCATTTTAAAAAACATATTAAAAATAAAAACTGCAATAAATTTTAATAGCATTTGTAACAATGGTAGGTTCTGTTTATTATTATTTTTTACTAATAGTATGCTTTTCGTACCTTAAATAACAATGAAAGGCAATTATGATTTTTGATTATTATTCATTTGACTCAAATATTGATTGTAAATATTCCATATTTTGTTCTGTGCTATTTCTGTTCTTTAGTAGTTTTTTGGCTTCTTCATCTAAATCCCGATGTTCCACTTTCCATTGATTTCGAATACTGGAGATGAACGGATCTGACTTTGCCAATAATATATTAAATAGATCTTCATTTGTTGAATTTCGTGAAATTTTTCTAGTATTGTGCTCTCTATAAAATCTGTAATCCTTGTTTCTTTTTTCCTGAGCCTCCTCTGATAGATCTCCAAGTGGCACCAAATGATATTTAATGATATCTTCTCCATGATAAAGGATTTTATGAACTGTTGCAGACATATTTCTCCATGGGTAGTTGGTTGTATATATTTTTGCAGTTTCCTTAGCATAATCTCCAAATTTTCTAGAGTCAATTTCTTCATTGCACGCAAGTACTTCTAGGATTATTTTAAGCCTGAAAATAAGGTTTAAATCCACTCCTGTTATTTCAGATGCTGTTTCTGGATCTGAAAAGAATCTTCTTGCGGTATTGCCATCATTTGTATTGCCTGACCCTTGTTTTGGCTGATCTATAATCAATCCTAATTTGCGATATTCATCTAGAACATGTTTCTTTTTTCAACTTCTTAACTCTTTGTTGGTTTCGTTGTTTCTTATTGATCCTGAAGACCCGAAATCCAAATCATAACTGATTTTTAGTATGTGTTCCATAAGTCGTATTCTTGCATGTAGTGGTGATAATCCAAATTCATATGCATCGGTATTATCTAATGATTTTGTCGGGACTTGGTTTAATTGGGTTGATGTTGCTTGGCATATAATGCAGCTGGATGCAGCCTTCGTGTTAGTCAAAGCCTGACCTACTTTTCCATCTATCATTGTCAGCACTAATTGGTAGCTTACTTCAGTTTGCTGCCCATCTAACTGTAATTGTAATGGCTGTAGTGTTGCAATTTGGGCCTTGATATCACTAACTTCTTTGTTAATGGCATCATGAGTTTCTTTTTTGAATTCTAATTTAATTGGCCTGCAGTATTTCGTAGAAGATGGTGTCTCATTTTTCCAAATATCCATTGTTTGCGTTGTACTAGTCGAAGGCTCTGAATCTTCCAAAATCTTTTTCAATCGCAATGGTACAAATGATACCATGAACATATCTGAGTCCGAAATATTTTCACATACAGCTTGTTTGTATTGTTTTTGTCCCGAGGAACCATCACATCCCCATTTACAAAAAAGAATTAACTTTGTGTTTCCATATTTCTTTAACTCATTTCCTGTTATTGATTGTAGCAAGCGTTCGGCTGTGTGATCAAGTAGAGATTGTAGTTGTACCTCTGCCGAAATTGGTGTGATTGTAATAGTGTCCTTTGATGGCAAACAGTCTATTTTAGCAGCGGTTATGTAATGATATGCTGGATACATATTTGACCCTTTTTCAATCGCACGCAGTCTGAGCTTAATATATTGCTGTTTTGTTAATTTCAAATCCAGAAATAATGCTAATGCCTCCTCTTTTGTGTACTGTATTGCATCACTCGGAGTTGGTATACTTTTAAGAATCCGTTTTGTTCTCACTGGACTAGCTTTAACAACTTTTTCAATGATATCGACTTTTGATAATTGGTTCTGTGATCGTAATTGATGTAGGAAAGATTCTTTTATATTTGTACAACCAATTGCATCGTTAAAATCTTTAAGTTTCCGCCTCTTAGATCTATCACTGCAGTTGCCCATTAATGATTTGCGTGGTCTTCCAGCCTTATCTTGCTTTGCTGTTTCTGCAGCGACAGTAAGTTGGCCTTCTAACCAGTTTGCACTTTTTATATAAAAGTTTTGTTTACTGTAGCTAACTTCTTTGTAGCGTTTTTTTAGTGCTTTGACGAAATTAGATAATTGCTCTTGCATTTCGGTGCTACACGAATTTAAGTTTAATTTTATTTTAACGTAACTAAGAACATCTTCCTGGTTTTTGTTTCTAAAATACTCTTCGGCCAGTTCTTTATAACTGAAGCTCTCCATATTTATCTGAATATTTTTATTTGTTATATTTTATCCGTACAATTAAAGGATTAACTTATTACTGAGTAATCCCTTATGGAATCCGTAGTTTTATACATTTTTAGATACATGTTATTCACACATTGATCTTCAATTTCATAGCAGGTAGTGCTTAAATTGAACAAAACTGCACATGTTATTCAGACCTTAATATCAGGTAAAACTGATTAGTATCTCGCCAATATGGGGTTGTTTTTTATCTTTAGTGGTTTAATGTCGCCATTATTGTTATAAAAATGTTTATGACTTTGGTTGACCCTAACATTTGATAACAGGTAAATTCAGAAAGAGATCATATGTTTACTGTAGAACCTATTGTGATAATTTTATGACTTATTTTTTGCTGATCAAAACAAAGCCATTAAACCCTTTCGCAGGTATTATATTTAATTTTTTTCGTTTTACGTAGTCTAAAGTAAAAAAAAACAAACTTTTAGGCAAAAAAGTGAAAATTTAAGACACTATTGTATACGAGTACTTATAGGGCTGTTTAAATTAATTTGAATTTTTTTTAGAGTAATTTCATTAAAATGAAAAAAGTGTTCTACCCACGGGTCGTCACGGGTGCAAAAGTATATATAGCGTTAAAGAGGACACTTTCACCTTTCTCCTGGTGGTATACGTTTCTTGTTCCCTTTTGTTCCCTAGAAGTTCTATTCCACTAAAATTTAAATTTGAGAAAAATATAGTAGTTTCATAAATATTTCATAACGCCCGTAATATTAAACGCTAGAGCTGTGACCACTTACAACAACTAAAGACTATAGTCCTACCAACATTATAAAAAAGACCGCAGGCCGTTATCGATGATAGCTTGCGAGTAGTAACCATTTATTTTTGATAAAAAACAAAAGAAAAACACCTTTTTCTGAAATTAAAAAAACGGTTGAGTTTGACAGCATGCCACGCCCACAATTATCAATAGTTTAACCTAAGTTTTTGGCTACCTTAATCTGGATATATTAGCTACAAAAAGGCGTAAAAATTTTAAAAATCGGTGACAAAAAAAAATTAGACTTTTGGCCAATGAAAAACGATTTTCAGCCACTGTGCGGTATTAACTTTCAAAAGAATGAATCTTGCCTTCCATAATAATAAAAAATGTTTCGCTTATTTCTGCTAATTCACTCTAAATTCAGTATAAACAAATTAATTTTGCTGTAGTTTTCATCATTTAACTGTAAACATTTTGCAATTGTTTACAGTTAAATTATGAAAAAAAGCAAAAAATTATTTTTTTGTACTGAATTTATAATTTATAAGAAAAAAACTGAGTTCTTAGAATCAAGGGAAAATTCTTATTAATGTGCTCTTTGTTAAATTAAATTAAAAGTAAAAAATTGCTTACCCACTTATTAATAAAACCTGAAATGAATTTGAGATTGATTTTATTTGAAAGTTTTCATACAAATTTTTTTTAAGATTTCAAATACATTTTATTTATTTTGATTTCATTACTGTAGTAATTTTGTGAGAGTGTGTGTTGATTATATGCGCAAAAGCTCTTTTTACGTCAAAATAAAAAGAAAAATTTTACAACGTTATTTATAAACGAAACATAAAAACGAAAGGGCTTTTGTTTTCTAAGAACCAGGTGTAAGTCCATTATCATATTTAAAAATATTAACGGGTATTAGCATATTTGTAAGGTGTATGAATTTTACAAAAGTCGTCTCTTAGTTCATTGAAAACAGAAAATAGATATTCTCTCACATAGTTTATGCTAGTGTAGAAACTCGGATACCATTTGCTGCCACAGTCAGCGGAGCCCGATACTATACCGCAATATTTTCCATTAACCATAACTGGACTGCCCGAATCGCCATGACAGTCGCCTTTTCCATTTCCGAAAGCACAAAACAATGAATTTGATATCGTGCGTCCTAAAAATTTGTACTTTATGACACAAACATCTCTATCACTTGCAATGAGATTAGTAGTTCTCAGTTGATTGGGTACGAAGTGTGCCCCAAAATACAAGTTTCCCCAACCAAAAATTTGAACTGGATCACCTACCCTGATGGGCGCTTCACAAAAACGTACTATTTCCACGGATGGTCCCTTAATAGGTGTAGATAGGTGCAACACAGCTACATCCATAAAATTTGTTAGATTGTTGTAATATGGAGGAACAAATATTCTGCTAACATTCGATCTGATTCCATGATCAGTCAATCTCGATGCACCAGCAACTACAACATACCGATATTCTTCTAAGTCATCAACACAATGGGCGGCAGTGACAATAGTTGTACTTGAGGTCAAAGCTCCGCCGCATTGGAAGTTTCCATCCCTAAATATCTGTACTAAATACGGAACGTTATCGATTGTGGTAACAACGCCATCTACAATGCGTGCCTGGTCCTGGGGCAAGGCGACTGCCACTTGCTGAAACACCAAAAAGGTGGCTACAAGTATTTTAAATAATTTACTAAGCTTCATCATTTCTTTACTCTTAATGTTAAGATTGAGAAAATAACTTTAACTTTTTAAGTGTTGATTGAAAATTATAACATTGTGAGTCTGCAGACGGTTTATATAGCAAAGAAATTTGCTAAAATGAGCAAACATTTGTTCAAATATTTAAACTTGATGAATTAAACGCTATTTGGGCCAACTTACTCGTACATAAATGAAACTATTATCAATTTGAAATTGCGTCTTTAATAGTTTTAGAAATTGTTTATGTACATTTGTATGGATTTGGTTATTTAGAAACAAGTGAATGATGTTAAATAATAGCAGATACATATTTATGTATGTACGTAATTTAAATGAATGCACCCAGTCAGCATGTGGAAGATTGTTTCATCAAACTGAGTCTTTTTCGACTGCCTTAGATGATCAAAAACTGAGTAATCAGTCCCGCTCTTAAAATAAACTCTAAAATTATTCCCAGAAATACTTAGAAAAACAGCAAGCTCGTGTAGTAAAATCAAAAAAAAATATATAATGCGTATTACAAAGCACATTCACCAGGTAGTAGCGGAAATGCTGTTAAGCTATTTTTTTCAAATTAAAGTTCATCTGAAACTTCAAAAATTGTTTACGAAAGAGAAATTAAAAAAAATTTTAAAAATTTTAATATGAAAAATATTTTATTAAAAAAATTCTGTAAAAACAAATTTAAAAATATAAAAAACTATTACAAAAATTGTGAAAAGTGCTAAACGTTGCAAATTTTGTTAAAGGCAGCTGCAGTGCAGATATCTTTTCAACTTTATGTGAATATTTTTTATTATTATTATGTTAATGAAATTTATATTTTTGACATTTTGGACAAACTAAAAGCCACGTTGTTTTTTTCTTTTTTTTTTTTGATTGGGTTATTTATTTCATTGTTTTTGTAATCCTGATATTACCTGGATTACTACCACAAACTGTCTCGAAAGTTAATCGAAATTGATCAGAAACGCGAATCATACAATATTTTTTTAAAAGACTAGCGACTAAGGTACCATTTTCTCCCGAATGAGCAGTAATTTTCGACTCGAAAATGAGCACACAAATGCTTATTTTAATTGTGCGGAGGAGCCGAAAAAGACTCATATATTACACAGTGGTTCAAAATTGAATGAAATAAAAAACCTGGGGAAATGTTTTTTTTTTGTAGGTCTTGTCGAGTTAAAGAAGAATGCAATAGTTAAATATGCCGGACATCTCCAAAATGCGGATTTACGGTTAAAGAACCGGTTTTTTACCTTTGCGCACTTATAAGCCTTTAGCTTTGTTGTTAATGATTTGATTTTAAATTTTTTACTAGATTTGAAAAGAAGAAAACTTGAGAAATGTGGGTGTTATTGTCCAGCAAACACAAATTTTGTAGATTTTTCAAAAAAATTTCAACTTTGGTGACGTTTTTATACATTATTTTATTAAAAAACTATAATACTATTGAATTTATTAGATAAGCAATTGCCTAAGTTATTTAACTTTTCATGAAAACAAAATTTTTACCAAAATGCCTGCACAATGTTTTTGGTGTTGCTTTTATGCACCTTCTATTAAGTTACAAATCAATGTTATCCTAAACACAAAAAAAAAATGTTATGAGAGTTTTAGTCATTCAAATATATTGTTTTTTTCGTGTTCTTTTTATGCACTTTTTATTACAAATCACTGTTAGCGGTCCCAGGTTTTTTGGACTGTCGCACCGTGTTATCATTAATTTTATAAAATGCTGCTTTTTCGTACATACATAATTACGTACATATATATACATATATGTATGTATGTTTATATATGTGTGCATAAGTATTTTTCATTGTTAGAATTTAGATTAATACAAATACATTGTTCAAATTGAGTTTTTCAACTAAATTCGAATTTTCTTTGTTTTCATTTTCGCCTTTTATGTTAAATTATTTGAAAAATATTTCTTATATTCATTAGAAATTGTTTTTCTACTTTAATAGTTACGGGAGTATAATAAAATTTTGGGAGAAGACAAGTGTTTTTGGTAAATGGCTAAGAGATCAAACTGTAGCTGAATTTCATTTAACACGTCATACATACATACATACATACATACATACATACATACATACATATAAGTATCACTAAGATCTTTGGCCAGATTATGATGGCCACCAGAAAGTAAGTGATCAGCTAACTTGCGTGAGTGAAACAGATGCATATAGAGAAGAAAAGCTGAATTGAATTTTATTTTTGTTTTTACAACTTTGCTCTTGTGCATTTCGTTCACTTTTGTAGCATCGTTGAGGCGCCTCTGGGTGTCTACTCTGCATTTTGTTACTAGTTATGCCAGAGGTGTTACCTCTGTTAAAATAACTTAAAAAATACGCACAAAAATAATGGAAATAATGTATAGTAGGATTAAGTTAAATAAAATATTTGAATACGTGTTGTCTATAATTAATCTTCTTCAAAGGCCATGAATCATTATGCTACACAATCGCGCTACTAACGAAAAAATTACAAGCGTGATCTAGTGAATTGTTATTGTCTTTTGAAATCTTTCATAGACTCCATCATAGCAGGTTTTTTTCTCTAAAATCACAAAGAGAAGTACATATAAGTCAATACTTACGATTTCAGGGAAATGAAACGGAACTTGTTCTTCCATGAATTTAATAGTTAGGACTGTACTTTAGCGATCAATTTTATTTCTATCTCCATTTACTAAAAATAAATTCAGTAAAGTGCGACTCTAACTTGCGCACGAAGGGTTCCGTACGGACACTAGATATGTAATACTATATCAATTTTAGCCCATATAAAATATAGTTTTAGCATTTTTTTCGTTTTTGGGGGGTTTTTTGGTTTTAAGCGTTATTTAATAGGGTTTTTCTGTTTCGGCATTTTTTGCGTTTTTTGCCATTTTTTAATTTATTTTAATTTTGACGATTTATTTTAGTGCTAGATTTTTTTCCAATTTGGTGCTTTTTTAGTTTTAGTGATTAATTAGGTTTTCCGCTCTTGGTTTTATTTTGGCGTTTTTTTATTTTAGCGAGTTTTTTAATTTTTGCAATTTATTTTAGTGCTAGAATTTTTTTAATTTAGTGCTTTTTTTGGCGATTTTTTCGGGTTTTGGCGTTTTTTAATTTGGTGATTTTTTTTGGAGTTTTGGTTCTTTTTTCTTGTTTTAACAATTTTTTTTTAGATTTTTGGCGTTTTTTTTAATTTGGTGTTTTTTTTTTAGTTTTTGTGCTTTGTTGTCGTTTTAGCGATTTTTTAAGGATATTTGAGTTTTTATATTTTGGGGATTTTTTTTCATTTTGGCGTTTTTTTTCCTTTTTAGTGATTTTTTTTTTCGCTATTTATTTTAGGGTGTAAGGAACCTCTGGTTATACCGTGTGTATAGCTGGGGTATTCTCGTCGTTGTCCAGGGTTCTCACACAAAAATAAACTTTATATATACTTTTTTTAGTCACTTTATTTTTCTTTCCTTACAGATTTATTTACTTTCGATCACTTTATTTTACTCTCGAGCAGATATATCGCTTCCTGGTGGACGCAGTGGTGGTTTTCTAAAAAACTGCTCTCTAGCTCCAAAAAAACTTGCAAAAATCGGATGCAATCCAAAAAATATTCTGTGGCCCTAAGCTCCGGTTTGTTACCTCAGCGGAGACCTATCGCTAAACCCTTCAGCTTCGGGGTGTTACCTCAGTGGAGTCCTATCTCTTGTGCCCTTTCCGGCTAGATGTAATCTAGTCGGCCTCACTATACTGATTATAAATCAGCACATTGGTTCAATACAATATAAGGATTAGTGTAACCAATCCTTATACACTCCTATACACTCCTAAACTATGCTTGCTACCAGTCACCACGTCTTACCTGTTCACTTGTACCAACCAAAAGAGCCCGAATAATTATTTTGTATGGTCTTTTATACCCTTTTTTCCACCACTGCACAAAATGTAGTTTAGTGGTTACTGCAATTATGTTTCTGTTATCGCTGTCATCAAATTCTCTGCCTCTGCCCACGCCTATACTCCTTCACACCTCTCTGCTTTTTCTGCTTCTCTCCTCCCACGACATCTTTAACGTAACTTATATTTCTGTTGCGATCGTGTTGTTTTGCTATTCTGCTCATGCTCACGCTGCGTCTGGTCAGTCTGCCTGAAACGAAATAAAATGAAACGTGGCCGATGTGATCTGCCCCCTCCCCGCAATTGATGGATGTAATCCATTTATTCAGAAATAAAACACCAGTTATTTATTATGTACTGTTTATATGTATATAAAATAATATGTTGTGTTGGACTAAATTCCCAGAAGTTTGGGCCCTTACAAGTGTTGGAATTTTTTTTAATTTAGTGCATTTTTCTTTTTGGTGATTTTTTCGGGATTTCGCGATTTTTTTTCCATATGGCTATATTTTTAAAACATCATTTTACAAGAATATGACATACGACAATATTTTAGCTCTTCAAGTCAACAACATTAGTCTCAAAGAAAGTTTTTTGCTAAAATTAATATTGTAGAAAATAATGAGGAAAATAACCAACTAAATACCAACAATTTTATGTCAAAGTAAAACTAAAAAAAATAAAAAATTACATTGAATATGGGCCTGAGGGCTAACTTTGCGGGCCAGACGCACCCCCTAAAATACAACTTATCGGTATGAAATTTTTTTGTATTTTTTTACATAAAACTGAACCCATTTGGTTAGAAGTAGAGTAGAAGAAATCAAAAAAAATAAATAAATAACGGCCACCCTAATGTACATATATATATTTACACTTGAAATTTGTAAAATTAGTCTATTTTTATATAAACTAAAACAATTAACTCTAAAATTTAAAATTTAAATTAAAGGGTGGTCCATCAGTTAATGAAACTTTGACTTTGTCATTTTGGCAACTCGCTTTATCTTGGAAACCGTAAGAGGTAAACTCTTGAAATTTTTAAAAACGGTAAAACTGAAAAATACTAAAATTAAAAAACCAAACAAACAAAATCACCAAAAATGGAAAAAAATCGCCAAAACGAAAAAAATTGCCAAAATTAAAAAAAATTTCTAACCAGAAATAATTCATAGTTAGGCTCAAGTTCAGTAATTTCAATTCTTATTGAATGAAATATTTTTTTATTAATTAATGTGAGTTTCTAAAGAAGAGAAGAAAAATTAAACTTAGACTTTAAGCTGGGGGAAATACCGATACTTTTCTGTGCAGCCACGCACTTCATCAGCACCCTAGTCTATCTACTTGGGTAGAGATTCTTATTAACATCAGCTATTTAACTTAAATTTACAATGAAACGGAATATGAGAAACGATTGTTGTGTATACAATTGATTTACCTTTGGTAAACACATTTATAAGTATCACTATTAATTTTCTGTTTTTTCCATTTTTTTTTCATTTTTCTTTTTAGGTTAGCACGAAATTATATTACTCTACCTAAGTATGTTTAACTATTCTTGCTTATCTTTTTACGATCATCACATCTAAGTTTAATTTTTCTTCTCTTCTTTAGAAACTCACATTAATTAATAAAAAAATATTTCATTCAATAAGAATTGAAATTACTGAACTTGAGCCTAACTATGAATTATTTCTGATTAAAAATTCACTACAGTTCAATTAAAGAATCTAAAAATTTCTCACAAAAATTTCTAACGCTAAAATAAATTGCCAAATTCGAAAAAATCGCTCAAATGAAAAAAATCGCCAAAATAAAAACAACGCCAAGAACCGAAAAAAAATCGCGAAAACGCGGAATAGGCGCCAAAACCAAAATAATTGTTTATATGAAAAAAGTCGCAAAACTAAAAAAAAACGCTTAAAACCGAAAAAACGCAAAAAAGGAAAAAAATTCGAAAACTATATTTTATATAGGCTAAGGTTCGTATTGAATTACATATCTCGTGTCCGTACGGAACCCTTCGTGCGCGGGCCAAAGTCACACTTCAATGAATTTATTTTATTTTGATTTGTTTATTTTTTATTAGTTAAAAATACGCAAATTTTGTTGCACTTTATTTTATTTAAGACTACCACAAACAAATTATTTATTTTCTTTAAACTTTCTCCATAAACAATATCTTGACCAATTATACTGACAGTAAGGTGACAGTTGATCACAGGAAAGCAATGTTTAAAAGAAAATACAAAACAAAAAACCACAAGGGTATGTATATTTTGTGCACAATGTATATTTATATTTTCACGAAATAATGTATTATAATGTTTTTCGCGATAAACGACAAACGATTTACTATTATTAATTAAGAAATTCACCAACTAAATACAAAAAATTTTCTATCAATTCCGTCTGTCCCCGTAAACAAATCGTCAAATTAATTTCTAGTGTTGTGAAGCGATCAATCACTATCCTTTAGTCAGCCTAGATCCATACATATGTATGTCTCTATGTCAACACTCTTTTCCTAGGGACAATTGCACTAGTAGAGAGAGAGATACGTTATAGACAAGAGTTCTACTGTATTACAAATCGTCATAAGATTTGAAAAAAGCCCTAAGTTACAAAAAATTCAAAATCGACGTTTTGATTGATTATAATGTACAGTATGAAAACACATGTTTCTGCAAAATTTTGCACTCCTACAATTAAAAATAGCGTTATTATCCACAAAATTTTAAAAGCCCTAAGTGCAACTGCAAAAATTCCTAACACAAAATTGTAACTTACGCCTTTCGGTAAGGAATAAGTAACAAATACCATATGACACCCTTACGATTACAATTTAATATAATGCATAGCATTGTTTAAAGCAGTTTAGACTTTTTTAATTTTTTCATTGAATTACTGTAAGTCCAATATTTCCATGCACTTTCTCTTTTTGAATACATGTTCTTCAAATAACTTGATAAGTAATCCCATACCTGAATTTTAAAAAGCTATTGTGAATTGCTGAATTAAGTAACAGAAATATGTCCAATGTAATGGTAGCGATTTTTTGTCGAAGAAGTGAGAACAAAATGTTTGAGGTCGGTTGATGTCGTATGATTTTCCATTTTTTCAGCATCAGTCATCCAACCCTACTCAAAAAATCGCCATCTTGGAAACCCAAACTTAATAAGTATGTATAATTACTGAAAAAAAATTGTAATTAATGTAAGTACAAACCGAACTAAAATATGTGATTTTATTTCATAAAGAACGACTTAAGGCAGGTATCCCATCATGTATTCATTTAAGGCAGGTATCCCATCCTGTACCCATTTCCCTGAAATCCAAGTCTCTTATGTTCACGTCTCTTGAGAATGAACCAACTCTAAGCTCGTAGTTGCTAATTTTTTTCACAATTTGTATTTAGTCAATCACTTTTTAAACCATACGTATTTGATTTCGCTGCAAAATTAAAGAGCATATTTCAGTGATAGGTATTGTGCCAAACAAGAACTTGGTCAAAATTTTTATCTCACTACTTTTGATGATCGAAATTTTGGAAGAGATCTTGGCCTTTCTTCACATTTATATTTTTGTGAGGATCTGACTACTTTTTGCAAAGTTTTCTTTAATGAAGCCTTTTAAAATTAAAATTTCTACTCTGCTATATTTCTATTCATAATGACTGCACCAGTTGAAAAGGGCAGAGTTACATAAAATAGTGGGTTAGAGTATGATATGTGCACCATTGTGTCATAACAAGGACCAAATAATGTACTTATTTTTTTAAGAGTCATCTGAGTAGAAATGTGTAAAGTATAGTGTACATTTTAGTGGGAGTAACCACGCCTATTTTTTAAGTCTTCTTAGACAAAGTACTTTTGAAAACGCAAGTGAAACGTGCATGTAAAGTTTCAATAGAGTAACTTGTGTTTTAAATTTTTGTAGTTTGTAACTTACCTTAGCCTTTTTTTTGCAAAATTTCATTTCTCTATCGTATAATATTACGTTCAATTTTAATAAACGTGGCCCTACATCCCTAATTTAACAATAGGTGCTTTCTGATTTTTCCTCTTCGTAACTCACCCCATAACTTAAATTCTTAATATCGAGTTTAAAGTGCGTGTCTATGCCCCCAGATTGGAACTTCTAGGATTTCAAATATTTCTTGGTGATCTCTGATTAAGATTTATTTGTGTATCGAATTTAAGCTCTCTAGTGCAAATTCTAGCTTTAAGTGTTATGGCCATTACCCCCACTCTCCGTCGCTTTTTCAAACTCAAGATTTTGTTGTGAGCAGCGCTCAATTATCATCGTACACTTTTTAAGATGATAGTTTTAAATTAAAGCTTTAGTTAAAAGCTTCAGTACAATACTAGTGTGGCCCCTCCTACTTCTGGTTAAAATATTGGGGTCTTTAGATTTTTCTAGCTGGTTTCTCAACTTGAGGTACTTGCGTATAAAATTTCAGCTCTCTTGCCCAAATTTAATTATACTATTTTTATGGGCGTATTTCCGCCCACTTTTTTTAAAGAAAAAATCATGCGTGGCAAGTTTCGTTTGGAATCAAATAATAATCAGGGCTATCATGAATAAAATTCCACGTGAAATTTTTCCCTTTTCCAATTACAATTTTTTGTTTTCCCTATTACTTGCTATTAGTTGGAAATAATTCCACGGAAAAATTTCACGTGGAATTTTATTTACGATAGCCCTGAATATCTACCAGAAAAGTATATTTAAATCTGCTGATTTGAAGTACATGAAATAAGAGACTTAAATCTTATGGGCATGTTAACGCCCACTTTTTAAAGTAAATTTAATAGCCTTGCATCATTCAAACATATTTGTTAAACTTTAATAAAACTGCTTTTGCCAAACTCTTTAAATTTAGTTTTTTTAGCTTCAAACATAATGGGCGTAGCACTTCTCCCCCCCCCCGCCAAGGCTATATTTTCCAGGTTTTGAGATTTTTCTAGTTAGTTGCTAACCTAGACCTACTTGTTTATCAAATTTTGAGCTCACTAGCGCAAATTTTTAATTTTTATTCTTATGGGTGTGATACTGCCCACTTGTTCAATCTCAAGATTTGTTTGGCCAGGAGTTATCTTTCCTGTCTAGTTTCGTTGGAAACGGATAGTAATAAATACATAAATATGTAGTTTATTTAAATGTGCTGATCCGAAGTACATGAAAAAGAAGGGTTAAATTGTATGGGCGTGTTGACGCCCACTTTTTTCAACAAAAATTTATAGCCTTGCATTATTGCCGCATGTGTGCCTAATTTTAATAAAATCGCTTGAGTTAAACGCCTTAAATTTGTTATTTAAATTCTGAGTCTTATGGGGGGTAACCTCACCCCACTAGGTAAAATTTTTGTATTTTTAGATTTGTTTATGGTATTACTCATCTAGTTCTACTTGTGTGCCAAATTTTAGCTCACTAGCGTAAAGTTTAATTTTTATGGGCGTACCCCTGCCCCTCGAAGATAAAGTTTCTGGGTTTTCTAGTTAATTGCTCACCTAGGTCTAGTGGAAGTGCTTCATCAATTTGATGAGTGATCAGTGGGTTGCACGTCGACATCTTAGGAGCTTTTAGTTCTTTTCAAACTTTTTTTTTATAATTTTATGACGGCCGGCAACAAAGTTATCAGGGGGGTAAAAACACGACGAATGGCTTCCTGTAAATAAAAACACTGCGTGCATTGGCCGGAACTTGGCCTGCTGCACTACCGTGCGCCTAGATAGTTACTCCGAAAGCACAAAGTTGTAAGCTGAAGGAGCAAAATTAATATCTCAAAAAAGGAGCAAAATAACCAAACCAGCCAACTTGCATATGCCCAGTGAAAAAAATGGAAGTCATTCTAGTGGAACTACATTTTCATTGCTCGATCGATATTTTTAATTTGCCGAGAGTGAGCAAAAGACCATGTTGAAGCTTATTTTAGCCATACAAAACCTTGTAACTCCTCCATAGTGTTAAAAAATACTCACCAGAATTAAAAAAAATTATTTTTTTAAAGAAATTTATTAACTTATTTTAGTCCAAAACTTAAAAGTTATTTGCTTAAATTTACAAGAAAACACTGTTTCAGGTTTAAATTTTATTTACCATTTTTCCTAGATGAAAATATTGTCATAGAACACAAAAAAGGGATTTTTTTAATATCGCTTCGAATTCAGTGACCAGACATCGAAAAAGAGAACTTCTTGCAATGACAACCCTATGTAAAAATCATTAAATCCGATCGAAATTTTCAATACTTCCAGATCACAAACTCTACATTCTCATGACTTTTTTGGAGTCTTTTTTTTACTGGGATGTTAATAATCATCGTGTTTTATTGTTTATAATTATACGTTTATATAAAAGAATGGTTTAATAGCATATCTCAGCTGTTTTACTTGAGAAAATTGGGCTGGGAACTGGAAAATTTAATAGATTCCTTTTAAGCTACTTCTAAAGGCTCAGTTAGCCGACTGTAATGTAATGTAACTGCAATGTAGGAAACAGCTGATCGATATTTTTATATGAAAAGTAGGTTACATTATATAAAATCTCTATAACCATTTTCATTACTTTTCCCATAACAATATCGATCAGCTGTTTCCTATTGTTGCAGCTACTTAGCAATACAGTCGGCTAACTGAGCCTTAAATACGTTTTTATATATAACTATTTTACATGCAAAAAATATGTTATGTTTGCAATTTTTATTCAAAATCTCTCTATTACAATCATTTAAGAAGAGAAAAGTATAAGAAGAACAAAAAAAGTTTGAAAATAGGAAAAGGTATGGTGATAATAATAAAAAAAACAAGTAAGAGTGCTATATTCGGCTGTGCCGAATCTTATATACCCTTTACCAAATTGCGTTTATGTAGTATAGAGATACATACATAAGCACAGAGATATGTAGGTACATATTAATTTTGTGAAAAAATTCTTTCTTTTTGTGCAATTTTTACGTTTTAGGCATTATGTTTAATTTAATGCTTTTTGCGATTTTTTTTTCATATAGGCGTTTTTGGCGTTTTTGGCTTTTTTTTTATTTCTGCGTTTTTTTAATTTTGACGATTTTTTTGATTTTGACGATTTTTTTTCATTTAGGCGATTTTTTTATTTATTATATATTTTTTTTTTTATTTTTTTGTGGCAATTTTTTTAGTCTTGACACTTTTTTTCTCTTTTTTGGCGATTTTTTTCGGTTTTTGGCGTTTTTTTTTGTTAATTTTTGCGACTTTTTTCCTTCTGGCAATTTGTTTGATTTTGAAAATTTTTCACATTTAGGCGATTTTTTTTCATACAGGCAATTTTTTTTGGCGATTTTTTCGGTTTTTGGCGTTTTTATTTCTTTTTGGCAATTTTTATAGTTTTGACACTTTTTTCAGTTTTTGGCGTTTTTTTAAATTTGGCAATTTTTTTCATATAGGCAATGTTTATTGTTTTGGCAATTTTTTTTCAGTGTTTGGCGTTTTTTTTTAATTTTGGCAATTTTTTTTTAGGCAATTTTTTTTTGTTTTGGCGATTTTTTTCGGTTTTTGGCTTTTTTTTAATTTTGGCTATTTATTTTCGTTTTGGCAATTTTTTTGCTTTTGACGATTTATTTTCATTTAGGCGATTTTTTTAATTTTTGGCGATTTTTGTTCATATAAGAAATTTTTTTGTTTTAGCGATTTTTGCGGTTTTTGGCGATTTTTTCATTGTGGGATTTTTTTTTTAATTTTGACACGTTTTTCTCGTTTTGGCGATTTATTTCGGTTTTTGGCTTTTTTTAATTTTAGTGATTTTTTTCATTTTGACGATTTTTTTTCGTTTTGGCGATTTTTTTTAAATTTTTGGTGACTTTATAATTTTCGGATTTTTTAGTTTTACCGTTTTTGAAAATTTCAACAGTTTAGCTCTTACGGTTTCCAAGATATAGCAATTTGTCAAAATTACATAGTCAAAATTGCATTAACTGATGGACCACCCTTTAATTTAAATTTTTTTAATTTAAGTGTTAATTGTTGTAGCCTATATAAAAATCTACAAATTTTACAAATTTCAAGTGTCAATATACATATGGACACACATGCATACAATTGTATGGATATTACATGGGATTTTAAAAGTTTTCGTTACTCATTTTGGAACACCCTGTTATTTTTAGCTTTTATATTTTTGTTGTTGTAGCGACCAAAGTTCTACATACACTGTCCAAATTTCATACCCGTAGCTTTTACCGTTCCTGAGAAAATAGCCTTCTTCCTAAAACATGAAATATGTTTAATTATTAGGAAAAAAGTTAAAGTTTTCCAACCCTGGAAACGTTTTTTTAGTTTGTTTAATTTTAAAATTTTTTGTTATTTATAAATACCAATTTTATTCATACCGAAGTATAAAATAAGTTAATTTAAGAAAAAAGTAATAAAAACTAGTTTTCGGTAGTTATTTTCTATGGGAAAATAGAGTTTGAGTTTTCCAGCTCTGAAACCTTCTGCTCGATTTTGCTTATTTTTTCTTGGGAGCTTGGGAAAACCAATTTCACGTACAGACAGACGGACAGACGGACAGACGGACATCGCTTGTTCGTCTTCCCTATGCATAAGGATCCAGAATATATATACTTTATGTGTCGCTTATTAATATTATAGAAATTACAAACAGAATGACAAACCTATATATACGCTTTTACCATTTTTTGGTAAAGGGTATAAAAACATGTGGAAAAATTGTACGTTTGCGACCCGTACGTACGCAAGCGGTAATTAAACCAATTAAACAAAAACCAATAGAGTCATTTTATTGTGTAGATACTGGAAAGAAAGAGCCCTACATAAATACACTTTTAAAATAAATTAATCACTTTTCATTGTTCTGTTCCATTTCGCAGATTTTTACATTTCACTGCTGTCAGCCAAAGTTGACTTCTATTTTCCGTACGTTCGTAGCCACTTGTTTATAACTATCAATGTGAAAACTTAAACTCGATGAAATCCATCTTTTGCACTAAACATGGAGCTTCCAAAATGCTATCAAATCGCAAAAAAATGCTTGCAAAAGTTTTGTTTTCTATATTTTTTTGGACATCAAAAGCGTACAAACTAGGATTTGCCAAAAACCGTGGAAATTGACAAACCGCAATTTCGGTTCGGTTTAGGTTTTAAAACTATGCATGTATATAAATAGGTATGTATGCTGGAAAGATGAATGATGATTTAAAAATAATCAGCCCTATCGTGAAAAACAAATGGATTGTTTCTTCACGTGAAATTTTCATTTCCCTCGAAGAGAAAAATGCTTTCTTGGTTATCCCGTGAAATTTTTCCCCGCTATCCGTCAACGTGAATGTAAGAAAGGGAAAATTAAAAATTAAATTTTAATTGAAAATCGGACAAATTAACATTTAAAAAAAATCACACAAATTTTAGATTCTAAATGAAATTTATTTAACTTTAAAGTTGTACTGATGGAGGCGCTTGTGTTGATTTAGATATTTTTGCATTAAGTATACCAGCGTGGTGCACCACCATGTAATTTACTGTCTGTGACCCAAACAGATTCATACTCTATGAAAAAATGTGTTGTAGGGAATTATTGTTTAGAATCATAGGCCTTACTTACTAATATTTTCCTAAAAATAAATATTTATAACTTTTAATATATAATTGTAAGAAAAATGTCGAAATTATTCGATGTAATAATCCACTTCACCTGTAAAAATAAAGTGAATAAAAACAAGGGAAAAGTGAAAATTTTTACGTGATAAATATTATTCATGATAAGAGGAATCAAAAAAGGGAAAATACATCTGGGAAAAATTTTTCGAGGGAAACAATTTTTACTCAGGGGTAATAAAGTTTCTCTGGTTAGTATTCAATTCAGGGACTTTTACAAATAAAAAAATTATATTTTATTATGCAAGTAATAAAATTTCAGAAACGTAAAGCATTCAATGAAGTGCCGTTTAAACAAAATATTATTTTTGTGTAGAAGCTATCAGCGACAGAAAACAATCTTACGATTTCAGTTGAAGAGGGCTTTGTTGTGTTATTGCCTTGTGAAGCAATAATATGTTGGTTGTTTTGTTGTTAGTTTTTTTTTATATAGTAAAAATTCTTGTCGAATAACGTTAAAATTATCGCCTTTTTGCTTTACATCTGTTAGAGATTTTTTGCTAACAGATTACAATTCTTCCTGCAAAGAATTGTTTTAATTTTATTTAATTTTACAAATTAATTACCTTTCATTGTTACAGAATGCATAAAAGTCTTGAATGTAAAGTTCATTTGCTATATTTTAAACAAGATAATAATGTTAAAGTAAAACTTGAAAACCACCGTTTTTTTCGGTTTCGGTTCCGGTTAAAGTCGAACGGTAATCTCTAGTAAGAACGTACGTTCTTGACCCGGGAAATGCCCATCTACAATTATATAAAGTAAATTAAAAAGAAATTCAACTTAAACAATTGCTTACACCCTTATTAATAAGGCCATAAATAAATTTGAAGTTAATTTTATTTCAAAGTTTTCATACAATTTTTTTTTAGATTTCAAATACATTTAATTTTTTTTTCATTACTGTAATAATTTGGTGATATGCGAAAGAGCTCTTTTTACATCAAGAAGAAAGCTTTAGGATATGTTTTATAAAAAGAAAAACCTTACAACGATATTTATAAGCGAAACATAAAAACGAACGGGCTTATGTTTTCCAAAAACCGGCTGTAAGTTAAGGCACAGTCCATTATCATATTTAAAAATATGTATGGGTATTTCCATATTCATAAGGCTTACAAGTATCCAAAAATCAGCTTTTAGCTATTCGAAAACATTGGATAGAAATTCTTTCACTTTGTGTAAGCTAGTGTAGCTACCCGGAATCCCTTGATTGCCACAGCGAATGCCACCCAATGCAATACCGCAATATTCTCCATTAACCAAAACTGGACCGCCCGAATAGCCATCACAGCTGTTTTCTTTAGGTGTGCGAGCACAAAATATTGTATCCTTCTTAGCTCGACGCAATGAGTGCTTAGGGGTACAATCCTTTATATCAATTACATTGAGCTCAACAGTTCGCAGTTGATTGGACCTGGTGCGATTTCCATACAGTCCCCAACCAATAACTTTCACTGGATCACCTACCTTGATGGGCGTTTTACACAAACGTGCTATTTCCACGGATGGTCCCCTAATAGGTGTAGATAGGCTCATCACAGCTACATCCATAGAAGAGATAGAACGTATGTAACCTTTAGGAGTATATATTCTGCTTACATTCGATCTGATGCCATGATCAGTCCGACTCGAGGCACCAGCAATTACAGTCAACCGATATTCTTTTATGCCATAAACACAATGGGCAGCAGTGACAACAGTTGTTTCTGAGGTCAAAGTTCCACCGCAACGGAATGTTCCATTCTTGTATATCTGTACTACATACGGAGCTTCAGCGATTGTGGTAAAATAACTACCTGCATTACGTGCCTGGTCGTGGGGCAAGGCAACTGCCACTTGTTGAAACACCAAAAAGCCGACTACAAGTATTTTAAATAATTTACTAAGCTTAATCATTTCTTTACTCTTATTGTTAAGATTGAGAAAATAACATTAACTTTGTAAATGTTGATTGAAAATTATAACATTGTGAGTCTGCAGACTGTTTATATAGCAACAAAATTTGCTAAAATGAGCAAACATTTGTTCAAATATTTAAACTTGATGAATTAAACGCTATTTGGGCCAACGTACTCGTACATAAATGAAACTATTATCAATTTGAAATTGCGTCTTTAACAGTTTTAGAAATTCTTTATGTAGATTTGTATGGATTTGGTTATTTAGAAACAATTGAATGCATGTTAAATAATAGCAGATACATATTTATGTATGTACTTAATTTAAATGAATGCAGCCAGTCAGCATATGGAAGATTGTTTCATCAAACTGAGTCTTTTTCGACTGCCTTAGATGACCAAAAACTGATTAATCAGTCCCGCTCTTAAAATAAGACTCGAAAATTATTCCCAAAATTATTTTGATTTATTAAAAAAAACAAACAGCTCGTGTAGTAAAATCAAAAAAAATATATAATGCGTATACTAGGCATATTCTCCAGGTAGTAGCGGAAATGCAGCTGAGCTATTCTTTTTTTTCAAATTAAAGTTCATCTTGAACTTCAGTAATTAATTACGAGAGAGAAATAAAAAAAAAGTAAGAGTGCTATATTCGGCTGTGCTTAATCTTATATACCCTTTACCAAAGTGCGTTTATGTAGTATAGAGATACATACATAAGCACAGAGATATGTAGGTACATATTAATTTTGTGAAAAAATTCATACTTTTTGTGCAATTTTTACGTTTTAGGCATTATGTTTAGTTTGTTGCTTTTTTGCGATTTTTTATCATATAGGAATTTTTTTGGTTTTAGCGATTTTTTTCGGTTTTTGGCGTTTTTTTAATTTTGGCGATTTTTTTTCGTTCTGGCGATTTTTTGGATTTTGACGATTTTTTTCATTTATGCGATTTTTTATTTATTATATATATTTAATTTTTTTGATTATTTTGTGGCAATTTTTTTAGTTTTGACACTTTTTTCTCGTTTTGGCGATTTTTTTCGGTTTTTGGCGTTATTTTTTTATTTTGGCGATTTTTTTTTCGTTCTGGCAATTTTTTTGATTTTGATAATTTTTTTTCATTTAGGCGATTTTTTATTTTTTGCCGATTTTTTTCATATAGGCAATTTGTATTTTGTTTTGGTAATTTTTTTCGTTTTTTGGCGTTTTTGGCAATTTTTTTAGTTTTGACAGTTTTTTCTCGTTTTGGCGATTTTTTTCGGATACTGGCGTTTTTTAATTTTGGCGATTTTTCTTCGTTTGGCAAATTTTTTGACTTTGCCGACTTTTTTTCATTTAAGCGATTTTTTTAATTTTTGGCTATTTATTTTTATATAGGCAATTTTTTTTGTTTTGGCACTTTTTTCCGGTTTTTGGCGTTTTATTTCTAAATTTTGGCGATTTTTTTTCATTTAGGCGATTTGTTTTAATTTTTGACGATTTTTGTTCATATAAGCATTTTTTTTTTTGTTTTGGCGATTTTTGCGGATTTTTGTCATTGTGAGAATTTTTTTTGTTTTGACACTTTTTTCTCGTTTTGCCGATTTTTTTCGGTTTTTGGCGTTTTTTTAATTTTGGCGATTTTTTTCGTTTTGGCGTTTTTTTTGATTTTGCCGATTTTTTTTCAAATAAGCGATTTTTTTAATTTTTGGCGATTTTTTTTCATATAGGCAATTTTTTTTGATTTGGCGACTTTATTTCGGTTTTTGGCGTTATTTTTAATTTTGGCGATTTATTCTCGTTCTGGCGATTTTTTTGATTTTGACGATTTTTTTTTCATTTAGGCGATTTTTTTTTAATTTATGGCGATTTTTGTTCACATAAGATTTTTTTTGTTTTGGCGATTTTTTTCGGTTTTTTGCGTTTTTTTTTAATTTTGGCGTTTTTTTTCATTTTGGCGATTTTTTTCGTTTTGGCGATTTTTTTAAATTTTTGGCGATTTTATAATTTTCGGATTTTTTAGTTTGACCGTTTTTGAAAATTTCAAGAGTTTAACTCTTACAGTTTCCAAGATATAGCAATTTGTCAAAATTACATAGTCAAAATTGCATTAACTGATGGACCACCCTTTAATTAAAAGTTTTTTAATTTTAGTGTTAATTGTTGTAGCCTATATAAAAATACACTAATTTTACAAATTTCAAGTGTCAATATACATATGTACACACATACATACAATTGTATGTATATTACATGGGATTTTAAAAGTTTTCGTCGCTCATTTTGGAACACCCTTTAATTTTTAGCTTTTATATATTTGTTGTTGTAGCGACCAAAGTTCTACATAAACTGTCCAAGTTTCAGACCCGTAGCTTTTACCGTTCCTGAGAAAATAGCCTTCATCCTAAAACATGAAATATGTTTAATTATTAGGAAAAAAGTTAAAGTTTTCCAACCCTGGAAACGTTTTTCAATTTGTTAAGTTTTTAAAATTTTTTTTTAATTATAAATACCAATTTTATTCATACGGAAGTATAAAATAAGTTAATTTAATAAAAAGTAATACAAACTTGTTTTCGGTAGTTATTTTCTATTGGTAAATTGAGTTTGAGTTCTCCAGCTCTGAAACCGTCTGCTCGATTTTGCTGATTTTCAATAGCAAAATTTTTCGGAAAATTTCTGACACACCAGTCCAAGAACGAAGTCTCTAGCTCTTCTGGGAGCATGGGAAACCCGATTTCACGTACAGACAGACGGACAGACGGACAGACGGACATCGCTTGTTCGTCTTCCCTATGCATAAGGATCCAGAATATATATACTTTATGTGTCGCTTATTAATATTCTAGAAATTACAAACGGAATGACAAACCTATATATACCCTTTTACCATTTTTTGGTAAAGGGTATAATAAAAGAGAAAATATGTATGTATATATATATGTATGTATGTATGGCTTTCTATCTCTTGCCTTCTTTTCAGTGTTGTCAACTTGGTGCGTTTCGCACCATTTTGGGTGCTTTTTGAAATTTTTTGTGCGAAAAATTCCTAAGTTGGTGCGTGGTGCGCTTTTTTTTAAATTTTGGTGCGTTTTTAAATTTTTGGTGGCACCAACGCAAATTGAACACGACAGTGGGTTAAAAGTGGAAAATTTTTGTTGTGAAACTTTTACCAACTTCCTGATAATGTTAATTACCATATTAATAGTAATGATGTTTACAAAACATCACAATTTCAAATTAAATCTTTTTTATGACCCTATGATAACAATAATGATGAAAATATTAGCTTTATTAATTTGGAATAATTAATTTTTGATCTCTTTTTCAAAAGTTTTAAGCAGAATTTATAAAATTAATGTTTAAAAATGTATAATTTTTTACAAATTAATGTATGTGGACTTAATTATGAAAGTCATATATTTCTTTGGTCGAGGTATTCAGTATATTACATATGAACAAATCCAAAAGTATTTTTTAATTATCCGACAGTTCAATTAATCTAAAAAAATGTCTCATTTACAAAAAATAATATTGAATTTTTTTTGCAAAATTATTAATTCAATAAACATTTTGAAATAAAAAAAAGAAATTCTAAGCTTGGTGCGTTTTTAATTTTTTTTACTTTTTAAATTCTCTCTATATTAATTATTTGCTAAGTTGTTTTTATGTTCGATTGTTTTATTTTTTTCTTGTTTATAAATTTAACCCATTTTCATTACACAGAGTCAGATGAGAGATATGAGAGAGAGTGATGACGTTTTCTTATATTTTGTTTTCGATCATATGAAAAATTTCCAATATTTGTTGTGGCACCCAGTTAAAGTCAGTTCAACTAAACACACACTTTGTTTTTGACTATAGTAGACAAATATTTAGAAACAGGTTTTCAATTTTAAGTTGTTTCTAAATCAAGCCGACTTTATTATGTGACTATGGTTATGGCCAAATGTTATTTATAAAGGAAACATAAAAACGAAAGGGCTTATTTTCTCTAAGAACCAGCTGTAATTTAAGGCACATTCCATTATCATATTTAAAAATGTGTACGGGTATTAAAATATTTATAAGGTGTGGAGATTTTACAAAAATCGTCTCTTAGTGTTTCGAAAACAGAAAATATATATTCTTTCACATAGTGTATGTCAGTGTAGAGACTCGGATCCAGTCTGCTGCCACATTCAATGACACTCGATACAATACCACAATATTCTCCATTAACCATAACTGGACCGCCCGAATCGGCACTACAGGCGCTTTTTCCATCTCCAAAAGCACAAAACTCTGAATCTGTCAAAGTAGCTATCTCAGAGAGCTGATAGGCACAAATATATTTATCAGTTACATTAAGTTTAACAGTTCGCAATTGAATGGAGCCGATGTTATCCTCTTCATACAATTTTCCCCAACCAAAAAGTTGTACGGGATCACCTCCCTTGATGGGCTTTTCACACAAACGTACTATTTGCACGGATTCTCCCCTAATAGGTGTCGATAGTTGCAACACAGCTACATCCATATAACCTGATAGATATTTGTAATTTGGAGGAATAAATTTTCTGCTAACATTTGATCTGATGCCATGATCAGTCCGTCTCGAAGCACCAGCAACTACAACCAACCGACTTTCGTGTATGCCATAAACACAATGGGCTGCAGTGACAACAGTTGTTTCTGAGGTCAAAGCACCACCGCAAATGAAGATTCTTCCATCCACGTACAGCTGCACTACATACGGAGCTTCAGCGATTGTGGTAATATCACCACCTACAATGCGTGCCTGGTCTTGGGGCAAGGCGACTGCCACTTGCTGAAACACCAAGAATGCGGCTACAAGTATTTTAAATAATTTACTAAGCTTAATCATTTCTTTACTCTTAATGTTAAGATTGAGAAAATAACTTTAACTTTTTAAGTGTTTATTGAAAATTATAACATTGTGAGTCTGCAGACGGTTTATATAGCAACGAAATTTGCTAAAATGAGCAAACATTTGTTCAAATATTTAAACTTGATGAATTAAGCGCTATTTGGGCCAAAGTACTCGTACATAAATGAAATTATTAACAATTTGAAATAGCGTCTTTAATAGTTTTAGAAATTGTTTATGTAGATTTGTATGGATTTGGTTATTTAGAAACAAGTGAATGCATGTTAAATAATAGGAGATACATATGTATGTATGTACGTAATTTAAATGAATGCACCCAGTCAGCATGTGGAAGATTGTTTCATCAAACTGAGCCTTTTTCGACTGCCTTAGATGATCAAAAACTGATTAATCAGTCCCGCTCTTAAAATAAGACTCGAAAATTATTCCCAGAAATACTTAGAGAATGATTTGTTAAAAAAAGACAAAAACAAACATCAAGCTCGTGTTGTAAAACCAGAAAAAAATATATAATTCTCCAGGTAGTAGCGGAAATGCAGCTGAGCTTTTCTTTTTTTTTCAAATTAAAGTTCATCTTAAACTTCAGTAATTGTTTACAAGAGAGAAATTTAAAAAAAATTTAAAAAAATTTCAATACAAAAAATATTTTATTAAAAAAATTCTGTAAAAACAAATGTAAAGATATAAAAAACTATTAAAAAATTGCGAAAAGTGCTAAGCGTTGCAAATTTTGTTAGTGAAGACTGCTCTGGGGAAATCTTTTCAACTTTATGTGAATAGTTTTTATTTTTATTTCGAACGACTTCTATTTTTGACATTTTGGATACAGTAAAAGCCATGTTGTTTTTTTTCACTGTCACGAAAGTTAATCGAAATTGATAAGAAACGCTAGTCATAAGAGATTCTTTTAGAAGACACGCGGCAGTTATTTTCGACTCGAAAATGAGAGCACAAATGCTTATTTTAATATTGCGGAGGAGTCGAAAAAGACTCAAATATTATCATTAATTTTATAAAATGCTACTTGGGCATACATACATACCCAGCCAACTTGAGATTCGAAAATAAACGAATGTTCGCTATAGCAAACAATTCTCGAAAAATTCTCGTTAAAAAAAGTTTACCAACAAGAAACAATTTGTTTTTCTCAATTTTTTATTTTTATTGCATGTACAACGCAAGAGGAATAACGTTTTTTGTTTTTGAAAGCAATGACCTTGAACTATTTATGAAGTTTTTTATGATTACGAAATGATATCACTGATTCGTAAATGCAACATCGATATCGAAAGATTTGCTGCCACAAACTGAGCGACGAGTGAGCCCTAGCAGCACACTTTCTCTTTCCGTTTACGATAGTCGTTCTCAAGTGTTTTATCCGAGAAATGCTTACGCAGCATTTGAATCCAATATTATTCACGAATGTTTTATATGAATATGTATATATATGTATGTCTGTATGTGTCTGCATATTTATTTTTCATTGTTAGAATTTAGATTAATACAAACACATTGTTCAAATTGAGTTTTTCAACTAAATTCGATTTTTTTTGTTTTTATTTTTGCCTTTTATGTTAAATCATTTGAATAATATTTCTTATATTCTTTAGAAATGGTTTTTATACCTTAATTGTTACGGGAGTATAATAAAAATTTGTGCGAAGACAAATGTTTTTGATAAATAACTAACAGATCAAACTGTAGCTGAATTTCACTTAATACATGCATACATACATACATACATACATACATATAAGTATCACTAAGATCTTTGGCCAGATTATGATGGCCACCAAAAAGTAAGTTATCAGCTAACTTGGGTCCAACCAATACATAGTAGGTCCATTTGTTTTTCCTGAGAGTAGGAAAGGCATACAGATATTGTAGTGACAGATACATATAGAACAGAAAAGCTGAATTAAATTTCATTTTCGTTTTTACAATTTTGCTCTTGTGCATTTAGTTAATTTTTTTAGTATCTTTGAGGCGCCTCTGGGTGTCTACTCTGCATTTTGAATCAAAAGAAAATGTTTTGAAATTGTTTGTTAATAGCACGTATTTTTCGACAAAAGATTGTTCAAATAAATTATTTTCAATATAATTAATAAAGGATTATATTATTATGCACTCTGCATTTAAGTTTATTTTTTTTAATTTATTTGCATTATTAATATTTTCCATTTTTAAAATGAATGAAGAGAATTTAGGTAGAGTTGACTTTAACAGAGATCAGCAACTTCTAATGGCAATTTATTCGCCCACATCTAAAGCAATTTGAACCGCTTATGTATCTGTAAGCTAAAGATTTTAACAGCCTTTACCCTTCACATTGATCTCGCCACTGAAAACTGAATTAAATAAGTATCCATAATGGTACTAAAACAAATTCCTATTTTGAAACATCTGCAAGCAAACTAAACTAATTACACTCTTGCATTTGTGCACAGCATGCAACATATCACAAGGCTTGGCAAGACTAAAAAGTGCCCATGTTTATGATCAAATTAAATTTTAATATAAAAATTTGAGAAGTAAAAAAACTCTCAAGTAAGGGCTTTCAGAATATATGACCTTCTCCGAGAAAAGGGACCTAGTATGTCAAAAAACGGATTTGGACTTAAGAGTGGATTTTGGTACCTGAAAGGGTGTAGAATAAGATGAAAAGCGTTTTTCTCAAAACTTCATTTTAACACACTAGGTCCCTTTTTCTCTTAGAAGATCACAATATGAAATCTGTTTAGTTAAAAAAAAAGAATTATTTTTATTTAGTTACTTTTATATAACAAAAAAATATTTTATGCCGAAAGTAGAGGTCATTCGGGCCTTACAGCGTGCTAGAAATTTTTGAAAATCCGTTTGAATATCTCTAGAAGCTCCCATAAAATTTATTCCGTTGTCAGAAAATATTGTCAGCGGACAATATTGTCTAGCAATAAAACCATGAAAAGCTGACAAAAATGCGTCCCTTAACAAGTCATTTGTAGCCTCTGAAACAATACACACGTATGCTTTTGTGATTTTACAAGCATGGCTATTGAAACTTTTTATATCAAATGGGCCAGCAAAGTCTACTTTAGTGGGTCGGTACAGAACAGTTCTTTTTGGAGGCAAAGCAGCCATAATTTGAGTACAAGAACGTTTTTTATCTAAAATGCACATCTTGCAACGGTTAAGTGCAGCACGCACCCAGTTTTTCAGACGAGGAACCCAATATTCAAATCGAATTATTCTCAGAATCAATTGATTTTCACCATGAATTGAAACCAAGTGAATAAAGTCGAATAACAAAATCGTAAACCGACAAGAATATGGAAAGATAAAGAAGGAAACTTTTCTAAACGACCATTTAATCTCAATACACCATTGTTGCCCAAAAAAAGATTGAGTGGAAGTAACGAACTTTTTGATGAAATTGCTTTCTTTAATAATAAAGCTTAATATTCATATGTGAAATGAACTTGTTGAGACAATAATGCCAAACGTAACTTCAGTTGTATTATCTCACTATTTGATATTTTATTAGATGAAAATTTATGCTTTCTCTTATGTGAAGCATGTGTTTTATAATAAAATCGAAACATATACGCTATCACCCTAAGAGCACGATCAAGCTTTGAAAATCTTTCAAGAATATCTTCGTAATTAGAGAGAAAAAACGTCGTATGTGTCTTGACAGGTTTTGCCTCAACATTCGTTTCCAGAGAGTGTAGAATGGTGATCTTCTAAGCCACGCAGGTCCAAAGCAGTGAGTTCGTTATCGTTACCAATTCATTTCACGATTTTAAAACCGATGAAACATTATGACCCCCGTTAGTACGTCGTCAACGTATATATGCTTGCGTAAATTATGTGCTGGAAGAGGGTATTCCGTCTCTGAATCTTCAGATTAATGGTAAAAGGGTCCTTATTGGCAAATAAGGAGCACAATTTACACCAAAATTAACGATATGTAACTCATACTCCTTCTTCTTCTCTGTTGGAGATGATCGAAGAAGTATTCATTGAAAAGGGGTATGAGCTGAGTTAAGACGAATTTGTCTATACATTTGAGTTATGTCGCAATTAAATGCGTATGTGAAAAATTTCCATCGCAATATCAATACCACTAAATCAGATTTTAAAGTCGGACCCAAATAAAGACAATCGTTTAGGCTAGGTCCGTTGGAGGTTTTGTTCGAAGCTTTAAATACGACTCGCAGTTTAGTAGTTTTGCGGTCAGGCTTTATTATTGGATGATGAGGCAAATAACAAGATACACCTGAAGCTGTCAGCCCGCGCATCACTGGCAGCATATGATCCAACAAAAAATATTCCTGCACAACACTATCATATAAGGTCTTAACTTCAGGTTTGCGTAGAAGAAACGTTTCGTTTCTCTAGAGCTATGCCATCACATTCTATCTAGAAACACCTAAATTGATATCTTGAGTAAATTCTGGCTTAAAAAGTAGCGTCACTACAGAACGGCCATCGCAATCACGTCGTGTTGCTTTCCTACAATTTTCCTCACAAAATGTATCAAAGGGACTTAATATTTTTTTTAGACGATTTCTGTTTAGACTATCCTCCGGAGATTCTTCTATTCCGACAGGATAAACTTGAACTGGTGGCTTTGGAACAGACCATGTGATAATCCACCCGAATACAGTTCTTTGAGCTAACAATGCTCGCGCAGTTGCACAATGAATTATGCCTAGAATGATTTTAGGATACAAGTCGGCCTCTAAAAGTATATCGAGTGACCTAGGTTGCCAAAAATGAGGATAGACTAATTGTAAATTAGGAAAATTGTCATGAAGATTTGAATCAATGATAAGTGAGGGGAAGTTCCCTGATAACTTTGGTAATACTAACGCCATAGTTTCGAATGGAACAGATTGATCTAATGGAGAACTTATCTTCAAACTACAAATTTTCCTAGAGTTTGATTTATGACCTTTGTCGAAAGACGTTGCAATTTAAAGCGATTTTGCATATTTTCAGAGATAAACGATGACTCTGAAGCTGGGTCAATAAGAGCCCTGGTTGGGTATGTCGTACCCTGATGAACTATATTCACCATTGCTGTTCCCAGAAGCACTTGCCGATTCTGAGAGACATGAAAATCTTGGCCGAGAAAAACTGTTAATAGAATAAATTTCCACCGATGTAGAAGGCAGAGATGAATTTATATCAGTATTGTGTACCACATTGCTGGTACTAGGAGTCACGCTAGTACTATGAGCAACTGTACTTGCAACTGTTGCAGAATTATCTTTCAACTCAAGATAATTCTGTATTAGAATTTTCCCGATGTAGCAAAGTATAATGCGTTTTATTACATGCTGCGCAATTAAAAGCGCTTTTTAAATTTTTAACCTCATGGTCGCCATTGAAAATCTTTCCGAAATTGAGAGATTTTTAAATCGTTTACAGGTTCACAAAAAATGATCAGACGATTGACATAATATACGAGAACTGGAATTAGAATTTACCGCATGAACTTTAACTTTCAGAGCTACAGGTTTCATAGGGGGTTGGCTTTCTTTGAGTTCACAAACACACTCTAAAGTTTGAACCCTTTCTGTCAGAAAGGAATCAAAATCTTTCCTCATATACTGACACTGGACGTATGTAGACTTTGTATGCACATAAAAATTAAAATTGGGTCCCAATTTTCAGTAATAACCTTATAAATTGAAAGGGCATTTAAGCAATTATTCATACCGCGTTGTAAATTTTTTATTCCCGCACAAGATTCCTTGTCAACCGAAGGAAGGTTAAATAATTTTTTCAATTCATTATTAAACAACAAGCGAGACTCTCATATGCTTCTTTCAAATTACGCCAAGCCATATCTAATCCTTCATTACGTGAGGGACATTTTGAAACTTTTTTTATTTGCCTCCCTACTAGACTTACGTATTTAATGACTTAGCCTTTCAATATTGCTAAGTCGCGAACTATTAACATATATGGCAGTGAATCCCTAAACGCGGGCCACTCCACATAATTGCCTAAAAACGTTTTAACATCACATAATGGAAGGCTAAGGTTATGATCAGAATTGCTACTGTTCAAATTTTTTATAGAATAAGGATTCAATTTCACACTTTCGAAATGATGCACTTTCTCATTTATCGTGCAGCTGTAGCTGCAGTAGTGTTACAAAAAAAGAGATTCCTTTTTTCTTTACCATCTGCAGGATCTAAATAACTTTCATATGCCACCTTTGCCTTTTCACATATATCTTTTAGATCTTCCTGATGAATGAATCGTCACGAATATCATTAAATCTCCAAAATTAAAAAAAAATTCTAACACTAAAATAAGTCGCAAAATTCGAAAAAGTCGTCCAAATGAAAAAAAATTCCAAAATGAAAAAAAGCGCCAAAAACCGAAAAAAGCGCCAAAATGCGAAAAAGGCGCCAATAACAAAATAATTGTTCATATGAAAATAAATCACCCAAATGAAAAAAATCGCCAAAATTAAAAATAAATCGCCAAATTGAAAAAACGCCAAAAACTGAAAAAAATCGACACAATGAGAAATAAATTCAGTGAAGTGCGACTTTGACCCGCGCACGAAGGGTTCCGTACGTGCACGAGATATATAATTCAATACGAACAATATAAACTATAGTTTTGGGATTTTTTTTCGTTTTTGGGTTTTTTCGGTTTTAAGCGTTTTTTTAGTTTGGGGGTTTTTTGAATTTATTGGCGCTTTCTGAGTTTTGGCACTTTTTTTCACGTTTTGGCGATTTTTTTTTTGGTTTTTTAAGTTTTTTTAATTTTGGCAATTTTTATTGTTTTGGCGTTTATTTTAAATTTTGGCGATTTTTTTATTTTGGCGATTTTTTTTTTAAATTTGGTGATTTTTTTTTTAATTTTTGGCGATTTTTTTTTTCATTTTGGCGTTTTTTTTCACATAAACAATTATTTTGGTTTTGGCGCATTTTTCGCGTTTTGGCAATTTTTTTCGGTTTTTGGCGTTTTTTTCATATTGGCGAGGCGACTCTTTTTCACTTAAACGATTATTTCCAATTTGGCGATTTATTTAAGTTCTAGAATTTTTTTTTTAATTTTGTCGATTTTTTTCGATTTGGCGATTTTTTTTTAAATTTTTGGCGATTTTTTTCAGGTTTTGGCGATTTTTTTCGGTTTGGCGATTTTATAATTTTCGGATTTTTTAGTTTTACCGTTTTTGAAAATTTCAAGAGTTTACCTCTTACGGTCTCCAAGATATAGCAATTTGTCAAAATTACAAAGTCAAAATTGCATTAACTGATGGACTACCCTTTAATTTAAATTTTTTTAATATTTTAATGTTTATTGTTGTAGTCTTTATAAAAATACACTAATTTTACAAATTTCAAGTGTCAATATACATATGTACATACAATTGTATGTATATTACATGAGATTTTAACATTTTTCGTCGCTCGTTTTGGAGCAGCCTTCAATTTCTAATTCTCATGTATTTGTTGTTGTAGTGGCCAAGGTTCTACGTACTCTGTCCAAATTTCAGGTCCGTAGCTCTTACGGTTCCTGAGAAAATACCGTGTGACGGACAGACGGACAGCGTAGCGAAAACAATAGGGTTCCATTTTTCACCTTTGGTGAACGGAACCCTAAAAACGCCAAAAAACCGAAAAAATCGCCTAAACGAGAAAAAAAAGTGTCAAAACTAAAAAAATTGCCAAAATGAAAGAAAAAAACTCCAAAAACAAAAAAAATCTTTCAAACCAAAAAAAAAATCGCCTATATGAAAAAAATCACCAAAATTAAAAAATTGCCAAAATAAAAAAAAAATGCAAAATTTATAAAACGTCAAAAACGAAAAAAAACGCAAAAATGATATTTTATATAGGCTTAAGTTCGTATTTAATTATATATCTTGTGTCCGTACGGAACCCTTCGTGTGCGGGTCAAAGTCGAACTTCGCTGAATTTATTTTTATTTTGATTTGTTTGTTCTTTTTTAATTAAAAATACACAAATTTTGATGCACTTTATTTTATTTAAAATTACTACAAAAAAAATTATTTATTTTCTTTAATAATTTCTCCACAAACAAAATCTTGACCAATTACACCGACAGTAGGGTGACAATTGATCAAATTAAAACAATTGCTTAATTCACAAAACCTCTTGTATCTCTGTATCGATTGTATTATCATATTAAATACAAGAGTGTATCATTTGTTGTATGAAATTTTCATATAAAAATTAAATACACTATTACAATTTTATTTTATATGTTTTTAAAATGTTGTATTCAGAGAGGGGATCTCTGAGAGAATTTGTAAGTAGCTTATTCTTCTTTTTTCATTTAAAATACAAAATGCATTAATACACTACAAAGAGGGTATTCACAATTAAAAACAAAAGTGTATTTGATACACAAATACACGATAAAGATTGTTGTGAATTAAGCAAATGTATAAAAGAAAATACAAAACAAAAAACACAAGCGTATGTATATTTTGTGCACAATGTGTATTATTTTAATCGCGATAAACGACAAACTATTTACTATTATTAATTTAGAATTTCACCAACTAAATACAAAAATGTTTCTATCAATTCCGTCTGTCCATGTAAACAAATCGCACCGTTGATATTTTACGTACCGAAGACGAAAATATCAGGGAAAACGTCAAATTAATTTCTAGTGTTCTGAAGCTATCAATCACTAGTAATATATTTTTTGCGATGATGAATTGTATTCGCGACGTTGATTCCTTCAGCACAAGGTGAAAAAAACCAAAATTAGTAGTTTTCTTGGGAAAAACAACCACAGAGTCCGGCTCGAATTACCAAGAATTTGCGTGCAAAGAAGGAAAATGTCAAATATACACAAATATCAGAAATATAAAATTATCAGTGAATATTACCTTTTTGTGTGCTTGTGAATAAAAAGAGATGATTCCACATATTTGAAACCAGGAGTTTTTATTTATTCCAATATGGAGTTGCTTTTATATGTTAACTAATAAAGGGTCTTAGATAACGAATAAAAAAAGGCTTTCGCAGGGAAGATGGCGAAAGCAAAGGTTTAGCGATACGATAGCGGTTTACTTATTGTAATATAAATAGTTACTCCGAAAGCACAAAGTTGTAATCTGAAGGAGCATAATTAATATCTCAAAAAAGGAGTAAAATAACCAAACCAGCCAACTTGCATATACAATTATATAAATAGAAATTCGACTTGAACAATTTCTTACACCCTTATTAATAAACCTGAAATGAATTTGAAATTAATTTTATTTCAAAGTTTTCATCCCAATCATGAATAACAATTCCGTGCGAGTTTTGTCACTTTTCTCTTTTCTTCAATTATGAATTTGTTTTCCCCGCTTTTTTTACCAAATTCGGAAATAAAAACCTCCCCGGAAAAAAAGTAGATATTATGAACGCCGTTGAACTTGCTTTTTTCACTAAAAATCTTTCCTTGCAAAACAGCGAGGAGTTTACATAAAAACATAGTTAATACACAATTAAAACACAATTTATATATTTAAACTTGTATTTTATTGTTCTTTTATGTAGAAAACACAAATAATGTCCAAATAAATCATTTATAAACTTACTTTTACATATTTTTTTAAGTTGGTGAATTTTAATAATTTTATTTACTTTCTCACTCAAAAAAAAAGGAGAAACAAAATGTCATCAAATAATCAAATAAGCAAAACAACCAGCTGCGTAATGCGGTGCTGCCACGTATTACTCTTTTTTCTTCCCAAAGAATTTATGATTGGAGGAATGTTTTCTCTAGAAAATTATTTTTCGTGAGAAAGAAATTCCGAGGGAATATTCATGATTGGGCTTATTGTTTTTATTTTTGATTTTATTACTGTAATAATTTTGTGATTGTGTATTTTTGCTTATACGCGAAAGAGCGCTTTTTACGTCAAGAAGAAAGCTTTAGAATATGTTTTATAAAAAGAAAAAATTTACAAAGTTATTTATAAACGAAACATAAAAACGAAAGGGCTTATGTTCTCTTAAAACCAGGTGTAAGTCCATTATCATATTTAAAAATATTTACGGGTATTACCATATTCATAAGGTTTACGAGTATTACAAAAATCGGCTTTTAGGTATTCGAAAACATTGAATATAAATTCTTTCACTTTGTGTAAGCTAGTGTAGCGACCCGGAACCCCTTCCTCGCCACAGCCAATGCCACCCGATACAATACCGCAATATTCTCCATTAACCAAAACTGGACCGCCCGAATCGCCTTGACAGGCACTTTTTCCAGTTCCGACAGCACAAAACATTGTATCTGCCAACCTAACTCCATACAATTTGTACTGAAAGGCACAATCCTTTTTATCACTTACATTAAGTTTAACAGTTCGCAGTTGATTTGGCCTGATGCCATTTTCATACAGTCTTCCCCAACCAAAAAGTTTTACTGGATCACCTGCCTTGATGGGCTTTTCACAAAAATGTGCTATTTCCACGGATGGTCCCCTAATAGGTGTCGATAGGCTCAACACAGCTACATCCATATAAAGGATAGAACGTCTGTAACCATTAGGAGTATATATTCCGCTTACATTCGATCTGATGCCATGATCAGTCTTTCTCGAGGCACCAGCAATTACAGCCAACCGATATTCTTTTACGCCATAAACACAATGGGCAGCAGTGACAACAGTTGTTTCTGAGGTCAAAGTTCCACCGCAAATGAAGCCTCCATCCTTGTATATCTGTACTAAATACGGAACTTTATCGATTGTGGTAATATCACCACCTACAATGCGTTCCTGGTCTTGGGGCAAGGCGAGTGCAACATGCTGAAACACCAAAAAGCCGACTACAAGTATTTTAAATAATTTACTAAGCTTAATCATTTCTTTACTCTTAATGTTAAGATTGAGAAAATAACTTTAACTTTTCAAGTGTTGATTGAAAATTATAACATTGTGAGTCTGCAGACGGTTTATATAGCAACGAAATTTGCTAAAATGAGCAAACATTTGTTCAAATATTTAAACTTGATGAATTAAACGCTATTTGGGCCAACGTACTCGTACATAAATGAAACTATTATCAATTTGAAATTGCGTCTTTAATAGTTTTAGAAATTGTTTATGTACATTTGTATGGATTTGGTTATTTAGAAACAATTGAATGCATGGTAAATAATAGCAGATACATATTTATGTATGTACGTACGTAATTTAAATGAATGCACCCAGTCAGCATATGAAATATTGTTTCATCAAACTGAGTCTTTTTCGACTGCCTTAGATGATCAAAAACTGATTAATCAGTCCCACTCTGGAAATAAGACTCGAAAATTATTTCCAAAAATACTTAGAAATTGTTTTGTTGGAAAAAAAATCAAAAACAAACATCAAACTCGTGTAGTAAAATCAAATAAATTATATATATCGCTCATTTACTTCAATAGTGGCACAACTCAAAAAAAACAGTTTTGCAGAAAACGCGTTTTAAATTTTCAATTTGCATAAAACTCAATGGAGAAATTAAAAAAAATATTTTCTCAAGAAGCGATGGTACATGCTATTTGTATGAAAATTTTACACAAGATAAAATACAAAATGTTGAATCTTTCTGCATTATTAACTCAAAAAATCCCATTTTTTGAGTTATGCCACTATTGAAGTAAATGAGCGATATATAAAGTGTATTACAAGGCACATTCTCCAGGTAGTAGCGGAAATGCAGCTGAGCTATTTTTTTTTAAATTAAAGTTCATCTGAAACCTCATTAGTGGTTTACGAAGGAGAAATTAAAAAAAAAATTTGTTAAAAATTTTAATATGAAAAATATTTTATTAAAAAATTTTGTGAAAACAAATTTATTTTTATTTATTTATTTATTATTATTACTTACAAAATACAATTATTGTAACTAATATGAATAGAAAGGAGTACTAGCTACTGTGGCTTTCGACTCCGGAATTTAAAGTAAGATTATGTTAGGTGTTGTAGATTATTATTTTTTATGAATTTCCAAATTAGTTTTATATTATTATCACAGGTAATTTTTAGAAAATCACTGGGACGATTTGATCCAAAAATGTGTTGTCTGGATGTATTATACTTTATGCACTCATCCAGAACATGTAAGACGTTCAGTTGCATGTTGCAAACGGTGCACATTGGGGTAGTTGATTTTTCCAGCAGGGAGAACTTACAGTGGCCAATCCTGAGTCGAACGATGGTTGAGGTTACATTTCTGGGACAGGTTTTCGGGTATATAGATTTATTCCCATCAGGGTTGAAATTTTTGTAGGTATGTTGGTACTCTGTCCATTTATGCTGACGTAGAGAGTTAGTGTGGGATAGGATAGCGTTAGTTATGTCACGGCCTTCCCAAGTTTGGAATTCAAGTAGGGGTCTATGTTTGGCCTCTGTAGCCGCAGTATCTGCATGCTCATTACCAGAGATACCAACATGTGATGGAACCCACATTAATTTCATTCTATTTGAGTGTGTTGAAAGAATATGTCGGATGTTGTTTATTAGTGGAGAATCGTATTTTGAGCTTTGTATAGCGTGAAGAGAGGAAAGGCTATCTGTGCAAATAATGTATTTTCCAAATTTAAAAATATAAAAAACTATTAAAAAAATAAAATAAACTAAATAATAAAATAATTAAAATTGTGAAAAGTGCTAAACGTTGCTAATTTTGTTAGTGGTAGCTGCCGTGCAGATATTTTCAACTTTATGTGAATATTTTTTATTATTATGTCGAATAAATTCTATTTTTGACATTTTGGATAAACCAAAAGCCATCTTGTTATTCCCATTGTTTTTGTTATACGATATTATTATATGATATTAGTCGAAATTTATCAGAAACGCGGGTCATAAAAGTTTTTTTAGAAGACTCGCGGCTCGAGTATCATTTTCTCCCGAATGAGCAGTAATTTTCGACTCGAAAATGAGCACACAAATGCTTATTTTAATTGTGCTGAGGAGTCGAAAAAGACTCGAATGTGATCATTAATTTTATAAAATGCTGCTTGGGCGCACACACATGCATATATATATGTGTATATATATATATATATGTTTGTATATATGTATGTATGTGTGTGTATGCATGTTTATTTGTCATTGTTAGAATTTATATTAACACAAATACATTGTTCAAATTGAGTTTTTCAACTATATTCGAATTTTCTTGTTTTTGTTTGCATTTTTGCCTTTTATGCTAAATCATTTGAAAAATATTTCTTATTCTTTAGAAATGGTTTTTATACTTTAATAGTTACTGGAGTATAATAAAAATTTTTGCGAAGACAAATATTTTTGATAAATAACTAACAGATCAAACTGTTGCTGAATTTCACTTAATACATACATACATACGTACATGCATACATACATACATACATTGGCCAGATTATGATGGCCATCAGAAAGTTAGTTATCAGCTAACTTGGGTCCAACTAATACATAGGTCCATTTGTTTTACCTGGGAGTAGGAAAGGCATAAAGATATTGAAATGACACAGATACACATAGAGAAGAAAAGCTGAATTAAATATTATCTTCGTTTTTACAATTTTGCTCTTGTGCAGTTTGTTAATTTTTGTAGTATCGTTAAGGCACCTCTGTGTGTCTACTCTGCATTTTGAATCGAAAGAAAATGCTTTCGAACTTGTTTGTTAATAGCAGGCAAATTCGAAGGTATTTTCTTTCGTTTCTAATTAATTAACGAGTAGACCCCCTGGTGTTAAGTGTTACTAGTTATGCCAGAGGCGTTACCCTCTCGTTATTAATTTTGGCTAACTACACGTAAGAATAAAAGTAATAAAACTTAAACAAAAAATATAATAACTTTAAAAATATGAACTAAAATACTGAAAACAATAGTAGGATTCAGTTAAATAAAATATTTTAATACGTGTTGTCTATAATTAATCTTCTTTAAAGGCCATGACTCATTATCCTACACAATCGCACTACTAACGAATAAATACAAGCCTGATCTGGTGAATTGTTATTGTCTTTTGGACTCTTTCATAGACTCAATTATAGCAGGTTTTTTTTCTCTCAAATCACAAAATTATGTAGAAGGCTTTGCCCCGCCTAATTTTCTTACCACAAGATTAAGTTTTTTTTTGAAGTGAAGGTGTGTGGCAAGTTTCGTTAAAATTGGTTAAGTAAAGTATAATATAAAGATTTAATAGGCGTTTTCCCATCCATTTTTTGGAATGAAAGATTGTGTCTTTTTAAAAATCAGTGTTTCTCCCACTTTTCGTAAATCTCGGTCAAATATACACACATAATTGTTTTTTTTAAACGGGTATATAATCTATGCGTATTTTTCGATATAAATAATAATTGAATATGTTATTCTGCACTCTGCATTTAAGTTCTTTATTAACTTATTTGCATTATTTCCCATCCTAACCTCACATATTTGCATTATAAATATTTTGAATTTTTAAAATGAATGAATAGAAATTAATTAGAGACGACTTTAACAGAGGCCCCCCACATCTAAAGCAATTTGAACTGTATATGTAAGCTAAAGATTTTAACAGCATTTGCCCTTCATATTGATCCCGCCCCCTATAATGGTACTAAAACAAATTCATACTTTGAAACATCTGCAAGCAAACGTAACTAATTACACACCTGCATTTGTGCACAGCATGCAACATATCACAAGGCTTGGCAAGACTAAAAAGTGCCCATGTTTATGATCAAATTAAATTTTAATATAAAAATTTGAGAAGTAAAAAAACTCTCAAGTAAGGGCTTTCAGAATATATGACCTTCTCCGAGAAAAGGGACCTAGTATGTCAAAAAACGGATTTGGACTTAAGAGTGGATTTTGGTACCTGAAAGGGTGTAGAATAAGATGAAAAGCGTTTTTCTCAAAACTTCATTTTCACACACTAGGTCCCTTTTTCTCTTAGAAGATCACAATATTAAATCTGTTTAGTTAAAAAAAAAGATTTTTTTTTTTTTTAGTTACTTTTATATAACAAAAAAAATATTTTAGGCCGAGGTCATTCGGGCCTTACATTCTGCTAAAAAATTATGAAAATCCCTTTCAATGTCTCTAGAAGCTCAGTTGTCAGAAAATATTGTCAGCGGATAACCTGGTCTAGCAATAAAACGATGAAAAACTGCCAAAATGCGTCCGTTGACGAGACAGTTGTAGCCTTTAAATGAACGGTCTTTGTAGAAAAACAACAGAAAATACACACGTATGTATGCTTTCGTTATTTTACAAGCACGGCCATTGAATCTTTTCATATTAAATGGGCCAGCAAAGTCTATTCCAGTGGTGTTAAAGGGTTGGCCCAGAACAGTTCTTTCTGGAGGCAAAGCAGCCATAATTTGAGTACAAGAACGTTTTTTATCTAAAATGCACATCTTGCAACGGTTAAGTGCAGCACGCACCCAGTTTTTTAGACGAGGAATCCAATATTCAAATCGAATTATTCTCAGAATCAATTGATTTCCACCATGATTTGAAACCAACTGAATGAAGTCCAATAACAAAATCGTACACCGACAAGAATATGGAAATATATTCGGGTGTTTTTCCATATACGATAAAGAAGGAGACTTTTCTAAAAGACCATTTAATCTCATTACACTATTGTTATCCAAAAACGGATTGAGTGGAAATAACAAACTTTTTGATGAAATTGCTTTCTTTAATAATAAAGCTTAATATTCATATGTGAAATGAACTTGTTGAGCCAATATTGCCAAACGTAACTTCACTTGTATTATCTCACTATTTGATATTTTATTAGATGAAAATTTATGCTTTCCCTTATGTGAAGCATGTGTTTTATAATAAAATCGAAACATATACGCTATCACCCTAAGAGCACGATCAAGCTTTGAAAATCTTTCAAGAATATCTTCGTAATTAGAGAGAAAAAACGTCGTATGTGTCTTGACAGGTTTTGCCTCAACATTCGTTTCCAGAGAGTGTAGAATGGTGATCTTCTAAGCCACGCAGGTCCAAAGCAGTGAGTTCGTTATCGTTACCAATTCATTTCACGATTTTAAAACCGATGAAACATTATGACCCCCGTTAGTACGTCGTCAACGTATATATGCTTGCGTAAATTATGTGCTGGAAGAGGGTATTCCGTCTCTGAATCTTCAGATTAATGGTAAAAGGGTCCTTATTGGCAAATAAGGAGCACAATTTACACCAAAAGTAACGATATGTAACTCATACTCCTTCACCTTCTCTGTTGGAGATGATCGAAGAAGTTTTCATTGAAAAGGGGTATGAGCTGAGTTAAGACAAATTTGTCGATACATTTGAGTTATGTCGCAATTAAATACGTATGTGAAAAACTTCCATCGCAATATCAATACCACTAAATCAGATTTTAAAGTCGGACCCAAATAAAGACAATCGTTTAGGCTAGGTCCGTTGGAGGTTTTGTTCGAAGCTTTAAATACGACTCGCAGTTTAGTAGTTTTGCGGTCAGGCTTTATTATTGGATGATGAGGCAAATAACAAGATACACCTGAAGCTGTCAGCCCGCGCATCACTGGCAGCATATGATCCAACAAAAAATATTCCTGCACAACACTATCATATAAGGTCTTAACTTCAGGTTTGCGTAGAAGAAACGTTTCGTTTCTCTAGAGCTATGCCATCACATTCTATCTAGAAACACCTAAATTGATATCTTGAGTAAATTCTGGCTTAAAAAGTAGCGTCACTACAGAACGGCCATCGCAATCACGTCGTGTTGCTTTCCTACAATTTTCCTCACAAAATGTATCAAAGGGACTTAATATTTTTTTTAGACGATTTCTGTTTAGACTATCCTCCGGAGATTCTTCTATTCCGACAGGATAAACTTGAACTGGTGGCTTTGGAACAGACCATGTGATAATCCACCCGAATACAGTTCTTTGAGCTAACAATGCTCGCGCAGTTGCACAATGAATTATGCCTAGAATGATTTTAGGATACAAGTCGGCCTCTAAAAGTATATCGAGTGACCTAGGTTGCCAAAAATGAGGATAGACTAATTGTAAATTAGGAAAATTGTCATGAAGATTTGAATCAATGATAAGTGAGGGGAAGTTCCCTGATAACTTTGGTAATACTAACGCCATAGTTTCGAATGGAACAGATTGATCTAATGGAGAACTTATCTTCAAACTACAAATTTTCCTAGAGTTTGATTTATGACCTTTGTCGAAAGAGGTTGCAATTTAAAGCGATTTTGCATATTTTCAGAGATAAACGATGACTCTGAAGCTGGGTCAATAAGAGCCCTGGTTGGGTATGTCGTACCCTGATGAACTATATTCACCATTGCTGTTCCCAGAAGCACTTGCCGATTCTGAGAGACATGAAAATCTTGGCCGAGAAAAACTGTTAATAGAATAAATTTCCACCGATGTAGAAGGCAGAGATGAATTTATATCAGTATTGTGTACCACATTGCTGGTACTAGGAGTCACGCTAGTACTATGAGCAACTGTACTTGCAACTGTTGCAGAATTATCTTTCAACTCAAGATAATTCTGTATTAGAATTTTCCCGATGTAGCAAAGTATAATGCGTTTTATTACATGCTGCGCAATTAAAAGCGCTTTTTAAATTTTTAACCTCATGGTCGCCATTGAAAATCTTTCCGAAATTGAGAGATTTTTAAATCGTTTACAGGTTCACAAAAAATGATCAGACGATTGACATAATATACGAGAACTGGAATTAGAATTTACCGCATGAACTTTAACTTTCAGAGCTACAGGTTTCATAGGGGGTTGGCTTTCTTTGAGTTCACAAACACACTCTAAAGTTTGAACCCTTTCTGTCAGAAAGGAATCAAAATCTTTCCTCATATACTGACACTGGACGTATGTAGACTTTGTATGCACATAAAAATTAAAATTGGGTCCCAATTTTCAGTAATAACCTTATAAATTGAAAGGGCATTTAAGCAATTATTCATACCGCGTTGTAAATTTTTTATTCCCGCACAAGATTCCTTGTCAACCGAAGGAAGGTTAAATAATTTTTTCAATTCATTATTAAACAACAAGCGAGACTCTCATATGCTTCTTTCAAATTACGCCAAGCCATATCTAATCCTTCATTACGTGAGGGACATTTTGAAACTTTTTTCATTTGCCTCCCTACTAGACTTACGTATTTAATGACTTAGCCTTTCAATATTGCTAAGTCGCGAACTATTAACATATATGGCAGTGAATCCCTAAACGCGGGCCACTCCACATAATTGCCTAAAAACGTTTTAACATCACATAATGGAAGGCTAAGGTTATGATCAGAATTGCTACTGTTCAAATTTTTTATAGAATAAGGATTCAATTTCACACTTTCGAAATGATGCACTTTCTCATTTATCGTGCAGCTGTAGCTGCAGTAGTGTTACAAAAAAAGAGATTCCTTTTTTCTTTACCATCTGCAGGATCTAAATAACTTTCATATGCCACCTTTGCCTTTTCACATATATCTTTTAGATCTTCCTGATGAATGAATCGTCACGAATATCATTAAATCTCCAAAATTAAAAAAAAATTCTAACACTAAAATAAGTCGCAAAATTCGAAAAAGTCGTCCAAATGAAAAAAAAATTCCAAAATGAAAAAAAGCGCCAAAAACCGAAAAAAGCGCCAAAATGCGAAAAAGGCGCCAATAACAAAATAATTGTTCATATGAAAATAAATCACCCAAATGAAAAAAATCGCCAAAATTAAAAATAAATCGCCAAATTGAAAAAACGCCAAAAACCGAAAAAAATCGACACAATGAAAAATAAATTCAGTGAAGTGCGACTTTGACCCGCGCACGAAGGGTTCCGTACGTGCACGAGATATATAATTCAATACGAACAATATAAACTATAGTTTTGGGATTTTTTTCGTTTTTGGGTTTTTTCGGTTTTAAGCGTTTTTTTAGTTTGGGGGTTTTTTGAATTTATTGGCGCTTTCTGAGTTTTGGCACTTTTTTTCACGTTTTGGCGATTTTTTTTTTGGTTTTTTAAGTTTTTTTAATTTTGGCAATTTTTATTGTTTTGGCGTTTATTTTAAATTTTGGCGATTTTTTTATTTTGGCGATTTTTTTTTTAAATTTGGTGATTTTTTTTTTAATTTTTGGCGATTTTTTTTTTCATTTTGGCGTTTTTTTTTCACATAAACAATTATTTTGGTTTTGGCGCATTTTTCGCGTTTTGGCAATTTTTTTCGGTTTTTGGCGTTTTTTTCATATTGGCGAGGCGACTCTTTTTCACTTAAACGATTATTTCCAATTTGGCGATTTATTTAAGTTCTAGAATTTTTTTTTTAATTTTGTCGATTTTTTTCGATTTGGCGATTTTTTTTTAAATTTTTGGCGATTTTTTTCAGGTTTTGGCGATTTTTTTCGGTTTGGCGATTTTATAATTTTCGGATTTTTTAGTTTTACCGTTTTTGAAAATTTCAAGAGTTTACCTCTTACGGTCTCCAAGATATAGCAATTTGTCAAAATTACAAAGTCAAAATTGCATTAACTGATGGACTACCCTTTAATTTAAATTTTTTTAATATTTTAATGTTTATTGTTGTAGTCTTTATAAAAATACACTAATTTTACAAATTTCAAGTGTCAATATACATATGTACATACAATTGTATGTATATTACATGAGATTTTAACATTTTTCGTCGCTCGTTTTGGAGCAGCCTTCAATTTCTAATTCTCATGTATTTGTTGTTGTAGTGGCCAAGGTTCTACGTACTCTGTCCAAATTTCAGGTCCGTAGCTCTTACGGTTCCTGAGAAAATACCGTGTGACGGACAGACGGACAGCGTAGCGAAAACAATAGGGTTCCATTTTTCACCTTTGGTGAACGGAACCCTAAAAACGCCAAAAAACCGAAAAAATCGCCTAAACGAGAAAAAAAAGTGTCAAAACTAAAAAAATTGCCAAAATGAAAGAAAAAAACTCCAAAAACAAAAAAAATCTTTCAAACCAAAAAAAAAATCGCCTATATGAAAAAAATCACCAAAATTAAAAAATTGCCAAAATAAAAAAAAAATGCAAAATTTATAAAACGTCAAAAACGAAAAAAAACGCAAAAATGATATTTTATATAGGCTTAAGTTCGTATTTAATTATATATCTTGTGTCCGTACGGAACCCTTCGTGTGCGGGTCAAAGTCGAACTTCGCTGAATTTATTTTTATTTTGATTTGTTTGTTCTTTTTTAATTAAAAATACACAAATTTTGATGCACTTTATTTTATTTAAAATTACTACAAAAAAAATTATTTATTTTCTTTAATAATTTCTCCACAAACAAAATCTTGACCAATTACACCGACAGTAGGGTGACAATTGATCAAATTAAAACAATTGCTTAATTCACAAAACCTCTTGTATCTCTGTATCGATTGTATTATCATATTAAATACAAGAGTGTATCATTTGTTGTATGAAATTTTCATATAAAAATTAAATACACTATTACAATTTTATTTTATATGTTTTTAAAATGTTGTATTCAGAGAGGGGATCTCTGAGAGAATTTGTAAGTAGCTTATTCTTCTTTTTTCATTTAAAATACAAAATGCATTAATACACTACAAAGAGGGTATTCACAATTAAAAACAAAAGTGTATTTGATACACAAATACACGATAAAGATTGTTGTGAATTAAGCAAATGTATAAAAGAAAATACAAAACAAAAAAACACAAGCGTATGTATATTTTGTGCACAATGTGTATTATTTTAATCGCGATAAACGACAAACTATTTACTATTATTAATTTAGAATTTCACCAACTAAATACAAAAATGTTTCTATCAATTCCGTCTGTCCATGTAAACAAATCGCACCGTTGATATTTTACGTACCGAAGACGAAAATATCAGGGAAAACGTCAAATTAATTTCTAGTGTTCTGAAGCTATCAATCACTAGTAATATATTTTTTGCGATGATGAATTGTATTCGCGACGTTGATTCCTTCAGCACAAGGTGAAAAAAACCAAAATTAGTAGTTTTCTTGGGAAAAACAACCACAGAGTCCGGCTCGAATTACCAAGAATTTGCGTGCAAAGAAGGAAAATGTCAAATATACACAAATATCAGAAATATAAAATTATCAGTGAATATTACCTTTTTGTGTGCTTGTGAATAAAAAGAGATGATTCCACATATTTGAAACCAGGAGTTTTTATTTATTCCAATATGGAGTTGCTTTTATATGTTAACTAATAAAGGGTCTTAGATAACGAATAAAAAAAGGCTTTCGCAGGGAAGATGGCGAAAGCAAAGGTTTAGCGATACGATAGCGGTTTACTTATTGTAATATAAATAGTTACTCCGAAAGCACAAAGTTGTAATCTGAAGGAGCATAATTAATATCTCAAAAAAGGAGTAAAATAACCAAACCAGCCAACTTGCATATACAATTATATAAATAGAAATTCGACTTGAACAATTTCTTACACCCTTATTAATAAACTTGAAATGAATTTGAAATTAATTTTATTTCAAAGTTTTCATCCCAATCATGAATAACAATTCCGTGCGAGTTTTGTCACTTTTCTCTTTTCTTCAATTATGAATTTGTTTTCCCCGCTTTTTTTACCAAATTCGGAAATAAAAACCTCCCCGGAAAAAAAGTAGATATTATGAACGCCGTTGAACTTGCTTTTTTCACTAAAAATCTTTCCTTGCAAAACAGCGAGGAGTTTACATAAAAACATAGTTAATACACAATTAAAACACAATTTATATATTTAAACTTGTATTTTATTGTTCTTTTATGTAGAAAACACAAATAATGTCCAAATAAATCATTTATAAACTTACTTTTACATATTTTTTTAAGTTGGTGAATTTTAATAATTTTATTTACTTTCTCACTCTAAAAAAAAGGAGAAACAAAATGTCATCAAATAATCAAATAAGCAAAACAACCAGCTGCGTAATGCGGTGCTGCCACGTATTACTCTTGTTTCTTCCCAAAGAATTTATGATTGGAAGAATGTTTTCCGTGAGAAAGAAATTCCGAGGGAATATTCATGATTGGGCTGATTGTTTTTATTTTTTATTTTATTACTGTAATAATTTTGTGAGTGTGTCTTTTTGCTTATATGCGAAAGAGCTCTTTTTACGTCAAGAAGAAAGCTTTAAAATATGTTTTATAAAAAGAAAAAATTTACAAAGTTATTTATAAACGGAACATAAGAACGAAAGGGCTTATGTTCTCTAAAAACCAGGTGTAAGTCCATTATAATATTTAAAAATATTTACGGGTATTACCATATTTGTAAGGTGTACGGATTTTACAAAAGTCGTCTCGTAGTTCATTGAAAGCATCTTTTAGAAATGGTTCCACATAGTGTATGTCAGTGTAGAGACTCGGATGCCCTTTAATGCCACACTTAAAGCCACCGATTAAAACACCGCAATATTCTCCGTTAACTATAACTGGACCACCCGAATCGCCATCACAGCCGCTTTTTCCAGGTGCGCTAGCACAAGACATTGAATTTTTCAATATATCCTTATTATAGAACATAGAGGCACAAACATCTTTATCAATTGCTTTGAGTTTAACAGTGTTCACTTGAAGGGGACGTAAGCTTGAGCCGAATAACAAAGCTCCCCAACCAAACAGTTGTACTGGATCACCTGCCCTGATGGGCGTTTTACAAAACTTTGAAACTGTTTGCACGGATGGTCCACTAATAGGTGTCGATAGGCTCAACACAGCTACATCCATGTAGCTTGTTAGATCGTTGTAATCTGGAGGAATAATTATTCTGTTAACGCTCGATCTGATGCCATAATCACCCACATTCGAGACACCAGCAACTACTTCAAACCGACTTTCGTTCATGCGATAAACACAATGGGCGGCAGTGATAACAGTTGTTTCTGAGGTCAAAGTTCCACCGCAAATTCGTTTTCCATCCTTATGTAGCTGTACTAAATACGGAACTTTATCGATTGTGGTAATATCACCACCTACAATGCGTGCCTGGTCTTGGGGCAAGGCGACTGCCACTTGCTGAAACACCAAAAAGCCGACTACAAGTATTTTAAATAATTTACTAAGCTTAATCATTTCTTTACTCTTAATGTTAAGATTGAGAAAATAACTTTAACTTTTTAAGTGTTGATTGAAAATTATAACATTGTGAGTCTGCAGACGGTTTATATAGCAACGAAATTTGCTAAAATCGACAAACATTTGTTCAAATATTTAAACTTGATGAATTAAACGCTATTTGGGCCAACGTACTCGTACATAAATGAAACTATTAACAATTTGAAATAGCGTCTTTAATAGTTTTAGAAATTGTTTATGTACATTTGTATGGATTTGGTTATTTAGAAAAAACTAAATGCATGTTAAATAATAGCAGATACATATTTATGTATGTACGTAATTTATATGAATGCACCCAGTCAGCATGTGGAAGATTGTTTCATCAAACTGAGTCTTTTTCGACTGCCTTAGATGATCAAAAACTGATTAATCAGTCCCACTCTTAAAATAAGACTCGAAAATTATTCTCAGAAATATCTAAAAAATGATTTCTTAAAAAAAACAAGCAGCTCGTTTACTACAATAAAAAAAATATATATAATGCGTATTACAAGGCAGATCTCCAGGTAGTAGCGGCAATGCAGCTGAGCTATTCTTTTTTTCAAATCAAAGTTTATCTGAAACTTCAAAAATTGTTTACGAAAGTGAAATTAATAAAAAAAAATTTAAAAATTTTAATATGAAAAATATTTTATTAAAAAAATTCTGTAAAAACAAATTTAAAAATATAAAAAACTATTAAAGAAATAAAATAAACTAAATAATAAAATAATTAAAATTGTGAAAAGTGCTAAACGTTGCAAATTTTGTTAGTGGCAGCTGCAGTGGAGATATCTTTTAAACTTTATGTGAATATTTTTTAGTATTATGTCGAACAAATTCTATTTTTGACATTTTGGATAAACTAAAACCCATGTTGTTATTCCCATTGTTTTTGTAATCCTGATATTAGTCGAAATTGATCAGAAACGTGGGTCATAAAAGTTTTTTTTAGAAGACTTGCGGCTAGAGAATGCGCAGTAATTTTCGACTCGAAAATGAGCACACAAATGCTTATTTTAATTGTGCGGAGGAGTCGAAAAAGACTCGAGTGTGATCATTAATTTTATAAAATGCTGCTTGGGCGCACACACATACATATATATATATATATATATATATATATATATATATATATATATATATATATATGCTTGTATATATGTATGTATGTGTGTGTGCATTTTTATTTGTCATTGTTAGAATTTATATTAACACAAATACATTGTTCAAATTGAGTTTTTCAACTATATTCGAATTTTCTTGTTTTTGTTTGCATTTTTGCCTTTTATGTTAAATCATTTGAAAAATATTTCTTATTCTTTAGAAATGGTTTTTATACTTTAATAGTTACGGGAGTATAATAAAAATGTTTGCGAAGACAAATGTTTTTGATAAATAACTAACAGATCAAACTGTTGCTGAATTTCACTTAATACATACATACATGCATACATACATACATGCATACATACATATAAGTATCACTAAGATCTTTGGCCAGATTATGGTGGCCACCTGAAAGTAAGTTGTCAGCTAACTTGGGTCCAACTAATACATAGGTCCATTTGTTTTATCTGAGAGTAGGAAAGGCATACAGATATTGAAGTGACAGATACATATAGAACAGAAAAGCTTAATTAAATTTCGTTTTCGTTTTTACAATTTTGCTCTTGTGCATTTAGTTAACTTTTGTAGTATCGTATAGGCGCCTCTTTGTGTCTAATTTGCATTTTTAATCGAAAGAAAATGCTTTCGAACTTGTTTGTTAATAGCACGCAAATTCGAAGGTATTTTCTTTCGTTTCGAATTAATTAACGAGTAGTTATGCCAGAGGCGTTACCCTCTCGTTATTAATTTTGGCTAACTACACATAAGAATAAAAGTAATAAAACTTAAACAAAAAATATAATAACTTAAAAGATAAGCACAAAAATAATGAAAATAATACTAGGATTCAGTTAAATAAAAGATTTGAATACGTGCTGTCTATAATTAATCTTCTTTAAAGGCCATGACTCATTATGCTACACAATCACACTACTAACGAAAAAATACAAGCCTGATCTAGTGAATTGTTATTGTCTTTGGAGATCTTTCATAGACTGCATCATAGCAGGTTTTTTTTTCTCTAAAATCATAAAATTATGTAATTTTAAGAGACAAATCGTGGGAATCGGATAAGTAGAAGTACATATAAGTTACCACTTACCTTTAATGGACGTAACTCCGCCCATTTTTTTTGTGCCACAAGATTAAGATTTTTTTAAGTGAAGGTGTGTGGCGAGTTTCGTAAAAATTCGTTAAGTATAAGCACGTAAAATATAATATTAAAATTCAATAGGCTTGTTCTCATCCATTTATTGGAATCTGTGTCTTTTTAGAATTGAGGTGTGCGGCAATTTTCGTAAAAATCAAATAAACACACATAATTGTTTTTTTTTTAATGGCTATGTGATAGGGTTGTGTTAAAAATGAACGAACTAGTTCAATTGAACTATTCCCATAGGTGAACGATGAGAACTAGTTCAGACTAGTTGTTCCTTTTTGTTCTTTTGGTCTTTGTTGTTCTTTTAGTGCTTTTTGTTCTTTTGGTCTTTCTTGTTCGTTTTTTGTTCGTTCGTTCATTTTTAGTCTTTTTTATTTATCAAATTTTCTGTTCCTGATCAATTCACATGAAAAGATTTCAAGTAAAATATTATAGTTTTCCTTTGGCATACCATTAAAAAGATACAAACGTAGTGTGCCCATTAAATTTTTAGCACAATAATTAAAACAAACAAAAGAAAATGTATACTAGCGAAATATACAAGTGAGTTTTACACAATTAATAGAAATAATTTGTAGTATTGAACTAAAAAACAGATTGTGAAAAATATTATTAGAATTAAAAAAATTATTATAATTTTTTTTTAAACTAATTACGGATTTCATTTTAAAAAATTTCAAAAAAAATGGTAAAAGGGTATATATAGGTTTGTCATTCCGTTTGTAATTTCTACAATATTAATAAGCGACACATAAAGTATATATATTCTGGATCCTTATGCATAGGGAAGACGAACAAGCGATGTCCGTCTGTCTGTCAAATGCTTATATGAACAAAAATCTTCAAAAATTAAAAAAAATCGCCTAAATGCAAAAAAATCGCCAAATCGAAAATAAATCGCCAAAAATAAAAAAAACGCCAAAACCGAAAAAAATCGCAAAAACAAAAAAAAAATTGCCTATATGAAAAAAATCGGCAAAGAATAAAAAATCGCCCAAATGAAAAAAACGTCAAAATCCAAAAAATCGCCAAAACGAAAAAAAATCGCCAAAATTAAAAAACGCCAAAAACCGAAAAAAATCTCCAAAACGAGAAAAAAGTGTCAAAACTAAAAAAATTTCCACAAAAAAATAAAAAAAATTATATATATAATAAATAAAAAATCGCCTAAATGAAAAAAATCGTCAAAATCAAAAAAATCGTCGGAACGAAAAAATCGCCAAAATTAAAAAAAAGCGCCAAAAACCGAAAAAATCGCCAAAACCAAAAAAAAATGCCTATATGAAAAAAAATCGCCAAAATTTAAAAAGCACCAAATTAAACATAATGCCAAAAACCTAAAAATTGCACTAGAAAAAAGGTATGAATTTTTTCACAAAATGAATATGTACCTACATATCTCTGTGCTTATGTATGTATCTCTATACTACAAAAACGCACTTTGGTAAAGGGTATATAAGATTCGGCACAGCCGAATATAGCACTCTTACTTCTTACCTTTTACTTACTAAAAGCATACAACAAATAAGACGACAAAGCACAAATGAAAATACGTCTAATGCCCTAATTCAGTAAGAATAATTTTGTCGTTTTTGTTTGAAAATACTTCTGAGTTCTTGTGTTTTAATTCAGGAAATTATTTTCTTAAAAATGGTTGTTGTCTTTGATAATGAAAAATAAAAAATATTATTGCCATGTTTTTAAAACATAAAAATTAAATTAAATTAAGTTATTATACAATAGTTTGAAAAATATATCAAAATCATAAAGCAAATATACGAACCTTCTAGCATAGACAATAAATAATTATTGTTTTAAAGAATCATAACTACTGCTTTTTTCCGTCCATAGACAAGACGGCACAATCGTTGAACAGAATTAGGGCCTAAGCAAGGAACATTTTTGCTCAATTAAAAGTAGGAATTTGTTGTGTTGAATATAAATCAGCATTAAAAAAGTGATTAAAATTTGTTTTCAAATGATCAAACTTCATTTTAAGCATTTTCAATAAAAAATTTTTAATTAAATACGGTCACTTAGAATGAAATGAAATTACTTTAGAATATTAACACACGAATAAAACATTGAAGAGGATTCAATGACTACGTAATCTCTATTCTGTTGTTCGCTGAACAACTGAACGAAAAGAACGAACTAGTTGTGTTGGGGTTGTTGTTGGGAACAAAAAGGAACAATCCGCAAAAGGAACAACTATGCCCAACTCTAGTATGTGATCTATGGATATTTTTCGATAAAAGATACATTATTAATATATTCCCTTTTTAAACTGAATGTAGAGAAATTAATTAAAGATAACTTTGACAGAAATCAGCACCTTCTAATGGCAATTTATTCACCCACATCTAAAGCAATTCGAACCGTACGTTTGTTGCCACTTGTTTATAACTATCAATGTGAAAACTTAAACTCGATGAAATACATATTTCGCACTAAACATAGAGCTTCCAAAATATTATCAAATCGCAAAAAAAAATGCTTTTCATACGAATTTTTTTTATAGCCTGTTTGTAGAACGCGACAAGGGCGACTCACGACGAGCCATTTCATGGACGACTACGTAATGAAAAGCGTTTGTATAACGCGACTCGACTTTGTCGTGCAGCTTACGTTAATTCGCCCTAATGTCAAATATGTACTAAATCATATTGTTGTCAACATGTTCAAAATTAATGTTTGCTTATATTTTTTCATATGAAATAGTTTTTTTTAGCTTAAAGAAACATCAACCCTATTATGCACTGACATGCACATAAATAAAAACAAATTGTGTGAAAATGTTATAATTTTGTTTTAATAAAATATTGAAAAAAAAACGTAATCTAAAGTTGTGAGCGCTAAGCTCCTGGGAGACCTTCAGCCGAATGACGAAGATAAACAAACCTTGATGGAGCAGGAAGAAATGATCATGCAATATAGACAACATATGAAGGACAATACTTGTATTAAAGCTTTTTAAACTACCGTTTATTAGCACCCACACGTTGTCAATTCATTTGCAAGGCGATAGAGATGACATAGAAGACCAATTGGCGGTGTATATAAATCCCCATTATAGTTTCTCTTGGGACCAGTACTTAGAATATATACAAAAGCTATTGGAAATATTTAAAACACAGGACAATCCTCGTCATCGTTTCCTTAAAGAACATGTTTTTGAAATTTATATTAAAATACAACAATTACGTAAAGTAAACAATTATGTATCATATAAATCATTACAGTAAACTATTTACCATAGTCTACAAGATTATCCTACTAATTTCTACTTGTTGCAGAAATGGGGCTCCTAACAGTCAATACCTTGTTATAGGCTGAAATTAAAGTTTGATGTTCAATATCACAAAAAGTTGGTGAGACAACGAATTTTAAATCTTTTTTAGACGATTGTACTTGGAGCAAGACTTTATATTTAATAATTATTAATAAATGAGTAAAGAAAATTTGAATTTAGTTTATTTTTAACCACTGACCAAAAAATAAGTTTGTAGTGTGTGTCTGTGTGTCTGTACAAGTACTCGTACAGACCAAACGGATGGACCGATTTTGATTAAGTTTTCTCTGTTTGAAATGTGACTTGATCGAGAGTGTTCTTAGCTATGTTTGCAAAAAATCGGTTAAGCCACTTAGCAGATATAACATCTTTTCTAGATATATCGGGGGAGTTTTAAAATTTTTAATTTTTATCGATTCGGAAACGCAGCAAGGACCACCACCAGTTTTTGGCACTTTTGTTATATAATTGACCCTTAAGTTATTTCCATACCTGAAATAAAATGAATTAAAAGTTGTAGGCATATAAATATGTACAATTAATTAAAATATTTAAGAGTACATACATATCTTCTTTTAACAACTTTTCTGGCAATCGTGTCGCATGTGTACTGCATGACAGACTTGCTGCTACCAAACTGGGGAGATCCTGTGACCAAGTGTGGAAACTGCTCCATGCTACCAATTGGCTGGACTGCACCTCTATTGGCATTTTGATGCTAAAAATTTAAGTAATCAAAACAGGATCAATTTTAATATGAAAGTTTACTTACCATTTTCTTGTTGGAATTCCATTTTTTATTTTTTCTTAACTTTTATTAATTATTTACACTTTTTTTTAGTGTTTTGTTTGTTTTGTTGCACTTTTTTGTTTACAACGACTAGAATTTTTTAATCGCCCACCTTGACGTTTGTGGTGAGTCAAATCGTCTTGTACAAACCCAAATTAACTGACATCTGTTACGTTTTTAATAAAAATCGTCAACACTCGTGTTCTAAAAACCCAAAAAATAAATAATGCTAGCATGTGAGCGCTTTTTATTGATGAGTCGTGTTCTACAAACAGGCTGTTAGATTTCAAATATTTATTGGTAATTTTTTTTTACTGTAATAATTTTGTGAGAGCTCTTTTTACGTCAAAAAGAAAGCTTGGAATATGTTTTATAAATACAATGTTATTCATACACGAAACATACAAACAAAATGGCTTATGTTTTCTAAAAAGCAGCTGTAAGTTAAGACACTGTCGATTATCATATTTGTAAATGTGTACGGGTATTAAAATATTCATAAGGTGAAGGGATTTTACAAAAATCGTTTCTTAGTGTTTCGAAAACAGATAATATATATTCTTTCACATAGTGTATGTCAGTGAAGACACTCGGATACTTTCTGCTACCACATTCAGCCCCACCCATTACAATACCACAATATTCTCCATTAACCATTACTGGACTGCCCGAATCATGTATACAGCTGCTTTTTCCATCTCCGAAAGCACAAAACATTGAATGTGTCAATGTATCTTTCATATAGAAGTGAGAGGCACACTCATGTGTATCAATTACATTAAGTTTAACAGTTCGCAATTGATTGGGCACGAAATTTGCCTTTTCATACAATTTTCCCCAACCAAAAAGTTGTACTGGATCACCTACATTGATGGGCTTTTCACAAAAATGTACTATTTGCACAGATGGTCCCCTAAAAGGTCGCGATAGCTGCAACACAGCTACATCCATATGATTTGTTGGATTGTTGTAATCTGGAGGAATAAATACTCTGCTAACATTCGATCTGATGCCATGATCAGTCCGTCTCGAGGCACCACCAACTACAAACAATTGATCTGCGTCTGCGAAATAAACACAATGGGCGGCAGTGACGACAGTTCTTTCTGAGATCAAAGTTCCACCGCAATTGAATCTTCCATTCACGTACACCTGTACTATAAACGGAGCTTCGGGGATTGTGGCAATATCAGCACCTGCAATACGTTCCTGGTCTTGGGGCAAGGCAACTGCCACTTGTTGAAACACCAAAAAGCCGACTAAAAGTATTTTAAATAATTTACTAATCTTAATCATTTCTTTACTCTTAATGTTAAGATTGAGAAAATAACTTTAACTTTTTAAGTGTTGATTGAAAATTATAACATTGTGAGTCTGCAGACGGTTTATATATCAACGAAATTTGCTAAAATTGACAAACATTTGTTCAAATATTTAAACTTGATGAATTAAACGCTATTTGGGCCAACGTACTCGAACATAAATGAAACTATTATCAATTTGAAATAGCGTCTTTAATAGTTTTAGAAATTGTTTATTTATAAATGTATGTATGGATTTGGTTATTTAGAAACAAGTGAATGCATGTTAAATAATAGCAGATACATATTTATGTACGTACGTAATTTAAATGAATGCACCCAGTCAGCATGTGGAAGATTGTTTCATCAAACTGAGTCTTTTTCGACTGCCTTAGATGATCAAAAACTGATTAATCAGTCCCGCTCTTAAAATAAGACTCGAAAATTATTCCCAAAATTATTTAGAAGGTGATTTATTACAAAAAACAAGCAGCTCGTGTAGTAAAATAAAAAAAAATATATATAATGCGTATTACAAGGCTTATTCTCCAGGTAGTAGCAGAAATGCAGCTGAGCTATTCTTTTTTTTAAATTAAAGTTCATCTGAAACTTCAGTAATGGTTTACGAAAGAGAAATTAAAAAAAATTTGTTAAAAAATTATTTATCTAATTTTTCGACCTTTTTATATGTTCAATGAAAATATTTTTTTAAGCTTTAGGTCAGTAAATTTCTTTATATTTTTATTTTTCTATCGATATTTCGTTAACCTTTGGTTAACTTCTTCAGGACTATTCCTGTTTTTATATTTTGATAATTAGTTTTCGTCTTTTTTCTTTTCAATCAAAGCTTAACGAAATATCGATAGAAAAATAAAAATATAAAGAAATTTACTGACCTAAAGCTTAAAAAAATATTTTTTTAAATCGAGATTTTTGCATTTTTCGATACATTAGATGGTCTTCAATTGAAATATACAAAAAACTCGTTTTCAAAATAATAATGAGTTAGGGCCTTTCTATGTATATTAAGGCAACGATAGGCACATATATACAGATACAATAATGAAGGTGCTTAAATAAAACTGCTAGAAAACAATTTTCAGAAGAACTTTACTTTGCTTTAAATTGCAGATTTGGTCATGTGTACTTAAACTTTAGTCTTTCACTGTATGTATGTACATATATAATAAGTCAAAAAGATATAGGTAAGATTTACATTGTAAATCTTACCTCAAATAGTGAGACTAGTCTGATCTTTCAAAAGAACGAATCTTGCCTTCCGCAATAATAAAAAATGTTTCGCTTGTTTCTCCTAATTCACTCTAAATTCAGTATAAACAAATTTCTTTTGCAAAAATGTTTACAGTTAAATTATGCAAAATTAAGCAAAAAATCATTTGTTTGTACCGAATTTATAATTTATAAGAAAAAAACTGAGTTCTTATAATCAACGGAAAATTCTTATTAATGTGCTTTAATTTTTTTAAATGAGTGCAATAGTCAATTAAAAATAAAATTGTTTCCCCTTTATTAATGAATGAAATTAATTTAAAATTGATTTTATTTCAAAGTTTTCATACAAATTTTATTTGTTTTAGATTTCAAATACATTTTTTATTTCATTACTGTAATAACTTTGTGATTGTGTCTTTTGGTTATATGTGAAAAAGCTCTTTTTACGTCAAAAAGAAAGCTTAAAATATGTTTTATAAAAAAAATACAATGGCGTTATTCGATGTTTGATGCAAATGGTCTTGCGTAAGTGCAAATTCAAAATATCGTAGCTTTTCTTTGGATTGTGTTGTTGTTGGATTTTAAAGAAAAGCTACGATATTCTGCATTTACAATGACGCAATACAATTTGCATCGAACATCGAATGCCGCCAATGTTATTTATAAACGAAACACAAAAATTAAAGGGCTTATGTTCTCTAAAAACCAGCTGTAAGTTAAGGCACAGTCCATAATCATATTTAAAAATATGTACCGGTATTACCAAAATGTATAAGGTGCACGGGTATTAAAATGATTATAAGGTGTACGGTTTTTACAATAATTGTCTCTTAGTGTTTCGAAAACAGAAAATAGATATTCTTTCACATAGTGTATGTCAGTGTGGATCGTCGGATACCATCTGTTGCCACAGCCAACAGCAGCCGATACTATACCGCAATATTCTCCATTAACCATAACTGGACCGCCCGAATCACCTTTACAGTTGCCTTTTCCATTTCCGAAAGCACAAAACATTGAATTTGTCACCGTATGATTAAGGTATTTAAACTTTCTGGTACAATCACTTACATTGAGCTCAACAGTTTGCACTTGATTGGGCCCGACTTCATCTCCTTCATACAATTTTCCCCAACCAAAAAGTTTTACTGGATCACCTACATTGATGGGCTTTTCACACAAATGTACTATTTGCACGGATTCTCCCTTAATGGCTGTCGATAGTTGCAACACAGCTACATCCATATGAAGTGTTAGAGGGTTGAAATCCCTAGGAATAAATATTTTTCTTACATTCGATCTGATGCCAGTATCATTCCGTCTCGAGGCACCACCAACTACAAACAACTGAAATTCGTGTATGCCATAAACACAATGGGCGGCAGTGACAACAGTTGTGTTTGAGGTCAAAGCTCCACCGCATTGGAAGTGTCCATCCTTGTATATCTGTACTAAATACGGAGCTTCAGCGATTGTGGTAGTATGACCAACTGCAATACGTGCCTGGTCTTGGGGCAAGGCAACTGCCACTTGTTGAAACACCAAAAAGCCGACTACAAGTATTTTAAATAATTTACTAAGCTTAATCATTTCTTTACTCTTAATGTTAAGATTGAGAAAATAACTTTAACTTTTTAAGTGTTGATTGAAAGTTATAACATTGTGAGTCTGCAGACTGTTTATATAGCAACGAAATTTGCTAAAATTGACAAACATTTGTTCAAATATTTAAACTGGATGAATTAAACGATATTTGGGCCAACGTACTCGAACATAAATGAAACTATTATCAATTTGAAATTGCGTCTTTAATAGATTTAGAAATTGTTTGTTTGCACATTTGTATGGATTTGGTTATTTAGAAACAAGTGAATGCATGTTAAATAATAGCAGATACATATTTATGTATGTACGTACGTAATTTAAATGAATGCACCCAGTCAGCATATGGAAGATTGTTTCACCAAACTGAGTCTTTTTCGACTTCTGAAAGCGATGGTAAAAGTTATTTGTATCAAATTTTTACACAAGATAAAATACGAAATGCCGAATCTTTCTGCATTATTAACTCAAAACCCCCATTTTTTGAGTTATGCCACTATTGAAGTAAATGAGCGATATATAAAGTGTATTACAAGGCACATTCAACAGGTAGTAGCGGAAATGCACCTGAGCTATTTTTTTTTTCAAATTAAACTTCATCTGAAACCTCAGTAGTGGTTTACGAAAGAGAAATTAAAAAAAAAATTTGTTAAAAAATTTTAATATGAAAAATATTATATTAAAAAAATTTTGTAAAAACAAATTTAAAAATATAAAAAACTATTAAAAAATAAAATAAACTAAATAATAAAATAAATAAAATTGTGAAAAGTGCTAAACGTTGCAAATTTTGTTAGTGGCAGCTGCAGTGGAGATATCTTTTCAACTTTATGTGAATATTGTTTATTATTATGTCGAACAAATTCTATTTTTGACATTTTGGATAAACTAAAAGACATCTTGTTATTCCCATTGTTTTTGTAATCCTGATATTAGTCGAAATTGATCAGAAACGCGGGTCATAAAAGTTTTTTTTAGAAGACTCGCGGCTAGAGTACCATTTTCTCCCGAATGAGCAGTAATTTTCGACTCGAAAATGAGCACACAAATGCTTATTTTAATTGTGCGGAGGAGTCGAAAAAGACTCGAATGTGATCATTAATTTTATAAAATGCTGCTTGGGCGCACACACCTACAGATATATATGTGTATATATATATATGTTTGCATATATGTATGTATGTGTGTGTATGCATGTTTATTTGTCATTGTTAGAATTTATATTAACACAAATACATTGTTCAAATTGAGTTTTTCAACTATATTCGAATTTTCTTGTTTTTGTTTGCATTTTTGCCTTTTATGCTAAATCATTTGAAAAATATTTCTTATTCTTTAGAAATGGTTTTTATACTTTAATAGTTACGGGAGTATAATAAAAATTTTTGCGAAGACAAATGTTTTTGATAAATAACTAACAGATCAAACTGTAGCTGAATTTCACTTAATACATACATACATACATACATGCATACATACATACATATGTACATACATACATACATATAAGTATCACTAAGATCTTTGGCCAGATTATGATGGCCACCAGAAAGTAAGTTATCAGCTAACTTGGCATGTACAGATAATACTAGTACGAGACATGTACCCAACGTAGCTTCAAATGACGTCAAAATTGCCTAATATCATATTCGAAAACATATACATATAAGCTGCGTATGACCCTTAAATAATAGTTGTATATCATCGGCAAGAACGAAGGCTTCATATTCGAAGCCGTCAAGTAAAGCAAAGAAATCATTCATACAAATCATAAATAGTAAGGGGCCAATAACACCACTAGTGACTGGTAGACGACACCTCGAGTTAAGGTTACTGCATTGAATATTGAATATTTTCACTGATACTAAAGGGATACTGCACTAATACGGAAATGGTACGGCACTGAAGTTTAACGGCGAAGTATAAATAGGCCTGCGCTATATTTTCTATATCACTCTTTTCCTGCGCTGCTATTAGCAAATAAGTACACTTTTAATAAAAATAATTTTTAATGCCATTCTTAGCCATCAACTAGGCAGCATTTTTCTTATAAATTTTATAAAATCACAATTAAGTATGGCATTGTCCGTACTAAGCTTTAAATAATTCACAATAGGGGAATATGTCTTCATGTCGTCTTCGTTCACTAAAAACAATTCATAATGCAATCAAAATCAAAAACAAATACATAATCACAATAACGTTTAGCAATGTCCGTACTAAGTTGCAAATAAATCACAATATCACATCAGTCCTGCCATTACCATGTTAAAAATTAGGTGGTGAAAAAGAATAGCAGTATTGTCATTTCCACAAGCGTACTAATACACATGGTGCGAATATCAGCTAAACACAGAAATTTTTCTGGCAGCACAATTAATAACATCGACTAGGCATCCATTACCATATGTATATATAAAGAGGTGTGGATTTACAAAATTTATTGAAAATATTTATTGAGTTTTTTAAATAACTGCATTAGCTAAGAGTAAATCTAATACCCATGAGATATTAAGAAAAACGTTTTCCTTTCGAGCTTTATTTTGTAAAAAATCTACCCAAAACGTAAAATGCTGCTCAAGCGCAGTCGATTGGCACAAAAACCATCACACAAACATGTGTATTTGCTATAGGATCTTGTTTACATTTTGCTTTTAATGTAATTTTATTAACGTTTTCTTGTGAAATAGTTTATTATTTATTTTTCAACCATTTACACAAATTATAGTTAATTTTTTATTATAATTTATGTCATATTATAATTCAAATTGTATATGTGGGCACCAGAGAACGACCAAATCTGATTGAAAAAATATTCATACGAAATCAATATCCTAAAAGCATGCCTTTGTGTTCATACAATCAAACTTGTTCCAACATACATAATCGTTGCTGCTTTTTATTCATTCCAATCATACAGTTTTTGTTGGCTCTACGATTATAATCATGTGTCGCATCATACCAATCAATACGGGTGTTTGCTCCTTTTTCCCATTCATGATTATTTTGATGAAAAATAAAATAAGTAGGCAAAAGCGTTCGTTCTGATTATCAACAAATATTTGTATGATGAATAAAATCAAAAAAGCAAAAATGAACAACGGAATATTATGTACTTATGTATGTATTTACCAATTTATATACCGATGGTGTCAATTAGAAAATCCATATTTCGTATTTTTTACGAAATTAAGTTTTTCAGTGATTCCAATCCATTGCACACAAATACACCTTGTCATAAAAATTTAATGCAATAGTGTAAAGCGTTATTGCTTTTGCAAGCAGTTGGACAAAAAAAGTTACATTGTGAATATTACAGTTTCTATTATACCTTCTCCTGTAAAGTTGCAATTACTTGCTATGGCCCTTCTACTTGACGTTGTATAAAGTTATAACGTTATATAACAGACATATCATCGCCCAGCCCCCAAACGACGTTTAGTGCGTTGGCTTCCCTTTGATGTATAGAACCACTATGAAGGGGTTTTTGGTAATACGAATGCGAAGGGGATAACAAGGTGCAAAAAGGTTAAAATCGGTAACTCGGAAGCTACGATAGTCAAACTCCAAATTTCAAACAATAAAATAAGCCCACACGTGTTTGGTACTTTTTCGATAAGTGTACCTTTAGGGGTTAAAAGGCGGTAAAAATTTAAGTTTAGTATCTTTATTACACTCGACACATCTTCTAAAGTGTTAAGCACAGCCAAGGCGAATTCACATAAGGTGATCTTAATTCGCCAGCTGACTTAATTTCCCTGCTGTCAAATGAATCAAAACGTTAAGAAATATTCTGACAGCAGGAAATTTTACACTAACAAATATACAAGGCGAATACGCAGAGTTGCAAATTAAGACCACCTTATGTGAATTCGCCTTGAGCACAGCAGAGAGGTTTTTGAGTCGTTCTTTTCCCTTGGACAGAATCTGAAATGAGTTTTGACACTTTCTAAAAATTCAAACTTATAAAGGGTAAAATAGTGCCCGTTTTCATTACTTTTTTTGTTCTTTACCTTATCATTTTACATATGTATGTATGTATGTATATACATATGTACATGTAAAAATAATTTACAATGACTTCTTACAAATAGTAAAAGCTAAAATGTGTGTTTTTAGAAGGTCCCAAAAAAAACACTAAAATGGGTATATACGAAAAAATTTTAAATTCGGTACAAGTCATATAGTTGAAACATTTTAAGTCTGAGTTAAATATTATTAACTGATATAGTGTATTCTTAAACATTGGAACTAGAGGGTACTTTGAATATTAACTATTCAAAAAACACTATTCGGGAAAGGTACTTTTCAAAAAAGTGCCCTTTTGATTTTTTTTAAATTATTTTAAAATCCTGGTCGTTTTCCATTTTTTCTTTTTAAAGTGTTTGCTTACTGATTTGTATTAAAAAAATAATATTTTTCATAACTCCTCTGCTTTTATTTTATTTAACATGAAAACCTGATTATATTAAAATTTGAATAAAACATGTATGAAATTACTTGCAACTTACCAAACGATACGTTCGTAAGTATGATTCTGATTTTATTCAACATTATGTTTTGTTGCATGATTAAATGTGAACAAAAGTTTAATGTATGAGGAATGATTAGTAAAACATGTTCGATCACTGCTTGCAATGTTCGACTCACATTTACTTACAGCCTGTTTCACAATGTCGAACAAACATGTTCATTCGCATTCTAAGCGAATCCTGTTTCTTTATCTTATCGTTCTGCGACTAGTCACTCGAACGACAATGCGAATGAAAACGTAAGTATTTTCATAAAGATTTGGGTTTCACAATATCGAACGTGTTCAAAACATTGCGAACGCAAATGTCAAAAAAAATGCATTCGCAGAGTGAAAAAGTTTTTAAATTATTTGAAAAAAAAGTTCTTAAAAAATTAAAAGTGGTAAATTAATGCACAAGCACATCTTAGAACAAAAGTTATTACTTAAAATCATTTATTGGCTTCAAAAAATCATTTATTATACTGAAAAAAACTGCACACTCTTGTGCAGTTTATCGATATTTTTATAATTTTCACTTTTTAATGTTTCTTTTCTTTATTTCTTGGTTGATAAAAATTTACTTACGGCTTGTCCCACGATGTCACCAGAAATCGTTCGATCGACAACTTGTATTGCAAGCAACAATAAAATTAGAAAATTTGTTTTTGTTTTCAGTATAATTATTCGATCGAACGGTTTCTAGTGACATCGTGGGACAGGCAGTTAATATTCGTCACATACAGCTGATCGTTTTTATGAATGGTTGTATTTACTTCAAAGCGATTAAGTAGTAATTTTGTTATTTTAACGGAAAATCTCTCAAATTTACTGAAATTTTTGATTTGGCAGACGTAACTTCAAGCGAACGAACGAACATGATTTCGTGAAACCCAAATTTACTTGATATCGAGTGACTCGCTTTCATTCGCTTCGGTTTTCATTCGACATTGTGAAACAGGCTGTTAAATGAAGCGTTCACCATTACGATGATGATTTTACTCAATGTTGATTTATTTTGCATGATTAAAAGTGAATAATAAATTTATAGTATGATTAAATCAGGAAATACGTGATTTTTGTCGTTCTCTGGTGGGCACTTCCACAGAAAAGTAAAATTCGGCGTTGTGAAATAAGGCCCAAGGAAATAACGCCCAAATAAGAAAATGAAATAAGGCCCAATAAAATTAAGGAATTTTTAATTGGGCTTTATTTAATTTATTTTGGGCTTTATTTCATCTTAAGTTTGGTTTCATCGGGCTTTATTTCATTGGACTTCATTGGCCTTATATAGTTTTTTGGGATTTATTTTATTGGGCCTTATTTCATTTTCTTATTTGGGTGTTATTTCTTTGGGCCTTATTTCATAGCGCGTGAAATTTTTGTCACGTGCGATATTGAGCAATCACGCTTATTTTTTCAGGAAACACTTAAACTTTTCTTTATTTCTTTATGTACTTGCATAGATCGTAAGTAGCTCTAACTTTGTTTGATAAAAGGGGAAGAAAAATCGAACCATATTGATCTGAAATACAAGCTTAAAGGCGGTGTCAGATACAAATTCAACGCTTCGCATGACATTTCCAACTTTGGGAAAAAAAGCGTGAAGCAAAGTGTGTATGACACAATAAAAACTTTGACAAAACTCACTGTTTGTCTCACTATTCGGTTTTATGTATAAAATACAGCACAATTGGATTACTATGGTGCCACGAACTTATTTGTATGTAAATTTACCAACATTTTAATATAAATTTCATATTTACATACGAGTTTGGTCAAACAAATTAAAAAAGTATACCAACTTGAACAAAGTTTAAGCAAAAGTTTTATCTGACATGGGCTTACAGCCTGTTTCACAATGTCGAATGAAAACCTAAGCGAACGAAAGCGAGTCACTCGATATGAAGTAAATTTGAGTTTCACGAAGTCATGTTCGTGCGTTCGCTTGCAGTTACGTCTGCAAATCAAAAATTTCAGTAAATTTGAGAGATTTTCCGTTAAAATAACAAAATTAGTACTTAATCGCTTTGAAGTAAATGCAACCATTCATAAAAACGATCAGCTGTATGTGACGAATATTAAGTCAATTTTTATCAACCAAGAAATTAACATAAGAAATATTTTCGAACCTTTTCACAATGAATGGTTAAAAGATAACAGGGACTTTAACGGCAAGTTTTGTATGAAGAACTGTCAGTTAAAGTTCACGTTAACTCTTAACCATTAATTGTGAAAAGGGACGTAAAAAGTGAAAATTATAAATACATCCATAAACTGCACAAGAGTTCAGAACCCTAATTTTTTTAATTTTTTCTTATTTATTGTCAGATGATTAGTTGTCAAAACAATACAACAAGTTAAAAAGTTGAAAGTTAACCAACTTTCTGCGGCAAACGCGTCAACGAATTTCGTATGTAACTTGTTGTATGAAAAAAAACAATTAAAACTCTTTTGACAGATGCATACAGCTCGCACGTGCACTAACACGTGCTAAGTACTTTCACCTTTGGACGTGCAAGTACTTGAATGTAAGCTCTGTATACGCATTATCAGCGACAATTTCACAAAAATGTCTGACTGCAATTTGCATGTTTAGTTGTTAGTGCAGAGCTATCCATGACATTAAAAAGTTTAGGTTTAATTGAACCAGGTAGTATTGAACTTAATTCGTATTGTTTCAATGATATTTATATCTCTAAAAATTTATTATATGCTTGATTTATAAATATTTAAATATATATCAAATTAGCTTTTAAATGTATTTAAAATAAGTATTAGTGAGAATTACTCAGCTCACCTTGTGAGTCTAGTAATGAAAGCTAGAGGTGGGCTACTTAGTTTGAACGCCCGCGTATTTCTTAGTAACTCTACAAATTTATGTACTTTAGATAATTCAAATGAAGATGAAAATACGATTTTATTGGCAGATGCCCAATTTTTATCCATTTATCGTTTAAGTATTTTTGGAAGAAGATACATACCTATTTCTTCAGGAGGTTTATAAAATTTTGAACTGTGAAGACTACGCGTTTATATAAATTTTTTGAAATCTGCTTGAAATATAGAGAACTTATCACTATTGAATTCAGATAGCTTTGTATAATGTAATATATATCTTATATATATTTGTATATTTAGATTCTATATATTCTTTTATATTCTTTTTTAAATTTTATCTTACATTCATGCGTATTATTATTGTACAATGCCAATCAGACACACACAACTTTTATGTTATGTCTTATTGATTTATTCATAGGTAATCCTTTTTGTAATATACATACGTAAATCGATCTCACAATTTTTAAATAAATCATCTAATCTAATCTAAATAAGTAAAAACTCAAATAACATTACACTGCAATCCAGCTAATTTGTAATAAAGTGTTAATAGGACAACGCTGTTAACTAAGTTTTCATTTACTTGCTGAAAATTAAAATAAATCACTGTCTTGTAATATTCCTTGGCAGAAAGTGTAGTTGTATAAGTAAAAGACTTCTAGTGTATTAAGTTTTTCGAACTCGCACTTGCACGTGTAAGCCCTAAGTAAATCTCATGAATAAAAAAATACAAGATTACGCACTCAGCAACACAATCAATTTTTTTACTTCGCTTTTAATTCATCATAGAATACAAATTAGTGTTTGTTGTAAAAATTGTATAAGATAGAGAGAGAAAGGGCCACACACAAATGTATGTAATTTGCTTACGACTAATATTTTATGTCTACGTCACAAGCAGAATATAAAATACGCAAAGAGCAATCTAATATTTTTGATTCATAAGTAAATCTACTAAAATCTAGATTTACTTGCTCTACATTGCATATTTTATACGTGAAACCAAAGTGTACGAAGGTTTGTTAACCTTACACCTCATTAGTCTGGCAACCATGATTTAACGAAGTAATTTATTTTGACACTTGCTTTTTGTCTTGTTTCTTTTTCTGCCGAGCGCAGTAATGCCAATGTAGTGACTTTCAGTTACAAAGTTTATAAAATATACTTGCAGTTATTAATTCTTTGAAATTCATATCGTCGAGTGGTAACTGGTTTGCAGCAATAATAATGTAATCTTAATACTATTATGTGCGGTAAACCAGTAACCTGCCGACGGTATGTATTCCTTATTATTATATATGTGAGCGAGGTGTCAACCAAGGTGAATTCAGTATCAAGTGACATTGTCACTATAAAAAACAACATGTAGTTTGCTATGCTACAAAACCAATCTGTAAGAAAATTTGTAAACAAATTTTGACATTTTGGTTGAAATTTATCAATTTTACATCAACAGCTGATAATCAGATGGGCGGAAAAGATCACCTGATAATGAAATCGCCTTGGGATCCAACGTGAAAGCTTAAAATCAATACAAGATGGTGCACATTAAATACATTAGTAATATATTCTGTTAAAGTTCTGAAATATCTTCTTGCATATAAATATTATTTATATTAATTCATATAATATTTTGAAATCAGTTGAATACAAAAATAATTTATTTCAACCCAATTATAGTAAGATATTGATTTTATTGAAAAAATCCCATTTCTGTGGAATTTTTAATGATTTATGGAATAAATTAACCACACCAAGTACAGCAAACTGTTTGTTTTAATTCAATAAATCTTACAGGACGCCACACAACTTATGCCACATAGGACATTCTGCAGAAGTAAATTAAGGGTCTGGTAATCTTATGTAGGGAAAGCATGAGTGCTAATGAAGCGTGTGGCGTCAGAAAAAAATTTCAGACTGAGTATTCTAAACTAGCTGGGCTTAAAGCGAAATTTTATCTATAATTTCTAAAAAATACAGAGTATAAAAATTAAATTTAAAGAGAAAAACAATTTTAAATTTAGACAAAACTACAAAACGACTGTAAATTATTCATAAACTTGAAAAGCTTTTTCAGTTTCGTTCTGAACTGTTTCGGTTAAACCTGTGAAATTACCATTCCATATTTGCTGAACTTTATAAAAATTAATTTTCAAATTGTCAATTTGGCTTATAAACGTCAAACTTAGGAAGCAAAATCAAAATTGTGAAAAATGTTATTACTGATATGAAGCTATTTTTTCTCAAATTTTTGTCAATATAATTACACATTTTTGAACAAACATTTTAGGAAAAGACATACGCCCTTGAGTAGACAATTTATATGAAAATCACTGCCTCCTTGAGTGACTTGTAGAAACAAGATAATATGTTTTTTGTATGGGAAATTTTTTTATGTCTCCCAAAAAATAAACTTATTAGATCCTTATTTTTCCTTAGTTTTACAGTTTTTTATATCATAATACACAATAAATACACACTTATTTTTGTAATTATCGAAGGTCCGTCCATAAAATTGTTTTTTTTTGTACCACAGAGATTGCTAAATTAAAACGACAGCGTAATAAACACAACTAGTATTTTACTTGTACGACTTATTATACGACCTGTACTTATGTGTATACTTCCATAAAAAAAGCTTATATGTACATATAGCAAATTCGTAACAATAAGATTTGCCACTCCGGTCATATAATCGTGTTAAACTTATTATAAGTTATCGGGTGTAGTTGGTAGTTTATGATGTCAATCAAACAAGGTTACTTTTTTTACAAAACATGTTTAGTAAAATATTAATTTTTTAAATACATTGAAATAAATTATTGAGCCCTGGTTTAAAAAACTTTCAACTGAAAATTTTTATTGAAAAAAACAATAAAATATTAAAATTTGTTTCTATTTTCAATTTGTATTAATTAACAGTCGAAAGTTTTCTTTCTATACTGTGAAACAATCCACAAATGAACGTTTAAAAAATTTAAAATTTACAATAAGTGTAAGAAACAATTTAAAAAAAATTAAAATTTAAGAATTTGATGGTAATATTTACAAAAAAATATTGTAAATATTGCAAGTGTGAAGAAAAATCGCAGTTTTTCTTTGTTTTTTGAATACGTGAAGAATAATAATTATATTTATAGCTCTAATTTATTTAGCATTTGATCTTCCAAGTTGGAACAAAGATTTCAATCAAATTCGAATATAAAAAAACATATTGTAGTATTTTTGTTTTTGCTCTTAACTCAAGTTTTTATTGAATCTATCACTCGCATTTAAATAATAAAAATATAAAAGATTGAAAAATAGTTCAATAATACTTTTTTTATTAAAAGTTTACTCAAGTACATATCGAGGCTTATTTTCGATTTAATCGTAAGCGAAATATAGTAAAAAATATACTTGTTTTAATTAAAATTTTATGGACCTACTTATAGCTTAGAATTATAAAAATGCCATATTAATGATAACTTTTAAGATACAGGCTGAAAAATTTTTATCGTAACCGAAAATTTACGTATATAAAACATGTTTGAATATATATTGCGTTCGCGTACTCAAAAGTTCTTACAAATTTTTACTTAGCCTCAGTGCATTTTACTAAATTGCGTAAAATACAGTAAATGAGAACACAAATTGAGAGAGTAAAGTGACAGTTGTTGACTGAGTGTTATGCAAACTTTTAAGAAAAACATATGATTCAAAACGTATACAAATGAAAAGTAAGCAAACGAAAAGTGTAAAAATTTGACAAAAGGTTAAATAAAAATTGTGAAAATCATTAAAAAATAATTAATTTGTAAAGAATAATAATAAGAGCTGTTAACGTAAAAATTTTGTAATTTATTTTATTAATCCTTTTGTTTTGCAAATTGTTCTAATTACTCAGAGTTGTAAAACTGTAAAGTATATGTTCAATGAAACTATTTTTTTAAGGTTTAGGTCAGTAAATTTCTTTATATTTTTATTTTTATACCGATATTTCGTTAACCTTTGGTTAACTTCTTCAGGATTATTCTTGTTTTTATATTTTGATAATTAGTTTTTGTCTCTTTTCTTTTCAATCAAATTTTATAAAATTTTATCATGATTTTTGATTGAAAAGAAAAAAGACGAAAACTAATTATCAAAATATAAAGACAAGAATAATCCTGAAGAAGTTAACCAAAGGTTAACGAAATATCGATAAAAAATAAAAATATAAAGAAATTTATGAAATTACCTAAAGCTTAAAAAAATAGTTTCATTGAACATATAAAAAAGGTCCAAAAATTAGATAAACAATATAATGTAAAGTATATGGTTACTTAATATTGCACTTTCTTTTAAGATAATCATTAACATTAACAAATAGTCATGTAATTTTTATTTATTTAACCAACAACAAAACAAGGAAATCAAAAATAAATAAATTACAAATATTACATGAAATAAATTACATTTATTCCTAGATTGTTTGTGTTATAAAAATATTGCATCGAGTACTAATAATTAAAAGAGTTGAATAGTCAAAAGCTTATATAATTTTCAACAATATGTGGAATAAGAGTCAGCTGTTTCTATACTCTAACTAATTCTAATTATTTTTCCGTTCGCGTACTTTTTTCAGTAACAGCTCTTTTTGAGAGTAAATTTTAAAGTATTCGCAGTCACTACTCATTTATTGCTTTTTACTGCAAAAGTAACTAAACACACCTATTATACGAACAAAACCTTCTCCTGAAAACTTGAAATTTTATCGCTTACGATTAAATTGAAAATAAGGCACAATATAAATATTATAACTCTACTAACTACTAACTTCAATATTAACTCTACGTCTACACCTGACATGAAATGTTGTCGTAACTTGAAGTTATAAATGAATTGTTTTGACAAATGCACTAACAATAATGTTATAACTTGAAAAAAGCATTAACTTGAGCAGTCTACACTTAACATTAACTTGAAGTTAATGTTAAAGATAATAATTTTATGTCAGGTGGAGACGGCAAGTAAATTTATACATGCAGCCTTGAATATAATAATACTAGTGCTTTTAACGCTTGTCACCGGTACTTTGTGATACACTTTCTTAAAAGTCGACAACACTTGGTGTGCAAATGTAAACAAAACTGCCAGCAGTCTTTTTCAAACCTCCGGTCGAGCAGCTTGTTGTTGTTGGTGTGCGCTTTGTTGTTGTTGGTGTGCGCTTTGTTGAATGTTTAAAAAAAGAAAAAAATTTAATTACTAAAGTTGACTTTTATTAGAAAAATTGTTAAAGAATTAAAAACACACATGCTTAATATTTAAGTAATTGCTAATTATTTTGTAGAAAAGAATTGTTGCGAAACTGTAAAATTAAAAACAGATACTTGGGTGTGTAAGAAAATCAACTATGTAATGTTTTGTAAAGTGGAATTGAATTAAGAAAGAATTGATGATTACATCTTTTTGTGCAAAAATAAAAAATATAAGTACATTAATACATATTGTAATCTCATATATACATATATGTATGTATGTACACATATTCATAAGACATACTAAACAAAAACCAAAAAATGGTAAAAACAAGTTTTAATTCAATACATGCTTTTGCTTAAATTCGTTGCACAGATTCAAGTTTTGAGGAAAGTTTTGTTTACATTTTTTTATTCCATCTTTTCCTGTGTGTATCTTTTAAGTTTTAAAAGAATGCAAAGTTGTAAGAAATTGCAAAACAGAACAAACGTTAAATAGAAAACCCACATGCAGTTGTTTCCAGCCTTGACATAATTTATTTATTAAAACTCCCAAGAAATTTAAAATGATTTATCTGAACAAAGACGAGCTTTTTTTCTAAGTTGACTTTAGACTTGAAGCGGCAAATTCATTTAAGGTAAGTGAAGGTTAATTACACAAATTAAATCAAAGTTGTTTTTATGTACATACTTATATAATTAATACCCGTTGGCATGGATGGAAAAGTGCAAACAGTGAATTATGTATTCCAATCATTACCTTCTTTAAATTTCTTCGGGTGATTACACCAAATAAAGTTGAAAGATAGATTTATTAGAACATGTAACTAAGTTCAAATAAATAGAATTTGAATAACTTAGGCCTGGTTTACATCTGTGTGCCATGTGTCACCCAAGCGTAAAAAATGCGTAACCAACTAATTACTAATGAAAACCTGATTCAGACATGTATTTAAGGAATAAATCTACTTTAGTGAAGCTGGTCCAAATTTAATAAAACTTATCTTAGATGATAGAAAAAAATGAAATGAAATGAAAAATGAATTTCTTCTTCTTGATTTTTAAACTTGTTTTCTTTTCGGGAGTACTTATAATTGGAATGGAATGAAATGGCATAAGGTAAATGCTTAAAAAATATTCACCTACCTAGAGTATGCTTAATGAAAAAGAAAACTCTTAATTTTTATTTCTCGTCATATCGTGCCATAACCGCCAAAACAGCTTAACCGATATTATTTTCCCACTTGATTTTATTTTCACAAAAATCTATTGTTTTCTAACGTAAATGATCTATTTTCGTAAAAAAAACGAGGTGCGAAAACTGTGTCGGTTATGGTAAAATAAAATTCTTTGCAATTTTTTATAAATCTGTCTTCACAAGCGTGAATAATAATAGCGTAAGTCGAAAAACATAGTTTCGAGGAAAACCACTTTTAGCATATGAAATTTAAAAAAAGTTAAATTGGGTAAATTAATTAATTAACGAATGCACCCAATATTTTATAAAAATATACAGCCTTATTTATAAAAATTACTACGACTTTATAAAGACTTTTTATGAAAATTTTTTATTTTATTTATCATACTTTTGTTTCCGATAAACACGAGTTTATTTCAATTAGTAATCTTGTGGAGTACACTAATGTACATATATGAAGTTTTGTTTGTAGAATTTTGTAGCATAGATAGATCGCTTTTGTGCAAAGTCAACTTACGCCGCTATAGCTTTTAAGCACATATATGTACATACATGCCATATGTTATGTCGCGCAACCCTCGAATCTGTATATAATGTTATGTACAGGGTGTTTTTTTAGAGGTATAGAACTTCGAATTGAAATAAAACACAAGATAATCGTTTTAATGTCCATCAATTTGGCTTTATTGGAAGGATAATTTTATGCCATTAATGTTTAAATATGATTTCGGGCATGTGGCCGCCGCGGCTGGCTCGAATAAAGCCAATTCTACAGGTCCAATTTTCAAACACTTTTTCGAGCATATGGGGCCGTATGTTGGCAATAACGCCACGAATGTTGGCTTCCAAGTCCCCTAACGTTTCTGGTTTGTTGGCGTAGACGAGCGACTTCACATATCCCCAAAGAAAATAATCCAATGGTGTCAAATCACACTATCTTGGTGGCCAATTGACAGGTCCATTCCGCGAAATTATGCGCTCATCGAATGTTTCCTTCAATAAATCGATTGTGACGTGCGCTGTGTGGCATGTAGCTCCGTCTTGTTGGAACCACAACTCATCCACATTCATGCCATCCAATTCGGGAACAAAATAGTCGGTTATCATGGCTCTATACCGGTCTCCGGTGGCGAATCGATTCATTCGGGTCCTCTTCAACACTTTGCTCTACAGCGGCAATTGTTTCTTCGGTGCGCACTGTTCGATGTCTCTGCGGATGCGTATTATCACATAGAGTAAACGTAGTGCGAAAACGATCCATGGTTAACTGAATTAATTGCTCTGATGGACCGATTATGTCGACCATAAAATGGACGGAGCTTGCGGTAAACTTCGCGAACTGAACCATTATTTTCGAAATAAATTTGCACGATTTGCAAGCGTTGTTCTTTTGTCAACCTGTTCATGATGAAATGGCAAACCAAACTAAATATCATGATACAATTATACATACTAGGTACATGCACAAGCCCAGCCTGTCACTGTATACATTGCACCTAGTTGTCAAACTTTGTTTACAAGCTGCAAAAATGTTAACGTATGTGTGTAAACAAAATGATTACAGTGTTGCCAATGAATTTACACATGGCTGTGTCTCCAATTACACATTGAAGAAAATTACACTACACATCTTTTGTGTAGGTTAAAATTAAAACAATAATAAATAAAAATAGAACCCAAAGTAGAATTACACACATATTATACAAGAATTCAATTACATCGCCTACACATTTGAGTAGAAATTACACACTATCTAACTACACCCATATTGGCAACACTGAATAACTATAATCATGCAGGAATGCCGCGTCTGCAATTGTACTTTAGTTACCCTGTAATTGTTATTTTTATAAACAAAAGACAGTTGTTTCCGTCAATTTGGGGTTTGTTTATACCAACAAAATACATGTGTTTTTTGGTGTTGCAATTTTGTTGTAGTTCTGCATGTACCTAGTATAATTGTATCATGCTAAATATTAATCACTTGACAGCTGACAAAATGGCCGCCAGTTAAAAAAGTGATGCCAACTTAAAGTTCTATACCTCAATAAAAAACACCCAATATATCTCTCAAAAAAGAGATAATTAAACAAATTGAAGACAGCTGCCCATATAAGATAAAAAACAATTCTTATGCCTTGATTATGGTTTACAACACAAAAATCTCATGCTGTCTCGACTACAACACAACATGAACATATTTTGCGATTATGATTTACAACATCTACAGCATTATAAAAATACTTTAACGGCTTGAAATAATTTTCTAACTGGAATGAATTAAAAGAAAAATTAAAAAAATATGAAGTTTTTTAGCTTTTATCAACATTTTTCGAAATGCAAAATATTTTGAAACTCTTTTTCTTTAAAATAGTATCTATATGTGCTTTAAATGCAATGCTTTAAAAATTAAAGGACAACCATTTAAATTAAAAAATGCGTGAAAGAATAATAGCGCAAAGTCTTACCATCCCTCGTATATATTACATATGTACATATGCTATTTATATACATATGTATGTACATAATTCGACAGATGTCTAAAAAACATTTTATGATTTGTTGTTATTGTTGTGTTAAACATTGAATACAATTATTACTTTCGTTTTACAGACAAGTCAGACAGTTTTATTTGTACATTATAAAGCCTCCTACAGGTTTCGGTTGGAAGCAATTTTATTTATCAAAATAATATTTTTTTAGTTTAGCACAATTAAGTATTATAGAGTTGCCAATTAAGACACAATTGCTTTCATTTTCTTCAAAATACCCAGGGGGCAAATCGCCGCACTCGTTATCGAACGAAATTAGGAAATATTTTAATAGAGTTTATATCTATCCATTCTTGTATACATACTACATACATATGTAAGTACGTACATTTGTGATTTATAATATCCCAAAATTTAATATTAGGAAAAGTGCGTTAACAATCTTGTGCAAATGTTGCATATTATTTAATTATAAAATTTATTCCTGGGGAAATAACTCCCGAGGAATTAATTTTTTCTTGAATAAAGTCCTGCTGTTCTAAACTTAAAAAAAAATGAGGAGGTTATCTATTCGTCTGTATTTTTTCTGACATTACAATCACATAATGTAATACTTGCTCCCGCCTTTTTTTTATTATTTTTAACAGTGTAATCAGCCGTCCAATAAAAATATCAAAATATTTTGATTCTCATCAATCACTTACGACAGCGCGTACTCACACAACTATGTGATTGATGGTTTTAGTTGATCGTCTCCTGGTGACTTAACAAGTTTAAAATTTTACACTAGTACCCACTTATGTAAATTTTGAAAAATCAATTGAGCGGAAATTAAGGTACATATCTTACTCTTTTCCCAACAAAAATTGATTTGTATTACTAGGGAAAGGATTTTCATGCATTTAAAATCACGTTTTATGTATATAAAATATGCAGTAAAAATATAAAAACATGTATTTAAAACTAATAAAATATGCATTTATCAAATTTTTTCACCATTTAAGAACATTAGAAATTTAAAAAATCAGCTTCATTGCTTTTTTAACAATAATTTTGACATTAAAAACAGAAAAAGGTCAGCTTCAATGCTTTTTTAACAAATATTTTGTCAAAACATATGGAATACAAAATATGAGTAACTTTCAGTCGAACTTTTATTTAAGTACATTAATGAATAAATGTTTCATTTTAAATTGTTAAAGATAAATCGTTGACGATTTTTTCTGAAAAAAATTTTATGTAATAAAAACGAAGTTATTTATTGGAACGTATTTAAATGCTGCTATTTTGTTTGTGGAATATTCAGTTTTTAAGTTTTCGTTGTTAGAACTATTTTGATACAATTTGTTGCTTATATTTTAATTTATATTTTACTGCATCTTCAATTAACGGAACTTGAGGTGTTAAAGTAACGAAAGCCTCTAATTGGGATATAGTGTGAACAAGAAAGCAATACTATGTGTGCACAAATGTCAATTTAGGCAGAAGGCGGTCGGATACTATATTTCTATTAATAAAATGAAAGAAATTTTAAAGTAAAAAAACTTGCCCCCATGCAAAAAATAACGTGTGCTTCAAGTGTACGTTAAAACTAGTTGTTGAATGAAAATTTTATTTTAACGTACACTTCAAGCACACTTTAATAGAAATATAGTATCGTACAGCCTTCTGCCACGTCCCGCATTTAGTTACTGTAGAATGTATCCGTATTGTATCTCTGGATATTTTTCATTAAAGGCTTTCTTTAATTTTCAATGGTATTGATATTCTTGAACTGAGCCAAGGTATTGAACTTAGAGTCCTACGTTCTTACACAGTCGTAAAAACTGCAGCTCTTATATACTTTTCAACTAGTAAAAAAACCAAAATTAGATTTTTATAGCATGAAAAAACTAAAATATGTATTAAAAATATACATTTATCATGAAATATGCAAAAATATGTATTTATTATAAAATATGCAAAAATATGCAATAACCAATCGATGCCATTTTGTCGCAAATTTGTTGATTCGCAAAGATATTTTATTTACGTTGATCTACGACCAACGACAGAAAACATGTATTTACATGAAAATCCTTTCCCTATGTATTACTCTTGAAATGTAGGGCTCATATGCATTTAAATTCCCGGAAGTATGTATGTATGTATTTTTATTTCCGTTTTAAGGATCGAGACAGTAAATCTATCGAGCTGCCTTTTAAATCCTAAAGAAAACTTTCAAATAACTTTAAATTTCCATCAATTTGTTGTTAAAAAAGATAATCGTTTCACACATTTATTGCTGCACAGTGTAATTTCTATACCTTCCTCTGGCTTTAAATAGAAAAATGTATAAAAATATGCATACATACATATGTACATATCGTTAAAGAAAATGCCAACCGGCCTATTCAATAAAAAAATTAAAAATTTAATTTATTACTGATACTGATACTGGTGCACATTGAGCTAAAATACATTTCCTTAAAACAATTTGAAACTCTTCCGGCAATAAATAACGGTTTTATTGGCATAATAAAAATTTCTTTTCCATCATCGTGTGTTTATTGTTTTAAACAAGTTTTTTTTTTTGCATCTGCTGTATAATTTTTGAAGTTTTTGTGATAGGGCGGATCGCTTTTTCTACAACGATATAATTTTTTATATGAAAGATTTCATCATAATTTTATATGAACAAAAGCATTTGTTGTTATTTTTTATAGTTGTTGTTGTTGGTTTTATTGTTTCATATCCCAATTTACGAAATAAAATAATAATAAAGTTCTTTATGTTTTTCACACTTTCCCCCAATATGCGTTACGCATGTTACATACACATCCATACCCAGTTGGCCAACTTGTCGCAGAGAACGCTTTCATCAACGACTACTTAGGGAAATTTCTTTTAAGTCAACTTTTATGGTAAAATTCTTTCGTTTTTGTTAATGAGCCCAATGAATGTCTTGTAAACCGTATTGAAACGGTCAGTTCGCCTGAGGATCGTTACCATCCAACAATTGAAGTAAGCTGCATCTTATTTACTAATGGTCAAGTAAATAACTCAGCTCAAAACAAAAAAGTTTACTGTTTCAACCGCGCTAATTATTCTGAACTTAATAATCTTCTATTTAATACCAATTGGCTTAAGTTGTTGTCTTCACCAAAAGGTTTTAGCGTTTTCAATTGATGATTTGATTGACAAATTTTATAAAATTATATTTGAATATATGGATGAATGTATCCCTAAATACATACCTCAAAATACATCTGGCCCAGGCTGGAACTCCAAGCAATTTTCTACTCTAAAGAATCTAAAAAATAAATACTTCAAAAAATACAAAAACGATGGATGGGTCTTCTTTTACTCTTACATTACTCCAAATATTCAGTTCTTAGGACAGAATATAATTTGCTTAACACACAACTGTACAGAGATTACCTACGTAACGTTAAACGTAACTTTGTTCAAGAAACTAAAACGTTAAGTTTGTTAACTCCAAAAGAAAATCAATTGGATTTCCTAAGGTCATGAAATTATTATGTTCTGAATCTGTTATAAAAATAAAAAATTAGTAACATGTTTGCTTACTTTTTTGCTTCAACATAGTCTGAAGCTTTGTTTGATCCCTGTACTAAATACCCTTACAAAATCATTGCTCATCAAAGTATATCGTCAACTACCATCACTACTTCTCATATCTTTAACTGTTTAAACAATTTTAAATCAACACCTTTTAGTGGACCTGATGGCATTCCGAGTTGTGTTATAAAAAAGTTTGCATCTTCTTTGCTAACACCGTTATCGTTAATCTTTAATACAGGGAGATTCATATATTTTTCCATTATTTAAATCCGGAAACAAGTCTGATATAAGTAATTACAGAGGTAAAGCTAAATTAACGGCCTGGCCCACGATGTCGACTAGAAATTATATTTCGCTTACTTATATTGAAAACAAAAACAAATTTTCTTATTTTGTTTTTGTTTTCAGTATAACTAAGCGAAAGATAATTTCTTGTCGACATCGTGGGCCAGGCCGTAAGTGTCATTCCAAAACTTTTCGAAAAATGTATAATGGACAGTCTTATTCATCAAACGTCTGTTTTATTATCACCACTTCAACATGGATTTCGAGAAGGATTTTCTACTATGACTAACATTTTGCATCTAACAATCCTAATAAATAGAGCGTTTGGCTATGGCCATCATACCGACGTTATTTAGACGGATTTCTGCAAGGCATTCGACAAAGTGAACCATACACTCTTATTAAAGAAATTAGACGTTATGGGCTTCAATAGTATCTTCCTGAGTTTCATTAAATCATATTTACTAATAAAGGCCCACTCAGACTATTATACTTTGTATTAATACATGTCAAAAATTCAAATAATACGTGCAAGTGCGATATTGTGAATGCAAAATGTCATAACGAATGGTAAATAATACGATAAAAATTTGACACCCCATAATACTTAACCATTTTATGAAAATTTTCTAAACGATAATACTTTTCATCTGACCAGAGTTGCATTATTAATAAATCCAAACTAACAAGTCGTCTGTTTCGACGCCGTTGCCGTGCCGTCATTTAAACTGTTATAAATATTGAATATGCTTATCGTATTGAATTGCTTTTCTTGTAAGCTATGTCAGAAAGTTAACGAAATTATCCTATTTTCTTTTGCTTTATCTTATTTAAATCAACTATTTTAAACGCCGTCTATTTTCAAAGGCCGGCACGACCACAGCGTGCATTTAACTGCTCTGCCGCCGGAAGTCAACGATTAATGTAGGCATGTTAACCCTCACAGCTGTTTGCTTTATACTTGTGCTTTTAATGTAATATCAGGTGTGATGGTGTGAACATAAAATTACACTTTACGTTAGATTTATTGACAGTCGAAACAAATGTATTTAGATTTCTTTTCCGTAAAGTGTGATGAAAGTCTTTATACAAGTATAATAGTCTGAGTGGCCGTTAAATAGAACACAATCCGTAAAATTTAATGCTGCAGTTTCGAGGAAAATTCTTGTAAGCTCTGGTGTTCCGCAGGATAGTCATCTTGGTCCGATTTTGTTCCTTGTTTTTATTAATGACTTACCAGAATCAATTAAACTCTGTCATATGCAGATGACGTAAAAATCTTTTCGAGTATAAAACTTCCCTCTGATCAGCAGTATCTACAGAATGATCTGGATAATTTTTTTCAAATAGTGTAAAATAAACTTAATGGAACTAAACTAAATAAATGTAAACATATGCAATTTGCAAGATCTCAAAACTCTGCTCATTCTAAATTCTTGTTGGATATAATTTACAATCATTTGACGTAATTATGGATTTGGGAATATTGTTAGACTCTAAACTTAACTTTATTCAACACATCACAATGAATGTAAATAAATCCTGCAGCTTCCTTGCATTTATTAAAAGATGGGCGAAGGAGTTCGATGATCCCTTTATCACCAAAAGGCTTTCTACTTCGTTGGTAACACCAATTTTATGACCATTTTCTGCTTCGCACATACGTGCTCTTTTTAGCATATTTTCCATAACTTTTCGCAAAATTTCGAGTGTAATGGCAATGATTTCATTTCGAATATGGGTTTTTAGTTGGAGTATGACTCTTGGTTTGTTAACGTACCCTCTTTCTTTCAAATATCCAAAAAAAAACTGTTAGGAGCTGTTAAATTTGGTGAACGTGGAGGCCAGTTAAAATTGCTTGTGTGCGAAATAATGCGTTCGCCAAATATGTCCCTTAACAAAGCCATTAAGGCACCTGCAGTATGTGCTGTGGCTCCACCTTGTAATAATTCATAATTAATTCCCCAAGTCTTCTTAACAAAATGCTGCAAAAGAAAACAAAGAAAGAATAATAATTAAAAAAGTTATAAATAATTCAAAGCTTATAGCTAATTCTGGGCCACCCTGTATAATTGTGTATACTTTCATTCATTCCTGTTCTGTAAACCTTTCGATTTTAAATCGCACGAATTTTTTTAGAAATATTTTTTTAAATTTTTTTTTATCATATAGATTCTCAAATGTCATATCTGAAAGAAAATTATCGTGTATGATTTTTAACACATCCGCAGGACCATTTTTCATTTTTTAAAAACGAGAAATTTACTCGGAGTAGGTTTACAGAACAGGGCCGATAAATGAAAAAAAAGAATTATATAAATTGTCACTTCTAAAGGGACAGGGAAAATATGAGTGTGTGCGTCTTATTGTCACATTTGTTCAAAAATTTCTTCGATTATCTGTTTGAGCTGATGCCAACAAGTTTTCTACTCTTTCACATTGTCGTGCATCAGTTTTGCAAATATTATCTGAAAGACATGGCCAACTGGGTACATGCATGCATACATAAATTTGTGTAAATGCTCCCTTTATAAAAATTAACAAATAAAACATTTTTTATTCATTTTGTGGTTGTTGTTTTGCTTGTTGCGCCCTTCTTGTGCCACAGACAGTTTGTACCTATGTATGTATATATCTTTTGAGGCATTCAACAGGCACAATGATGACTTGTAAGAAATTTTAATTACAGTGAAAGCTGTTATAAGTGGATTGAAAAATCTATGTATGTACATAACTATGTACATAAATTGTATGTACTATGTAATTTTGTAATTAAAAAATTACATTTTAGAGAAACTTATTTGTACATACATACGTATGTATGTGTACATATGCACTAAAATATTAATGAATGTTAAATGAATTTTGCGGTTCTCTTTCATGAATTTATTGTGAAAATCATTATTACATTTCAAAAAAGTTTAAATGTTTTCAAAGTTAATTTTTAATTTTAAGTGTGAATTGTTTAAAAGAGTCTGGGTAATAATTAGATGTTAATATTTTTAATTTGTTTGTTTAAGTTAGAGGGTGGCGTTGGCTGAAGGAGTTAGCACGTTGACTACAAAATCGAAGATCCTGGGTTTCAATCCCTGTATCCGACAGTCATTAAATAACAACACCACTCTTTTTTCTGATGTGCATTAGTGTCCCTTTGTATCAGTTGTTGTGGGAAAGTGATGAAGGCATAGTCACTGGTCACTGAACTATACCGACTTCCACAGATACTAATCCTAATGTAACATCAGAGCGCCTTCCTTCGTCGGTATTGTGTAGCAGAATCATCGGCGAAGTAAAATAACTAATAAAAATAGCTACTAAACACAGCTTAAAAAATTTAATGCGCCTCAATGAAACCAGAGGAGCTGCAACTCTGCATTATAACGTGCATAACGTAGTGTTGTAAAAAAAAGCTTTCCTCTATCTCTTCCTTCACCACCTGTCTTATCTATCACTATCCCTTTCCTAAAGAAGGTAACACTTGTAAGTAGTAGTAGGCATTCATTGGCTGAGTGTTACTTCTCTTTATAAAAAAAACAAAGCAAGTAGATGTCGAATTAAATAAATTGTTAGATACCGATCTTTCAGATTTAATTTTGGACTTAATAAAAGAATAAGTCCGGACATCATTATCATCGTCATCGTTCAGAAAATACAGCCCTGATATGATGGGGTTTATGCAAATTTTCAAAAGACATTAAAAATTCATTAAATCAGGGTTGTATTTTTTCATAAGTCGTAAATGAATACAAGGCTTAACATAGTGTCCACAACTGAGGAATTTATACCATGATGAATGTCAAATTGATATCATGATGCAAAAATTCATCAATTTATTAATATTATGGCAGTGTTATGATATAATCATCAGAGCTCACGGTCTGATAGATTCTTCTTGATATCAAATGTCATTTTATGTGTCACTGTGCATTTATGTTTATTTATTACACAATTTTCTCTTAAAAAAACCGGCACAACAATTATTTGTGACCAAAAAAAAAAAATTAAACAACACGCAAATTATATATTTTTTTTGGCAAGCATTTTGCAAATATTTGTTTTGATTCATCATGATATAGAATCATCAATGTGTTCATATTAATGAAAAAATTACAGTTGCTCTGCCGGCGTTATATTACAAGTTATGATATAAAATCAACAGATTTTAATATTTGGATTTCTCCGACTTAAACTTTATAAAGGGTGTCCCAACAAGAACGCAAGATTTAAATGACTGATGCAGCAATTGAATTGTCTCTCTGGCTGTATGATATGTGGCGCCGTCTTGTTGAAACCACATGCCCTCCACAATCATTTCTTCAATTCTAGGCACGAAAAAACTGGTTATTATTTCAATTTGCTGAGCTTGGTGTCGAATTGATGGAGTTTGAGCGACATCATCACGTACAGCTGCGACATTTTCGGTCGATCGACCTGGTCGAAGGCGCGTTGTTGTCTTTACATCACTAACTGAACCAGTTTCGGCAAATTTATCCATTAATCTCTATACAGTTTACTCTTTTGGAGCATTATCGTGAACCCAAATTGATCGCAATTCGCGAACTGTAGCCGCAAAACAATTTCACCATGAGAATACGTAGTTCATTCGTGTAGCGCTCCATTTTTACTAACGTCGTACCTTCTACTAGTAAACAATAAAAATTTTTCAAATGCCAAACAATGACACTTCGAATGGCGCCAAATTTAAATCTTGCGTTCTTGTTCGTACACCCTTTAGATCGCGAATGTCATCTTTTATTTTAAACAACGTAAGACAGTTGACAGTTGACAGTTGTTTCTGGCATATGTAAATACACACGTAACGCGATTTGATACTTCAAAACTGTAAAAAAAACGCTGTAAACCCTCTGCAACCGACGTCGTATTCTGACAGATACCACAGAACGAAACTGTACGTACCTTCGTAAAATGTTAAGGTACGCTCTTGTTTGTATTCATGGTTCCAAATCGTTCAGTGTGCAACGGGCAGCTGCACCGTAAATAGTGTGTCAGATATACTCTAAATGCAGTTTAATAGTACCAAGGCCTATTTATTAGGTCTATGCAACTCTACAAAAACACAGCAATACAAAAAACAACTCTGTGTTAAAGTTGTCAAAAACACACTAAAACATAAACTAATTTGTATGATGCATACAACTTTTGATAGTTTAAACACGAAAACACAGAATATCATCAGGTCAATGCCATTGACCTGATAAATTGGGCTTAAATAGTAAGATTTGTTGTCTTCGCTTTCCACTAGGTTTGATTCGCTAAAGAAGAAGAGTTTGGCATGCGATATTTTTGAAAAATTTTTTAACTGTCATATTTTTTCCAGAGTTTCTACAAAATTTCACAAATACAATGCAGATATACTGTAAATCCAGTTTAATATAATGATTCGTTGTCTTCATTTTCCACTGGGTTTGATTCGCTGAGGAAAAAGGGTTTGGCATGCAATATTTTTGAAAAATGAATTTAACTCACACACATGATAAAATATTTTAACATGGTTTATCCACATATCGTCGGTTGGTGATTGGTTTGCGGCACAGCATATTCAAAATACATTATTAGGGCAATAATGAATAAAATTCCGCGAGCAATTTCTCTCTTTTCCAATTGGAATTTTTTGTTTTCCCTATTTCTTGCTATTGTTTGGACTTGTTCCCCGGGAACATTTTTTCTCGGAATTTTACTCATAATTGCTCTCTATATCTGCAGCAAACCAATAATCAACCGACGATATAACAGTTTCTTAAAAAAATCCAAAATTTTTTTTAATAAACTCCCCTACAAAAGTGATGCTTTTATTATGTCATGTTTCTTTAGCAAAATAAAATAATATGTACATAAACATGTACATATTGAATTTATTCATTAAAGTAATATTTACTTAAATTAATGTGTTTACATTGATAAATAAATAGCATTCCCCTTTTATTTCTCTTTAAAAATTAATGACTAACAAATCTAAATGAAATAATAAGAAATTGCGAACACTTTTACTCCCAAACCAACATTTATTTCTTTTACACTCTAAATCAACATTTCTGTTTTAATTTACCAATCCACACCCACTGTGTTTATTCAGCCGTATTTGGACTTCATCCGGCTTCCACAGCTGTGGGCTATAAAAAACTTGTAAAAATTTTAATTGCGACAGTGTGTGAAGCAGCAGGTTATACACAGACAAATTTTTAGGTTCCTTAATTAACTCTAAATTTAGATACATACATAGCTATAAATACATATGTAAATATGTATGTATGCGTGCTATATTGTATTCTATAAAAAAAGTTATAAAAGTGTCTTCATTCAAAAAGAAATTTAAAAAAAATACGTACTCTAAAGTATTTTCAAGAGTCTTTTTTAAAAGTTACTTTTTAAAAAAGATTTCCGAAAGAAGCTTTTTTAAAATGTGTGTTTACAAAGTTCTCTTTAAAAGGTAGTTTTTCAAACAAAACTGTTTTAAAAAGTACATTTTAAAGACTTTTCCCCATATGCAAAATAATGAAAGTGTGCATTAAAGTACACTTCAAGCACACGTTATTTTTTTTTTGCATATATTTAGAAAAAGTACATACAAATTAAAAAAGTACCTGCTAAATAAGTACTTTTCAGATTTCTTAAAAGTACCTTCTAAAAGAGATCATTTTTAAAATGTACCGTTTAAAAGAAGTACATATTAAAAGAGTGTGTTTAAAAAAAAGTACGTTTTCAAAAAGTATCTCTTAAAAAAGAACTTTTTAAAAAGTATTTTTAAATAAATATGTAACTTTTAGAAAAGTTTATTTTAAAAATTTCTTTTTAAAAAAATTTTGATTTAAAAAAAACACCTTTTAATAAAACGTACTTTTTTTTAAAGAAACTACGTTTTATTGTAAAGATACCTTTCTAAGAGTACGGGTATTTTTTTTTAAATTTACCTTTTTTAAGACATTGTAAATTGTAAAAACATAATTAGGAATTATACTTTTTATTAATGTGTTACTTAAAAAATGTAAATTGAAATACTCTTTTAAAAAATTTTAAAAGTACTTTAATAATCTGGGACTTTATTCATTTAAAATAGGTACTTTAGGCGGCTAAAATATGTCATTACGAGTATACACAAAAACAATAAAATATGCACATATTTTTTAATTTTTTGATCAAACAGAAACATAGCATTTTACTTCAGTCTCTTTAACATATCGTTACCTTAATATGGAAAGACCCTAAGTTTTTTTTTTAAGTCGAGTTTTTTTTCTATATTTCGATAGAAGAACCATCTAATGTGTTCAAAAATGCAAAAATCCCAATTTCAAAAAAATAATGAGTTAGGGCCTTTCTGTATTAAGGTAACGGTTTGGAAGTAGGTGAAATATGTAAAAATATAACATAAATAGAAATTTAAATGCTTCCTATTTATTTACATATACAAATTGAGTTTGTGTTGGTTATACCAAGGCGAATTTATATCACGTGATCCCTACTGCTCAGAGGACAGTTCTCGCCTCTTTTAATTTTTATATCAATCGAATTCAATAAACATTTTTCAGTGCATTTTTTTCGACATTCCATGAATGAACTTTTTAAAGCGAATTGAGGTGTATCTAGCTTATATCAATATGTCTTTTTTATCCAAGGGATCAAGGAAATTTCATACTCAGCTCAATTCGCTTTGAGAAATTTATACTTTATGTCTCAAAAAATGTACTGAAAAATGTGACGACATCCAACGTTTATTCAAATTACAAGCTACGAAAAAAGTCAGCTGATTCCTTGCGACCACCTAGTATGAATTCGCCTTGCTAAGAGATATTCCCAATTACAATCACCACTTACTTAATTTCCCATACAAAAAGAAATACTGGGCAATCATAAATAAAATTCCGCGTGAAATTTCTCAATATTCCAATTAGAATTTTTGTTTTCCATATTACTTGATATTAGTTGGAATTGTTCCCCGGGAAATATTTTACGCGGAATTTTATTCGTGATTGCCCTGATATACAGGGCAATTATGAATAAAATTCCGCGAGAAATGTCTCCCTTTTCCAATTAGAATTTGTTCTTTTCCCTATTCCTTTTAGTTAAAATTGTTCCTCGGGAAAAATTTCTCGCGGAATTTTATTCATAAGTGCTCTAATAATTTGTCAGTAGAGCTGTGTCGTTCATGAACGAACGGGTCCAATTGAACGAATCAGTAAAATGTCAGTACTGACAAAAAGTACAATTGAACGGAATGAGCGAACCAGAGACTGGGGTGTTTTTGTTTTGTTTTTTTTTTTTTTAATTTTCATTTTCCATGTGAGATTTTTTGTCACATTCTGGTTTTCATTTCCCTTTTTGTCTGCTCTTAGAAACAGTATGACCATTATGAAATTAATAAAATTGCCATTAATATTTCTTAAGTTTTTAGAACATATTAAAAGTTTTTCTTTTAAAATATTTTAAGTATGTATGAACATACATACGTACATATTATAAACAGTTTATTTTTTAAATGTGGCTCGTTTGGCAATATCAATATTTTGATTTCTTATTCCTATAAAATACTATAATATTTTAAAATTTTTTACTGATTTTTATGTTTCTTATATTTTCTAGTGTTTGTTTTGCTTATTTTGCTAAACAATTCATAACGAACTCATTGCATTTGTACCTTTTTGTTTGACGAATCAACTGTTTGTTTGTTTTTATTTCGTTCTATTTCTTGAAAAGAGCGGATGACGAATGAAGTTCGTTCATACTCGTTCTTTTTTAGAAAATTAACGAAAATGAGCGGTCACTGGCGTTCATTCCATTCATTTGGCACAGCTCTATTTGTCAGTAGATTTGTGGAAAGTCCACTAAACTTATAATATTTTTATTTATTTCTTACTACCCTGTACAAGATATTTATATCAAGGTGAGTAAATTAGCTACACTCTACTTAAAAAGGTGTGTGAATTGGTTACATTGCAGTTGTTTGGTTGCAGTTTTTGAAAATTTTCACTTAATTGGTTTTGTTTTGGATAAAAAAAATCATGATAAATGTAAAAAAAACTTGGTGTAAACAGCATATATTTTCATAGAGAATTTAATTAAAATATTCTAGATAAGTAAGTAAGAAAGTAAGTAAGATAAGTGTAAATGCCGTATAAGTTATATTATTGGTATCGCCCTGTACCAGACACCCTGTATGAATATACATTTGTGAATCACTACAAGGAATTGAATAAGAAATACCAGCTATTAGTTTTATTGTTTCAGCACTTTCGGTTTCGATAATAAATATTTGCCTCTTGAAATCAAAATGACAATTTATGAACATTAAATCGTTAACCTTCCCAGCAAAAAAAAAAAAAAAAACATGACAACTCATATTGAATCATTGGTTCAGTTCAAGTGATGACACATTGGTTCTATTTAGGTGAAACGTGCACTATTTTAACATTAGCTTGTCATTGGAGATCATGTGTTTGTGCGAGAATTCAAGTACTTTGATCTCCATTAAAATGATGTAAATAGAAAAAAAAATAAAATATTAGCGGAAATCACTCTTCGTTGCATACTGCCGTTGCAAGTCCTGCAGATATTGCAAATGTAGCATACGTGCTATATTCTGCAAGACCACAACAACAAAGTACATGCAACTGAGATTTGCATCACCTGAATAAATATGCATAACCAAAAACCATTGCATATTGAAAATTGCAAATGTTCTCAATGCTAAAACAGCTGTGCTTTTGGTTTTTTTTTTGCAATAAAAACAAGTAAACCCCTGCGTTAAAAAAATTTTACGACTGCAGAGCCACCACAAATTATTTAATTAATTTTCTGAAAACTGCAAAAAGATACTCACCCTTGGTAGCAAAAAATCATGCTATGTTTGCTAAAATTGCAGATGTGCAACAAAGGGTGATTTCCGCTAATGTCGGATTACGAACCGTGCTGTTCTGACTGTCAAGGCATACTCTCTAATACTTATTATTTGTTACAGATAAATCTTGTTTTATGAAAATGTGTCGGTGTGATGACCTAATTCCGTTTTTGCACATCTTTTTCGCTGGATATTTAATATATTCAAAAACTATAACTTTATAAACGATTTGCGATGACATTTAGAATGCATTCTAAAAAAGAAATGCTCAGGAACGCATGAAACACTATTTCATTTTGAACGCGTTCATTTATTTTTTGGTGGGTTGTGCTATAACAATTTAAGCAAATAAATTTAAGGATTGGATTAAAAACTTCTCAACAATAATTATGATATAAATCATATAAATACTCATTTATCACCGAATTTGGAAAAAAATACATATTTTCAATCAAAATATGTAAATATATGCACCCACGAATCAATCCATGCCATTTTTATACAAATTCATTTAATTTTTAAAGAAATTTTCTGCTATACGAAAACATATATTTATAACAAAATATGACACAAAAATACGCATTTATCGTAGACTATTCAACATCATCCTTCGTGCTTGTTTTAGTAACGTTGTCTCAATTTGAAAAAAACTTTAATTCAACATGATTCTTCACTTTAATTTAACAGTACTGGAATCAAAATGAAAAAAGAATGCACGACAATTTCCAGACTGCTGTAAAACTAGAGATGGTATCTACATCTACATCAACTGACACCACACACAATGACCCAAAAACACAAAGAACGCTGATGATAAAGGTGCAATGACGTTTGAAAACAGCTAGTTGTTCCGTTCTACTAGTGTTTATCATTATATTTACAGTTAACTTTGGTGTTATTTGTTCATTAATAATTATAATTATCACATGTAATTTGGCTTGCAGAGCGAAACGCACGAAACGCCTAATCAGATCATAAATATGAAATAAAGTTATTTCAAAACGAAAAAATTGTTGTTGAAGGTTATTGTAAAACATGTTGAGTTAACATGAAACAGTCATTGCCGGAAAATTATTCATTATCTTGTTTTCGACGATTTTAATATAAAATTTTCCTGTGTGTACTTTTAAACTTGAAACAAATTTGATTCAGAATTCACGTTGTTTCAACTTGAAATGACTGTAATTCCACATGATTTTGCAATTTAATTTAACAATACTGAAAACAACATGAAATAAATTTTTTTGAAAAGAAGAAATTTTTTAAGAGGGTTATCTTAAATCACGTTGAATTAACATGAAACACATATGAAGCAAAGTCATTAACAAAAAATTATAAATTAATCTTGTTTTCGACAATTTTAATATACAATTTTTCTGTATGCAGAAATATAAATTTTAAAACTTTGCAGTAAAAGCTCTCATTTAAAACCACAGTTTTTTTATATTTAAATGAAAAATAAAGACGAAATTTACAAAAGTACATGCATACAGAAATGACATGTACATAAGTATGTAACAAAATATTTGCTTGTCTATTCAATAGTCATCATTTATTTTTAAATTAAAAGATGCGTTCAAAGAATTTTGGACTTTTGTTTTGCTTTTAATTTGAAGTAAACAAACTTTTAACCTTTAAATTGTTGTCACTTGAAAAATATGTATGTTAGTAAATATTTGTTAAAGTACAATAAAATTTATTAATTAAATCCCCAGATTTAATGCATTTATGGGTTTTGCCCAAAATAGGAGGTCACAAAAGATACACCCTAAAGCCAAATAAAGGCAGTGCCTAAGGTCGTTTAGTGTCTTACATTTTTATGGCATTTTGTTCTTAAGCTAAAGTGAATGACTGAATGACTGAACGACTGGCTGGCTTGGCTTGCCATAAATAGTTTCCCTATTTTGTTATTAACATCCGTTGCCAATATTCATGCCTTCCTTCTGTATTGTGTTTGAATATGCGACGTTGATGACAAGTGTGTGTTTGTTGTGGCGGTTTGGTTTTTTTTTCGTTGTTAAGTTCAGTTGAGTTCTCTTAATGCATAAATGACAGGCACCAGCAGGCAGTCAGACTTTCTATAAATTTTGTATATTTATTTTTTAATTCTCAACAATAATTAATATGGACATTAACTGTTTATTTTTCTGTTATTTATATATTTATATATTTTTTATTATTATGTTCCATTTTTTTTTACCAACAAAAGCACTTACATGCACGCAATAAAATATTTTAATTATTGTTGTCATATCAAGTGGCTGGCTGTACATACACGTTAAAAATAATAAGATTTATTCATCAATAAATAATGTTAAATGATAAGTGTTAAATTGCTTGTCAGTTATTAAGGTTACAACAAAAAGAGTTCAAATTATATGAACTTGAAAGTATGTTATTATAGCAATTTTTGCTGTTATTAATAAATTAATAAATCTGTTGTTATGTGTATTAAGTGAGTGAGTTAAATACTCGTATCACATTTTATTAACATAAAATTTCTTTCGGTGCTTTTTTGTTTTATTATTTTACGCGTTTATCTTAATGTAACTTCGTATGATATTTTAATTCATGTATTTAATTCATACACAATTACAGTAGTGTTTCCGGTTTTAATTTTCTCTATATGTGTGTGTATGAGTGTATGAGAGCAGATGTAAAAGTGTGTGAGTGAGTGTAAGAGAAATAATTACAAACTTTTGCAAAAGACAAAAACGTATAATTTAGTTTTCTAAGAAGAATAAACATTTAAAACCATAAAACACGTAAAATTACGTCAAGTTTTTCTGATGAATAAAACATAGATTCCATACAATTGTTAAATTATTTAGCTACACCTCACAATAACTTTTTATGTGCTTAATTAACTCTTTGAATTTTGCAAAAAAAAAAAAAATATTAAAAAGACTTTGTAGTTATGTGAGTTAATTGTGTAAACATACTTTTTTAGGCCTTTCAGATTCTTTCGGAATAATCAAAGTTCAATGCTCTTCAAAATATAATAAGAATGTCTCATACTTTTGGGAAAAAAGCCGAAGTGCTAACAAATATCAAGCAATGAAATCTAACGAATATCAGAAAACGTAATTTATAACTTTCTGTCTGAAACGAGTAAATAAATAAATTCAGTGAATTGCGACTTTGACCCGCGCACCAAGGGTTGCGTACAGGTACTAGATATGTAATTCAATACGAACTTTAGCATAAATGTATAAAATGTAATTTTTGCACTTTTTTTAGTTTTGGCGTTTTTTGCGTTCTTTGATTTTAGCGATTTTCTTAAGTTTTGGCGTTTTTTGGCACTTTTTTTCTCGTTTTTTCATTTTGGCGATTGTTTTTTCATAAAGGCAATTTTTTTAGTTTTGGCGGTTTTTTTTCATATAGGCGGTTTTTTTAGTTTAGGCGATTTTTTAGTTTTTGCCGTTTTTTTTATTTTGCTTATTTTTTATAGTTTTGACACTTTTTCTCGTTTTGGCAATTTTTTTATTTTGGCCCTTTATTTTAATTTTGCGATTTTTTGCATATAGGCGATTTTTTAAGTTTTGTCGATCTTTCGGTTTTTGGCGTTTTTTCATTTTGGGATTTTTTTTCATTTAGGCTCTTTTTTAGTTTTGACACTTTTTTCTCGTTTTGACGATTTTTTCGGTTTTTGGCGTTTTTTTCATTTTGGCGATTTTTTTAATTTTGGTGATTTTTTTTAATTTTGGCGATTTTTTTTTCATTTAACACTTTTTTAGTTTTGGCGTCTTTTTCGCGCTTTGGCGATTTTTTTCGGTCTTGGCGTTTTTTTCAGTTAGGCGGTTTTTTTGTAATTAGGTGATTTATTTTAATGTTCGAATTTTTTTTATTAATTTTGGCAATTTTTTTTCGTTTTGGCGGTTTTTTGTGCAATTTTTGGCGATTTTGTTTTCGGTTTGGCGATTTTATAATTTTGGGATTTTTTAGTTTTACCGTTTTTAAAAATTTCAAGAGTTTGCTTCTTACGGTTTCCAAGATGTCAAAATTACATAGTCAAAATTTAATCTTAATTTTTTAAATTTTTTTGTTAATTGTTTTAGTCTGTATAAAAAACACTAAATTTACAAATTTCAAGTGTCTTTATACATACATACATACATACAATTGTATGTATATTACATGGGATTTTAAAATTTTTGGTTGTTCGTTTTCGAACACCCTTTAATTTTTAACATTTTTATATCTTTGTTGTTGTAGCGACCAAAGTTCTACATACTCTGTCCAAATTTCAGATCCGTAGCTCTTACGATTCCTTCTGCCTTCTTCCTAAAACTTGAAATATGTTTAAATAAAAAAAAAATTGTTTTTGGTTATATTTTTAAACATATATTTTCTTTTTCAATTTCCAACCCTGGAACTATAATTTTGATTTTTCTAATTTTTAATACGAATTTATTTTTTTCTAAAATGTGCAATATATGTATTTAATTACCAAAGAAATAATTAGTTTTATTTAATTAGTTTTATATACCAGAAAGAGTTTAAGTTTTCCAGGTCTGGAGCTATGTTTTGTTAATTTTATAAATTGTATGCCAAACTATTTCTTTCTAAACAATAAAGTATAAATAATTTGTAAAGAAAAAGAAAAAAAAATTAGACCTACTTACTTTTGTATAAAAAAAACATTAATTTTCCAACGCTGGAATTATCCTTTTAAATTTTTCTGATTCCTTATACCTATCTAGTAGTTCTTTAAAAATATATGTAAAGTATGATGTTAAGTGAACAACGAACCAATTTTAAGAAAATTGCAAGCATAAATATTTAAAAAAAGTAGGACCAATAGCTGGTGAGGAGGCAATATCTATTGCCCCAAAAAAATCAAAACATACATATATACATATATGTATGTATATGTACATCTGCGTCTAAAAGAACACACAGGCTTCACAAACATATTTTAAAAATTAGGACAAAAAAGGAGTCAAGGGACGATTTTTGCCTCTCCTAAGCTATGCAACCGATTTTGATGACATTTAAAACATGGCTAGATATACGTTCCACTGAAGATTTCCAGCTTTCACTATATTTTTAATTTTTAAAAGCCTATTCTAAGCACTTTGATAGAACAATTGATTTTTAAAAAATTGGGCAATGGTATCTAAATACATACATACATCGGCTGAGTGGCCGAGCCGAGCCCGACTCGCACATTTTTCGAATTTATTAAAGACAAAAAATTTTATTTTCCATTTGAACTTTTACTCTTATATGTGATAAATCAAAAATTACTACCAAGCAGGCAATGCGGTGGGCATAGCTACTAGAAGTGAGCACAAGCCGTGAAAAAGTGCACTGTAATGTATTTTTTCAAGAGCGAATATTGTTTGTAGTGGTGATCGTAATTGAGTGTAAAACAAAATAGAGAACAATGAAACGAAAAACACACAAACTCATTGTACAACAGTTGTATCGACAGTTCTGTCAAGTGTGCAATATTTTTATTGTACACTTCATAGTGCAAAATACTTCATTTCACAAACTCAAAATTTCATAATATATCAAGTGATAATAAAAGTTTTTACAATTATATCCATTGTGAAATATATTATTTGTATTTTATATTTTAGTCTTAAATTAATAAATTATAAAACTTAGAAAAGTACCGCATACGAAGTAGCACGCTGAAATAATCTACGTTGTTTTTTTTTATAAACATACACATAATTGTACGCTTGTATGCTCATTTTACAATTGTCATTCCGTGTGCACAGTGAAATATGCTTTGACACAACTATAACTGATGCCCTTTCTTGACAGATAAACAAATGCTGTTGCATACTTTTACTAAAAGAGAATACCAGTTATAGTGTTCTCATAAAATCAAGAGCACTAAAAAGAGAGATCAATTCAATACTGTACACCATGAATATTAAGGCTCAGTTAGTCGACTGCAATGTAAAGTAACTGCAACAGTAGGAAACAGCTGAGCGATTTTGTTATGTGAAAAGTAAATGATGAAACAGAGTAAAGTCTGCAACTTCAGGCAAATCGCTGACAAATTAATTAAGCCCATAATAAAATCGACGGCAGTAACTTCAAATACTCTCTGATTTTTATTTTATTTTCTTTTGTGCTTATTTTTCTTAGTAGTTTTGTTTACAAAATGTATGAAATTGATCAAAAGTATGGTAACATTTTTGTGAGAATGAGTATTGATATGCGAGAGCATAAGAAAAAACGCTCTCAAAATAAAATAGATTCTATCTCACGACTGGTTTCTGTGGCTGCTTTTTTGTGTCAATTTGTATGGAAAATGTGTTTAAGCCGGTATTCTGTTTAATCATTAATGGAAATAGTTATGGAGATGCAATGTAACGTAAAATATTTTTCATATAAAAATATCGATCAGATGTTTCTTACGTTGCAATTACATTACATTACTGTCGGCTAACTGAGCCTTTAAGCAAGCCAACATCTTGTGCTCACCTCTAATAGCTGGTTTATAATAAAAGGAAATATTATAATTTTCAAAGATGGTTCAATAGAACGTGGAACGTATTTAACAGACATGTGGGATGCATTTGATCTATTTATGTTATTCATTCCCAACAAGTAGTTTTTATATATTACAGAGATAGCTACAATATATTACGTTTAATAGATTACTGTTAAAAAATTACTGCCCATTACTAAAATGCCTAAGGTTTTTGCTGGGAATCGTGACACTTATTTCCCCATTTCATGTTCGTGTAGGGTATAAAAAAGTGACAGTCTTTTTTTGAAGTTGTACGTGTACAAATATGGTGGCATACTCGTATATTAAGAAGAATGACATCATTTAACCCTAAACACTCAAGTGCATAATTTATTCCATTCAGTTTCAATTCAATTTCATTCTATCACACACTTAACCAAACACTTAATTTGCGTACATTAAAAACGAACTTTTTATTATATAAAGATGACAATACTCGCAGTAGTAGAAGTGCAATATAATTTTAAAGTACTGTTTCCTAGTAAAATAACAATGGGAGGACGGACGGATGGACGGACAAGCACATTCGTACTTGGTTTAATAAAGAAAACAATGTGTGCGTATATAATAATTTATTTTAATAAAAGAAAACTTTAAAATGTTTAAAGAACTTACGGAGAAACGCAATTGGATGAGTTTATATAACAATAATAATAAATTCCGGATTATAAGTTTAATTTAATGCAATTCGTTTAAATTTATTATCATGAAATTTATGCTTGAAAAATATAAAAATCCAAAAATTTGAACGTGATTAAAATTCATAATTGCAAATATGTACATACTTACATATATACAATGTAGATATGAATTATTTTGTAGTTTATATTTGTGGTGAAATTTTGGCTTCATCCACCAAAAACGTCTGCCAATAAATTTTGTTTTCAAGGTTTATTTTGCACTTCTTTAGATAGATGTGTTTTTAGTTAATGTTTTAATGGGTGCTCACAGACTCACACGCACCCAGTTACATAAATACATACATACACACATATGTACATATGATGATGTTGCACTGTTACATTGAATTTTGTAATACATGAAATTTAAAAAGTTATGCAAACACATGAAATTGCAAGTGGAAGGAAAGCAGTTTTCTTTTCACCCTAAAGTTTTTTTCTTCACAAATGTAATTGAAAAAAAAAACCTGAAATAAATCTCTTTAATTGTTTTGTTTATTTAATTAAATAAATATTTAATAGTATCCGGTGTTATATCTATGTGTATTTACAACTAGTTACGAATGTATGTTAGTTGGTGGGTATTTATGAAGAAAATACACCTAAGCCTATTTTTGCATGATAAAATTTCATCTACGTATAATAAATGAGCCAACTTAATGATTAATGTTTTATTTTATATACATATATATTTATAATTCTACACATATGCACATATGTTGGTGTGTTTGCATGTATATGTATATCTTTCATTTCCTCTCCAATTCTGTTCACCCCAAACTGTTTTTGCTTCAACAAATCCAATCCATTTGAAACAAATAGCATTTCTTGCAACTTTTGCCGCAATAATGATTAAATGAAGTTGTCAGAACGATACATACATATTTGCTAAACAACTAAAACGAAACTAAATCTATAAATAGTTAGTTCTCGCTAAAAGTATTAAATGACTTAAACTTCCCATACATTTTCTTAGATCAAAGATGATTGAAAAACCATAAATCTTTCCTTATATTTATTTCTGTTTTCAAGAAATTGTATCTGCCAACCAACCAACCAACCAACCAACAACCCCTTTCTTAATTATAGTGCTTTCAAGTCATTCATATTCAGACAGAATTTTGCGAAAATAAACAGAAAAAAATACATTAAAAAATTATTTTTTGCACATGTGCTCCCTTTGCTGATTTTCGATATTATGTTGGGTAAATTTTCGTGCGTGATTTTAACCACCAAAAAATAAAAGAAAAATAAAAGAAACGTCAAGCATAATGTGCATGGATGTTCGGTCGGATGGATCATTGTTTCATGCTGCCTGCAGCCTAAAAACAAACCAACATTAATTTATCTGATTTTCTGTAGATTTCTTTTATTTTTTTGCAAATTCATAAATTTGCTAAATTGAAATACATAAATGAATAGAGAAATGTGAAACGCATATACAGACGTATGCATAAATACATAAATACGAGGGTGGGTCATTAACTCACTTTTTGACCCTGTAAAAAATCATCGATGTTTTTTTCGATGCGATGCATTGCAAACATACATACAACGATGTTGCATCGATATTTCAAAAATACATCGATGTTTTTTATACATCGATTGTTGTTTTTTTTAAATTATATATGTCAAAATATCTTAAGTTTATTTTACATTATAAATAAACGTTTAGGAATTTTACCATTCATTCTGTTTCTGTGTTGTTCGGCGGAGGCGGCTGGTAAAAACTACTGTTCCTGTCAACAGGAAACTGTCAGTTGACTCCTGCCTAAATTTGAACAATTTGCTTCATTATTTTGCCGTTGATAGCAGACTGCCGCGTGTTTTGGAGAGAAAATGGAAAATCGTGGATTTCGTGTGCTTATTTTTTTACTTGATATATACTATGGGGACAATAATCCATCAATTTCAATGGTAAAAGAAGTGGCCGTATAAGCCGAACGTACCTCTACATCTGAAACAATGGAAAAAATTCATGATATGGTTTAGCCGATCGGAGATTGATAGTGAGAGCGATTGTGGAAGCCATAGGCATTTCACATGGTTCAGGTATTTCAATTTTAAATTATCACTGGGGTACGAGAAAGGGTGGGTGCCGTATTTGCTTACAATCAACCATAAGCGCATGTGCGGTTTCTATGGCGAAAATCCATGAATTGGGCTACGAAGTGGTGCCTCCTCTGCCCTATTCATCAGATTTAACCCCGAGCAACTATTTCCTAATAACCCTACTAAAAAAGAAATAGTCCTCATCTCCAGGAAGTATAAGATACCTGTTTTCTAACGTATAACTTTTAATAATAATAATTGTCCAACACTGCAAAATATCCTGGTGTTATTCCTGATTTAAAGCTGAGTTTCAAAACTAATATTCTCGAAAGAGTGAAGAAAGTAATAATTTCACTCTATCTATGCAAAAAATCCATTGGGAAAAACTGAGGGCTTACCCCAAAAATCATTCATTGGATCTTTATATAGTACGTCCAATTTTTATGTATGGGATCATCTCCATCCCTGGAGAAGAAGACGTATCTACATATGTATGTATCTTATCTTTGCATCTTGTAAAGACTTGCATCCTTGTATATAACCAGTGCTCTTCGCACTACTCCTACGGATGCCCTGGGGATGCTCCTTCACCTACTACCATTGCACATAGTAGGGAAGGAGATAGCAACTACCTCAGCAATCAGTCTTCGTTGTACCTTTCTTTGGAACGTACCATTTCCGTTCCACTGTAGAATAATCGATGATGAAGCTTGGGGATAGCATCCATAGAATTGTGGATGAATGGAGTTTCAGGCAGGAGAATTTTTGTACTGACGGCTCTAAAACACAAGAAGGCGTGGGGTTATTAAGTCTTTTCAGAGGTCTTCGTATTGCAAAGAGACTTCCGGATCGCTGCAGCGTCTTCCAAACAAAGATCCTTGCTATAAAAGAAGTTGACGATTGGTTGAAAGTGAATGTCACTTCAACAACTTTAATTAACATATATATACACTGGTAGCTTCTAAGAACAAAAACATACCTCGACTGTCGATCATATCTAAATGTTATGGCGGAGTGAATTGATGTTAGGATCATCTAGATCCGAAGGCATAGAGGCTTTCGAGGCAACTCTAGGTCTGATGAGCTTGCTAGAACTGGGAAAACCTTACAAGTTCCACCGGGTTTACCCCTAATCTCTTGCAAACTCAGACTTAGGCGCAAGAAAGAAGATTTGCGTGATTACAAGGCAGTTATGGACTAATCTAAATAGGACAATACGGCTTCTTTAATTTTAAAGAATAGGAAACAAATATCTATTCAAGTGTCCATGCACTGTCACAAAAGTTAAATGTCGAACACACAGATTTTTGCCATCCTGGCAAATCGATGAAGAGGAAAGTGTAGCACATTTTCTGTGTCACAGTCCTGGATTTGCAAGAAAAAGAATGGCCACAATGGGCGCTCTTGAGTTCAGGGAACTTTCTGACGTTGCTACTGTTGAACTCCAAAGGTATTAGTAGCTTTACATTGAGCTCTAATTGGTTCGACGGTGGGGACTCCGCATAAGCAGAGTCCCCGTGGTATCACAATGGACCAAAAGGGTCTAAAGCGAGTTCGGGTTTGTGACTGCCACCCCTAGACAACCTAACCTAACATAACTATTACTTGATCCCAAAACTTGATAAAGTGTCTCGGAAAAAAGAAATTTGACTCCAACGACGAATCATCTCACAAACAAATGCATATTTTGATGAACTCTATAAGTCATATTTTTTCGGAAGGTATACAAAAATTGGAGACTCAAAGGAGACTATGCTAAATCATTAAATAACTTTGTATATAAAAACCCGTGTTTCCCCAAAAAGTCACTGAGTTAATGGCCCACCCTCGTATGTACATAAGTATGTATGTATGTATGCTGCAATACATTTAACCTAGTCGAATATTATCTGTCATGTCGTTCTGTCGTCTGTTTATAAAACACATTGCAGCCATATGCAATGTGTTTTTATTATTTACTAGAATTATCTTGTTCAATTTTCTTTGTCTGAGTGAGTGAGTGCGTGGCGTGAAATAAATGCACGTTTGTGTTCAATGACCTTAATCTGAAAATAATTTTATTTGCCTGTCCTCCTCTCTCCACTGCTCTGAAAAATGCTACTCCATTGCATTTAGGGTTGTTTTTTACACCTTGATAATAAATATAAAAAAAAATACCTTTTAGTACGTGCATTAATGCGCCTGCGTGCAGCACAACCTTTTTTTTCTATCGTGGCAAAATTCTTTGTTCCTTGCATGTGTACGTTCCTCATTTTGTATGACTCATGCCCGTAGTCATATATTCCATTTTATCTTATAAAGAAAATTTATCATTTTGTTGTCGTGCCTGCCGTCCGTCTTCTACAGCATCATTTATAAAGAATCATCAAAAATTTATTTATCCAATGTTTTTTTTTCGGTCTCCTGCTACTACGTATTCTTTATTCTTATTTTTATTTAACAATTAAGGAAATTTGAACATGGTCAAACTGAAAGTTCCAGCAAATATTTTGTTAGGTTTATCGAAACAGGTAAGGCACGCACCATTATGTAGCAAACCTTTTTTAGTACGAGTACATACACTCTTCAGCAATTGAATGGGACACCCTCTTAATTATTTCATATATTTATGATGTGTATACGTACACTGACCAACGGCAATCTGGGGGCAAATCTCGGCATCCGACACGATTCGTTATTTAGAAATATTTCAATAGAGTTTATATGGAAATATCTTTAAATTACTAGGCGTATCGGATTCCCTGATTTGCCCCCTGAATTCAATAAGGTGAACTTTTTTTAATATGAAATGCAACACACTGCAGAAAGGACATGTATATTTATTAGAGAAAAATTTCCTGCTGTCAAAAAATCATTTTACTTGATTTTGACACCAGGGAAGCTAGCAGCTGATCATCATCTGTTGAATTGAGGTCAGCTTATTGTATTCGCCTTCATTTACTCTCTCTAAGAAAAAACATGTATGTGAGGAATGTACCGTTCTATTCTGCCTTATCGTGGTTGGCGTATTTCAAATACGACTACGACTGTTTGGTTTGGTTTCTTTAATATATTACCAAACAGTCGTAGTCGTATTTGAAATAAGCCAACCACAATAAGGCAGATAGTTTTTATATTTTCTCTTAACAATGAAAATATTTAAATTTTTGGCATCTCTTGAATAGGAAACTCGCAATTTAATCTAGTTAAAAATTAATGCAGAAAAGTGATAAACTAAAGTTTTTGGAGCTTTTTCTTGTTTTGACGATTTTTTTTTTTCAGTTTTGACGAATTTGCGTTCTTGCGAATTTTTTATTTCGGAATTTTTTTCGGTTTTTGGCTTTTTGAGTTATGGCGTTATTTAAGTAAATGCGTGATATTATTTTTAAATACAGTTTTTTAGTTTTTTTCTTATGAGGAGGGTCTTATTTAAGTGGCGGAAAAATAATGAGGATATTTTTTACTTATTCGAACTGAATTATTATATTTTCAAATATTTAGGTAACATTTTATGATAATAAAAGTATTATAAATTTTTTACCAGTAAATAAGATATAATAATAGTTAAAAACATTTTCAAGATGACTAGGATGCCATATTTATGTGATGTGTAGTGTACCACCACTGCGCAGTAACGAAAATCTTTCCCCTACAACTTTTGCTTACAGTTTGTAAATATTTCCAATACAAAATCCTGCTGTTTTCCTATAAAAAATACATATTCCTCCTTGCTCCTTTGTTATTAAAAGTTCAAGAAAGAAGAAAAGTAAAATTCATGGTTAAGAACTGAAATTTGCATGACCTTGTCAATAAATAATAAGTTCATATTAAGAATTGATGATATTCACAACTTCCCAATATCCAAACCGCTGCTGGCCACCGGCAGAAATCTATTCGTGTTAGTGTATTCATATGTCTAAGAAGCCGATTGAAGTTCGGCACTCTGGTTACAGTTTGGCCGGCTATGATCCAAATACTGGAAACCTTGCCGTTCGTTGCTACTTATTTACAATTATTATTTCTTTCAGATTAACATTGAAATTAATATACATATTGTCCATACATATGCACCTGATATGTCCTCATAAAATTTATTCTAGATCTTCGATATTTTTACCAATTTGGAGGATTATTTTAAAATCTCTAGTATACTTCAGAGACTTCTATTCATCAATTATAAATCCCGTGGTTAAACGCACCGCCTATGCGGATTAATTCTTTCCTAACAGATCAAGTTCTTACAAAAAATAATTTTTAATAAATTCCATTGTTGGTACAGCCCTTTAATACACACAGTCGTATTGGAAAGATTTTCTTTAGTAATGATCTCTCAACCTGAAACAAATGACACGCACTGTATGTTCTTTTAACCCTTAAAAATACAAAACCAAAAACAATTTCATTACAGTTTTATTTCTGCCTCTTTATTTGAAAACAACTCATACTGCGGCTGCGAAATATTTCTCTTTTTAATACAGTGCTGGAAAACTTATTATATTAGAGAAATACTACACTGCTGAATTTCCTTTTAAAATAATTTCTAAACGTTTTAAATTGATATGAATCATTTTGGAAATTTTTAAATTTGAACTTGCATATAAATTTAAGGGTTTACGGTCTTATACATGCAGTGTTGCCAGAAGTAGGAGAAAATCCTTAAATGTAGGTATTTTTGATATTAAAACAGAAGCTTAGGGAAAGTCGCTGAAATTTTTTATGTTCTGAGTTTTATACCTCAGCTACAATGAAACTTGTTTCAGTATAATAAAGTGGATGTAACGAAGATAAATATTTTAAGAAACAAAACAGTACCATGACTATTTAAGTTTGTCATGTCAATAGTTCTTCGCTGTTATTTTGTGTTTATATTTTAAACAAGAAGTAAAAAACTAAAAAATTAATTGAAAAAATATTTACAATCATATTTATTGCGTATGCCGATTCTAATATTCGTCCATGATAATTTTCTGCTAGATTAAAGAGAACGTATAAAATTTTCTTTAAGCTATGACAAAAGTATCGTAAGCAAATACTCGACTCCACATACATACGCAATACGAGTGAGTTGCTTAGATAATTTTTAATTTTACCAAAAAAAAAAAATTGTTTAAAATGCAAAGTCATTATACATGATAAACCTTTACCACTCAGTATAATAGTCGTAGTTTTGGCTAACAAGTTTATTATTTTTCAACTACAATTGCTTAAATTTAAATAGCAATAAAAATAAAATAATAATTCCAGTTTGATTAATCACCAGCCAAACTTTAGTTTATTGAAATTCCAACAACAATTAACATTCACCCTTATTCTAGTTGTCGTCATCGATGTCACTTTAACAATATACCAAAAAATTGGGGCTTGTTTACTCGCTCTTGAGAACAATTTTGTGCCACAGACAATCTAAGGTCTTGATAATAGCATAAACCTGCCAACAGGAGTCAGTTGTTTTCGAATACGGGTAGAAAGCACCAATTTTTTGGTATTGTGTTAAAGTGACTTCGATGTCGATAACTGGAATAAGGATAATCAACTGAAAATTTGACAATTGAAGTTGGTTGGACTTACCTACGAAATTTTTTCTGTATATCCATAAAATTTCATATCGAAAGTAAAGTAAATTAAATCGACAATTTATAAAGCGAAGTTGCTGCATTGAAGTTCGGTAACATTTTAAAATATTGAACTTCCATGCCTGTATTTATTTATACAAACATCAGCTGTTTCTTATTGTGCTTGTGTATTTTTTCTGTGTATTTGTGAATGTGCATCCGAGTGTATCTATGAAATTAAAAACAAAAAAATGTATTTATGCTCGCGTTCTTCATCACTTATACAGTCAGTCCCTAGTTAACGTCATTTTCATTCATTCTAGCAATCAGTTGCTTAGTTTACGTCATGATTGATATTTCGCTGTTTGTCTGCACCGGTTCGAGTTTAACTTAAATTTATGTAAACACGATAGACTGCGTTTTGTTTTTCTTTCTTTCAATTAAGGCAAACAAAATTTGTTAACAAATGCGAGCGAATGTAACTGTGTGACGGTTTCAAATGCAACAGAGCGTTAAAATTTGCAAGAAAAAAATTGTTTTTTTTTTTGGAAACAAAAAATAGGAAAATAAAAGTTTATCGCTTTATTTTAATTGCGTGTTAAACTAAATTTAATTATTTTTATAAAAAAATAAAATAAAAGTTAAATTATGTACATATGTTAAATGAAATAAAAAGGAATTCCTTGTACTCGTAATGTAATGAAAATGTAAATTTTCCGTAAATATGTTTTATGTGCAAAATTGTTACAAAAAGCAAGAAAAAAAAACAATTCGCCAAATTAGTTTCTACTTAAAAAAATTACAAAAATAAATGAAAATTATTTATAAAAAAAAACATATTATGACACAGATAATTTCACGATCACCATAAAAATATTCAATCACGTATTTTTTACTTGTAATTTTCTTTTAAACAAATTTTTGTTGAAAATGAAAATAATCCGATGTGACAATAATTTAAAAAAAATTGTTTTATTACAGTCGTGAATTTTTTTCCAATCTGCAGTTGTTTTAAAAATAATTTCCAATTTATTTACTAGATATTTTTGAACCTTAACATACTAAATATTTTTTAATCAATTGATTAGATACCAGCAATAAAGTGTTATGTTCTTTTAAATATATATGTAAGTGCTTATACCAACATATGTACATATACCAAGGCTGGATAAATAAAAAAGAAATTCGTAAGTGTTCGTATATTGCTTGTTAAATATTATTAAAATCTCTACATATGTACTTGTGCCCTTAATTATGAAAGTGTTCTAAGAGCCAATATCACCAACTTATTTAAATATTAACTCATATATAAAACTAATTTTTCCATACAAAAGTTAATGAAAATCCTCATTTAAATATCAATTGATATTTAAATAGAGTTAATGAAATTGGCCCTAAGGCATGTGCATTTTTGCTTCAAAATATCAAATATATGTATATTTAATAAACTTTAATAAATATATAAAAAATATTCAATAAATTTATATAAATCGAGACTAGTACAACTCTTAATTCAACTGCTGCACAATATATAAATATTTGTTCATTTGTTCAAATATAATCTAATAAATATCTCGACAACAGAAATATGTATATGACTTAGACCACTTTCATAAATAAGGGCACGTCTGTACATACGTGGTTTGTACGCCAACAAGAGTGTGAAGTCCTTTTTCATAACAATTTTTTAATATTTCATATTGCATATAATATTTGTATTCGTATTCGCGAATATCGTTTCAAATATTCGTATTCGTATTCGCGAATATCGTTTGAAATATTCGCATTCGTATTCGTATTCGCGAATATCAAAAATTGACATTCGTTACATCACTAGTACATAGTATATGCATCTGAATTGAATATTATTTGAGAATGTCCTTTGTATAAAAATATGTTAGAGTGCGAATAATCGGAATATGGGCATTTCCACAGTTACGTTACGTAATTGTCACCTTACGTCACCAAGTATTTAAGCTTGTAATTTAGAGCCATGCTGTTCGAATCGTTCCTATCTTTTACTAAATGTAGAGCTAACTACGTTCTAAACCAACGTATTAATGCGGAGATAAGATATTTATTTGTTTCAAACTTCTTATGAATTTTAGCATGGAATTGTTAGTGTATATTTTTGCATATTTTAGTCTTACATGCATATTTTCGAATTTTTAGAATATTATATACGCTTTTAGGGAATATTTTGATGTTTTATAATTTTTTTTATTTTAACACTTTGAAAAAAAAAATTATATAATATTTTTTCTAGAAGATTTTTAAAATTTCTTTTTCGAAATAAAAATTTAAGTTTTAAAGAAACAATTTTTCCGGTGCTATCTCGGTTAATATACTTACAAGTTAAGGGGATTGGTCAAACTTTGTATTTTTATTTTTCGCCTAATGTATGCACTAGATTTTTCTGATATATTACGCAGTTTTACGGACGTTATATTCAATACAAATTCAGTGTTGCGACGGACTCTGTGCCGAGTAGATGAGACCGAAACGATTTTTATTTAAAATTCTAAGTCAATATTTTGGTATTTATTATTTATTATTTCTTACTTATCCAAAATACAGTTCCAACGCCTGAATTCTGATATCATGATCTTTTGAAGTTGAAATTAAATTCGTATGAGAGCATCAAATAAAAATTAATTTGCATTATTTGTTTTAGTCAAAATTTGTATGGTAATTTATAAGTTAAGTTATACTTTGTTAAATTTGTTTCCTTTTTTTGTCTTATTTTATATACAAATGTTGTTGCATTTTTGAATTAAGAATATATTTTTATTCACAAATAAACTAATTTATTTTATTTTTTAAAAGCATATTTTTTAACTTTTGAGTGCATATTTTCAAGTTATTAGTGCATATTGACTGCGCATAAAACACCTTTTTAGAGCATATTTCTGGTTTCCCTGGAAATGCCCATTTTACATATGTATAGCTCTCGACTTTTTTTACCACGCATTTAATAACTCAGACAATTTCTAACGAGGTTCTTAACAAATTTAAATAGGCCCGACCAGTGTAAGACATAAGCTTAGCAAGCAAAAAAATATTTTCAAGCAGTTTCATCTGGAGTGTTGAGTATTAGAGTCCTTGTGTCTTTCTTTTTTAAGCGGATTTGTCCAGTAGAGTTCAAGATATTACGAGCAAGCGGATTAAAGTGTGACTGGAGTTTTGTTAAATATTTGCCCACGTATTTTGCATTTTATTCAGTCACTTGTGGCATATTTAAATCACGATGTAAGCTTGAGTTTTTTTATTCATTATGTAGCCGATGTTATTAACCGTAAAATTTTATTTTGTCTGCGTTAGACTTTCTCTATATTTGAAGCTGAACCAGTGACCCATAGTTGAATTCCGTAACGACTTGTATATCAAAAACCTTGCAATCTAGACTGTGGGTTGAATTTCTACCAACAAAAGCCCATGTTTTACTCGTAATCTGTTATATTTTCTAAAACAAATCACAAATAGTACGATTCTGCTTAAGAAAGAGACGTTTAAAAATAAATTCAGCATTGTGCGTCTGGTTCGTACGGACACTAAATATATAGTACTAGCCTATACATATAATCGAATATCTTAACTGATGTAGACACAGACGGACAGCGTAGCGAAAACAATAGGAGTCCCTTTCACATTTGGTATACAGAAGCCTGAAAAATAATAAATATACACTCAGAAAAAAGCTGCAACTTAAAAATAAGAACGCGTCATATTAATTTAATAATTTTCAATATAATAGAAGATATATGTTGAGGTAATTAAAAATAACTAAAATTAATAAATTAATACTGTAAATTAATATTTTTCCATTTAAAAATAAAAAATTTCAACACTACTAGACTTTCGTTAATGTTTCTTATTAATTCCCCAGTAAAAAAAGAGACTCCAAAAAAGTCATGAAAATGTAGAGTTTACGATGCGGAAGTAGTGCAAATTTCGATCCGATCTAATGATTTTTACATAGGGTTGTAATTGCAAGAAGTTCTCTTTTTCGATGCCTGGTCACTGAATTGGAAGCGATATTAAGAAAAATTCCCTATTTTGTGTTCTATGATAATATTTTCATCTAGGAAAAAGGGTAAATAGTTGCCTTTTTTAAAGATTCGTTTCTTTTCATGTAAATTTAAGCAAATAACTTTTAAATTTTAGACTAAAAATAATTCATAAATTTCTTTAAAAAAATAAAATTTTTTAAATTCTGGTGAGTATTTTGTAACACTATGGAGGAGTTACAAGGTTTTGTGTGACTAAAATAAGCTTCTACATGGTTTTTTGCTCACTCTCGGCAAATTAAAAATATCGATTTTTTGGAAGCAATGAAAATGTACTTCCGTTAGAATGACTTCCATTTTTTTCACTGGGAAATTTGAAATCGGTTGATAGGTATTCAGTGAAATTACGAAACCTTTCACAAAAACAGTATAATATCCCAGGTATTTTTATTTTGTCACACAGTGTAATACAACCGAATTGAGAATTTCTTTTTCGAAGTCGGATAGTAAAAGATCTTTTATTACAATTTCAGTTCAGCCTTTAAATGGAATTTTTCAAACGCTTGTTTTTTAACACAAAACCTGTTAATTTATGTATATTTTCATATGGATCAATAATTTAAAATTTTTTTGTTACATAATTTTTGTACTTATTTTCAAATTTTTAAAAGTTATTTTATTCCAATTCCGTTAAAAAAATCTATCAACGAAATAAGTGCCTTAAAATGATTAATGAAACATTTTGGAAAAAACATGTTTATTTAATTGTTATAAAAAAACAAATGACTTTGTAATGTATTATAGTTTAAGTAGATTAAAAACAACATGATAAACTGTCCAAAGCAGCATTAATCTTTGCCTAACACAAATATTTATGTTATAAATCAATTGGGCAGCCGAAACAGTTTAATTCTCAAGAGATTCACATATTTTCAAAAACTTCCAAAAATAAAATATTAAATAGAAGATTGAATATAAAATAATTCTCAAAAGAAAACTAAAACAAATGAAAATGTATGCAAAAAAAAAAAACAAATCGTCAAGTCATCATATTACCCTCACAGTGATAGAATTTCAAAGGTATTAAATTTTGATCATGCAGCTGCTATAACAAAAAAAAACATTTGCTAGTTAAGGGGATGCTGCACAAAACAAACACATTTTGGTAGAAATATCTTTTAAAGTACATATGTAACACTCTACATAAAAGTGATAGTGTCATTATGTCTCTATCTTTCACATTTTATTATGCCAAAGCTTTCTTAAAAAAATTTGAGGATTAATTTGTGTAATTTCTAATAGAAAAATTTACATATATATTCATACGTATGTATATATCGTTACCTTAATACAGAAAGGCCCTAACTCATAATTTTTTTGGAATCAAGTTTTTTCTATATTTCGACAGAAGAAATATACAAAAAAAAAAAATTATAAGTTAGGGCCTTTCTATATTAAGGTAACGCTATATGTAGCTTTGTTTTTAAAATCTCTAATTTAATTAATTATAACCTCTTTTAGCCTTTTATGTCAGACGATGTCATAAAAACACTTTCAACACAATAATAAAATCATACTTTTTATGTTTGCTCTACATACATACATATGTATGTATGTACACATAAAAATTGTTTATGTTAAATTAAATTGGAAATGTAATTAAGTCCAAATGTTAGAGGCAATTGTTATTGTTATTAAAAATAAACATGAGATATTTCTTGGCTTGTGTTAATAAAACTGTCTGCATCTCTGTTGTGTTTCTTTCTATTTTAACGCTCACTTTGATAATACATAAAATTATTTTTTATTTGCAATATTATTTCCAATTTCTCCCTTTTCTTGGCGCTATTGAGTGATAGGGATCTTTTAGTTTGTAAGTTTTAAAGTAATTTTGATTATTTTTTCATATAATATTGGAGGTAACTAACTAAATATAAATAAAAATACAATAAATATTGTACTCCATTTAAAAAGTGCCAAACTTACACTTTTTGTTGGACTTTGCATATTAGAACAGACTTACATACAGTGAAGTCACGATAACATGAACTAATTAAAACTATGCCAGTTCAATTTGGCAAGATTTTTCATATTTTCGAATGTCATCTAATTTCCTCTTTAAAAATATTTTTCCCACAAATGTTATGTAAAATTTTTTATTTATTGCTTAATGCATTTTTTGTTCCACATATTGCAGATTTTTTTTAGCACAAATTTATTCGCTAAATTAGTAACACTCGCACTTTTTGCTAAATGCTTAAACATTTCTGTATTTAAAAAATTTTGATTGACAGCTGAAGACAACTTAAAAGTAATTTGTAGCTAAATTCATTGTGGTATACTAAGTCATAACATGCTTATGTCATGAAATATTTGACGGTTTTTGCATATTTTGTATAAGCTATATTAAATAATACTTCATTTTGAAGCATTTTTTTTTATTGAAGTCCAGTAAAAATTTATTTTTCTATTAAAATTTTTTGAGAATATGTACTAGTACTGCTAGCTTACTCTGCAATTCGAATTTACGAAACGAACCCCTTTCGAATTTCTACAATATTAACATGTAAATTCAAAAGCATTTGCTTTCGTTTTGAATGACAGTGCAGAACAAACAACTGGTTCTCTGAAGGTTAGTGGTCATTATGGCAAACTATGTTATAACATGTATATGTGATGACATGACATTGATATATAAATACTTCATTTTAAAGTTTTTATAAACATGTTATAATTGTGTCAAGATATAAATATATCATGTCATAATTATTTCATATCATGTTTATTTCATAGCATAACTTAATTGAAACAAATTTATTCTTTTGGAAGGACAAATATAATAATTGTGAGCAACTTGAGAAGTCTACAGGTATCCAACTATAGGAAAATGATGGCTCCTGAAAGAGTCGATTTCGTGGCGTTTCAGAAATAATTTTCATAAAATTATTTAAAAAGATATCACATTTTAAGCAAACTTCTGACAAAATTAGTGGTCATTGTGGAAAACTAGACAATATATATATTCTATCGCTGTTTAAAAGCAGATTTAGAAATAATTTTAGAACTTTCGTAAAATTAATTTAAAAGGCGAAGACTTTATTATAATATATTTATGTTATGACATATTTGAAGGTTTTTGCATCTCGTAGACAAACTAAGATAAATATATTACGAGATAGGATTTACTTAAAGCTATTATTAAAATCGATTCAGAAACTTATTTAAATAATAATTAATTATTATATTTTGTTTATCTGAATATTAGTGGTCACTAACAGAGAATGACAATGGGTAATAAAAAAAATAAACAGATGTAAATAGTCACAACTTTAGTTCCAATTTGTACGTTGGCACATTTGCTTTCAAGTAACTAAGACTATAGCCGATTCCAACATACAAAAGCATCTCTACTTCGTTTATGCGAAGAAATAAAAATCGCTACAACTAAAAGTAAAAGGGCACATGCATTTCAAGCGTATTGACTGTCTTTTAATCTTATAGTTTAAGTATGCTTTTACTCAGAGTATGGGTATTTAGTCGTACAAAAAAAATATACGCATGATACTCAGGATATTTGTTCATAATTCGCCAACCTATACAGACATATATTTATAATATAAAATGGAATGTAAAATGTGTGGGTCCATGTTTGGTTGCTTGAAAACATGTTTTACGTGTAAATATAATAGCCTTTTATAAACGCATGTTTAGTCGATTAACAGTCAGAGTATTTTTATACTCATGCGTATGGCTATAGTTCATACAGTCTATACGCTTTACTTATAGTTGTTTCGGTTACGTAATTTAAAGAATTTATATAAACATAGTTTTTGTATATTTATGGTCATACGTATTTGGTTTAAAATTAATGCTTGTGTTTGCATACTCAATGAGTACTTAAAACGATACGTTTTATATTCTTTTGTCACTAAGGTGAACTAAGGAATAGATCTATCTACTGCACTTTAAAGCTATTTTATACTAGTATTAAAAGCGTACTCATATTTATTTGGTCTTCTATGCCCGAATTATTTATTAATACCTCGTTTTATTGAATAAGTTCGGTATTGTTGCACAGTGCTACAAAAACATGCAAAATTGAAACATTATTTTTCTCAAAAAATATTATAATATGAAACCAACTTTGATAACTAAAGTTTGGTACGCATGTTCTTATGTACAAATAACTCAAATATTGTTTTTTTCTCGAGTTATGTCACTCTTAAAACAAATATACAAATAAAATGCTTAACGATTTTCGTTTTTAATTTTTAATTCTTATTTTATTTTTAGATGTCGTTGACAAAAAAAGATCCGTCATTTTGTGTGGCAGCAAATGATCCTCACCTGGTTAGTTTAGGTGGTGGACGTTTAAGTACAGCGGTAACAATACACAACATACCGATCGGTAAGTACACAAAATTCAAATTTTCTATTGTAATCAGAAACTTCTCATTTTGTGTTTGTGTGAAGAAAACAGGGGGAAAAGTATTGTACTCGTATTACAAATATTCTTATTTTCAGAATGAATGCAGAGAAAAGTGAAAACAAAATTATAATAAATAATTTTATGATAAAGTGGTTTTTTCTTTCTTATTTGTTTTTCAAAGTCATACGTTTGTTAAACAACAACAACAGCTCTTTATCTGAGAATTTGTTTATCAATATAAACAAAAAATATTTTATATAAAATAATCAATATTTTATCGCTGAGCCGGCCTACTTAAACATTTGTGAGTAATTAGTTTATAAAAAAGTAACTTTCATTGAATTATGTGGGAATAAATGAAAATAAATATTTTGGAAATAAGTCTTAAATTACAGCGTAGATTATAATGTGTAGTACACTCTAAATCGACGATATGTTTATATGAGAATTATTGTTTTGACGACAACAAGGCAACACGGCGGCAGAAGGTTGTTGTCAATGCTGATTCCTATATAAATATCGACGCCTCAGAATAGGTTTAGCCCATATGCTACAAAGGTGGAGTAGAGAAAAACTACTAAGAAGGTTAACATGAAGTTTTCTCAAAACATATCCCATGGATTTCTTTTGTATTTGCACCACTGCTACCGAAACATGTTTTGAAGAAAATTTTAAATTTTTGTGAACTTACATCAATGAAATTAGAAGTTAATATTACTTTATTGTAAAAGTAAAAATACTTTTTGTGCCACACACACATTTTTTCTTAATTTATTTTCAAAACTAAGGTTTTTGTGCTTCATTCGTATACTTAACTGCTTTGAGAATTTTGTTGTTTTGTTTATTTTTCTTGCTGTCCAGCGAAATAAGTCGATCGTTTAACGCAAGAAAAATTCTATTTAATGTAAATAATGAAATTGAATGATTTTTGTTATACTTAAACATGCATAATTAAAGTTTCTTTTATTTTATTTTAGCATTTAGTAACTTTATATTAAAACGTTTAATCGGCGGCTGCGTCTAGGTGATGAAATTTTTGCTTAACAGTCGCCGTTGAATTTTTCTTACGGCACCTTCTTTTTTAGGGTTCCGTTCACCAAAGGTGAAAAATGGAACCCTATTGTTTTCGCTACGCTGTCCGTCTGTCCGTCTGTCCGTCACACGGTATTTTCTCAGGAACCGTAAGAGCTACGGACCTGAAATTTGGACAGAGTACGTAGAACCTTGGCCACTACAACAACAAATACATGAGAATTAGAAATTAAAGGGTGCTCCAAAACGAGCGACGAAAAATGTTAAAATCTCATGTAATATACATACAATTGTATGTACATATGTATATTGACACTTGAAATTTTAAAATTAGTGTATTTTTATATAGACTACAACAATAAACATTAAAATATTAAAAAAAATTAAATTAAAGGGTGGTCCATAAGTTAATGCAATTTTGACTGTGTAATTTTGAGAAATTGCTATATCTTGGAAACCGTAAGAGTAAAACTCTTGAAATTTTCAAAAACGGTAAAACTAAAAAATCCGAAAATTATAAAATCGTCAAACCGAAAAAAATCGCCAAAACCTGAAAAAAATCGCCAAAAATTTAAAAAAAATCGCCAAATCGAAAAAAATCGAGAAAATTAAAAAAAAAATTCTAGCACTGAAATAAATCGCCAAATTCGAAAAAATCGTTTAAATGAAAAAAAATCGCCAATATGAAAAAAACGCCAAAAACCGAAAAAAGCGCCAAAACGCGAAAAATGCGCCAAAACCAAAATAATTGTTTATGTCAAAAAAAATCGCCAAAATGAAAAAAAAATCTCCAAAAATTAAAAAAAAAATCGCCAAAACGAAAAAAATCGCCAAAAATTTAAAATAAACGCCAAAAACCGAAAAAAGTCCTCAAAACGAAAAAAAAGTGTCAAAACTAAAAAAAAATCGCCAAAACCAAAAAAAAAATAACCTATATGAAAAAAACGCCAAAATTAAAAAAAATCGCCAAAATAAAAAAATCGCCAAAATAAAAAAAAACGCCAAAATAATAAAAATTCCCAAAATTAAAAAAACTTCAAAAACCAAAAAAAAAATCGCCAAAACGTGAAAAAAAAGTGCCGAAATCAGAAAGCGCCAATAAATTCAAAAAACCCCCAAACTAAAAAAAAACTTAAAACTGAAAAAACCCAAAAACGAAAAAAATCCCAAAACTATAGTTTATATTGTTCGCATTGAAATACATATCTCGTGCCCGTACGGAACCCTTCGTGCGCGGGTCAAAGTCGCACTTCACTGAATTTATTTTATTATTCATTTTTTATAGAACTGAAGAAAAATAAGAGTTAACTTTAGTTTATACATTTTTGTATGAAGAATTTGACGCAATCGGCGAACAGTGGCGTATATAGCAAAACAATATGTTGGTACTATGAACCCAATTGAACTTGCTTTTTTTTACTAAAAAGCTTTCTCTTGCAAAACAGAAGGGAGTTTAAATAAAATTATTTTTAATACACCATTAAAATAAAATTTTTATACATAAACTTGTAGTTTATAGCTCTTTTATGTGGAAAAACACAAATAATATATATATATATATAATAATATATGTAAACTTAATTTTACATATTTTTTCAAGTTGTTGAATTTGAATAATTTTGTTTACTCTCTCACTCAAAAAAAAAGGGAGAAACAAAATGTCAATAGACAAGCAAATCAACGAGTTTCGTAATGCGGTGATGCCACGTGTTACTCTTTTTTGTTCCCAAAGAATTTATGATTGGAGGAATGTTTTCTCATGAAAATTATTTTCCGTTAGAAATAAATTCCGAGGGAATATTCATGATTGGGCTGAATATATACATTCCATACCTAACTCATTTTTTTAAGAATGGTCGGTGGAGCAAAACTATTCTGGGTCGACGATAATATGTTGACGAAAATAAGCAAATACAGTGCTGCCAATATAATAAAAAACGTGGAATGAATGACAGCTTACAAATATTTCATATTATTTATTTATTTATTTATTTTATTTAAAGACATAAATTGAATCATTTTTATACTTTTACGTACATTTTAAAAGAATTATTTTATTTATGTATATAAAAGTGAAATATTTAAAGGTGGCGCCACTGAAATACTTGTATGTACTTATACGTTACTATCAGCTGCTTATGATGCTGCTGCCGTCTCTAAAATAAGTAAATAGCTGGCTATAAGGCGACAAATGCAGCTAGCGGCATTTGAAGTCGCGCGTTGTGGCTGGTTTGGCCTGCCTTGGGGAATGTGTTTAATGCATTAAACAGCAATAAAATGTATTTAGACGTGTTTAACCCACAACGAAGAAATTTTGTAAATTAATAATATTTTCTTTTAAATTTATGCTAAAATGATCATTGAGCAGTATAGTGCGTTTCTTCTACTCCAGTTCTGTTTTACTTGAGTTGCACTCTAATTAAATTTTTTGCAACTTCGTTTGTTTTTCTATTGCTTTGTACTTTAGTACTTAACAGAGAATGACAAAAGTATCGTTTTAACTACTCTTTGAGTATATTGGCCGTCAAACAACTATGAATGCGTAAAGCTAAAAAAAAACAATTATGTTTATACACATTTTTTAAATTACGCAGCACAAACAACTATAATTTAAATTTATAGACTATATGAGCTACAATCATATGCATGAGTACAAATATACTCTGGCTGGTAATCGCCTACACATGCGTATATACAGGGTTATATTATTTACGCACACACATAAAGCATGTTCTAAAGTAGCCACACATACACATATTTTTCATTCCATTTTCTATACACATGCATTTGTATGTATATATAAAGCGGATAATCATGAATAAATGTCCCCAGTATCATGCGTATATTTTTTTGTCCGATTAAATATTCATAGACTGAGTATAAACTGGGCCATATTATAAGTTTGGGAGAGAGAGAGGGAGAGAGAGTTTATGCGCTTGATCTGCATGTGCCTTTTTATTTTTAGTTGCAGTGTTTATTGTTTTTTGCATAAATGAAGTAGACATGCTTTAGTATGTTGGAATCGGATATAGCTATACTTGCGATTATACGTAGTTACTAGAATTAAGACTATTTACTTATGTATATTTTTTTTTGAGTACTCATTGTCATTCTCTGGTACTTAGTTGCATATCAAAACATTTTATCTGTGAACTGTTTGTTTTGTAATGTGAAAGATGGAGAAGCCTTTGCAGCTCGCTAGTTCATACAAAGACTTTAAAAATGTCGGTCTATCCTGCCAAAAGCAATTATTAGAACATTTGTGGATGTTTTTGTTTTGTTGTACAGTGTAATTGCATATGATAAACTAAGGTGATAGTTGCAAAAGCAATTGCTATTTTATTCAATTTCTACTTCTTTTTTAATCTTTTAAACAAATGAAAAATTTTATGCCACGTTGCTGCACTTAATTAATGTCATGTTTGAACTGGAGTGATCTGTCGTCTCATGTCATTATGATAAGATTAATACATAAATATAATATAAGACTATTTATTACAATTCTTCAGATCTGTTTCAATTATTTTCTCTCATTCTGTTATTATTTATTTTCGCAAAAGCATTAAAGATAAGATGAAATGTGGCTTGTTGCGCCTAAATACAAAAAAAAAATTATTTGAACTTGTTTCGAAAATTTTAAATACTATTTATTAAGAGACAAACCTTAAAACAGAGATACGAACGAGTACAACACCGGCAATACAACAAAACATACTTGTATGTAAATATTTTATTTATTTAGAATTTTTTTTGCTTTGGAATGCTTGTTATTTGATAAGAAATGAAGCATGAAGTATTATGTATTTGTACTGCTGTAGTGGGTTTGATTCAATTTTATACGAGTATTTTCATGCTGGCTAATAATGTCTGTGTGATACCTTGTTTCAAAGCTTTAACTTTGAGTTTGTTCATTTATTTTCTTATTTTTTCAATATAATTTGCAAAATAAATTAAAAATTCCAGAAAAAGCAACGACAGCACCGAATAATCAGTTTTTATTAGAAATTCTAAGAGGCAGTGGTTTATTTACAGTGCAAAAAAAAAAGAACAGCTGTCACATATTCAAGTGTAAGATAATAACTTCATTTGTAATTCCAAAGAATTTGCTGAAGTCGCCGGAATTTGTTGAGATCATAAAATATAAATCAATGAAGAAAACAATCACAATACATAAATATATTTCATTTATCGGGGCAATAAAAAAGCATTTGTTATTGATTTGAATTTCTAAAAAACAGTTTTGCATTGAATGAATGAGGTCGTTTGTTAATGACTAACAAGGTCGTTAAAAGTACTATACATATTTTTGTACTGTTAAGGATCAGTTGCCAATAAAAAGAAGAACACATACATAAATCTTACAAATACAAATATAAATTTATATTAATTTTACGAACATAGTAGTGTAAGTGTTTCACTTATTGTTAATAAATATATTTAATACTAGCTTTCACACGCGGCTCCGCTCGTGTTCATCTGTTTAAAAAAATACATAAAAACTACTTTAAAACTGGTTAAACAAACAAACCCGAAACGAAAATTACCCTAATCAGCCCAAAAATGTGTTTTTCGGAAAAAATCTGTACCAAATATAAAAAACCGCTTCCGAAACGTATAAACAATATCTTATATTTTAAGCTGGTAATGTAACTTTCCACTGGTTAAGAAATGTTCAAGATCGGTTTAGCGATTTATAAAATTAGTTAGGAGTCTTAAGTAGAGATCGAACCTTTTTTCATCATATAAGAAAGATTTTAGTTTAAAAGGACAGTCGAAAAGAAAATATTTCAGGGTATTAGGTTACAAATTCTTTCCATTCACCCAAGAAACTTTTCAAAAAATTGTAATTTCAGATAAAAAGAATCATTTAATCGGAAGAAAGAATGATATTATAGTTTTAAACTTGATATAATAAAAGCAAGTAAACGTTTAACCCCAATCCATTAAACATATAATTAAATCTGTTAAACGTTCAGTAGAATCGAAGAATAGGTCAGATTATGGGGTAATTCGTAGCCTATTGCACGGATTTTGCCACGGTAACTGCCTGCACGTGTGTATACCATTGCATTACCCTAGTAGCAAAGTAATTTTTTCTTGGCCAAATGCTGTCGTTTTTTTCAAATCCTCATTAATTTTTTTTACCCAATGTGAATAAAAAATATAAATAAATGGAGTGAAGTGCGACTTTGACCCGCGCACGAAGGGTTCCGTACGGACATTAGATATGTAATTCAATACGAGCTTTAGCCTATATGTATAAAATATAGTTTTGGTATTTCTTTTAGTTTTGACGTTTTTGGTGATTTTTTTAAGTCTTGGTTTTTTTTTTGCACTTTTTTCTCGTTATGGCGATTTTTTTCGGTTTGTGGTTATTTTTTCATTTTTGGCGATTTTTTTATTTTGGTGATTTTTTTATTGTGGCGTTTTTTTCATATAGGCGATTTTTTTATTTTTTTGATTTTTCGGTTTTTGGCGTTTTATTATTTTGGCGATTTTTTTCATTTAGGCGCTTTTTTAGTTTTGACACTTTTTCTCTTTTTGGCGATTTTTTAGGTTTTTAGCTTTTTTTAATTTTGGCGATTTTTTTATTGGGGCGATTTTTTTCATTTAAAATTTTTTTTTAGTTTTGGGCTTTTTTCACTTTTTGGCGATTTTTTTCGGTTTTTGGGGGTTTTTTTAGGGATGTAACGAATACCGATACCGATTCCGATATATCGGCGATATTTCTGATTTGCCGATATATCGCTATCGGCGATATTTTATTGTTTGAACAAACAATTCAATTTTCAACATATTAAAAGCAGAACATAAAGTCTAAACAGAAAAATTAAACGTTCAATGCTAAATCATGTATGTATTTAAAAATAATAATTTTGTTTTTTGTTAATTTCAGAATGAATTCAAATATCAATTTTAAATATTAATTATCTCTTACACTATAATTTTGTATGATAAAAGGTTTTGTTAATTTTAACTTGAGTTCAGTTTCAATATGGGTATCGGTATCGGCGATATTTCTTTTTGAGTATCGGTATCGGATCGGCAAAACGGCGTATCGTTACATCCCTAGTTTTTTTATTTTAGCGATTTTTTTCATTTAGGCGATTTGTTTTAGTGTTAGAAATTTTTTTTAATTTTGGCGATTTTTTTCGGTTTAACGATTTTATAATTTTGAGATTTAGTTTTACCGTTTTTGAAAATTTCAGCAAGTTGTCAAAATTACATAATCAAAATTACATTAACTGATATAACACCCTTTAATTTTAATTTTTTTTAAATTTTAGTTTTAATTGTTGTCTATATAAAAATACACTAATTTTACAAATTTCAATTGTCAATATACATATGTACATGTACATGTAATATATATACAATTGTATGTATATTACATGGGATTTTAATATTTTTCGTTGCTCGTTTTGGAACACCCTTTAATTTTTAACTCTCATGTATTTGTTGCTGTAGCAATGTTCTACATACTCTGTCCAAACTGCAGGTCCGTAGCTCTTATGGTTCCTGAGAAAACAGCCTGTGACGGACAGATGGACAGCGTAGCGAAAACAATAGGGTACCTTTTTACCTTTGGTGTACGGAACCCTAAAAAACGGCTGAAAAGACTTTATTGCTCTGCCAAATTCACCCCTAGAAACCACTGTTTTGAATGCTATTTAGTCTCTGATGGTGGATCCACGGTTACGAAACGGCACAGAAAAGTATGCACATTACGGTTGATCAACGCCTAAGACTCCTGCGAAGTTCTCTCACTTTCAATCTCCGATCGGCATTTTCCATGCTTATACGTTCACAACGAAATTCAGTAAACCACTTTTTATCAAACTTACCCTTATGCAGGGAACACATCTATGGCTGAGTTTACATCTGGCATTTCTTGTGTGTCATTTGCCCAAAAAAACGTAACCAACTAATTACTAATGAAAAACTGTTTGATAAGACATGTATTTATTGATTTAAACATTTTCCAATCATGTTGGATTTCAGTACAATCAAATAATGTATAATTTCACATTAAATGTACTGAAAATGCGTAAAACTGCTGCTAACGCAGCGCTTGCCGCTCCTATTTAGGAATGAGTGTAAGTGAGAACAAGAAATTAAATTTTTCTATATGCTTCAATCACAAAATAAATGATGATAGGTGACAACTTGCAGTTGCCTGTTGACAGGAGCAGTGCTTTTCTTTCGCTTAAGGGGCCAAAAATTCAAAATCTTGCAGACTTCTTGGCTAATGATAAGCCCTCGTATAGTCCTCAAAATCCCAATTTTTTTTTAAATATTTTAAATCATCTTACCGACTTTTTACTGAATTTTTCATATTCTCGTCCGTTATAATAGATAATAATATAATAAATAAAAATATGTGTTTGTTTGTAATGTTTTTAGGTGATACCACAATTGGTTCCTCAACCCGCTGTAGCATATCCCTCAATGGAACAGGTATACGTCCGCTTCACTGCACCATATACCGCAGCGAGGAGAATGAAGTCACCTTAGTGCCCGAACGAGATGCTCGAATATTAATCGATGGCCATAAAATTAATGATGAAATTAATTTAACACAAGGTGCCATGATAACGGTGGGAAAATCATACTATTTACGTTTCAATAATCCGGCCGAAGCACAACAAATACGCACAGCTATGGGATCGAATGAAAGAATCTCAATGCCTCAAATAGACTTTGGCCCCGAAAGACAAAGGCACTCGGCGAAAAGTTGCAACAGCACTGGCACCTCTTCAAGTGGGGAAGTGACAACTTATCAAATCAATTCTTTTTATGAAACAACCATACAACCCTCGCTGGGTCATGAGGAAAGTCAAAGCAATAATTATGTTAAGACCACAGTCAATGCTTATAATAATTTATCACCCATCGATATAAATGGTTTGCAGTGTCCCAAAGTGTTTACGGCCGATTTGGTGACGGTGAATATGCCGGCCAAAGATGTCTTGGGTCAGAAGTATACGAAATTTGCTAAAAATTTGGCAGAAAACCATCGCAACGAGAAGAATCTTAACCATGCCTGGCACAATACACAAAATCAACTGAACAATAGTCGTAGCAACGGCAATGTGTATGACAATGTACCGCCTCCCAAAGGAGGCAACAATCATGAGACAAATTCTACAAATGCAGAGTACTTGACAAAATTAAAGAACGCCAATGAGACGCATAAGCAAGTGATGACAGCTTATGATCGCTATCCCAAATTGGGTAATATGCAAATTTTTCCCATGACCAACATAAACAATGAAATTAATACACAAACTTCAGCTAAACTACAGTGTAATGAGAGCAGAGAGCATAATGGCAATCTAACTCTGAATGAAAAGGAGAATTTGGATGATATGCTGAAAATTTGCTCAGAATATACTGACAGACAAAATCAAAATCAAAATCAAAGCTCCAGCAATTGTGGCAGCATGTCTTCATCACCCATTGTGCAAAATCGCATAAAAACCAATGGTTCACTGCCGCGAGAGAAAAAGTCACCTTTTCAACATGATTTATCTAGCGGAAGCTCATTGCAGCACTCACTCGAGGGCAGCTTTAATAATCTCTCCATGGGCAAAACGGAGATGTCCGCTAGTCCCAGCTATTCCAGTGGTTATGAAAATGTGCGCCTAGTGGGCCAAAATCGCGTAGAACTCAATGGCCAAATAGTGTCCTCCCCCAAATCGGGTTATGAAAATGTTGTTATTGGTAAATATGTGCCCCAATCTCCACGCACCAAAATACGCACGAATTGTATGTCTCCCAAGAAAGAACAGAGTTTTGGCAATATGTTTTCTCAACAAAAAGCTGAGCCACAAACACTTAAAAGAAGTAACGCTAATAAGCAACAGGAATATGATGAACTGTTGAAAACATTTGGCGAAAAATTGCAACAAGAAATACAAAACATTGAAGAATGCAGTCGCAATCAACCAACTAAAACCAGTTTGAATGCTTCAACTCAACAGAGAACTAACAAAAACATTAACAATTTAAAACTTAACCTTAAGCCACCTAGTTCTTTGCAAAATTCTCCTAAACCTGCAAAGAAACCGGCACCAGCTCCTAGAACTTTGCTTAAATCCGTTAACAATATTGCAGGCGGCAGTTTGCCTCATTTGGCTGGTGGTAATCATGCATCAGTCACTTCAAGTGAAAAAGATAAGGCTCAAAAGGTAAGATGATGAATTAAAATAAAATATGAATAAATAGTTAATCTTTTTTACATTTTTTTTTCTATTAGACTGACTTGGATTCTTTTAGTCTGTCCAAACAGGAATTGGAAAACATCTTAGACATGCTGCAGGATAAAATACATCGCTTGGAAGCCCAACGCAATGCAACAAGGGTTATGGAAGAAAATCAGCAGGCTAAATTAAAACAATCGATTGAAATGAAAATGGATCAAATCAAAAAGTAGGTTAAATTTTATTATAGTGCTGTGCTTTATATAAAATGAAAGGTAGGAGTGTCTTCTCTCTATTAAAAATAATAATTCTAATAAATCTCGGGAAGTATAGTTTAATGTTTCTAGGAGTTTCAATGAACACTGACATTTTTCGTCACTTAGTGGTTTCATCAGATGCTTTTTTTAACCAGCTTAAGACATGAGAAATCCAAACAGGGATTTTACTCTGTAATTCGAAACGAAAGCAACTGCTTTCGAATTCTAATATTAATAGCAAACAAATTCGAAAGCATTTCCTTTCATTTCGAAACCCAGAATAGACCCGCAGGATTTGGAATATTGCGAAAGAAATGATCGATAAGGAATAAATAAAGTTTTTTGTCGAATGATGATAGGCCAAATATCATGTATGGTTTTCATGGCCTGTTGGAGTGACTATTTTTTCATGAAACTGCGCATGCGCTTTTTTTATTCTAGAAAGTGTGTGTAACAAATTTGAGAAATTTTTCTTGGATAGGAACAATGTTATGCCACCAAATCGATTTGGAATGCATGGGCGGTGGGCGTGGCCAAATGAATTAGTATTACTATTTTTTTATATTTAGTCATAATAATGATCAGTGTGAACTTTCAATGATCTAGCGTCACTCCTTAGAGTATTTGCACAAAAATCTATGAAGCCAATCCACTGCTGCCTCCCGATCAATAAAAAATATTTTTTAGAAATTTGAAAATACGATTATTTTTAATTATGTTCGAAATACATATAAACATTTGCTATTTTTGTGATAGTGCAAAAAGTAGTTTTGATTTATATCAATTGGACTTCAAAACTTTTAACTTGAATTCGAATTTTCGAACAAAATCACCCTTATCGGGAATAAAAGTTCACTTGACAAGTGTTATCTTTTCCTAAAATTCTGATCCCCAATGTTTGTGTTGTTGTTTTGTAAATTTGTTCACGGGATAAGAGTGAATATTAATATAAAAATACATTAGTTATTAAACGTAGAAAATAAAATAATAAAGCTACACTATAGTATAATATAAGCAAGTATTTTTTGCCATTACAATCTCTTTTATCACTATTATCTTTTAATTATGTAGAAGTATACAAGTATACAAGATATAGTTTACGAAAATAGCTATTCGATAATAATTACAATACCACATACTGCAAACAATTTTATATTTTGCTTCTTAAATACAATTTATTGTTAAAAATGTGAATTTCGAATTTTCGAACATATTTTAGAATTTTCGAAAACAATTTCGAATTTTCGAACATAGTCAGAAATTGGAAAATTGAGTTAATGTATGTAATTTCTAATTATAGAAAATTATACACTTACCTATAACTTCAGCGTGGCATTATTATTTTTTTTAACTAGAATGAATTACAATTTCTTTGTTCCAACCTCAGCAGCAAAAACTTTATCAAAACGAAATTTAATTATTTCTCAGATGTGTTAGCAATTTTTTTTAATACATACGTATCTTTTATTTCATTATTATTATTATTTTCTTCTTTTGAAATCGCGTTAATTTTTTTATAATCTATCGAAAAATTTAAAATTCTCTATTTCAATAAAATATAACAAAAATTAAAAATTAATTTGAAACTTATTTTCTGGTGGTTCAGCTTTGTCTATATGCATTTCATTGTTGCTGTAACAAATCATCAGTAGACTTCATGTGGTTGAAATGAATATAGACAAAGCTGAACCACCAGCAAATAAATTTTAAATTAATATATAATTATGACATAATGTCGAAAAATAAATTTCCCGGTATACATATCTAGAAAAGATGTGATATATTCTAAGCGGCTGGACCGATTTTTTTCAAACATATCTAAGAACCCTCTCGATGAAGTCATCTTTCAAACAAACAAAATAAATCAAATTTGGTTCAGCTGTTTGGTCTGTACATGGACTCGTACAGACAAACAGATACATAGACACGCTATAAACTTATAAAACACCTTTTTTTTGTCGGTAAAGTAACGACGTGTATGTATGTATGTCTGTATGTACATATATTATTTCTTACTTTCATTAACATATCATAATTATTGTATTCCAAATTTAAAACCGATGTTTTTTTATACAAAATTGTATCGTTCTCTAACCTTAAATTTCTCTCTACTTGTTTTCTTATAGACTTAAAGAAATGCTCAAACAAAAACCCAACAACGAATGCCTTAAGGAGGAATTAACGAATATTAGTGAGTCTTTGGACAATGATCGTAAGCAATTTGAGGATTTAGAATTTCAATATTTAGAAGAAGAATCCGAATGGCACGCTTATCACGAGGAATTAAAGACAGAAGAAAAAATGTTAATTCAACAAATAGAGGATAAAGATAAAGAAATGCGAACCCTACAGAGTCCTTCAAACATATTAGCATACAATAATAAGGATAACCATGCCAGTGAATGTGAAAACAGTTCTTCCAGCACAATAGGAACACCAAATGCCTCTTTGCTGCAGAAGTGTCTGCTCAATAAACCTTATGACGTAGGTGAAGCTATAGGTATAATGTCTCAATCCCTGTTTGGTTCGGCAGAAGTATTGTGCCCCAAACACAACAATGACAGCGACATAATGTCGAAAAGTGTTAATGAAAACTTGTTTTTTAATAATAAAATTGAATTTGGCAGCTCTTCATCACCCACGTGTAGCACTCCGAAGCATCATCAATTAAAAATTGTCAATATAGATGATTCCCAGTTGTCACCATCTTACAAGCAAGAGAAACTCTCGAAATCATGTGAATCTTTTACGCAGGCTGTAAGATTTAATCTCTCTTTGGATAGTGACGATTTCGAAGTTAATCCCTTGGAGAAACGCATACCTTCACAAGATGATATTGATCGCATATCAAAAGTAACCACAGATGCCCCCATTTCAACACAAGGAGCCACTACTAAAATCTTCGATTCCATCAAGGAAATCGAACGTAATAGACAATTGTTATTGGCTCAGCAAGGTAATTTATATTATTATTCTAAAATAATTTACTTGCTATTAAAAATAAATAAATTACAATTTTATTTTCAGGTCATCATGTCATAGAACACGAACGTCAAAAAATGCACGACCTTAAAAAGAAAATGCATAGTGAAGCACGCGCTCAATATATTTCTATATTTAGTAGAAATAGTACTGAGTAAGTATTAGATTTATTTATAATATGCTATTTGCAAATCTATGTTTATTTCTTAATTAGTATGATTTATTAAAAACAAAACAAATATTTAATATTTGAAGGCAGTTTTGTGGCTTATTAGTTCTTTTATTAATCAAGATTGACATGCGCTTGACTGAAGGTATCATTTATTTAAAAGTTGTTACTTAAATATGAACACAGTGATCAATTAACATTTTTAAATTACCACAAAATTCTTAGAAGTTCATAAGTGTTTGTGATAATCTTAACTCTGGTTTTAATCGATGTGCTAAAATTAAACGTTTTAAAACAAGTTTTGTTTAAGGTTTTTTTTGTACACCACACTTGAAAATTAAAATGCAAATGTGCAACAAAATATGATTTCCTTTTACGATATTTTTAGCTTAGTGTCATTCATAAATAATTTTTAAGCTCAACATTGGACTTTTTTAAAATAATAGTTGAATTTTTTAAAATATCGATTTTTTTAATTGAATATGACGGTGTGTCTTGTGCATATTTCGGAATGACGTTCGAATTAAAAATATTTTTTTATGGCCTGTTTCGCAATAACGAAACGAAACTTTCGACTTACAAATTTATTGTGAAAACAAAAACTAATTTTCATATTTTATTGTTGTTCTCAATAAATATTTTCAGTCGAAAGTTTCGTTTCAGTTTTCTTTCGTTATTGTGAAATACGCCATAATTCTTTCTTTTTAATAATATCTTCAAAAATTAACTAACTTTAAGTATCAGTGATATGCAATCAATCGTGCTTTTGCTTTTAAATATAAATGCCTAGACATCGTTTAAACTCAACTACTCTGATTTACGCACACTCATAATAATATGAATACGACGTCGACATTCATATCACAATCATACTTACAAAGCAACTCAGTTTGATTTCTAATTTCAGGAAAATACTTATACTACTCACATTGATTTAGCTCATTTAACTCATGTATGTATGTTTATTTAAAAGTTTAATCATGAAACAGTTTGTAAGTAGTATACAATAGTAGTAAATATGGTTGTTTTTCAATTCCTGCAACAAAAAAAAACAACAGAGAAACAAACACACAACCTCATAATGAGCACTTTAGTGTTCGTATGCTAAGTTCGCATTGTGAATCATACTTATTTATTTTGCATCGTCTATAGGCATTGAATTTAGGAGAGTCGAAATCAACAACGTCATAAATGTTGCTAAGTATGAGCTCACTTCTAACTTTCGAGTGAATCTGCTTCATAGACAACATTGCAATAAGTATGAGTGCGCATAAATACAAGAAACTATAAGTCATTATTTAACTCTACTCAATTGTTCACTACTCATTGCTTTTCTCTGATGGAAACTGATCCCTCTGTACAATAAGGGTTTTCTTCCATAATTAAAATCAGTCTTCGAGTTTGTGACCAGTAATTTCCAACTTGACCTAAATTAAACTAAAATTAGAGACTAGGCGACTAAAAATAAAACACAAACGATATATACATTTTCACACAACATTGGCAGCTCGACACTTCATGTTCGATACCCAGCAATTAACGAAAATCGAATGCTACTCATAACAAGCTGGAATATGTATCTTTTGTGTTATACTCCATTAACATAGTTAAATAAAAATATGTGTATGTATGTAATTTTCAAATAGATCTTTTAATAAAAAAACTTGCACAAACAAAACAATCAGATTCAACTTAAAAGCATTGTTACAATTAATTTGCACATACACATAAATTTATAATTTCCTTAAAAGCTTTCTGTCAAAACTCATGGCCAAATCTATAGACCTCTCAGTATTAAAGTTTTTGCTAGAATAAAATTTACATACATACCAAGCTGGACAAATTGAAAACACTGAATCAAGTAAATGACATCAGTGTGTAAATAAACAAATGAACAAGTAAACAAATATGCCGACATAATTATTCTTATTTAAAAATTCTTTATACAACGTTCAATCTCAAACTCTCAAGTCTGGCTCATAAACAAAAGTCTCTTTGTTGTTAGTGTATTTTAGGAGCCGACCGATTAAATGGTTTCGGCTAAGCAAACACAAATTAAATCTAACAGACTTAGGGCGACTTTTTGGGTTCGAGATTAAGATTAGTTTATTTCTCTAATTAGCTAATCCCAAAAATTAACTTAATCTCACATATTGAGTTTGATGTTTTTGAGTGGTATTTTCAACTTCTTGTTATGTGCAGTATTACCATACTTAGAAACAAAATAGTGGCAACAATTTCTATGCAAAAGTCATACATGTTATCAACACACTTTGATTTTTTTGTTGGAAGAAGAAGAAACTGTCATATTTTATTATTTACAAGTAAATATTTCGCGTGTTAAAGGAAATATATAAATAATACAAAATACAAATGTATATTTATGTGTTTTAAATTATTTTATCACATAATTTTTACAAAAATTTATATGTTTCACAAGTGTTTGTAAAGTAAGATTAAACCACCACGATTGGTCGCTTAAACTAGCAAGTAAACCAATATAATCGACTACCCAAAAATTGCAAATGAAGATTAAGGTTAATTTAATCTCTAATCTTCAATTTAAAAAGTCGCCCTAAATGGTTTCGGCTAGGCAAACACAAATTAAATCTAACAGACTTACGTACCTTTTCACAATGTATGGTTAAAAGATAACAGGGACTTTAACGGCAAGTTTTGTATGAAGAACTGTCAGTTAAAGTTCACGTTAACTCTTAACCATACATTGTGAAAAGGGACGTTAAGCTTTTAAATGCAATCAACTTTAGAAGAAACAATTATATTTTTAAACATCCAAAAAAGACAAAAGACAAACGCACAGTGGCTTAACCTTAGTGAGGGCTGCCTACAAATATTTTTAAGTTCAGGTAATCGAGCAAACTCTTTCGATAAATTCATCATTTTGTCAAGGCCATACAATTGTACTAAATAAAAGTTTCTAAAAAATTAATCTTAAAGTTATGAAATATGTAAGTCGAAACATATGTATGTATGTATGTACGTATAATGTTTCTGGTCTAAAAAAGTGTAACATATTTTTGCCTCTTAATTAAATATCATTATTGTACGGACAATAGATATGTAATTCAATACGAACTTTAGCCTATATAAAATATTTTTTTTTTGCATTTTTTCCGTTTTTGGATTTTTTTCGGTTTTGAGCGTTTTTTAACTTAAACGTTTGTTGCGCTTTTTTTTTGGCTTTGGCGATTTTTTTAAGTTTTGGTGCTTTTTTAGTTTTGACACTTTTTTACTCGTCTTGGCGATGATTTTTGGTTTTTGGCGTTTTGTTATTTTGGCGACTTTTTTTTAATTTTTACGATTTTTTTTTATTTAGGCGATTTTTTTAGTTTTTGGCATTTTTTTCACTTCGGCGATTTTTTTCGGTTTTTCATTTTGGCAATTTTTTTCAATATAGGCGATTTTTTTAGTTGTGTCGATTTTTTTCATTTAGGCGCTTTTTTTAGTTTTGACACTTTTTTCTCGTTTTGGCGATTTTTTTTTTCGGTTTTTGAAGTCTTTTCATTTTGGGGATTTTTTTTTAATTTTGGCGATTTTTTTTTAATTTTGAAAATTTTTGTTCATATAAAAATGACTAAGGAATTTAATAAAAAGTGCGTTCGAATAAAGGTTTTGTACGAGAGTGGATTAATAAGTCCGTAACTTTTCGAACTTTCGTAGTTATATGAAATGCAACACTGTTCATTTCAAGTATCAAGTACCGCCTGTAAAATTTTGTGCAAGTGTCGTCATTTACTTTACGTTTAACAGCTGTTCAAAATATACAACCTCGTGAATTTTTCTAAAAATTTAATAAAGTAAATTTCGAGTGCTCATTAAACATTATATTTTTGCGAAAAAAAAACCTTCAATCAAACCAAGGAAAAGCTCGATAAATACTATGGGGGGACTCTGCACCATCGATTTCAATGGTAAAAAAGTGGTTCACTGACTTTCATTGTGGTCGCACAAGTACAAATGACTCTGAACGTTCTGGACGACCAATTGAGGTCGATCGAAGAGTAAAAGGGCGTGAGATTTTTGATGCCATAAAACACATGGCTTAGTGGTTTCTATTTTGAATGATTACTTGGGTATGATAAGGCTTTCCACAAGATGTGTGCCGCGTTTGCTCACAATCGACCACAAACGCATGTGAAGTTTCCAATGCAAAAATCCATGAATTGACCCTATTTTTCAAATTTAGCCCCTAGTGACTGCATCCTATTTCCAAACCTAAAGAAATGGCTCGGTGGAGAGAGACTTAGCTCCAACGATGAAATTATTGACCAAACAAATAAATTCCTATTTTAGGGACTTCGAAAAATCCTATATTTTGGAAGGGATACAAAAACTGGAACTAAGTGGACACTAAGTGTATGGAGTTAAAAGGAGATTATGTTGAAAAATAAATTTTTGTTTTGCAAAAAAAAAACAGTTGTTTCATTCAAAAAGTCACAGACTTATTGATTCACCCTCGTACAATTTTATTTATAAACTGAGCGGTGCATAGTGTATGACCGAATATTCGGCTAAACTGATGGCCTAGAAAGGAAAATTCCTTCGTACTTTATGGTTTTGAATTAAAGGCAAAACCAAAAACAAAACATTATTAAATGTAAACAAATAACTTGATTGTTTTGTATGTACATATGTACTCGTATGAATGAGTGAATATGTGCATTTGGGATTAAGATAAAAATAAATACTTGGAAATTCATGACACTTTTCTGTTCTTTTTTTCATTTATCTCCTTTATTTGTGTTATTTCAATTCTCCAAATGGGATTTCCAATATGAGAGGCCGTTTTGTTATTAGCAATGCAAGCTTGGGTTTGGCGATTGCTGTTCATTATTTTTTAAAACGTTCACGAGTAAAGTAGAACAAAAATTAAAAAAAAATATTAAATGGAAAAGAGTAAAAATAATCACGCGGTTTCAAAGTTTGTTTAAATTTTTAATTAAATTTTTTAGAAAAATTATTATTGAAAAAAAAGTTAATTTTATTAAAGTTTACTGAAACTTGCAGACCTATAAAATAATAATTCTTTTTATCTTAATCGATAAACATTGTTTTTTTTTCTTCTGAAACGGTGAAAAATATATAAACTTTTGTTTGCACACTTGTGACAACAACAAAAATAAAAAAGCTTTTTTTTACCGAGATAAGAAGTGTGTGCGGCCGTTATCAGTGAAAAAAAAACAAACTACAAACAAAAATTATATTCTCAAATCTTTATCGGCAGCAGAATAAGTGGTTAAAATTGCCACTTTTACTCCTTGACTCTAAAAAATAGAATTTCATTTGCTCCCATGTTATTGTTGGTTCACTGACGTCGCACAGTGGAAATAGTTGAAATAAAAAAATAATAATTTTTTTTTTTTAAATTATCTATTGGGCTTAAAAATGTTTTTAATCAATCCCAACAAGAAGAATGAATGAAGAATGCTGCTTATTGGATATAAATAACATACCAACTTTTTGTGAAAACGGGAGTGTTCATTAGGGTGGCTAAAAATATGTACAAATCACGCTAAAATAATCACCGATATTGTTGGGAGCTTTATGAGGAAGAAAAAATCAAAAAGGTTTTATGAATCGCAAATGCAACTTTGCAATGTATTTTTACCTAAACATCGATTGGGTTAGTTTAGCAGGTTGCTAGTAAAAATGGGTGAAAATTAAGGGTCCAGCCCACTTCGGTCCAATACAATGATCCCTTTGTGCTACCTGTAAGTTGGGAGAGAAAATAGAAATATAGAAAAAAGTGCAGAAAGGTGAAAGAGGCAGATGTAGAATGGTGATGATTAGCTGCGTGAGGAGAGGAGTGCGTTGGTCAGGAAAGGGTCGTGTGTGTAATAGAGTTGAGCGATATTTCGAAACCTGTTACTTTTTCACAGCGATTGAAAAAGCACTAATCACAACTGCGACTGAATTTATCAAATATCAGGTTTTGGAAATATAGTTCTTTCATACAAACTGTGATTGTTCTTGTATGCTTACTTTACAGTAAATAAAGCTACCACATTAATTTTGTTACACCTTCAACTTTTGCCATGAAAAAATCGTCAAATTGCCTTTTCTCGTAACTATGTACAGCTCTCAATTTTTTGTCTGCAATTTTATTGTTGCCTCTCTACCTCTTATACGACAATTCTCAACATTTGGTTGGGGTTGATTGCTAATTGCAAAACACTAATATTAGTACACACTTTTACAGCAGAAGAGCTGAAATGTATTAAACCGTGATCACAGTCACTGTTTAATTTCACTGCTGCTCTTCTTATTAGTTTTTCTCAAAATAACAGTACAACTACAAACAAAACACTGCTAAACTGTGATCACAGACACAATTTAAAAGAACAGCGATTTAGAAATCACATTCACAAGAAGCAAATTTCTTAAAAAATCACAGTTTCGATCATCTCTAGTGTGTACACACGCCATACGGTTGCGTCATCGGCTATACCATCCGCTGCTCCTAATATAAAGGCTCAGATTTTTGAGTCTTATTTCTGATAACTTCGATAGGCTACTTAAAGATGGAGATCTTCCAGAGCGGAAGAGAGGCATAGGAAATGCGAGATGCTTTCCTGCTCTTCTTGATCATTACAATTGAAGCAGTAATCATTGTATATGAGACCCATACTTTTAGCGTGGGTTCCGAAAAAGCAGTGGCTGTTTAGTGTGGCCAAGAAATTGCTCAAGTGCTTCCCAGTGAAGTTTATGTGGTTTTTAGTTCTTGAGAGGGGGGGGGCTTATTCAAGGCCAAAGGCTTCTCACTATTGCGCAGTTGGGCTCATTTTGTCATCTGTCTTGAGATGATTTAAGTAAGGCAACATCTTCGCGTCTCCAGCAAGATGAGAGTGGTAGCCCACAGATATTTTCAATATCGACTTTTGTGAGTAGGATTCCACTCTTTGGCAGGTAATCCTTGCCTAAAATAGTGAAACTAATTTAATACGATACGTGAGTGCTGCGCAAACCTATCCAGGCCTTTGCGACATTCTTGGACGAGAAAAGATGTGGTAGACACACATATGAGGGATCTAATTGCAAACTGGCTGTCAATTATGATTCGATAGACCTTAGCCAAGGTATTGCTCTTTTAATAGCAGATATCTCTGCCTATAATGTGCTAAATTCGTCCGGGAGTCTGAAGGAGATTTTAATTCCGATTTCTGGAATATTTACGCCCCCTCCACCTCTCCTCCACACCCTTCCCCCGCTAGAGCCATCCGTGAAAAACTATACGGCTCCATCCAGTGAGGAAAACCCTTCTGTCCTATTGAAGTTTGGTTTCGGAGTGCAGTATCAACGAGATCAGGTATCTTTTTCACTGTATTTAGAATGCTAGCATGTCCCCATGGTATGTGCCTAAACATGCATTTCGTGAAAATTTCCAGGCTGACACAGAATCCGTTTGGTTCGAAAGTGAAATTATTTCAATAAATTGCTTTAAAAGGGTCAACTCAATGTATAAATTTATAAAAGATTTTTTAAAGCAAAATGAAAAAATAAGCGAAGAATTCACATTTGAAGAAGTTAAGCAAAAATAGGTCTACTCTGTAATTCGAAACGAAAGCAAATGTTTTCGAATTGTAATGTTATTCACACACAAATTCGAAAGCATTTTCTTTCGTTTCGAAATACAGAGTACGACCTTAGATGTACAGGGAAATTACCACATTCCATATCGATCGAACTTTCCATTCAAACACAATTAAAATTGTATGAAACTTTTTTTTAGATATCGGATGCCGTAATGGAAGATGAAAAACAAATTATAAAAATATTAATGATTTGATTGGGCTACCCAGCTAAAAAAATATGTATGGAGCATATATGATATCCCATATATGGTTCGGATCCGAAAAATGAGGGTATATGGGCATATATGATTATATATATTCATACATTTTCATACATGTTTGTGTAAATTCCCTCCACAGTTTGCAACGTTCATATTCATACACTCTTGATTCACAAAAGCGCACTGTTGTGCAATAAATTAAATTACTAAAATTAAATTTTTTTTAAGACTTGAGAGAGAGGTTGTATTTAATGAAACAAATAATTCAAAACGAACTAAAAGTCATTTCATTCATCAAAAGGTGAATCAATTATTTAAAAAACACATAAATCATATTCGTACATAACATCTAGCTTAAGAAATCAGATTAAAAACTAATGCAATTAATTATAAAAGAAGAAATAATCCGTCTAACAAAAGTTTTCAATACAGTAAAATGAACTTTGTTTCTTATCTAGAGAATTTTGTTATTTTCTATAAAATTAATGACAAGATTATCCTTTTGATTATTTCATATATTAAATGGGGCCACAATGTATAAAATCATACAAGAATGGTTTTTTGTAACAAAAAGTTTTTCTTTTTTAAACGTTGAGGGTACTTTGCATACCGTATGTATTTTCTAATGGATTTCCAATTCAGCAGTGATAAAATTCCAACCTTTTTTGATTCCAAAAACAATCTTATGTGAGATATCATGTATGCATACATTTTGATATGGCTCCATATATAAAATCTTATATTTACATATGGATCCACATATGAAGAGCTTCATAATTAAATTTTCATATATGAGCTCATATGTTATAATACATTTCATATATTAGTTTATATATATTAGTTCATATATAATAGTTTTGCCATGTATAATCCAATATATTTCCATACATGAATTCATACATATTCATATATAGTTATATACATTCATATATTAAAAATATATGGACCATATATAATTTTTTTAGCTGGGTAATGTAAATTGAGCTTTCATTACAAAAAAAAGCTTTCAGCAAATTGTAAAAATAATTCACATATTCCATTTGCAATAAAAGTTCGTATATAAAGCAGAACTGTACATGAACTGACACCACGCAGAGTGGACCAAACACAAAGGACGCTCATGATGAAGTTGTTCCGTTATACAATTACAATTTGGTGTTATTGGTTAATTAGTAACACTGTGCTAGTTCAAAAATATAAATATAATTATTTTTAAATAAGAGCTAACCTAAGACAAGAATTAAATTTTTTTTAAAACAAGCCTTTCCGCTTTCAAATAAAGTTTGTTAATTTGACAAACTGAATTATAATATAAACTAAACAGTTTTTTTTATAATAATAAAATTATCCAAAATAAATTATCCGCCATCTTGAGATCAGTTCTATGTCATAATAATATTGCATTGTCATCATATCTATACATGCATGCAAAATTTCAGCTCAATCGGAAACCGGGAATTGGATCAAATTCAATTTACAAGATAACGAAACATATGAAACTAAATAAAAGCTTGTAAAAATGGTTAGCACAATTGGATTCAGCGTACTGGTTAGGTTTACCCACCGGATCCCCGGCTTGTTACAAAAAAAAGTTTCGAATTCGAGCACAGTGTAATTATCACAAGTAATTTGACAGCCTAATCAAATCATATATATAGAAATAAATGAAGTTCGAACAATAATAATAAAAATATTAATTATTTCTCTAATTCTATCGATAGCTCGTTTAAAAAGATGATGTTTGTAAGTTAAGATTCACATTCAAGCAGCTGATCTTATATTAGTTCTTCTGCCTCCCTTTCGAATATTTTTCGCCATTAATTTTTTTTATTTCGATTGGCCCCACTGTGCATCGTCAGTCATTGTCAATACCCAGCAATTGTCATCACATGCTCTTTTATAAACATTACTCATATAAATACATATGTACGAGTAAACTCGTACAAAATAATATAGACCAGCTACATACGAGTACGTTTAGCTGCTGCCTGTTAGCAATAATTTACCTGCACAAAATATATACTTTACCTACAAAAATTTCTTTCTTATTTATGACTTTTTTTGATTTAGAAATGAATGAGTTACTTTAGTTTTCAAATTGGTTAATATTTTTTATGGGATAAGTACATAACTCTTGCCAGTCGTCGGATGACATGTGTGGTTAAATAAATAAGATAAGAGGAAAAAAAAATTGGAAATTTACTGGCTACGAATATGGATAAATTGACTTCAATACTTTGCTGGTAGGCCTTTATACTACATACATACATACATACTATGTATGTATATATATATACATAAATTTATTATCATATTTCCTAATCTAAAATTCTTTGAAAAAAAAACAAATTTAGACTATATGTACATGTTTTTTAATATACCTAATTAAATTTTGAATTTTCAGTGGCATCAACACTCAGAATGAATCTCAAACATCACATCAACCAGCACAAAAACAACAAACACAACAACACGAACTGCAGCAGCTGCAACAGCTACAAACACATCAAGACGAACAACACCCACTAATGGACAAGGAGAATCAACCAAATGTTGAAAAATTATTGCTATCAACAAAAAGTTCTCATAATCCGACAACGAAACATGATGATGAATCTTTGGGCCAGGTAAGCTAAAATAAAATCAAATGTAGACAAAAAAATTAGAAAACTGAAAAAAAATTTATATAAATTTATAAACAATTTAACATTAATGACCAATAAAATAGCAAATTAATTTTGCACATCGCTTTCTGTATTTCAAAGAAACACGTAATTTTCATCATTAAAACTCGAGAAATTTTTGATGATAACTGAAAAAACAATAAGAATAATATATTGTGTTCAATCATGTTATGTGCAGATTAAAAATATAAAGAAAAAAAATATTTAGGTGATGTCAGACATAAGTAGATAATATCCCTAGAGGGAGTATTTATTACCCACAGAAAACGAGTCAAATGACTGGTTTCTACAAATAGGTTCTAATACTCGTACTTTAAGTGAAATGCTAAATGCTTTGAATCACCAAAATGCTTGCATCCATCAAAAAACTTTTAAATTTTCCACCTCTTACCAAAATTATTATATCAATTATCGGAATTTCAAAAGTTGAAGGAGGCATGTTTGTCCATTTTTAGGCTTCCTTCCATGCACCAAAAGGAACCCTATTGTTTTCGCTGCGATGTCTGTCTGTCCGCCACTGGCTATTTTCTTGAGAACCGTAAGAGTATCGGGCCTGAAATTTTCACAGAATTTGTAAAACTTTAGATGCTACAACAACAAATATATAAAAGTTCTGAAGTGAACAACGAAAATTTTTTAAATCCTAATGTAATATACAGATAATTATATATAAACACTAAGTTAGAGTCTGAACACAATGTAACGATTATTTATTGCGGTGCGGTTTTCTATACGATTTTGAAGTAAAAATCCGCAGTGCGGATTCTTCCGTTGTATTATGTTTATTTTTCTCTCACGCAACGAGAAATCGCACCGCACCGCAAACATTGTGTTTAGACTCTTAATGTGTTTTTATACAGACTACAACAATTAACACTAAAATTTTAAAAATCAAAATTAAAGAGTTTTCTATCAGTTAATGTAATCTTGGAAAACGTAAGAAGCAAACTCTTTCTTGAAATTTTCAAAAAATCTAAAACTAAAAAATTCCAAAATAAAAAAAATCGCTAAAACGACAAAAATTGCAAAAATCCGAAAGAATCGAAAAAACTTTAAAAAGTGAAAGAACTAAAATAATTGTTAAAACCAAACTAAATCACAAAAAACCGAAAAATCCCGCAATCGAAAAAGCACCAAAACTGAGAAAAAGAGCAAAAATAAAGAAAACCGGTTACTTAAAACTTTTTTAAAAAATGTCTACATCAGGTTAGATATTCCATTTTATAGGCTGAAGTTCCCGTTTGCGAGTCAAAGGCGCGCTTTGCTAAATTTATTTCAATATATGTATGTAAATACTATATTTTTTTTTTATTTAAATGAATGAATAAAAAATTATCATACATACATATGTAGATAAAACATTCAATTATTTAGCTTAATTAAAGAAAATAAAAAATTAAATTATTTAATTTCAACTTATGCCTTCCGTTTATGTGGGCCTTTAACCAAATTCTTGTTTCGTACGGAAAGGAAAATTCAATGGAAATAAATATCGACAGATATGCAAATTGCTACTGTTCATTCTTGTGGTATGAGCATTCTTCGAAATTGATTTAACATACCTGTTTTTATTAATTCTGAGATGGTATACTGTCAGCTGTTTTTAAACTTAATCTTAAAGAAATTAATTTGGAACGATTTTCCGGCGTAAGTGAAAAATGTGGTTCTTTTTTGTTTTATTACTTTTGACTTTATTGCAGTGAGCCGACGAAAATAGGTACATTGCGCCGATAATGTGATCCAGCCTCAAGTCTGTTTTTTCTAAACCCGTTTATCATTTAAAGTCGGTTGATATTCAACTTAGAAAGAAGTCGATAAGTACATTTAACTCATGATTTGGCGGTGTTTGGAAAATTTAAAATACATACTGTTGTTATGCTCGATAATATCTACCAGAAAAATAGTAACAGGTCCAAGGTATTTCGATTTCATTAATTTTTGTCACATAGTGTAATTTATTTGTTTATATTTGGTCTCTTAAAATGCGGTTTTAACGCTATAAAATTGTCCTTTTTTGTCCTTGATGATCTCGTTATGAATACATCTCTAATTCTCAATGAAATTTAATAATTTGTCGTACATTTTGTTGCTCATTACTTGGCTAATTTCTTTGCTGGGCTATATTTATATACATATGTATGTGCATATATGTATGTTTGTATGTACATATGTATAGTCGAAATTGTAGTGATGAGTTAATTAGCAACCTACACTAATATTTATTTTTATTATACATATGTACATATATTTTTTTAAGCAAAGTGCTAATTTTGTATAATTTTATTGGGTACATTTTGCAATATCGCGCACTCGAATAATGTCAATTTTGGCACTCAAACGTATGTACATACATATATAAACGAAATGTTTACTTATTACATTATTTTATCAAAATTTCTATACGTCATGTTTTGTTATTTTGGAGCTTAAATGCATTGATTAGAAACGAGGTCGGTTCAGAAATTTCTCAAAAGAACCATGAACTGAAGCAAAGGAAAGAAAATCAGAATTTTATGCTATTTGGGCTGAAAGTCCACACTACGCGTTTTATACGGCATCGTTACGCATTCTATACATTCTATTCATTCTATGCCTTTCTGTGTTTCCAATTACATTCCATAATTCTTATGCAGCATTGTATGGTATGGAAAATAAAATAAAACTTGGCATTATTGCTAAGTATCAAAATCAGCTGATTTCATCGCTCACCGCTTTTGACGCCTAAAGAAGTGGAAAGTAAACCGACTGTGCTTTGTCTCAGGTATAAAGTGGAGGATCCATGTCTTGTCCATGGTTACTAATAGACGCAACAACTTGTTTTTATTGTGAAACATCGAAAAACACAAAATTGGAATACATATATTTGTGACGCTGTATTTGTATCTTGAGCAAACGCGGCATCCATTTTGGGCACAGCTTTCTCATTTTAAAATTTTCGCTCAATATGCTATGTACAGCACTTTTTTAAATTCATATCACACACCTTCAGCGGACAATCATCCAATGCCATATTGTGGATTTTTTTAACCGTTTCTGATCGACCACTACAGTGTTCGTCTTGGCTGCTCGTACGGCTTTGTTTAAGCTCTGCCGTACAATTTTCTTGTAAACGAAGGAGCAGACTCATTCATAAAGGAATCTAGCTCAAATTTAATATTGGTTGTACTGGAACCTTGAATTAGCTAACGGTGATGTTTAAAAATTTACTGAGATCGTTTACTTTTGATGGCTCCAAGAAAAAAAAAACAAACTAAACTACGGCTGCCCTAAAAATTAAAACATATTTTTAAGGTTGCCAATTTTCACCAAAGTAATTTTTTTAAACTACGCCAGGGGCTGGATTTCGCAACGATGAGTTTTGAAGTGTTCAACATTTTCAGTGTTCACAACTCACCGCACTTTTTCCAGTGAACAATTTTGACAATTAGTTACAGTGTAAACTGTAAAAATAGTTCATTCTCACCGTCGCACACACACAAATAAACAAGTGAACACTGAAATTGGTGAACACTTTAAAATTCATTGTTACGGAATCCGGCCCCAGGCGGTCTAGTTTCAGTATTGCTCTCGTAACAGTATGTGTCGAAAGATAAAATTACTTTATTAAACAGAGAATTTTTTGCACACAATTTGAAGTGCCCTGTAATATAACATAATAATAACAAACCCAAAATTAATTCAAATTGAGATTTTTTTTTTAGATTCTTTAATTGAACTGTAGTGAATTTTAATCAGAAATAATTCATAGTCAGGCTCAAGTTCAGTAATTTCAATTCTTATTGAATGAAATATTTCTATTAATTAATGTGACTTTCTAAAGAAGAGAAGAAAAATTAAACTTAGACTTTAAGCTGGGGGAAATACCGATACTTTTCTGTGCAGCCACGCACTTCATCAGCACCCTAGTCTATCTACTTGGGTAGAGATTCTTCTTAACATCAGCTATTTAACTTAAATTTACAATGAAACGGAATATGAGAAACGATTGTTGTGTATACAATTGATTTACGTTTGGTAAACACATTTATAAGTATCACTATTAATTTTCTGTTTTTTCCATTTTTCTATTTATTAATTCAAATTTTAAAATTTTGCTGCTGTTTCCAATGTAACTGTGTAACAAATCGAACGTTGGTGACATCGTGGGACAGGCCTTTAATTTTTTTTATTTGACGGCTGATTGTTTGACCATCTCTATCTCTGATTGACGAAAAACATCAGTTTCCTTGTGATTCTTGTGAATGATATATTTAGGTCTCCTTTTAAGTGACACGTATACCACACACACACACACACATATGCACTGATTGACGAGTTATTTGATCGTCTTCTGGGTCCATAAGAATTAAATTTCAGTCTGCAAACCTTATATACTTATTTCTTAACCTCCTAAAGAATATGAGCAGCAAAATTTTTATAATAACATGTACGAAATATGTTTTTTTTGAATTTTCAATTGATTTATTTTTTTGATTAGATTTGTGACAAACATAATTGACGCACGTTAGTATACATATGTATGTATATATGGCAATGTGTTGTAATCGCTTAAGTTTACTCAAAAAAATTTAGTTTTATTATGTCTCAATTGAAAGTTGCAGTGGTTATAATGCTACATACATATGAAGAGAAAGAATCACACAAAAGAAGAATCATCCATAAGAGCCTTAGCGGCAGCGTCAAAACTTCCGAAAAACACTGCTTTGCTTAAGCGACTTAAGCGGTTATTCCACAGATTGCCATAAATTATTTTGTTTGGGGAAAAGGAATACACATTGAAATTATATCCATTTTATTAGATATTTATCTAACAGTCTTTAGCGATTATTATGTACTGGTATGCCACAGGTTTGTTATATACATGCATAAATATGTGTTAAATTATATCTATAGTGTATGTTTGCATCCACCTTGTTTTGTAACAAAACTAATAGCTTAGTTTTTGTTATGTCCCTGTTTGCTGCATCAGATTAGATAAAGAACTTTAAAAATATTTAACAAAAAAACAACTTTACTGAACCTTTTCAAAACGTCAAATTATCACTTGCTGCTTGTCATACTTCCATTGAAATAAATAATTTTTGGGTGTGTTCAATTGACGTTTTAATGCGTTTTGCCTATTCTATTTCCGTGGGGGTATTCACCTACACCGTTTCATTTACATATAAACAAAAAAATCAACGTTTCGCTGCTAATGTTTTAAAAATAAATCTCATGCTATTTATAGCATAAATTAAATGGAAAATCCATCATGTTGTTGGAAATAAATACTATTTTAAAAACAAATTTTGTTTAATGAAAACATCCCATAATTGTTTACATTTCATATCAATGGCCAGTATGTCTCGTTTATATCATCCGCTATTATTGCTGCCCAAATCGTTAAGTGTTTATGATATTTACATACGTTTGAGGTTTACTGCGGAATTTGTTTCCAATGGTTTACGTACACAAAATTTTACGTTCAAAATATTTACGTTAAACATTTCTGGTTGCGAAAAAAATATGATGTGAATCAGCGCCCAAAATTTGTTAATGCACGTTTTACTGAAACAACTACAGGGTGTTGTTTTCAAACGTGTAAATTCAGGGCAAAAAATATAAATCAAATCTATAGTTGTTTTTCATCCAGCAACAAAAGAATTACCCTAGTCAAAGAAGCTAGCAAGTACCTAGCTGTTGGTCATCAACAAGAATTCTGTAAAGAAAATAAAGAGGAAAAATCTATAATTGTGGAAAAAATAATAGCAGTTGTTTGTTTTGAAAAATTGTAGAGAAAATTGGTAAATAATAATGTGCCTGAGTAACGTTTCATTCGATTTAAAATTGTATAGAAATCAATAATTATTTTATTTATTACCGAGTTTCCATTTTTATTTTAATATATTACAAAAACCATGATAAATTGATTTTGATTATGCTCTTTTTCATCAGAGAAAATAATTCCCTTTATTGCGAATGGCGTCGTCGACGTCACATCAAGACGACAGTAAATATTGTCACTTGTCTACTATTTATCGCCTCTTATTGACAATCTCTTACTAATCTCTAAAGCTTTGTAAGTTAATGTAGCATGTTAATAGTAGTCAATTCTTATTGACAAAGAGTAGACAAGTGACAACTTTCACTGTCGTCTTGATGTGACGTCGACGACGCCATTCGCAATAAGGGCGAATTTAATTTCTATTATTAATTTGTATATTTAAATATGTATCACTTTAAGCAAAATCTAATAGTAGTAAACTTTTCACTTCAAGTTTTTGTTTACCAATTCTTTTTAGTGCATTTGTGGTCTTTGATCATTTTTATTTTTTTTTAAAACTAGAAGTGCATGAGTTACGATATGGCAACACTGTGCAATAAACGTCAAAACTTTTAGGTATAAAAACAAAAGCATACAAATTATGAAAAAAGCGAAATAATGAGGCGGCAAATCTTTGATGCTGATAAATTCGATTTTGACAGCGTGGCAGAAAATTAAAAAAAAATATTAAAGTCTCTGTTAACCGACTGTAATGGAGTGTAACTGCAACGGTAGGAATCAGCTGATAGATGTTCGCCCTTATTATGGTTGGCGTATTTCGTCTTTTACTGCGAAGTTATTGTAATAGATTAAAGAAAATTGTGACTTTTTTTCTTTAATCTAGGACGAAAATGTCGTAGTCGGAGTGGAAATACGCCAGTATTTACGTTATGTGAAAAGAAATGCAAAGATTCTTACATTCCGGTTACATCTCTATAACTATTTTTATTATTTTAAATATAATATTGATCAGCTGTTTCCTACCGTTGCAGTTACATTCTATTTAGCCTCAGTTAGCCGACTGTAATGTAATGTAACTGTAACGTAGGAAACAGCTGATCGATATTTTTATATGAGAAGTAGGTAACGTTACATCACATCTCTATAACCATTTTCATTAATTTTCACATAACAATACCGATCAGCTGTTTATTACTGTTGCAATTACTTTACATATACTTATACATATATAGTCGGCTAACTGAGCCTTAACAACCAGTTTCAGGATTGTTAATTTCTTTATTACTCACATTTTACCATTGTTTTTTTTATATGCAAAGCGTTACTGCTTTTATTTAACTGTCCAGGATACGATCAAATAATTTCATCAATCACATAGTTGTGTGCGAGCATTCGTGTTCTTTCGGCTACACGCACGAGTTGTCGGAAATGGTTGATGGAAATCAAAATTTGATGGTCTTCATCTCTGATTGCCAAAGTCAAAATATAGAAATGGTGATTGATGTGCGTATGTGTTCGAAGCATTTTAAGCGAGAATCATACGAAACACACACATATGTACTACTCGCAATTCACGGGATGAATTTGATGGTTTCCAAGGCACTTTAGGTACGACACTTGAACGTTAGCGATAGGCATTATAAAACACGGTGGTTGCAGTCTTTGCACTAGTATGGCTGCAAAAATGTAACGTGTTGTCAGTTATCAGGTTTATACGCATATTTTATTTTACAAATAAAGCTGATTGTAAATTTAAGCTGTTATTACATAAAAACTTTCAACAAATTGTGTTAGATGCTATGAACAAGAACAAGTCGATTCCGCTTTACTGGAAATAACCAAAACCCAATTTTTTTTTCAGTTATCCGATTTTTTCTCTAAAACGTAGTTCGGATTACTGAAATTTGTTGCAGTTAAGCGTACTGCTTAAAATTGACAATATAATAGAAAAATTTAATAAAGTACTTAAGAGCGAAAAGGACAAATACATTTTGCCATTTAATATTTTAACGGACAAAACATGCAAAATTATTTCAGCCTTAAGTTATGCAATCGATGTGTAATATATAAATTGGTCATTGTTTATTTTTTCACTAAAGCGAAGTAAGTTTCATAAAAAACGTAGTTGTGGGCTTGCTTTTGGTTTTCGGTAATACGATATTTTCAGTAAGGCGATGTTTCGCTAAAGCGAAGTGAATAAGGCTAGCTGCGTTTAAAATCAATGCGGGGATTTGTATCGCTTTCAGTAATTCGATTTTTTTTCAGTAAAGCGTGTTGCGCTAAAGCGGATTCGACTGTATGCTATTTACATTTGGAAAAATTTCTATAAAACTGACACCACACACAGTTTACAAAATATCATGTTGTTCCCTTCTGCAACTGTTTATAAGAATATTTGTAATTATCTTTGGTTTTATATGTTGGTAAAAATTGTCACATGTAATTTTACTTCCTCAAAAACTCGTATACAAATTTAAGCCCAAATAAAAAAAATAATAAAATAGAATCAATTTAGTATGTTGGCGTATACTTTATTAAAAAATTTCACGAAAACAATTACTGATTAACAATTTGTAAACAAGGTGTTAAACGTTCTCACTTATTTAAGCGTTAGTGTCTAATTATAATTTTTTGCATCGTTGCATTTGCAAGGAAAACGTTTGTTCTTGATTTTCACACATTTCTTTTTTTTAAACAACAATTTTTCTAAAGCGACGTTTCCACGTAAATGCTTATTTTGTAAAGCCTGGATCACACTATCGGGTCACTGAAATAAAGTCATAAGTCCACTATGTGAAAAATAAAACTGTACACTAAAATGTTATAAAATTTGCAATCACATTGCAACGACTGACTGCACTGTTAATTTTAATATGTAATTTCGAAAGCGCTATCATAACACAGCGGACGAATAAACACAACATTTTCTTAGAATGAATTTAAATAGAAATAAAGTGTATGTATGTATGTGCCTTAGTAAGTTATGATAATTTTTTCTCGTTTATGTGAATGAGTGGGTGATATTAATTTTCTATTTAAACACATGTCTGTAAGACCGCTGCTCTTTCCGAATACCCCACTGTATATGTATACATCTTTATTTAATGTTTCAAAGCCTATAAAACTGGACAAATGTATAGAATTTTTCGCAAATCAATTTATTCAGTGTCAAAACAGTGTTCGCCACAGACACATGCCACGAAAAAGAAAAAAAGTTTATTAAAAAAAAATCAAAAACGAAGAAAAACACACAATTCTCAAAATAATTCTTTTGCTAAAATATTTATTTAAAAAAAAGCATTTAATTTTTCACAAAGTGAAGCCATCGATTTCAACATTCACGTGTACTTTATATTTTATTTATATTTATTTATTTAATCTAAATTAATAAATTTAAAGTGTTTTTAAACTGTTACCAATTAGAAAATAAAAAAAAAATAAAAAATTAAGAAAATCTTCTCTAAAATAAAACAGCTAATTAAAGTAAAAAATTAAAAAACAAACTTAAAATGTCGGTCTGGATGACTTATGTGCAACGACGACGACCGGGTCAACATCGCCATTGCCATCACGGTGGGCATCACTTAGTAAGTTTGTATAATTGTTAGAATTTTATTTTTATAAAGAAGTGATATATACACATCTTTCATCATATGAATGAAATATTAAAAATTTCATGCACTATTTAGTACGTAGAATGTTACAATGTCTTTGAATTTTTTTTTTCGATCATGCACGCGTGCAAAATAATACACCATTTCTAATTGTATTGTACAATATACTCGTATACAGAGATGTTCTTCACAAAACCAAACTAACTAAAAACTTTTAAACTACATATGTACATGCATTTCCACAGGAATGTCAACTATTTCTAGCGTGCGACACCAAAAAACATTATTGGTTTTTTCTTTCAAAGGAAACGAAATTTGTTTTAGCTTCTTTATACTACAGTGGAATCTCCCTTAACGGACACTTCCTATAGGCGGACACCCTCCTTAGACAGACACTTTTGACAGGTCCCGACAGTCCATAAGAAAAGCATTGCTTTCTCTTGAGCGGACAGTCCCCTTGTGCGGACACATTTCAATGGTCCCTTCGGTGTCCGCTCAAGAGAGTTATCTTAATAAAGAAAGGCCCTAGCTCATTAATTTTTTTTAAATCGAAATTTTTGTATATTTCGATAGAAGAACATCAAATATATCGAAAAATGCAAAAATCTCGATTATAAAAAAATAATGAGTTAGGGCCTTTCTATATTAAAATAACGATATGTATGTGTTATGTGTAGGCTGTCAGCAGCTCTACATTAGGTAAAATTTTAAGTAAAATCGAGTCTCATTGTTCTGAAATGCAATCTAAATTGCTTGCTGTCGCACGTGACAAAAAGAGTACTTTCTCGTGGGAATGCCCATATATAAATAAGCGCAAGTTTTTTATTTATATATCAATTTAAAATTAAAAAAATTGTACTCGTACCATTATTTCGTTGTGGAAAAAGAACTCCATCGATGTAGTGAAAGTTATTTAAAAAATCACAAAATATATTTATTAAAATCAATCGAAAATCAGCTCTGGGCTGAAGAGCAGCTCCTGCGAAATCGTGTGTTGTTTTGTCTTCAAGTATTGCTCGTATCGCTCGCACTGGTTTGCCTCAAATAACTGTTTATCTTGGCGGTTGTTTCTTCCTATGTAAAGGTATAGGTCGTTCACAAAAACATACATATATTTGACTAGACGATTTCGTCCATTTTTGTGCAACCATATTTTGCAAATAAATAAATCTTTTTTAAACAGTGAAAAAGTACCCTTTCAAAAATGCACTTGTAAATAAATTCTTTTAAAAAAATACATCGTTTGCAATTAAAAAAGTACTTTTTTAAAAAGTACCTTTTTGAAAAGGTCCTTTCTTGAAATAGGAAGTTCTTGTAAAAGTACCCTTAAAAAACACTTTTTTTTAAAGTACTTATTTTAAAAAAGTACCTAGTTGAAAAAATGTCTTTTTATATATTTTAAGAATACTGTTTTTGGGGAAAAATTTGTTTTAAAAAAAGTATATTTTTAAAAAAGGTTGCATTTGCGATAAAGTACTTTTTAAAAAATTACATGCATATGCATATGCTTGAAATGGTACAGTTTTGGTACCTTCCTAAAAATTACCTTTTCGAAGAAGTATATTTAAAAAAAGTACTATTTAGAACACACACGACACACATTCCTTGTGGGTGTATCGTATTGTGTGACAGTAGAAGGCGTGTTTTTCATTCTGAGTTTCTGTGTTTAGATGATATTAGGCGTTTTTCTCAAATATCTGTACTAACCTTCATAAGGAAAGTCATACAGAGATTGAATTAATTTGACTCATAGATCTATGGTATAAAAGATGCATCAGGTGTCACAGTGCCGGTTTTTAGACCAGATCTTACCCCCCCCCCCTCCCCTATTCTATCCAACTATTTAGAAAGTACTTTTCTTAAGAGTACATTTACAAAAAAGTATTTTTTAAAGTATCTACTTAAAAAATTTTTTTTTAAATTTTTTAAAAAGTACTATTTTTTTCTGGAAAATAAATGGTTTTTGAAAAAATAAGTTTTTAAAAAAGTCTAATTTTTGAAAAAGTACTTTAAAAAAACATTTATGAAAAAGTACCTCTATATGAAAAAGTTCCATTATTTGAAATAGTAATTTTTTTTTTAAAGTACACACATATTTTGTAAAAGTGCCTTATTTGAAAAAGTTCCTTTTCGAAAAATTACATTTTTGTCAAAGTACATTTTTAAGAAAGTACTCTTTTAAAAACTACTTTTTTTTAAAGTACCTTTTTGGAAGACATACATATGTACGTGTTTTTGCTAAAAAAAGTTTTTTTTTTAGATTTCTGGAAAAATATTGTTTTTGTAAAGATCGAAAAACTGAATTTTTAACGGTATTTTTCCAGTAAAAGTACTTTTTCATGAAAAACATGCACATATTTATCAATGAAATAATGGTTATAAAAAAGGCAATCCACTTGTAAATGGTGTTTTAATGTAAATATACATACATACATACATATGTATATGCATGTTTGTAGATATACATACATATAAGAAAAATAAATGATACCTCTAAAGTTACGGTCACACTTGTCAAACATTTGCCCAAAAAAGCGTAATCAGTAAATGCTAATGAAAAATTTTTCAATTCAGACAAAAGTTTGTCAAGTTAAAGAGTAGACAATAATGTTGGATTCTATGACATTGTCTATTATTAGTTGTGTTTGAAACTGTTTAATTTGATAAACAAGTGTCTGGATCAAAACTCTCTTCATTAGTGTTTGTTGGTTACGCTTTTTTGGGTAAATGTTTAACAAGTGTGACCGTAGCTTAAGAATTTTAAATATTCCAAATAAAAAAAAATAATAAAAATAAAATAAGTTTTAATGTTGTTTCTTCGTGTGCCTTTTAATGTGTCACATATGCTTTGTAGTTTAGCCAAGTAAAATATACAGACTGTCAATAGGCCGTTAGTTTTTGCCACTTAGTCTAGCGCCTAAATTAAAAATAAAATAAACAATATGGCCAGTGTATGCCAAAATTTAATGGTTTTATTTATACATAATTATGAAAGAAAAAAATTGTGCTAATTTTTCCCATATTTTGTTTTTAATTTTTTCAGCAACGTCATTCACAGCCTGAATTCGACACCAGTCAACGTCATTATGACGATCAACAAAAACGTCACAGTGCCAATTCTCGTCCCTTATCTGAAGCGAATTCAGACAATGGCCCAGAGCCTCTATCCCATCAAAATGTCTCCAAATCCAATATGGAATTGAGCACCAACACTGCCTATGCCATTGAGAAACGACTAAGTACAAATTCAAATGAAGGACAAAAAATACGCAAGGATAACTCCGATGCAAATGAACGCAAACGCATTTTACCCAAACATCAAAGGCCATTGACACGTTACTTGCCCATATTTTCACCGGATTTGGACTTGAGACAACATATTGAATCGGCAGGACATCAGATAGCCCTGTGCCCGCATGTTTTTGTGGATTCCAGTTCGTGTAGAGGGTAAACTATACAAAAATATATCTACATAATTTTATTTTATATTTATTTGTTTTATTTTTATTTTTAGATATTTACATAAATTGGGGGCAACTTTTCATGGCTGGTCTAAGAGATGGTTTGTCTTGGACAGACAACGAAATGCTTTTATTTACTACTCGGACAAATTGGAACGTAAACCAAGAGGAGGCGCTTACTTTTCTGTAAGTATATTTATACGCTTAATTAATTTATAAATTATGATTTATATTTATTTTTATATTTCAGACAATTGATGAAGTTTATCTAGATCATTTGAATATATCGAAAAGCGGTCGTCCCCATTGTACATTTATTGTTAAGACTAAAAAACGCAGCTATCAACTACAGGCAGCTTCTGATGCTGCAGCCAGAATATGGATTGATGCCATAATAACTGGAGCTCAAGGCAACTTAGACTATTAATTTAATTAAGTATTATAAGAAGTGACATATTTAAAAGTGAATATATACATACATATTTAGATACATACATATATATTTATATATATTTTTTATATATAGACCATTTGTATTTCATTGAGATATAAGAAATTTTTACAATTGTTTTAAGTTCCAAAAAGTGTATTTTTTTGTAAGATAAAAAAAAATGGAAAAAAATGCTCAACCAAAGGAAATATACTACAAACTGTATAATTTTACATATTTGTCTGCCTCTTTCTATGTTTACTACGTTAGTTATAAACCAGCGATCTTCAAAACCGCGCAAGCGTGCGAGTGTTCTCACAATAATGAAGAGAGCAATAAGAGATATTTTGTGTTTGTTTATAATGTGCACTCAATGGTTACTAAAATCAGGGATACCATTTTAATCTCAGACTCTTAAAATGTGCCGGTTGTGTAGTCGCATTTTACTAGACAACAATGAATTCTTTTTAAACTTGTTTAAATTCAAGATTTTCTGTTTTTTAGAGCTTGAATGAGCATATCTGAAACTAAGTTATTATATATTATTTAAAATATGTACATCAAATGTGTATTAATCTCTTTTTGAAAACAAAGATACAAACAAACAAAGATATTACAAAGATATCTTGGCAGCCCTGCTGTAAGAAGATCAAAAGATATTACGCTCAAAAACGAAGCACCAACGCAAGCATAAGTGTGAATGTATATGTGTGGGGATCGCTGTTATAAACTAATAAATAAAGGATATATGCAAGGAACACAATTGGGACGAGCGACGAATTTCGTCCACGTCGACGAACTCGTCGGTAAGCATTTGCTGCTTAAATTCGTCGTGTGAAGCACAATAACGATGAATTTACTCACCGAATTCTTCTCTCATATTTGATAAAGTTGGTTATTGTGTGTACTAAAACAGAGAGAGGGAGGGAGTGAATTTTCTCTCAATTTAGTTTTTTCGTCGTTCGTCGGCGTACGAAATAGAAATAAATCTATCTCAGAGTTCGTCACGCACGACGAATTTCGTTGTACGGCGGTGTTGTGTTGTTCATTTTCATATGCACAAATGTGTTTTATTTTTTATGACGAAAGTTCGCACCGAAAAATTCGTCGTTCGTCCCAGTTGTGTTCCTAGCAATACTCTGTAATTCGAAATGAGAGATAATGCATGTTAATTACATACAAATTCGAAATCATTTTCTTTCATTTCGAATTACAGAGTAGACACCCAGAATCTGAAAAAAGTTAAACAATTTCAGTTTAAAAAATATAATTAAGAAACATCGAACGAAACCAGCTCGCATTTATTGTAATAAATAAAAAACATCTTTACTTATTACTGAAAAAAATAAAAAACAACGAAATTTTTTTATAAGAAAAATATTTGGTTTTTTTTCTTCTAACATTTACAAATTTCAGCAGCCTTTGAGTTGTAATTAAAAATTATATTTTATTTAACTACATATAATTGTTAATGAATGATAATTGGTTTGAAGTGTTTACGAAAAACACTGTAGTTAGCACACAAGTGGCCTTGATCATAGCAATAGTGTGAAAAGCCATAATTTTGTAGCCATTAGTTTGTGGTTCTCAAGTGTTTTTTTTTTGTGGGGGAAAATTTCAAGCATTTTAGGATGGTTTTTACGATGTGGGAATCACTATCGAGTAGATTATTTAATTTGTTTTTCAATTTTGTATTTTTATATTAAATTTTGCTAATGTTTTGATATTTTGGAACATTAGTCTCGAGTAGAGTATTTTATTTAATATTTTTTGAGATAATTTGTAAGGTTGGCATTAATAGCAATAATTACCAAATATCGTTTAGAATTTGAGGCATTTTCACTCCCTAATACAAGTTTTTATTATGTCCATTGGTTATTGGTTTGCGGCACAGTATATTCAAAATACATTATGTCTGCAGCAAACCAATAACCAAGCGACGCACTATGGGGTGAACGCCTTCACAAGTGGCGATTAATTCAAAAGCTGAACTTTAACTTTCACAACCGTATTTGGTACCATATGAAAGTAGATAAAATTCTGCATCACTAACTGCAAAAACAAAAGTTCTTGGTAGTTTACGTTGTTAGCAGTGGGCCTTATTACGGTTCTCGAATTTTTCTATTCGACTTCGAGAGTTTGTACCAGATTAAAGAAACATTTTTTATGTTTCTTTAATCTAGTACAGCAAGTTGAAGTCGAATCTACAAATTCGAGAACCGCAATAAGCTCCAATGTGAGTTCAAAGAGAAAACTTTGATATTTCAAGTGATTATAGTTTTTGTTAAGACTTCTATAACTAAAAGTTTTATAATGGATTCGTCAACTTCAGGGGTATATGAGCACTTAATAATTTTTAATTTATAATAATATTTATTTTTTTAATAATTTTTTGTTTAGATAAATGTATTAGAAATATTAAAAAAAATTTCTCTAAAATGTGGTATTTTTGATATATACATTGAGTTTCAACAACTTTGCGGATCAGTGCAGGAAGTTTTTCCTTTTATGCTATAAAAAATAAGATTTTAGCTAATAAATCCCAGAATACCTTTCAGTGTTGCGATATGGATATTCTTATGTTATCAAATTAACATCAATTGTACCAAAATGTAGCCATATGCTAATTAAGCATACACAATAAGAATTCATAACAATTTTTCATTTATTGAAAATAAAAACAAAAAATTAACTAATACTATTGAACAAAACAGTTTTTCATATAAATATATAAGTATACATACAAAGTATAATAGTGGGTACACTCTTTGCAAGGTGTTTCAGCAATACATTTATATTATATGCTGCATAATTTGACACAGATACTGCAATCTACAATGCAACCTGTAAACACAACAACTCGCGGTTTTTTCATAAATTTCTCGCTTTTATTGCTTGAAAATATGCAAGATTGTCAAAATTCAGTGCGAAAAAAGTACTGCTCATATTGTTTCGCAGCTAAACTAAATTAATGCCAGATTAATTTTTTATGGAAAAACATGCTGCCAGATAGATTTTACGTGTTTTTCGCAAACAGGAGCAGAGAACAACTTTTGCGAATTTATTTCAAAAATATTTCATACCAAATACTCTTTGTAGTTTGACAGCATTTCGCAAGAAATTGTTCACAGACTATCAGACTTAAATAACTGGGACAAGTGCTACCAAAACAAATGAAAAGTATGAGCATAAACTACCAATGTTGCAAATTCTGGTAATTATGCTCACTGTTATTCAACTATATTAGGAGAAATTATTATTATTATAAAGCAAAGTAAAAATTGTTTTAAATTGTACCACTGAAGTATAAAGTGTACCAATGCAAATGTAATTGTACCAAATTTGGTACAATTGTACCACAAATCCCAACAGTGATGCCTATTTGCGCATTTGTGGGATTTTTGAGTTATGAAGATTTTTGTGAGAGAATTCCAATTGCTAAAAATCAATGTGAAAAATGCATGTTAAATATTTATTTTTTTACTTTTTTTTAAAGGCACATGAACTATGCTCTAATGTCGATTTAATTTAGTAATTTATCTCTTTTCATTCCAAAGTTACAGCAAAGTCAAGTAAGACAATTTTCTCCAAAATACAAAAAAGCCCATAAAAGGTTAAAAAAATTTTTAACAAAATTTTTTTTAAATCCTGTTTTTTGTGTATTTTATTTTATTTATTAATATTCATCAGTAAAAAATAACAACACTATAAAATTACGACTTCTATGAATTAATCGCCACTTTCTCTACCATTCATCCCACTGTGCGACGATTAGTAGTTTTGAGGGTAATGCAATGCTGAAATGATGAGATGTTATTCACCCCTACAGTGTATAAAATGCGTAATTTTTGTTCCAATGAAATTTTCATGCCCCACGAAGGTTAATTTTCGCGAATTTCATGGGAATTTCATGGGAATGTTTGTTAGTGAATGTAAAAAATTGAAAGAAGATCTATAAAGTTTAAAAATTAATTGATTATCAAATAAATTTAAGTTTAATAGTAAGAAATATATAAATTTTGGTTTTCAAAGGAAACGTGTTGTGTTTTTAAATATTTTAGTTGCAGTTGAAAATTTTATTTAGTGTACCACCGTCATAAAATATACTGCAAGTAATCCAAAGAGGTGGGTGGGTGGAATGGTTGAAAGGCGTTGCAGGGGATTATTGCTAATGTTATCTTGGCCAAAAAAATAATTATTTATAACGTTTAATATTTAAATAGAAGGATAATATTGGAATTACGCGTTAAATTTTATATTTATTTGGATCACCTCTTTCCTATGAAAACCATGTTTTAAATTCATTGATGATTCAGCAGAATTGGAACTACTTGGAGCCGAGTTCATCAATGATGTAAAAAATGATTTGTATTGTAATTTTTTTGCTGTTTTATAATAATTAAGATAATTATTTCAGTGGATCTATTTTTCCATGATGAGAAGGAAGTAGAAAATGTGTCTATTAGGCGTCATATTAAGGTACATTTAAAATTATAATTATCGCCTCTGCAGAGAGTAACGGGATCGTCCACGATGTCTACAAGAAATGATCTGTCGCTTAGTTATATTGAAAACAAAAACAAATTTTCTTATTTTGTTTATGTTTTCAATATAACTAAGCGACAGATAATTTCTTATCGACATCGTGGGCCAGGCCGTAAATGTTATTGCCTAAAATAGTTTTTTAATAATCACACCCTTACTCTATTTGGTTCAGCAATATCGTCGTCAATTATGAATTAGCATCACTTTAACACAACAAAAATAACGTTTATTGCTAATTTTGTATTCCCTAACAGTCTTAAGCTGAAGGTCCATACCATCCGTTCTATGCATATGCGTTGTATGCGTTTCTGTACGTTCTCTTCGATTATAAGTTCAAGTTACATGCAATACGTTTTATGCGCCAAATATTTTTGTTGTGATCAGCTGTAGTGTGAATATTTTTAAAAATAAAAACAGTTCTTGCAAAAATGGAAAGTGAAATTGTGATTTTAAATGAATTCACTCAATTCATTGAGTTTATCTATATAATATTTTGTAGAGGAGTAGGCTTTTATTATACAAAATTTCGTGATTTTTCACAGCTTCAATTAGCTTCTCCTCCATTGCACTTGCTTAAATAATAATAAACACAACAGAGATGACACTCAGTACACAAAAGCAATCGATAACTAGAATGCAAATTTTGTTTTTGAAATATTTATGTTAAAAACTGATTTTAATACATTTTATTCTTGAAAATAGTTATAATCTTTATTACAAAATATTTTTCATTTATTATAAACTTTTTTATAACAAAAAAACTTAAAATTTAAATCCACCACACTAACGTTTTTATCGATATCATTGAAAATATAATATAATTTGCCATCTTTCGCTTTCAAAAACAGCTGACGTTTTTTCATGGTGCATGAGACGGATACAAAAGTAGAAAGTAGATCTACTTTATCCGTCCTTAGCGTCTATACGTTCTTTGCGTTTTGTTCTGTAACTTGCCACATAAAATTACTTTGATTCTACTTTTTTGACACATGCATAAAACGCAACTACGCATTGAACGGATGGTATGGACCTTCGGCTTTATGACGAAGTTGCGTGTTAACCGATAAAAACAAAAAACATATCTAATATTTTTGAGTCAGCTGATTTATTTTGTTTACTATTTTTGGTAAAAGTATTTTTTCAATAAGTAAAAGCTTTGGAAATAAATTAAAATGAAATGTTTTTCCTTTCCTATTGGGACGAATAAAAAAAATTAATAGTCTGCCTTCTCAGACAGAAATCATGCAGTTACTCGATGAAAAGTAAGTAATTAATTCAGAAAATAATGTGTAATGTTATTATAAGATTGGAAAGTTATTTTCGGCAAAATAAAACATCATTGAGCATGTATTGGAGACAATAGATCCTTATTTAAGAAAAGGGATCAGATCAATGTTTATTGGATATTGAAGCAGAGTTGCCACAGCTTCCCACTGGGGGCTCAGTACGAATTGCTTTGCACTCAGCTTTGCAATATTTTTTTTTGCAAAGTCCTGCCAGATCGGCTTAAAGAATTCTATCAGAAAGTATACTTCCCCAACACACTATTCACATCCTAGTTTTCGTGGGTTTGTGACAAAAACGAGCTACTGAAAGAGTTCGATACAAGTCTACTACACGGCGATGTCAGTAATATCCTGCTGACCACAGCATAATTGAGAAGCCACAGAACAATAGGTGATTTTTTGATCATTTAAAATTTGAACAATCGAATAAGAAAATGTTTTTTCACCCACTCAATAGTTTTGACTATGCAACAAACATTGATAACCCAAAAAAATACAACTCTGTGACACCGTTACAAATATAAAATTACAAAAATACCACGAAATCGTACAACCATGTGTTAGAAAGCTTTACTAAATATATACATAGTACGATATATATTCAGATTTTACGTTTGATAGCGCAAAGCTTTTCATTTAAACAAAACACCGGCAATTTGTGCTACGTCTGTTAACGAAATCAGACACAATGAAAATGTAATGAGAGTTTGATTTGCTCAGAGAAGGAATGAGAGACAACTGATGAAAAACTTTGTTAAAAAGCTCTTGCCTGCAAACACACACACACACAAACATATGTATTTTGTAAATGTATTTGTGTAACAATATCTATACACAAAATAAAATAAAATACATATTGAATGCGCCTAATAGCTTGCTGTGCAAAAATTTCTATTCGCATTTTACTGTTTCGCCTCGAATCGATTGCTTCGCGGTTGCAGTGCAACGCGCGCGTAGCAAAACTTCATTGGGAAAAGAAAATTTTATTATAACTCCTTCATACATATACAAATATAGTATGTATGTACATACTTGCATACACATGCAAAGTTATGTGTGTACATATACAGAAAGAATGAACATTTTTATCTCAACACTTGTAATAAAAACTAATTTACGGAAAACTAATTTATTGTATTGAATTCTGATAAACAAAAAAAAAAAACGCAGAAGTGTGAAAATTCCAAGTGAAACCAAAGTGGCAACAAGAAAAAAAAAGTATGATTTTTTGTGTGTTAATAATCGATTTATGCATATGAATGAAAAGAAAAACAAGAAAAAATTTTGTTAAATAGAAAAAATTTATACATACATATGTATGTACATACATGGTGCAGTCAAATATATGCATACATATCGAAAATGCATATACATTTTCGATAAAATGTTATATAGAAAAATTTCAAGTGAAAAAAAAGGATTCTGGAGAATTTAATTATAACCGAGTAACACTCAAGTTTAAAGTCTGATGCGATGATGATGGTGGAACATTTTTAGTTTTATACCTATTCGTTGGTTTGAGAAAATTGCATTTTATGTGCATTTTAAGAATGAATTGAAATTTAGTTCGTTTTGGTCGTGTCAGTTGAAATGTGTGTCGTTGTCACTCTCTACCCTTTCTCTTGCAATCGCTTCCAAGTGTTGGGATTCGTTAAATTGCCCGAAGCGTAAAGTTGCTCCAAATTTTGAAATGTTTAGTGTGGAATAAACTTTTTCTGTTTTTTTCCCGTTTTATTTTTTAAATATTGTTTCCTTTACATCTTCACTTATTGCGTGTGCATGTATATGTGTGTGTTTGACAGAGAGAGAGAGAGAGAGAGAGCGTGTGTGTGTGAATGTGTGTGCATGAGAGTTCATGCTAATTTAGAGCTTTTTAAAACGCCAAGTGTATGAGAACTAAGTTAATAGATATTCTTAATGTTTGAGTGATAATACTTATAAAGGAGTTTAGTAATAAGAAGTTAGCGAACATCTTGTTATTTTGAAATTTAAATTTTAACTAATTCAAACGTCATAAGAAAAATAAATTTTAAAAATATTCTTGTTGATTATACTGAACAACGTGCACAACGTTTTTAGAATTTCAAATTGAGAGTCATACCTTCTTTATTTCCCAATGGATTTGTATTAATTATTCTTCTGCTTAAAGGAGCTAATATTATCTTTCAATCAAGATATATTTTTTGTAAATTGGTCAATAAATGGCTAAGTTATAGTAGTTGAAGTGTGAAAAATTAAAGCCTGAAGAAATTTTTTTTAAATGTGTTTTTTCACACTTCAACCACTACACCGATTTACAAAAAATATGTATTGTTTGAAAGATAATATCACCTCCTTTAAACAGAAGAATAATTAATAAAAATCCATTGAAGGTAACACTCTCTCAATTTGAAAATCTAAAAAAAACTGTTTTTCTCCATATTTACTGTTATAAAAACACTCCGAAGTCATCTAAAAAAATCGTTCTCTATGGACTCCAAGAAAACAGAATTGGTACGTGATAGCTCCTGAATAACTTTGGTGTTGCACATTGTAATTATTTGAAATTTTGCAAACTTTTAGTGCTAAAACAGATTCCGTGGAATATTATGAAATACTAGCTCTACTTGATTATTCAAATATTGTGGTAATTGCAAACTAGAGCCAATAGCCAAAAGTTTGAACGACTTGAAAACTAATAATATGTTTGAGTTTTTTTTAACTCAAAATATTCAAGTTTTTTTTTAAATATCTGAAATAAAAATGATTGCTTGTTTTGATGGTTAAGCACTGTGTATATGCTTTTTATTCCTGCTTAAAGAACTCATCAGTAGATTTCAATACAAAGTTTTTAAATTAAGCTGAAAAATTATATGTTTATAGTAAAACTCTTAAATTGTTATTAAAAGCATCAAACAAAAATCTTTACAAAACAAGCATCCTTATTCGATTTTACATGTATTTTTAATTTTTCACAACCTTTTTACAGTTACTTGCCCATTGTAAAACAAGAAAAGTATTTTAAAGGTGAAAAGAAAAACAAAATATTAAGTCGAACGTTGTCATCATCGTGGGAAAGGCCCTTAAAATAATATATCAACAAATTCATTTAACTGTGAAATGTTTAATGAATGGCAGAACTCAATGAGCATTCCATATTCTAACTGTGCAATTTGTTACGTTTGTGTACATAATTCTCAATAACTTTTTAAGAGTGTTTCTATAAAAATATGAAATTTTTTTTTAGCTTTTCTCAATCATTATTTGCTTGAAGTCTGCTTTTGAGTTTACTAAGCAGAAACTAAATGCATCTGGCTATGCTTAACCAACAACAAAAAAAATTTATTTACTAATATACTAGACTTAACGCCAAATAATTGTTCTTCTGTATTTCTAAATAAAAATTTCCTGGAAAGTATAGTTCCATTTTGGCAAGTGTCGCAAGTAATTCTTAAAAACTTTTCGGAAATTCATAATGGATTAATTAATATATATATATATATTAATTAATTAATAATTATATATATATGTATCTCTTCATTGTGGGTAGGCAGCTTCTACATGATTCTCGAACTCCAATCAGAAATAGTAGCCCTTATAAACACGAGTGTCTTTGACCAATATTCATGTTTGTTGTCCAAGTTATTCCAAAAATTAATCTTCTCTCGAAGCTATAGCTTATACATATATGTATAAAAACGGAAAAAATTTTCCAAAAGCATCGAAATTATACCATTATAAATATATACGTTATAAAAAGAGAACTTGTAAGTAGCTAGTGCTCAATTTGCCGATGGATATTGTCAAGAGTTAAGAACAGCTGGTTCTATTTTTAGCAATAATTGTTGTTACTTTGACATCGCATCAACATAAAAGCAAATGAAGCATTCTTGTTTTGCGAACAATCCGTCCTCGGACAACATTCCGCTTCTCGTATGGTATTTGTATATTATTTCGTTCTTGATTTGTCTACGTTTCGTTACAGATATGTGAGCAAAGAATGTAGTAAAACTAAGAAAGCCTTGTTTTCCTCCGCGAGCTAGTTTTATATAAGTATTGTTTCATATAAAATTGGATAAGCAATCATTCAAACTTATTCTATTTGGCGTCTGCACATCGTTGTCAATTTTGAAACAACATCAATTTAACACAACATCAATGCTAACTTTGTATTCCCCAACAGTGTTACTACGACGTTGCCTGTTTATCGATAAATACAATACTCATATCCTATACTTGAGTCAGCTGATTCGTTTTGTTTACTATTTTTGGTAGAAAGTGTTTTTGAATTAGTAAAAAAAAGGTTTGCAAATAATTTAAAATAAAATATTTTTCTTTCGTATCGGGTCGATGAAAAAAAAATTATTAGTAAAATGACAAAATTCATGCATTTGAAAAGTAATTGATAAATTCTGACATATTTTAGGAAAATAATGAGTATTTTTCACCGTTTTAATATTTTAAAGTTATTTTCGGCTTAATAAAACATCATTTAAGCATGTATGGGATACAATAGAACCAGATTTTGGAAACAAAAAAACAAAAGATCAACGTTTATTGGAGATTGGAGCTTCCTCCAAAGGGGCTCAGTGCTAGTTGTTTATATACGCTTCCTCAAGTTGCTTTCACAGTCAGCATTGTTTGCAACCTTTTTTAATTTAAACCTCAAGCATACCTTCCCAACACACTATTTACTTTACATTTTGCAATCCGCCACTAGTTCTAATTGGTGGACCGAAGGAATTCAGTGGAGTCGCAACACTTTCCCACTGTACCTTGAAATTATTAGGAACACTGCCCCTGCCGACGACAAATAGAATAAGGGTGATTGTTTGATAAAGCTCTTGCTAATTGTATGTTCAGAAATATATTTCTTTTGTCCTAAACTATAAATGTACCTCACGTTCTTAAATTAAAGTTGTTAAGCTGAGATGTGGCTAAAAATATTTCAATCATTTAAGAAATTTATTATTTATTGTGATATTATATTTTAAATTGAAATTTATTTGCTGGTGGTTCAGCTTTGTCTATATGCATTTCATTGTTGCTGTAACAAATCATCAGTAGACTTCAGCATTTTAGTTGCTTTTTTTTAAATTAGTAGTAGTGGCTACATGCCGTGATTGGCGATTTTTACGCATATTTTCTTAAAAATAAAATTCAGATTAAAAATATATAATTCAGGAAAATTAGTCTGTTAAAGTCTGTCAAGCAATTTAAACAATTTAATTTTGATGATTTTTATTTTTTTAATTAATGATGAATAATTGAATAATTGAATTAGAAAAATTTACCAAAAATTATTTTTGGGGTTTTTGGTGGTTCTACTTTTGGTGATTTTTGCCGAATTTTTATTTAATTATTTATTATTAAATATATGTATATTAAGAAAAACTATATAAAATAAATTTTGGCGACTTTTGGCAATTTTTCAAATCAATTTGGCTAAATAGGTTGGAAAAAATCTGACACACCCTGCAATGTTTCTTCAGTTTTCTTTAGATTTCGAAATAAAAATAGGTATATTTTTAAATGCTTGACTGCGCTGCACAATATGATAAGTGCACTCCAAAAGAAAAATTAACTAAAACTTTGGAAAATTTTCTAAATTTGAATAAAAAAAGTTGTCGTATGGCGCCAAAGCTGTTTTTTACTTGAAACCAGTAAAATATTTACTAAATTTCTAGTTCATTAATGAACTAGTTTATAGAAATTATATTTTCATATTTAAGTAAAATTTTCCTAAAATTAATGAAAAATTTTCCCATAAAATTCGCAGCTTTGCAAAAAAAATTTTTTGTCTTTGATCTCAAATTTGGTAAATTTTCCAATTTTTTTGCCTTTAATATTGGTGCTTAATTTTATTTTTAATTAAATTCTATACCAAATGATATGTATATCTTCATATTATATTCTTAATGATAATTCACCATTCATATACATACATATAAATTCCTTGAGAGGAGACAAGTATTCAACCAGCAATTTTATGATTGATAGGCAAGCACTCTAACCAATTGCCTAACAAGGCAGCTTGAATAAGCATTGAAATTATTGAGTTTTAAAATTTTATTTTATTTACAAAAAAATAAATTTCAAGTTCAAATATTCCTCGAAAATATGAAAAAATTACTTAGATTTTTTGCTTAATACAAACAAAATTTATATTCTATAATTTAAAGAAAAAATACTTAAAACTGGTAAATATTTTCCTAAAATTTATTATACCTTTTTAAATCTTTTAAGTAAAACAAATTTCATGAACTTATCAGGAGTAATTCATTTCCTAAAGTTTATTTTTTTTATTTAAATTTCCTTCAGTTTACAACAATTTTCCTACTCTTAGTAAATATTTCCCTTAAGCCAGTAAACATTTCCTGAAATGTGAGAAATTTATTGGGTATTTTATGAACTATTTTTGAGGATATGAACTTTTTATTTTTTACTCATCTTAGATAATTTTTACTAGATTTTTGTAAAAATTTACTTAAACTTAGAAAAAATTTTAAGAAAGTTTATTTTACTTGAATTTAGGAATAAAAATTTCTTAATAATAGTATATGCCTTTTTTTTGAGTGTGTGGTCGGTCGAATGTACAGCTTAGTTGCACTATTAATCAAATAACAAGAAGCTGCAGCATTTTCAATAATTTTTCATTTAGGAAAGTGTTGCACATAATATGCTGCAGAGTTCTGCACTTGCAAATAGGCTTAATATTCCTTGCACACTAAGAAACTTTATATATGTACGTATATTTAGTTAGTTAAGCGCTTTTGACAGCATTTGCATTTTTCCTTTATTGAAGTTGAGTATTTTATAAACTTTTTTTTTTTGGTATGGCTCATTGAGCAAAATTTTGCCTTTTGTTTTAAAAGTATTTTATGCAGCTCTTCAATCAATATACACAAAAATTGCTACATGTGTGTGTAGATTTTCTGGAGCTATTCGGCACCATATTACCGACTTTTGACTATTTCGGACTCTCTCTCTATCGCTCACTCACAAATTATATAAAAAGTACATATTTTATAATAATCTCTGTTCTCTGTATGTAATTGCAGTTTGCATTTGTTTAAGCAAACAGGATATTTTATTATACCGAAATTAAAACATTAGCACTCATGGTGAGTCAAAATGTAGTCATCTCTTTCACTCATTTCTGATTTGTGTTTCAGTGACGTTACAAACTAATAAAATATACAGCAGTGGGCTTATTTATCTAGCGGCAATCTCATAGATAGTTTTACTAGGTTTAAAGAACAAGAAGAGCGAAAGAAAAGCAACAAAAAGTATTGCCAACTACTATTTCTTTTTTTTACACAAAGAGAACCGTTATTTTTTTGTAGCTCTCTATTTTCTTCATTGAATAAAGTTCCTTTTTCTTTGTTATTTTTACTACTTCCACTTATTCGCCATCATTAATTTATTGTGTGTGTGTGTTGTAAACGAGAAAAAACAACAACAGTTTTACTGAAACAATAACAACAAACCAAAAAGCTTTCAACTGCCACTCAAACGCATTCCTTAGCTGCTCGTCGTTGAGGTCGTTTGTATGTGTTGTATTTTGTTGTCCCAAAAAAAAACGCAGAAAGAAAGAAAATTTATGAAAATTTGGAAAAGCAAGAAAGTTTTTGAGAGTGGCAAGTAGTGTGTGTGTGTGTGTGTGTGTACAGTGAAAATTATAGAAGAAAATAATAAAATATACAGACATGCATACATACTCGTACATATAAAAAGTATGTATGTAAGTTAAACAAGGGAGAAAAAAAAACGAAAAAATAGAAGAAATGGAATAGAAATGTTTTACACAAAATTAAGTTGTAAAAAAAATCGATTTAATGGAGTATTACAATTTAACATCTAAAATGAAATGGGCAGAATAAAACTAATTTTTTTCCCCCAACAGCATACATAAAATAAATTAACTTAAAGTGCAACATTATATTTGTTTAATGCACTAGATATATACCTACACACATATACATACATAAATATGTATGTACATAAATGTATGTATACAAGTGATGAAAATTAAAATCATTAAAATTGGTTTCTAAAGTTTAAACAAAGAACAAGCAAGAAAATTAAAAAAAAAAACAAATAAAAATAGCAGAAAATAAAAGCAATGAGTTTATTGACCACCGAATTACTACAACGAGGCTCATTTTTATAAAATATTAAAAGAAAAACTCTACCAATTAAGTAAATTTAAATCGTATAATAGCTAAATTGTTGACTGAAACATATTTCCTATATCGCATAAAATTTCTTCTGTAATCTGTATTAATCTCTGATATGTATATTGAAATCCAACACAAATCGAGCAGACGTTCAAAGACGAATTGAAAAAAAAAACAAGAAAAAATTTAAAAAGTTCTGTATTAGTGTTTTTCGTATGTGTGCGCAAAGAAAACAGGACATTCTGTTAAAAAGTGGGATACATCATCGTCATCATCAACCTCATTCAAATAATACACAAATAACAATTATTGAAACATAGCATACAAAAATTTCTGCAACTCCGCCTCAGGCTAAGGAATCCATTTTGAATTGCAACGTTTCAAATTGATTACAACAAGTAAGTTTAAATACATTGATAACATAAATATTTAATTTAAGTAAAGGACGATGAGATTGAAGTCTGTCTGAGTCTCCCTTTCCCATAAAAGCTGTGTGAAAAAAATAGGTACATAAATTAAAAAAAATGATCCGTTTTCTAATAACTGACTTTAAAAAGAAAACCAAGAACAACTTCATTTTTTTTTGTTCTTGTTTTTAACTTTGAATATTTTTATACGCTACAGGTCTATTACTGAAATGAATTTGTGTGCCATCAAAGATAATTCCTTTACTAGAATATTCAATTATTTGACTTTGAAGTATAAATCTTGCTCAATTAATTATGTAAGATTCTTAAATCACTCCAGCAACTCGAATAATTTAACTCACAGAAAAAAAGTAATAATTAAGAGTGTTATATTTGGCTGTGCCGAATATTATATATCAGGGAAGGCATTCAGAATTTTTATATTGTACCAAAAACTTAAAAACTTTTTTTACCTCAATTGTACTAATATATTTTTTTTTGGTTCAAATTACATATTTTTATTTTTTTTTTATTAAAATAATCGATTTTGTTATGGCCAGGGAATGGTTTTCACAAACATGTGCTCCAATAATAGCATGTGCTCCAACATCCGATAATTTGGAAATGGAATAGTTCACATTTTTTTAATTTTCTTGCTGCGTTTTGCTTTCACAAGAATGTTTTCAAGGAGATGAATATGAGTTTCATTGTTCAAAAGTGATAATTGTCATATGCAATCGTTTGGAAACGAAATACGGAGTGAAACTGCGGAGATTCCTGAAATGTACTAAATTAGTCATTGGCGTAGTTTTGTACTTTCCGAGTGTAAATAGTACCAAAAAAGGTACAATTGTATCAACTTTGCCATCCCTGTTATATATCCTTCACAAATGTACATATGTATTAATATGGAGTATATTGATCCGTACATATTTACTTTGTGAAAAAAAATTATTAATTTATTTGTTGCTCTAGTGCAATTTATAGTAAATAATCTTTGAATTTGATTCAAAGATTTTATTTTCGATAGATCTTTCTAATACATTAAACATTTTTCTTTAAAAAGAAAAAAAGTTTATATTTAGCTATTTTTTATTTTTTTACTAAAACAAATTCAATTCTCCAACCCTGGAACTATATTTTTGATTGTTCTAATTTTTAATTTTAAAACTTAAAATATGTGTAATTAACAGAGAAAAAAAATTATTTTTATTTAGTTACTTTTATATAACAAAAAAAAAATTTGCATTGTCCAGCTTTGGAGCTATGTTTTATATTTTTCTAATTGTTGATAACAAATTATTTCTTTCTCAAATATAAAATATTTATTTTATAAGGAAAAAGAACAAAAATAATTTGACTTAGTTACTTTTATATGACAAAAAAATGTGTAAAATTCCAACCCTGGAGTCATCCTTTTACATTTTGTTTTGATTTCTTATACCACTCTGTTTCTTTTACAAATAATAAGAAAATTATATTTTTTTAGCTTAGTTTTATATACCAACAAATTTTCCAATTTTCCAACCCTGGAATCGTCCCACTCTAGCTTTTCTGGGAGCTTCGGAAAACCAATTTCACGTCCAGACAGATGGATGGACGCTTATTCGTCCTGCCTATTCATGACAACCCAGAATATATCTATATACACATATGTAAATATGGAAAAAGGTATCCTATTGTTTTCGCTACGCTGTCCGTCTGTCCGTCACACGCTATTTTCTCAGGAACCCTAAGAGCTACGGACCTGAAATTTGAACCTTAGCCGCTACAACAACGAATACATGAGAATTAAAAATTATAGGGTGTTCCAAAACGAGCAACGAAAAACGTTAAAATCCCATGTAATATACATTCAATTACATATGTATATTGACACTTGAAATTTATAAAATTAGTATATTTTTATAAAGACTACAATAATTAACATAAAAATATTAAAACATTTCAATTAAAGGGTGGTCCATCAGTTAATGCAATTTTGACTATGTAATATTTATTGACAACTTGCTGTACCTTGGAAACCTTAAAAGGCAAAGTCTTGAAATTTTCAAAAACGGTAAAACCAAAAAATCCCAAAATTATAAAATCACCAAACCGAAAAAATCGCCAATTCGAAAAAAGCACTAAATTAAAAAAAATTAAAAAACGCCCAATCGAAAAAAGCACTAAATTAAAAAAATTCTAGCACTACAATAATTTGCAAAAATGAAAAAAATCGCTTAAATTAAAAATATCTCCAAAATTAAAAAAATCGACAAAATAAAAAACGTCAACAACCTTAAAAAATCGCTAAAACGAGAAAAAAGCACCAAGACTAAATAAAAGCACCAAGTGAAAAAATCGCTAAAATGAAAAAAATCGCCAAAATTAAAAAAATTTCTAGCACTAAAATAAATTGCCAAATACGACAAAATCGCCCAAATTAAAAAAATCGCCACAATTAAAAAAAAACGCCAAAACCCGAAAAAAATCGCCAAAACGCGAAAAATGCGCCAAAAACCAAAATAGTTGTTTATATGAAAAAAATCGCCAAAACGAAAAAAATCGTCAAAATTTAAAAAAAAACCCAAAAACCGAAAAAATCCCTAAAACGAGAAAAAAAGTGCAAAAACTAAAAAAAAATTTCCAAAATGAAAGAAAAACGCGGAAAACCGAAAAAACCGCCAAAACCAAAAAAAATCACCAAATGAAAAAAAACGCCAAAATAAAAATGAATTCCCAGTATTAAAAAAAACCAAAAAAATTCGCCAAAACAAGAAAAAAAGGTGGCAAAACTCAAAAAGCGTCAATAAACGCAAAAAAACCCCAAAAACTAAAAAAAACCCAAAAACGAAAAAAATGCCGAAACTTTATTTTATTTTGGCTAAAGTTCGTATTGAATTACATATCTCGTGTGAGTACGGAACCCTTCTTGCGTGGGTCAAAGTTGCACTTCACTGAATTTATTTTTAATGTGGTGCTTTTTCTCGCTTCAGCGATTATTTTTTGGTTCTTGGCGTTTGCTTAATTTTGGCGATTTTTTTCATTTAGGCGATTTTTTCCATTTTGGTGACTTTTTGGATTTTGTCGATTTATTTTAATGGTAGAACTTTTTTTCAATTTGGTGCTTTTGTGTTTTGCGGTTTTTTTCGGGTTTTGGCGATTTTTTTTCGCTGTTTTTCACATTTGGTGTACGGAACCCTAAAAACAAAGATTCAGTTAAAAAATTAATTAGTTTTAGTTTTTAGTTTTTAATTAGTAGTACTAACTCAACCATTTTAATTGAAAACTTTTTTGATTTTTTTTCAATAAAAGACATTTGGTAAGGTTAGATTGGAAAGGGTGGTCCATTGTGATTCCCTTCTAGGGAATGAATCAATTGATTGTTGATTTTTTAAAGAATCAATTAAACAGTTAATTTAAATATTCTTCAGATTCAATTAATATATTAGTTTATATATTAAAAAAATATAAAAATATAAAAATATAAAAAAGGCGATGCTATATAAAATTTCAAAATATTAAAATTTTTTATTTTTATTGTTAAGCAGTTGTCTATATGCATTTCGTTCCCGCTTTTGGAACTCGCCAGTAGAATTCAAGCGAAAAAACTCTTTTCATTTCAAAGTTATTCGTTGCTCGCTGTAGAATACACTTTAGTTTTAAACTTTTTTGAAATTTGTGGTCCGTAGCTCTTACGGTTCTAGAGAAAACCGTGTGATGGACAGCAATTCCGCTTAAGTTTAGGTTTTATGCTGCAATGCTCTCGAAAACTGAAACGAAAACGATTCAGAAACGAGACTGACGAACAAAAAAATTTTTTCAGTTCCAGTTTTAATTTTCGGCGCCGAATCCGATGTACGCGGCAAAACGCCTTAAGAATTTTCTAAAAGCAAATATCATCTTCTTTGCAAGTCAACCCGTAGTATTAAGTTTAATTTAGACGAAATGTGAAAAACTTTTTTACTTGCATCATCATTATAAAAGGCTTGAGTGTAGTATGAGCGCATAACAAAACAAAATAATCCCTCAAAGTAGACTTTGTACTAATAAAAGTTTTTTTAGGGGAAGAATTTTTTCTTCCATCTACACACATAAAAGATAATTTTAAAAGAAATACTTCTACTTTTATTGTCACTCTCGTTTGTTTTTTTTTTTTTTTGCTTGTTCGCTTAAACAGAATTCTTTTCTTTGACTGACGTGTACGCATGCAAATGATTTAAAAAGTTGTGACATCATAAATTTATTTTTATTAGAATTTCGTGACAGTTTTGATATTAAAAACTTGTATAAACTTATGCAATAAGTATGTACATGCATATGTACATGATGATGCATTTAGGAATAAATGTTTATACATACATACATACATACACATATATGTATGGATGCATCAGCTGCATTTTATGGCCAAGACTAAATTATTAAGATAGTGGATTATAAGAATATAATTTAATTGTTCTAATAAGAAATTTTAGATGAAATGTAAAGTTATCAGTAATAAATCGTATTAAAATTTAATTGTTTTCAATATTTTAAGGATCTCTCTATGTATAGTATATAGATGTATTTATATGTATATAATGTAAAGAAAGGCGGCAGAACATAAAACGATGTAAAGTATGCATATTTTCAATGTGATACGTTCTATTGATGCTTTGTTAAATTTTCTTTAGAACTCCTATAAGAGATAACTACATTATATTTAGAATACTACATACATACATATTTAGTTTTATGTATAGATAAAACCAAATGTTATTTGATATTTTTTATATCATACTCGTAGCACCCCTCAAAAAGTCGCCAGAAAACTTAAAAAAAATATAATTATTAATATATTGATGATTTTTTTTATACACACATTGGCGCGTTTAACTTCATCAAAAGCCAACCATTCTAATCATTTTCTATTTAAAACACATAAGGGAGAATACACACCCAAACTCTTATTTTTCTGATTGCATGCCAAAGCGTGTAAGCTCAATGTCTGTCATCCCCTAAAGTATGTTGGGAAAAAAAAAGAATTCCTTTATATACGACACGCTCACGCATATTTTGTTTTAAAACTTAAATCAAATGTCATACACACGCACATTCACATTCACGCTTACACTTACACCCACACTCACACTTGACACAGTGTCTGAAGATTAATAATTTTTTTTCTTTTTTTACCCTTAAACACATCAATGCAATCCGCCGGAAGTCTGTTTTATTTTTTATTCTACTATCTTGTGTTCTTGTTGTTATACATATTATTTAAAAGATCCGACTCATAAAAAAATATATATGATTTCTTAATGTTCTTGTTGTCGCCCGAGCTCAGTGTACATATTAAGTTATATTAAGAATATGTACATACTCTTGCAACATTGTGGAAATTCCTGCCAACGCAAATTAAGTGCTGTTACGCAGCTCCAAAAGCTTTGACCATTACCCAGCAAAAGTTTTAACTATTGCGGTAATTGATAGTAGTTTTTTAATTGGTTACAAAGTAGTGTCCTGCGCAAGACCATTTATAAATAACACCTTTCAAGACATGAGAGATTTTTCATATGCTTTACTGCAGCGAAATATTCTAAAACAAACGCTTAACAATACTGTTGGCATGCGATCAGTTGTTTGTCTTGCAGTATTGTTTAGCGTTTCTTTTATAATATTTCGCTGTATTAAAGCATATGAAAAATCTCTCATGTCTTGAAAGGTCTTATAAATGGTCTTGTGCAGGACACTATTACAAAGTACTGTACACGGTCTTGACGGTATAAGTTCGATAGTACCATCAAAGGGTGGTTGCATGAGTTTTGCAAAATTGTAATTCGACTGGTGCGCAATATTAGATGTTTCAACAGAAGTTATTCAACAACAACACTTATCATTCGCAAGTGAAGAGACTGGTACAATTTTCGAAAACCAAAACCGGAAAGTTCAAGATTATTAATAAGGATTGTAGAAAATGACAAAAGTTTTAATCAGTCTGCTCATGACTGTCTTAACCACAGAGGATAGCAGAGTTGAAAAAAAAGAGTTATGAAAAAAGCTAAAATCCACTGTAAAGCAGGTTCTGCTAGAAAGGGGCAACTGTAGTGTATTTGCTATAAAGATATTGGGCCTTATCACGAGTGTTGTATCACGGCTTCGACCACGAGAATTTTGTATTACACTAAAGAACATTGCAAAATTTTTTTTTAATCTAGTACAAAATTGTTGTTGAACGTTTGTCTTAGAAACGCATAGTTTAGTTGAATATTTTCCACCATAAATTTTTTTCTCTATTTATCTCTAGTCAACATGTTGTGCTCAGCCTGAAAATAGCTGATCAAATAGAGTTATACCTTTTATATGGTTTGTTAGGTGCCAGGAGCGAATATTTGTTAAATTTTACATTATAAATTCTATAAAGCAACGAAATAAAGATATAAAATTAAATTACAAACATCAAGCCGTTTAAAATATGTAGCTGTTGCGGCCAACAGTTGCCAGCACTTTCACAACTGTTGAGCTCAGCATCTACGTCTTATGAATGCGCCGATTGAATTTAAAATAAAAATAGAATGTGAAAAAGATTATTGGTATTAAAAAGTGATTAGAATTTGTTTTCACATGATTTCTGATTTAACTTTAAGCATTTTCATTGAAAAATTAAAATTTTTACCTCTTACATACCAAAATCACAGCGAATGAGACCATAGAGTATAAAATGAAAATACATGTGAACAAGTAAAGGTCGTGGTACATTATCATACAAGGTTGTACGATCTACGAAAAAGTACATTCCTGGTATGATGGTGCTTATAAAAAATTTTAAAAGGCAATAACAATTCATCACACCAGGGTTGTAGTTTCTCATAGATCGCATGACTTGTATGATAGTGTATCATGCCCTTAAACAATTTTACAAAATGATATGAAAGAATTTGTTGTGTTGAATAAAAAAAACCGAATTACTATTAAAAAGTGGTTTAAATTTTTTTTTAAATTATTACAGATTTCATATAAACCATTTTCTTTCAAATATATTAATTTTTACCATTTATTTACAAAACTCACACAAAGAATGAGGTTACAAAGTATAAAATGAAAATAAGCTAAAAATGCCACAAAAAAAGAATCTATGAAAAAGACGCAGTGAATGAGGGAGCGAGACCATCTGAAAACACAAATTATCTTTCGTCTCATGCCTTCTCTATATATCCTCTATGATCCTAATCATTCAATTGAAATTACACCGCGTTTTATACGCAAAATTGAATTGACAACATGCCTTGATTTATCTATAGAAGATGTAACATAATTTGGCTTCCATGCCGAGATGACTTGGCCCCTGTAGATTTTTTCCTATGAGATTATTTAAAATCTAAAGTTTACGCCAATAAACCGATTTTTTTCACAGAAAAAATTATTCCTAAAAAATTTTTTGGAAATAAAATTTAGTTCCACTAAATATTTTTTACTGCTCCAGTAGTTGTTTGTTCCAAATTTATTTTATGCAAAAAACTGCATATAGACAATTCTCTGAGAAATTCCACTATTTAGTAGCGTGCGACAGCAAGCAATTAACATTGTATTTCTGAACAACGTGAATCGATTTTTCTTAAAATTTTACCTAACGTAGAGCTGCTGACAGCCTATACAAATATATAAAGAAGCAAAAAAAAAGTTTCGTTTTATTTGAAAAAAAAACAAACAAAAATTTTTGCTTGGTGTCGCATGCTACATAAAGTTGACATTCCTGTCGAAATGCCCATATGTAGAGTAAAAAATTATATTTATTTCGTACAACTAATTTAAAATTACATTTGCAACAAGACTCTTTAGGTAAGATTTCTGTTCAAATATGGCAGAAAAGTTATTTGTTGGATTTGCTTTTTCATTTCGGTAAAAAATTTTTTAAATAAAACAATTTGTTGATTGAAAAAATCGGAGTTTTTTTTCAAACAAATTATTAAAAATTTTTGTATTTTAATTTACAAATTTCTTTGTAGGACCGAAATAAAAAAAACTAATATTTGATTTAAAGAATTTCGTGTTTGAAATGGAAAATTATTTTTTCTGTGTTGGAGCTTTAAAAATAAAATATTAATCATGAAGGAACAGTCATAACGGAGTATTCTTGCCGAGTAATCAAGGGAAATTTAACCCACTCGGGTAAGTAAATTTAGTTCTTAGTCGTCGTCCATACAGTGAAACATTTGCTGCAAAACATTTGAGTTTGTTGCCGTGAGGGGAAAGAGGAATGGCAAAGGGTACTTTGTTTTATGTACACGAAGTTCTTGTTGAGTACGTCATTCTTGCCTCATTCTCATGAAAAATATATGAGAAAATGTATTAACCTGCAAAACAAAAACTTCACAATGTGGACATGAATGCAGTTTCAAAAGAGAAAGCAAAAATGTTTTGCAGCAAATGTTTCACTGTATGGAAGAGGAATTAATAAGAAGTAAATTTACTTGGATTTGAAAATAATGTTTAATTTTTTTATCGCTTCGCTAAATGTAAACTTTGTTCTGCTATATTATTATATTATATATTCTGCTATATTTGCAAGCAAATTTTTTGCTGGGTTATAACACTAACACTGATATTATGCACGATTAGATTGTGTGTAGATAAAAGAATTAAAGTGATTTTGCCGGAAAGTATGCAAAGTGTTTTCTGAATAATAAAATATTCTGCTGGTGTTTGTTGTTCCCTAGGATAGCTGAAGATATAATTGTTTATGATATTTTTTTATATCCATACATATGTAGATAAGTGTGTAAGTGTTTCGACGTTATTGCAGATATTTCAAAATATTAAAAACCATAATACTCAGAACACATTCATATGCGTCTATGAAATTCTCACTCTCATTAATATATATGTACTAAATATGTAGATCCTGCTTGCTTTGTATGCATCAGCGTCGTGTGTAATTACACATAATCTAAACTGTTTAAAAATGCTTATAGTAATTTCTTATTTTTATTTCATGCGTATCAAAATGAATGTGAATTCAAAAAAATTTAGTTGTTGTTGGTTAAGCACGTCGAGATGCAGTTCGTTGCTGATGGGTTGCCTAAGCAGCATATATTTAGATGTTCTTAACCAATAAAAAACAAATTTTTTAAATTCCTGTTCAAAAACCTTTACTATTAAAAAAAGCTGCTTGTGTTGAATTCTTCGTTAGTGCTTTAATGAAGTGAAGTGCAAACCTATTAAGGCTGCTCAAATGTTTCCCTCAACAAAGTATTCATTGTGTCAACTTCCGCGGGCATTGCGTTAATGTCAGTTGATAAAAAAGTTGACGTACAACTTAAAATTGTGAACCTGAAAGAAAACCACCCATTAAAAGTTTACAGCATAGTTGTGAAGCAGTGATTATTAATCGTAGTAATCAGAACTAATTTGATTAATTTTTTTTTTGAAAATTAAATTAAATTAAATTAAATTACGATTATGTTCAGTTTAACACGATTGCGATTGCTAACAATGGAAAATAATTTGAATTACTTGAAATTACAAAAAATTATCCTAAAGAATCAAAACTAATTAAAAAATATTCCGATTACTTTTAAAGATTACTTTGAATTATTTTTGATAATTTATCAATAATCAAAAGTAATCTTTGAAAATAGTCGTATTATTTTTTGATTACTTTCGATTCTTTTTGATTATTTTTGTAATTTCAAGTAATTCAAATTAATTTTTGATTATTAGTAATCGTAATCAATTATTTGTCAGAAATTCTTTTAAAGGGAATTATATGATCAGTACAATTCTTTTTAAAATTAAATCTAATTGATTACTAATCGTAATCGAAATTTAACAGCTCTGGCTTATAGATAACAAGCTTTATAAATTTCAAAATCCATTTTATATACATATTTTTATTATTTTTAATTTATAATTTATTTTTTAATTTACAATAATAATCTCATATACAAACATATGTATTTTAAAAAATTTGCTACATCGAATATTTAAAATAGATTTATTATGACCTGTTCGTTATTAATATTAATTAATAAATTTAGTAAATTGAGACTTTGACTCGCATAGGAACGGTTCGTTCGGTACGGCGCTTGGTTATTTTGGCGTTTTTTTACTTCTTGCTTTTTTCGGTTTTTTTTCGACTTACAATACATACGAGTATTTTAAGTTTTAACGAATTTTTTATTTTTGGCATTTTTACGTCTCGGTAATTTTAACTAAAAGTTTTTTTGGCAATTTTTATTTTTTTTTTCGACTTTTTTATTTTTCGTTTTATCGATTTATTTTATTTATGGTGATATTTTTCATTAAACACGTTTGTTTCTTTTCAGCTTTTTTGCGGTTTTGGCAATTTTTTTATCTTAGGCGATTTTATTTTTGCCAATTTTTTTCGGCTTTTTGGTGATTTTTTATTTTTTGTCGATTATTTTACTTTTGATGATTTTTTTTTAATTTTAGCAAATTTATTTTATTTATGGTGATATTTTCATTAAACGATCTTGTTTCGTTTTGGCGATGTTTTTGGTTCTTAGCAATTTTTACTATTGACGTTATTTTAGTTTTGGAATTTTTTCGTTTTAACCATTTTGAGTTGCTTTTTTTGCAAGACATATTTTTAGATTTAGCGATTTAGAGCCAATCACACGATTTCGACAACATTCGACTTGTCGCACACTTACATTCAAAACAAAATCAAATCTTTATATTGTGTTGTTGTTTCAAATGTAATTGTGCGACAAGTCGAACGTTGTCGACATCGTGGGATTGGCTGATAGTTTTGGTGATTGTTTTTTGAATATAGCGATTTTGTCTATTTTTCATTTATGCGCGTTTTTCATTTCTGTGAATATTTCTGATCCGATAAACAGACTGACAGATAGGCGGACAAGTTTAAGTCTTTTATTTTTTGCTTTCATAAAAATTGTAGAACGAACACATTTTTCTGATATCATTCATTAATTTACTCTGTTGTTTTTGTAAGTAAGTATCGGTCTAGACTTGCAATTTTTGTTGAAATAGAAATATATATATTATGCATTGCCGTCTCACTTTTTTTCATTAAAAAATAAAAATAAACTTCAAAAAAAATTGCAAGTCTGGACTGGAACTAAATTACAAATTTTATTTATATTGAAAACAAAAACGAATTTTACTGCCAGTCTATCGAAGATAATTAGTTTTCAATACCTATTGAAATGAAGACCAAAATTTTTTATTGCCTTCTGTAAACTGGCAATTAAATTTTTTATTGTTGCTTCAATATGAATTCCCAAGCGCACACTTTTGTTTTATATTTAATAAAAGAAAGTTTTTGTGAACAAAAAAATCCATATGAAAAATAAACAATAAAAAAATCTTTTAAAGTCTTGACTTTAAATAGCAGAAAAATTATTGAACTGTAATAATATTTTTTATATGCACCCTAATCGTTCATAATTTTTTTTCTAATACTTATTTCTTAATTTCAAAGATTTTGCGAAACTTTTAAGTCATAAAATATTTATGTGCGACATATCTGTGTCATACGACTGCTGTCCTATTCCTTTATTATCCTGCATCAAACTAGAAAATTCTTCCAGCTGCCAAATACATAGAAAGAATAATTTTAGTGACAATTACATACACAAAGACTACATGTACAAATAATAATATTACACATGTATAAGAATAAGAAATGCACGATGACACATTGCTCATAATATCCATATGGTTAGAGTCTCTAACAAACAATGGCATTAATGGCGACAGCCACAACCATGTATGATCCTACACTGTGAATCACTTAAATAAGGAAGTTAATTTTATTAATTTGAAACGGATCATTTTCTAAACAAAAAAGTCCAAAGACTTAATAAAGGTAGAGCTATTAGAAGAGAGAGAGAGAATTGTAGTATTGGGTGCCATATTCCACTATCGACTTGGTATTTGAAACAGAAAAATGTAGGGAGCAGCGTCCATAAGAATATTAGAAAGTGCAGAATTAGTTTATACGTGCTTCCATTCCGAATCAGCTGTTTTGTTTCTGTTCAATTGAAAATTTCTATGTGTGGTATGTTTTTCCTTTTTCGTTCTGTTGTAAACAAATCTGTAGAAAATAGAATTCAACGTTAAATAATTTTTTATACAACTATAATCAGTTCTATATGTTGTCAGCTGATTCTTTGCACAGAAAAAGTAATTGCAAAATATTTTATATGGAAAATAACGGCACAGAACGGCAACAAAAGTAAAAACTAATGAGTCCTTAATTTGAACACATAACGTCCACAAACTAATTCGCACTACCAGAGCTGTAAATCAGTGAATTCATGGAAAATATATAGAACTCTTAAATTGGTCTCCATATTATTTGGATCGTAACATAATGGAAAATTTCTGCTGGTGACTTATTAGAAAAGTATATGACAGCGGAAAGAAATTTGTCATAAAAAAGTCTCCTGTAAAAACTGTGAAAAAAAAATACAGACGAATTTATTTTTAAAGTCGTTTAAAAATGCCTGGAACTCAATTTCACTATATTATTTAGGATCGCTTTAAGGTTAATACCGAATAACAGAAGTTTTTAGGTATTAAGAGCTTTTTTGTGGTCCCATTTTTTAAATTTCAAATAAAAATTGCTTAGATTTTATAAAATTATAATTATAAAGTAATCCATAAAAAGCACTTGGAACTTGTTCTTCGTTGTTTGAATGAATAAATAACAGTAAAAAAAAATTTAAAATAATTTTTAAGGAACTACATTTTTAATGGCTTCCAAAGAATCGATATTTTTAATTTATTTTAGTCATACAAAAGTTTCTAATTCCTTTATAGTTTTAGTAAATATTCTTTAAAGAAATTTAGGAACTAAAAATTAATAGTTTTTACTTAAATTTGCATTAAAACCAATATTTTGTGTTTAAATTCACATAAAATGAGACATGTTGTGAAAACTGGTAATTTTTTACTCATTAATCATATTACATCATTATTGTGTAATATTATCATCGGCGAAGTAAAATAACCAATTTGGTCCCAAAAAAAAAAAATGGCTACTAAACAAAGCTTTGAAAGTTTAATACGCCTCATTGACATCAGAGGCGCTGATGAAAAGAATGAAGCTTGCCGCTATCTCTTCCTTCACCTTCGTTTCCTAAATAAAAATATTGGAAAATTTCGCTTGTTTATTTTTTAATTAACAACCCAATGAAAAAAAATGGAAGTCATTCTAATGGAACTACATTTTCATTGCTTCCAAAAAATCGATATTTTTAATTTGCCGAGATTGAGCTAAAAACCATGTAGAAGTTTATTTCAGTCATACAAAACCGTTGTAACTCCTCCACAGTATTAGAAAATACTCACCAGAAAAAAATTTATTTTTTTAAAGAAATTTATGAACTAATTTAAGTCTAAAATTTAAAAGATATTGGCTTAAATTTCCATGAAAACATTAGATCGGATCGAAATTTTCACTACTTCCAGATCGCAAACTCTACATTTTCATGACTTTTTTAGAGTTTTTTTTTGCTGGGAATGTCTATATGCATTTTATTTCTGCTTCATGGAAATCGTCAGTATACCTTAAGCCAAAAGATTTTGAATTTGGCTAAAAAAACCTAGTATGTTTATAGTAATTCTCCTAATACATTACTGAGAATCACAATAGTTATACAAACATAATAGCGGAATTCACTGTTCGTATTAAATTTAAAACACTTAAATATACTACGATTTTAAACGTCCAAGCGTGAGCGAATTCTTCTTCTGTATTGTAAAAAAGTATGTCAGGATGTAAGTGTGTGTCGCTATTATTGCACTTACATCGTCAGCGGAATTTTAAGCAAGCATGATAATAAATTTAGCCTAAAAATAGACCAATATTTTTGTTTAGTTTTATAACACACTGTTTTAAAATATAACTGAATCTCTGCCTACATTGTAATCGAAGTTATAAGTAACACATGATATATCAGATTACACGTACATTACATGATTGATTTTTATCGAAGTACTTCGCTTAATTTCCCACCGGGCGTTTATTGTTCAATTCAATGAGACTCTCTGAGAGGATATGTATGTAGCTTGTTCTTCTTTTGTACAAACTCTGTTAAATAAATTAAACTACAACATTTACAACAGTTTTTAGTATAGTAGTTTATAGTAGCAGTAGCCGTGTTTTAAATTTATCACGATTTATGTATCTATGCTACAATATGTAAAAGATCTGCAATAGTCAACCGTGAATACCGCTAATAATTTTAAAAGCATCAAAAATCTTTAAAAAAACAAGCACCTCTATTTGATTTTGCATCTATTTTATTTTCCCTGTTCTAATGTTTTTGTAGCATTGAAGCTTTCAGTTGATCTGTATGTTTTTGGTTATACAAGTGAAGCTCTTTTTTTTGACATCAAAATAGAATAGATGAAAGCTTTAGAATATTTAATAAAAACCAATTTTTAATAATTATTGTTCATAAACGAAACATAGGTGAGAAAAAGTTTATGTTTTCGAAAAGCCGAGTTTTAACTACTTATAGGTAATTTAAAATAAATTCATTAAATTACGACCTTGATCTTTAGTTTTGCCTTTTTTTAAGCTTTAGCGCCTTTTATTGTTTTGCCGATTTTTTTAAATATTTGGCAATTTTTTTACTTTGGTGTTATTTTGCATCTAAGCAACCTTGTTTTATTTGTGGTCCTATTTTTCATTTAAGCACATAGGGAAAATACCAATGTAAAATTACTATGCAAAAATGTTGACTTAAAATCATATTTAATCATGTTGAATTAAAGTTTTAAGCATGATGGTATTTATTTAGTGCACTCAGGGAAAAACAGCAACTTAAAAATTAGAAAGCGCCACATTAATTCAATAACTGTCAATATAATAGAAAATGTATGTAGAAATACTTAAAAATAAATAAAATTGATAATTTAATACTGTAAATTAGTATTTTTCCATATCAGAATAAGAAATTTCAACATGACTTGACTTTCGTTAATGTTTCTTTTTAATTCAATATGGTTTTTATTGATTTTAAGCTGCTTTTTCTCTGGGTATATGTACCTTAAAAATATTTAAGGTTGTTGTGGCTGCAGCGGTAAGAGCTTTGATTACCACGCGATGAGTTCAGAGCTCAAATTTTGGCCGGGGAATATAATTATATATGTACATACAAACATTTTTCTGATGCCTGTTCCAAACATAAGTTAAACAATTAATAAAATATAATGACTGCATTAAATTAAATTCATGTTGCTTTAACTTGAAATAACTTTGGTTTAACATTGTTCTAACTTGAAATAACTTTGATTTAACATGAATCTTAATTTTGGTTTTACAGTAAGGTAATAAAAATAAAATTATTTCAAAAGGAACAATTTTCTTTGAAGATTACAGTAAATTATTAACATGAAATGTATATGAAGCAAAATCATTGCTGAAAAAGGTGAAATAAACCTCGTTTAAGTAGATTTTAAGTTGAAGTTTTTTTGTGCGAGCACACTTTCCGTTTTGACGATTTTTCGTTTCGGCATTTTTATAATTTTGGGACTTTTTAGTCTTAGCGTTTTTGAAAACTTCAAGATACACCAAGTTGTCAAAAGTACATAGCGAAAATTATATTAACTGACGGAATACCCTTTATTTTTGTTTATATTTTTTTAATTTCAGTATTAATTGGTGCAGACTGCATAAAAATATACATTAACTTTGAAAATTTCAAGTGTCTATAAATAATTGTTTGTTAATTGCATTAGGATTTCAACATTTTTCTTTGCTCGCTATAAAACACCCTATAATTTTTAGCTGCCACGTATTTGTTGCTATAGCGTCCAAATTTTTATATAATCTGTGATAGTTTAAGGCTTGTAGCCCTTGCGGTTCTCGAGAAAACAGCCTGTGATATACAGATAGACAGATTTACAGCTGAAAACAATTGGTGTAAGCAACCCTAAGAAAACTAATTTGCTTAAAAAGAAAAAAATCTATTAATAACTTTAAAAATAATATGAAGTTAGGAAGTTCAAAAATTTTCAATCCTTAATATCTGTTTTACAAATATATTGGTTCAAAAAAGTTTATAATAAATTCCTTATTTAAGTGATTCGCAGTGTACCATATATATATATATATGTTTATGTGTAAAGGACTACTCTTACATTTATTATTATTCTAGGCGCCATTAACCCTTGCCAACAAATGAAATTCCAGTCAGGCGTAAGCAAAAACATTATACGAACACTGATAGTCTATAATAATGTAAAATATCGCATTGCATGGTGTAACAGCCAGTAGATGATACTCTGAATGCCAATTGATAAATCTGTGTAGATAATTTTAAAACCAATAATTATGGCTTACACAAAAAGTACAAAAGAAAAGCAATATTGCTAATGCAAAACAAAAAAATTATGTTGTAGATTTATGGCAAATTCTTAATGTTTCTTCATGATAAATTATATTATTTTAATAATAAATCTGGATTTTTTTTTGGGAACATTATTGCTTAAAATAATTTTTGTTTGTTTTGTTTGCTAAGCACCGTCTATATGCATTTCGCTTTTCTGCTTAAGAAACGTTTCAGTAAACTTTAACCCATGGAACTTATATCGTCAAACTATCCAATATGCAAAATTGTGTTTTTTTATATTCGTCATCTTGGTGCCTTAATTTAAACGTTATGCCTCGTTTCAAAATGCTGAAATTGTCATGAACGATAGATAACTCAAAAAGAAATATTTTAATCCTGTCACTTTTAAGAATACGCCGAATTTAAATTCATGCTCTTCTGGAAAGTTACAATTTACATTTTGGATAGCTTGACGTGGTAGGGACGATATGGCAAGTAGTTCTGATGGTATTGTGTAATTTTTTGTTAGGGCCTTAAAGGATAAACGAACTGAACTAATTTTGGTACATTTACTTCTAAGAGAAGAAAGAGTATTGATATTTTTTTGAGAACTAGGACCCTTGTCTATACAACCGACTTTTATGAAACTCAAAATATATATACATTTGCTTCTAAGAGAGAAGTCAGGCTAAATTTTTTAATTAAATTAGGACCAAATGGGGCAGTATCTGTTTCTCCGGAAGTATTCAGGCGATTTTGATCAAATTCCAAACATAAATATAGGTCAGGTGGCGCAATTAGACCTATTATTTGGATCCAAGTGAGCTGAAAACTTACATTCTTTTGGTCATCATTATCTGGCCAAAGATCTTAGCGATACTTGTATCAAGAGAAATTCAACTACAGTGTAATCTGGCAGCCACTAATCAAACACATAAAGTTTTATTATACTAATGTAACTATTTAACTATAAAAACAGTTTCTAATGTATAAAAAATATTCTCCAAATGCTTTAACGCAAAAGGCAAAAATTAAAATAAATAAAATTCGAATGTACACACAAAAAAGTAATATGACGGATTTTGTAATATTAATTAAAATATTTGTAGTATCAATTAAAAAATTAATTAATATTTCACCCATAAACAATTTGATAATATTAATTAAGTATTTCCACTAAAATTAATTAATACAATTAAAAGTTTAATTAATACAATTAAATTCGTAATTAAAAATATTAATTTGTGAACACTTTTTTCTGTGTAGTTGAAAAACTCAATTTGAATAATTTATATGAATTTTTCTCTCTCCCTTGGCGCTCTCTCCTTGCAAACTTTTTGAGTTAATGAAAACTTTCCAGTAACCATTGTTACAAATTTGTAAAAAATTTTAGTAAATGAACAAACCTATTAATATAAAATCTAATAGCTTGTTTCACCTACTCTATTTAAATATCAATTCATATTAAGATGTCGTTTTTCCATACAAAAATTAATGAAAATCGAAATTTAAATATGAAATATGAATTGATATTTAAATGGAGTTGGATGCAATTGGCACTAAGAATAAAATATAAATGTGCTCATTAGGGTGGCCGTTTTATATTTTTTTGATTTCTTCTACTCTCACCTGGGGGGATTTGGGAGTGAAAGTAGAAGAAATAAAAAAAAATAAAAAGTCTCCATAGAATTAACGGCCCCTCTAATGCTCATACGTACATATGTACATACATACATATGTATCTGCGTAAGTATGGATGTACGCATTCCTATAAATTACGTACACAAAAATGTGTTTGCAACCTGTAGGAAAATCACTAGTCGACTATAAAAATAATCAATTTATAATTACCTTTTTTTAGACTAACTAAAAGCTAATTACAATCTTATCCACCGCCGTAAAAAAAGTTGGTTTAGTTGCGAATTTGTTAGCTTATAATTAATATAAAGTTAGCCTAGTTTCCGACAGGGCTCTTATACAAAATGCGTGCATACGCAAATCCATATGTACATAAACAATTTTTAAATTTATTAAAGGCGAAATTTCAAATAGATAATAGTTTCAATTACGTAGGCCCAAACACAATTTAGATCATCAAGTTTAAATATTTGAACAAATGTGTGCTCATTTTAGCAAATTTCTTTGCTATATAAACCGTCTGAAGACTCAAAATGTTATAATATTCAATCAACACTTCAAAAGTTAAAGTTATTTTGTCAATCTTAACATTAAAAGTAAAGAAATGTTTAAGCTTAGTAAATTATTTAAAGTATTTGTAGCCAACCTTTTGGTATTTCAGCAAGTGGCAGTCGGCTTGCCCCAAAGCCGGACACGCATTGTAGGTGGTGATACTACCACAATCGAGGAAGCTCCGTATTTAGTACAGCTGCACGTGGATGGAAACTTCCATTGCGGAGGAGCTTTTATCTCAGAAACAATTGTTGTCACTGCCGCCCATTGTGTTAAAGGCATACACCCAAGTCGCTTTGTTGTAGTTGGTGGTGCCTCAAGAGTTACTGATTATGGCATCAGATCGAGGGTTAGCAAAATATTGATTCCTGGAAATTACAACGAGCGAACATTTGATATGGATGTAGCTGTGATGCAATTATCGACACCTATTAGGGGCCCATCCGTGCGAACAGTACGTTTGTGTGAAAGACCCATCAAGGCAGGTGACCCAGTACAAATTTCGGGTTGGGGAAAATTGTTGGAAAAAACAGAATTTTATCCCGTTCAACTGGAAACTGCTAAAGTCAAAGTAAGTGATAAATAAGATTGTGCCTTTAAGTATTACTTGAGTGGAGGTACGGTGACAGATTCAATGTTTTGTGCTTACGCACCTGGAAAGGACAGCTGTCAAGGCGATTCGGGCGGTCCAGTTATGGTTAATGGAGAATATTGCGGCATTGTATCGTCGGGCATTGGATGTGGCCGCAAAGAGTTTTCGGGTCTCTACACTGACATACACAAAGTGAGACGATTTCTATTATTTGTTTTAGAACAACTAAATCAATATACATAACTGAATTTTATATAGTTACAGTTCACATTATACATATGTATGTATTGTTAGAAATATAATAAATAGCCATGTAGTTACAAATATGGAGTCTTTTAAGTCTCATAATTTCTTTCATCAATTAGTACAAGTTTTATATTAGGAATAACAAACTCTTCTTATTTTGTGGTTTCAACCTGAGAACTGAGAAATCGTTGTGGGTCCCCGCTTCTTGGCTTATTTTAAATTTTAGCGATTTCTTTTTATTTTTGCGATTTTTTTCATTTCGACGATTTTTTTTCCATTTTGGCAATTTTTGCGGTTTAGTGATTTATTTTAGAGTTAGAATTTTTTTTAATTTTATCGATTTTTTTCGTTTTGGCGATTTTTTTCGTTTTGGCGATTTTTTCGGTTTGGCGATTTTATAATTTTCAGATTTTTTAGCTTTAACGTTATTGAAACTTTCAAGAGTTTGCCCCTTACGGTTTCCAAGATACTACAAATTGTCAAAATTGCATAGTAAAAATTGCATTAACTGATAGAACACCCTTTAATTTCAGTTTTTTTAAATGTTGGTGTTTATTGTTGTAGTCTGTATAAAAAAACTCTAATTCCCAAATTTCAAGTGTCAATATACATACATACATACATATGTGCATACACTTGTATGTCTATTACTTGAGATTTGAACATTTTTCGTTTCTCGTTTTGGAACACTATTTAATTTTTAACACTCATGTAATTCCTGTTGTAGCGGCCAAGGTTCTTCATACTCTGTCCAAATTTCAGATCCGTAGTTCTTACGGTTCTTGAAAAAATAGTCTGTGACCGACAGACGAACAGCGTAGCGAAAACAATAGGGTTCCTTTTCACCTTTGGTGTACGGAACCCTAAAAATTAACAAAATGCACAAGAGTAAAGTTGAAGAAATGAAAATAAAAATTAAAGGCCGAACTATAATATGAATAAGCTGACTTACGCTAATGCCAGAGTTGAACGACAAGTCTGTCAAATACTTAAGCAATTCAGATGTGACTTTTAGGTGGCCACAATGTACTTACATGCACTTAAGTATTCTTTAGCCACAGCTGCACATATAGGTATTGTTCACAATTTTTTAGTAATTTTGTTTCTTCTTATAACTACTAAATAAATGCAATTAAAGTAAATTAAATTGATGGAATATCCTAATCCATTAAAAATTTACGTATAATTATTTGCACCACGTTATTACTTGTTTTATTTGTTTTGCCTACTAAAACGTACATAAATAAACACATGTGTATGTGTGTATATATGCATTTGTGAAATAAGAAATAAAAATAAAAGTTTTGCTTTCTTTTCTGAGTTTAAAATAAGAAACAATAAAAAAATATTTAATATCAATGAATATTATCTGATGCTGTTTGCTTGAGTTTAAAAAATGCAAAGACAGTGTTTTTCGTACGGAATATGCGTTCAGCTTGGCACTTAGCTTAAGCAAATGACATTTGACGAAACTTGACGAAAAGTTCCATAAGTCCTGATTCACACACATCAGGTTTACCTCATCAGTTTTTGTTAAATTTTCTTTTGAACCTGCATTTGCGTTCATACACACCGTCAAGTCAAGTCTCATCAATTGCGTTGTAGTAGAGTAATATGAATGACAAAACAAAACGAAAAAGAAAACTTGACTGGTACGGTCAAGTCTGTACCCCTTTTTATTCTCTTCACCGCTCTTTCCTAAAAGCTCAAGACTTGACGAGTCAAACCTGACGTGTGTGAATCAGGACTAAGTACATTACAGTTTGCCACATACGTTTTATATGCAACCGCTCAGTTGCTTAACTTAGCTTCTCTCCTCTCTCTCTCCCTCTGGCCCATCACTATCTGTATTCATGGGATACTCCCATTTCTACTCTCAGGTAACATAAATATACCTATTATTTGGACCCAAGTAAGCTGAAAACTTATTTTAACTTGGGCATCATAATCTGGCCAAAGATGTTAGGGATGCTTGTATCAAGTGAAATTCACCTACAGTTTGATCTGGCAGCCATTAACCAAAAACACTTGTCTTCACACAAAGTTTTATTAAACTCCCGTAACTATTAAATTATAAAAACCATTTCTAAAGAATATAAAAAATATTCTGCAAATGCTTTAATGCAAAAGACAAAAATGAAAGCAAATAAAATTCGAATAGAGTTGAAAAACTGAATTTGAACTAATATATTTGTATTAATTTAAATTGTTAGAAAGAAAAATAAATATGCACATACTACATACACACATATATACTACGTTAGGATGTGTGTACGCATTCATATAAATTACGTACATAAAAATGTGTCTGCTCCCTGTCGGAATATCATTAGTTGACTATAACTTATAATTATAGTTGACTTATAGTTAACTTTTCTTAGTCTAACTAAAAGCTAACTGTAGTGTGATCCAGAACTGATATAAAATCAGTTCTTGGCGAGTACTACACTGGCATTTCTTGTGTTGTCATTTTGTGGTGTCATTTTAAAAATGTGTGCAACGCCGTTCACTTTTTTTTGTATATCAGAAATGTCAAGCGTTGCCACCAGCACACACTATAGCCATTTCATAAAATGCCATAGTGTGTACTCACCATTAAGTTGAGTACGTCCTCGTGTTTGTTGAAAGCCAACTCTCAGCTACTTTGTTTGTTTCAAATTTACTGACTACCCAGTGATTTAAATAAAGCCAAATTTAAGTTAGTTGAGAGTGGGATAATTAACTTCTGCCCACGACATCACAATGTTAATATAGTTAGTTGATTACATTGAAAAGTAGTCCAAGTGTCAGCCAATACTAGTTGCGAAGTAGTTGGATTATAATTGATTTTAAGTTAAAATAGTTTCCGACAGGGCTTTTGTACAAAATGCATGCATAAATAAATTCATACATACATAAACAATTTCTAAAGACCCATTATATAATTGATGATAGTTTCATTTATGTACGTTGACCCAAATAGAGTTTACGTCATTAAGTTTAAATATTTGAACATATGTGTGCTCATTTTAGCACATTTCGTTGCTATATAAACCGTCTGCAGACTCAAAATGTTATAATTTTCAATCAACACTTAAGAAGTTAAAATTATTTTCTCAATCTTAACATTAAGAGTAAAGAAATGATTAAGTTTAGTATGTTATTTAAAATAGTTGTAGCCGGCCTTTTGGTAATTCAGCAAGTGGTAGTCGCCTTGCCCCAAAACCGGACACGCATTGTAGGTGGTGGTACTACCACAATCGATAAAGCTCCGTATTTAGTACAGCTGAAATTGGGTGAAATCTTGTATTGCGGAGGAGCTTTGATCTCAGAAACAACTGTTGTCACTGCCGCCCATTGTGTTAAAGGCATACACCCAAGTCGCTTTGTTGTAGTTGGTGGTGCCTCCAGAGTGACTGATAATGGCATCAGATCAAAGGTTAGCAAAATATTGATTCCTGGAAGTTACAACGAGCGAACATTTGATTTGGATGTAGCTGTGATGCAATTATCGACACCTATTAGGGGGCCATCCGTGCGAACAGTACGTTTGTGTGAAACGCCTATCAAGACAGGTGATCCAGTAGAAATTTTTGGTTGGGGAACATTGATTGAAAAAACAGAATTTTATCCCGTTCAACTGGAAACTGCTAAACTCAAAGTAAGTGATAAATATGGTTGTGCCTTTAAGTACTACTTGAGTGGAAATGCGGTGACAGATTCAATGTTTTGTGCTTACGCACCTGGAAAGGACAGCTGTCAAGGCGATTCGGGCAGTCCAGTTATGGTTAATGGAGAATATTGCGGCATTGTATCGTCGGGCATTGGATGTGGCCGCAAAGAGCTTCCGGGTCTCTACACAGACATACACAAAGTGAGACCATTTATATTGGCTGCATTAAAACAACTAAATCAATAGATTTTGATTTAAATTTCTTTCTTATTGTACAAGTTCTTATTACATTGTATGTATGTAAGTGAGTTTGATATAATTATAATTCACATTATATGTATGTATGTGTTATTAGAAATGCAATAAATAGCCATGAAGTTTGTGAATGGCATAAACTCATAATTAGTACGATTGTTATTTTAGGGATAACTAAATTTTCTTATCTTGTCTTTCAGCCTGAGAACTGGAAAATCCTTGTGTATGATAATGGGTCCTCCAATAAACGTTTTTAATTTGTATATTCTTATAACATAATTTTGCATCAGCAATTCGTTCATTTGTCCTTGATAGCTATACAAATTCCATATTTGAGTTATTGAATTCTTAGCTTTCACGTAGCCCCAAAATATAAAAAATTAATAGTGTCCTCCTCGAGAAATAACACGGTCAGGAAATTTTCCCTCAAAAGAGCGATGTTGGTCGTATAGTTAGTTGTGTAATATGTAGTGCTGCTGCCTTTGTGAAAATAAACGTCGTTAACATTAATAAATATCTTCCAATCTTGTCCATGCAAAACCATTAATCATCTTTTTATAGTGAAAAAGTAAGTTGAAATGAAACCTCCAAACTAGAGTTTGCAAACAACAGCAGATTTTCATAATCGCGAAAGAAAATATACTATTAAAATTGATTAAAACAAAAATAAATTATGTCATAAGCTTAGGTCGAACTGTATGCAAAAATATGTGTCAGCAAAATATATATATTTAATTATTTTGTCTTATTTTCTCGTTTAAATTAAATTTTTCAATCAAATGATTAAACAAACTTGCGGCATAAAAACATTTTCCATACAAATTGACACAAAAAATCAGCCCCTGAAAGCAGTCGAGAGATAGAATCTATTTTATTTTGACAGCGTTTTTTCTTATCCTCTCACCTATACTAAATAAATTTTCTCTTAAAAATTCTAACATACTTTCAATAAATTTCATAAGCTTAGTAAAACAAACTACTCGTAAAAATACAAAACATATGTTAAAGACTATTTGAGTTAGTGATGTAGATTCTATTATGGGCTTAAATTATATCTTTATTTTGAAAGTCGTTAAGCAGATCTGAGTTGAAGAACACTTGTTGACTGATCTGCCACGGATTATCGTATGTATAATCTTGCGCTTTTTTTGTTGATTTTTTTAACAACCACGTTGCTACTTCATATGTTGTGTCAGGTTTTATAAAACTGAAATGATTTTCATTTCATTTCATTTTGCTTCTGCTTTCGCTTTTGAAAATAACAACTGTTTCAGTCAAAGCAAAATCACAAAACGATTTATTACCAATTGCGCAGTGCTTTCAGCAGTCGATTATTAGAAAAGTTTGAATTTCATTTTATTCTGCTTTTGGTTAGCATCGCAAGTAAAAAGAGAAGTAGTTTATGTGCTTTCGGAAGTCGTAACCACTCACAAAAATTTGCTTTTAGAAGCTTTGAGCAATTCCAGCAAAGTGATCTTTATTATTGCTTTTTGTCTGATATGCAAAAACAACACAAACATGACAAACACCACAAAATAGTTGACTGATCCTGCTGAAAACTTTTAAAAGCAAGAGACTGTGACTGTTTCTTACTTACTAGTGGAACTAACTAAAAGCAACTCAAATTCAAACTTTTGAAATCGGCGGCTGTTGAAAGTACTGAGCAATTGTTCATAATTCGGGTTTTGCTTCTGCTTCGGCTGCAACTGTTGATTATTTTCACAAGCAGAACAAAATCATTGGTTCATTTTAAACAGTTTGAAAAATCCAAAGCAGTGAAAATTTAAAATTTTACGACTTTTGCTACTTCGACTTGATTTTTTTAAACACTTGGTCGTATACACTCAGTCACAAAACTTTTTCAAAATAACATCTTGGGCATATGGTCTGTCTACTGGGCCTATATTTGTGCAACGCCATATTATGCAAACTAAATTTGTATAGTATGTATCAATAATTTAATAAAATAAATATTTATATTTTGAGAAAGTTTTAGAGCATGTAAAATAAAGTAAATCAGAATTTACGAGTATCAAAAACCATAAGGGGCATGGGAGATAAAATCTATTGACAATAAAATTTTTCTAAAACGAAGTATATGTCTACCTTCTTAGTTTATTATATCCTTCGCCAAAATAGCCAAGGATATATATATATATATATATATGTATATATATATATATGTGTATATGTAAGTTTTTCATTCCATGTGTAATTTCCAGAATATTCATATGCGACGCATAAAGTATATATCGAAATCGTGTTTTAACCGTTTTCTGGGAGAAAATGTATACTAGCATCCGCCTGGAAGATCTTAGTACGTTTCAGTTCAAAATCAAGGACTTAAGTTTTTTGATTTTTTAAGGCATTGATATGTATGTATATTCCAGGTTCTCATGAAAAGGGAAGACGAATAAGCGATGTACGTTTGTCTGCACGTGAAATCAGTTATCCAAAGCTCCCAGAAAATATGTATGGATTGGTGTATCGAAAATCGTCCAAAACGGATTGATATTGAAAATCAGCAAAATAAAAAAGATGTTTTCACAGTTAGAGCATATAAACTTGTTTTTTTTTTATAAAAAAGTAACAAGCTTAATTGAACTAAATTTTTTTTGGTAAATAAGTTTAACATTTATTTTTTCAGTAAATAATTTTTTTTGTTTATTTAAACTAACATTGAAATTCATTATTGAGGGCTTTAATTGGATACTATCTGGATTGCATTGTTGCTAATGCAGATCATGAGGCAATCTTTGCGCAAAAATTTCTTATCAATGCAATTCAATTCAATTCAATTCAATTCAATTCAATTCAATTCAATTCAATTCAATTCAATTCAATTCAATTCAATTCAATTCAATTCAATTCAATTCAATTCAATTCAATTCAATTCAATTCAATTCAATTCAATTCAATTCAATTCAATTCAATTCAATTCAATTCAATTCAATTCAATTCAATTCAATTCAATTCAATTCAATTCAATTCAATTCAATTCAATTCAATTCAAATCAATTCAATTCAATTCAATTCATCTTTATTTCCCCTTCTTATTACATTTTTAAATAGTTCTTACAATTTTTACGAAACTTGCCGCACACCTTCAGTTAAAAAAATACTTAATCTTAATCTTAACTGGGCGGAACTGCGCCCATGAAAGGTAAGTTTTAAATTATATGTATGTACTTCTACTTATCTGATTGCCGCGAAACTTTGCAAAGAGTTTCGGCTCTTAAGGTTACACAATTTTGTGATTTTAGAGAAAAAAGAAACCTGCTATGATGTAGTCTATGAAAGTTTTCAAAAGACAATATCAATTAACCAGATCAGGCTTGTATTTTTTCGTTAGTAGTGCGATTGTGTAGCATAATGAGTCATGACCTTTAAAGAAGATTAATTATAGACAGCATGTATTAAAACATTTTATTCGACTGATTCCACTATTATTTTGAGTATTTTAGTTCATATTTTTAAAGGTATTATATTTTTTGTTTAAGTTTTATTACTTTTATTCTTATGAGTAGTTAATGAAAAACTAATAACGAGAGGGTAACATCTCTGGCATCGCTAGTAACATTTAATTCGAAACGAAGGAAAATACCTTCGAATTTGCGTGCTATTAACAAACAAGTTCGAAATTATTTTCTCTCATTTCAAAATATACAGTAGCCCCCAGAGGTGCCTTAACGAAATTCACAAGAGCAAAGTTGTAAAAATAAAAATAAAATTTAATTCAGCTTTTCTTCTCTATATGTACCTGTGTCATTTCAATATCTGTATGCCTTTCCTACTCCCAGGTAAAACAAATAGACCTATGTATGTATTAGTTGGACCCAAGTTAGCTGATAACTTACTTTCTAGTGGCCATCATAATCTGGACAAAAATCTTATCTTATTGTATTAAGTGAAATTCAGCTAAAGTTTGATCTGTTAGCCATTTACCAAAAACACTTCGTCTTCACACAAATTTTTATTATACTCCCGTAACAATTAAAGTATAAAAACCATTTCTTATGAATAAGAAATATTTTTCAAATGATTTAACACAAAAGGCAAAAATGAAAACAAGGAAAATTCGAATTTAGTTGAAAAACTCAATTTGAACAATGTATTTGTATTAATTTAAATTCTAACAATGAAAAATAAAAATGCACACACATTTATATATATATATATATATATATATATATATATATACACGCAAAGAAAAAATATGGTTGAGGTAACCATAATCAAACAGCAACATACTATTGAATTATATGGTTGTAAATAGAAAATTATATGGTTGTCAATAGAAAAGCAAACTTTTAATAATATTATTATCTGAGTTAATAATAATATTATCTACAAAAACAATTTAATTTGTTATGCCTAATCTTAGTATTGTTAATAAGACACCACTATTGTTAGATGTGACTAAAATATAATTGGGACTCACCATGCTATGTTATTATATTATAATACTATTGTCAAATACGACAATAGTATTATTTAATATAATAATAATATTTTGTTTTTCAATCATATATTTCTTGCTAGATCTTTTGTTTAAAACAGCTGTGTGTTAAACTCGAAATAAAAATAAATTAATATTAAGTTTAAAATTTGTTAACGCACTAATAGTCCCAAAATTATTATTTTACTTATTCAGTAAAATATTTGTTTAATAAAATACATTGGAATTGATTATTGAGGGGTTTAGCTGGATCCTATGCGCATTTCACTGTTGCTAATGCAGATCATCAAGGAACCTTTACCCAAAGCTTCTTAGAACAACTAGAGTTATTATATTATAAACTTTCATTTAAACAAATGAGAAGCTCAACAACAAATAACAAAGTTGAAACAAGAACTCAATAATCAACATGTTTTTTATTTTCTTACTTTACCATTACTACATTGGCTGACTTTTTTTCAGCTTCAAATTGTAGATATAAAGAGTATGTAAAAAGAAAATAAATGTAAATAACAACAACAGCTGTTCAAGAATAGAGTGTTGCCACACAAGTATTTTTTTGATCGAGTGCAGTCAAATTAATAATTACTGTTTTTTATTGGGAATTTTTACAACGGACTATTAGTGCGTTAACAAATTTTAAACTTAAATTGTAAAAATTCCCAATAAAAACAATAAATTAATATTGTTGAAATAAAATATATTTATAGAATTACATACACGTCTGTATAAAGAGATATACATATGTATGTATGTTTTTATATTTTTATTGATCTACCCTTTTGTTTTACTTTATTTATTTAACACTACATGCACTACCGATATCTCACAAACAAAACACTGAATTGACAGAAGATGCTTCTGATAAAAATTTTGTTTTAAAACTTAATATAGTGTGGTTTTGGATAACATTGTATTGTTATTTAAATTATATTTTTTTTAAATAATAATAAAAATTATGTTGCAGTCATAAATTTTTCACAAAACGTTATTGTTAAACTGTAACCATATCACACTTTTTTATGAATATAATAATGTTATTAATAAATTCAAATATTACTTTGCTTACAGTAACAAAATTAATGTTTAAAATAACAATAATTAGTTTTCAACGAACACACATTTGTTTCTGAACACATAATATTGTTTTCTCAACCATTCTGCAACCATATCTTTTCTTTGCGTGTACGTACCCACCAAACAAAATGCTCCGAATTCTTAAAGAATTCATAACGGCTGGTCAAAAAATATCACCGAAATCGTAACAATTTTTGTATGAAATGGTTGACACGAGCTCGTAACGATATGTCGGAACGAAATCGGTAAGATATGTCGGTACGAATTCCTAACGACATCTAGGTACGATTTATTTTTGCTTAAATAATTTGCACATACACACATTTTTAATAATTGTTAAAATTCTTTTTTTATCAACATATACATACATATTTATTTAAAAATAAAATTTTCTCACAATTTTACTTATGTTTGTACTCAAAAATGAAAGTTTTAATGTTTTAAAAAAAATTGTTCAGAGAAACTCCGAAATTTCTTAACGAACACGATACGATGAGTCTGACTTCAGAAAAAGTCGAAACATTTGGTTTGTGGGATAATTATGTACATATGTACGCCCAAGCAGCATTTTATAAAATTAATGATCATATTCAAATCTTTTTCGACTGCTCCGCACAATTAAAATAAGCATTTGTGCGCTCATTTTCGAATCGAAAATTACTGTTCATTCGGGAGAAAATGGTACCCTAGCCGCGAGTCTTCTTAAAAAATCTTTTATGTCTCGCGTTTCTGATCCATTTCGATACACTTTCGAGACAATTTGTGGCAGTTATCCAGGTAATATCAGGATTACAAGAACAATGAAAAAAAAAACATGGCTTTTAGTTTATCCAAAATGTCAAAAATAGAATTTGTTTAACATAATAATAATAGTAAATATTTACATAAAGTTGAAAAGATATCTCCATTTAAGCTGCCACTAACAAAATTTGCAACGTTTAGCATTTTTCACAATTTGTGTAATAGTTTTTTATATTTTTAAATTTGTTTTTACAGCATTTTTTTAATAAATTTTGTTTTTTATATTGAAATTTTTCAAATATTTTTTAAATTCTCTTTCGTAAATAACTACTGAAGATTCAGATGAACTTTAATTTGAAAAAAAAAGAATAGCTCAGCTGCATTTCCGCTACTACCTGGAGAGTGTGCCTTGTAATACGCATTATATATTTTTTTTGATTTTACTACACGAGCTTGCTGTTTGTTTGTTTTTAATAAATCACTTTATAAATAATTTTGAGAATAATTTTCGAGTCTTATTTTAAGAGCGGGACTGATTAATAAGTTTTTGATCATCTAAGGCACTCGAAAAAGACTCAGTTTGATGAAACAATCTTCCACATGCTGACTGGGTGCATTTAGTCAAATTACGTACATACATAAATATGTATTTCTATTATTTAACATACATTCACTTGTTTCTAAATAACCAAATCCACACAAATGTACATAAACAATTTCTAAAACTATTAAAGACGCAATTTCAAATTGTTAATAATTTCATTTATGTACGAGTACGTTGGCCCAAATAGCGTTTAATTCATCAAGTTTAAATATTTGAACAAATGTTTGCTCATTTTAGCAAATTTCGTTGCTATATAAACCGTCTGCAGACTCACAATGTTATAATTTTCAATCAACACTTAAAAAGTTAAAGTTATTTTCTCAATCTTAACATTAAGAGTAAAGAAATGATTAAGCTTAGTAAATTATTTAAAATACTTGTAGCTGGCTTTTTGGTGTTTCAGCAAGTAGCAGCCTTGTCCCAAAACCGAACACGCATTGTGGGTGGTGATCGTACAACAATCGATAAAGCTCCGTATTTAGTACAGCTGAAATTGGATGATCGCTACATTTGCGGTGGAGCTTTGACCTCAGAAACAACTGTTGTCACTGCCGCCCATTGTGTTGAGGGCATATACCCAAGTCGTCTTGTTGTAGTTGCTGGTGCCTCGAGACTGGATGAATATGGCATCAGATCGAGGGTTAGCAGAAAATTTATTCCTGGAAATTACAACAGTAAAACAAAACATATGGATGTAGCTTTATTGAAACTATCGAAATCTATTAGTGGACCATCCGTGCAAATAGTACGTTTTTGTGAAACGCCCATTGAGGCAGGTGATCCAGTGGAAATTTTTGGTTGGGGAAAATTGCATGAAAACGCAAGCTTTTATCCCCTTCATCTGCAAACTGCTAAGCTCAATGTCAGTGATAAAAACAATTGTACCATTAAGTACACCTTGGGTGGAGGTATAATGACAGATTCAATGTTTTGTGCTTTCGGATATGGAAAAGACGGCTGTCAAGGCGATTCGGGCAGTCCAGTTATGGTTAATGGAGAATATTGCGGTATTGTCTCGAAGGGTATTGGCTGTGCCAACAACAATTTTTCGGGTATTTACACTGACATACACAAAGTGAAACCATTTCTATTATCTATTTTCAAAAAACTAAGAGACGATTTTTGTGAAATCAGTACTCCTTATAAATATGGTAATACACGCACACCTTATAAGTATGGCAACACCCTTACACCTTATAAGTATGGTAACACTCGTAAACCTTATAAATATGGTAATACAGGTATATATTTTTAAATATGATAATGGAGTGTGCCTTAACTAGCAGCCGGTTTTTGGAAAACATAAGCCCGTTCGTTTTTTTTATTTGATTCGTTTAAAACTAACGCTGTAAAATTTTTCTTTTTATAAAACGTATTCCAAAGATTTCTTTTTGACGTAAAAAGAGCTTTTTTGCATATAACCAAAGAAACACACTCACATAATTAAATAAAAAAAATTAAATGTACTTGAAATATTAAAAAAAAAAATTTATGAAAACTTTGAAATAAAATCACTTTCAAACTCAGTTCAGGTTTTATTAATAAGGGGGTAAGCAATTTTATTTTTAATTGACTATTGCACTCATTTAAAAGACTAAGAGCACATTAATAAGAATTTTTCCTTGATTCTAAGAACTCAATTTTTTTTCTTTTAAATTATAAATTCAGTACAAACAAATGATTTTTTGCTTTATTTTTTATAATTAAACTGTAAATAATTGCAAAAATTCTTACAGTGAAATAATGAAAAATACAGCAAAATAATTTGTTTGTACTGAATTTAGAGTGAATTTGCAGAAACAAGCGAAATATTTGTAATTATTACGGAAGGCAAGATTCATTCTTTTGAAAGTTAAGGCGAGTTAAAGTCATTTACATTTATCCGTTTACTTAATTTTTTTTATGTAAGTTAAAGTAAAAAATAAAAAATAAAGAGTTTTTTATGGTTTTAAGTAATCAGCATCCATTTGTATCTACTTGGGCATAGATTTTTATTAATATCAGCTATGAAACATGCATTTTAAATGAAATGGAACATTGAAAATTGGAATTGATTATTGTGTATACAATTATTGATCTACGTATTGATCTACCTTTGATAAATATATTTGTTACTATCACTATTTATCCCTTTTGATCAAGACTTTCGTTATTGATATCGATTTCGAATAAATCTCGAACATTTATCGTGTAAAACTATCGAGAGGGACACTCAAAAATGAATCGAAAAAAGTTCACCTGTCGCTCAAACATGCGTATTCGTATGGCTAGCAATAGCAAAAGTGAGAGAGAGAGAATAGGTTTGCTCATTTACTAAAAATTGTTACAAATTTGTAAATAAAAAAAAATGGCAACTGAAGCTTTCAAAAAATTTATGAGATTGTCGGATGCTCTTATTCAATTTGAAGCGCAATATATTGATATTCGTGTCGATTCATTCACCACGAAGATTTAAAAGATTTATGGGAAACGGCAAAGGATCCTGCAGATGGTAAAGAAAAAAGAAATTCTTGTGACATTACTGCAGCTACAGCTGCACGATAAATGAGAAAATGTATCATTTCGAAACTGTGAAATTGAATCCTCATTCTATAAAAAATGTGAACAGTAGCAATTCTGATCATAACCTTAGCCTTCCATTATGTGATGTTAAAACGTTTTTAGGCAATTATGAGGAGTAGCCCGCGCTTAGGGATTTATTCACTGCCATATATGTTAATAGTTCGCGACTTAGCAATATTGAAAGGCTAAGTCATTAAATGCGTCTAAATAAGTCTAGTGGGGAGGCAAATGAAAAAAGTTTCAAAATTTACCTCAAGTAATGAAGGACTAGACATGGCTTGGCGTAATTTGAAAGAAGCATATGAGAGTCCTCGCTTGTTGTTTAATAATGAATTGAAAAAATTATTTAACCTTAATTCGGTTGACAAGGAATCTAGTGCGGGAATAAAAAATTTACAACGCGATATGAATAATTGTTTAAATGCCCTTTCAATTTATACGGTTATTAATGAAAATTGGTACCCAATTTTAATTTTTACATCCATACAAAGTCTACCTACGTCCAGTGTCAGTATATGGGGACAAAACATGCGGGATAAATCAGCGTTATCTTCTTGGAAAGATTTTGATTCCTTTCTGTCAGAAAGAGTTAAAACTTTAGAGTGTGTTTGTGAACTCAAAGAAACCCAACCCTCTATGAAACCTGCAACTCTGAAAGTTAAAGCTCATCTGTTAAATTCTAATTCTAGTTCTCGTAATTTATGTCGTTCGTCTGATCATTTTTGCGAACCTGTAAACGATGTAAAAATCTCTCAATTTCGGAAAGATTTTTAACGGTGACCATGAGGTTAAAAATTGCAAAAGCGCTTTTAATTACGCAACATGTAATAAAACGCATCATACTTTGCTACATCGGGAAAATTCTAATACAGAAGTTTCAACTCAAGATAATTCTGCAACAGTTGCAAGTAGAGTTGCTCATAGTACAAGCGTGACTCCTAGTACTCCTAGTACTAGTGGTACACAATACTGATGTAAATTCATCTCTGCCTTCTATATCAACGAAAATTTATTCTATTAACAGTTTTTCTCGGCAAGCTTTTCATGTCTCTCAGAATCGGCAAGTGCTTCTGGGAACAGCAATGGTGAATATAGTGCATCAGGGTACGACATACCCAACCAGGGCTCTTATTGACCCAGCTTCAGAGTCATCGTTTATCTCTGAAAATACGCAAAATCGCTTTAAATTACAACTTCTTTCGACGAAGGTCATAAATCAAACTCTAGGAAAATTTGTAGTTTGAAGATAAGTTCTCCATTAGATCAGTCTGTTCTATTGGAAACTATGGCTTTGGTATTTCCAAAGTTATCAGGGGACTTGCCCTCACTTATCATTGATTCAAATCTTTATGAAAATTTTCCTAATTTAAAATTAGTCGATCTTCAATTTTGGCAACCTAGGTCAGTCGATATTTTTGTAGGGGCCGACTTGTACAAATCATTCTAGGTATTGTTGGCTCAAATAACTGTATTCGGGTGGATTATCACAGGGTCTGTTCTAAAACCACCAGGATATCCTCCTCCGGAGGATAGTCTAAATAGAAATCTTCTTAAAAAAATATTAAGTCCCTTTGATACATTTTGTGAGAAAAATTGTAGGCCGTTATGTAGTGACGCTACTCTTTATGCCAGAATTTACTCAAGATATCAATTTAGGTGTTTCCAGACAGAATGTGATGGCATATCTCTAGAGAAACGAAATGTCTCTTCTGTGCAAACCTGAAATTAAGACCTTATATGATAGTGTTGTGCAGGAATATTTTTTGTTGGATCATATGCTGCCAGTGATGCGCGTGTTGACAGCTTCAGGTGTATCTTGTTATTTGCCTCATCATCCAATAATAAAGCCTGACCGCAAAACTAATAAACTGCGAGTCGTATTTAAAGCTTCGAACAAAACCTCCAACGGACCTACCCTAAACGATTGTCTTTATGTGGGCCCCACTTTAAAATCTGATTTAGTGCTATTGATATTTCGATGCAGATTGTGTTTAATTGCGGCATAACTCAAATGTATCGACAAATTCGTCTTAACTCAGCTCATACCCTTTTCAACGAATACTTCTTCGATCATCTCCAACAGAGAAGAAGAAGGAGTATGAGTTACATCTCGTTACTTTTGGTGTAAATTGTGCTCCTTATTTGCCAATAAGGACCCTTTTACCATTAACCTGAAGATTCAGAGACGGAATACCCTCTTGCAGCACATATTTTACGCAAGCATATATACGTTGACGACGTACTAACGGGGGTCATAATGTTTCATCGGACTTAAAATAGTGAAATGAATTGGTAACGGTAAGGGACTCACTCCTTTGGACCTGCGTGGCTTAGAGGAGTCAAAAATGAATAGAAGATCAACGATCTAAACTCTCTGGAAACGGATGTTGAGGCAAAACCTGTCAAGACACATACGACGTTTTTTCTCTCTAATTACGAAGATATTCTTGAAAGATTTTCAAAGCTTGATCGTGCTCTTAGGGTGATAGCGTATATGTTTCGGTTTTATTATAAAACTAATGCTTCACATAAGGGAAAGCATAAATTTTCATCTAATAAAATATCAAATAATGAGATAATACGAGTAAAGTTACGTTTGGCAATATTGGCTCAAAAAAACATTTCACATATGAATATCAAGCTTTATTATTAAAGAAAGCAATTTCATAAAAAAGTTCGTTACTTCCACTCAATCCTTTTTTGGGCAACAATGGTGTAATGAGATTAAATGGTCGTTTAGAAAAGTTTCCTCCTTAATCGTGCACTTAACCGTTGCAAGATGTGCATTTTAGATAAAAAACGTTCTTGTACTGAAATTATGGCTGTTTTACCACCAGAAAGAACTCTTCTGGACCGACCCTTTAACGCCACTGGAGTAGACTTTGCTGGCCCATTTGATATGAAAAGGTTCAATGGCCGTGCTTGTAAGATAACGAAAGCATACGTGTGTATTTTCGTTTGTTTTTCTACAAATTCCGTTCATTTAAAGGCTACTGACTCGTCAACGGACGCATTTTGGCAGCTTTTCATCGTTTTATTGCTAGACCAGGTTGTTCGCTTACAATATTTTCTGACAATGGAATAAATTTTATGGGAGCTTCTAGAGACATTCAAAGCGATTTTCAAAAATTTCTAGCAGAATTAAGGCTCGAATGACCTGTACTTTCGGCCTACAATATTTTTTTTTTTTTGCTACATAGAAGTAAATAAATAAAAATAATTCTGTTTTTAATTAAACAGATTTCATATATGTGACCTTCTCTGAGAAAAGGGACCTAGTGTGTAAAAATAAAGTTTTGATAAAAACGCAGAATCTGGAATCCAGAGTCCACTCTTAAGTCCAAATCCGGTTTTTGACATACTAGGTCCCTTTTCTCGAAGAAGGTCACATATTCTCAAAGCCCTTATTTGAAAGTTTTTTTATTTCTTAAATTTTTATATGAAAATTTAATTTGATCATAAACATGGACACTTTTTAGTCTTGCCAAGCCTTGTGATATGTTGCATGCTGTGCACAAATGCAAGTGTGTAATTAGTTAAGTTTGCTTGCAGATGTTTCAAAGTATGAATTTGTTTTGGTACCATTATAGATACTTATTTAATTCAGTTTTCTGTGTCGAGATCACTGTGAAAGGTAAAGGCTGTTAAAATCTTTGCTTACATATACATATGCGATTGACATTGCTTCAGAAGTGGGTGAATAAATTGCCATTAGAAGTTGCTGAGATCTGTTAAAGTTAACTCTACCTAATTTCTCTTCATTCATTTTAAAAATGGAAAATATTAATAATGCAAATAACTTAAAAAAAAATAAACTTAAATGCAGAGTGCATAATAATATAATCCTTTATTAATTATATTGAAAATAATTTATTTGAACAATCTTTTGTCGAAAAATACGTGCTATTAACAAACAAGTTCAAAAGCATTTTCTTTTGATTCAAAATGCAGAGTAGACACCCAGAGGCGCCTCAAGATATTACAAAAATTAACTAAATGCACAAGAGCAAAATTGTAAAAACGAAAATGAAATTTAATTCAGCTTTTCTGTTCTGTATCTGTTACTACAATATCTGTATGCCTTTCCTACTCTCAGGTAAAACAAATGGACCTACTATGTATTGGTTGGACCCAAGTTAGCTGATAACTTACTTTTTGGTGGCCATCATAATCTGGCCAAAGATCTTAGTGATACTTATATGTATGTATGTATGTATGTTTGTATGTATGTATGTATGTATTAAGTGAAATTCAGCTACAGTTTGATCTGTTAGCCATTTATCAAAAACATTTGTCTTCGCACAAATTTTTATTATACTCCCGTAACAATTAAGGTATAAAAACCATTTCTAAAGAATATAAGAAATATTTTTCAAATGATTTAACATAAAAGGCAAAAATAAAAACAAAAAAAATCGAATTTAGTTGAAAAACTCAATTTGAACAATGTGTTTGTATTAATCTAAATTCTAACAATGAAAAATAAATATGCAGACACATACAGACATACATATATATACATATTCATATAAAACATTCGTGAATAATATTGGATTCAAATGCTGCGTAAGCATTTCTCGGATAAAACACTTGAGAACGCCTATCGTAAACGGAAAGAGAAAGTGTGCTGCTAGGTCTCACTCGTCGCTCAGTTTGTGGCAGCAAATCTTTCGATATCGATGTTGCATTTACGAATCAGTGATATCATTTCGTAATCATAAAAAACTTCATAAATAGTTCAAGGTCATTGCTTTCAAAAACAAAAAACGTTATTCCTCTTGCGTTGTACATGCAATAAAAATAAAAAATTGAGAAAAACAAATTGTTTCTTGTTGGTAAACTTTTTTTAACGAGAATTTTTCGAGAATTGTTTGCTATAGCGAACATTCGTTTATTTTCGAATCTCAGGTTGGCTGGGTATGTATGTATGCCCAAGTAGCATTTTATAAAATTAATGATAATATTTGAGTCTTTTTCGACTCCTCCGCACAATTAAAATAAGCATTTGTGCTCTCATTTTCGAGTCGAAAATAACTGCCGCGTGTCTTCTAAAAGAATCTCTCATGACTAGCGTTTCTTATCAATTTCGATTAACTTTCGTGACAGTGAAAAAAAACAACATGTCTTTTAGTGTATCCAAAATGTCAAAAATAGAAGTTGTTAGAAATAATAATAAAAACTATTCACATAAAGTTGAAGAGATTTCCCCAGAGCAGTCTGCACTAACAAAATTTGCAACGTTTAGCACTTTTCGCAATTTTTAATAGTTTTTTATATCTTTACATTTGTTTTTACAGAATTTTTTAAATAAAATATTTTTTGTATTGAAATTTTTTTCAATTTTTTTTTAAATTTCTCTCTCGTAAACAATTACTGAAGTTTAAGATGAACTTTAATTTGAAAAAAAGGAATAGCTCAGCTGCATTTCCGCTACTACCTGGAGAATTATATATTTTTTTCTAGTTTTACAACACGAGCTTGCTGTTTGTTTTTGTTTTTTTTTTAACCCAGTAAAAAACAGACTCCAAAAAAGTCATGAAAATGTACAGTTTACGATGCGGAAGTTGTGAAAATTTCGATCCGATCTAATGATTTTTACATAGGGTTGTCATTGCAAGAAGTTCTCTTTTTCGATGCCTGGTCACTGAATTGGAAGCGATATTAAGAAAAAATCCCTTTTTTGTGTTCTATGATAATATTTTCATCTAGGAAAAATGGTAAATAGTTGCCTTTTTTAACAATTCGTTTCTTTTTATACGAATTTAAGCCCGAAGCAGTGTTTTCATGTAAATTTAAGCAAATAACTTTTAAATTTTAGACTAAAAATAGTTCATAAATTTCTTTAAAAAAATAATTTTTTTTTAAATTCTGGTGAGTATTTTCTAACACTATGGAGGAGTTACAAGGTTTTGTGTAACTAAAATAAGCTTCTACATGGTTTTTTGCTCACTCTCGGCAAATTAAAAATATCGATTTTTTGGAAGCAATGAAAATGTACTTCCGCCAGAATGACTTCCATTTTTTTTCACTGGGTAATAAATCATTCTCTAAGTATTTCTGGGAATAATTTTCGAGTCTTATTTTAAGAGCGGGACTGACTAATTAGTTTTTTTTATCATCTAAGGCAGTCGAAAAAGACTCAGTTTGATGAAACAATCTTCCACATGCTGACTGGGTGCATTCATTTAAATTACGTACATACATAAATATGTATCTGCTATTATTTAACATGCATTCACTTGTTTCTAGATAACCAAATCCATACAAATGTACATAAACAATTTATAAAACTATTAAAGACGCTATTTCAAATTGTTAACAATTTCATTTATGTACGAGTTCTTTGGCCCAAATAGCGTTTAATTCATCAAGTTTAAATATTTGAACATATGTGTGCTCATTTTAGCAAATTTCTTTGCTATATAAACCGTCTGCAGACTCACAATTTTATAATTTTCAATAAACACTTAAAAAGTTAAAGTTATTTTCTCAATTTTAACATTAAGAGTAAAGAAATGATTAAGCTTAGTAAATTATTTAAAATACTTGTAGCCGCCTTCTTGGTGTTTCAGCAAGTGGCAGTCGCCTTGCCCCAAGACCAGGCACGCATTGTAGGTGGTGATATTACCACAATCGCTGAAGCTCCGTATGTAGTGCAGCTGTACGTGGATGGAAGAATCTTCATTTGCGGTGGTGCTTTGACCTCAGAAACAACTGTTGTCACTGCAGCCCATTGTGTTTATGGCATACACGAAAGTCGGTTGGTTGTAGTTGCTGGTGCTTCGAGACGGACTGATCATGGCATCAGATCAAATGTTAGCAGAAAATTTATTCCTCCAAATTACAAATATCTATCAGGTTATATGGATGTAGCTGTGTTGCAACTATCGACACCTATTAGGGGAGAATCCGTGCAAATAGTACGTTTGTGTGAAAAGCCCATCAAGGGAGGTGATCCCGTACAACTTTTTGGTTGGGGAAAATTGTATGAAGAGGATAACATCGGCTCCATTCAATTGCGAACTGTTAAACTTAATGTAACTGATAAATATATTTGTGCCTATCAGCTCTCTCAGATAGCTACTTTGACAGATTCAGAGTTTTGTGCTTTTGGAGATGGAAAAAGCGCCTGTAGTGCCGATTCGGGCGGTCCAGTTATGGTTAATGGAGAATATTGTGGTATTGTATCGAGTGTCATTGAATGTGGCAGCAGACTGGATCCGAGTCTCTACACTGACATACACTATGTGAAAGAATATATATTTTCTGTTTTCGAAACACTAAGAGACGATTTTTGTAAAATCTCCACACCTTATCAATATTTTAATACCCGTACACATTTTTAAATATGATAATGGAATGTGCCTTAAATTACAGCTGGTTCTTAGAGAAAATAAGCCCTTTCGTTTTTATGTTTCCTTTCACATAATAAAGTCGGCTTGATTTAGAAACAACTTAAAATTGAAAACCTGTTTCTAAATATTTGTCTACTATAGTCAAAAACAAAGTGTGTGTTTAGTTGAACTGACTTTAACTGGGTGCCACAACAAATATTCAAAATTTTTCATATGATCGAAAACAAAATATAAGAAAGTGGCATCACTCTCTCTCATATCTCTCATCTGACTCTGTGTAATGAAAATGGGTTAAATTTATAAACAAGAAAAAAATAAAACAATCGAACATAAAAACAACTTAACAAATAATTAATATAGAGAGAATTTAAAAAGTAAAAAAAAAAGTAAAAACGCACCAAGCTTAGAATTTCTTTTTTTTATTTCAAAATGTTTATTGAATTAATAATTTTGCAAAAAAAGTACAATATTATTTTTTGTAAATGAGACATTTTTTTAGATTAATTGAACTGTCGGATAATTAAAAAATACTTTTGGATTTGTTCATATGTAATATACTGAATACCTCGACCAAAGAAATATATGACTTATACAAGTTTCATAATTAAGTCCACATACATTAATTTGTAAAAAATTATACATTTTTAAACATTAATTTTATAAATTCTGCTTAAAACTTTTGAAAAAGAGATACAAAATTAATTATTCCAAATTAATAATGCTAATATTTTCATCATTATTGTTATCATAGGGTCATAAAAAAGATTTAATTTCAAATTGTGATGTTTTGTAAACATCATTACTATTAATATGGTAATTAACACTATCAGGAAGTTGGTAAAAGTTTCACAACAAAAATGTTCCACTTTTAACCCACTGTCGTGTTCAATTTGCGTTGGTGCCACCAAAAATTTAAAAACGCACCAAAATTTAAAAAAAAAGCGCACCACGCACCAACTAAGGAATTTTTCGCACAAAAAATTTCAAAAAGCACCCAAAATGGTGCGAAACGCACCAAGTTGACAACACTGAAAAGAAGGCAAGAGATAGAAAGCCATACATACATACATATATATATATACATACATATTTTCTCTTTTATTTTAATGTATTTTGGCTTGAACAAGAGAGCCAGACACGGTTGCCAGAAATGCAGATTTATCTGGATTTTACAGATTTTTACCCTCCAAAAAGACGAAATCCAGATTTGAAGATTTTTGGCCTAAAAACGCAGATTTTTCAACTCCAATTATAGTGAGTTTTTTTACATTTTTCATATTACTGTTACTCCTTTTTGTTTCTTTTATGTGTGAGCGACTCACAGTTTAGAGAGTTAAAATTTTTGAAGTTAGAAGAAATCATTAAAGAAAAAGAAGAAGTAAGCTTGGCAAGCTTCTGGAATAGAATATCTGTTATAAAACGAGCTTATTCCGATTATCATTTTGCAGCCCTAAGTTAAATTAACAATGTAATGTCTTAACCACATTAATTTGCAAATGTCGAAACAATTTTGAGTCAAGTGAACTTGAATAAATTAAAATTTCGAAGTCCTTTGGATATTTATGCAACAAATTAAATCACTTTGTGTATAGGTCCTATGCTCCTTGTAGGAGTTAAAAAAGCATTAAATTATTATTATTGTATAATTTTTTAAATATCAAATTTTTTGCTCATTCATTTTATATTGTTTGCACATAACTATGAAGAATTTTTATTTGGTTGTTGGTTTTATGCATTTCGTTTATCCTAAATAAAGACGGTTTTTCCACACAGAAGTTTACTTTGCAAAGTTTAAAGTTTGAAGGAGAGAAGAGAAAAGAGATCTTATTCTATATTCTTTTTTCTCAAAAAAACTCAAGACTTTGTCGCAAAATCGAAGATGTTATCTTGTAAAGATTTTTGCTTAGAAAAATCTCAAAACCTGGAAAATATAGCCATGGGGGGGCAATGGGGGAGGGAGTGCTACGCCCATTATGTTTGAAACTAAAAAATTAAATTTAAAGAGTTCGGCGAAAGCAGTTTTATTGAAGTTTGGCAAATATGTTTGAAGATTTAAGCCTCTTATTTCATGTACTTCAGACCAGCAGATTTAAATATACTTTTCTGGTAGATATTCAGGGCTATCGTGAATAAAATTCCACGTGAAATTTTTCCGTGGAATTATTTCGAACTAATAGCAAGTAATACGGAAAACAAAAAATTGTAATTGGAAAAGGGAAAAATTTCACGTGGAATTTTATTCATGATAGCCCTGATTATTATCTATTTCCAAACGAAACTTGACACGTATGATTTTTTCCTTAAAAAAAGTGGGCGGAAATACGACCATAAAAATAATATAATTAAATTTGGGCTAGAGAGCTAAAATTCGATACGCAAGTAGGTTAAGTTGAGAAACCAACTAGAAAAATTTAAAAACCCCAATATTTTAACCAGAAGTGGAAGGGGCCACATTAGTATTGTACTGAAGCTTTTAACTGAAGCTTTACCTTAAAACAAAATCTTGAGTTTAAAAAAGTGACGGAGAGTGGGGATAACGGCCATAACATTTAAAGCTAGAATTTGCACTAAAGAGCTTAAATACGATACACAAATAAATCTAAATCAGAGATCACCAAGAAATATCTAAAATCCTAGAAATTTTAATCTGGGGGCATGGACGCGCACTTTAAACTCGATATTAAGAATTTAAGTTATGGGGTGCGTTACGAAGAGGAAAAATCAGAAAGCACCGATTGTTAAGTTAGAGATGTAGGGCCACGTTTATAAAAATTTAGCGTAATATTATACGGTAGAGAAATAAAATTTTGCAAACAAAATTACCAATTACAAAAATTTAAAACACAACCTACTCTATTGAAACTTTATGTGCACATTTCACTTATGCTAGCATTTAATTTTGCGTTTTCAAAAGTACTTCATCTAAGAAGACTTATAAAATAGGCAGGGTCACTCCCACTAAAATTTACACTATACTTTACACATTTCTACTCAGATGACTCTTAAAAAAATAAGTACATTATTTGGTCCTTGTTATGTGCACTACACATATCAAACTCTAAACCATTATTTTATGTAACTCTGCCCTTTTCGACTGCTGCAGTCATTATGAATAGAAATATAGCAGACTAGAAATTTTAAGCTTAAAAAGTTTTATTAAAGAAAACGTTTCAAAAAGTAGTCAGATCCTCACAAAAACATAAATGTGAAAAAAGGCCAAGTTCCTTTCCAAAATTTCGGGCATCAAAAGTAGTGAGATACAAATTTTGACCAAGTTCTTCTTTGGCATAATACCTATCACTGAAATGTTCTATGCATTATATAAATTTGTAATCGTAAGGATGTCATATAATTTCTAGATAATTTGCTATCTTGGAATTATTTTTAACTTTCTAAAAAAGGAGAGAACAATGTATAATTTCTTTATATCGGGAAAAATTTTGTCAAGTAAGCTGTTTATGTAAAATATACATGACACTGTTACGATTACAAATTTCTATAATGTATAGCATATTTCAGTGATAGGTATTGTGCTATTGTCACTATCTTTGATGGTCGAAATTTTAGAAAGGAACTTTTATGTTTTTGTGAGGATAAATAGTTACTCCGAAAGCACAAAGTTGTAAGCTGAAGGAGCAAAATTTATATCTCAAAAAAGGAGTAAAATCACCAAACCAGCCAACTTGCAAATATTAATAATCATCCTGTTTTATTGTTAATAATTATAAAAAAGTCTACGTTTATATAATAAAATGGTTTAATAGCATATCTCAGCTGTTTTACTTGAGGAAATTGAGGTTAGAAGCTGGAAAATTGAATATTTTCTTTTTAAGCTACTTCTAAAGGCTCAGTCAGCCTTTAATTGCAATGTAAGAAACAGCTGATCGATATTTTTGTATGAAAAGTAGGTTACGTTACATTACATCTCTATAACCATTTTCATTACTTTTCCCATAACAATATCGATCAGCTGTTTCCTATTGTTGCAGCTACTTTACATTACAGTCGGCTAACTGAGCCTTAAAGATGTTTTTGTATATAACTAATTTACATGCAAAAAATATGTTATGTTTGCACTTTTTCTTCAAAATCTCTTTATTACAATCAATTAAGAAGAGAAAAGTGTAAGGAGAACCAAAAAAGTTCGAAAAAGGAAAATCGCACGTTTGCGACCCGTACGTACGCAAGCGGTAATTAAACCAATTAAACAAAAACCAATAGAGTCATTTTATTGTATAAATACTGAATAGAGAGAGACCTACATAAATACACTTTTAAAATAAATCAATCACTTTTCATTATTCTGTTCCATTTCGCGGATTTTTACATTTCACTACTGTCAGCCAAAGTTGACTTCTATTTTGCGTACGTTCGTAGCCACATGCTTATAACTATTAATACAAAAACTTTAAGTCTATGAAATCCATCTTTTGCACTAAACATGGAGCTTCCAAAATGGTATCAAATCGCAAAAGTTTTGTTTTCTATATTTTTTTGTACATCAAAAGCGTACGAACATAAGTTCGTTACCCCAGGAAATCCCCATCTACAATTAAATTAAATAGGAATTCCACATAAAAAATTGCTTCAACCCTTCTTAATAAAACCTGAAATGAATTTCAAATTAATTTTATTTCAAAGATTTCATACGATTTTTTTTAGATTTCAAAATCATTTTATATATTTTTTTTATTTTATTACTGTAATAATTTTGTGAATGTGCATTTTTGCTTATATGCGAAAGAGCTCTTTTTACGTCAAGAAGAAAGCTTAGAATATGTTTTATAAAAAATACAATGTTATTTATAAAGGAAACATAAGATCGAAAGGGCTTATCTTCTCTAAAAACCAGCTGTAAGTTAAGGCAGTCCGTTATCATATTTAAAAATATGTACAGGTATTACCATAATTTATTAGGTATACGGGTATTAAAATGATTATAAGGTGTACGGGTTTTACAATAATCGTCTCTTAGTGTTTCGAAAACAGAAAATATATATTCTTTCACATAGTTTATGTCAGTGTAGACATTCGGATCCAGTGTGCTGCCACACTTAAATCCCTTCGATACAATACCACAATATTCTCCATTAACCATAACTGGACCACCCGAATCGCCCTTACAGCTGCTTTTTCTATATCCGAAAGCACAAAACGTTGAATTTGTCACGAAATCTTTTCCATCAAGCCATGCAGCACAAACATATTTATCAGTTACATTGAGTTTAACAGTTCTCAGTTGATTGGGGCCGATGTTGTCCTCTTCATACAATCCTCCCCAACCAAAAACTTTTACTGGATCACCTGCCTTGATGGGCGTTTCACACAAACGTACTATTCTCACGGATCGTCCCTTAATAGGTGTCCATAGTTGCAACACAGCTACATCCATATAACCTGTTGGATAGTTGAAATTGGGAGGAATAAATTTTCTGCTAACATTTGATCTGATGCCATGAGCAGTCTGTCTCGAAGCACCAGCAACTACAACCAACCGACTTTCGTGTATGTCATAAACACAATGGGCGGCAGTCACAACAGTTGTTTCTGAGGTCAAAGTTCCACCGCAAATGAGTCTTCCATTCACGTGCAGCTGTACTATAAACGGAGCTTCAGCGATTGTGGTAATATCACCACCTACAATGCGTGCCTGGTCTTGGGGCAAGGCGACTGTCACTTGCTGAAACACCAAGAAGGCGGCTACAAGTATTTTAAATAATTAACTAAGGTTAATCATTTCTTTACTCTTAATGTTAAGATTGAGAAAATAACTTCAACTTTTTAAGTGTTGATTGAAAATTATAAAATTGTGAGTCTGCAGACGGTTTATATAGCAACGAAATTTGCTAAAATGAGCAAACATTTGTTCAAATATTTAAACTTGATGAATTAAACGCTATTTGGGCCAACTTACTCGTACATAAATGAAACTATTATCAATTTGAAATTGCGTCTTTACTAGTTTTATAAATGTAATTTAACTAAATGCACCCAGTCAGCATGTGGAAGATTGTTTCACCAAACTGATTCTTTTTCTTTTTCTGCAATAAATGATCAAAAACTTATTAATCAATCCCGCTCTTAAAATAAGACTCGAAAATTATTCACAAAATTATTTATAAAGTGATTTATTAAAAACAAACAGCAAGCTCGTGTAGTAAAATAAAAAAAAATATATAATGCGTATTACAAGGCACACTCTCCAGGTAGTAGCGAAAATGCAGCTGAGCTATTCTTTTTTTTCAAATTAAAGTTCATCTGAAACTTCAGTAATTGTTTACGAAAGAGAAATTAAAAAAAAGTGTTAAAAATTTCAATATGAAAAATATTTTATTCAAAAAATTCTGTAAAAACAAATTTAAAAATATAAAAACCTATTACAAAAATTGTGAAAAGTGCTAAACGTTGCAAATCTTGTTAGTGGCAGGCTGCCGTGGAGAAATCTTTTCAACTTTATGTAAATCTTTACTATTATTATTATGTTAAACAAATTTATATTTTTGACATATTGGATAAACTAAAAGCCATGTTTTGTTTTTTTTTCATTGCTTTTGTAATCCTGATATTACCTGTATTACTACCACCAACTTTCTCGAAAGTTAATCGAAATTGATCAGAAACGCGGGTCATAAAAGTTTTTTTTAGAAGACTCTCGGCAGTTATTTTCGAATCGAAAATGAGCGCTCAAAAGCTTATTTTAATTGTGCGGAGGAGTCGAAAAAGACTCGAATATGATTATTAATTTTATAAAATGCTGCTTGGGTGTACACACATAATTACGTACATACATATGTTTGTACATATGTGTGTCTGTATGTGTGTGCATATTTATTTTTCCTTGTTAGAATTTAGATTAATACAAATAGCTACATTGTTCAAATTGAGTTTTTCAACTAAATTCGAATTTTCTTTGTTTTAATTTCTGTCTTTTATGTTAAATCATTTGAAAAATATTTCTTATTCTTTAGAAATAATTTTTATACTTTAATAGTTACGAGAGTATAATAAAAATTTGTGCGAAGACAAATGTTTTTGATAAATGGGTAACAGATCAAACTGTAGCTGAATTTAACTTAATACATACATACATACATACATACATATAAGTATCACTAAGATCTTTGGCCAGATTATGATGGCCACCAGAAAGTAAGTTGTCAGCTAACTTGGGTCCAACTAATACATATGTAGGTCCATTTGTTTTAACTGAGAGTAGGAAAGGCATACAAATATTGAAGTGACAGATACATATAGAACAAAAAAGCTGAACTAAATTTTATTTTCGTTTTTACAATCTTGGTTCATGTGCATTTTGTTAATTTTTGTAGTACAGTTGAGGCGCCTCTGCGTGTCTAATCTGCATTTTGAATCGAAAGAAAATGCTTTTGAACTTGTTTGTTAATAGCAGGCAAATTCGAAGGTATTTTCTTTCGTTTCGAATTAATTAACGAGTAGACCCCCTGGTGTAAAGTGTTACTAGTTATGCCAGAGGCGTTACCCTCTCGTTATTAATTTTGGCTAACTACACATAAGAATAAAAGTAATAAAACTTAAACAAAAAATATAATAACTTTAAAAATATGAACTGAAATACTGAAAATAACAGTAGGATTCAGTTAAATAAAATCCTCACAAAAACATAAATGTGAAAAAAGGCCAAGTTCCTATCCAAAATTTCGGCCATCAAAGATAGTGAGATAAAAATTTTGATCAAGTTCTTGCTTGCCACAATACCTAACACAGAAATATGTTATGTATTGTATAAACTTGTAATCGTAAGGGTTTCATATAATTCCTAGACAATCTGCTAACTTGAAAATATTTTTACCAATTTAAAGAAATTAACAAATAAAAATTGTTCTCTCCTTTTTTAGAAAAGTAAAAGTATTGCCTAAATAGCAGATTATCTAGAAATTATATGACACCCTTACGATTACAAATTTATATAATATATAAAATATTTCTGTGTTAGGTATTTTGGCAAGCAAGAACTTGGTAAAAATTTATATCTCACTACTTTTAATGGCCGAAATTTTGGACAGGAACTTGGCCTTTTTTCACATTTATGGTTTTGTGAGGATCTGTCAATCTTTTGAAAAATGTTCTATAATAACACTTTTTAAACTTAAAATTTCTGGTATGTCTTATTTCTATTAATGATCACTGTGCCAGTTGAAAATGGCATAGTTGCATAAAATAGTGGTTTAGAGCGTGTTGGGTATTGCATTGTAGAACTTAAAAATGCACTATTGTGTCATTACAACGGGTTGCTAGTGTGTACGAAATCTGGTAAGAGTCATCTGGAAAGAAACATGTTAAATACAGCGTACATTTTAGTGGACGTGACGCCATCTATTTTCTCAATATATTTACATATTAAAGTCTGCTTAGCCAAAATACATAAATCAAAAGGATATTACCAATGTGCATGCAAAGTTTCAATAGGGCAAATTGTGCTTTAATTTTTGGATTTTCCGATTGAGTACATCAATTACTATTTGTGTACAAAATGTCAACTCTCTATAGTATAATATTAGGTAAAATATTTATGGGCCTTGCCACGCCGACTTTTATATCTGCTAGTGCTCATGGATCCTGCAAAGTTTGGTACTAAAAAGTTAATGAGAAATATATGAGTAGTAAATTTAAAACTGCTAAACCGAAGTACATGAAAGAAAAAGCTACTATTTATGGGTGAAGTCACGGCTACTTTTCAAAATAGGAAACTTTTATTTTGGATAAGTGCAATGTGTATGAAAAGTTTTAATAAAATTTATCTTAATTTTAATTTTAATTTTTTAATTTGAAGTGCTTATTATCACCACCTGGTAGCAACTTCTGGTTTTTCAGATTTTTATCAAATTTAAGCTCGCTAGTGTGAATTAGAGTTTTAACATCGTGGCCCCATATACCGGGTAAAACTTTTTTGTTTTAAGATTTTCCCCTTGGCTTACGCAGCAACACTTATATGTGTATAAAATTTCAGCTCTCCAGCGCGAATTATGCCTTTAAATTTTATCAGCATTACCTCTCCCCCTCTATTTCTCACTCAAAATTTTGTTGTGAGCAGCGCTTATAATTCATGCTAATTTTCTTCTAAAATATGCTAGACCAAAGTAGATTAAGCACAAGGCTAACATTTTATGGGAATAATCACGCCCAATTTTTAAGGTGATAATTAAAAGTATTATGCACGTGCAAGGCGTATGCAAGATTTCACTAAATTGGTTTGAATTAAAAGCTGTATATTAAGTTCTTAGTTCAAAATAATATTATCGTGGCCCCACCCATTCTGAAAACATTTTTTGGTTTTTCAGATTTTTCTAGTTGGTTTCTCACCTAGACCTACTTGTGTATTAAATTTCATCTCATAAGTGCAAGTATTTATTTTTAATTTTTATGGGCGCAGCCCCACCCCTCTAACTAAAATTTCCAGGTTTTCATATTTTTCTAGTTGATTTTTCACCTAGACCTACTTGCATATCAAACTTTATATCCCTAGCGCAACTTTTAATTTTTAGATTTTAATTTTTATGGGCGTAACCCTGCCCACTTTTCCAAACTCAATATTTCTTTCGGCCAGTGCTTGGTATTCGTATCAAGTTTCGTTGCAAACATTCAATAATAATTACATAAATAGTATATCTAAATATGTTGAGCCGCAGGAAATTAAAATGAGGTTTGAATTGTATGGGTGTGTCAACGCCCACTTTTTTAATTACAAATTTATAGCCTTGCATTATCGCAGTATATATGCCAAATATCAATAAAACAGCTTCCATTAAGCGCCTTATATTAGCTTTTTTAACTGTGACTTACATGGGCGTAGCCCCGCCCATCTTGCCAAAACTTCCAACTTTTCAAATTTTTTTATTTTATTTATTACCCAGAACTAGCTCTATATAGAATTTCAGCTGAATAGCACACACTTTCTATTCAAAAAAAAAATTAATCGTGTGATAAAAAAACTAGGCGGAGCTACGCCCATGACAGGTAAGTATTAACTTATATGTACTTCTACTTATCCGATTCCCACGAAACTTTGCAAAGAGTTTCAGCTCCTAAAATTACATAATTTTGTGATATTAGAGAAAAAACAACCTGCTATGATGGAATCTATGAAAGATTTCAAAATACAATAACAATTCACCAGATCAGGCTTGTATTTTTTCGTTAGTAGTGCGATTGTGTAGCATAATGAGTCATGTCCTTTAAAGAAGATTAATTATAGACAGCATGTATTAAAACATTTTATTTAACTGAATCCTACTATTATTTTCAGTATTTTACTGCTTATTTTAAAAGTTATTTAATTTTTGTTTAATTTGTTATGTATAGTTAGTCAAAATTTTATAACGAGGGTAACGTTACTGGTATAGCTAGTAACACTTAACACCAGGCGGTCTACTCGTTAATTAATTCGAAACGAAAGAAAATACCTTCGAATTTGCGTGCTATTAACAAACAAGTTCGAAAGCATTTTCTTTCGTTTCAAAATACAGAGTAGACCCCCAGAGGTGCCTTAACGAAATTCACAAGAGCAAAGTTGTTAAAACAAAAATAAAATTTAATTAAACTTTTATTCTCTATATGTATCTGTCAATTCACCATCTGTGTCCTTTTCCTACTCTCAGGTAAAACAAATGGACCTACATATGTATTAGTTGGACCCAAGTTAGCTGATAACTTACTTTCTGGTGGCCATCATAATCTGGCCAAAGATCTTAGTGATACTTATATGAATGTATGTATGTATGTATTAAGTGAAATTCAGCTAAAGTTTGATCTGTTAGCCATTTACCAAAAACACTTTGTCTTCACACAAATTTTTATTATACTCCCGTAACAATTAAAGTATAAAAACCATTTCTAAAGAATAAGAAATATTTTTCAAATGATTTAACATAAAAGACAGAAATGAAAACAAAGAAAATTCGAATTTAGTTGAAAAACTCAATTTGAACAATTTGTTTGTATTAATCTAAATTCTAACAAGGAAAAATAAATACTTATGCACACACATATAAATATACATACGTATATCGTCACCTTAAAGACCAAACAACCTATCAGCAAAAATTTCAAAATTTAGTTTTTTGTGGATTATTATTCCCTATATCATAACTCATATGTGTGCAAAATTTTTAACATCTACTATTACAAATGACCAAGTTATTACAGTTTTTGGACCTAGAGGATCGTTGCGTACTAAAAAAAGAGGAAAATAAATCATCAAAAAACATGATAAAATTTTAATTTTGTTGCATAGTGTAATTTAAGCAAACATCAGGCACTTTTTTTGTTTAAACAAGTAAAAGAAACTATAACTGTTATTATTTAATTTGAATAATATTCATGTGATCAAAGGAATGCTTAATTATTCATACTAATTAGAATTGCTGATAGGCTGTTTGGTTTCAGATTTTTACAATTACAAATAACCTAAGCGCCATATCATAGGCTGTGTTTAGAAAAACAAAGCTTTCTCAACCGGTATATACTTCGGGTTTCATTTTAATCAGAATATATAATTTTCGTTTCAATATTGCAAACGTTTTTTCTCTCTCCTGTAAACTTTTGAAAACTGCTGATAGGTTGTTTGGTCTTTAAGGTGACTATATGTATATACATATTTACGGAATAGTGATTTAATGAATGTCAGTTTTTTATATTCGCGAATACGAATACGAATATTTCGAACGATATTCGCGAATACGAATACGCATACGAATATTATATGCAATATGAAATATTTAAAAATTGTAATGAAAAAGGACTTCACACTCTTGTTGGTGTACTTTAAAGTTAATAAAAAGTACCCAAAATTTTAACGATCATCATTAAATACAATAAGAAAATGGTACAAAGTACAAATTTCTATAAAAAATTAATGTATTTGTACAAACTAAAATTTTTAGTAATTTATTTAAATTTCGTTTAGGATTTATGCATTTATTTATTTAATTCCTTTGGAAAAATATTAGTATTCGTATTCGCCTGAATTTAGCGAATACGAGTACATTCACATTCGCATTCGCGTTCGCCTGAAAAGGACCGAATATTCTCCAATTCGAATACGAATATTCGTGCATCACTAGTACGTAATTATGTGGGTACGCACGCCCAAGCAGCATTTTATAAAATTAATTAACATATTCGAATCTTTTTCGACTCCTCCGCACAATTAAAATAAGCATTTGAGCGCTCATTTTCGAGTCGAAAATAACTGCCGAGAGTCTTCTAAAAAAAACTTTTATGACCCGCGTTTCTGATCAATTTCGATTAACTTTCGAGACAGTTGGTGGTAGTAATCCAGGTAATATCAGAATTACAAAAACAATGAAAAAAAAACAAAACATGGCTTTTAGTTTATCCAATATGTCAAAAATATAAATTTGTTTAACATAATAATAATAGTAAAGATTTACATAAAGTTGAAAAGATTTCTCCACGGCAGCCTGCAACTAACAAAATTTGAAACGTTTAGCACTTTTCGCAATTTTTTAATAGTTTTTTATATTTTTAAATTTGTTTTTACAGAATTTTTTTAATAAAATATTTTTTATATTGAAATTTTTAACATTTTTTTTTTAATTTCTCTTTCGTAAACAATTACTGAAGTTTCAGAGTGTGCCTTGAGCTTGCTTGTTTTTTGTAATAAATCACTTTCTAAATAATTTTGGGAATAACTTTCGAATCTTATTTTAAGAGCGGGACTGATTAATCAGTTTTTGATCATCTAAGGCAGTCGAAAAAGACTCAGTTTGATGAAAAAATCCTCCACATGCTGACTGGGTGCATTCATTTAAATTACGTACGTACATAAATATGTATCTGCTATTATTTAACATGCATTTAGTTTTTTCTAAATAACCAAATCCACACAAATGTACATAAATAATTTCTAAAACTATTAAAGACGCAATTTCAAATTGATAATAGTTTCATTTATGTACGAGTACGTTGGCCCAAATAGCGTTTAATTCATCAAGTTTAAATATTTGAACAAATGTTTGCTCATTTTAGCAAATTTCGTTGCTATATAAACCGTCTGCAGACTCACAATGTTATAATTTTCAATAAACACTTAAAAAGTTAAAGTTATTTTCTTAGTCTTAACATTAAGAGTAAAGAAATGATTAAGTTTAGTCAATTATATAAAATACTTGTAGCCGGCTTTTTGTTATTTCAGCAAGTAGCAGTCGCCTTGTCCCAAAACCGGACACGCATTGTGGGTGGTAATCCTACCACAATCAATAACGCTCCGTATTTAGTACAGCTGCACTATAAAGAATTATACCGTTGCGGTGGAGCTTTGACCTCAAAAACAACTGTTGTCACTGCCGCCCATTGTGTTCATGGCGTAAACGCAAGTTTCTTGGTTGTAGTTGCTGGTGCCTCGAGAGTGGGTCAATATGGCATCAGATCGAGGGTTAGAAAAATAATTCTTCCCATAGATTACAACAATATAACAGAACATATGGATGTAGCTGTGATACAATTATGGACAGCTGTTAGGGGACCAACCGTGCAAACAGTAAATTTTTGTAAAACGCCCATTAAGACAGGTGATCCAGTGGAAATTTTTGGTTGGGGAAAATTGCATGAAAATACAAGATTTTATCCCGAGCAACTGCACACTGCTAAAGTCAATGTAATTGATAAAAAAGTTTGTGCCTCTCATCATGTAAATATAGGTAAGGTGACACGTTCAATGTTTTGTGCTTCTGCACCTGGAAAAGACAGCTGTCTAGGCGACTCGGGCAGTCCAGTTATGGTTAATGGAGAATATTGCGGTATTGTCTCTAAAGGCTATGGCTGTGCCCGCCAAAATTTTTCTGGAGTTTATACTAACATAAACAAAGTAAAACCATTCCTACTCGATGCTTTCACATCACTAGTAGACGATTCTTGTGAAATCAGTACACCTTATGAATATGGTAATACCCATACTGCGCCTCAACTAACAGCCGGTTTCTGGAAGACATAAGCCCGTTCATTTTTATGTTTCTTTTATAAATAACGTTGTAAAATTTTTCTTTTTATAAAACATATTCCAAAGATTTCTTTTTGACGTAAAAAGAGCCTTTTTGCATATAACCAAAAAGACACACTCACAAAATTATAAAAGAAATGAAATAAAAAAAAATAAAATTTATTTGAAATCTTAAAAAAAAATTTTTATGAAAACTTTGAAATAAAATCACTTTCAAACTGAATTTAGAGTGAATTTGCAGAATCAAGCGAAATATTTGTAATTATTACGGAAGGCAAGATTCATTCTTTTGAAAGTTAAGGCGAGTTAAAGTCATTTACATTTATCCGTTTACTTATTTTTTTTTTATGTAAGTTAAAGTAAAAAATAAAAAATAAAGAGTTTTTTATGGTTTTAAGTAATCAGCATCCATTTGTATCTACTTGGGCATAGATTTTTATTAATATCAGCTATGAAACATGAATTTTAAATGAAATGGAACATGAGAATTGATTATTGTGTATACAATTATTGATCTACGTATTGATCTTCCTTTGGTAAATATATTTGTTAGTATCACTATTTATCCTAGTTGATCAAGACTTTCATTATTGATATCGATCTCGAATATATCTCGAACATTTATCGTGTAAAACTATCAAGTGGGACACTCAAAAATGAATCGAAAATATTTCACCTGTCTCTCAAACATTCGTATTCGAAGTTTGGCTAGCAATATCAAAACTGTGAGAATAGGTTTGTTTATTTAGTAAAAATTGTTACAATTGTTGTAACAATTGTTACTGGAAAGTATTCATTAACTCAAAAAGTTTACAAGGAGAGAGCGTCAAAATGGGGAAAATAATTGACACACAAAATCTTAACATGTATACATATGTGTAAAAAGAAAGAATGTTTTCTTAATTTATTTTTTTTTTCTTTCATGTAGCCACATAAATTAAATTTTAATAGCAATTGTTTGTTTCTCATACATGAGCGGATATGGAAAGTAACACTTTTATATTTGTTAAAGAATAAAATTAAAAAATTATGAAAAATTTACAAAAATAGTAAAAATACATGAAACTGTGTAAAGAATTTCATATTAAATGCCAATTTCTAAAAAAAATTGCAGTATAAAATATTATCAAGCAAACTACATGAGAAAAAGGACAATTGTATCATGATTTCCCTCCATGGTTTTGATATGAATAAATTTTTCTAGCAAATTTTTACAAGTAAAGGGTTCATTTACTTTTTCATATATAGGAGAGTAATTTTGTAAATTTCTGCCTTACTCTCTCGTTGCTAGTTTCTGCTGGGAAAGTAAATGAACACACCTAATATCGAACTCATTTCCATATCACAAAAAGGCAGTAGAAAAAGTAAAAAAGTAAATTTATTTATTGTAACTTACTTTTTTATTTTTAAACTTTAACATACGCTGCAGGATTTGATCATGGTACTTTCATTCTAGCACACATCCACTTTGCCATTATGGAAATTTTTTTTCTGTTCATTTATTGCACATATCATCGTCGGTTGGTTATTGGCTTGCTGCAGACTTAAGGTATTTTGAATATACTGTGCCGCAACCCAAAAACCAGCCAGCAAAAAATTAAACATTACCATCAGAACTACTTGTCATATAATGACTTAATTTTCTGATTACTAAATTTCATTACTCGCTTACAAATCGCATTACATAGAATTTAAAAAAATGACGTACACGTTGTTAAATGAGGTGAATGGTTTTTTTAGATTAAAAAGATTATGTGAACAAGTTGCTAAGTAAAAAGTAAGTATTTCTCAAGAATCGATTATTTTATTCTCACGCCTTGTTGAAATCATTAAGTTGATAATGATTAATTGCAAGCCCGGTTACCTTTTTTGAATTTTTTTGCTGGTCAAGCGACGATATGTAAAGTAAGTGTTTGTTTATTTCTTTAATTACAGTGCCTCATGCACAATGCGCAAACTTTTACAAAAAAGCTTTTGTACTTTCACACCAACAATAGTAAAACAGCCACAACAACAACATAACAGACAACAATTCCTGCTCTTACTTTGCAAAGAAACAAGAACAAATTTATGAGCTTTCAAAGCTGCTTACGCCGCGTTCAGACTATTATACTTTGTATTTATACTTATCAAAAATTCAAATAATACGTGCAAGTGTGATAGTCTGAACGATACAAATACAAATTTTGACATCCCATAAGACTTTTTCGTTTTTAGAAAATTTTCTAAACGATAATAGTTTTCATTAGATCAGGCTTGTATTTTCACACAAACCAAATTTCCAAGTCGACTGTTTCGCCGCCGATAGCGTGTCGTCATTGATGTAATGTTTTCTTACGTTTATATCGGCTCAAAATTTTGAAGAAGTGAATCGTATGGAAGTATATATTGTATACGTAATTTTTTATCTTTTGTAATATATTTTCTTAAATTTTTCCTGTTATTTACATACAATATTTTTAACTCCTGAATTTTTTCAAGTGGCGGCACATCCCCGTCTACATGAAACCGCCTTGCCGTCGCTAGTCAATTAATAGCACAGACATTTTCATTGAACAGCTGTTTTGTTTTCTGCTTGTACTACACACTTTATTTGAAGTGTGATAGTCTGAACACAATATGTGATTTTACGTTAGATTTTTTGACAGTCGCAACGAATGTATTTAGATTTCTGTATGATGATATTAAATTTAATTGAAGTATAGTGAATTTCAATCAGGAATAATTTCTTAATCGGGTTTAAGTTCAGTATTTTCAATTACACTGTGCAACACAAAAATTATTCAGGGGCTCTCATGTTTGATATTATCTTTTAACAAGACATATTTTTTGCAAATCGGTCAATAACTGGCAAGTTACAGGGGTTGAAGTGCGAAAAATTAAAAAAAATTTTTTCTCATAACCAGCTTAAAGCCTGAGGAATTGTTTTTTAAATGTGTTTTTCTTTAATCCTTATATCCTTTAAGCAAAAGAATAGTTTATAGAAATCCATTGGGAAACAAAGAAGGTATGACTCTGTCAATTTGAAATTCTAAAAAACAAATTTTCTCCATATTTACCGTTATAAAGTCACTTTTCGAAGTGATCTAAGAAAACCACAGGTATTGTCGTTCTCTATGGACTCCAAGAAAACAGAATTGGTACACGAGAGCCCCTGAATAATTTTTTTCTCACCTTTTGTATCACATTATTAATATTGAATGAAATATTTTTATTAATTAGTCATGATGGACACGTGACAAATATATATGTTCACTTAACAATCATAGTTATAATACTGAAAGAATATAATGGTCTGACATTTATTTTTTTTGTTGATACATATATGGCTTGTGCCATTTTGCTTGAGTTTTGTGAAGAGGATTGGAGAGTACTTCGTCTAGTTTATATAACCTCTTTACCTCTTCACAGGAAAAGTATGGGACATTCTACAATTGATTTCCCATAATTGAAGTTTCCTCAGTACTTAGAGGCGATTGGTTATATTTAAATTTAATACACACCTGCTTAATAAACCAACCGTTTTTAAGGGCATATGAATCTTCATCATATGACCTTTTATTATCCCGTCCTGGAGGTCAATCAAAATATAGTTTTAGTTTTCCGTCAAAAAGTGCATTCTTTTGCCGAATTTTTTGATTGTTGTTTTGTCGACAAAAACTGACTACTTATAATGTGCTGCATTAGTTTAAAAAGCCTAAGAGATTATCAATAACATTAAATTGTTGCCGATAAAGAGTAGTGACAAGTAACAATATTTACTGTCGTCTTGATGTGATGTCGATGATGCCATTCACAATAAGGGGAATTATAAGCTGCTTCCAGTAATTTTAATTTGGCAGCACACAATTCAGTTCAGCGAAAAAAAAGGTTTAAGTCGGTTCTAATAAAAACATTTTACATGGCCAGCTAATGTAAAATGTTTCAATTCAATTCAAAATAATTCAATTCAATCCAATTCAATTCAATTCAATTCAATTCAATTCAATTCAATTCAATTCAATTCAATTCAATTCAATTCAATTCAATTCAATTCAATTCAATTCAATTCAATTCAATTCAATTCAATTCAATTCAATTCAATTCAATTCAATTCAATTCAAATCAATTCAATTCAATTCAATTCAATTCAATTAATTCCAACTGTGATATTAGGAGTTAAGAAAAGGTTGTGATATTTTGTTTTTATTTTATTTATATTTGCAATTATTTTTTACGTTATGTGTTTTATGTTGTACATGTTATATCTCTTTAAAATACATCCTAAAAACTTAAAAGTAAATTGGAATAAAAGATAAAATACATTTCAATAAAAATAACTATCCCTAAAGATGTTGGAAAACCCCAACGAAACGCCGGATACATTAAGAATGAAATAGAAAACGTCTTTTATTTACATTTTGAAGAAGTTGAATGACCTAGAAAGCCTGAATAGATACAATATCTATAAAACTACATTAATTGATATTAAAAATAAGTTCGAGAAATTACATACAAATACAATTCAATTCAATTCAATTTATTTCCCCTTTTTATTACATTTTTAAATAGTTCTTACATTCCTTACATACTATTTGGATTTACGCATTTTAAAAAATATGACCAAAAAGGGAGTACAAAAAACTGCTTAGAGCAACTAGAGTTATTTTCTTGTACTTTCATTTAAACAAATGAGAACAAAGTTTAAACGTATTGGGTTCTCGTAATGACAGAATCTGAAAGTTGAAAAAATGGGCGCGTACACACCTATTAAATCTTAATATATCATTTTACGTGCTTGTATTTAACCAATTTTTACGAAATTTTGTTATTTTAGAGAAAAAAGAAACCTGCTATGACGGAGTCTATGAAAGTTTTCAAAAGACAATAACAATTAACCAGATCAGGCTTGTAATTTTTCGTTAGTAGTGTGATTGTGTAGGCTAACGAGTCATGGCCTTTAAAGAATATTAATTATAGACAACACATATTAAAATATTTTATTTAACTGAATCGAATCTACTATTATTTTCGTTATTTTTGTGCTTATTTTTTAAGTTATTATATTTTTTGTTTAAGTTTAATTACTTTTATTCGTATGTGTAGCCAGGGGGTCTACTCGTTAATTCGAAACAAAAAAAAAATAATTTTTAATTTGTGTGCTATTAACATTAAAGTCCCAAAGCATTTTCTTTCGTTTCAAAATACAAAGTAGACCCCCAGAGGTGCCTTAACAATGCTACAAAAGTTAACGAAATGCAAAGTTGTAAAAACAAAAATAAAATTTAATTCAGCTTTTCTTCTCTATATGGATCTGTGTCATTTTAATATCTGTATGCCTTTCCTACTGCGAGGTAAAACAAATGGACCTATGCATGTATTAGTTGGACCCAAGTTAGCTGATAACTTACTTTCTGGTGGCCATCATAATCTGGCCAAAGATCTTAGTGATACTTATATGTATGTATGTATGTATGTATTAAGTGAAATTTAGCTAAAGTTTGATCTGTTAGCCATTTACCAAAAACACTTGTCTTCACGCAAAGTTTTATTATACTCCCGTAACAATTAAAGTATAAAAACCATTTCTAAAAAATAAGAAATATTTTTCAAATGATTTAACATAAAAGGCAAAAATGAAACCAAAGAAAATTCGAATTTAGTTGAAAAACTCAATTTGAACAATGTATTTGTATTAATTTAAATTCTAACAATGAAAAATAAAAATGCACACACATTTATACATACATACATATGTACATATATATATAGGTACCCACCAAACAAAAATCTCCGAATTCGTAATGACTGGTCGACAAAATCTTCCGATGTTGGTACCGAAATATTACCGAAATCGTAACAATTTTTGTATGAAATGGTTGACATGAGTTCGTAACGATATTTCGGAACGAAATCGATAAGATATGTCGGTACGAATTCCTAACGATATGTAGGTACGTTGTATTTTTGCTTTTATAGCAGAGTTCCGCCTCGCCGTTATGTCGCTGCGATTGTTGAAATAATTTGCACATACACACATTTTTAATAATTGTTACAATCCTTTTTTTTATCAACATATACATACATACATATTTATTTAAAAATAAAATTTTCACAGACTTTTACTTACTATGTACTCAAAAATCAAAGTTTTAATGTTTTAAAAACAATTGTTCAGAGAAACTACGGAAATTTCTTAACGAACTCGATACGATAAGTCTGACTTCAGAAAAAGTCGAAACATTTGGTTTGTGGGATAATTATGTACATATGTACGCCCAAGCAGCATTTTATAAAATTAATGATCAATTTCAAATATTTTTCGACTCCTCCGCACAATTAAAATAAGCATTTGTGCGCTCATTTTCGAGTCGAAAATGACTGTTCATTCGGGAGAAAATGGTATCCTAGCGGCGAGTCATCTAAAAAAATCTTTTATGTCTCGCGTTTCCGATCAATTTCGATACACTTTCGAGACAGTTTGTGGTAGTTATCCAGGTAATATCAGGATTACAAAAACAATGAAATAAGTACAACAATGAAAAAAATCAAGATGGCTTTTAGTTTATCCAAAATGTCAAAAATAGAATTTGTTTAACATAATAATAATAAATTTGAAATTTATTTGCTGGTGGTTTAGCTTGGTCTATATACGTATTTCATTGGTGCTTGAACCAAATCATCTGTAACCTTCAACCACAAATTTTGAACAGTCACAAACAATATGTCGAATAATAAATTGCTTAAATAATAATAATAAAAAATATTCACATAATGTTGAAAATATATCTCCACTGCAGCTGCCACTAACAAAACTTGCAACGTTTAGCATTTTTAACAATTTTTGTAATAGTTTTTTATATTTTTAAATTTGTTTTTACAGAATTTTTTTAATAAAATTTTTTTATATTTAAATTTTTTAATTTTTTTTTAATTTCTCTTTTGTAAACAATTACTGAAGCTTCAGATGAACTTTAATTTGAAAAAGAAAAGAAGAGCTCAGCTGCATTTTCGCTACTATCTGGAGAATGTGTCTTGTAATACACTTTATATCATGATATAAATATAGAAAGTACTTCCATTCTCTCATTTTTTCTTGACATTCCCCTTCTGACAAGGATAGGTATTTTGAAGATTCTTGTAAAATCGTGCTACCGTATTAATTTAATATTTCCCGTTTGATTGAAAATTTTATTTTAAAATTGTATACATATGTACTTCAAAAATAAAAATAAATTGAAATTATTTAAAAATTAGAAAACAACGTAGTTTAAAAGGTAAACAATGAACTAGATTGTAATAAGATTAAATTTAATGTGTGTTGTATTAAAGAAAGCGAAAATGAGCTGTTTATTTCCAAATTGTCGACAAACAAAATGTTTTAAGGATACGAATGTTACATTTTTCAAGTTCCCTACATCACCTGAAGTTCGTCAACAGTGGCTTTCTCTGTGTGCAATCTCGGTGAAGCAGACTTGCTAGGACAGCCCATCATGTGTTCCAAGAAGAAAAGGATATTTCGACCAAAAAGAAACGAATTTCATTGAACAAAAATGTCGTACCAATCACCACAACGTAATCTATGAATATATGCATATGAACGTAATATTAATGACTGAACACTTTACCGTTATAGGAAGTTTTTCTGCGTCTCCTTTTAAATGTATGTAATTGGTATTGGTGCCTTTTAAATATACTACGATTTTAAATATCCAATTGTGAGCGATTTTTTGTGTATGTGTATTCAAGAAGTCGATTGATGTTAACCACTGTGCTGCTAATTTGGGCATATACTTGTATGTATTTGGGTATATACCTGTATGTATGTATGTGGACTTGCGATATTGCTTTTGAACGTAGATTTAAAAGACGCGACAGTTATGGAATGTGTAGTTATATCACTTTATTTATTCTCAAAATCTTGTTAAGAAATTTCTAGGAATAAATTTAAATTTTTCATAACGTGGGAACGTTTTTTTTTATTTCTCCTAAAATACAAACTTCAAAAATATCTATTTTTAAAAATAAAGAGAGAATGGAAGTACCTTCTATATTTATATCATGCTTTATATATCGCTTATTTACTTCAATAGTGGCATAACTCAAAAAATGGGTTTTTTATTTAAATCGGCATTTCGTATTTTATCTTGTGTAAAAATTGCATACAAATAGTTTGTACCATCGCCTCCTGAGAGAATTTTTTTTTCATTTCTCCATTGAGTTGTATGCAAATTGAAAACTTAAAACGCGTTTTCTGCAAAACTGGTTTTTTGAGTTGTGCCACTATTGAAGTAAATGAGCGATATATATATAATTTTTTTGATTTTACTACACGAGCTTGATGTTTGTTTTTGATTTATTTTTCAACAAATCACTTTCTAAGTATTTTTGATAATAATTTTCGAGTCTTTTTTTAAGAGCGGAACTGATTAATCAGTTATTGATCATCTAAGGCAGTCGAAAAAGACTCATTTTGGTGAAACAATCTTCCACATGCTGACTGGGTGCATTCATATAAATTACGTACATACATAAATATGTATCTGCTATTATTTAACATGCATTTAGTTTTTTCTAAATAACCAAATCCACACAAATGTACATAAATAATTTCTAAAACTATTAAAGACGCAATTTCAAATTGATAATAGTTTCATTTATGTACGAGTACGTTGGCCCAAATAGCGTTTAATTCATCAAGTTTAAATATTTGAACAAATGTTTGCTCATTTTAGCAAATTTCGTTGCTATATAAACCGTCTGCAGACTCACAATGTTATAATTTTCAATAAACACTTAAAAAGTTAAAGTTATTTTCTTAGTCTTAACATTAAGAGTAAAGAAATGATTAAGTTTAGTCAATTATATAAAATACTTGTAGCCGGCTTTTTGTTATTTCAGCAAGTAGCAGTCGCCTTGTCCCAAAACCGGACACGCATTGTGGGTGGTAATCCTACCACAATCAATAACGCTCCGTATTTAGTACAGCTGCACTATGAAGGAGATTACCGTTGCGGTGGAGCTTTGACTTCGCAAACAACTGTTGTCACTGCCGCCCATTGTGTTTCTGGCATAAACGCAAGTCTCTTGGTTGTAGTTGCTGGTGCCTCGAGATGGGGTCAATATGGCATCAGATCGAGGGTTAGGGATATAAAATTTCCTATGGGTTACAACGAAGTAACATTTGATATGGATGTAGCTGTGATGAAATTATCGAGAGCTATTACGGGATCAACCGTCCAAACATTAACATTTTGTGAAACGCCTATTAAGACAGGTGATCCAGTGGAAATTTTTGGTTGGGGAAAATTGCATGAAAATGCAAGATTTTATCCCGAGCAACTGCACACTGCTAAAGTCAATGTAATTGATGAAAACATTTGTGCCTCGCAATATAAGAGTAATTTGTATTCAATGTTTTGTGCTTCCGCACCTGGAAAAGACTCCTGTCAAGGCGATTCGGGCAGTCCAGTTTTGGTTAATGGGGAATTTTGCGGTATTGTCTCTAACGGCCATGGCTGTGCCCGCCAAAATTTTCCTGGTCTTTATACTGACATAAACAAAGTAAAACCATTCCTATTCAATGCTTTCACATCACTAGTGGACGATTCTTGTGAAATCAGTACACCTTATGAATATGGTAATACCCATACTGCGCCTCAACTAACAGCCGGTTTCTGGAAGACATAAGCCCGTTCATTTTTATGTTTCTTTTATAAATAACGTTGTAAAATTTTTCTTTTTATAAAACATATTCCAAAGATTTCTTTTTGACGTAAAAAGAGCCTTTTTGCATATAACCAAAAAGACACACTCACAAAATTATAAAAGAAATGAAATAAAAAAAAATAAAATTTATTTGAAATCTTAAAAAAAAATTTTTATGAAAACTTTGAAATAAAATCACTTTCAAACTGAATTTAGAGTGAATTTGCAGAATCAAGCGAAATATTTGTAATTATTACGGAAGGCAAGATTCATTCTTTTGAAAGTTAAGGCGAGTTAAAGTCATTTACATTTATCCGTTTACTTATTTTTTTTTTATGTAAGTTAAAGTAAAAAATAAAAAATAAAGAGTTTTTTATGGTTTTAAGTAATCAGCATCCATTTGTATCTACTTGGGCATAGATTTTTATTAATATCAGCTATGAAACATGAATTTTAAATGAAATGGAACATGAGAATTGATTATTGTGTATACAATTATTGATCTACGTATTGATCTTCCTTTGGTAAATATATTTGTTAGTATCACTATTTATCCTAGTTGATCAAGACTTTCATTATTGATATCGATCTCGAATATATCTCGAACATTTATCGTGTAAAACTATCAAGTGGGACACTCAAAAATGAATCGAAAATATTTCACCTGTCTCTCAAACATTCGTATTCGAAGTTTGGCTAGCAATATCAAAACTGTGAGAATAGGTTTGTTTATTTAGTAAAAATTGTTACAATTGTTGTAACAATTGTTACTGGAAAATATTCATTAACTCAAAAAGTTTACAAGGAGAGAGCGTCAAAAGGGAGAAAATAATTGACACACAAAATCTTAACATGTATACATATGTGTAAAAAGAAAGAATGTTTTCTTAATTTATTTTTTTTTTCTTTCATGTAGCCACATAAATTAAATTTTAATAGCAATTGTTTGTTTCTCATACATGAGCGGATATGGAAAGTGACACTTTTATATTTGTTAAAGAATAAAATTAAAAAATTATGAAAAATGTACAAAAATAGTAAAAATACATGAAACTGTGTAAAGAATTTCATATTAAATGCCAATTTCTAAAAAAAATTGCAGTATAAAATATTATCAAGCAAACTACATCAGAAAAAGGACAATTGTATCATGATTTCCCTCCATGGTTTTGATATGAATAAATTTTTCTAGCAAATTTTTACAAGTAAAGGGTTCATTTACTTTTTCATATATAGGAGAGTAATTTTGTAAATTTCTGCCTTACTCTCTCGTTGCTAGTTTCTGCTGGGAAAGTAAATGAACACACCTAATATCGAACTCATTTCCATATCACAAAAAGGCAGTAGAAAAAGTAAAAAAGTAAATTTATTTATTGTAACTTACTTTTTTATTTTTAAACTTTAACATACGCTGCAGGATTTGATCAAAGTACTTTCATTTTAGCACACATCCACTTTGCCATTATGGAAATTTTTTTTCTGTTCATTTATTGCACATATCGTCGGTTGGTTATTGGCTTGCTGCAGACTTAAGGTATTTTGAATATACTGTGCCGCAACCCAAAAACCAGCCAGCAAAAAATTAAACATTACCATCAGAACTACTTGTCATATAATGACTTAATTTTCTGATTACTAAATTTCATTACTCGCTTACAAATCGCATTACATAGAATTTAAAAAAATGACGTACACGTTGTTAAATGAGGTGAATGGTTTTTTTAGATTAAAAAGATTATGTGAACAAGTTGCTAAGTAAAAAGTAAGTATTTCTCAAGAATCGATTATTTTATTCTCACGCCTTGTTGAAATCATTAAGTTGATAATGATTAATTGCAAGCCCGGTTACCTTTTTTGAATTTTTTTGCTGGTCAAGCGACGATATGTAAAGTAAGTGTTTGTTTATTTCTTTAATTACAATGCGCAAACTTTTACAAAAAAGCTTTTGTACTTTCACACCAACAATAGTAAAACAGCCACAACAACAACATAACAGACAACAATTCCTGCTCTTACTTTGCAAAGAAACAAGAACAAATTTATGAGCTTTCAAAGCTGCTTACGCCGCACAGTGGCTGAAAATCGTTTTTCATTGGCCAAAAGTCTAATTTTTTTTGTCACCGATTTTTAAAATTTTTACGCCTTTTTGTAGCTAATATATCCAGATTAAGGTAGCCAAAAACTTAGGTTAAACTATTGATAATTGTGGGCGTGGCATGCTGTCAAACTCAACCGTTTTTTTAATTTCAGAAAAAGGTGTTTTTCTTTTGTTTTTTATCAAAAATAAATGGTTACTACTCGCAAGCTATCATCGATAACGGCCTGCGGTCTTTTTTATAATGTTGGTAGGACTATAGTCTTTAGTTGTTGTAAGTGGTCACAGCTCTAGCGTTTAATATTACGGGCGTTATGAAATATTTATGAAACTACTATATTTTTCTCAAATTTAAATTTTAGTGGAATAGAACTTCTAGGGAACAAAAGGGAACAAGAAACGTATACCACCAGGAGAAAGGTGAAAGTGTCCTCTTTAACGCTATATATACTTTTGCACCCGTGACGACCCGTGGGTAGAACACTTTTTTCATTTTAATGAAATTACTCTAAAAAAAATTTAAATTAATTTAAACAGCCCTATAAGTACTCGTATACAATAGTGTCTTAAATTTTCACTTTTTTGCCTAAAAGTTTGTTTTTTTTTACTTTAGACTACGTAAAACGAAAAAAATTAAATATAATACCTGCGAAAGGGTTTAATGGCTTTGTTTTGATCAGCAAAAAATAAGTCATAAAATTATCACAATAGGTTCTACAGTAAACATATGATCTCTTTCTGAATTTACATGTTATCAAATGTTAGGGTCAACCAAAGTCATAAACATTTTTATAACAATAATGGCGACATTAAACCACTAAAGATAAAAAACAACCCCATATTGGCGAGATACTAATCAGTTTTACCTGATATTAAGGTCTGAATAACATGTGCAGTTTTGTTCAATTTAAGCACTACCTGCTATGAAATTGAAGATCAATGTGTGAATAACATGTATCTAAAAATGTATAAAACTACGGATTCCATAAGGGATTACTCAGTAATAAGTTAATCCTTTAATTGTACGGATAAAATATAACAAATAAAAATATTCAGATATATATGGAGAGCTTCAGTTATAAAGAACTGGCCGAAGAGTATTTTAGAAACAAAAACCAGGAAGATGTTCTTAGTTACGTTAAAATAAAATTAAACTTAAATTCGTGTAGCACCGAAATGCAAGAGCAATTATCTAATTTCGTCAAAGCACTGATCGGGTCTTCAGGATCAATAAGAAACAACGAAACCAACAAAGAGTTAAGAAGTTCAAAAAAGAAACATGTTCTAGATGAATATCGCAAATTAGGATTGATTATAGATCAGCCAAAACAAGGGTCAGGCAATACAAATGATGGCAATACCGCAAGAAGATTCTTTTCAGATCCAGAAACAGCATCTGAAATAACAGGAGTGGATTTAAACCTTATTTTCAGGTTTAAAATAATCCTAGAAGTACTTGCGTGCAATGAAGAAATTGACTCTAGAAAATTTGGAGATTATGCTAAGGAAACTGCAAAAATATATACAACCAACTACCCATGGAGAAATATGTCTGCAACAGTTCATAAAATCCTTTATCATGGAGAAGATATCATTAAATATCATTTGGTGCCACTTGGAGATCTATCAGAGGAGGCTCAGGAAAAAAGAAACAAGGATTACAGATTTTATAGAGAGCACAATACTAGAAAAATTTCACGAAATTCAACAAATGAAGATCTATTTAATATATTATTGGCAACGTCAGATCCGTTCATCTCCAGTATTCGAAATCAATGGAAAGTGGAACATCGGGATTTAGATGAAGAAGCCAAAAAACTACTAAAGAACAGAAATAGCACAGAACAAAATATGGAATATTTACAATCAATATTTGAGTCAAATGAATAATAATCATAATTGCCTTTCATTGTTATTTAAGGTACGAAAAGCATACTATTAGTAAAAAATAATAATAAACAGAACCTACCATTGTTACAAATGCTATTAAAATTTATTGCAGTTTTTATTTTTAATATGTTTTTTAAAATGATCAAATTTGACAGCAAAAAATAATAAATTTTTCTGTAGTAATAGCAATATTTTTAGATAATATTATTAAAGTTTTTTTTTAAGTGTAACTATTCCTTGAGTGTAAACAAAATTGCAAATTAGACAGCAAAAAATTTTTAATTTTTCTGTAATAATAGCAAAATCGTTGATTTTACTATTTTTTTTTAGTGTAAAATTTTTTTTGAGTGTAACATTAAATAAATTCCATTATTACAAAACATATTTATAATTATTACTAATTTCCATATATTAAATTTTTTAATAAATAAAAAAATAATAAACCCATATTTCACTCTAAAAGTTAAAAAAATTCAAAAGTTCAACTTTGAGCTAGAATTCCTTAAAAAGTCCTCAATCAATTTTAATGTAATTAAAACTGAGTCAAACTGAACTAAATATCTATCCACTAAAATAAAAATTACTTCAATATTTTGATCAGTTCAAAAGTTACAGAATTTTGGCCAATGAAAAACGATTTTCAGCCACTGTGCGCCGCGTTCAGACTATTATACTTTGTATTTATACTTATCAAAAATTCAAATAATACGTGCAAGTGTGATAGTCTGAACGATACAAATACAAATTTTGACATCCCATAAGACTTTTTCGTTTTTAGAAAATTTTCTAAACGATAATAGTTTTCATTAGATCAGGCTTGTATTTTCACACAAACCAAATTTCCAAGTCGACTGTTTCGCCGCCGATAGCGTGTCGTCATTGATGTAATGTTTTCTTACGTTTATATCGGCTCAAAATTTTGAAGAAGTGAATCGTATGGAAGTATATATTGTATACGTAATTTTTTATCTTTTGTAATATATTTTCTTAAATTTTTCCTGTTATTTACATACAATATTTTTAACTCCTGAATTTTTTCAAGTGGCGGCACATCCCCGTCTACATGAAACCGCCTTGCCGTCGCTAGTCAATTAATAGCACAGACATTTTCATTGAACAGCTGTTTTGTTTTCTGCTTGTACTACACACTTTATTTGAAGTGTGATAGTCTGAACACAATATGTGATTTTACGTTAGATTTTTTGACAGTCGCAACGAATGTATTTAGATTTCTGTATGATGATGTGATGAAGGTATTAATACTTGTATAATAGTCTGAACGGGGCTTAAGCTCAAATGCAAATATCAGTGTATATGTGTTTGGACGTATCCAGCCAACTTGCGATTCGAAAATAAACTAATGTTCTGTAGCGAACAATTCTCGAAACATAATTAAAAAAAATTTTTTTTCTCATAACCAGCTTAGAGCCTGAGGAAATTTTTTTAAATGTGTTTTTATTTAATCCTTAAATCCTTTAAGCAAAAGAATAGTTTATAGAAATCTATTGGGAAACAAAGAAGGTATGACTCTGTCAATTTGAAATTCTAAAAAACAGTTTTTCTCCATATTTACCCGATACAAATTTTTATTAATTAATCATGAGACACATGACAAATATATATGTTCACTTAGCAATCACAGTTATAATACTGAAAGACTATAGTGGTGTGACAATTATTTTTTGAGTTGATACATCTATGGCTTGTGCCATTTTGCTTGAGTTTTGTGAAGAGGATTTTAGAGTACTTCGTCTACTTTATATGAACTATTTACTTCTTCACAGGAAAACTATGGGACATTCTACAATTGATTTCCCATAATTGAGATTTCCTCAATGCTTAGAAGCAATTGGTTATATTTAAATTTAATACGCACCTGCTTAATAAACCAACCGTTTTTAAGGGCATATGAATCTACATCATATGGCCTATTATCTCGTCCTGGAGGTCAATCAAAATATAGTTGTAGTTTTCCGTCAAAAAGTGCATTCTTTTGCCGAATTTTTTGATTGTTGTTTTGTTTGCATGACATTTAAAGTTTAAATGAACTGGTAGTCGATGCTTATCCACTGGAAAAAACAATCCCTTTTATTGTGAATGCCTCTTTCTCGACAAAAACTGACTACTATTAATGTGCTGCATTAGTTTAAAAAGCTTAAGAGATAAGCAGGAGATTATCAATAACATTAAATTGTTGCCGATAAAGAGTAGTGACAAGTAACAATATTTACTGTCGTCTTGATGTGATGTCGATGATGCCATTCACAATAAGGGAAATTGTCAGCTGCTTCCAGTAATTTTAATTTGGCAGCACACAATTTAGTGCATCGAAAAAGAAGGTTTTAAGTCGGTTTTAATAAAAACATTTTGTATTATAAGCCAGTTGGTTTTAACGTTTAACGTCTTAAGTAAATTTAAGCAATTCAAAGTCGACAAACCTTCTCAAAAAATCTGATAAAAAAAATTCAAAAAGTATTTTTTCTTTTAATTTTATAATCGTGGACCGCAGATTTTATAATTTTTTTATTGAAATAAAAACTTCAAACTATTCACATTGATTGGAAAATCCAAAATTTATACTTCGTTTTTAAAAAATAAAAACGTTTTTAAGAAACTTAAAATAAATAACAAAAATTAAAAATTTTAAAAACCCCCGAATATATCTAGAGAAGATGCGATATCTTCTTAACGGCTGAACCTTCTCGATCAAGTCACCCTTCAAACAGAAAAAAATCAAATCAAAATCAGTATAGCCGTTTGGTGTGTACGTGTACACGGATAGACACACAGATACACATACACACACTATAAACTTCCCAGCAAAAAATTTCAAAAAAGGTAATCGAGTTTGGAATTAAGCACTTTTGGTCGAAGCACTTCCCTACTGGATTACCAACTTAATGATTTTAATAAGGGGTGAGACCAAAATAATCGATTCTTGAGAAGTACTTACTTTTTTTTATTTGGCAACTTATTCACATAATCTATTTAATCTAAAAAAAATCATTCTCCTCATTTAGAAATTTGTATGGAATTGTTTTAAATTTTTGGTAATGTGATTTGTAAGCGAGTTATGCAAGTTTGTAATCAGAAAAGTAAGTCATTATATGGCAAGTAGTTCTGTTGGTAAAATAAAATAGAAAATATTTTTATTTCATTCGTTAGAAATCAAAATACAAGCGTAGGACTCACATCGTACTTACATCGTAAGACATTTAGCTTCATACTACAGGTCATCTTATTACAGATTTTAATTTTTAATTATGTAAAACTCATATTACAGATTAGCTGATTTTTTTAAATAAGATTGTTTGTGCTGTGAAGTATGTACTTTCCGAAAAAAAATACCCAGAGTTTAAGCACTTCCATGAATGAACATTTTAGTTTTTATTGTAATTTATTTACAATATAATATATAATATAAAAAAATATATATAATATATAATATAAAAAAATGCTAAATGATTAAACATAATAAGTCCACAACTTCAAGGAGCATCGCTGTCAAATTATCATAGCCCATAATAAAATCTATGGCAGTAAAGCTTAAATTAGACGTGCCATAGCGATAATCGCATAGCCATAACCAAACCAAAATTAAACTGGTGTTTATGGTAATGGCTATGGCGTTATGGCGAGTCACTTAAATTAAAAACAGTGTTGCCTATAAATTTGGTTCAAACAGCTGTTTTCTATGATTATGGTTATGATACGCCTGATTGAACCTTAACTTCAAATGCTCTCTAATATTCTTTTTCCTTTTTTATTTTTATTTGTATTTTTGTTTACAAAATTTATTAAAAGTATGGTAGCATTGTTTTGAGAGCATATTTATTCATATGTAGGAGAGTAAAAAAACGCTGTCAAAATAGAATAGAACCACTTGACCAAGACTTTCATTATTGATATCGATTTCGAATATATCTCGAACATTTAGAATGTAAAACTACAGAGAGTGACACTCAAAAATTAATCGAAAAATGTTCACCTGTCGCTCAGTTTTGTCCAAAAAACATTCGTTATCGAAGTTTCGCTAGCAATATCAATAGTGAGAGAATATCGCACTAATTTCGATTTCCCAAAAAGGCAACAGAAAAAGTAAAAAAGTAATTTTATTTTCTTATTTATTTATTTTATTTAATTTTTTAATACCTTGACTTATGCTGCAGGAGTTGAACATGGTACCTCCATTCTTACAGACTAACACACATCCACTAGGCTATCGTGACAAACTTATTTCTGTTTAATTTTTGCACACATGTACGTATGATTTATTTTTTACATTCATACCGTCATACATTCAAAAAACTTCTGAGACAAGTTCGAAGCTTGAAGTTTTAGCGAACATTCGAATTTTCTTTGATTACACTACGACCACACAACCTATTTGATGTGTCTTAACACAAGCAATTACGCCAGCAGAGCGATGACGTCAAATTGCTTGTGTTCAACAATGTATTTAGAGGTGTTGAACACGTATATTCAAGTATATTTGGTTTTTATGCATATAAACACTTAAATGATCAAAAAATAGATATTTTTCTAATTTTAAATTTAACTTTTATTTGTTTTATGTAGTTAAAAAACTTTTTTTTACTTTTTTGTTGAAAAAAAGTTATACTATTTCAGTTTGACAGCATGTGTTAAGAGATTATTGCTCAGCAGTGTATTTTAACATTTGTTTCTGAATATATATTTGAGCACATATTCATAAGGTCCACACGAATTTGACAGTTGCCACGACAATAATTGCCAAAATTTATGCTCGTGTGGTCGGCATGTTAACGAACAAATATCGAAGAATTTTATTTCGAAATTTCTTCGCTTCAGTAAGTATTGGTTTTTATCGAATCTTAGGTCAAGTGGGTAGTCCATCTCTCGACTGCTTTCTGGTGCTGTTTTTGTATGTGTCTTAATTTGTATGGAAAATGTGTTTATGGCGCAATGCATTAAAAATGCAAAAATCTGGATTAAAAAAAAGAATGAGTTCCAGCCTTTCTGTAGTAAGGCAACGATAATGTTGTTTTTGACTCAAATCTATTAGATTTCATTAAAATTCAAATGTAGTATAAAAAGGCATTTAAATTAATAAAAAATTTAAAATTTCGTAATAAAGCGACTAGACTAAAATGACTCTTGCCTTGATTAATCCGCCTTAAGGCAAATATTCATTATGGTAAAAGCTTTTAATAAATTTTAAACATTTAATTCTTAATTTGGGATTAATAAATAATCTACAAACTCTTTTACTGATGCGAAAATTATGTCATTTTATTTGTCTTTACAGATCCTTAAAAATCAACGTGATGTTAACAACGAATCAATGGACCACTTTGTTAAATAAGAAACAACAAATTTTGAAAACAAAAGAAAGAAATTCCGAAAAACATGAGTCATAATCATAATGCTCATCACTCGTTTTTCTATGACAATGCACAATTTTAATTAAACGCATACAAAGCACATTATAACATACATACACAAACACATCGTTGACGGCTTTGTCGCTGTCGTTGCATTGTCCTTGTCGCATTTGTCATCGCCATTGCATACATACTTATATACACAACTTTATCAGCAACTCCATTGTTGTCTCTATTCCATCATCAGCAACGACAAATTCTACAAAAAAAATTAAAAAGGAAATAAATAAATGAATGAATATAAAAACCGACTGACAAAAGCAATCGTTGCTGAATTTTTTGTGTGTCACGCTTAAACTTACATTCATATGTAGGAATGATGCAGTTCCATTTTGGCGAGCAGAAATAGGTTTGAAAAGTAAAATTTTACAGCAAGCCGAAATCATTGTGCAGTAACTGGAGTTGATTGTTAATTGTTATTAAATGCAGCTGCTAGTGTATTTAATAAATACGTGCCACAAATACGCCGTGTTGTCGTCGTCATCACGTTACCAATACCACTAAATGCAGTGGAAGAAGAAGTTTACTCGATTGAAAGCAGCTACAGGACATTCGCGTGCGCGAAGAATGCTTTGTTGTGGACGAAGAAAGGTAAGAATTGCAACTGTCAATCAAACAAATACATATCGTTTATTTACTACAACAACGTCATAACTCAAAAAATAATAATTTTACAGAAAATGAGTTTAAAGTTGTTCAATTTACACACAACGTAAGGGAAAAAGAAAATTTATTTTTTCTCTCAAGAGTTGAGCAACATGACTAAAGCCTCAGTTAGCCGACTATAATGTAAAGTAACTGCAACAGTAGGAAACAGCTGATCGATATTGTTATATGAAAAGTAATGAAAATGGTCATAGAGATGTAATGTAACGTAACCTATTTTTCATATAAAAATATTGATCAGCTGTTTCCTACGTTGCAGTTACTTTACATTACAGTCGGCTAACTGATCCTGAACGATATGAGCATTAAATGCTCAGTAAGCCGACTGTAATGGAATGTAACTGCAAAGTAGGAAACAGCTGATCATCGATCAGCTGATTCCTACTCTTGCTGTTGCTGTTACATTCCATAACAGTCAGCTAACTGAGCCTTTAGTCTGCATTATTAAATAAAATGTCGAAGTTTTGGAGTTATGGAGTTGTTGAAATGAACGAGCGATATATACATGCACATGCAAAAAGGGTGTATGTATGTATGTATTCATTAAATATTCTTATTTACTCGTACTACTAAATACAACTTTTATTATATTTCACTTGTACTTTTTTACGGTAAATTGAATTATAAAAATTTCTGTTTCGTATATTTGCCAAGAAAATGGAACTTTACTTTTTGTTGCTCTGGCCTCACGCCGGTTGTTGACATGGAAAATATTGTATTGTAATATGAATATTTGTAGTGAAGAGCGTAAAAAGGAATTTCCAAAGAAAGTAGTCTTTTACTTTTGTGTGGCCTGAAATTTTTTATTGTCATGACCATGTCAATTTGCATCAATTAACTTATTGAAATGAAAAGTTAAAGGTCAGTACGAATATTTAATGCTGCTGTTGTTGTTGGGCAGTATTTTAAAATGCGTTGAAAAATTAAATTATACTCGTATAATAATAACAAATATAGTTATTGGGGAGAAATAATCAAATAATTCAATTAAAAAAGAACTGAATATATTAGTAAAATTAAAAATTAAACTTGCTTCATATATATTATTATATAAATTCACATTAAATAGATTACAGGTATTATTGTATTTTAAGTATCACTTCCATGAAAATTAAAAACCTAAATATTTTAAGCTTTTATGACAGTCAAATATTTGTGAATAAATTTTATTTATAAATTGTTAAAATATCTCACAATCGTACGAAGTATATTTGAAAGCAAACAAATTTCTAAGCTATTTTTTTCGAAGTTTAAAAGGTTTAATTTTTATTTATATTTGGATTTTTATTTCTTCTGTTCTATAAAGCACACGTATTACCCAATTTGCATTTATTTAAGCAAAAATTCCAAAAATATATATACAAATTAAAATATTTAATATTGCATGGCAGCTCTTAAAAATGGTAAACTATAAGACACTTTGGTGAACACTGCTGGCAAGTTGGTGCGCCCACACTCGATACCCCAAGACACAACACCATAAAGTTTATCATCCACTATGACTGGACCACCAGAATCTCCCTTACAGGCACTTTTTCCGGGAGCAGTGGCACAAAACATTGAATCTGTTATCCATAATATATTTCTAAACATATTTCTGCATATATTTTTATCGACCACATTAATGTTGATTGTATACAGTTGATCTGTAAATAAATCAGTAAAGTCCAACCTTTTGCCCCAACCAAATACCTGCACGGGTTCACCATGCCCTAATTCCCTTGTAGAAATATGTATAGGTTGGATTGATCCTCCGGTTAGAGGAGTGCTTAGCTTCATCACTGCTATATCCATATTATATATGGGATTATTGTAAGTAGATGGAATGTATGTGTGAACAACTTGAGACCTGATGCCATACTCAGAGAGCCTTGTAGCACCAGCCACCACAGTAAATTTTTCCGCATCAATGTCAACAAGGCAATGAGCTGCAGTGATAACATGTCGGTCTGATATCAAAGTTCCACCACAATGAAAAATGTTATCCTTGAAGATCTGTACAATAGATGGCACTGCAAAAATCGTGGTAGGAGCACCACCCACGGCCCGTGATTGAAGTTCACATATGACTACTGACACTTGCAGTAGCATCAATTGACTGCCGAGAAATATTTTGAAAAATTCGTTTAACTTTGTCATGTTGTTTTTCAGATGTTGAAATTTTCACAAGTTCTTCTCTATAATTATTAATTATAACTGATGATAGTTTTGTTCCAGATATTGAGCTTATATACCAATAAAATTTATAAAAAAAAAATTAAATTAAAAAGAAGTATTATTGCTAATATTTGTTTAGCAAATGTTGTTTGCTATAATTTGGTAGTTTTGTTTGAGTTTCATTAACCATTTTCATCTGAAATTAAGACGTCAATTAGTTGATTATATTTAAAAATAAAAATAATAAAAGAATTATTTGTTGAGTTAACGTGCGTTAAACATTTGTATACGCAACAACACGATTAAATGTCGTCAATTGCGCCACATATTTGGCACCGTAGCCGTCTTGTCACTCAATCCGATGCCAACCACATTAACTCGCTCCATTTCATTGAAAACGTTTTTAAGATTTCTGATTATTCTCATAAATGCGACTTTAACAAATAAGTTAAGTTAAGTTAAGTTAAGTCAAAGCAATTAGAACTGTGGTGAATAAAACTATTGGCCGCACACATTGTGCTTATCTCAATTTTTTGCCACCAATACACACTATTATTTTTGCCATGCAAACATTTTTTTCGAGTATCTTTAACCCCCCTTTTTAATAAAAAAAATTAAAGGCAAAGTTTGTAAATAGAAACGTTTTTTTCGTTTTGAAATTTGTATGGAAAAAATATTTTTTGAAACGAATTTTCGTTATTTTCATACAAATTTGAAACGTTTAGAAACGAAAGTTTTTACAAAATCTGCCTATTAATTTGAAATCCATTTTAGAAGAATTTTGTTTGAAAAATTTAACCCTACGTCTACACCTGATATATTTTTATCATAACAAAAGTCAAACTTCATATTGAAAAATATTTTTTTCTATAAAAGAGCTAATATAAAATTTGACTTTTGTCATGATAAAAATATATCAGTTGTAGACGTAGGGTTAAATAAAATACATTTCAAATTAATTTAAATTTTATGGTTATGTTGGTTGGGTGGCGGGGGGGCAAATGCAAATAATCAATTAAAACTCTAATTGTGTCAAATAAACTTTTTAGTTAAGTACGTTTTGAAACAAAAGTTTAATGGTATCAGCTAAATTTGAATTGATTCTTTGTATATTTTATAAATCATATTAATAATAGAATCAAAAAATAGATCGCTATTTCTGTTTGATAATTAATATATCTCGCAAGAAATCAAAATATATCCTAATCCTGTGTGAATTAGAGAATGTCGAAAGCATCGTTTTAAATATTGTTTAAGTATGGATGATTAAACACCTATAGACTTCTACAATTAAATATAAAAAACATACCCATACGCAAAGAAACAAATCAAATAGAGGAAGGATCTAAAACACTATTTATATAAAACAGAGATTCTGGAATTTTTTGATATATTACATGCCCTTCTCAAAATATACAAAAGAAAAAACTTGATTTAAAAAAAATAAGTTAGGGTCATTTTTTATTATGGTTACGATATGTATAACTATGAAAAACCAACGATTATATTCATATGCAGTCGTTAAACCACATTTCAAAACTTATGCACTGTATCAACCGCAATTATACACATAAGTATAAAAATACTATGAGTATTTATTCGAGTACACATGAGTATATACAGGAATATTTTATTTGTATGCACTTCAAGCATAAATGCTGGAAGAAAAGTAAAAGTTGAAAGATAAAACAGCAAAAATGTCTATATTGTTCAACTGACTGTACTTTACTATTAAACCATTTTTAGCTAAATATTTATTAAACATATGTGCATATATCACCTTACAAAATATCAATTTACTTATTAATTTACTTATTACTTCTTTGCAAATTTTACGAAAAAAAATAAATAAAATAAATTTTAATTTATAGTTTTGTGATTAATAGTAAAGGGCAATTTTTCATTCCATATACACAGTTATGTACAATTACATCGAGTGCGAATAAATATCCATACTCTGTGTATAAGTATATTCTAAGTATAAGTAGATTATATAAGTTTTTCACATAAATGGAGTAGAGAAAATCTTGTGTGTTGAAATCGACTATAAGGTTCAGACCCTTTATTTTGTAAAACCTTTGCAAATGGTCTTTTGAGCATCTATGTGTGTTGCGATTTGTGGTTTTTGTTATTTTTTTATAAACATTATTGAACAAAATACATGAAGACTAATTTTGTATTTGTTGTACACATATTTGCCTTTTATTTTACATTTCAACGTCGTTGACGAACAGTTTGATTTACAGATATTTTTATTGCTATTTATTATTATCTTCTCCCTTCTTTCTTAATGCTTTGCCTGTGACGAAATATCTAAAGCAACAACATAAAGCAAACGCAGCAACAAAAATAAAGACCTTTTTTCGAACACTTTACTTGTTTTGCTCACTTACTGACCCTAAGTAGCTGAGCAACGAATGATTCTGTTCGCATCATGCGATCGGTAAAATACCGATTTGTGTGTTACGCTCAACCCATAACCCGAGAGCGAGAACACGATTGAAACGAAAAAAAGGGTTGCTGTTAAGTCTAATTTTTTAGGTCTTTTGAGTGAGAAGACCGCGCAGAGAAATAAATTTGCTTGAGCATATTTTGCGAGCTCTGATCTATAGTCATAGTTGGTTGAAAGCAAATGTGTGAGCGTACGACTTATATGTGCTACAATTACGAGTATACGCAGTTACAGAATTCAAGAGTGAGTACTGAAGCATGTTTTTCTAAGTACTTGTTGTCATTATTTGGTGTAGAATATATGCCAGATAGATAGTTTGGTTGTAGACAGTTTTGGTTTAACAATTTTATTTTTTTAAATTTTCCCTCGTCCTTAGTCTGCTGGGTACGCAAACATTAGAAACTTTCGAATTATTTTATCGACCATAAAAAATAACAGTGCCCCTCATATTCCTTTCATACCATCATATTAATGAATAATTGGGGCCATTACTTAATTTTGTGCTCGTAAATTTTAATTATAAAAATTATTTTATAACTTGTAAAAATAATTGAGCGAAATATTATTTAAGACCATAAACTTTAATAAATGAAAACTCTGCAGCAGCGACAACAATTAAAATAAGAACTATAACAGCAATTATATTTGCAACTTAATGCCTACAAACGTTTATCGAAATTTAAGTTTTCAAACCAACACTCTCACAAATCATCATTACACGCCCGAGACTGTGCTTTTTAAACCACTCCTATTACTCTTGTTATTAGAAAAATATTTTAGCACAAACAAATGTAGAGAAAAGATGTATGTACATAAATAAGTATGTACAAGTATGTAGTATACATTAATATACTAGGGGTACCAAAACAGGACTAATTTCTTGCTTCCCAGGATTTTGGGATATTTATATATCTAATACGGGTGATTGAAAGATCTTTAGGTTTATTGAAATGACTTACAACAACGAAAGTTTAATTGATTTCTGAAAATGTATAAACAAACTTTTTTTATCTGGTGATATATTTTATTTTATTTATTTTGTAGTTAAATAATGGGTGATTAGATTTAAAGGGAAATTCAGAAAGGTTAATACTTTAACATGAAGGATTATAATGAAGAAAATATTTCTATTTAATTAGAGATTACTGCAGAAGAGTTCCTGACTTTTATCATTAAATGTAAAAGACATGAATTTCTTGAACAATAGCTTACATTTTATATTTAGTAATTTTTACTAGTTATAAATTGCAAAAGTTTGTTGGTTGACAGAAACTTTGATTAAGAGAACAAACTTGACTTTTTAGTTGAAAAAAAGATTTACTTACATACATAGTTGTATATTTTTAAAAAGTTTCATTAAAAATTTCACCATCTTACAAAGCAGAATGCGTCTAGAACAAGCTAAGAATTAAATTGAATAAATAAATCAATTTAATTGAATATATGTAACAAAAATTAAAAATTTTAAAAACCCCCTAATATATCTAGAGAAGATGAGATATCTTCTAACTGGAATAACAAATTTTCTTAAAACATAACTTAAATCACTCTCAATCAAGTCACCTTTCAAATAAAAAAAAATAAATCGACTCGGACAGACCAGGTCGCAGGTTATAAAAACAAAAATTCATATTTTTTATTACTAGAAGTTAAAACATTTTGATGGTTGTTTTGCCAACTCATCAAAATATCTACAATATAATTTAGTAACCTAAATATCTAAAGATAACACGTTTAAAAGCACGAAACAAAAGTAATGGGTAATTCATCGAATGATTGAACCAAGTAAAATTTTAACAGTGTATTATGAAAATCAAGCAACAAGTTAATTGAAAAAAAACAAACAAATTGGAAATATGTTTTGCAATTAAGAAAATTACTATATCAATCGATTATTTAATTAAATTTTGATACTAAACCAAATACCGGCGATAATATAAACGAACTCGTGATAACTTGATCACCCTTATCGGGAATAAGAGGCGAACATTTTTTTCAACTTAAATATTTCCCATGAATAAAAAATGTTGAACCAAATTTTTAAATAGTACGCTGAACAAAAACGAAAGCAAAAATAGGCGATTAACATTTTAGAGAAACGGAACACATTTCACGTGAACTTTTTTATTCCCGATAAGGGTGAATAATTTGGTTGATCAATTTTATGGTGAATATATGATTTATAAGGAGATTAATGTATGAGTTTTAATAATTTCGATAACCCTAAAAAGTTCCGGGATTTGTTAAATAAAAATTCATCAATAATTCATTTAGTACCGAAAAAGTAGTGAATCGTCGTCAGGATTGGCATCCCCTATACATACATACATACATACATACAGACGTACATGTATTCATACATAGCGTAACAAGCCAACAATGGGGCTACAACTGTATAAGCAACAAACAACATAATATACATTTAACAACTATTTAAAATTCTGGAAGCTTTTGTTGTTATAGTTGTTGTAATGCATGCACATAAGATGATACATTCATATATGTATGTGTATGATGAAAACTTTATGCAAATAAGTTTCTAATGAAAGAAAATAAACAAACAAACAAACAAAGAAACAAATATGGGGTAATAGCAACAACAAAAAGAGCAAAAACTTATATATTTTTCCAACTGATTTTTGGGTTGCAATACGAAGAAATACGAATAAAAATAATAAATAATGATAAGTCTTGTTTATGTGTTGATGTTGTATGTGTCGTGAGTGTGTATGTTACAATTTAGTGAATGTTGCATGCAGGCAAATATCCCTTAAATTCATGCATATGTATGTATCTGAGAAATACATATGTATGTTGCTTTAATGTACAATGGTTTGTCATGGAACTCATATTTTGGTCTTAAAAAACAATTTTGTGCATAATTTATGCATTTAATGCAAAATAACGTATCTAGACTTTTTTTATATTTAATAGGAGAGCAATTATCAATACATGCAGCCTAAAATAAAAAACACACTCTATACCCAATACTTATACACTCAAAAAATAATATGAATGATTTTGTAATATTAATTAAAATATTTGTAGTATCAATTAAAAAATTTATTAAATTTTCACCTATAAACAATTTGATAATATCAGTTATGTTTTTCCAGTCAAATTAATTAACACAATTAAAAATTTAATCAATACAATTAAATTCTTAATTAAAAATATTAATTGGTGAACACTTTTTTCTGTGTATAAGCATCCAACAACTGTGTTTATATACATTTTTAAAATAACGCAGCACAAACAACTAAAACTATAATTTATGGACTGAATGAGCTACAATCAAACGCATGAGTATAAAAATACTCTGGCTATTAATCCGCTTCAGATGCATATATACAGGGTTATTTTATTTACACACACGCATAAAGCATATTTTTAAAGAGATACACATACACCCACGCATTTTCCTTTGCATGTTATATAAACACATATATATGTATGTATACGGTGGCGAAAATTGAATAAATATCCCAAGTATGCGTATATTTTTTTGGTCCGATTAAATGTTTATATATTGAATATAAGCGTACTCATACTATATGTATAGAGATAGTATGAGAGAAAGAGTCAACGCGCTGTATACTCATCTGCCTTTTTACTTTTAGCTTATTTTTGTTTCTCGCAAAAACGAAGTAGAGAGGCTCTTGTATGTTGTAATGCTCTATAGTCCTAGTTGCTTGAGAGAAAATATGCGAGCATACGAACTGTTTGTGCTACAACTGTGGTTAAAGACTATTTACTTATGGATATATATTTTTTTGAGTACCCATTATCATATCCTGATAGGAAGCTATAACTAAAAATAAAATAAAGAGCTTTAAGATGTTTGCGAAAAAAGCTTTATGAACGCATCTCGTACTTTTATACACATATATATATATATATATATATATATATATATATATATATATATATATAATATATGTATATGCACATACACATACACACAAATGCACATATATTCATATATATGAATATGCATACTTATATACATGTTTATATATACACATATCGTCACCTTAAATGCAAACGAACGTAACTACATAAAAATTAGAAATCGAGTTTCTGATTGATTTTGGTTCATTTTATCAAACTACATGTTCACGCAAATTTTTAGACCCCTGCGATCAAAAATGACGACCTTATTAAAAAATTCAATTGAACGTTATTTTTTATGCATCTGTTTTTTATTGCAAGGAACAAAACTAACATAAAAACGGAAATCAATGGTTAAAAACATATAAGTATCCATACTTAAAGAAAATTTCTAAGAACACTTTATTATTATTGATTTTGAAACGTTTTTTGTGTCTTTTGTAAAAAATATAAAAGTGTAGTTACGTTTGTTTGCATTTAAGGTGACGATATGTATGTATGTATGTGTATTTTTGAATAATTTTTTTTTGAACAGTATTCAACAACTAAACTTAAGCATTTAGGCCTAAACTCAGCAGTAGTACCAGAAAAACAGCAACTTCAACAACATTAACAATAACTATAATACAAAAGTATGTGGCATCATCATCATCATCATTGTTGTCATTATCACCATCAGCTACTTAATTAGGCACACAATAGCATCCAGCACGAACATTTTTCCAATAAGTATAAAAACTGTAAGCATAGACACATAAATAAGTCAACACTCCCATTTTCATTCAAACTAACTTGAAGACAAATAAATAAACATTTGTTGATAACAGACAACTCGTCTTAGTGTCCTCTGGATGATAGTGGAAATAAATTTAGGAGCACACAAAAATGTTGGGCTGACTGGTTTATGTTATATGTATATATTGTTGTGACAAGAGTTTGTGCCTTAATGATCATAATTACGACAAAACTAATTGCTTGATTCTGTTCAAGGCGAATTCAAAGCAGATGATCACATTTCAGAAGATGATGATCAGCTGCAAGTTTTACCTTTTAAGGTAGGATACAATCGAAAACTTTGTAGAAAATATTAAAGTAAATATTTTTGTGGAAGATTATGCCTCTAACTCTCTCATATGATGGTGATTTTTGGCTCTATTCTAAAAAGTCGTAAAATATACACATTTTTTGTAGGGGAGGAGAGGGTTGAAATGTTTTACAAAAATGTTCATAAAATTATACACATCAAAGCTTAAGATTTAACGCAAAAATCAAACAAAAAATCAAGATATCCCATATTTATTCTTACGGATTCCCTTGTGGGCAATATCCTCCATGAACAGGGAATGGGAGAGGGACGAAACTCTAACACCATAACAGGCCAACCTAAATTACGACGCAAAGCGTTGTCTGGCTATCGAAATTTCTCATGCACATACCAAATGTATGAAAGCAACCGAAGTACCACGGCGTCAACACTTTGCAATTGGAAAATGCAATTTTAACAGCGCGCAAGGAAATGAAGTTGGCCGTAAAAGTTGTGTTGTTTGTTTAGTAATGTACTTGACCTAAATTTAGCATCTACATATTTATTTTTTAATTCTGTTTAGAGTTTTTCTTATTAATCAAAAGTTATTAAAGATTACTGTTTCTGGCATAACGTTAGAATGTAACTGCTGATTGATCAATATTTCCCGTGAAAACATCTTAGTTCTGATCAGTAATCGGCAATGAATCATGTTTTTGCTATTCAAACTGACTCATTAAATTTTAAATATAAATGAGTAGACATTGTTTAAACTCAACTACTCTGATGTACGCACACTATCAATGACATTGATTTAAAAATAAGTTGAAATAAATATGAATGCGACGTTGATTTTCATAATCATACCACACTCGCACTTACAAAGCACCTCAGTTTGTTTTATAATTTCATGAAAGTACTTATACTACTCACATTGATTTAGCTCATTTAACTCGTGGGTTTCTTTATTTTAAAGTTTATGCTCTTATGCAAAAACGATTGTTAAAGTTAAAGCATGCGCTAAAATCGGTTTTGCCTTACAAAATTCGTTTATTAAACCAATTTTAAGTTTACAAATTGTTTTTGCATAAGGGGGTTAGTCATTAAACAGTTCGCAAGAAGTATAAAATAATAGTAAATAGGATTATTTTTCGATTTCTGCAAAAAAAAAATAAGCAACAGATAAACAAACACACAACTTAATAATGAGAACTTTAATGTTCGTATGCGAAGTTCGCATTGTGAATCATACTTATTTATTTATCATCTCGTACATAGGTATTGAGTTAAGGAGAGTCGAAATGAACAACGTCATAAATGGTTCTATTATGAAATGAAAGAAATTAAAAATATATTTAATAAAATTTATTTATTTGATATATTGTCAGAAGTGTAAATGTGTAAATGCTGGTTTAGCATGTCTATATACGTATTTCATTGGCGCTTGAACCAAATCATCAGTAGACTTGCAAATTTTATTAGAAATTTTCTTTTAATATGGACTCTTATGTGTTTTAAGCATTTATTGCCTTTTTATATATATTTAAGCTTTTATGTTAGTTGCGTTCCTTACAAAAAAATAGATGCATTCGTCCGTTTGAATTTCCTTAAAAAAGTTGTAATTTTTGATCGCAGATATTAAATTTGCGTGAACATGTAGTTTGATAAAATGAACCATAATCAATCAAAATCTCGATTTCCAATTTTTATATAGTTACGTCCGTTTGCATTTAAGGTGACGATCTGTGTTTTACTCGCCATTCAATTGTAAACGATGTGGCATCTCTGCACACACACTGTTAAAATAATCATAAAGCACAAAGAAGAATTAAAGAAAACTAGATAAATTTGAGCTTGTTATTTTACTTTTTACGAATACAGCAAATATCGTTTTAATACGTTAGTGAATAGGAAAGTCGATAAATTTTCATTATATTTATTATAGCGATACGATTATTGATTTGAATATTATAAAAACTGTGATGCGTTCGCTATAGTCGTCAGGATTGGCAATACTAAAAATATCTTTTTAATATTTTATCCTAAAATTTTTTTTATTTTTTTAATGTTTTTTATTAAAAAAAAAAGAAGTAGCACTTAGGCAATGAATGCCTACTTCTACTTATAGGTGTTACCTTCCTTAGGAAAGGGATAGTGATAGAGAAGACAGGTGGTGAAGGAAGAGATAGAGGAAAGCTTCTTTCTTTTTTTTTACAACTCTACCTTTTGCACGTTATAATGCAGAGGTGCAGCGCCTCTGGTTTCAATGACGCGCATTAAATTTTTGAAGATGTGTTTAGTAGCCATTTTTATTCGTTATTTTATTTCGCCAATGATTCTGCTACACAATACCGACGAAGGAGGGCGCTCTGATGTTACATTAGGATTAGTATCTACCGAAGTCGGTATAGTTCAGTGACCAGTGACTATGCCTTTATCACTTGAACTTTCCTACAACAACTGATACAAAGGGACACTAATGCACATCAGAAAAATGCATGGTGTTGTTATTTAATGACTGTCGGATACAGGGGTTAAACCCAGGATCTTCGGTTTTGTAGTCAACGTGCTAACTACTTCAGCCAAATTTAAATCGACAGCTTTATTATGTTGCTTATAATTTATTTTGTAGTGTGCTTTTTAAAAAACAGTAGTTCATTTCACCACACTTTTCAAAGAGTGAAGGCTGTTGAACATTGTTGCTTTGAGTTGCTTAGTAATTCTCGTATTTTATCCATTTATGCATATATGAACATTTTCACCATTAAGTCCACTTTTTTGTCACGTCGGGCAACAAGAAGTTAATCTTGTATCTCAAGAAATTGAGTCTTGATTTTTCTTAAATTTTTTCCTAATATAGAACTTCCAACGGCCTACACAAATGTATAAAAATTTGTTAAAAACAGTTTAGTGTGCCTTGAAAAAAAACAAGCATATTGGTTTGGTGTCGCACGCTATAATAAGCTTATATTATTGTGGAAATACTTATTTGCAAATGCATATTTTATTTATTTATGTTTCTGGCACTTATGACTTCTTTCAGTTGGTAACTTGTCAACTCAACAAGCAATATTTTTTAATATGCCAACTTATTCAATTAGTGACTAATTGCATCGTATTTAAATGATTTCCTCAATCACAAATGTTTGCAGGGCTTATACAAAGAAACTTAAAGACATGTACAATATTTAAAGTACCAAAACTTTTGAATTTTTGACTTTTAGTGTTGTTGGCTGCAAATACATACATATACATATGCATAAGTTTTTGCTTGTTTTTTATTATTAACATTGTATTTGTAGTTGTTGCTTTGTGCAACCAAATGTGCATTAGCAACACAAGATACCAAAAATGTTGTTTACTTCAATGCAGATAAGAATACGCAAACATTTTATGTTTCTCGCATATTGTTTTTATTATACTCAAATCCTCTAATTTTTTGTATCTTTTGCTTTTTTTTCTGTGATGGAAAAGTTTTCCTAAAGGCAAACATGTGCCTTTTGGCTCTATTCCTATTGTTGCATAAATCTCTTGTAGTTGCTATTGCTGTTGTCGTGGTTGTTAGTTTTTGTTTTTGTATGTTTTTGTGGTTTGCTTAGTTGAAGTTTTCCCTAAATAATACTTGAAAATAGTTTTTATTCATTTGGAAAATTCTAAATATGTTTATATACAACAAAAACATCAACAAAATAATTAACATTTAATTAAACTAATAAGATTGACAATTTAATTTAATATCAAATAGGGTTTCTTTAACTCTATGGGTTTTAGTTTGATATAAAGGTTGTTTTAAGATGTTTTGGTAGAGAAAACAAGTTGATTTCATAAATTTAATTATAGTATTAAGTTTTAATGATTTATCTTACTCGTTGCGCCATATTAAATTTAATACAATCAATATAAATGCATTGGAACTTTTTTTTTAACATTTTAGTTTTATTTGACACATTTTTATAATTTAATTGAATTAGAATGTAGGAATAATTTTTTAATCGGTCTCTAATTCAGTATTTATCGATTGTAAATTAATAATGCAAGCAAATAATGTTGTAAGTGACAAAATAATAATTTTTCATGAAAAAAAAACAACGTATATAAAAGCGAAGATTTTTTAGAATTTTTTTTTAGCTCATCAAAAATAATTATAGAAATATACATACATACATACATATGTATGTATGTAAGTGAGATACATCCCTGTAGTAAATAAAATAGTCGATTGACAAAAAACACTAGCTATAAATTAATTATTTTGCAAGTGACTACTAATTGGTTTAAATCTCATGCAGATATCAACCAAACATATTGAATAGAAGCACACGTAAGAAATAAATAAAAGCAAAATAAGTAAATGAAATGTTTGTGTTGAAAAAAAAAATTATAATTTCAATACTTAATATGTATAATATTTTCTATGAGCAGGACAAACTTTCGTATGAATGTATGTATGTATTTTTGTTTTAAATATAAAAATACTTATTATTTCTACATATCAATACACACATATTCATTATATATAGTATATACATATGTATATATGTATATGATATACAAATGTGTATGAAGATTTACATAAATATTTATTTAACTATAATAGATATTAAGTGACTTCAGAGAGGTTGAAAAATAAGTAGTTAGTAGTCACTTTAAAAGTCATGCAGAGATGGCCAATTGACTACTGCCTATGACATGCCTATGTTAAAATAGTGAGTCGGCGACAAGGAAAAAAGCCACTTAATCAACCAGTTGTGGTTATTAAAAGTCCTGTTTGAAGATACTTACAAATGAGTTTGAGTTCCTATAGGGATATTTCTTTTTGTACGTCTCTTACATTCATCAATTATTTTTACAATTTTGTTGTTATAATTTTTTATTTACTTACAAAGCTTTTTCAACTGACAGTATCATTGTAATTGTATTTTGACAGCTATAAAATGTATAATATTGTATAGTTTGATGTTTGGACAAAAGAGAAACATTTTTAATGGAAACTATTGATAGCGTCAAGTATTTGGCATCTGTTGCAGATAATGCAATAGATGGTTGTTGTTTACTGTTCCAGGATATTGCCGCTTTTTAAAGTTTCATTTAATTTCTTATTCCAAACATAACTTGCTTGCTTTAATCCACATAAAGCTTTTTTCCATTTTACGGACATAACCAATAGGCACTTTCAATATTGAGGGAGGCTCAATGTAAACATTTTTAACTAAACCACCTTGTAGAAAAACAACAAATTCATCTATTCGTTCAGTTTTCGAATTATATTTTGCAGCTAAGGGCATTAGGTATAAACGTACATATATCGAACCACATACCAAAGACTTTCTTCAAAATCAACTCCTTTTCGTTGAGTGTAGCCCTTCACTACAAGTCTGGCCTTATAACGAATTACATCGTTTGGTGTTTTCTTCTTTTTAAATGCTCATTTAGGTTAAATTACATTTAAGATAAATGCATCTAGACTCTGAACTTCGGTATTATGTAAAATTTGTGGATGACTGCACACGAAATATTTTTGTTTATTTCATTAAAATTAAGGGCCAAATTTTATGAAACGCAATACCAAGTGTTGACAAATTGTGATATACATATATGTATTGAAATTTTTTCCATATAAAATTTGTCAACGCTTAGGCCCTTAATTTGATGCGTTTGAAAAGTTCACTTTTGCGATTTTTCTATTAACGTTCTGTTCAGAAAATCTATTTTGTTCAGGATTGTATGGTAGTGACCTTTGATCTATTACACCCCATTTCTTGAAATCTCAATTTCAATATCAAATGTTAATATATTAAGTGCAATTATCACTTCTTAGTGCCTTGAGTGTTTTATTGTTAATAACTTCTTGCCATTTAAGTTTTTCTTTTGATGAAAGTGCTTCTTCAAAATTTTGTAGGTTCATCTTCTAAAAATTCAACACAATAAGTCAACCAATTCCAGCCTGTTTTATCTTTCTTACACTCAGGGAAAAGCTGCAATTTAAAAATAAGAATGAATTACGTTAATTCTTTTATGTTTATTATTAATTCAATATGGTTTTTATTGATATTATGCTGTTTTTTCTCTGGGTTTAGCTATTCTTTAAATTCTCCTAGGTGGATCTACTCTCACTGAACTTTCAATTTGGTTTTCAGTTTCATTACTGAGTCTTGAGTCTTCATACTACTCGCAGTCTTGAATAGTATTACTGCTCGTGCAGGTACCTGATATTTTTCCACCACTTCATTTGAATTTATAAATTTAAACGACAATGAACTCTTATCTTTGTAAATATTTTAATTATCCGAATTTTCGTATCTAGAAAATAGTATTCTTTGTAAAAGCTTTGTTAAATTTTACAGAAATCTAAAAAATCCAACTTCTACACAGAGTAGTCCTGCTGCTTTCAGCTTCTTTTGCATACTATGCCGTATGAGTATTATGCTACACACCCAAATAGTATAATACTCATACGCCCTAAATGCAAACAACTAAAAATAGTTTTTGGTGAAAAATATAATTTTGTAAACGCTAATTTTCCTATTATTTGAAATAAAATATAAGTATAAGAATATTTGGTGTATTCACAAGGGTGTCATAAGTGTCACAATGTCTTAACATTTTAACATATGTAGTTTAAAAAAATTTTTTTGTAGCTCAAACAAAAAGGTCATGAAGCAATAAGACTTACTCAGCTTTGTTTATTGTTTGTTATAACTACATGTGGAAATGCGTGAGAGTTTATCAAAGGAATTGAGAGAGAGAGAGAGTAAGCAAAACCAAAATAAAAATAAGTACAATATTTATAATCAGCGTTGTCAACTTTGAAATTTCAAAACGCACCAAAATGGTGAACAAAGCGCGTCATTTACAAAAAAACGCACCAAGCTTAGAATTTATTTTTTAGTTTAAAATGTCTATTGAATTAATTTTGGATAAAAAGTATAGTATTATTTCTTTGTATTAAAAATTTAACAATGAAACTGGGCATATACATACGTACATATGTTTGCATTCATTTGTACAAGATGGTACATTTTGATACATTAATTTTATGTATAAATATAAAATCTGTTTAAACGTTTTTAAAAAAAGATCAAAAATTAATTATTCTATATTAATTAAGCTAATATTTTTGTCTATTGTTGTCATCGGGCCATAAAACAGATTTGTAAGCATCATTACTAATAATATGGTAACTAACAGAATTAAGAAGTTGGTAAGTTTCACAACAAGAATTTTCCCTTTTACACCCCTTCTTATGCTAAATTTGCGTTAGTGCCACCAAAAATTAAAAAACGCACCAAAATTAAAAAAAAAACGCACCAGGCACCAACTAAGCAATTTTTCGCACAAAAACTTTCAAAAAGCACCCAAAGTGGTACGAAACGCATCAAGTAGACAACACTGTTTATAATTGTAAATTATAAGGGGTCGCTCACAATAGTCATATTTTTTCATTTTATTACTTTAAAACGTGTTAATTTATGAGCACAATTTGAATACCCCAATTATGTATCATTTATTAAATTATTAAGTATACTTTTATTTTATGTTCAGACTTTGTCCATATCTTATCAAAAAATTTGCTTTTGCGAACATTTTAAATATTCACTTTTTATGTCAGTTCTTAATTTTTTTTGCTTGAATTTTATATGTTACACAAAATGTTCTTCTGTTGTGTCTATTGAAATAAATTTCAATGCAATTGGAGTGCAAGCATTATTTTGGAAGCAATGGCATCAATTTTACTTCAAGTTTTTTTCTGTAACAACGTTTAAATTATACCAACAATAATCGTATGTATTTTTCATACATATGCCTATTTACTGTTTGTTTTGTTATTTATAACTTAAGAAAAACTTGTTTGGTTCATATTCTTAATTGTGTCTGTAGCAGAGAACTGCATGAGTTGATACATTTTTGCTCTACAACCATATTTAAAATGTGTTTTTTTTGTTTGTTTTTAAACATCAAGATGTATTAATGATATTGTTTGCAGCGTTAACGCTGTAAGAACTAAATATCATTAAATCTATGTTATAATAAAAATAGTAATCAAATAACTCACGAAAGCACGTAGATCAAAGGAAGTCTTAAGTTAATGAAACATTACACCCAGGCAAAAAACAAATTAAAATAACAAAAAACATATTGAATTAATAAGAAGCATTAACGAAAGCTAGTCATGTTGAAATTTTTTATTCAAATATGGAAAACTATTAATTTACAATATTAATTTATTAATATTAATTATTTTTAAGTATCCCAACATACATTTGCTATTATATTGAAAATTATTAAATTAATGTGACGTTCTTATTTTTAAGTTGCAGCTTTTCCCTGAGTGTACGTATATGATTTTCTTTCTTATTAATTTCATTTTGTATAAACTTACAATGTTTCTCAGAAGGTTTTTTAGAAAGTTTTGAAAACTGTCATACTGGGGGTCTACTGTGCAATTCGAAACGAAAGAAAGAGCTTTCAAATTTGTATGTTTATAACATGTAAATTCGAAAGCATTTTCTTTCGAATCGAATTACACAGTAGACCCCCTGATTCCCATCTTTTCTGTGGCGAAAAGGAAAAAGTGCTAAGTCAAGATAAGCTGTTTTAATTTAATGACGCAAATCGCAATTTGCATATCTGAAAGTACCTGTGGTCAACATTTCAATCAATTTGTGCGATTTTTCCAGAAGTTATAGCAAAATTACTTTCAGCTTATCTTCTTTAGATTTCTAATCTAATTTGGATTAATAGCTTAATTGAGGTTAAATTTTGGAGTATTTCTACTTAAATGTATTATTTATAGTGTGCAGAACGATGTTTGTTTAAAAAAACAAGGGTTAACAAAGAAATTTACAATTTAAAATTAAAAGAAATAAATTGCTGGAAATCGACTTCAACGCTTAAAAGTGCTCTCCTGCAAAATAGTAAAATATGACTCAAGCACTTATTCCGTTTTGCCACAGTTTTTACGAACCATATTAATAAACAGACAATTCAGGCAGTGACATGGACTTATTAACATTTTCAGGGAAACCGGAAATATGCAACTGCATGTTTCCTTTTGTCTGACGTAGTAATGCCCAAATAAGATTTTTATCCGTGTCAGAACTTTTTATTATGCTTAATCAAATATGTTACGCAAACTTTTTATTATTCCCTTTCTAAATCTTATTTCCAAGGTTCTATGCATGCAGTGCACTCTTTTAAAAAATAAGATGGAATTTAATACACTCAATAAAATTTTAAATTGAATATATGTATTTATTTATTTATTTTTTCAACTAAAGATATTATTAGGAGCAAATAAAATATTTGAAGAAAACTTTAATTGACTCATTTACATTTCAACTTAAACTCTTAAACGAAAGTTTAACTCATTCAATTAAATTTTCAATTGATTATAATTAATTATATGTGTATACATATATAAATATTTTTAAATTAAAAGCCTTTAATATATGAAGCCTTTAATATTTACAACTAATCTCTACCCACAATTTATGAATTTAATCAGCTACTTAAAGCTTAACCTACTCAATGTTATACTAATTATACAAACGATAATTTATTTACAAAATCTCTATGGAATTTTAAAAGGATATAAAATAAATCTACAATCCTTTCATATAAATAAAAATATAAATAAATACTCAAAGCACTTCAAGCAAATGAACAAACAATATAATTATGCATATTCACCCACCTTTCATTCCATTCACATCCAATAAAAGATTCCAACAAAAACAACAACTTTTTATCTTTACCTTTAACTTCTCAATCTCTTGCATATATGGAAAATGTGTATTAGTTTATTTATGTGACACAATTATACCGGCATAAATGTATGTATGTGTCTATATAAATGCATAAGTGGCCCTGATTATCTATCAGGAGAGTTGCGGATGTCAGGTAAGTATAGTTTATTTTTTTAATTTTGGCTCTAGTGCAAATTCATTTAAAAATTTAGTTTATAAAACTGATTCTCTCCGGATGACAATTATTAGCCGAAATTTAGCGATATTTTTTTGCTAACAGTGGAGTGTTAAAAAAAGTTAAACCTCTTTTGGGTGAAAAATGTATTCATGTACATTAAACAGAAACGAGAAAAATACAGTTTTATTTTAATAATCCTGCTGCAAGTCTAGCGAGTTAAAGAAGAAGAAATAAAATACAAATTGAAACAGAAATTGAATTATGGAAAATAATTTTTTGAAAGTACATACATACATATGTACTTAAGTCTGAGCTGCACACAGAGAGAGAACCGAGAGTAAAGTATGAGCGTATGTGTATTCATTTGTATAAAAACCGATTGTTTAGCACTCTGGCGCTTCTTTGGGCAGCCTGGACATAAGTATATATGTATGCGTGAGTGTGAATACAATTTGCATTTCTTTTATCAACATCAGAGTTGCCGTTCGGTTTTAACTAGCTTGTAATTTTTAAGTTTTGTGTACCAATTTTTGGACCTTCTTTTGCAAGTTTATCCTACATATTTCTTAAGTTTACAATGAAAATACGTTTAATGCTTGAGTTGACAAAATTGGCTTTTAACCCTCATACCTAAACAAGAGCGGCAAGCGTCGCATTTGAAGCAGGGTACACATTTTCAGTACATTTAAATGTGAAAATATTATTTCATTGTGCTGAAAATACGTACCCTGCTGCTTTCGCAACGCTTGCCGCTGTTATTTAGGTTTGAGGCTAAGCTTTTCAGTTTTTATATCATCCTATAAACAGATCATGGCACAACAATAAATATGTTTAAAGCAGTGCCCCGCAAAATAAAAAAATGTTTGTGTTGGTGAAAAAAAATGAGAGTAAAATAAATTTACACTTAAACTGACGACTAAATGAAAAAGGATAAAGGTATAGTTACTGACTGTAACGTAAAGTAACTGCAAAATTAAGAAATAGCTGATCGATATTGTTATGTGAAAAGTAATGAAAATGGTTATAGAGATGTAATGTAACAAAACCCAATTTTCATATAAAAATATCGATTAGCTGTTTCTTACGTTGCAGTTACATTACATTACTGTCAGCTAACTGAGCCTTAACACTCATATACAAGAACTCCACTGCATCCATCGTGCTTCGCTTATTAAATGACAGCATTTATCATTGCTTTAGTATAATAAATGGCACGAGAATACATTTATAAAACAAGAGGTATTTACATTTCAAGTCTGTTTACGCAGACTTCATAAGCATCCATGTGTGTCTACTTGGGTTGAGATCAGTGATAAAAATATTTATTAAAAAATAAATTGTCGCGTTATGGATCCCTAGAATTAATGTCCTTGTATTGCATACTCAGTTATTAGTTTACCTTCGTCTGTTACTCTTGTACTTTAAGCGTATGAGATTTCTTCTCAAGAATTTTCAAATCTGAACTATTAAAATCAATCCAAGCAATAAACAAGTTACAATTTTGATTTTTATAAATCTTTAATGACTTGAAATTATAATCAATGATTTTTTGCTTCTTAATTTTTTTTATTCCTTTTAAAATATTGCGAAAATTTTCTGTATTGCTTCATGTTTAATTTCCTAAAATTAAAGAAAATGATATACATACTTATACTTATATATATACTTCTTATAAGTTATTTAAACTTAGATGAGCAAAAACGGTGAAAAATAAAGATGACTGCGAGTGGTGGATAGGAAAATAAAAGGAAAATGAAATATCATTCCAAAGGAAGGAAATAATGCCCAAATAATAAAATTACACTAGTCCCAATAAAATTAAGGAATCTTTAATAGGGTTTTATTTCATTTATGTCGGGCTTTATTTCATTTTGAGTTTCGATGCACTCAAAAAAAATTTCAAAATCTGATATTTTGATGTCACGAGCGACAGTTGAGCACACCATTTATTATCAGTGAGTTATTCTATACAAAGACAGGTATTTAATACCTGATCGTGATACTTAAATTATTTTAGTCACTTGCGAATTTGTAAGTGTAAAATTAAAAAAATTTAAAAGAAATTACATGTATACTTATAAATTATATGAATCAAGATGAGTCATACCGTTAAAAAAAATTAAGGGAAATGCAGACGGTGGAGAAAAAAATGCAGGAAAGAAGAAATATCATTACAAAACCATATATTAAAAAAAAGAAGAGAGACGTCTTAGAACATCTGGGTAAAGCTATGGTGCTTAGCTATATAAAGAAATTATGTTTTAAATAACAATGCAATAAGATTATATTATATGATGATGTTAAATGCACAGGAGATATTTCATTGTTTTCTTTTCTAGCTGCGTACGATTAAATCAATGTATTTCTTTTTTCAAAATCAAACAGTTTGTTTCGTTTATTTTCATACTCTGGTTTTAAGTACAGAACAGAAATCAAAACAAAATTAAATTTATAGCTGTAATAGTGTCGATTAATTTTGTAACGAAAATCACATCTTAGCTACTGTGTTGTGTCATAAAGAGCATAGCTCTAACATATATTTATTATTATACTGCAGTTATGTAAAAATAAATACTTTAAATATTTCTGTTAAATTGAAAATATTCGTCATAAAATAAATGTCATATGCGAATTGTCACGTGCAACTGTGATTAAAATTTAATCTAAAAAAAATTATGAAAATCACTTTTGATTAAAATAAAAATCATTTGAAAAAGACATCAGTGCCCAACATTGTATAATTAATCACATTGACATATTGCTTCACATTTCGCTGAAATCAGTCACATAAAAAATATCTTCGGTTTTTTGCAATTGTGTTGAATACAAAAAAAATAAATTAATCAAATTTAAGCCTAAGAATATGTTAGAGATAATTAAGAGCTCTAAGTTATCGATTATTGGCAAAATAAAAATCTGTTTTAAGTTTAAAATTTACTAATGCACTAATAATTCCAAATTCTTATTTTGTTTATTCAGTAGCTGGATCCAGCTAAACCTCTCAATACCCAATTTCAATGTGTTTTTAATAAAAATATGTAAAATAATAATTTGAGTTTATTAGTACGCTAATAAATGTTAAACTTATATTGTAAAATTTTGTTTTATTTTCACTTTTTTCATTTTAATGAGTACGACGGTCACGTTCGACATGATGAAAATGCCTGCATGAATTTAAAGATTTTCTTTCATAAGCTGCTATAGTTTTATTATGATGTTAAGATAAGCAGCTGATTTAGAAATCACACCTTTTACCTTCAATAAAAGTCACACCATTTACTAAAATTGTCCTTAAGAAAATCTCAAAGTAAAATATGTATGTTTGTATGTACACAAGAGATAAACATTGTTGTCCTACATTTTCATATACTCGAAGCACAATTTAAAATAATAACGCTTGTATTACTAAACGATTGTCAAAGTTACTGTTGCTTTATTGTGTGAGTTTTGTTTGTGAAACCCGGTTTAAAGAATGTTTTAAGTTTAATAATCGTTTATGAGTACCCGTGTAAATGGCTTAATGTGTTTGTTGTTACTTACGTTGATAGGTTTTACGGTACACATATCTAGATTTTAGTATTTGATTATTCTATCTCTCTCTCTCTCTCGCCCCATAACCATCAGAATCTTTAACAACAACCAAGTTTAAAAGCAGCTGTCATTCAAGTATCCTAAAAATACGCTACACAATAATAATAAATGCTTAAGTGTGGGTGCAAGTATATGCTTTTTATTTTTATTTTTTCCTGAAGAGTATCTACATGTATTTGCACGAATGTATGTTTGTATGTATGTATGTCTAAAACGGTGCTGATGTTAGTAGAAAAACATGAAGGAGAATTTCTATACATGCAATACATTAAGTCCATTAACATTCTTATCATTACATTTGATCTTGTTGCCATACATTTCTTTATATACAAATGTTTTTTTTTATTTTTGTTGTTTAATTTTTTTTAATCTTTTTTTGTTTAATGTGGATGTTGTGCTGTTGTATTTTTTTTAACTTATCACATATTCTTTTCAAGCATTTTTGTCAATTTGTTCAGAAGTGACCCATATTTTATGAAAAAGAAATCCAAAACGATGACGAAAAATACAATATATACTCGTACATAAATATTTCATTGTATGACGTTTGTGGTACTGGCACACACAACCATTACTTTGTATTGAAGCTGTTTTCTGTACTTGATGTTTTAAGTTCACATCACTCATACGCACACGGTTGCTTGCATGTAAATGCATCTGCACATACATACATACTTATTTGTATGAATGCAAGTACATATGTATGTATGTACATACTCTCATCAGCAGCAACAACCTAAAAAAAGAGTGTAAATATTTCATTGACTTTAAAATATTCTTTATGTTTTGCATTTGTATGCGTATGTGTACCAAGTAAATATTCCTTCGTACATTTTTATAAATGCCGAGTTGAAATTGAAATAACAAAAATATAAAAAATAAAATAAAATAAAAAGGATTTTTGTAGGACACCATTGTATTACGCTTGTTTATGCATGTACATGCTCTTTGCAAGATGCAGTTTACTTTGTCTTTGAGTGCATTGAATTTTGTGAGAAAGAAAGAAATAAAAGAAAAAACATAAATCTTAAAGGTTTTGGCACTTGTATAAAATTATGTATTTCGAACAAGGACAAAATGTTTATTTTTAAGTAATTGTAAGATAAAGTAAACACTAATGTGTTACTTAACACCTATGACAGAAAAGTTAAAGGAACTTCAATAATACAGAGAAGAAGGGTAAGAGCTAAGTTTTATAATAATTAAGCAAAATTTTAATATGTTTGGTGTCAAAATAGTGGAAAATCTTAAATTTCTTTATTTAGATAAAATCATTATTATTAATTTCTTGATATCAATATTATGGTAAATGGTATTAAAAACATGAAACAATTAAACTGATGGCAAACTTCATCATACAATTTTGTCAAAATTTAAGTGTCGTTTGTCACACGGCAGCAGTGATATCTATGCAATGCAATATTAAAATATTTATGAAAGAAAACTTTGAATTGTGTGTTAATACTTGTAATTTGTATTCATACAAATACAAAATTTACGGTAGCCTGCACAGTGCAAGCAATGGCGATTTGGTTGACCAATTTTTTTTATGGGCGCTCCAAAGATGCTGTCATTTTTGTAATTTAATTTGGTTATTTTTGTTCTACTTAAGACAAAGTGTTTTGGTTTGTTAATATTGAGTATATTTATTTTAATTTTTGCCACAGACCCATGGATATTAATTTTAGTTAATTTTAATTATTATTCTTCGAACTTCATTTGTTTCTATATTTATGATTAGATAAGGCTAAAGTTTGTATCGCTTTGTAAGCCAAGTAGAACAAAAATAAGCAATTAATTAACATGTGCATAATTAGTAAAGAACAAACAACAATAGTAAGACTATTGTAAACTTAGAGATTGTAAAAAAGCAGAAATTTACATCAAATGATACCACACACAGTGAGCCAAACACTAAGAACGCTGTTGACGAAGGTTAAGTGGCCTCGAAAACAGCTGGTTGTTCCATTTTACTACATGTTTGTCAGAATATTTGCTATTAACGTTGTTGTTATTTGTTCATTATCACAGGTAATTTGGCTTAAAATACCAGTCAAACTTAAGCCTGGTCAAATCATAAATTTAGAAATCTTATTAACATTTTACGACAAAAAAATTATTTTTTCCTGTACTTTCTTTTTTGCAAAACTTAAGGAAACAAAAATTTTTCAATTATTTCAGAATAACTGACAGGTACTCCTAATTTTTTGCTAATAAAATTTCTCAAATTCAATAATCAATTTCAATGTATGTAAAAAAATATTTTACTGACTAAATAAATAAATAATTTGGGATTATTAGTGCGTTAATAAATTTTAAACTTAAAATTTCTTAAAATTTAAGCTACGCTAAAGTTGGATAACTTTTGTGAATATGTATATTAATACAATCTACTGTGTGTGTGTGTGTTTTTCCAAAAGTCTTTATTCCCTGTATTAAATAAAATAATCAATTGACAAAAAACACTAACTTATAAATTAATTATTTTGCAAGTGACTACAAAAAGGTTTAAATCTCATGCAGATGTCAATCAAACATATTGAATAGTAGCAAACATAAGAAATAAATAAAAGCAATATAAGTAAATGAAAAGAAAATAAAAAATCAAAAGAAACATGCCATGAAATCAAATGCCAAATATTTGTGTTGAAAAATAACTAAATAATTTTAATACTTAATATGTATAATATTTTCTATGAGCAGTTCGTATTTTTATTTTTAGTGAATATAATAATAATAAATATTTATATATATGTACATATGTATATGTATTTATATATTTACATAGATATATATAAATATACACATATATGTATGTATATATATAATATATGTAATGTAAACATACATATGTATAAATTTTTTTTTACTATAATATTAATTAACTACATATTAGTTGAAAAATAAGTAGTTAACAGTCAGAGATGGCCAATTGCCTACCGCCTATGACATGCCTATGTTAAAATAGTGAGTCGGCGACAAAGAAAAAACTCACTTAATCAACCAGTTGTGGTTATTAAAAAACCAGTTTGAAGGTACTTACAAATGAGTTTAAGTTCCTATAGGGTTTGTCCCAATTAAAGACAACCAGCAAATTATTGAACTGAATTGTGACTGAAGCAACATGAATAAATAATTTTAATAAACAAATTGAAAAAAAAATATTTTGAGCTAGTTTTTATGTAAATATAATTAATTTTTGCAACAGTGGTTGCCAAACTTTTCTCGTTGAGAGCCAAAGTTTTCACATATACCAACCTTAAATTCCGCTAATTGCACCAAATTAAAATTTATTTATGTATTTTGTTTTAAATACTGCAATGATAAATAACTGGTACTTTACTTAAAATCTAAAATTATATTTAGTTATTATATACTAGTGTAACTAAAATGATTTGTACAGCCTGTGGGCCGCAAGTTGCTAATAACTGTTATAATAAGTAAAAGTTACAGTGGAAATAAAAATTTGCCGCGAAAGCTTTACTCATGTAAAAATACTAAGCATCAAATTATTATAACGGAATGTAGGGTTGATGTATGTGAAAAATATGGCTCAAAAGGAAACAAAAGTTTGGCGACCACTGTTGTAAGAGTTTTGTGCAATGTGTTGATCTATACTAGTTGAGTTGTACTTTTGGCTTAAATACCTTGAAAATATATAAATGGAATACGAAACCCATTATGGAAGTAGTTTTTTTAACAAAATAAATAGTATAGTCAACGTACAAAAATATTGAGCAGTGCAGAAAAATATAAAAAAATCTTAAAAAATAAAGTTGATAAAAAAAATACTTGCGTATACCTGAAATTATTAAATTTAAGGTCGGTTAATAAGGTTAAGGATTTACCTCCCTTTGGTAGTACTACCGAACACATGCTGTACAGACCGTGTGAATTTTTCACTGTAGCGCAGTGTTATTAAAGTTTAATATCAACTGAATAAAATAAATAAAATAAAAATTTAGAAAAATATCTTAATTCAAAAAATAGCTTAATTCATCATGGGCACGTGAAACAAAAAATTTGTTCACTTGGCAATCACAGTTTCAGAATGTTGAAAAGCTAAATAAACTGTAGAAAACAACAACAAAGTAACATAAAGCCACTACAATAATACTTACATGCATGTACCGATGGTACATCGAATAAGTAAAAATAATTAATGTGATGATCGTAAAAGATTAGCAGGAATAGTTAAACATACTTAGGTAGAGTAATATAATTTCGGGCTAACCTAAATAGAAAAATGAAAGAATGGAAAACAGAGAACTAATAGTGATACTTATAAATGTGTTTACGAAAGGTAAATCAATTGTATACACAACAATCATTTCTCATATTCCGTTTCATTGAAAATTTAAGTTAACTAGCTGATGTTAATAAGAATCTCTACCCAAGTAGATAGACTAAAAAGTATCGGTATTTCCCCCAGCTTAAAAGTCTAAGCTTAATTTTTCTTCTCTTCTTTAGAAACTCACATTAATTAATAAAAATATTTCATTCACTAAGAATTGAAATTACTGAACTTAAGCCTGACTAAAAATTATTTGTGATTAAAATTCACTAAAGTTCAATTAAATATCTGAAAATGTCTCACAAAATTTCTTTATATTTTACAAACAGTATAATATTCTAAATTAAAATAAAAAGGATGTGGGTATACTGGCTTAAAAAATTTTTATCTAATTGTATTTAATTTTGTTTCTATTAATTTCACCATGATCAATCCAATTTTTGAATTTGACTTTAGTCACCTTCTTTTAGATTTCTGTGAACGATATACATATGTACATTTAATACGAATTATTTTAATAAGGATAATATTAATTTTTAATTTCCCAATTTTTTTTATACATAAATATTTCCTTTGGTTTGGTTTTAAGTGTTGCCATCAACTACGAAAATAATTTAACTAAGAGAATTATGTTCATGCAACTACTCTCATAGAAACCAACTCGGTGTGTTTTGTATCCCTTTATTTTTTTGGTTTTCCTTCCTTTTTATTTCAACAATATAAAAACACCAGCAAAGAGCAACAATAATTTTAATAATATAGCTACAATAACAACAACAACAATAAAAAACAAACACACAAATAAGGAGCTTTTCAATTCGGCTCTGCTGTATATGCTACTGTATGTGTACTGCTCCTGTTTTGTTAATAATTGGAAGCCTTGCTCCATTTTTTGTCAACATCATAGAATGCTTTTAATACAAAAAGTTTTGCCGAATGCGTCGGTTCGGTTAGTGAATGTTGAACGGCATCTATCACACAAAAATAATAATAAGAGTGTACCAAATAGAGAGAAAAAGGAAAAGAGAACATTAAATACACTCCTACAAAAGCATACATACATATAAACATATCAGAAGTACGTGTAGTAAATACCAACAAATAAGCTAATGTGTACTCTGTGTGTGTGTGTGTATAGAAATAAATATGTATGCCTTTATGTGTATTTGCTCCTAGTATATTGTAGTAAAAAGTTGTAAAAAAACTCGAATTTATACTTAAAATAGTAAAAAGTACAATAGATATTATTTTACAAAACGGAAATTGAACAACTTAAATAGTTATTAAATCAAATTTAAACATAAATTAATAAAATGAAGTGAAGTGAAATAAAATTTATGTACAATATCACATTTCTAAACAAGTCAATTAAAGTGTGCAATTAATCAATCTATTGAAATTAATTTTAAATTAGAATATTATCTGAAAACTAAGTGCTTAAAAAAGGTGATACATAAGACAAACGAAAAGTCAAACTGTAGTGGGAAAAATTTCGTTTAAATGCTGTTAAAATTAAGTTTTCATTTTTTCTTAAAGTGAAAGTAGCCAAAACCCTTTCAAATTTTTCTTCTTCTTTACATTTCTCTATTAGTTATCGAGTAGAAAAAAAAACTACCACCTTTTCCATCTAGTTTTTTCTTGTAGTCTTCTTCTTTTCGTCCTTCTCAATTTGTTTTCAAATATACTTCACAGTATTTCTCATTATTGTATACACATATCTCAATATAAATTCCTAAAATTTCTATGCCCCTTGAAATAAAACTTACAAGCAGCACAGCGGAGATAAGAAAACTTAATTTTTCACAAAAGAAAATGCTGCTTAAATGGGGGTATACACATGCATGTATGTATATAGTGGCTTTCAGGTTAAAATAATTATATATTAAGAAAGTCTGGAAAAATTGCATTTGGAAACTTTTAATCAGCCACTGTAAATGTAATATTAAAATGTAATATTACGATGGCTTTATATTTAGAAAAGGTGTATCTCAATTTTTTAACATTTTCTCATAGCCAATATTTAACTACATTCTCCTTAAATAAATAAGCAAGTAACACTTCAGAATAAAAGATTTAAAAAAATTATTCTATATTATCATGTAAAACATCGAATATTTGAGTTACGCCTTTATTATATTAAGCCATCGATTAACTCTTTTATATGGTTTGAAAATATTTTAAATATATTTATATTTAAGAAAATTTAATTTGGCTTTCAGGAGTCGAGTAGGCGAGATATTTGTATAGAATTTTTACACAATATAAAGAACGGCAGGAGGATTAGTTCTGCATTGAGAACATAAAAATTCCATTTCTTAAGTAATGACGATTGTTGAGCGACTTTTTCTTGTGAAAGCGTTAAAACTTTGCATCTGCAAAAGTCAGTCTGCAATGTCAGATGACAATTTAGAGCGTGTTTTATTTTGATCTGACATCAGTTGTTTTATAGAATAAAAATTATAAAGAGAAAGAGCTTATGGCAGATATAATTACATATGTATGATTTTGACAAAAATGCCAAATTACAAACGAGTCGTATAATGTAAATACGTATAAAATACGTGTGAAAGCGACTTTAAGCAAACTTTTTCTTAACTTTCTATATCCTTAATCCAATTAAGTTATACAAAATTATAATTTCAAAACAAAGGTTTCATCTTTACACTTTCATATAGTGATAACAAAATCAAACTTTACTAATCAGAATGGGATTATACCAGAAGCACATGAAAGTTGAAAGCCTCAAGGCTTTTGTTTTTTACTTCAAATGAAGTTGGTGATTTTGGAAAATTTATAATTTAATTTATAATTTGAAATTAATTTTTATTATCCTGGAAAGTTCTGATATATTTACCTAAGAGTCACGCTAGATGGCGCTGCCATAAAAATTTTGCTATTTTGTTTTGTAAATTGTTATAGAAAAAAGGATATTTTTTGCTTTTTTTGAGGATAAATAAATAATTTTTTTTGTTTGCTTTATTGTTAAACATATTTCTAATAATATTATGAAAAATATTTTATTATAATCAGTAAGCTGCTAATACAAAAGTAATATCCGGAAGTATTATTACTTCGTGCAATAATTTTTCGGCCCTTAACATAAAAAACAATCAACGACAAATATTTTCAGTAATCATTATTTTTAAGGTGGAATAAATATTTCCAAAATCGGCAACCAATCAAAATTGTTTGATGTTTTCTTAGAAGATATTTCTCTTTATCTTTAGGTTTATATTCATAAAAAAATTAAATACATATGAAATCTATTTAAAAAATTTTTGAATGAAAATTTTGTGCTAAAATACATTTCAAACTAATTTTAAATTTTATGAATATGGGGGAGAATTATTTATATATACATATATAGATATATAAATATATACATACCGTTATCAAATAAGTAAATATAATCTCTAAGTTACACCCTCCTTAAATCTTTTTCTTAAATGTTATTGATATGAAATTTGGTTGCTTGCTTCTAAGAGTTTCATGCATATCATATACATATGTATACAGTACGTCCTCGAGTTGTGTAACATTTTGTGATTTTGCAGATTGCAGATTAAAAACGCCAAATTAGATTTCTCATTCAAGGAAAATATCTTCCTGCATTAATGTCGAATTGTGCAAATATATTTATACAATGTCAACACATTTGATTTTCTAATGAAAATTATGCAGATAAATTTGTTTTGTTTTAGTTTAATTTATTTTTTATTTTAGCACTAGCTTTTATATTTTGGAAACTATACTTAAAGTTTGTGAATGTTTTGTTAGTATAAAAACCGAAAAAGACGATACAAACACAAACAACCCTGAAACGAAAATTACCCTTAAGGCCCAGAAATGTATTTTTCGGAAGTAAATATAAGAAACCGGCTCCCGAATAAAAAAAATTGATTATATTTGATGCTGGTAATGTAGCTATCAATTGGTGAAATAATTCTCGAAATCGGTTGAGTTGTTTGGACGTGAAAGCGTAGCAAACAAAGAACAAACTCACTTTCATATTTATACTTTTAAGCCTGAAGAGTATAATAATTAGGAAAAATTTACAAATTACATAACGGCTACAAGTAGAAAGTAATCACAATGGTTTCAATTAGGTCTCTGACTGGTGTGTATTTTATAATACTATCCTTCCTAAACTATTCTATAAATTATATAAAAATTCGAATGTACTTATATATAAATTCATAACCGTGTTATAGGAAGACGTTGAGAGAATTTTTAATTTTTATTTCTGAAAAAAAAATGTTCTTAGTAAAATATATAATATATATTTGAAATCAATTCTGTATATTTTGGCCAATTGAATACATTTTTTAGACAAAATAATAAGATCTCCTGATTTGATTTTAAAAATGCTGGACACAGCCACAATATCTTCTATATTTTCATAACTGTTAATGGGTGGATTAATAATATGTATCTACTGTGCGACAATTGAATGTTTGTCTTAGAAAGGCATAAGTTGAACAATTTCACTTTACTCAACAATTGAGTAATTGCTGAAATTTTTTACATAATACATTTTTCGCTACCTCTAGTCAACATGTTGTGCTCAGCCTGAACAGCTGATTAAATAGAGCTATGCCTTTAATGCAATGCCACTTTGTTAGGAGGCGGGAGCCTCCTAAATTGTTGTTAAAATTTACAATACAAATGCGATAAAGTAAAGAAACAAAAACATACCCCGCCCCCCCCCCCCCCCCCAACTATGCAAAAATGATTGGCAAATTTAAAGTTGGTTTAACAAACGATTTTTGTATGGCAAAACCGGTTTTAACGCATGTTTTAACTTTAACAATCGTTTTTTGCATAAGAGCAATAATATATAAAATTTAAGCAGGCTAATGCTTGTATTGCTTTTTAAGCCAAATATCATGTGATAATTATTAATGAAAAAGTAACAGGTTAACTGTAAATATTCTGACAAACACTTAGTAGAGGGGAACAACTAGCTATTTTCGAAGGCCATTACACCTTCATCATCAGCCTTATTTTGTGTTTGGTCCACTGTGTGTGGTGCCAGTTAATGTAGATTTCTGGTTTATATACAAGTTTTTTTTTTGCAAATGGAATATGTGAATTGGTTTGATTTATCGTATTATATTTTACTGAAAGATTTTTTTTTGTACTGAAAACTCAATTTTACCATCTCTAAATCTACCACAGTCTTGCCACTGTCGTTTGTTCTTTATTAGTAATTATGCATTATATGCATGTTAGTTAATTTGCTTATTTTTGTTCTACTTAAGACAAACTTTTTTGGTTTGTTACTATTTAGCATGATACAATAATATAAAGTTAAAACCGTTCTCTCTTTTTGTCGCCATATTAACCTTCCGACGTTTTTCCCGATTATTTTTTACTCTTAAAATGAATGCTACCTTATTAGTTTATGAAATCCGAGTATTTGATTTTGACTTTCTTGTTTATTTAATTAAATATAATAAATTTTTTTTTATTTCATAAAAAAACAGCAATAAAAAATACAGAAGCACTAACAAGGGCAGCAGCAAAAATAGAACAGCAAGAAAATGAACAGCTGCAAGGAAATTCCTAACTGAACAGCATCTGCACCTCTTCCGAATCAAAGGCGGAACTTTGTGTTCTGGCTACGTCCAAGTCATATGCACAATGTACAAACTTTTAAAAAAGAGCTTTGTGCTTTTACACCGACAAAGGCAGAAGAAATCACATCAGCCATTAAGATCTCGACAGCAACAATCCGTGCTCTTATTTTGCAAAAAGAAACAAGAACAAAAGAGATTTCAAAGCTTCTTACCGCAAATGCAAATGTCGAAGCATGTGTGTTTGGACGTAGCTGCTATATGTAAACACAACTGCGACCACCAGCGAATATTGGTCGTAGGAAATAAGAAACATATTTCTGTATATGCGAATACACACAATCAGTACGTTGTACGAAAGTTTCCCTGCGTAGCTAACTGGCGATGGTTTATTTCTTAGGTCGTCGAACGATGACCAACTGTTTGAGTTTTTAAGTCCGTTGTAAATATTTTCATTACGAAATCAAAATTATACAAAAACGTTTACTGGGCATTGCAATTTTTTGCGATTTTAGCAATTTTTTTGCGATTTATCTGATTTCTGCGATTTTTGTTATTCTTTGCAGTGTAAGTTATTTCTTCAATGCATTTAGAAAATTTTGCGGGAACTTGCAATTTTGTCACGTTATTTCCGAGTTAATTTTCTTTTTAACAGTCTCTAATAAATCTAATAAATTTAAGGATTTTTTCCGATTTTGCAATTTCTCTCGTATTCTTACAATATTCGCCATGGAAGCGATTTTTTTCATGTATTCTGCTTCCTAACAGTTTTCGGTAATTTTATTAGACTTTGCACTCATGCTGCTTTAACAAAAACTCATTGTCTAACATCGATGTTTTTAGGAATGATGTTGTATCCCTAGCCATCAGGCTTTTTTATTATGTGGTGAAATAAGTAATTAATCAAACATTTGCAAACTTTTGTAGATCATATTACACACAGATTTCGTTATCTTTATGGCCAATGAATACAGAATGTAATAAATATGGATTAAACTATAATTTCTCTAAACTCAAATTACACATTTCAAAAAGTATTCCTACATAAGAGTTGCCATTATGTGTGTGTGGCAACGTTTTCCTCTCTGTTTACAAAAAAAAACCAGTATTCAAATAATTTGGGTACCCAGCTAAAAAAATTATATATGTTCCATATATTTTTAATATATGAATGTATATAACTATATATGAATATGTATGAATTCATGTATGGAAATATATGGAATTATACATGGCAAAACTATTATATATGAACTAATATATGGACTAATATATGAAATGTATTATAATATATGAACTCATATATGGAAATTTAATTATGAAGATCTTCATTTGTGGATCCATATATAAATATAAGATTTTATATATGGAGCCATATAAGAATGTATGCATACATGATATCTCACATAAGATCGTTTTTGCAATCAAAAAAGCTTGGAATTTTATCACTGCTGAATTGGAAATCCATTAGAAAATACATACGGTATGCAAAGTTTATATGCGTACCCTCAACGTTTAAAAAAGAAAAATTTTTAATCTGATTTCTTAAGCTAAATGTCATGTACGAATATGATTTATGTGTTTTATAAATAATTGATTCACCTTTTGATGAATGAAATGACTTTTAGTTCGTTTTGAATTATTTTTTCAAACAAATGTTTCTTTAAATACAACCTCTCTCAAATGTATAAAAATTTAATTTTAGTAATTTAATTTATTGCACAGCAGTGCGCTTTTTTGAATCAAGAGTGTATGAATATGAACTTTGCATACTGTGGAGGAAATTTACACATACATGTATGAAAATGTATGAATATATATAATCATATATGCCCATATACCCTCATTTTTCGGATCCGAACCATATATGGGATATCATATATGCTCCATACATATTTTTTTAGCTGGGTATGACTTTTTTTAAATTAATTTTAAACGTCAAATGTGGTTTTACCTTTATATTATTTTATCATGCTATTTAGTATATTTATTAACTTTTTCCACAGGTCAATGGCGTGTTCTTCTAAGATGATCGGCAATTGGTTGTTGCAACAATCACTACCTTCCCACCAACTGACCATTTCTATTCTCTAAGTATGCTTCTGCTTGCCTGCATTCATGCTGTTATTGTTACATAGATGGAAGATATTGCAATGTATTCAAAAAAAAATTAAAAGTTGCGATAATCGAGTTACAAAATTCTTAATTGTAGCGCTAACAGAGTCTGTTATATAAAAATTTATCTGTAACAACATTAATCGCAGTACATATTTCACAAAGCGAGGGCGTACTGTAACTGTTTACACATTACCCAAGAGAATTGCTTTCAGTGTTGGCAACTCTTGTGTACGCATTTTCGTATACCAAAACTCATACCCGAATGCAATCTTTGTTGCCTGTTCAGTTTCTGTACTCATTTGTTTTTATTAATTTTTGATGTTTATTTTTTCTCTGGTAGTTATGCTGAACAATCAAGCGTGTCAGACACACACACCCGTTTAAATTTCTATTCCAAAAATAGTTATAGACACTTACATACATGCGCATACACATATAAGCACACAAACATACATGTACATATGTACATTAATTTAGTACATAACTATGTTAATGCGTTTAAACAACCAGCAAACATTTGAAAGTTATTATTTAGTAATTATTGTTCTAAATTTAAAGTTTTTGTAAATTAAAATAAAAAAAAGAGGAATTAGTAACAAAATTTAGACATCGAAGCTTTAATAATAAACAATTTTTTTTTTAGCTCCTACACTCAAAATAAAATTCAATCCAGCCGTACTTACGTGAATCCAAAGTGGTGTCATAAGTACTGTAAGCCCGAATTTGATTTTAATTTTTAGGGTATTTTCTTTTTTAAAGCAAATGTTTGCAGGGTTGTACTGTGTATATAAGTGCGGTATATGAATACTATCAGAAAAGAGTGGGAGATTTTCTATGGAAAATTATACATATATGTATACACAAGTATAATTTTTTGTTGTTTTGCTATATCGATACATTGTTATTATGATTATAATCGAATTTATGATTCATAGAAAAATGAGTTAAGCATTTTAATTCCAAATACTTGAGCAAACAGTTTTACTTTACTCTCTTCTATGCCGCAAGCAATTGAGTGTGTTGTATTACAGATTAAATTCTTTTGGCGGCAATACTTGTTATATTAAATGTGTTATGAGTATGTTTGTAACTCATAAAAAAATAAATACATACATAACTCCTTAAGCGGTTAATAACGCACAACTTATGGCTTATTTGCTGGTTAAAACTATGGTGTTTTTTTTTGGAAAACATGTTTTAAAGATATAATTATAAAAGTTTTTTTGTTAAGCTTATTTAAGAGGTTGTAAGTAACGCAAAGAATTCTTTCAATAAATAAATTTAAAATCCATTTAATGGCTCATTAGCTGCGACATAAACAAAATATAGCTTATAAATTGTTTAAATAGCTCATTTCACCATTTACATATGACACAAACATATGAAGGTACATTAGTGGTGGAATAATGTTGTATTTAAACCCTTAAGGTATAGAAAAAAATGTGTGAACCAAAAAATTATGGTAGTGGGAAGGGTGTAAATGGGCCCTCGTCGGTGTAAAAACTAGGGACCAACGAGGCAAAATCCACAAAAAGCTTCACAACTCTCTTTGAGAGGTAAAACTCAAGACCGACCCGCACTAATATTTTCCCGTTTAAATTTTTTATATACATACATATATACTAACATCTTATTTACGCTCCTTAAGGAGGCTCTCATTTAAAATATTATTTTTTATACAATTACTAACTAGTCCTAGAGTGGCCAGAGAGGAGTCAAATATATGACCGACCACCAATATTTTTGATGCCCAAATATTTGTTCAGAACGCACCTTGTCGCCATTTTCAATCATTAGGGGGTTTCCCATACAAATTATTTTTAATTTCTAAAACAATGTTTTATTTGGAAAAATATATTCCCCTCCTAATGTACATACATAACTTTTTTCACTTTCTAATAGAAATAATGAAATAAACTTTGTAGTGTAAGCCGTGGTCATCTTTTTCATCTTTTCAGTCCAGAGGCAGACAAGCTAATCGCTTCACTTGTTAAAAAAAATCAAAAATTAAGTACTTTTTTATTTAATTACCTCGCACAAATAAAAGCCAAAATTCCGCTTCATGTTAGTGAGTAAACAGTACAGTTTTAAATGTCCATTTATAAAGTTTATGCCTCATAAAATTTTATTGTTGTGAATGGAAAATAAGTTAAAAATAAATAATTTTTATAAAAATATAAAGTTAAATATTATTTATTTGAACGGGCTAAAGTTCGTATCGCTTTTTTAAGCCAAATTACATGTGATAATAATTAATGAACAAATAACATCAAAGTTAGTTGTAAATATTCTGACAACACATAATTGAACGGAACAGCCAGCCCTTTTCGAAGGCCACTAAACCTTCATCATCAGCGTTCTTGTGTGTTGGTCCACTGTGTGTGGTGTCAGTTGATGTAGATTTCTGTCCTATATATGAAACTTTCTTGCAAATGGAATACGTAAATTGTTTTGATTCATCGTATTTCAATTTTGCTGAAACGTGTTTTGTAATGAAAGCCCAAATTTACCATCTCTAATTTACAACAGACTTACCATTGTCGTTTATTCTTTACTAATTATGCACATGTTAGTTAATTTGCTTATTTTTTGTTCTACTCAAGACAAAATTTTTTGGTTTATTACTATTTAGTATATTTATTAAACATTTCCTCTTCTTATTTTTCTTCTTCTTCTTCGTATTCTTCTTATTCTTCTTCTTCTGAATAATTTGCTGCACTGCCAACGCTCACTTATACAACGTAGTAGTTTTTAGTAGAGATGTGCAAATGTCGTGACGCACGTATATCAAGCGCGATCACGATCAAATTTAGAACTAATCACGCGTAAGTACGTGAGCTTTATATGCATACATATGTACGTTTGTATGAAAACATGTGCAAAAGCATATTTCAAAAAAATACAAATTGATTTATATATTTTTTTGAAAGCTTGCGTGATCGTGATAAATTTTACATCCCTCGTGCGTAATTTATTCTAGAGTGCGCATGATCGTCAAAATTTTCAAGATTATTCATCAGCAAAATATTTTTTTTGCGTGAGTGGTTGTGTCGTGAGTAAAAAAAATGCTCACGTACACATATCTAGTTTTTAGTACATCTCAATTCTTTTTTAAGATAAATAACATTCAGCCAATGAATTCCTACTACTACTACTATGTATTACATTCTATAGAATAGGGATAGTGATAGAGAAGAAAGGTGGTGAAGGAAGAGAGGAAATCTGCATTCTTTTACAACTCTGTTTTTTGCATGTTTTTAATACTGCAGTTTTGCAGCAGCTCTGGCGTTAAATAAGGCGTATTAAATTTTTTTTTTGAAGCTGTGCTTAGTAGCCATTTGGTTATTTTACTTTGCTGATGATTCTGCTACACAACGCAGGAGGGCGCTCTGATGTTACATTAGGATTAGGATCTGCTGAAGTTGGTATAGTTCAGTGACCAGTGACTATGTCTTCGTCTTTTGAACTATCCTACAACAACTAATACAAAGGTACACTGAGGCACATTAGAAAAATGCATGGTGTAGTTATTTTAAGGACTATCATAATATCCTAGTAAAATCTTGTTACCAACTATATATTAATTTACCAGGGAAATCTATTTAAAATTAATTAAATATTATTTGTAAGCTCAATAATTCTTTTCAATCCAGAGGGAACGATATTCGAATTATGCAGATTAAAAATCAACATGTGGGATTAAGTTCTTTAAAACTTTAGATTAAATGAAGACTTAATGCTTTATTTATAAGAATTATTAAGCCTTAATAAGGAGTTTAAAGAATAGAATTACAAACGAAATTTTTCCTATTAAGCAATACTATTTTTTTTTGATAAGTAAAGCAGTTAATGAATGAAGAATGTCCTGTTAAATTTAAGCTTTATATTACAAGTAGAGAACAATGCATATTAAAAAATTATTAATATGAAATAATACCACCAAAAAACCACCGATAATAAGCAACGAATATTGAAAAGCTTATTAAATGTTTAATATACGTACGTACATAAATGTGTTTGTATTAAGTTAATGGAATTAAGAAATAAAACGTTAGCTGAAGAAAACCCATACATGCATATGGGTACATTAAAACATTCTAAATGCCGCCTTTAATTATATTTTAAACAGTTCAATAAACTATCCGTCCCAATAGCATTGAAGCATTAAGTAAGGTGAATGATAAATTATAAAAAAAAAAATGGTAGTATTAATAAAATAAAAGGAAAAATAAACGAGAAAATAAGGAGAAAACTCATGCACATTAACAATTGAAGAGTAAAGCCTTAAGGCAGGCATTACAGAAATATTGACAACGATAAATTAAAACGATACCTTTGAGGTCTACAATAAAATAAGCAGCCTTGTAAAACCTATAAACGTATAAACTTTTGAAGGCCGAAAAAAAAGAGAAAAAAATATTTGTGCTATTTGCAACATCAACTTAAATTTGTTTTTCACTTAATGCAGAAGATATGCTCAAAACTTAAAATGTGTTAGTTTAAGGATACACAAGTATACTTACTTGTTTGCGTACGCGAAACGTTTGTTACAAGTGTATTGGTGTACAGCATGCGCGCGCGTTAAACAAAATTAACTAAAAGAACAAAAACCCTGAAAAACAGAACCAAAAGTATTTCTGGCGAATTCCTGCAGTGGAGCGCCGTGTATTTATTTTTTTTTTCTCATCGCATCTCATCTCCCCTCAGCTCTTGGATGATTTTTTGTAGAATTTTTTTACTCTGCTTTCCTTCGTTTATCCTTTAAATTGCCAACATTTTTTCATCACACTCAAAATTAATGTGCGATAGCACAACCACTGGCTGTTTTCTTACCCGAAGCAGTGGCCGGAAGGTAAGTTACGATATTTGTCAGTTGTATACTGTCACATTCAAAAAACTACTAAAAATATATTATTTGTAAATATAAACATATCGTAGTACATATGTACGTCTGTATGTACATATATATATATCACTAAGTATCTTTGTATACTTTTTATGATTTAATCAAATTATATTTGTGACTTTTATTTGCTTTGCTTGATATTTTTTCTATTTGCCACAATTTACATGTGTTTCGTTGATGATTTTCTTTTGTTGTTTTGCATTTTTTTTTGCTGTGTGGAAAAATCCTTTTTTTAACATTTTACTCAATCTTAACACATTAGCAGTTTGTGCTTTTTTTGTGTGTGCATTATAGCCGAAAGTAAAAAAAGCGCAAATAAAATAAAAAGGATTTACAAGTGAGTTGAAAATGTGTCTTAAGATTGGAAAAAAACATCTTTGGGGACAACAGCTTTTTGCTGTTATTTTATTTTATTTTTTATTTATTAATGCACAATGTTTTTGCTTATGCTAAATTCTTGATAACAATTCAAACCTTATTTATTTATTTGTATAGTTTTATTTCTTTGCTTATTACAAATCCTTGAGAGGATTTTCTGCATGTTATTTTTGCTGTTCATCGACCGATTAAATTCTTTTGTTTTATTGTAGGTATTCCATTACTTAGACTACACTCACAAAAAGACATGCACTATTATTAAGAATTTTTTTCCCTAAATTCAAGTAAAAAAATTCTAAGTTTAAGTAATTTTTTCTAAGGTTAAGTAAATTTTTACAAAAATCTAGTCAAAACTACTTAATATGAGTAAAAAATTAAAAAGTTCATATCCTCAAAAAGAGTTCATAAAAATACACAATAAATTTCTCACTTTTTAGGAAATGTTTACTGACTTAAAGGAAATATTTACTAAGGGTAGGAAAATGGTTATAAACTGAAGAAAATTTTATATTAAGGACTAGTCAATTTCGCCTTAAAATAAAAAAAAATAAACTTTAGGAAATGAATTACGTCTGATAAGTTCATGAAATTTGTTTAACTTAAAAGATGTAAAAAGGTATACTAAATTTAAGGAAAGTATTTCCCAGTTTTAAGCATTTTTTCTTTGAATTATAGAATTTATTATTAATTTGCCTTTAGCAAAAAATTTAACTAAATTTCTCATATTTTCGAGGAATATTTGAACTTGAAATTAATTTTTTTGTAAATAAAATTAAATTTTAAAACTCAATAATTTCAATGCTTATTCAGGCTGCCTTGTTAGGCAATTGGTTAGAGTGCTTGCTTCTCAATCAGAAGGTTGCTGGTTCAATACTTGTCAACTCTAAAGGAATTTATATGTATGTATGGTGAATTATAATTAAGAATATAATATGAAAATATAATAAATAACATATCATTTGGTATAGAATTTTATTAAAAATAAAAATAAGAAAAAAAATTTACTAAATTTGAGATCAAAGACGAACAAAATTTTTTGCAAAGCTCCGAATTTTATGGGAAAATTTTACTTAATTTTAGAAAGTTAGTAAATATTTTACTGGTTTCAAGTAAAAAACAGCTTTGGCGCCATACGACAACTTTGTTTTATTAAAATTTAGAAAATTTTCCAAAATTTTAGTTAATTTTTTTTCGTTGAGTGTACCAATTTTTTGTGTTGCAGAAAAAAATGAAGTAATTTTTTAGGAGCTACATTTTCATTGCTTCTAAAAAAAGATTTATTAAAAATAGGTACATTTTTAGTAAGAAACACGAGTAAAAATTTATATTAGTCATATAAAACCTTGTAGTTCCATTATAGCTTCAGTAAATAACTGTTGTCCTTGAAATTCTTTTACTAGCTGTGAAGATTTCAGGAATTTGACTCATTTGGCCTCGAAGCTACAGTTACTTTTTACTTTTAAATTTTCTTAAATTTTAGTATTTGTTGGTAAAGTCTATATCAGAGTTCGAATAGTTTAAGTTTAAGTGACAAAACTCATAAAATTTGCTTCCGCCCTTAAGTCGAAGGTCTTGGCATTGGAGCATAGTATTCGACAGTCATTAAATAACTACACCATACATTATTCTGTTGTGCATTAATGTTTCTTTGCATGAGTTGTTTTATGAAAGTTAAAGTGATGAAGGCATAGTCACTGGTCACTGAACTAACCGAATTTAGCAGATGCTGATCCTAATGTAACATGAGAGCGCCCTCCTTTGTCAGCATTGTGTAGTAGAATCATTAATAAAGTCAAATAATCAATAAAATGGCTACCAAACACAGCTTAAAAAAATTATATACACCTCATTAACACCAGAGGCGCTGCAAAACTGCATTATGAAAAACGTTCAAATAGCGGAGTTGTAAAATAATGAAGCCTTTCCCTATCTTTTCATTCACCACTTATCTTTCTTATCCCTATCACTTTTCTAAACAAGGTAACACCTAGTAATACTAGAAAGTATTCTTTGCCTGCGAGTTAATTCTCTTTATTAAAAAAAAACACCCAAATGCTTAGTGGTTCAGTAATTGGCACTTTTCTGAAGTTATATGGAAAATCCTTTAGGTTCCTTGAAAGTACTTTAACTAAAGATGGCGGTTCAGAAGATAATATCGTTAACACAATAAATAAAGCTAAAGTATCGTTCCACGGTTTACACAAGATATGGAGGTTTAATCATATACATATCAAGAAAAACAAAAATGTGTATTTTCCAACTGAAGTGTCTTGTCGATTTTACAATATGGTTGCTTAGCCTTAGTTATAATACAACATCAAATGGGTAAGATTCGATTATTTAAAAACCGATGAATACTCTTAAAAATAAGAACGCGTCACATCAATTCAACATAGTAGAAAATATAAATTGAGATACATACAAATAAATAAAGTTAATAAATTAATACTATAAATTAATATTTTTCAATATTGAAATAAGAAATTTCAACATTACTTGATTTTCGTTAATGTTTTTTATTAATTCAATATGGTTTTTTTTATCGATTTTGAGATGTTTTTTTTCTGAGAGTCCCCAAGGACATCGTAGACTCGGTCGCCCTCTTAACACCTGGCAACGTATCCTACTAAAAGAATGCCAAACGATAAATAAATCATAGAATCAAATAAACAAATCCTCGCCAGTAATCGTAATGAATGGAAGAGATTCGTCGGTGTCTTATGTTCTACTTCATGAATTTTTTTCTAATTACTTCAAAAGCTTTGTGTATTATTATTATGAATAAAGGCAATAAAAAAATCTGGGTACTTATACAATTTAGTTTAAGGTCAATAATTAAAGCAGGCCTTCCCTATTTTTTCTATATTTTTATGTTTTATTTCCTTTCCCTAAATTTCTTTTTGTTTTAAATTTACATAAACTGTTGAGCTGACCTTCCCTAAGCAAGTTTGGCAAGTTTGCCCAATTGCACAAATGGCAATTTTAAGAATTCTCATTAAAACTCTATATTTATAATTAAAAATGTACTACCTTATGACAATGAGTTGATTTTCCTACAAAGTTAAGGCATATCGTATGTGTTTCCGAAAACTTAAAATGATCTCTAATTTTGCATAAATGAAATGTCTTTTATTTTTCTTCCTCTTCCTCTTTTTCTTATTCTTCTTCTCCTTCTCCTTCTTCTTCTTCTGTGTATGGCTTATAATCGATTTCTAAAAAGTATAAATATTCACACTTATTGATACTTTGGAATTAGAGAAAAAAATAGTTCCTGAATAATGACTTCCAATTATTTCTTAACTGGGCATAAGCGCGCGTTGGTTTCAAATAAATATCGAGAACTTGAAAACTAATCGATTAATTCCATTTGTTAAGAAATTTCTTGGCTGCAATAAATTTAAATAGAAGAAGTCGCTACAAGTGCCTTTTATTTCATACAACACATTTATATGTATGTATTTAATGATGAATAGAACTACAATCTAAATAATTTTTTTGTCATATCATTGATAACTTATAAATGAGTATTTCCAGAAAAATTGTTTTATCCCAAATGACTTGCATGTACTTAAACAAATGTACAAATACAATAATCTACAAATGTATGTACATATACACATATTCTTTGTGCGTACTATACAAAAATCAGTTTGAAAAACTCAAATCTCAAGGATTTATTGATTTTTCATTAGGAATAAAAAACTACTCGAACTTGACACAAATACTAAGCTAAAACTACAGAATAAATTGCTTGCTAATGGCATAAATGATTGAATATATGTATTTACATAAAAGTACAATTGCTACATACTACATTCATACTACATATGTACATATGTAAGTAATTAATTTATTTTGTATTCGCTTAAGTATAAAATTGAGAGTTAAATTTTAATTAGACGTGCCATAACATTGAGCATATAAAATATATAAATCAGCTGTTCGAATGCAGGTGGTACGCCATAGATATCGCTTATTTTTTTAGTTAATGAAGCGGAGTTAATCCTCATATCATTCTTTAAATTATGTAAAAATTTCATACAAACATATTGTTAACTCAACTCCTCCAAAGCACAATAGAATTTTCTTTATCCATAACGTTGAAAGTAAATTACAAACTTTAAACTCCTTTTCTGGTGAACTAGTCTTTTTTGAGTTATAATGTTGTTTGAGTAAATGAACGATATAATATTGTATTAGCTGCTTATGGTTATGGTACTACTAATCGACTACGTAAAATTTCTTCATGGTTATGTCCATGGTGTTACGTTATGGCAGGTCTAATTGAAGCTTAATATACAGCCATTAATAACGTCTGGTAGTTTTTATAATTATTTTTTGTTTACTGCTGTTTTTTATTTTTGTTTTACAATTTGTCACTCCTTTATGACACGCGACTTAAAACATATACATTTTGTTAAAGTTGCTTTAGTTTTCATTTTAGTTTTCCGTTTTTTGTTTTATAGTTTCATACAATTGTGAAAACTTATAATTATAGCTGGCTATTTTTGAAGTCGTTATATTGAAAACTACACGCAATTGGTAGGGGGAGTGACTCATAGTAATCGCTTTGTAAATTTGTGAACAAATTCAATTCAATTGAAAGCAATTTTTTATATATTATTCTTACTAATTTATGATTTCAACTTGTGAATGCTATTGCTTTCGTTTCTCTGAAAGCATGAATGTTGACAGCGAACTGATTTTGAAAAAAAAAAAATAAAAAAAATTAGGTACACATTGTGATTTATTTCTGACTTCCTTAATAAAAGTAAAAATATAAAGCTCTGCTAAAGAATTTTTCTACGGTAAATTAATTGCCTAGAAGGCTTTTTTAGTTGTTTTATTGAGAGTCCCTACAGCGCGCAGTGGTGCAAAATAAATAAATTCAGTAAAGTGCGACTTTGACCCGCACACGAAGGGTTCCGTACGGGCACTAGATATGTAATTCAATACGAACTTTAGACTATTTAAAATATAGGTTTGGCTTTTATTTTTGGTTTTTTTCGGTTTTAAGGGTTTTTTAGTTGTGACGTCTTTGCGTTTTTTCGGTTTGCCGATTTTTTTAAGTCATGACGATTTTTAGTTTTGGCACCTTTTTTCTCGTTTTGGCGATTGTTTTTGGTTTTTGGTTTTTTTAATTTTGGCGACTTTTTTATTTTTGCGTTTTTTTTTTATTTTGGGGATTTTTTAGCTTTGACACTTTTTTTTCTCGTTTTGGAGTTTTTTTAATTTTTGGCGATTTTTTTTTGTTTTTGCGCCTTTTTGGATTTTTGGCGATTTGTTTTCAAAATTTGGCTTTTTTCCGTTTTGGCGTTTTTTAAATTTTTGCCGATTTTTTTGGGTTTGGCGATTTTATAATTTTGGGATATTTTAGTTTTGCGATTTTTTAGTTTTACCGTTTTTGAAAATTTCACGAGTTTGCCTCTTACGGTTTTCAAGATACAGCAAGTTGTCAAAATTACATAGTCAAAATTGCATTAACTGATAGAACACCCTTTAACTTAATTTTTTTTTAAATTTTAGTGTTAATTGTTGTAGTCTGTAAAAAAATACATAATTTTACAAATTGCAAGTGTCAATATGTACATACTATTGTATGAACATATATTACATGGGATTTTAAAATTTTTCGTAGCTCGTTTTGGAACACCCTTTAAATTTTAACTCTGTTGTAGCGGCCACGTTTCTTCATACTCTGTCCAAATTTTAGGTCCGTAGCTCTTACGGTTCCTGAGAAAACAGCCTGACAGACGGACAGCATAGCGAAAACAATAGGGTTCCTTTTCACCTTTGATGTACGGAATCCTAAAAAGGGGTGATAAGTTAGAACTGCTAAGGCCTATAAAAAACTCCAAAACGACCAATTTTGATGCTGATGCCACTTTGAAAATAGGGAAATAGTGTTATTTTTTCTATTTAAATTTTATTTTATTTTTCTCAAGAGTATACGAGATATTTGTATGCAATTTTTACTCATTATGAATAGCAATATGAGGATTAATTCTGCATTAAAAAAAATCAAAAAATTTTTTTTTTCAGTCAGGCATTGTTAATGTAAATGAGCGATATCTACATATTATATACATTTATATACATATATATATATATATATATATATATATATATATATATATATATATATATATATATATATATATATATATATATATATATATATATATACATATATGTATATATATATTTGTAAAAATTACTGCAATTACAGTGCAATAGTTTGTTTGGAACTAATTTTAGCAAAAATGTGTTAGTTGATTAATTCTATTTTCTATTGTCACAAGAAAATATCGTGTAAATAGAAATCCTCAACGAATATCATGTCTCTTCAATTCTGACAGCATACTCATTGCTGCAGTCATTTTGAAACACGTCTTCGAATACTGCAATGGAAAATTGTATGCAAGTTCTCAGTATTCTTAATTTTAACACAATTACCACAAATTAAATTTCTTTAGTTGTGTGTGTGTGGTATGCCTTAGTTTTCTCTGGAAATATTTCATTTTATCAAGGCACTAACCCGGTATGTATGAAATTTTCTAATAAATGCAAAACTAATCAGTTTAAAAATACTTTGCCTCACGACTACTTAATAACTGGTACCAATGCAAAAACACTCTCTGCTAAACTTAACTAGAGATGGCAGCGTAATACATAGAAGTAATTTGCATCAATTGAGACAACCTAGTTCTCAAGCAAAGTTGCCACTTTAAACGATTTTTCAATAGAAATATTGGGGAAGGGTATTTTTCGTTTATATGAAGTGAACCTCTTTCATTTACAAACAGAAATTAATAAATATTGTTGCAGTTGAAATTAAAATGTTTTCTTAATTATGTATATCCTAATAGCAGAATTATGTATGAGTCTGTCAAAAATAAATTTAATGTATTTGAATATATTTTCAAATAATTGCAGCATTTCTGACATTATGTTAAGGAAACATTTGGTAGCACAATTTTCCATAGAAAATTTTATAGTCATTTGATTTTTTTTCACTTTCGTTCGATTGAAATAACTATCATAAGATCTTGGCAATTTATTTTCACAGTATGATGATGCCAATTCATTTTTTTAAAGAAAATTAAGTCATCAATCCTGATTATTTTACTTTAGAATAACGTTAAAATGCATGGACTATTAAAAAATTTTGAAAGTTGTACATGAACATGTTTATATAATGTCATCGCTGCCCTATATGCACCCTACGGGGCAGTGTGAGTTCTAATGCTCTTTATGAAAAGAACTACTCAGTTAAACTTGACGATGGTCTCAGAGTTGCCCTCGGGGTTGGGCTGTAAGATCCACACTAGACTGTTGGTGAGTTTTAAGCAAAATCAAGTCAAAATTTCAAAAAATTAAGTCAACTTTTATTTACGATGTTTACTGAAATTCAATGATCACAAACATATTTTTAAACTTTCAAAATAGAGCTCTCAGTTGGAGAGGACATTGCCCTCTAAAGTGGGAACAGGTTTCTGTTCTTAGACATTGTGTATGATAAGCTTTAAATGTAACCTTGTGGTAATTATTCATTGTCTGAAAACTACAATATTCTGTAGTGGACTTATCCCGCAAAATTGTTCGATTTCTCTTTCGCTTAAAGCAAAACTACGCAATATTTTAGTTTGCTTTAACTTATGGAGCCCTAGCATGGTGTCCGACAGTCATTAAGTAAAAACATCATGTATTTTTCTATTTTCCATTAGCGTCCTTCTGTATAAGTTGTTGTAGGAAAGTTCAAGTGATGAAGGCATAGATACTGGTCACCGGCTTCAGAGTATACTAATACTGATGTAATATTAGAGCGCCTTCTTCCACCGGTATTGTGTAGCACAATCATCAATGATGTAAAATAAGCAATAAAATGGCTACTAAATAGAGCTTAAAAAATTTAATACGTCTAATTGACACCAGAGGCGTTGCAATACTATAAAAAAGCAAAGTTGTAAAATAATTAAGCTTTCTTCTGTACCTTCCCTCGCCACCTGTCATCTCTATCACTATCATTTTCCTGAAGAAGGTAGCATCTAGTAATAGTTTTAGGCATTCATTGCCTGAGTGTTACTTCTTAATATTGGTCATAGCGTTACTTTCGCTAAACTCTCAAGCATATACATAATACGGCCTCTTTTCATAGGCTATGCATTGTAATTTTTTATGCCATTTCCATTTTTCTAACTTACACAACAACACCTTTGTTAAAAAGGGTGATAAGGTACCGCTATAGAAACTTACTGATTTCGAGATTTCATCACATTTCAACGTTTGGTAGTAGAATATGATTATTTTCGTGTGTGTGTGCGCCCTTTGTGTGTATATAAGCATATCTTAGCTTAAGAACCGATGAACGAGTTTCAAGCATTCGAAAATATTGATAAGCTCACTTATTTGTCATTATCAGGGAAGCCAGAAATAGGCTCTAAAAGAAGTGATTTATACGCATTCAATAAGCACTAAAAACTTTAAAATATTACCTAAAAATTAAAAAAATATGCTCTAAAAAATAAAATAAATTAGTTTATTTGTAAATAAAAATATATTTCTAATTCAAAAACTTTACAACACTTGCATTTAAAATAAGATAAAAAATAAACAAAAAAGAAAATAACACAAATTAAAAAATTTAAAAACCCCCGAATACATCTAGAGAAGATGTAATATCTTCTAAGCGGCTGAAACAATTTTCTTAAAACATGACTAAGAACCTTCTCAATTAAGTCACCTTTCAAACAAATGAAACTAAATCAAAATCGATACAGCCGTTTGGTTTGTACGTGGACACACTACAAACTTATAACACCCCTTTTTTAGCCGGGAGTTAAAAATGAAGAGCAGTTAAAACAAAATTACCATAAAAATTTTGATTAAAGCAAATAATACAAATTAATTTTTATTGGATGCTCTCAAATAAATTTAACTTCAATTTGAAAAGATCACGATATCAGAATTAAAATTTTGGAACTGTATTTTGGATAATTAAGACAAGGTTTTTATTTATAATTTTATTGCAATAAACAACAAAATATTGACCTAGATTTTCAAATAAAAATCTAAGTAAACTCTTATACATTGACAATGTTCCTGCAACGTCGGCTCGGAGCAGACTCTGTCACAAATAGCAAAACTGAATTTGTATTGAAACTAACGTCCGTGAAACTGATTACACTATATGGGACATTGGAAAAGAAATTTAGATGGGGAAAAATAAAAATAAAAATTTTGACCAACTCCTTAAAATATCTACAAAGTATTAAAATAGCCCTAAAAGCGTAAATTATGCTCTAAAGATTTCGAATATATGCGTGTAAGACTGATATATGCAAAAACATGCTTTAAAGGGTAAAATATGCAAAAATATGCACTAACAAATCGATGCCAAAATTCATAAAAAGTTCTGAAACGGATAAATATATTTTCCCCGCATAAACACGTTACACAAGAAAAAACATGAAATTGCATATTTGCGGTTTCCCAGGTCATTAGATATTGAATCGATTTGGTTCGGTAGATATCGAAAATAGCATTTTTTCAAACCCATTTTTTTAATAAATTCAAATTAAAAATCTTATCAGCTTTAAACCTCAATTTGACTAAAATCGCGAGCATCCTTCGAGAATTGTCGTTGCAAAGTGGGCATGAAATTAAAAGAGTTGTACAAACTGCAAAACTTTTAAACCACTTAACTGATTTTCAATGAAAGCAACTGCTTTGAATCGAAGAAGTGTTATTATTTTGAGAAGTTGTATTAAAAGACGGAACGTTGCAGACAAGTTAGCTCCAGCAAAATCTGTAGCTTAGCGGGAAGATTAACCGACTCGTGAATTATTTTTCAGAGTTTGGGAACGAGAAAATCATACTTTTTTCGTGTGCTATCCATATATAGTACAAGTTATAATTTATGCTTACATACCACATCATATATGAACATATCACTATATACTAAATTTTGTGATTACAGAAAAATTTTTATGAGTGTACGGAAAATTTCTATTGTAATTATAAAATATTATTAAAAATAATATAATAGAAATTGCTGCATTCGTGGAAGTTGTTAAGACGATTTTTCTATGAAATTCTGTAATCTTATACAAATTTTGTCTGGCAGCTCTATTTCGAAGTCCCAACAAACGACGATAGTGGCAATAGCAGTAGTAGTAGTGGTTAAACTATAACAAATGAGTGAAACGTGCCAGGCTTTGACTCTCCCATACATACGAGCACGTAGTTGCATCTTAGCAAATGTGAGAACAATACACATTCACATGCAAAGAAAGTGTCCATTTTACAAGTGTTAGTGAGTGTACGTACATTTGGATTCAGTTAAACAATTTTTTTTGTATTTTAGTAAAAATGTCATTTTATAAATTAATTTATGCACGGTCTGTAGCCTTAATGAACATTCATTCTACTGCATACTCTAATTAAAGTGAGACTATATCTAACGTTTGAAATCTCTTCGCTTATGTTGCAGCAGCGCTAATCTTACTTATGAATATTAACTTTAATCTATGCAAAGTATCTGCATACAGAAATTCCATTGAAACTAAAAACTAGTTAAAAGTATTATCATAAATATGCATTAAGTCTTATTTTAAATAGTAAAAATTTAGCTTAACTTTTATTTCTTTTTTTGCTTTCGTGTATTTTAGGAAAATGGCAGATCAGTTCCTGATGTTACGGCGAGCCCGGGTCGTGCGCCGCCTGGACCCCTGCCAACAAATCAAATGCAAACGATGGTCAATCAACAGCAGACCCATCATCAGCAACAACAAAACCAACAGCAGCAACAACATCAACAACACCATCAGCAACAACAGAGGCAGGGTGGTCCTAAAGAGCCAGTTTTGTTGCAAGGTGATTTCCGCAAAGTGTCTGGTATTAGTTCGGAAATCTTTCGCCAGATAGAAGCTGTTGAGAATGACCATGATCCCAATACAGCGGCTGCATTGGAGGTAAGTAGTAGTTTTAATATTTTTATTTTAATGCTGGAGTTTAAAAGAAGTGATAGATAAATAACAGGAAAAGACTTCCACTTCTTTATTAGCTTATAGATAATGTATAATTTTTCTTTGAAAAAAATTTTCAGAGAAAATTTTGTGACAATCGATCAAAACGTACTCATAGTATAACTTGAGAAAATGAAAATGTTACCAAAAATAGGGAGTCAGGCATGGTGAAAAAAGGCATGTCCTGTAAATGGTTGCATATTTACAATTGAAGTGAATGGCACTTTCATGTGGTTGGATCCAGCACCTAAGAAATAATATAAATATAATGTTAAATGTTCCCTCCATTTATACCGCCAAGCCAATCTGGATCCAATCCCTTAACTATAGTTAGATATTAACCTTAGCTTAACTGGTGTTTATGCTTTTGAAATATATGTAAGTTCCCCTGTGGTTGAGTGGATAGTGTAGAGGCTTGTCTTGCTGGAGGTTGTCAGTTCGAATGCCAAAAAATATCAGCTTAAAAAAAATATAATTGCATTTGCAACAATAAAAACAAACATTTTAAGGTTTCATTGTTACAGTCAAATATTGGAATGACATTTTTAAAAAAAAATTTATTACTCCACACCGATTAGGTCCCTATATGACATAGTTCAGTGACAAGTCACAAGGTGCATACAAAGTATCAATTCATCCCCATGTAAAAGTGACTGGTGGACTTCATATGACGTATTAGAACTCGGACTGGTCCCTATCAATTGGAGACCGGTCACGTGACTAATCTTGTATCAGTTCCATTTCCTACAGGGATATTAAAAGTCTCATGTTTTATTATGCGAGTGCAACTGTTAGGTTCAGCGTAGTTTGCTTAATACTCGAACTATTCTAAAACATAAAATGTATTCAACATTATTATGCTTCATAAAAGTATGTGGGTTGGAGACTTTAATGTTGAAAAATGCATAAGGGGCCTTATTAATTCGAAGGCTATAAAATAACACTTAGACCACCTTATATCTTTGATATTTGCATCATATATAGCCGGCCGAAATTGTAATGGTACATACTACAAGAGAGGCACATACAAGAGATGGGGAAGAAGTTATCAATAGTAAAGCAAGGCTCGCAAATTTATCGCGCCAGGATTTCCAACTTTATTAAGCCATTAAATCCTTGGCATACTGCTGATTATGTTTCACTGTACCATTCTTACCAGAATATAATGTATTCAAATGAAACCAAAGAAATTTTTACACGAAACACTTTCGTTGCTAAGTACATATATTTTCAAAGCATACTTTGCTTACGCTCCTTGTTCACATAATATTCATGAATATTCCCATATTTAAAGTACATTTACGATAAGATTTCTCACACATAAAAATATTGGCACATATGCAAAGTCAAAACAAAATATACTTTAAGATCTTATAACCAGTATTACCATACAAAATGCTGGTTTTAAACTCCTAGGGCCATTATTACAACTTAAAGTTAGTTAAAGGTACAATTTTGTCGGACATATAAAACACTCTTCATTATTTTAAATTTAATTTAACTGAACAGAAATAATAAATTTTGCCTATATAAAATCCTACTTTTAACTAACTTAAAGTTGTAATAATGGCCTTTATAGTATACTGTGTTTTGACTAGGAACATGCGCCATTATTTCTGGTATTTATGAATGCGATTTCAATAACTAATTCTAATTTTTATATAGCTTTAATATTTTTAAGAAATCGGATTAAATTTAGCACTACTTGTATCTTGTTTAGTCTTCCAAATAAAAATTTTTTCTTGAAAACTTTCAATTAACTTTTTTCTTTCTTTAGGCGGTGGAGAGGCGAGGTGAGATGATTGTACGAATATTAGAGCCTCATAATATTGGTGGTAAGCAAGCCGTAGAAGCCGCTCACAAATTGTTGTCAAAGAAAGATAATAGACATATAGTGCAGGTAAATAATTCTTTATACTACATACTATTTAATTAATTAAAACTATCCCAAAATAACTAAATACAATTATAAAAATATACTTCTTATTTGTAAAGTTGGTCGAGATAGTCAAAAGACCGGGCCAGACATTAGGTTTATATATACGAGAAGGAAATGGTGCCGATCGTACTGATGGCGTATTCATATCACGAATTGCTATTGAATCAGCGGTATCAAACAGTGGCTGCCTCAAGGTACTTTTAGTTATTATTTACTTTAAGCTCTCAAAAGTAATTGTTTAACCATTTCACGTAAAGGTTGGCGATGAAATATTGGCTGTCAATTTAGTTGATGTCACTCATATGTCATTGGATGATGTCGTTATTATAATGTCAATTCCCCGTCGTCTTGTTTTGGCGATACGACAACGTTGCGGTAATCGTGGCACTGGTTCTCCCGGACCACCCTCGCTGTCACGACCAGAGCAAAAACCTCCACCGGTAGTTGTTATGAAACGTGACTTAAGAGACGATGACTTAGATGAGACTGATCACATGTCGAGATCCCGTTCATCACGCGAAAGACGTACAGGTATTTGGTACTTTTGCTAGGTTGTGATATATTAAGGTTGGTCCTTTCTTTTTCCCCCATTCAAACAGGAGATGGTCGAGAGATGTCCGAGTCCCGTTCTCGTCTAGGCTTAGGCTTAAACAACTATAGCCCCCAGTCCGAGCAATTGGATTTATATTACAATACAAGATCAGGCGTGGAACCTCCAAATTGGGGCTATAAGCCACCACCACCGCCATCATCGGTTATAACGGAACAGCCAAAAGGTCATGCATTTGCTCCTTCCCACGCCTACTACAAGAATGCCGGTACTTTGGAGAGTTTGGCTGAAAAGGTTCACGCTTTTTACCCGGGTGCTCCCTCTAGACGACTGTCGGTAGGAAATGTACCTCAAAGAGCGCGTTTTCCACGTTCTGGCTCTGATCAACATCTGCCAAGAGTGGAGTATGCCGACTATGCTAATTCGTTGGGACGTCACTCTCTACTAAGGCCAAGTATTAAGTCTAGTGCTACCGCAAATGTTATGATGGCTCCTGGTGGTACCTTGGGACGTTATGCTCGTTACGATCCTCACACAGCTTCGAAGTATGGCCCAAGTGGCACACAATCTTTGACCAGGCGCTCACGTCCCAACTTGGATTATTCTAGTGATACAGAGGCTACCGTGGGACCGCGTCCCAGTTACTATTACTACAATAGACCTGCTATTGGTAGTATGCCTCGAGGAGCTGCTGGTCCTGGAACATCTGTGCTGGGAGGTGGGCCTGATATGGCGAAGTTTAATTCACTGCCAAGGGATCGAGCTGGTGTAAGACTGCCAAGTGGTGGCATACGTTCCAGAATTAGTGATCGTATTATGGATGAAAATGACGGCAACATATCTGCGCCCGAATTTAACGCCAGGCGCGATCGTGATTTAAGGTCGCGTATTACTGCCAGTCCTTCGATATTTACATCTGATGAATATCGGGCTTGGTTACGCAGAGCACCCAGTAGTTCCGCTATAGCTGAACAAATGCGTGTAACAAGAGATCTACTGTCACAGCCAAGGTCGCATCGTTTTTCTTGCAGTGCTGAAAATATTCATGATGCTCTTAGAAATGTAAATAGATATTATAATATAATGTTTTTGTTTTATCATGACATGTTATTTTACAGACCGAAAACATTTACTCTAGTCGAACTGGTATCCTTGGTGCCGGTACGTTGGACCGGCATTTAGGTATGCCACGACCTATCTCCGCACTGCCAGTACGGTCAATGTCTTCACAGCACATTGGTGGTCCTTCCTCTATTCGCTCACCTAGTATTCGTCGAATGCGGCAGCTCTTAGAACTATCCGCTGGGCCTGCAAGCCCCAGCGGTAGTATAATGAGCACTGCCGGTCATCAGAGTCCAGCACCTACCCCCAGTGCAACACTGCCACGTTCACATCGTCAGATAGATATTAATCCTGCAGAGTTTAGTAAATATAAATTGGATAAGCCTATAGTGGACGTCGGCGGCATATCGGGTATGTTATGGATTCACCTTTTAGCGGGCCGTGGCCTACGTTCGGCTCCCGAGCTAGGTGCACAGCACGTTGGAGGAGGACCACATGGAGCCACGCCCTCGCGAGATCTATATTGTGTGATAGAATGCGATCGTGTGCACAAAGCTCGTACTGTTGTAAGGTCAGGAGACTTACAATTCGACTGGGATGAGTCATTTGAACTGGATTTGGTAGGTAATAAGCAACTAGATGTTTTAGTGTACTCTTGGGATCCGCAACATCGCCACAAGTTGTGCTATCGTGGAGCTATATCATTATCAACTATATTAAGACAGTCCCCATTGCATCAGTTGGCGTTGAAGGTAGAGCCAAGAGGTACCATTTACATACGCATGCGTCATACAGATCCTATAGCATTGTATAAACGGCGTGGACTGCCCAGCTTGAGAGCTGGATATCCCACTTTATTTGGTGCTGATCTAGAAACTGTTGTTAATCGTGAGTCAAAGGGAGCTCCCGGTAGTGCACCGGTACCCATAGTCTTACGGCGCTGTGTAGAAGAAGTCGAAAGACGAGGTCTTGATATTATTGGTCTCTACCGGCTATGCGGTTCTGCTACCAAGAAACGTTTACTAAGAGAGGCATTTGAACGTAATAGTCGTGCCGTGGAATTGAGCCCGGAACATGTTCCTGATATCAATGTTATAACGGGTGTACTTAAGGATTACCTGCGTGAACTTCCAGAACCCTTATTCACCCGCTGTCTCTTCCAAATGACAGTCGATGCTCTAGGTAAGTGCCGAAAGCAAATTTTGTTTCTTATTTAATATAATAAATGAATAAAATAAACTTGTATTACTTAGCTGTCTGTCTCCCTGATGATCCTGAGGGCAATGCAAAATTAATGCTTAGCATTTTAGATTGCCTGCCCAGGGCAAATAGGGCAAGTAATCTTATGTAAATCTCAAGGAACTTCTAATTATATTTATATTTCCTCTATTTAACAGGCCACTTTAGTGTTCTTACTGGATCATTTGTCCTTAGTTGTTTCCAATTCAGAGCGCAACAAGATGTCAGCTCAAGCTTTAGCCACTGTTATGGGCCCTCCGCTAATGTTGCATTCAGCCAATGCCCAGCCCGGTTCAGATATTGATCATGCACAACCCATTGCCGTTTTGAAATATCTCCTGCAAATCTGGCCACAGCCACAAACTCAAAATCATCAGAGTGCCGTTGCTGTAGCAGCTAGTGGAAATATAATGGGCAGTATGGCAGGCATGGGTGCTACAGGAGTGGTTGGTATAGGAGCCGGCTTAGGTGCTGGTCTGAGTGCAAGCAGTATGTCAAATATGGCTGGTGTTGTTTCAGGTAACGTAATTTTAGTTTATTTTTCTTTTCTTCCTACTTTTTATTCTTCCCTTTTAACTTCTTTTCCTCTATTAAGAGCAAAAGAACTTAGTTAGTAGCACATAATTTTATTGCTACGTGCTATTTTCTTTCTTCTGAAACCTTTTCGTATCTCTATTTGTTAAATTTAACACTGCATTTTCTTTGTAAAAGTGTTCCTCTCTCAGCGAGGCAATTCCCCCGCAGCTACCCTTAAAACTTTTATTCTTATATCTAAATTTTCAAACTCAAAAAAAATTCTTTTTCGAAACGAATATTTATTTTTAAAACTTTTTTTCTAATTTTATGTATTATATATGATAAGTGTAAAATTTAAGATAATTATTGAGTTAAAATAAGAAAAAAAAATTACAATAATATTGATTAATACAGAGTCCTATGTAGACAGGTCGGCGCGGCGAGTCAACAGGGCAGCGTGGAAGCAAAGTCAGTGCGTTGCAAGTGGACAGACAGGCGCTTCTATTGCAGCAACAGGCGCAACTCATGGCGGCGGGCAATCTACTACGCTCGTCCACTTCGGTAACCAACATACTTTCTCAAGGCCAACATCAGCTCTCAGCCACAGTCAACAATCATCTGTATCAATCAGTAGTGGGTCAGTTAGCTCAATCGCATCGAGCCTTGCAACAAGCGGTGCAACAGGTAAACAAAATACACATACACACACACACATACACATACAAATAATAATTCTATAGAAGATATTGATAAAGTTTTTAAGTTCTATAGGAGAAAGGAATATTGCATTGGCTTGTAGTTTGGGGGAGAGCACTTCTAAGTAGAGTTTAAGTTTTCAAATTTAATAAGTGCAATATCTGCTTTGAGCTTATTTATGACTTTGCATTACCAGCCACGTTAAATTAAGTTCTAAGTAAATTCAATTAAAAAAATGTGAGTGAAAAGGGGAGACTTGTGGAATTTGTCCTTGATCTCATGCAGAATTTTTTTCTTGCTGCACAGTGCACTTTCTGCACAGAAAACGGCAGGTAAACTTATTTTTCAGGAACTTTGAACACAAACATCTTTGATTAAATTCGGCTCAAACTGTAGATGTAAATGTCTGTAAATAACTACAGAAGCTATTCAAGAATAGATTATTGCCACACAAGTATTTTTGACCTGCTGCAGTGAAGTTAATAATTAGTGTTTTTCTTAGTGAATTGTGACAATTTAAGTTTAACTTTTATAAACTAACCCACTAGTAATCCCAAATTATTATTTTACTCATTTGATAAAAAAAAAAATACTTTTATTATTTAAATAAATATAATAAACAATAAAAAGATTTATGCGATTTGCTAGAAATCTAAAGCAAAACAAAGCAAAAAAAAAATACTATCGAAAACAATACGAAAACACTAATGTGTCAATAATAACCTCAATTGTATATTATTCGTCAATTGAGCCATAACTCTATTTCTAAACATATTATAAAAAGCATAATTGAAGTGAATAGCAGTATACATTTAAATATTTCAACAGATGTTTTTTTCCTTTTGCTAAAATCATTTTAAATATTATAAAATGACAAAATTTCATTAGAAATTTTATCAGTTTGCGCCAAAGAGGAGGAAGTCGTAAAAGGTTGCTTCTAACAATCATAAAATAAAATTAATAAATAAAGAAAAAAAATTAAAAATGGTTGAGTTAAAAAACTCGCTGAAAACGCTCATAAGTTTCTATCTAATATTGCTACAAATATCAATGGCCTTGTCAGAAGGTCGAACACGCATTGTGGGCGGTACAAACACCACCATTGATAAAGCCAAATATCTAGTACAAATTTTAAGTGATGGCAGCATTATATGCAGCGGTACTTTAATATCAGAACGTTACGTTGTCACTGCAGCTCATTGTTTTGACAAAAAACCGAGGCGTTTGTCTGTGGTGGCAGGGGCCTCACGACTCACTGACAATGGTGTAAGATCTAAGATTGATAAAATTGTAAAGCCCTATGCCTACGACAATCACACCTATGATGCTGACATAGCCGTGATTAAATTAACCGATGCTCTTAAGGGTGACTTAATTCAACCCACGGAATTGTGCAAAGATGGTTTTAAAGTAGGTGATCCAGTACAACTTTATGGTTGGGGTAGAACAAAGGAAAATGCTACTCATATTCCTATACGATTGCAAACAGCTAAAGTGAATGTGATTAGTGCTAAAACGTGTCTAAATAGATATCGTTCTCAACATCCGTTGACGGGTTCGATGTTTTGTGCGTCTGGCAAACGTAAGGACGCCTGTTCAGGCGATTCGGGCGGTCCGGCTATGGTAAACAATCAGTTTTGTGGAGTTGTTTCATGGGGTGTTGGTTGTGGGCGCAGAAAATCTCCAGGCGTCTACACCAAAGTGTCAATCTTTGCAAAATTCATAGAAAATGTGATGAAAAACTGAATTTACTAAATTCTTCTAAACCACTTGTAATATCAAAGACTTTTTCAATTTGGAATAAAAGAAATTAAGGGGCCACTCCCACGATGTCGACAACATTCAACTTGCCGTACACTTAAATTTTAAAATTTTGTTTGTTTGACAAGTCGAACGTTGTCGACATAGTGCGAAAGGCCCTTAAAAATGATTGCGTTTGACTTTAGTTTTATTTGTTGTCTGCAGTAAAAAGGAAAAAAAATTATTTTAAAAATCTGACCTTAAGCTAAATTCAGCAATTTATTTTATTTTTATAAATAAAGAAAAGAGGCACAATGTTTATGGATAAAATTACACTGAACCTGAAAAGCAGTCTTAAAACAAGAATTTTGGGATATCGGTTTAAAAATGTTGCATATTTAAACAAACATTATTCTTAAAATAAGATTTTTTGTTTTATAATATTAATATATAACATTATTATTTTGATAACGAGGTAACAATGCATCACTTTTATTTCAAAAGTTTCTTTCTTATTGATTTAAAAATTATTTTTTTTTGTATGTGTACAGCTCACAATAACAAAAACTATAATGCTGAAGAATGCTATAAAAAATAATTGTCATAAAATTCTATTATATAAAATAAGTAAAAAATTTGCACTACAATAAATTTAAGTTTTGTATTATTCTCTTTTTTTAATAACACTTGTTGCAGAATCTGTGGTAAATCATTTTAACTCGTTATAATATTAAGAGAATATTATTCTCGTTTCAGAATAGTTATTTGAAACTTTTTTAAGGAAAAGTTCAGAAAAGAAGCCATGCGGAAAAAGCTTATCCCACGACAGAAAACGTTCGATTAATTACTTGTATTGAATATAAAAACAAATTTTCGTATTTTATTAACGATCGAACATTCTCATTTGGAACAGGCCGTAATTATTAAACTATTCATAGATTTTAAATAAAAATACTGGGCTGTACTGCACTGGTACATCGTTTTAAGAGAGCTTTGTGCTTTCACATAGACGAAAGTACAACATCCAATCAGATCTAAGCAACAAAAATGCTTGCGGGTTACTTTAAAACGAAGAATAATTTGTAAAAGATTTCAAAACTGTTTGCTCAAATGAGGCCATCAGCGCAGAAGTGGTCTAACCTACATCAATTTATTTAAGCAATTGCTCTTTTTAATTATTTAAATGCCATGCATTATGATTTGCAATATTATGATCTGTGCAAAAACTACTTTCACCTCCATTTTCTTTAGAATACCAAAAGCTGGTTTACTCTATTTTAATTTTTTTTTTTTGATATTTGGTAATGTAAATAATGTATTTATCACCAGAACAGCAATCAAAAAACGAATGTATAAATGTGAGATTATGTGTGTTTGAACGTAGCTACACTAAACACATAGACCACAGCATGCTACTGATCACAATGAGTTAAAATTTGAATACACTCTTTTATATGAAAATGAAACTTAGGCTAATTTTAATTTTTTTTAAGCGACAATGAGCAAATATAATGCTGCCAATATTATAAAAATTGTAAAACAAATGATAGCTTCACGCAAAGAAAAAATATGGTTGAGGTAACCATAATCAAACAGCAACATAATATGATTGAATTATATGATTGTATTTAAATCATATTATTGTGAATAGAAAAGCAAACTTTTAATAATATTTTTATCTGAGTTAATAATAATATTATCAACAAAATCAATGAACTTTGTTACACCTAATCTTATTATTGTAATTATGACAACACTATTGTTAGATGTGACTAAAATATAATTGAGACTCACCATACCATGTTCTTAAATTACAATAATATTGTTTAATACGACAACAGTATTGTTTAATATAATAATAATTGCTTAATTCACAACAATCTTTATCGTGTATTTGTGTATCAATGTATTTTTTATTTTAAATGAAAAAAAAGAACAAGCTACATACAAGATCTCTCAGAGAGCCTCTCTCTGAATACAACATTTTAAAAACATATGAAATAAAAGTGTAATAGTGTGTTTCATTTTTATATTAAAATTTTATAGAACATATGTTACATTCTTGTATTTAATATGATAATACAATCGATACAGAGATACAAGAGGTTTTGTGAATTAAGCAAAAATTTTGTTGTTCAATAGTATATTTATGGGTAGATCTCTTGTTCAAAACAGCTGTGCTTTAAATCCGAAATAAAAATAAATTAACATTGCTGAAATAAATTGTATGTATACAAAAATATATACTTACATATGTGTGTGTACTCGAAATACAGACACGTCTGTATAAAAAGATAAACATATGTACGTATATGTTTTTATTTATCTACCCTTTTGTTTGTTTGTAATTTATTTATTTATTTAACACGATGCGTGCAATACCGATAGCTTACAAACGAAACACTGAACTGACAGAAGATGTTACTGAAAAAGATTTTTTTTTAAAACTCAAAATAGTATGGTTTTGGATAACATTATATTGTTATTTACATAATACTATTTTTAAATAACAACAAAACTTATGTTGCAGTCATAAATTTTTAACAAAACTATATTGTTAAACTCTAACCATATCACACTTTTTTATAAATATACTAATGTAATTATTAAATTAAAACATTACTTTGCTTACCGTAACAAAATAAATTTTTAAAATAACAATAACTTGTTTTCAACGACCACACATTTGTTTCTGAGAACATAATATTGTTTTCTCAACCATAACCACAACCATATCTTTGCTTTTCGTGTTAATGCATTTTCAACTGGCAAGTAAAATTTGTATGATATACGGCAACTTTTTCACAGTTTATGACAGATTGGAAACTGAAAATAATGTAAAAAAAGCTTAAAAGTTTAAAAAATCGAAAAACTAAAAAGAAAATTGTTAAGTAAATGTGCTTATGAATCATAAAATTGATTAGTTCAGTGGAATAATTTTTCTGTACAGAAAGAAGGAAATACAAAAGGAGGGATCATATATTAGGCGCCAATTAAAAGAAGCTTTAAATTATTTTTACCAAAATGATCAAACAGAACAATTCTGCAACTTCAGGAACAATTATTGTTTTTTATTGGGATTTGTTACAATTTAAGTTTAACGCAATAATAATCCCAAATTATTATTTAACTTATTCAGTAAAATAATTTGTTATTAAAAATACATTAAAATTTAGAACTGAGAGGTTTAGCTAGGTCCTGTGCGCATTTCACTGTTGCTAATGCAGATTACCAGGGAAACTTTACCCAAAAATTTCTTAGAACAACTATAGTTATTATCCTATAAACTTTTATTTAAACAAATGATTATTGAGTTCTTGTTTTAACTTTGTTATTTGTTGAGCTTCTCATTTGCTTAAAGGAAAGTTTATAACTTAATAACTCTATTCAATTCATATATGTACGTCCTTTGACTGATACACTAGGTTCTGAGTTGTACAAATTTATATTAATTTTTGTAATTGATTTGCAACCTCAGACACTTTGAGAAGCCGAATTTAGAAGACGTCAATATCGATGCATGACAGATGAGACAAGGAAACAATTTTCTATACATACATACAAGCATTCATATTTGAATATTTATCAAAGAGCTAATTTTTTTTCAGTAATAGCCATTGTTTTTTTTTGAGGTAATGCAAGGTTACTTATTTTTCCTGGGTGGAGATATTTTGCTTTGCTCACGGCATATAATTTAATCTAAGAATAATTAGTCAAAAAGCCACTCAGAAAGGGAACTCAAGAAAAAGTTAAGTGAGCATATTAAAGTTCTAATTTTGTAAAAAGCTAACGCAAAGCATTGACAAAGTTTATATAGAAAAACATAAATTACAAAAAGAAGATACATGCAAAATTTGTCAACGCTTTGCGTTTGGATCAACAAAATTAAGCCCCAAATTTCTATTTAGGGAACTTTTTACTTTTAATAATTATAAACCTGTTGGCCGTTTGTTAAGGAAACAAGAATACTGAACATTAAATTTTGTTTAAAATGGAAATGTAAATAAAACTCGGCATTAAGTATACAGGAATATTTGCTAAATTCACAACCTACAAATGTTGTTGTTAATTTCTACGTAAACATTTGTTTATAAACAATGTTTTTATTGAAATTACCAACAACTCATGTATGAACTACGACTCCCACAATGGGTTGTGGATTGAGCAATTCTTTGCTACATAGTTTTTAAAGAAATAAAATATATTTATGAACTTAAAATTTCTTTTATATTTGAAATACATTTCTCCAAAAGAAATTTTTTTTAAAAAACACAATTTATGCGAAGAGAAATAAACAGTATAGAAAAAAGAAGTTACATAAAACAAACATACATACATATTGAAATAATGAACTAAACTAATTTGATGTGATGTGTATTGACTGAAGTCGGATGTAAGCATGATTGGCCCACTACTGGTAAATTTGTTGAAACTTAAAAAACCAAAACGAAAACTACATCAAACCAAAAGACACTCATTTACACATTTGCAAAAGAAAATTTGAATCACTTACATAGTAATTCATTTCGAGAAAACTACATTTATCGCAAGCAATTTTTATCATGCTTCCAAGGCAATGAAACATATCACTTCACTAGCGAATCTCGTCTACATAAAACTTTAGACAATTCTTAAAAAACACCCATCTACCTACAGACACTCATATACTAGTATAAATGTATTTACATTTTATATGTAACTTATAAATTTTGTTTCGGCATGTGTCCTTAAAATTTCTACAAAATAACACAGACAATATTACAATACAAATGAAATGTAGTTTAGCAACAACTCAACCACATTAAAGCTTTCACAAATAACATCAACATATTAAAAATTTTTTAGAAAGAATATGTTTCGCTATTAAACAGTATTTGCCCTATAAAAAAAATAAATATTCTTGTATTTGCATGTCGTTCGTTCGAAATCCTTAAAAAAGCAAAAAAAAATTTTTGAAGTCTTGCTTCAATTTGTATTGAACAATTTTCTTTTAAGAAATGCACCAGTGTTTCTGTTTTCTTTGAATTTTTTGCTGGTTTATTGTGAGTAGTTTTCATTAATCACAGAAAGAAAAATCATGCTAATTGTTTTAACCCTTAAAATTCAATCACGAAATTTGTTTTACTATTTGTGGCACATACCAACCATTTGCTTAAAACATTACCCCTGCTCCCTTTTGGCTAAATACATCGAAGTTGGAATAGAAAGTACTAATTATCGCTTTTGTTATTATTTATTACAGCCCCATCAATTGGTGGACTCAGTGGGCTCAGCAATTCCCGACCAATCGCCACTGCCACTTCCAGGCACACCCTCCCCCGGCAGTAGTTCAGCATCGACTGGATCAGGTTCGGGTTCAGGTAAAAGTAAGTAGAATACTTGAATACTTTTGTTCAATATTTTATCAAAATTTTCGAAGAAATTTTTACTTCAACCTACATAACTATATACATACACACAAACATATATTTGAGGCAATATCTAATAATCGCTTAAATCGACTCAAGCAAAGATGCAATTTCAGAAGTTCTGACGCTGCCGTCAAGCTTTTAAAAGACTCCAACGCATGATTCGTATGATCCCTGCTTTGCATATCGATGCTCTTAAATAGAAAGACTCGTATTTTTTTTGGAGAAATTTTGAGATTTTCAGTGATTCAAATATATTTCACACATAGACACCTCGTCGCAAAATTTTTTTTGTAATAGTTTAAAAACTAATGCGTTTACACTACTACAATAAATTTTTGTGACAAGGTGTCTATCATGTTTTTATTTTCTCCTTTAAATTTACAATTATTTGAGTTAGATCATTTGTAACATTGTATGCACTGCATTTTACAACTGGGACATAAAACAGCAGAACAAAGCAAAAGTTCCAGTTAACACCTCAATAATCAATTTAAAAGTATTTTAAATTTAAATATTTTACTGAGTATGTAAAATAAATAATTGAAATTATTAGTGCGTTAACAAATGTTAAAATATCTTAAGTCGACTTAAGCGGTTGCTTAATATTTCTCAAGATATAACTATTTCTTTTATATAATGCATTTCTATGGCTCAATTATGGATGACAACCCAATTTTTTGTTGCGTTGCCAAAAATGTTATTGCGTATATTAATTTGCAACTAACAGCTTTTAATATCAGTTGCTCAATCTAAAATGAATTCTGTAGAATTCAACTTTCTCTTTGCCGTACAGACACTACTTTTGTAATTCTATAAGAACACTTACCTATTTGAACGAGTATCTTTTCTTATGTAAACATTTTTTAAAAAATTTGAAGTACCCAACAATTTCTTTCTAGGTTCTTTTCCGATTTTTTTAGTTTTGGACTTTTTTTTTAATTTTTAATTTTTTAATACCACAAAGGTATTTCGTCTTGGCGATTTTTTCCTTTCTGGGGTTTTTTCGGTTGGAAGCAATTTTTTTAATTTTGGCACTTTTTCGTTTTGGCGATTTTTTCGGTTTTTGGAGATTTTGTTCAGCTTTCGGCGATATTTTTGATTTTTTCGGCGATTCGTTTTAATTTTGAGATTTCTTTAGTTTAAGCATTTTTGAAAATTCCAAGAGTTTGTCTCTTACAAGTACAAGCTATAGAACATGAGTGGCAGTTAAAAATTTATCAGTTTTGAATGATAGTGTTGGCTGTTGAGACTATCGATCATAATCGACACTCAAACCTTCATACAAGAAAAAGATTAGACACTTACGGCCCTATGTATAAGCAAAAATTGGCATGAAGTTAGCATAAGTGGCAAAATTAAGCATGATCTTAAACAGTTTTGCCATGAAACTTTATATTAAAAATCATGCCAGGACTTAGAGGTGTATTAAGATTAGGTAATGCGACCATTATTTATTGTCAAATTGTATGGAGGAACTCGTTAACACCTAATTCAATTGCGTCACTTATGCTAACGTCATGCCAATTTTTGCTTATACATAGGGCCGTTAAAAATAGAAAAAACACAAATTGGATTATTGCTTAGAAATTTTTTTAATGAATTATTTTAATGTTTTCTTATATCTATCAACTCCTCGTACGATTTTGTCTTAACAGTTTGTCTTTGACATAACACACAGCCTTGGATTTCATAAAGATATATGAATTCCTTGAAAAATAATTTTTCTAGTCCAACTTGTGTTGTTTATGCTACAAAAATATCTCTTGATTGACTCTTTTTGCTACACACTATCAGTCAAAAGCCAATATGGCCGCTGACAGTCACTCAACCACAAAAAATTCTGTGTTCGACTGTTGACTAACGAAATTCTATCAATTTAAGATTTGAGAAAAACTGACACTCATGTTCGATAGTGTGTACTCCAGTTTACGGTTGCCTAGATACAGTAAGTTATCAGAATTATATTAACTGATGGAAAACTTTTTAATTTTGATTTTTTTAACTGCTGTAGTCTGCATAAAATATACTAACTTTTAAATTTTTTAAGTGTCTATATATATTTGTGTATATTAAATAGGATTTGAATATGTTACATTGCTCGCTTTAGAATATCCTATAAGTTTTAGCTGTCATATAGTTGATGCTTTAGTGGCCAAAGTTTTAGATATTCTGTGAAAATTTTACTGTCCGCCGGATGAAGCGAAAGAACTAGGGTTCCTTTTCACCTTTTGTATATGGAACTCTAAAAACTAATAATTTAAATAAGATACAATAAATTTAAATAAAATAATATAATATAAAATAAAATAAAATTATATTAAATAACTAACTTCATATTTGGGAAGACAAAAAGTGTGCTATTACACACAGTAGTGGCTGTGATTCTAAATGATTTGAGTTGTTTTAGTGATGTTTAGCTGCTTTGCCAATTTACAATGCAACTGATTTTAGCTTGCCATCCATCAACAAGTCCTTTGATAAGCAATATACATACATTTTTCCATTTAGAGTTTAGTTCTGTAATGTTTAAAGTACAAACTTAAATTCTTATCTTTTGCAATAATATTTTACAATTAAATTACTTGCTGTAGGTACTGATACTATCAAACGTGGAGTATCACCATCATCCGCTAAACACGTCAATATCCAAGAATCGATCAGTTCTTACTCTTTAAGTCAAAGAAAACCCGACAAGGACTACTCCAGTGACGACAAGACGTCCATGCACTCATCTTTAGCCAACAATATCAACGTTTTACATAATAACAATCAACAACATGCTGCATCAACATTACATAATACAACAACAACAGCATTAACAGCAACCACTCGCAAGGGAGTTGATTTCTATGAACCGCACAAAACTCAGACCAAAAACGACGATGACAATAATGGTGTGGGGAGCGGCGGCAACAATAAATATGGGGATTCTGCATATAAACTGCGTTCGGCATATGTGGCTGGGAACGATAAAATATCGTCAGCCCTGTCCACCGAGGAATATAAAGCAATGCGTAATAAATCAAGTGCAACATCATCGTCATCTTCATCACAGGCCACAGTGTTAAGTGCTGGATCGACGGGCACTTCGGCCGCCACAACCTCCTCGGATGATTCGGATGACTTGATATCATACAAGTCGTCAGCTTCGACAAATGCCTTATTGGCCCAGTCTCAAGCCATGACTACCACACAACTGATGTCCAAGTACTTGAAGCGAGAGCCTCGTGTACAGTTTACACCCATTAAGTCACCGGACTCACCCTCGCCACCCGGCAGTGACACAATACACCGGGGTACGTATCACTTGACCAGTGGCAGCAAGTCCGGAATAGAAAAAACATCTTCGCCCTCCAGACACTTAAGTGGCAGCTTAAGAGAATCCTCATCGTGTGCAGTCGCATCATCATCTTCATCAACCTCATCGGGATCCTCATCAATTGTTTCAACAGGCCGCCGACTGTTCGATACCTTAGCCACCGAACACGAGTCGGGCCGTTCGACATTAGCAACATCCACCACATCATCTGCAACAACATATAATAGTGACATTAGAAACAGTGTAGCAAGTAGTAGTCATATTAGCAATAAGTCAATAACAAGCTCAGAACAACAGTCACACCATCGTTCATACGGTAGCAGTTTGTTTAATACAAACGGTACGAACGGCACACACACAAGTGCACTGCATGTGTACGGCACTTTACCCAAACATAGTGTGGGTAATGGTGGTGGTAGTAGTAGTATAACCGGTGCTACCCTATTTAATTCAGCTTCCTCGGCTGGCTCAGCACATGCAGCTGAAGGAAGAGGCACTGGGTATACTTCAGGGACATCGACAGCTACTGGTACGGCCAGTAGTAGTGGTGTTAGTTCAATGACTGGTTCTACCAGTAGTTATGATTTCTATACTAACTCTAATCCCTCTTCGTCATATTCAAATTCCAGTTCTTTATATGGCACCACATCGAGGCCATATAGCAATGGCACTGCCGCGGCATCTGCCTCCTCGACGACGGGTGGTAATAATGGTGCTGGTAATTATCATACTTTAGGTACGTATCGTGTGCAATACGCTGCAACTAATCCATTTTTAGATGCATTTGATGCGCCTAGTAACTCTGGTGGTAGTGGTAGTGGTAGTAGCAGCGGAGTTGGTAGCACCGCCAACAGTTCCAATAACGATCATCTGCATCATCATCGTTCATCAGCCATTGCTGCTTTTCATTCTGGCGAATCGAAAAACGGCAGTGATGAATACGATGATTTGAAATAGGCAGACTTGTTAAAAATATCCAACACTCACTTATAACACACAAAAACACACACACACACACACAAACACAACAACTTCATTTAGCCATCTCATGAATAAGTTTCATTAAATAATCATTTTTATATGAAAGGGAATAGAAAAATATGTGTAACCTTATCTAAACGAAATTCAGCGAGAAATTGTTGGTAGCTGGTTAATAACAATTGTGGTTGGAGGCTTCTTCTTAAAGAATTTAATCAGAAATTAACGAAACTAGGAAAACTTACCCCCTTATGCAAAAAAATATTTTACTTTCGCTTTAAAGTTCATATTAGTTGACAAGCACTTTAAAGCTAACATTGCAAAACACAACTTCAATTATTTTGTTGTTTAATAATAAACTCTGGTAACACCACCTTGTTCAGCAATATGATGTACAAAATTGAATAAAATTTCATTCGGGTATTCAAATATTTTTTTATTTTATTAAATAACTTTTTATTATCTTAAAGTAAAGCAACATAATTTAAATAATATGAGGTTCTTACATGGTAGGGAAACAGGTAAACAGTTCTATGAAGTAGAAGTAAAAATGTGATGAACAAAGAATATTTATCAGAATCTCTTTTATTCGAATCAAATGAGTATTTGAATATCCAGCTTTTTTCGATTTGTTTTTGATTGTATGTACATCAACATTTTTGTATAATTCTATATATTTTAATATATTTTTTATAGATTTTACCATGTATTTTGAATCAGTTGGATAATTTGATGATGTTTTCCATTACATGACAGAAATAGTAAATCTAAGCTAAGAGCTAACACTTCTAGCTTAATTTTCGGATGTAACATGAATCAATATGTGTTATATTAGCAAAAATATTTGAAGTGCCTACTTTAGAATTTCGATATAATAATTTTTTAAAAATACAACTTTACTTAACATTGTTTTTTTTTTGCATAAGACCCTTAATGATTAAACAGAATTGCGTCGTTAAAACATTTTCCATACAAATTTACACAAAAAAGCCGCAGCTCCAGACTTGGAGATATGGCGATTTTTCTGACGATAAATAAATTTGTTGGCGATTTGAATGACTAATTTTTTTTAAACAAAATTTAACCTAAAAGTTTTTTTCAGGAATATTTTGAAGTAGTAGTTTCAAAAATAAATCCTACCATAACTCGTCTGCAGAAATTAAATCAATTTGATTTTGTTGATTTTGGTTTTGAAAAAAGTGTTATATAAAAATAAATTTATTATCAAATATATATCAAGAGAAAGTATATAAAATTGATTTTGGCGATTAAATCAATTTGGCGAAATATGTCGGAAAGAATCTGATAACTCTGGTCGAGAAATATTGATTGAACAGAATTGCGGCATAACCACATATTTCACATAAATTGACTCAAAAAATCAGTGTGGCCGACGACTTTTTACAAAAGGTGGCACCAAATAGGGTATTTATTAAAAAATCGTAAATTCGTCGTGTGAAGCACAATAACGACGAATTTACTCACCGAATTCTTCTCTCATATTTGATAAAGTTGGTTGTTGTGTGTACAAAAACTGTGTGTGAGAGAGAGAATTTTCTCTCAATTTTGTTTTTTCGTCTTTCGTCGGAGTACAAAATAGAAATAAATCTATCTCAGAGTTCGTCACGCACGACGAATTTCGTTGTACGGCGGTGTTGTGCTCATTTTCATATGCACAAATGTGTTTTATTTTTTATGACGAAAGTTCGCACGGAAAAATTAGTCGATCGTCCCAGTTGTGTTCTTAGCATTAGTCCATAGCTGCCCACAGAGAGGAAACCAAGAGAAATGCATAAGCGTATGTGTATTCATTTGTATAAAAAGCCGATTGATGTTCGGTACTCTGGCGCTACTCTGGGCGTTGTTCAAACGGTCACGCTGCTCTGAAAGCTGTCGAGAGATAGAATCAGTTTTACTTTTCGTTATGCTCTCACATATAAATACTTATTCTCTCTAAAATGTTACCATACATTCAATAAATTTCACAACTTTTTTTTTGAATTTACAAAGAAAGATAAGCACAAAATAAAACAAAAATTACAGACGTAAAATTTGCCTGAAGTTATAGAGTTATTCTGTTTGATCATTTAAGCTGTAGTGCGGTATACATGTATTTGAAAAGCCTCAAGGTTTTACTAATAAGTGAGTTCTAATAAAACTTTAATTTTTGCTTAAAATAGTATAAAAAGAAAGAATGGAAAATTTCAAGAAAGCTTTAAGAAAACTCAGATGTGTTCAGTTAGTTTTTGTAAATGATTCGTCAAACCAGAATTTTTTTCGAGTTATATATATTCAGAGCTGTGAGCTTTGCGATCTTAAAATTTAAATCATGACGATTCACAACTTTCAATCTTAACCTTAATACATATACATACTTGTTATTATTTTTCTGTTCCCGTCCATCTATGTTAACATTATCAATTAAAATCTGTTGTACATTTGTATAATATCCATTTCCATATACATACATACATACACACTTATTTTCGTTACATTCATCAGCTGCTCAATGCATTTCCGATCTCAAATAAATCCTAAATGTAAGTGTGTACGTATATTCTACGCATACACATACATACATATATGCAAAATACACACCAATACAAAAGTGAATTAAACCCAACAAGAGAGTAAACAATAATTTTTGTTTTATTATTATATGTATGCATTTTTCTTTTATTCTTCTTAAATATAAATAAAAGACAACAATTTCAAAGATTTCATTTTTTTACACATTTACAAAGGTAATTTATATATATAAACAAATTTACAATAATACAAATTAAAAAAAAAATCCACAACAAGATTATTAATATATAATAGTAAAAACTAATTAAACAAGACTAAATATACATATAAATATATAAAATAAAAGTACGAGTATGTAGATGTGTGTATTATTAAATTATTACAACAACAAATAATAATAATAATAATAATAATAAATAAGTACATATACGTACATATGCAAATATTTTTTTTTTATAAATTATAAATTTTTTTTATTAAATTTTTCTTAACAAAAACGAACTGACTACATACATAAATTATTATTAAATATAATTATAAATAACAGCTATTAAACGGATTAATATGATTGTTCTAAGACATTTCCTTAATTGTTAAAAAAATATAACAAAATATATATGAACTAGTGAACAAATAAACGAATTTTCAATAGGTTTATCATCACTCTTAAATCAGATACAAAATTAACAACAGCAACAAATAAATAAAGATTACACAGATACATAATTAAGCGAAGCAAATTATATTTTAACTATTAAATAAACAGAGGAAAAAAATAGTTGCATACATACATTCGTTCATAGATACATGTGTATTATCATTATTACTAAATAGTTGAAATTAAACTTGAAGCTATAGGTTTCTTCCATTTTTAAATTGCTTTAAATAATTTATTTAATATTCCTTCACAACCATGTGCAAATAAATAATAATAATATTTACATGTGCGTTAAAGTGATAAGGTTATTTATTTATGATATTTTATAATTTAATTAAAAAAAATTTAAACAAATACAATAATTCTATTGTGAAATAAGTCCTTTTAAACAAGTTTTATGCTCCTTATTATTATTCAAATTTCTAGAGCTCGCACGGTATTTCAAATAGTTTCTTAAAATAAAAGCTTTTCATCACATCTTTTGGATGTATAATATATGTATATACATATTTTTTTTTTCATAAAAAACTATGAAAACATTCTTTCAGGGGCACATAGTAAATTTTTTTTAATTCTCGTTAATTTAGATTATAGTTAAATCTCTAGGACTAGAACTACATAACTGTCCATATTCCCATCATCACTGATCAATTCACTAAATCTGATCTGGGTAGGTCTTAGCACAAACGGCATATTCCGACAAAATCTTGCTGCTAAAGAATGATGGATATGGGTACTCCCATAAAAAATAATTTTTATTTTTGCTATATATTCAGAAATATAATAATTATTAAAATCAATATTATATATAAACACAATTACGAATTGGTGTGGCTGCTTGGAGGTTTTGTTCGAGGAAATATCGTGTTTGTCGTTGTCATCTTGCAATATTTTAAAATGGTTTTGACGATTAGTAGAGGATGCGCTGTTATCTCTTGATATCTTTGCAGCAGATGAAATTTTTAAAGAATTTGGGATACTTTCACGCTTTACCACAGTTAAATACCTGTCCATGCCAACTTGTACAACTTTTGGTTTTGGGCAACTGTTGTCTATAGTGATAACTTGGTTAATTGATTACCTCGATCGATAGAAGTACTAGCAATGTTAATGTTAACGAATCACTAGTTGGCATTGGACAAAGCGAAGCTGATCGCTGACGAAAAAGCGGCTTTGCCGTTTGGCGATTTTGGAGTTCAATTTTTTTTAAGAGCCTCTAAATATTTCGAAAATAATTGTATTAATTACAATAGAAATAAATATAAATTGTAAAATAAAACATATACATATGGAGTTGAACGAAAGAACTGCATTGAACAATTGAAAAGACACAGCGAATTGTAATCATGTACTGCCGATGCCGATGTGCTGCCACTTGTAAAATTAATATGCATCGTTACACACGTCTTTCACATGGTAGCTTTGATTTTCCAGACAATTTGTTCGAAATGGAAGAATCGTGCTGCAGAAAACTCTCAGTAAAAAAGATTTTGTCTGGACAACATTCAAATTTAAGGCGTTATTACAAAAGCTCCGTTATCTATTTTTGCATTTGAATTTGCCTAGTGATGTAAAATTTTGTGTTCTCTAAACAAGTACGCTAACTTTTCACTTGAAGTTTCTTTCCTTTCCGTAAAATCACCGCCTTTGGCGCCTATATGCGGCACTTTGTAGCAACCAGCACAGCCCAAAGTACGATAATTAGAAAGCAATGGTATCAGCTCAATAGTACCACCACATGAAACAACTACGCTTTAGAAAAATTTCTAATGCCCATGAGGTCATCATAGAACTCAACTGCTTCCATATTCAAAAAATTGCATGAGATTTACAGCAGCAAAACTGAATTGTAGTTAAAGTTTAATTTTATTTAAATAAGGAAGAAAAAAAGCTATTATTTTATTCTGTAACACTTACAGACTGTTCAACAATATTGCAAGAAAATATAAGTGATCGAAGCCTTACCACTTGATACCAAGTAAATTTGGAAGTGTTCGTTTGCATGCACTTACCTTTGACAGTTGATATTTCTTACGTGGCAATTATAGGTATTTTCATAATAAATAGTCGTTTTGTTTAAAATTTAAAAATTGTAAATACATAAATACAATTATACTTAACAATGAAAAATCATTCAACAAAATAGCCGAACTTTTAGGGAGTTCACAACACAGTTTTAAAATATGTCTAAATATTGCAACGTTTACATTTTAATTCCCTTATATGTGTTGCCAAATTTGTTGTTTCTTTTTGGATTTTTTTCTTTGTGTGTAAAGGCAAATTGATTACCAAGTGTCAAACATTTTATTTTCTGGAAAGCATTTTATTTTCAATTTTGTTATTTGAATATTCTGTGTTTGGTATCGTTGCCTGTGCTCACAATGAAAATGTTAAGATGACACCATGTTGCCACTTTAAAATTTTAAGTAAATTAAATTTTTAAACAAAAGTTTAACTGAAGTTCTGTGAAGTCAAAATCACAGTAGTATTTGAGTGATTATGCTAAATGTTCATTGTTAATGAACCCAAATCAATTTCCATTCCCTTAAGCCGAGATCTCACTATCAGCACAATGTACCGATTTTTGTCGGCTCACTGCAATGAAGTCATAAGTAATAAACGAGAATAGCCTTAATTCTCAATTAATTCCAGGATAAATCTATATTGGCTCTATTACCAATTGAGTTTGGTACAATTATAACCTTATATTTCAATCAGCTGAAAAGTATGAAAACTTTAGCTTATTAGTTATGATCTTATTTCAGTGAGCCGGCGAATATCGGTACATTGCACCGATAGTAAGATCTTGGCTTTATAATGCAAATGAATGTGTAGTTTAAAAATCCTTGATCAGGCTATAATATGATAAATTTTTAGAGAACTAAATTATGCCTTTTTCTTTTCTAGAAAAAGTGTAAAAGTGCCACTGCATATTCTCAAGATTACATTTCATAAAAGTGATTTGAAGCCATAACAAATGTTTTCCTATGATATTGTTATTTCAAAACCTTCAGCTAAGTCTCTACAGTTTTTAAAGCATTTGGCTATTTTTGGTACTATTATGTGGCAAACGTTTTAAAAGGATACTTATATATGTATGTATATAAATTTTTCAACCTGTTGCTTATTTCTTTTAATAAAATAATATCCAAAATCTAGAGATTTCTTTTCTGCTTTTAAAAATATTATTTTCTTTTGTAACGTTAGATTTATTTTTCGTTATCAAATTAAGAAAACAGCTGTTTTTGGTGTTTTAAATCACACCGAAAAAAAATACAAAAATAATGTACAGTACAGAAAAAAAAAATTTTATTTTTCTTGGGAGTTTTTTCTCTTGCCAATAATTTTTGCCCGGAAAAAAATCATCCTATTCCAAATAACAGGGGAATAAGCAAATACAGGTGAGCGAAAAATGTGGATCAGGTGTTTAATGCTTACATTTTATACTGCACTAACCCAAACCCTCAGTAATATAAATTCAATACAAATTTTATTTTTCCATCTGTTTTTGCTTCAATTAAAAATAAAATGAAATGAAGGGAAAACTCAGCAATGTGCAGATGCGAATATATTAAATTCTCAACAATTATATCCCCAATGGAAAATGTAAATTTAATAAATTTTTTCCTGTTATTGACCCTGACAGGGAAACAAATCTTCCATTTATCTTTTATGGGAACTTGAGTGAGTTTTAGTGTTGTTTTTAAGGTAGACTAAGGACTTAAACAACGTTTTTTTTTAATTATCTATCTGTATACTATACTAATGAAAAATAACTAACTTTATCACTTTAATACTTATTAACTAAGCTAATAGCAATTTTTTTTTTATTTCCAAATTCATTACCAAACAAAAAACAGCTGAATTTACAAACTAATACTTTCTTAATAAGATATTTAGATAAACTATACATAAATATATACATCGTACATAAAAAAATATTAAAATAATCATATGGATACTAAGAAAAAGATATGCAAACGCTTCTTATAAATTCATAAAACATTTTGGATTTTTTTGTCCTACAAAAAATTTTTTTTATTACGAAATGTACATTCTCGTATATGCACATTTGTGTACTAACATATAAATATACATAAATAAATGTTTGGTTATAATTCAGCTAATTTTGGTGGCTACCTCTATCTACATATTTAAAAAAAAACTATCCTAAACCAATTTTACTAACTTTACACCAAACAAATATCTTTTTTTTATACGGTCTACAATCTGTAGTTTAATTGGCTGTTTTTGGTAAATGAAAACATAAATTCATGTAAGAATTTATATTGAAAATAAAAATACAAAAAATACAGGTTATATTATCATAATGTTTTAAATTACTTAAATATATTTAAAGCATTATGACGATATGATCTTTTTATTTACACGAAATTTTCATTTTCTAAAAAGAGTCGGTAATATTTAAAATGCAATCTTTCTATAAACTTGACTATTTATGGAGTTTATGTTGTACATAATTTTTGCTAAATATTTCTTAACAAGCAAAAATTCTATAAAATATAATAAATATTGTATTAAAATATTAAACTAAAATAACTTATCCTATATAAAATGTATATTTTTGAAAACGAATTTTCATTATAATTAACTCTGCTGAAAATGTGCATAATGAAGTTGCATTTGCATTTGCTTTTATTCTCCTCTTTTAAAATTTAATAAATTTTCACTCTGCAAATCGAATGTTCTAGTAAAAAAGAAAACAAAGATCGGAGCTATCGATAGGGGCGCTTCGATACTAATCATACACAGAAAAAAATTTCCGGCAGTAACCACATTGAAATAAAAAACAAAAATCTATAAAAAAAAAATTAATTAAGTCAATTAAACTATTCTTTAAAAATTTCTATTTAATTAAAAGTTTAATTGATTTTTGATTTTTTTCAATTAAACGGGTTCATTGCAGGAACATTTTTTTCTTTGTAGTTTTAGTACATGGTTTAATACATTTTGCTAGATGAACGACATTTAGCGTAGCTAAGAGCTTTCATTGGTCCGAAAAAAGAATTCGAGACTTAGTAGTACTCCTGTCGAGCTTTTTTAATATATTATCTTCTGGGTATGTTATTTTAAGAAATTTGTGCCATTTCGTAAGCGACTGATTTAAAATTTTCTTTAATTCTTTTGAAGCTTTTTTCAGTAATGTCACCGCAGGTTTATCGAAAGTAAGTGGAGACGATGCGTGGCCTTCGCGTCTTATATAACACTGAAGCTTATCTTTATGCGGAAGACGTAAGATTTATGGATATACTTTTGACTATTATTTGTCTAATAATATACGTACAATATTCGTTTTAGAGATGAGCGATCCCGTTGAATTTTGTATTGTTGTTCCTAGTGAGCGTAATTTATAAATTACTATTGTTTTAAACCAATGACCGTGATCACGATTTAATAGTAGTTTGCTTATAGCAGTTCATTTAAGTATATATAATACATTTGAGCCCTTCTGCCTTAAAACTATTTTATTCGCAACAGAGTTCTGTTATTTTGAGATATACTAATAAGAAGAGTAACAAGGATAAACAGCTATAGTTGCCATTAAAGACGATTTGACACGATTTTGTGGTTTTTGTTCAACAAAAAAGATTAAATTGTTCAATCAATTGATCAATTCACTTGTTTCGTGTGAAAAACTTTATGGAGCAACCGAACAAAGATAAACTATCGTGGACTACTATTTTTTTTCAAGCAGCAATGGCTACAGTTGATTCCAATAAATAAGATGCATACTTCGCTTATGCAAAAAACTAAATTATACTTATAGTCTAAGTATGTTTATATTCAGGCTATGGATATTGAATCGGACAAAAGAAATATCATGCTTATATACTCGGAATATTTATTCATCACAGGCTACCCTACACATACATTTGTGACTGTTTGAAGACATGTTTTATTTGTTTGTGTAAATAAAATAGCCGATTAATAGTAGCTCATACAGTTTTTGAATATTAATTTTATTTTTCTGCTGCGTAATTTAAGAAATGTGAATAAACATATTTGTTGGATTCTTATAGTTATACGTATTAGGTTTACAATTAATGCATGTGTTTTCACATGAGCATGTTACTTTTGTCGTTCTCTGGTGTCAACCTCCTCCATCGTTCACAAAGGTTAAGTATAAAGTATTACAGACTCTGTGTGCTTGTTCCTCTATGGAAAATGAGTTCACAACGCAGTTCTATTTGATCGTTTATTGTGTAAAAAATTCAAAAATTTAAATTAGTTTGTTCTAAAACAAGTCTCTTTGCACTATGGCATTATTGCTGCATAGGCTTCATGTGAATGAAATCGTAACTTACAACTTAACATTTTGGGTTAAGATATTCGAGATGACAAAGTTGTAACTTCATGATAAATATACTGAACATTTTGCTTGCTCCCATTAAGAATTAAATGGTATACACACTATCCAAATACTCATCAATCATTGTGGTAGTATTTGTTAAAATGGAAAATTTAATTTTCGGCATGTTTTATATCACATTTTGTTGTGTTTCTTGGGGTTGTTCATCAAGCACGAACATACGCTGAATATGATTTTAAGATGCGTGGTTGTTGAAAATTAGGAATGAATAATGAAATATTTAATTTTTTTAATTTAATTTGTTTCTGTTTTTAAACCACTCTTTCATCCTTAAAATATTTCTTTTATAGCTACTTAAAAAAATTAGCACTTTTACATAAATTTCAAATCAAGCATTTTGATGGTGTCTGGGCCTTGAAGTGCAATTTTTGAGAATAAAATTGCAGATATTTTTTAACTTCATTCATAAATGAATGTGAAGAAAAAAATTCAATTTCATTATGCACACTCAAAAACAAAATATCTACTGAATTTTTTCTACTCCCAAATTGCTTTTTTGATATAAATCTATAACAGTTTGCCCCATGATGTCAACAGAGAACATTGTATCGAAAATTTTTTGTAGACATCGTGGTCCAGGCTGTAAATAACCATATTTATCTATAAAAATATACAAAACTTAAAAATATAAAATTATTATTAAGAATCCCAACAGTATTCTATTGAAATATTTATACATAAAAACTAAAAACTTAACAGTCTGTCTACAAAAAAAATTTAAAAAAACAAGCTAAAGCATCATACAAAAACTCATGCTAAATAAAACAAACAAACAATAAAAGGTTGATTGAATGCATTTAATAATATATATATATAAATTAAAAACTAAAAATCGATATTAAACTTACATATGTAACTATATTAATGATGACAATGTAACATTTCATACCAAAACAAGACATTTTCAAATCCATAAAACTGAAATTTTCTACAACACATAAACAGCAACTAAAATATTAAACTTAAACAAACTAAACAGCTGCAAATTAAGACTACTCTCATTTAGCTAGTTAAATAAATCAAATTTTAATTTATCCTATTTATCCTATTTTTAACATACATACATACATACATACATACATAAATATATGTACACATTAAATAACGGCACTGTATAAAATTTGAATCAACATTTTAAAACTCACCCCAAAACTCTAGAGAAATAACAGCTTAAATAAAGAATAATAAATGAAATAAAAATTAACACTACGACCAATATTATATTCTAAAACCGCAGATATAAATAATTAATATAACTTATATATACATATACACCTAAATACATACATATGTACATACTATATATTCCCAAGAAAAAAAAAAAAAGAGAAGTCTTATTCGTATAAAAATATTTTCCGAAAATCTATGTCTCTAAAAAAAACTAAACCAAATAGTGTTTATAAAAACTAAACATTAGTTAAATCGGTCTGCACATCCTAAATAAAATTAAAACATCAATTAGATTTTTAATCATTTAGATATTAGAAATCATAGTTACAAATGAAATCCACTTAAAAATTTATTAAGAGGCTGCTATTAATTTTTAGCTAAAAATTCTTTTCTGCAACAGAAAGTGTAACAAATTGAAAAAATAGTAATAATTCATTTTAATTACGTATACGTAATTCATTTAAAAAAATATTTTTTGTAATAAATAATTTCAAGACTTAAAAGCTTGAAAATGCATTGCCCTATTCATCGATATCGAAGCTGTAAATATCTACATGCAGTTCTTCAATAGGTTGGCTGATGGATTTTGCTATATAAAGAAACTCAATAACTCTTTTTATATATTTTTTTATAAATTAAAGATTAACATGAAGAAGTTTTGATTTTTGTTGGTTAAGCATCACCTGTCTGTATTTCGATTCTGCTTAAGAAAATCATCAGTAGGCTTCAAGCAAAAGGTTTTTGAGGAAAGCTCGAAAAACTCCCTAGGTTTATAGAATTCCTCTAAAAATGCTATTGAGAATTATAAATACAAACATAACGAGTTAAAAGGCCTCAAACCCAGTCAGCATGTGGAAGATTGTTTCACCAAATTCAGTATTCTTCGGCTGCCTTAGATGATCAAAAACTGATTAATCAGTTCAGCTTATGCTTCGCAACTTCTTAGAAACTGACTATTTTCAAAAACAAAATGTACAGAATGTGCGCAATCATTAATTTAATCGTTCATATAAACATTGTTTTGGAAACATTTTAAGGGCAGCTAAACTATGAAAATTTTAAATTTTGCTGTTGCAACAGTTTAAAAGGACAATTCTTTGTACTGATCTTGAAATGAGTTTTGAAAAACTTTAACTCATATATGTAAGAATTTCAGTTAGCTCGCGCAGTAAAGTTAAATAACTACAAAACTTTATTGAATTCGTGAATGAATTTATATAGATACCTAAAACAAAAGGGTAATGTCAGCTAAAAAAAATTAGAAGATTGGCTCAAAAAAAAAGACCAAAAAACTATTGCGTTTAAAAATTAAAAAAAGTAGATTGGCAAAAAATTTTTCTGAGTGATATTGAGTCAAGGCAATTAAGCAATGGAAACAGTTTTCATGGCGATTGCGAAAATTCTTTTTATAGTAAAGGTGAAATTTCTTTTGAACAGTACTTTGCGTCTTGAACACGAGGGCATAAATGATTATTTTAATCACGCAGAGTAGTCGACAAAGGCTTGAATATGATCAATAATTTCTTAAGACTCGGAAAGATTCGCTACTGATTGTAAGAACTACGACAAAATGTAGCAAAAATTAGTCGAAACGCGAGTAATAAAAGACTCTGACTCGGAACAAACAAATTTCACAACAAACATCTTTATTCGATTATGAATCCCTTTTCCAAAATTCACAATCTTTCTACATCTAGTTACCATATTGTGCAATAATAAAATTATTTAAAAGGTAATGAAATGTAGACTTATTTAAATAAAATAAGTCATAAATAAAATAAGTCCCAATCATTAGAAGTTATTTCTTTTAAATATATACATATGTATGTTCTGATTGGAACTTATTTTATTTTTGTTGGAAATTATTTCATTGGAATTTATTTCATTTGGGACTTATTTTATGGTACCGTAAGTCCCCGTGTAGGCAGCAATCATTTAATTGAATAGTAAAACTTTTTACAATGAATCGGCAAGTTAAATCCTTGATGGCGGTAATTTCGTAATACTTTTTTTTAAGTGCCAAGAAATTATTTGCAATAAGCCCACGATAGGCGTAAGATGACCATTCTAGGGTGCCCCTGTGGCTGAGTGGTGGCGTTGCTAGCCTCTCTGTCCAGAGGACGTGGGTTTGATTCCCGCCATATACCCTGGGTGTTTTCCGAAGACGAGCTAATCGCTTTGCTGGTTGTGTTTGTTGATAAAATTGCTTTTGATCACCCCTTGAACTAATTAATTATTAATTCAATTATCTATTTTTAATATTACTCAAGAAAATTTGTTTTAATTTAGTTAAATAAAGTTAGCCAAAACATGATTGTTCCCGTTATTTCGGGGCCTTAACTTTTTCCCAAGTTAAATTTCTCAGCGATGCAGTTTTTAACACAGAGTGATTACTTTCAAAATTTCTCTTCTCTGTACTTTATTTGATTAAGATATATTTTTTAAAAATCTAGAAAATATTTTATCGTTGAATCTATAAATTTTGGTTACCTAATCATCTTAGAACTTCGTGAAACTCATTCTATAAATTTCGTTTGAAATAATTAAATTTTTCTTGACCTGTGAAATACCACACTGTCTATATCGTCAACAGTTGGCCAAAATTATAGGATAATTGTTGTGAATGCCACCCAATTGACACATTTTCATCTTTTTCAAGGATTTTCCTTACAGCAACGATATTGTAAAATGAAAAACAGACAAAACTAACAATTCAAAAAAGTTTCTTATTCCATGTCTGACGACCAAAAACAAATAAAGTTTTTGAAGTTACAAATTCACTTTAATATATTTAAATTCTGATTTTAATAAAAAATGTAATTTAAACGTGCTTATGGAGATTTTTTTCTGAAACAAATATATAATAATCTAATATATTTCACCGTAACTTTAAAACAGTTCGTTCGATTTGTATAAATAAAACATCTAAAAAATTTCAACTCTAAAACAGTTTAAAATATTGAGAATAAATTATTTTGGTGCGACTTAAATGTTCGAAGGACCATATTTTAAATTTCAAATAAATATTTCAAAGTTTAACACAATTGTTGCACTTTCTGTAGGAAATAGCTTTTTAATTAATAGACAAAGCTAAATGTATATAAATAATAGAGCCTTCCTAACAAATAATCAAACTAAATATCCTCCCTCAACACCAAAATAATAATGCCACAAATTAATAAATAATATTATTTACCCTAAAGCCAATAAAGCAAAACAAAATACAAAATTAAAAAAAAAATACATCAAATTAAAAAGCAACCAATTTTACTTTACAATTATTTTGTATGACCTTTGAAGGACAAAGAATGCCAGTAATTTCCTTATTAACCTAACAAATCTTAGTTAATGAAATTAAATTTGAATAAAATATTAGAGAAACTGAAACTCATTCAAGGTACATATACATATACATACATACTAACATAATAAAGAGGAAAGAAAAAACAACATAAACATATAGAACCAACAGTACAATTTAATAATTTTCCAAAATATTTAAAGACATTGCAAACAAATTATAAGAGAAACATTATTCCATTTCATGCATTTACACACACACACCTGTGATTTGTATGTGTATTTAAAAAGAAAACTTAAAAAAAAATATTTATATAATTATTATATCTATTGATTTTAATTAGCCACAAATATATTGTATTATTGTTCAACAAAAATTGATTAATTAATAGAAAGAACTTCAATGATTTACTATAGAAGGAAATGTTTTTAAATATTAAACATCTCGATTGTTATTACTTGTTATAATCTGAGTTTTTCAGTTTTTAATTGTTAATTTTAATGTTTTAAGCGGAAAGAGAAATATTTTACACATACACTACACTGCTGTACATCCATTCAGAATTATTTACACTCTCAGAGAGATTTAATTAAAGGCGTGCTAAATTTTTTTTGAAAGTTTAATTGACAATTTTTTTTTTGCTCTTGGTGATAACTATAACGCCTCAGTTGGCCTTATTAATTTTCTGAGCAGTGACCCTACTTATTCAGTTTTTGCTTCTTCGACTGTGAGTCGAAGAAGCTTTTACTAGCAAAACTAATCAAAAGCAACAGCAAATCAAATTCAATCTTATAAAATCATTGACTGTTGATAGTGTTCCGCAACTGTTCATAAATCGTTTTCTGCTGATTCTGCTTCAACTTAAAGACACAAGCAAATTTTAAGACTTTTGGTACTTTGACTTAAGTTATTTTAATACTCATATGGACTACACCAACAAATACTAAAATTAAAACAAATTCAAAAGTAAAAAGTAACTGTCGCTTCGAAACCAAATGAGGTAAACTCAGAGCAGATTTTATTTTATTTGTTTATTTTTCTAGAAGTACTACTCAGGCAATGAATGCCGACTATTATTACTAGGTGTTACCTTCTTTGGGAAAGTGATAGTAATCAAGAATACAGTTGGTGAAGGAAGCGATAGAGCGAAGCTTCATTTTTTTAAAACTTTGTTTTTTTTTGCACGTGGCAGTGCCTCTAGTGTTACATGAGGCCTATAAAATTTTTGAAGCTGTGCTTAGTAGCCATTTTTGTTGGTTTTCTTACTTCGCCAATGATTCTGCTACACAACGAAGGAGGGCGCTGCGATGATACGTTAGGAATAGTATTCGTTGAAGTAGGAGTAGTTCAGTGACCAGTGACTTTCCCTTCATCACTTGAATTTTTGCTACAATAACTGATACAAAGAGATGCTTATGTTATCAGAAAAATGCGTGGTGTTGTTACTTAATGATTGCCGGACACAAGGCTCGAACCCAAGAACTTCAACTTAAGGGATCATGCAAATTTAACGAATTTTGCTTCTTCGTCTTAAACTATTTAAGCATTGATATAGATTACACCAAAAAATATCAAAATTAAAACAAATTTAAAAGTAAAAAATAACTGTAGCTTCGAAACCAATTTAGGCAAACTCCTGAAATCTTTACACCTGGTGCAGAATTTGAAAGACAACAGTAAACAAGGATAATAAATTAACAAGAGTATTCTATCAGATAATTTAATTTAGAATCAAAGTGTACCTTATTAACAGTCTTAGTTAGATACCAGAGACAAAAATAAATAAATTCTATAAAATGCATTTTTTACTCGCACATACGAGCACTATATACGTACTACTATACGAACATTAGCCTATATGAGCGAATAATTTGCTTGGTGTAGACATTTAACAAAAATATTTTTGTTTCTGCATTCTTTTTTTAATATGAGCGTTTTTTCATTTCGCCAAATTTTTTCGTTTTTTTTTGGCGATTTTTTTAAGTTTTAGGTGTTTTTTCGTTTTGGTATTTATTTCGGTTTTTGCGGTTCTTTTTTAGACTTAGCGATTTTTTAGCCTTATCGCTGTATTTTCCTTTTAACATTTTTTTAAATTATTTGCGGTTTTTTCTTTCGGAATTATTTGAATTTTGAGATTTTTTAGTTTAAGCATTTATGAAAATTTTAAGAGTTTGTCTCTAACGGGTTTTCAAGTTGTGAAAAATACACAGTAAAAATAATATCAACTAATAGAACTCTTTTTTAATTAGATTTTTTTAAATTTCAGTGTTAATTGGTGTAGTCTGCATAAAAATTCACTAACTTTGAAAATTCCAAGTGTTTATATCTTTACTTAGCATAAGGATTTAAATGTGCTTCGGTGCTCGCTTTAAAATACCCTTTAAAATGTAATTTTCATGTATTTGTTGTTGTAGCGGCCAAAGTTAACATATCGTTATACGAAACCAAAATAATATATGGAAATTATCAATAATTTGTCTGCAGCATACAATTCGTGCAATAAATTGTGAATTGGACAATTCTTTGATTTATATACATATTAATTAAATCTCTTTGAGTATCTCTACCATTTACACACACACATTCATAAAAAACATACTAGATATATTAAGTAATTTTATTACTTAGAAAAAAACACATTTTTATATAACACATTTTAGAAAAGAAAATATTTAAAGGAAAACAAGCAAACCCAAAAAAATAAAAAAATTAAAAATGTTGTTAAAAACTGTACTAAGAGTAGGCTGTAGTTCCCAAACCAAAGAGTAAAAACTGTAAACTATAAAAAAAATATATTAAAGAAGAAGTAAATTAAAAACAAACTTAAGCATTAAAAATATTTATTTTGTATTCTGTAGGTGTCCTTATAACAAATTATTAACATTACTCTTAAAAATATATCATATATAAGCATATATTAAGAAGCATTTCCATGATGACGATGATGATGATGGTGATCTGAACATAAAAATTATTATGATTTATGGTATTTCATGTCAATTGGGTATTATAATCATAATTATGTAAATTGCCATTAAATGCATTAAATTAATTTTAATTAGTTGCTAAGTATATTTAACTAACTACTACGTATAAATATATATATTGCATTAGATACATAAATACATACAAACATCATACCATGGCTTATGATAAAATTAGACTAAATTATTATATATGAAAATCCAAAAAAAAAGCTACCACTACCACTAAAACTTTAATTCCATTTACTTTAATGCCTTTTTGTTTCATAATGTTAAAAAGTCACACACAAAAAACTAAAAATTAATCGAAGTTTATTGGTTTTTTAAGCTTTAATTGTTGAACGACTCAACAAATATTATACATACATACATACATATATAAAGTATTATTCTATTTAAAATTACAAAAATAGAAAAAAATATTTAAAATAAATTAAAATGTACAGATTAAATTATTATTATTAGTCAAGCAAAAACATTAAAGGAAATATTTTAATTGGAATTTGTTATTAAAAGAAGTTTTTCGCCAAAAAAAAGTGCAATGACGTGAATGTGAACTGTTGAACCGAAACGAGTTCTTTTAATTCATTCCCCAATTATTGCCAATTGTCAAAGTACCCTTTTAACCCATTGCTTTGAGCTGTCAGCTGTCAGCTGGGAATGAACCCCTACAATAGGGCATTTGATTTAAATAACAAAATGAAAAAACCCCTAAAAGGAATTTTTTATTAATAAAATAGAAAGCCTTTAATTCTACAAATAAAAAGTATTTATACTCGTAGTTTGTTGTTGATTCTTACAACAACTTAAATCAAGAAAGAAAAGTAAAGACAAGCATTTATAAAAAAAATCCAACTGCGACCAACTGTGAACCGTTAAATATCCTAAATGGTCATTCGAAATGAAAAATCATAAAAATCATAAACCTAAAGATGATTTTAAAATATCTGTCAATGATGCCCATTTTGCTATAGTTCGCTGACTTCTGATTTTTTCGTATTTACAAAATTGCGTCTGTTGACCATGGCGGTCAACAGACGCAATTTTGTAAATTGAATTGAATCTTGGCAACTGACATACATTTAGTGACACTCCCGTTGTTAAGACAAATCGATTGACATAAGAATCATCAAAATCGGTACACGCGTTCGGTTTATATACATAGTTCGGGACATCAAAAAAACTATTCGCTTTAACCGGGCTTTGTTGTAGGCATTTCGGTTGCAGTAATAATTGTATTTTAAGATGAATGGCTTATTAGGCCATAGCTTCTGATCCTAAAGATATAGCTGCCAAGACACCGCTAAGCCCCAGCATGTTACAGCCGAGTGTCAGTGACTAATTGTTATCGTTTGGCGCCTTATTTTAAGAGACGAATCAATTGGCAAGACAAACAACTGAAGCATATTTCTTGCCAATAGTGTTGTTTAATTTTTGTTTTAGAATATTTTGCTGTAGTAAAGCATTTGAAAAATCTCTCATGTCTTGAAATGTCTTGTGCAGGACTTTAATGCGTATGTGTGTACGTGTGTATCTATGTATGTTTACAATTATTGTTGTTGCTATAGTGCTTGCACGTGAAAATGTTTGTACGTCAAGGGTGACCAAGATAAATTTAAGGTTGTGTAAGTGAGCAAAAAAGATAAACACACAGGCAGAAACAATTATAAAAGTAATTCTTATATGAAATTTTTTATGAAAAATTTTGATTTCTAGAAAACCGTTTCAACAAAAATTAATAAACATTATTATTCACTTTAATTCTGAGTTTAAAACTACAAAAAACCAGTTTGTTAACGAAAAAAATTTTTTGTTGTATGTAGGCAAAAGCATTTTTTAAAATAAACAGCATAAATAATAAACTTCTCGCAGTGCGTTTGAGAAAAATTAGTAAAAATATAAGCAAAAGTGTATCTCAGATAAGACTAAATGAAAGAGAATAAGAATACGTGTAAATTCGAATTGCAAAAAATTTGCTACATGATGTTTTTTAGTTAAAAATTTCTAGATATTTCTTTGCATTGACCCTGTAGGAATATTTTCGGGTAACACTTACATTAACCCTGTTGGAAGATTTTTACGTAACAATATGATAAAATATTCTATTATATACAGTGTATATCATATATTCAAAATGACGAAAGTTAAAGAACTCTTTTAGTACACCAGTTGACATTTATGCAATACGCATTTTCAATATGAATATAAATTGACATTAAAACAAAAAGGCTTTTGTAAAAGAATGTGTTTATAGATTGTAATAGTTTTGGTATCAATATCATTAACAAACATAAGAAAATGCTGTATAGTTATACATATGTTTAAATAGTTATATTAATGTTTTAATTTATATGCTTATGTATATGTAATAAAATCCACTTTTTTATATGTTGTATGTATAGTATATATATATATATGTTAACAAATCAAATACGTTTAACTACATAAATACATTTTTATTTTAATTGATCAATAATTGGAAACTAGAGAGAATGAATGCGAAGAATTTTTTCTCAATACGATTTGGCGGAAAAAAGTAACTTTATGTTATCAACTACATCTGCAAATAGATAAATTTATAACATAACCTAAGATGTTTATAATAGATTTAAAATGAATCAGGAAACAAACCCTTGTAGGAAGCAGAAATTAAAAATGAACCGAGTGGCGGTGGATTAATTAATTGTTTTTCGTTAACGAAAAAAGAAATAAAAAAAATTTCTATGAATTTTAAACCTATAATAACATAACTACATACCTACATATATATATATATCGTTTAATTAATATGGAAAGGGCCTAACTCATAATTTTTTGTAACACGATTTGTTTGTATATTTCGATGGAAGAACATCTAATGTACCGAAAATGCAAAATTTCAATTTAAAAAAATAATGAGTTATGGCCCTTCTATATTAAGGTAACGATTTTTATGTATGCGCTAAGCAGAAACAGGCTAAAGTGAAAACTTTTTGAAATAAAAAGATTCGATTAATTATAGATAATACGAGTGCTCTTTTATTCAAGTTTTGTCCACAATGTGTCGTTCTATTGTAGGTAACTTATTGAAAGTTTATTTTGTCTGTAGTACGTTTTATATGTAATTATTTATTTATTAAACATATTAATACAAAGTAAATTTCATAATATGGTGTTGCACAAATATGGGCGGAGGAGTAACGTAGACCATATGCCCACCAGCATTTTAAAAGGTTTTGTGATACTTCGTTTAAACCAAACTGGTCGATATAAAAGCCTTTTTCGATTCGTTTTTGATTATCGATCTGTAATATTTACACGAGCAAACGTACAAGAAATCTTCGAAGGTAATATTGTAAACGAATGTCTTGGTCAAATTGGTATGTACGCCGCCTATTTGCTTATGCTGTGTTTCCACGAGAACTGATTTGCTATATAATGATGTCTTACGGTCTAATCATAACCGAAACAGCTAACCAAAATATCATTGCCAACGAAAAGCTAAAACTAACAAATAAACAATTAAATCAAGTAAAATAAAAACAAAAACTATTTAAAAATATAAGTTTTGAAAAAATATTACAGACATGTTGGCTTCGAGAATATATAAAAAATTCAATGAAACAATTTTTAAACAGAGCGAAATAAAAGCAAGGTCATGTTCGACTCATGTGAGTCGCAAACATGATTAAGAGAGCAAATTTAGCGATTTAAATCGTCCTGGAAACATAAGAGTAGCATTACTTATTTAGGCAAGTTACAACTTGCTCTATAGGATGTAAATGAACAATTGTTTTGGAAAATACTAACAAATGATCAAAAACTGATGAACCAGCTGTGCATTCAAAAAAGGACTACAGAAGGACTCATTCTAATGCTTTGAAAGTTACCTATTTAAAGAGCAAAAACAAAATGTGCCGAATCATAAAACAATCGCGCAGATTTTCAAAACATCAATGTTTTAAGAACTATTTGCAAGTCATATTTCGGCACGAAATATATTTCGAATGAATCAAAAAGCAAGCTTACAGTAAAGTCGCGGCTAGTGTACCAGTTTTTCCTGATAAAAGAGCATTTTTTACTCAAAAGCGATACGATTTTTTTAAACAAAAGGCTTGAATCTAAAAAGATTTTAATATATCTTGGCTGGATTATTAATCATGCAATAGTTTGTGAATTGGGCAATAGTATATACATGAGTGTGTTTGCTCTTGCTGTGCGCATGTGTGTGTCAGCTAGGTAAATTGCTTTAAACCTTTTTCAAGATCTTTAAAACGAGTTTTTATTATTTTATTTTTGAAACTGCTACCTTGAATATTTATATGTTTTACTTCATTTTAATACTAAACATTACATACTTTAATTATTGTTCTGAGCTTGCTTAGTTAATATTATATAAAACAATTATCATTGTAAGCTCTAATTAATAAAAAAAAATTAGAAGAAAAAAAATTATTATATCATGGTGTCATATCGTAATTCTACATGCATTAATTAACAAAAAATTAGAAAATTAACGTAATAAAAATTTAAAAGCAAAAAAGAAAAAATCTTTGACATAATAAAGCAAATCGAAGAAGTTTCTCATATATTCTATTAACTGACAAACTATTAAATCAACTTCATACATATAAAACATAAAATGGCTAAAGAAATTAGAAAAAAAATTAAAAAGAATATGTTTTCAAGAAAATATAAAACAATATGTTAGAAGCCAAAATATACAAAAAAACAAAATCCTAGAAATGTTAGACACAAAATTTAAAAATAAAGAAAATAAATGTTTTATATTTAATTTTTAATTTTTTTTTAGCAACATAACAACAAAATTATAAGCACAAAATTTTCAGCACAACAGTGTTTGGTTTAATTTGAAAGATTTAAATTTTTATTTTTGCCAAATATTTGATTATTATATCTTCAAAAAAAAATTAAAAATTAAAAATATATGATTCTAAAGCAGACTTTGAGTGCAACATCAAAACTTTTCTCATTTTCTCAATGACGTAAGAAAATTTTTTACAACAAATTAGCCTGGAATGCAAAATGTTCTGGAGGCAAAAGGCAAGAAGAATATTTTCCCAAGTTTTTAAAAACACTCAAAAAATACAGCTCTTTTTTTAGCCAAGTCGAAATGCTTTACAACATAATCACTGTTAACAAATTTTCTTCCTTCCTTACACTTTTTTGTGCTACTCAAATTGCCAAGAGAAAAAGTTCAATCATAAACCGAAATTCCGCATGCGTTACACGTTTATCGTTTGCCTTTTTTCATATTGGGAAGAAAAATTTTCCCTGTTTTATGAACTGCGTAAAATATCTGGAGTTTTTAAGACCCCATAGACTTTGTATTGTGCAAAATTACATAAAAATTAAATTTGAAGTTTAAAATTTTTTAAATGCAGTAATTATTTTTTTACTTATTCAGTAAAATAATTTTCTTATCAAAAATGCATGGAAATTGATTATTAAGGAGCTTCACTTAGATCGTACTCGCATTTCAGTGTTGTTAATAGCGTTTTCACACTGACATGGGCTTAGTAGAAGTTGGTTTTAACGTTAAAACCAACTGTTGAAACCAGGTTTTACCACACAAATTGTTTTTTTTTAAAGCAACTTAAAACCATTTTTGAATTGGGTATAAGTTGGTTTTATGGAATGTAACCTTGTTTTCGCTGTGCCAAAATTCGAAGCTGCCAAGTTAAAATAACCTGAAGCAGCTGCTAATGTTTAAGCCAGTGAATAAGAATGCATACCAATTGATACATTTTCAACTTAAAAATGAATAATAATAAAAATAATAATAAATAATAAAAATAATAATAAAAATATTAAAGAAAAAATAATCTTTTGGCAGGAAAACAACGAAAATGTTTTCATGGCTGCCATGAATCCGCGGACTAAAAAAAACTTTCTTTTGTAATGTATTTTTTAATTTTTTTATATACAATAACTTGATTGCCAAGCATTTCTTCACTTTGTATAAGTAGTTGCATAATTTTAAAATATTTATTTACAAAATGTAAAATAATTTTCAATTTTAGAACGCACTGTGAAATATCTGAGTTTTTCATACAAACAAAAACAGTTGTTGTACAGTTTGTCAAATAGAAACCAGAAAAAATACATCAACATATACACTAATTTCTGAAGGAGATTTATTTTATTTTGAGCAAAGTTATCAATCAATCTTTGAATTAAAGCCCTTATTCAATAAACTTACAGTGTGAATGCAAAATCAGCTGTTTATACCTTTAACGTTAAACCAGGTTTTCACTTTCAGTGTGAAAACACTATAATGTAGATCATGAGGGAACTTGGCAGCACCTGGTCAAAAATACTTGTATGGTAACACCCTATTCTAGCGAAAGCAATCACCCTTATTCCAGTTGTCGTTATCGACGTCACTTTAACACAATACCAAAAAATTGGGCCTTATTTACTCGCTCTCGAGAACAATTTCGCGCAACTGACAATCTATTTTCGTTCCCTTAGGTCTAGAAAATAACATAAACCTGCCAACAAGAGTCAATTGTTTTCGACAACTGATATACGAGCACCAATTTTATTGTGTTATTTTAATGTGACGACGATGGCGACAACTGGAATAAGGGTGAATGAGTACTTGTGTAGATTTTTATATTTTTTTCCATCAGGCAATGTAGGAAATAAAAATAAAAAACATGTTGACTAGTGAGTTCTTGCTTCAACTTTGATAGTAAAATGAAAATTTAACGTAATATCTCTAGTTGTTCTATTAAATTTTTGTTGCCTTAGCAGCAGCGAAATGCTCATAGGATGTGTTTAATGGCTCAATAATAAATTTCAATATATTTTTAATAAATACAATATTTGACTGAATAAATAAAATAATAATTTGGGATAGTTAGTGCGTTAACAAATATTAAACTTAATTGTAACAGTTCTTAAAAAATCTCCTATTGAACCTTAAGCCAAAGAAGTATTTTAAAGTAAGGCTTTCACCTTATCTCGGTATTTATGATGTTTTGCGGTTTATTTTCTTCATAGAATTTTTCAGTCTCAGCACACTTAAAATGTCTGTTAACAGCTCTCTTCTCGTTTTTTTTTCTTTCTTCGCAATAGAAAATTTTCCTACTTCGCCAAATTTGGGTATTGCTTCAACACAGTTGGCGTCAAGATTTAGTAGACTTCGCAATTTTTATTTAACGGTACAAAACAGCTGACTCGAAGAATTCTACAAAATTTTTTAAAGAATTTATTCTGAGGAAAAATTTTTTTTGCGAGAAATTCATATTGACAACCTTTAAGTGATTTAAGAAGCTGATATTTTAATTAAATATGAATCCAAAAGAAATTGAAATTTAAAAAAATAATTAATATAGTATTTTGCTTAATTAAGATAATAATTCATTCAATTGAAATTTGAATAATACTGTGTTAAAATTGTAAAATAGATTCAAAAATTCATATATTCAATAGAATAGTATTGTCAAGTCCAGCATTGAAGAAAAATAACAATAATTTTATAAAAAAATCGTAAAAATAAATCTCATTTCTCAGAAAGTAGCGTCCCAGACTTGCAATTTTCAATGCAGCAGATATGGTAATTTACACATTCTGTATTCCTCTCTCACTCTTTTTCACTTAAAAACAAAAGCTTGCTGCAGCAAAAATTACAAGTCCGAGCCTGAACTAAATGTGTGCATCAAAGTCCTTAAAAAAGTTTTAATGTAAACATTTTTATTTTTTTTATTTTTACAAAAAAAAAACACTTTAAAACTGATTTTTTAAAGCGAAATCCTTACTATTGCATTTTACACTGTGCATTAAATGATTATGAAACAAACAAACAAATTTATTTTGGAAGTGAAAAGTTATTCAATATCAGTTAAGGCTGATTTACTTGTTATTTAATTTTACTAAAAAAACAATATTTAATAGTTTAAAGAAAAAAAAACATACTTACATATTATTATATTTGTTCTAAAACAATCCAAAGCAGAAAATTCTTACTAAAACAAATTTTTTTAATTTAATAAATGGTATAATATAGGAAATTTATATTAAATAAAATAAATATAAGAGCTTGTTAACTCTGTTGAAATTGAGTCAAAATAAAGATAAAAATCAAATAAAAAAATTAACACTTTCAGAACAGATATGCTTTTATTTTAATGAATGATTTACAAAATCTAGCTTTTTAAGTTAGTTTTAGCTAAAGTTTCACATATTTTGAAATAGTTAATTATGTCTTCATTTCAACTACTACTCATATATCTATAGCGAAACAGTTGCTTAATCATATAATTAATGTGTAACTCATCCTGTGCCTAAAATAAAAGTGCATCCTATACATCGTACACATTGCAGTTACAATATCTTGATTTTTTTTTTGTATGAAGCTTCTGATTAAAATATTTAAGGATATGGCTTATTTCCTTAAATAATAGTACATTTATATGCCAGTTTAGTTATTTCACTGTTGTGAATACGAATTTAAAAAACTGTTGTTGGCTTCTCACGTGTAGACAGACGCCTTTTATTACTGCAAAAGGCTGTTCCAGGATATAATACAAGTATTAATACTTTTGACAAAAACTCATCCCTGTTCTTATATTTGTTTAAAAATTTTCAAAAAAAAAAATAACAACTCAACATGTTAGAGCTGCATTTTAAACAAAAGTATTAATAAAATTACAGTATGAAGCGACCTTAAGCAACACTTCAGTAGACTTTAATAACGGCCGTATGTATAAGCAAAAATTGGACATGATCTTAAAGAGTTTTGCCATGACACTTGACACTAAAAACTATGCTAAGACTTAGAGGTGGATTAAGATTAGGTAATGCGACCATTTTTAATGTCAAATTATATGGAGGAACTCGTTAGCAGATAATTTTGTGCTAAACAATTGCATTGTCTGCAATTGCAAGGATATTATGACATAAAAATTAAGGTTATGGTTGCATTAACACAAAATTTGTTCATGTAAAAATAACTTGACCAGATTATTTTTCAGAAAAGCAGAACATGACCGTTCAAAAACTAGGATTTTAAAGAAAATACTTCAAAAAAGTGGAATGTGTAATATGCACTAGAGGCCTGCGTTAACAGTCTTGAAATGTAAATACGTTTTGTTTTTAAATGCATTCTCGTGGCATGTATTGTATAAAACCAATAATAAACGCTGTCGTTTAATAAGCGAAGAAGGATGGATGTATTGACGTTTGTGTATATGAGTGTTTACAAGTGATGCCGCGAAGACTTCTTGTTCATAACAAACACTCAAAAGAAATAGTGTTGATATTTGTATTCTTGTTGTTTTACATATTGCATGTTTGAGTGTGTGTGTGCGTAAGATGTAGATGGTATTCTCTCAGTGGTAGAACTCAGAAGACCTTCTTGGTGCAGGCCTTATTAAAGGACTCTTTCGCATAAAATATATGATAAACATTTAACAATCGCTTCTATGAGAAGGGAAAAGAGAAGGAGTAACATGTTTTGTTTTGTTTTTTTTTAACAAAGCAAAAACAAAATCTATTAGTTTGAAGGTCTTCCAGAATCTCTGGCGAAAGAAGCAAGAACAGAAAGCCTGCTCTGCAATGACAATGTGTGTAGAAAAGCAAACAGGCCTTCTCAATCCTTTCTCCTTCTAGTTCCCGCTGGAATATTATGTGTTTAAGGGTGATTTTTTAAAGCAGGCGCACAGAGCTAATGTCAATGCATATGTGTGTTTGGATGCGTGCAGAAGAATAAGAGATCATACACAGAACTTATCTAGGTATGTATATATGTACATGCATGACGTTTGTAGACGTGCCCATGCGTGCAAAGAAGCAAGCATCGCAGATTCTTCCGTCACGAAGTATTTTCTTCTTTTCTCCTATACCTGCAATAACTGAAACAAATGTCTTGCCAACAGTGTTATTTAGCGTTTATTTTAGAACTAAAAAGAACGCATCAATTAAAAACTAATTGTTAGTCATTAACTAGTCTACTATTTTTTTTAATTTATTTGAAATCGGAAAACGGCTGGACCGATTTGTCAAATTTTTTTAATATTAACAGTAATGCAGCAAGAAAAGTGAAATTTTTTGTAAGTAACTGTTTTTATAATGTGCGTAGTCTTACAAAAAAGTTTATATTTTACATGTGGGTGTGGCACCTCCCAAAATGAGTAAATATTTACTTTGGCGTAGCTGGAAAACTAATATGAGGGGAAAATTGAAATATTCTAAAGATATCTCCGTTGAAAATAGACATTTAAAATATGGAGGAAAAAAATTTATTAAAAAAACAAAAACGTAATAATATCGCCTTGTAAGTGAAGATTGTTACTCAATTCTAAGACTAGCAAAAATGTATGACAAACTTTACGAATTTGACAATTAAAAAAAAAACGTTTCCGTTTCCGTCAATATTTGATTTAAATTACTAACAGCATAAATCAGAAGCTTCATATTCATGAATTAGTTGAGTTAAAATTTTTTCATATTTTTTTTTTATAAATTCCATAAAAATTCAATTGTATTTAATGCCTTTTAAAAAAGATTTTAGTGGAATCTTATCAAAAATATATGAGTACATAATTGTATTTGTAGAAAACTTAGTTTTCAAAGATGGGTGTTTTCTTAAAGATTTAATCGAAGTACCGAATCAATGAAAAGCCATTGTCATTGCAGACCAAAAATCTCAGGGTTTTGATATGCATAAGCAAAATTTATAACTACTAAAATTTTATTTCAGGAAAAAAAACCAAAAAAATTTAAACTCATTAAAGAGCATATTTGTTCCATTTCTCATCAAATCGGAACTTCAGATCACATTTGAATCATCAAGGTCTGATACAATTTATGTGAGACTGAGAAAAGTTTGAAAATAAAATACACACATTTTTCATCTGTTCAAATCCCCATTTGCTTACTTACTTGTTTTTTTTATTTTTAATTTTTATCAGCTGTAAGCAAAATAATAGCACACTTAACTTAATATAGTTTTTCTTTGTTGGTTTAATAAAAATTACTAAAGCATTTCCAGCTGTTGAAAGCACTATGGGCCTAGCATTACATATATACATATACAATTAGTTTTTACCGACACACTGCTATTATTTAGCACACAACTGTATTATACACTTTATGGTATTAAGATAAATGTTGATTATTGTTTAGTATTGAAATCAAATATGTTAATTATGCATACTTACATTAGAGCTCATATGCTATTTGTAAATTATTGTTTAACACGAACTTTGTTCATAAATTTTGTTTTAACTCGTACAACTTTAAACTTTTGAAATTTCATAGCAATTACAATAAGTTATTTTATATGAAAGGATATCAACTATATATATGGCCATTTAATAAATTTAAATCAAAAACGTTTGTAAAAGTTTAAGAAAAAGAAAAATATTCATTACAATGGTCATGCAATATGTCGTCTTTGCAAGTAAAACTATTATTCAACATATTCTTCTTTCTAAGTTTAATTTTGTTATTCAAAATAATATGCAATCAACAATAATATTATTTTTATCATCAATTGTTCCTTTAGTTCCCATAGAACCACAAGGCAGCTATTTATAGTGTCCTCACGTTCCAAGTTTCAAGTCATGTTTAGTGTTCGAAGCTGAATGTGTTGAGGTTGCCATTTGAGTAGGAGAGAGTATAATAGATACGCTTCGCTTCACTACGCCTTTGCCCATCCCTTTATGTCTTATTTAAGAATATTTCATGACTACAAATATTTGAGTTTAATAATACAATAATTGTTAGTTGAAACACAAAGAACCCTTTTCATCTACTTTCAAGCTTGTTTTTATTATTTTGTGATTGGTATTGCTTTTTCAAATAAGATTAAATTTATATAACTGAAATAACGCTGTTGTTAAAGTTGCCAGATATTTAGCAAGATATATGGCAGCTTCCAATGCTTTAAGTTAGCCTTAAAATTGACTAGAACAAAAAATTTGCTGTCATATTTTGATGCTTTTTGCCTATTTTGTAAGATGTTTTTACCATTTAGTAATTTGTATTGCATTTTCAATTTATTTTCAATTTATATTATATTTGACATAACGTCAGCCCATTATATGGTTTGACTCACTGACCATTTAAAAACAAATAAGTTATGCATGTGGTATATATATTTTGAATATCTCCTCTCTGAATCCAAAACATGTTTCGCGAAATTAATTATGGTTTCTGAGGTACTTAGCAGTCATTTTGCTCAATTTCAAAAATTTTAAGGTCAAATAAGTATTGCTTTGCTGTACATGCCACATTTTGACTTTTGCGTCAAATTCTTCATACAAAAACATACGAAATAAAATTAAGTCTTGTTTTGCTTCATTTCTATAAGAAATTAATAATAAAAAAGTAAGTAAGCCGCAACAAAAATTCAACGCCGACTGTTAAGCACAAACATCATCACCCAGATCCAGCTGCCGATTAAATGTTTTAATACAAATTTATTAAACACTAAAACAAAATAAAAGAAGAAGAAAGTTAAACTATCGGCATATTTCTTTAGATAGCAAGAAAATAAACAAAATAACATAATTCTCAACTCTCAGCAGTAATGTAAACGTATGGAGCACAAATCTACTTTTGAAAATAAGTTCAGAAAAGTGGTGTATGCGGCACGAAACTAATTTTTAATTTTGCAATAAAGCAATTTTTTTTTGATATTATTCAGTTACCGAAATTCGTTTGGAGGATTATTTGGCCAGTTTTATAAAAGCAATATTAAGTTCTAACTTTATGCATCAAAGTTCACTAAAATTTACATATTTCATCCAAACATTTATCGAAAGCAATGGTGAAACTACTAAAAAATTTATGTAAACCTTCCTTGTCGTTTTTTTTGTTCCGACTTTTTGGCATATGCTTAAGGCTGTGGCTTAAGTTACCTTATCTTAAACCAAATATATGGTAGCTTCAAATGCTTAAAGTTGGCTTTAAAATTTACTAATCTTTAACTTTAAAGTTACCCCCTGTTTGTGTAAGACTTTTGGCTTAGAACTCTAGGCGTTTCTGTAATAGATTAAAGAAAAGTTGTACAAGTTTCCTTTAATCTATTACAAAAGTACAAAAATTTTTAACACAAACGTTTTACACAAACAGGGGGTTAATTTTAAAAAATTGCATTAAACATTAAATAAGTATATGTCCAATGACAGAAGATTTGTATACAACTTAATTATGAATTCAAAAACCAATTTGTTAGTGTTCAATAACTGAAGAGTGATAGTTAATATTAAGAAACGCGAAAGGCTGAGGGATTACTCAACTGCAGCAGTTTCAAAATATGCAACATTGTTAATTGAAAAGTCATGAAGGATAATCATATATTAGATTCCACAAAAAGTAGGATATTTAATTTTATTGATTCCAGCTGGCTTATCACGAACAAAACAACCTGTCCCATTCTTGAGCATCAGCAACTGATTCTGTAACTTTTTTTTTAAGCAGCAAAATGTTTACTGGGTTTTGTTTGTGTTTTTGTTCTTCATGCTTTAGCTATTATAATTTATAACAAATGTTGAAGAAAATAAATTGAAACACAGTTGCTATAAACTTTTGTCCAGTATAAGTATATCTGAAAGCTAGAGGTTACTTCAATTATGATAATTTAATACTGTCACTGCCACAGTCAGGTAAACGTTACCTGTCTATATCTATCTGTCTCTTTGTATATCTCTTTCCATCTCTCTATATAACTGGCTCTCTTTCCCTCTCTAACTCTCTGGGTCCATCTTGGCTGGAATTAAGAGAGTCATATATAATTTGGAACGGAATGATGCCCCAGCTCCAAGGCTATCATTGCGGGGGTCTTGCATTCGATTACCACCAAACCTTCTAGTGTATTTCACTTCACCAGGTAAAGATCTTTGCTACACTCTTCTTCAAAATAAATAAATAAATGATTTCTATATTGTATTTGTAATATTTAATAAAAAAATTTAATACCCAAGAGATCGCTGAAGATTAAACAGAACAAAAATTGTTATGAACCGTCACACAATTTCTAATCTTCCCGTATTACGTTAATTTAAATTGTAACAATTCGCTTTCACTACAAAACTCCCATTATCTAGAACAAAAAAACTGAACATCTTATAAAAATAATTCCCATAATCAATGTTCGATTTTATTTAGTTAAATGGCCATAAATATTTTTCAACAACAACAACTTTTTCGAGTACACAAATATTTTGTTTAAAATGCTCGTTACACAAAAAAAAATACTCTACTTAAAATAACCACTGCCACAGAAGTAAGAAAAACATTTACATATATTTAAAAACTTATCAGCATAATTAACTTAAATATTATACATACACAGATTATTAATAATTACATCAATATATATTAAAAAAATAAAATCATAATTGAATTAACTTAATAGCAAAAAATCGAACTAGAATAAAATAAATATACATATATTAAAACAAATTAAAAAAAATATATAATAATAAATTAATGAAAACAAAAAAAGATATGTTTAAAATAAGCGAACATTTAGCATTAACAAGAAGGAAAAAAGAAGGGATAAAGCATAAACCAAACCAATAATTAACAAATAAATGGAGGAAATTAAATAAAAAATTAAATCAACAATAAAATGGCAAACAGTAAAATTAACAAAAAACAATTATAATTATAATTATTATAATAAACCTAGTTCATTCCTTCAATCATTCATTAGTTATTTATAATTACTAATATTATTATTTATTAATACCAACTATTAATGAATAATAATCAAATAATAACGAGTATTAACTAATTTCACTATACAAAATGAAAATAAAATTAACAAACCAAAAAGCAAAAAAAAAACAATAGTTCTTTGCGTGAGAATTAAACAATGTTAAATTATTTACTGAAAATATATGAAAAAGAAACGTAAAAAATAATTAAAAAAATTAAAATAATTTTTTGTTTAATTTACAAAAACCTTCAAAATTAGATGGTAAGTAAGCAAGCAGTGCTCCCCAATAAAAAAAATGTACCATCAAGTCTGTGAAAATTTTTAGAAACAAGAATGCCAGTTTTATTTGTGCCAGAAATCGTAAATTATTTTTGAGTTATCGATTTTTTTATCGATTGCTGGAGTATATATCGAACCTTTTTTTCGATTTTATCGTAAGCGACAAAAAGTAAATTTTTCAGAAGGTTTTTTTAAAATATTCTTAAAAGTTATCAACAATTTTGGCATTATAATAATTCTAAACTATGGGTAGACCCATAAAATTTTAATTTCAATAAAAACAACTCAATTTTCTATAACATGTCGCTTTCGATAAAATCGAAAAAAAGGCTCGATATGTGTTAAAAATAATAAAATAAAATGGTTGTTGCAATTTCATATTTTTATTCAACGACTGTCAAAATGAATACGAATTTGAGAAAATTGGTGGATTGTTGTTGGTTACGCATGTCTTACATGCTTTGACAATATCGCTTATCGTTTAAAACAACGTCATAGCTCAAGAAATGGGATTTTCTTTATATTGTGTTAGATTTTCACAGAAATATCTTCTATACCACCAACTTCATACAACACTGTATGTAACATACATATCGTCCCCACCACGTCAAACTATCCAATATGCAAAATTAATTTTTTAGCTTCGTTACCTCGATTCCGTAACTCACACGATATGCCTAGTTTCAAAATGCTAAAATTCTCATGGATAATAAATAACTCAATAAGGAATGTTTTAAGACTGGCACTTTTAGGAATACGCTGGCTTTAAATTCACTACTGACTGGCCTTTATGCTGTTATGAAAATTGCACAATTGCATATTGGATAGTTTGGCATGGTAGGGGCGCTATGTAAAAATATTTCAATTAACTAGATCTATATTATTTTTAGCTTTTTAGTGCTTATTTTTGAAGTCGGTTTAATTATTTTAAAAAGTTATATTTTTACCTTTTTAGTGCATACTTTTGAGTCCAGTGTATGATCCTAAAAATAGTTATTTTATTTACTGTACATCACGAAGATGAAGTACACATAATATTATAAATAGAAAATGTTAATGGGTGTTGTGACGCCCACTTTTTCAAATACAAAATCGTATAAATTTCAATGCTCGAGGTATGTGCTATTATGTCGTTCTAGGAGCATAAAGTGCTTACCAAGATTGATGGCAATCGGATAACGAGAGGTATATATAATTTAATACTAAAATTACACGGGCGTGGGTGCCAAGGTTCGTAAAAATCCATTAAGTAAAAGCACGTGAAATATAGTTGTAAGTTTCATGGGGCGTTGTTACGCCCACTTTTTTTAAACAAGATTGTGTATTATTAAGAGTTCAAGGTGTGTGTCAAGTTTCGTAAGTATTGGATAAGTACAATTTTAAAGGAATGGCCCGCCTACTTTTTTGAACGCAGGATTGTGCCTTTATTTAAGTTTAGGGTGTATGTCAAGCTTCGTAAAATCGGTGAAATATTTATTTTAGAGCTCTAGGTGTGTGGTAAGTTTTTTAAAAATCGGTTAAGCATAACCGCTTGAAATACTAAAATAAATTTAAATGGGCGTAACTCCGCACATTTTTTGAACTTTAAAATCGTGTAATTACAGGAACCAAAAATGTTTTATAAGTTTCGCAGCAATCAAATAAGTAGAATACCAAAAATTATATTTTTTTTCCCCACCCAATTTTTTAAAACGGAACCAATGAGAAGCTATACCCTCTCAGACAGCAAAAAAATTTTACAGTCCATCTGAAATGTATCGAGTTATGAAGCTCCACACCTAAAAATATAGAGACGCAATTTTAACCTCCTCCTTTTCTTGAAGTCGGTTAAAAATGACGAAAAAGGGACAGCTTTATTTATATAAATAGGTCTATCCGGGGGTTCACAGGGCTCACGATTAATAAAGATATAACCTCTAAGTATTTTTTAATGTTCAGTATGCTACTTTGAAAAGAGCGCATGTCTTATATAAATATATGCTACCAGTATATATGTATGAATTTTCTTTTTGAATCTACTATGCTTTAAAAGGTATACTCCCGACATTTATTATAAAATTTCTAAAAGCTCACATCTCTAAAGAAACTCTAAGGACACGGCGTAACTTTTTTGCTCCTTTTCTGATATAAGGAAAGATCTGGAAAACGGGAGCAGCACAAGAAAAAGAATATTTTCCTATATGGTATTATCAGCTTATTGCACTCTAAAAACATTTTGCGTTGTCAATCGTCATGCTAAAAACACACACATGCATACACAAAACTATGCATACAAAATATGTGCTGAAAAATAAGATTTGTATTGTGAGGACGCTGATGAAAGTTCAAAGAAAAAAAGCGATAAGCTTAGCAATAAGACCTGTGTAGAGTAAACTGGGACCAATGTTATCTCTAACATTACGAATGAGAAAACTACATGAAGTTGAGTATTCGTTTCTTTTCCCCTCGTCTCTATCTCTCCTATAAATTAATCAGCTTAGCAATAAGATTTGCATAATGCGAACAGGGACAAAGAAAATTTTTTTCTTTCTATAGCAGCTGCGTCCAAGCCTTTGATTGAAGTATTATCTTTTATTGCTTGATAGCGAAAATAAAAAATTTCTGCAAATCAGTATGATATTTTTTTAAATAACTACTTTATTTAAAAACCAACAAAATATACGGAATCACTACTCTTTGTCTCATGTCCTGACTAGGCAAAAGTTTTTAATTAGAACGATATTTTTGAAAATATTTGCCCTCCTATATAACATTAAAATCAAATTAATATTGATATAAGGCAAACTTATATTATCTCAAAATATGCAGTCATAAGTCAACATTATCCAAATGGGTTTCTTTTTTTATAAACCAGTTCCTTGCAAAATTACTTTTGCAGCACCGACTTCTTGAACACTACAAAATAAAGATATTATATTTTTATTTTATAAATTTAATTAATTAATTTAATGTATCACTCTTGCACATCTGGGATTTTTTGAGTTGTGACTAATCCTGATTTAGTGTGAGTATGGTATTTGTTAATGTAAAAAACAAGAATTTAGATTTTTTTATGCATCTGTTATATAAAATATTGCTCAATTTTCATTTATTAAGGCAAAAAATTACAAAAATTTTTTTAAAATTTTATAATTGCATGGCAGCTTTTAAGAATGGCAAAGTATGAGCCACTTTAGTGAACACTGCTGGTTGGTTGGTTTTTCCACACTGAATACCCCAAGATACAACACCATAATGCTTACCATCCACTACGATTGGACTGCCAGAATCGCCATTACAGGAACTTTTTCCAGGAGCAATAGCACAAAACATTGACTCTGTTAGCACCATCATATTGAGAAAATCATTCTTGCATATTGCCTTATCGACTATATTAAGGTCGACAGTGTACAGTTGATCGGTAATGTTATCAGTGAAGTCCATTCTTCTTCCCCAACCATATAATTGCACGGTGTCACCATGTTTCAAGTCTCTTTTAGAAATTTCTAATGGTCGAATTATTCCTCCTGTTAGAGGAGTAGCTAACTTCATCACGGCAATATCCATATTTAATGCGGGCTTATTGAAATTTCCCGGAATGAGTGCGATACTAACTTTAGATGTGATGCCTGGATCAGAGAGTCTTGTAGCACCAGCTTTCACAGTCAAACTGGTAATGGGCACCCCAGCAGCGCAGTGACCTGCAGTGATAATATGGCGGTCTGATGTTAAGGCTCCACCGCAGTGAAATCTACCATTATTGAAGATTTGTACCATATATGGAGCTATATCAATGCTGGCGGGGACGCCACCCACAACTCTGGATTGGGCCTGAGACATAGCTACTGACACTTGCAGGAGTATCAAATGACTGCCGAGGAATATTATAAAAAATTCGTTTAACTTTGCCATGGTTTTCTTTAAGATGTTGAAAATTTAACAAGTTCTACTCTTCAATTATGTATTGAAGCTGATAATATTTTTCATAAAGTTATTCAGCTTATATACGAATAAAATTTATTAAAAAATTAAATTAATTTAAAAAGAAGTATTAGTGTAAATATTTGTAAAGAAAACGTTGTTTGCTTTAATTGTGTATTTATTTTTCAGCTGCAATAGAATTTCTTAAGCAAAATATGCGAGAGTCTGATGTCAATTCATTGATAAGATATCTTTTGTTTTTCTTATTGATCAAAGCTTTTGTTTACGAGTAATAGATGATTTTTTGTGTTATAAAATATATCTGAAAAAACATATGCATATCATATATTTTCTTAAAAAAAGGGCAAAATTTCCTAAAATATTCAACTACTTACTTTATTTAAATCGAAAACTTGTAATTTATCTTTAAAGAGCGTCAAAGTTGTAAATTATTTATTAGCGTTTTATTTTTTGAGAATTATTACAATTTAAGTTTAACATTTGTTAACGCAAACTATTATATTACTTTTTTAGCAAAATATATTTTTCTTATTAAAAATACATTGAAATTGGTTATTGAGGGGTTACGCTGGATCCTATGCGCATTTCATTTTTATTATTATTATTATGTGCATTAGCAACAAAAGAATAATTACTAAAAATCCATTGGGAAACAAAGAAGATATGACTCTCTCAATTTTAAATTTAAAAAAAAACAGCTATTCTCCATATTTACCGTTATAAAATCACTTTCCGAAGTGATCCAAAAATAAATCAAAGGTATTTTCATTCTCTATGGACTCCAACAAAACAGAATGGGTACATTAGAGCCCCTAAATAATTTTGGAGTTGCACAGTGTAACCGAGACTTGACACAAAAAATCAAATGTCAAGTCAAATGTCTTTAAAAAAGCCACGTTCAAACAGACATAATCCGATTTTTTCATTTGATGTAAAAAGCTTTGAAAGCTCTTCCAATTCGATCTTGTTCCTTTGCAAAGTAAGCAACAAGCATTGTTGTCGACGACATCTGATTGGATTTTGAGCTCTTGTCGGTGTGAAATAACAAAGTTCTTTTGTAAAAGCTCGCACATTGTATATATACCTTAGTCGTAACTGCTTTAAAATGGTAATATGTGTACTTATGTAAGCAAGGTTGATTTCTTTACTACAAAATGCGGTAAGGTCGGTTGATATTTACAAAAGTTACAAGTTCCGTAAAAATTTCGACACCCGCAGTTTCCAGCAATGAATCTCCTTGCAGCTACTTTATTTTGCATAAAGATTCCCTTCCTGCATTTATTATATTCAAAACAGTTGGTTTTGTCGAATTCAGTTTAATAGCACAAAAGTTGTCTACATTTTACAAATTTTTTTGTTTCACCCCACTGTGCAATGTCATCAATCAATTTGAAATATGTTTTATTTCTTAAACTGCAACCAAATATATTCACACAAACAGATATTATACTCAAGTATGCTCGCATACACATTAAATATCGTCAATAGTCTATCCGAATCAAACAATATTTACTAACCAAATTTCAGTAACTTTAATTACGATAATCGTATCGTTATAAAAAATATAACGAAAATTTATCGACTTTGCAATTCAGTCACATATTTTAACGATATTCACTCTAGGTTGGAGAAAAAAAAAATTAAGTCACAAGATCAAATTCATTGAGCTTTTTTTATTATTCCTCGTGCTTTTCGCTCATTTTCTATACAGAGATACCATAAAATATTGAAATAAATGGTGAATAAGATAAAGCTGGAGGGTATCGTAAAAATAAATTACGAAATAACATTATCGTTACCAAAAGCGAATAAATATGTTGATAAATATTATGATTTTCGGCTCGCAAAAAGTTAAAGGTCCGAAATACAGGATTTTGGAAGTTATCGTAACCAAATCCACGCGATTTACAAATGTATGTTAGGAATTTCCAAGCAAGTGGGAGAAGCTATTTTAGATCAGAGTGTCCGTTAGATTATTGAACAGCTTGCTAGACTATTTATAAGTCAAGCCGTTTAGGGTTCAAATGCCAACGAAGATTGTGGTCTGCTTGTCTATCTTTGGTACATGATAACTTTTAATAAGTATACATTAAGAAACTATAAACTGCGAAATGTAAACATAAAATAAAGCTCTTAAGAGCATCAAAATGGAACATGCAGTTTTTTTGTCTAACTCAAATACTGAGTACATAAAAATGTACCTCTGTTTGAATATATAGGAAAGAAAAACAAACATGCATTTTAAATAAAATTACTTTTATTTACATAATTTAACCAAATAATTTTGAATACAATTAACCACTTGCTGAATTAAAAGCATTTTCAAATGCTTCACAATTATTCTTTACAATTACTCTAAAACAAAAAGTTTAAATATTTGAACAAATGTTGTCGTATTTAAACAATTTCATTTAATATATAAACTCCAGCTTAAGATGCAAAAAGGTATCAGTTCTCCCAATCAACCCACAGTAAAGTAAAAATTGATTCTGCGATCTTAAAAGTAAAGTTCAAGAAAGTTTTAAGATGAACAACTTTTGCAAAGCATTTATTTTGGGTCTTTCGATATGTCTGCAAGTAGCAGTCGCTTTGCCCCCAAGTCAAACACGTATTTTGGGTGGTGAGACAACCACCATCGATAAAGCTCCCTTTTTAGTGCAGCTTCATGTGGATGGCAGATTCCATTGCGGCGGAGCCTTGACATCTCCAAGAACTGTTGTCACTGCAGCCCATTGTGTTAAAGGAGTAAGTCCAGATCGGTTTGTTGTAGTTGGTGGTGCTTCGAGAATCACTGATTACGGTATCAGATCAAAGGTTAGCAGAACAATAATGCATAGATCTTACAACGACCGGACATTTGATATGGATGTTGCTGTGATGCATTTGACAACACCTATGACGGGACCATCTGTGACACCAGTAGGTTTTTGTGACAAACCCATTGAAGCAGGCGCTCCAGTGCAACTTTATGGTTGGGGCCGACTTGAGAATGGCTATCTACCCGTGCAATTGCAAACTGTTAATGTCACTGTGATTCCAAAAAGCAATTGTGCACATCAGTACGATCATAGAATGACATTAACAGACTCCATGTTTTGTGCTGGCGCACTAGGAAAAGATGCCTGCTCTGGAGATTCGGGCAGTCCAGTCATGGTTGATGGAAGATATTGTGGTATCGTATCATGGGGTATTGGATGTGGCCGTCCTGATTCTCCAGGTGTCTACACTGATGTAAACAAGGTGAAGGATTTCGCAGCAGCTGCCATGCAACTCATATAAAATGTCTTTCAAACAATTTTGTAACGAATTAAAACTGAAACAAATAAATGCTATTGACGCTTTTAACTGAAATAATTGTGTTTTATTATTAATTATCAGAGTGGTTTCCAAAATTCATATTACAAATATATCATTGTATTCTCTTTATGAACATAGAAAAATATAAATTTAATTGTGATTAAACGGTGTTTATTAATATCAATTATTATTTTATAATATAAAATAAAAAGTTAATTATATAAACAAATTAATTCCTCAAATTAAGTTTGAACACTCGAAATATTTGCAGTAATTAATTATTTTAATATGAAATTTTTATTTCGCCATATTAATTAAATGAGTATTGTTAAAATTAAAATACAATGAAGTTCGGTTACAGAGCCCTCATATTAGTGAATACGTTTAGTTCGTTATTGCTGGTTCGTTATAGCTCATTAATTATTTCAGAAATTTGTTTTTCAATATTTTATCAGAAGCCCATCCAAATCTTAAATTTATTTTCTGACGGTTCAGCATTATCCATATGCTTAAGATAAGAGGTTTTGACTGTGTCGTTAAAGTCTACTGACGATATGTTACAGCTACAATGAAATGCATATGGCAAATAAATTTCAGATTTGCACGCGCTCATATATATAAGAGTAATTTTTAATGCGTGCAAGTTTTTTATTCTATTATTTTTAAGTCTGCTTATAACACGTAAAAAAATATTGCATTCCAGCCTAATAAGATGTGTATCTGAAGAATTTTATTTAAAATAGTTTCACAACACAAACATTTTAACTCTTTTTAGTTTGAGAACCTAGCTAAGTTCTCTACAAGACAAAGTTTGCTTAACAATTACTTTAAAATTTGAATCAGGAATAATTTCTTTATCAGAATTTTCAATTGTTATAGAATCAAATATTTTCGTTAATTAATGTGATGTTCTGAAGAAGAGAAGAAATATTAAACTAGACTTTAGTACCCATTTCTATCTACTTTAGCAGAGATTGTTGTTCACAATAAATTTGAACTTGAGACAAATTAAGAATTTATTCATGTTTAAATTCATTCTAGTTAAAATAAATTTAAATATGTATCAAATTAATTTTTTTATAATAAAATATATTGCCGCTAGCCTTAAAAACACAACGTTTTTTCCCGCGTAGAATACATACTTTCAAATAAATTGAACATACTTTATGTGTATAATATTGCAAAATATTCGACAAAATAATCACATACATACATAAATACAAAGAGTACATATGGTTCACAAGAACAGTTGGCTAATGGCGTCACTAAACAAATAATATTATCTTAATTCATTTGGTGTAATTATTTGTTTGTTTGAGGTATTTTAACTTATCACCTCAATAATTTTTTGAAACGTAAAATGTATAGAAGTTGATTAATTACGAACTAAATCAAATTCTTCACATTACAAAGACTTAACGTAAAAAATATACTTCGGTATTTAAAAAACAAATAATAAATCTCTTTAAATTTGTATAGTTCAGTTAAATCGTATTTTAAAAACCACAACGTTAAAACTACTAATGGAAATGAATGTATAACTTTTCATTCAATAATATTTATAAGACTTAAGCAAGTGTTCATCATAAGCGAAAAGTCATTTTCAACGGAGTTCATTTACTCGCTAATTCGCTTTAGCAGTATCTGTTGTAACCGTACTCCACTGTAATATACAAGAAGCCATATAAGAAGTAATATAATAATAATAATAAATATAAATATAATAATAATAATCATCTTCTCCATATGCAGCATACGAGTATATTTGGTCTTAACAGAGTTAATGGTCTAGCTTTTTTTTATTTTTAAATCGGGAAACAAAAGATTTCAAATATATATATATATATGTATACATATATATATATATATATATATATATATATATATATATATATATATATAAACCGGGAAACAAAAGATTTCAAATATAAAATATATGTATACATATATATATATATATATATATATATATATATATATATATATATATATAATATATAAATGATACAATATTATATTTATTATTTAAGATTTTAAATAAAAATTTTAGAAATTACAAAACTTTAGTTTGTCATAAAACTGTTTAATTTCAAAGGAGTTCAAGAGAAATTTTTAGTTATCGTCATTAAAATATTTCAACTATAATAAAATCAACTAAGTAAATGAAAACACCCAGTCCTGAAAATCATACAACAGAAATTCCAAGGTTTCAAACATTTAACATTTTCCCCAGAATCAGCAATAGGTGTTAGACCCAGTACGCACTTCAGAAAATTCTTTCACTAATCAGATCTCAATACATTTTTTTTTGTTTTATTTTCAATATCGATTTAAAATAGAAAATATATATCAAAACTATTAATAATAATAGCTTTTTGTATTTTTGCTGTAACAAAATAAAATATTTTTAAGTTTTTCCAACTTTTTAATCATTACAAGCAATTGAATTCATGTTCAATACTTTTCTAAATTCGAATAACTTCGTCATAATTAAAGTGATGAAAATAAATTTGCAAACAGCTTTAAAATCAAGGAACGTAAGCTGGTGCAATTAAAAATATTTTTTTAAATCATAGAATGGCGCCTTGATGCATTAATTTTACGACCTGTCCCACGATGGCACCAGAAATCGTTCGATTGTTGATATGTTGAAATCAATAAAAATAATTTTATTTTGTTTTTAATACAAGTTGTCGATCAAACGATTTTTGGTGACATCGTCAATACAACGTAATTTATTTAAATTCCTGTCAAAATGCATGATCTCCAATGGCACTCTAATATAAAAATTGTGCAGGTTTTCACTAATTCGAACCATTCCTCATAGTTAAACCCATTGCTGTGATTTATTTATTTTCTAAATTTTTTTTAAAGCACGAAGATGTCTGGTGTTTTGTTATTTAATTTAAAATATTATTCCTGATTTACGAAGCTTAACATTTTAAAAAGATATTTTAAACTCGTTGGTTTTCTAACTCGTCTTCTCTTTGTTTTCGGGATGCAAAGTAGAGATGCCTCCCAGCTTCAAGTTGATATCCAAGAACTAACGCATGTTTTGGTTGGTAAGACGGTTAAGTGGTTCTCAAATTATAAAATGACGAAAAATGGTCAACTTGTTTTTGTATACATTTGAACTGGGATTATCCGAATCCCACAGCACCCAACTCAGTTCATGTAAACGAAATAACCGTGTTTTTAGGGTTACATAAAAGCACCAGAGAAAACATATTTTTTAACATTGAATGTCTTATTTCGAAAAGAGCGCATGCTTTTTGTTTTTTTATAATTCAGTTCTTAAATATCCAGAAAAATTATTCTTGGACACTATAAAATAATGTTATGTTAGTTTTAATGTTACATACTTCCGTCGTTTGAATACTATCAACAGTTGTTTGCTACGGATTTTTTGAGTTGTGACTAATTATGATTTAGTGTGCGATATGTGTGGTGTTTGCTAATTAAAATGCAAAACAAGAATTTTGATTTTTTTATGCTTCTGTTATATAAAATATTGCTCAGTTTTCATTTATTTAGACAAATAATTACAAAAAATTTTTAAAACTTTTATAATTGCATGGCAGCTTTTAAGAATGGCAAAGTATGGGCCACTTTAGTGAACACTGCTGGTTGGTTGGTTTTTCCACACTGAATACCCCAGGATACGACACCATAATGCTTACCATCCACTACGATTGGACTGCCAGAATCGCCATTACAGGAACTTTTTCCGGGAGCAATAGCACAAAACATTGACTCTGTTAGCACCATCATATTGAGAAAATCATTCTTGCATATTGCCTTATCGACTATATTAAGGTCGACAGTGTACAGTTGATCGGTAATGTTATCAGTGAAGTCCATTCTTCTTCCCCAACCATATAATTGCACGGTGTCACCATGTTTCAAGTCTCTTGTAGAAATTTCTAATGGTCGAATTATTCCTCCTGTTAGAGGAGTAGCTAACTTCATCACGGCAATATCCATATTTAATGTGGGCTTGTTAAAACCTCCCGGAATAAGTGCAATGCTAACGTTAGATGTGATGCCTGGATCAGAGAGTCTTGTCGCACCAGCCTTCACAGTCAAACTGGTAATGGGCACCCCAGCAGCGCAGTGACCTGCAGTGATAATGTGGCGGTCTGATGTTAAGGCTCCACCGCAGTGAAATCTACCATTCTTGAAGATTTGTACCATATATGGAGCTATATCAATGCTGGCGGGGACGCCACCCACAACCCTGGATTGGGCCTGAGACACAACTACTGACACTTGCAGGAGTATCAAATGACTGCCGAGGAATATTTTAAAAAAGTCGTTTAACTTTGCCATGGTTTGTTTTCAGATATTGAAATTTGAACAAGTTCTACTCTTCAATTATGTATTGAAGCTGATGATATTTTTCATAAAGTTATTCAGCTTATATACAAATAAAATTTATTAAAAAATTTAGAATAAAAAAAGAAATATTAGTGCAAATATTTGTAAAGCAAACGTTGTTGATTTTAATTTTGTATTTATTTTTTAGCTGCAATAGAATTTCTTTAGCAAAGAGTCTGATGTTAATTCATCGATATGATATCTTTTGTTATTCTTATTGATCAAAGGTTTTGTCTACGACTAATAAAGATTTTTTTGTGTTATAAAATATCACCATGTTAGCGAGAAAAATATTGTCCAGTAAGGATTTAAAAGTTATGCAGGACTATGGTTCGTTAATGTTTGTTAACTCAGATTATTGTATTGCTTATTTAGCAAAATATATTTTTGTTATTAAAAATACATTGAAAAATTATTATTGAGGAGTTTAGCTGGATTCTATCCGCATTTCATTGTTGCTTATGCAGATCATCGAGAACCTTTACCCAAGAAATTTTCTAGAACAACTAGATTAATTCAAATAAATTATTTGAGCTTAAAGCGTACGTTAAAAAAAAATGTCCATACAAATTTTTAAGTTCAAGACTTTATAGGTAACGAAAAATAAAAAAAAACATATCGATTATAAATTATTTGCTGGGTTTTGTTACAGTTTCTAAGCCTGGTTTTTAAAAATATTATAATTTGTGAATCTCAAATAGTTTTTGAAAGTCTGTGCATAAGACTTTAGCTATTACATATGTATTTTATATATCATGATATATATAGTGCCATAACCACCAAAAAGCTTAAGCGACATAGTTTTCGAACTTGATAATTTGACCAAAAACGATTATTTACGATCGTAAATAATAGATTTTCGTGTAAAAAAAGTGTGTCTGTTATGCATTCAACCCATTCACCGCAGCAAGCTGCAGACTACAAAATTTCAAGGATAGAATACATATGTTTATATGAGAGTAATTCTTTGAAGGGAGCAAGGCAACATGGCGGCAGGTTGTTGCCCATGCTAAATTTGTCATTGATGGCTACAAAAAAAAACTATATTGACAATATAGCAAAATATGTAAATCGAATTAGTGATTACAAAAATTTTTTATTGTAAAATACAAAAAAAAAATTACAAAATTCTAATGTGAATTATACTTTTATAAAGCGAAAACCAAAATAATTAGCGAAAAGTTTCAAAATTTTACACAAGCCATAACATTGAATAAAAATCGCCAAAACTGTAAGAAATGGAAAAATTATATAAATTCGCAAAAATTTACTAACAGCTTCAAAGACTGTCAACATTGTAAACATTTTTTGGTTTTCAGGTCGATATAACTTAATTTTGAGCTAATGACAACCCGCATATTCTAAATTATCTCTGAGAAAAATTCTAATAATATTGTGCGATTTTTCGAAAAGTTATAGCTAAATGGATTGCTACATGTTTATCTTTTTTGGACTTATAATTGCATATGGAATAATAGCTTAATTTAACTTATAGTTCGAATTTTTTCTGACTAAAACTGACCATTAAATTTCCTAATTTAACTGTTAAATAAAAAAAATTCTGAAAATGTTCTTGAAAGTTTAGAAGTCCTCTGCTACAAAATTGTAAGATTTTATTAATTATTAAATATTTGATAAAAAAATGTTATCCAAAGACTGCAAAATAAATCTAATGGGTTGTGCATTGATCGAAAATTAGTAAACACAGAAAAAAGTACCAATGTAAAATCAACATGCCAAAAGGTTGATTCAAATTCATTCAAATCACATTAAGCTTACAAGAAATAATATGTTGTTTGAGTGTGTTGGTGTCTATTTGCTTTGTTCGTAGCCGCAATACACTTTAGTGCTTAGTTGTGTAGGTTGTTTTTGTATTGTTATGGTTTTTTTATGTTTGTAAACAACCGACAAACTGCTGCTAGAAGGTAGTCAGTGTACTAGTCTTGAATTCGGAGGATCGCAGGTTTGAATCCTGGACTCAAGTCAAAGTATTTTGTATTTTTTTAACTAAAAAATTTCAAATCAAAGCATTTTTTTTTTGTTAACTAAAACTAAAACTTTTCAAATAAATTGTATGTTAAATGATAGGAAATAATCTAAAATTATAATTTAATTCATGATGGAATATATTTAGTGTGTATCTTAATAATATTTTAAGTTCTTGTGGCTGCAGGGGTAAGCACGTTGACCACCACGTGATGAGTTCCAAGTTCAAAAATTTTTCTGATGTCTATGTCAACCACACGTAAATTAAATAATTAATTAAATACAATTACTACATTAAATTAAGTTCATGTTGATCTAACTTGAAATAACTTTGATCAACATGATTCTTCAATTTGATTTTAACAGTACTTAAATGTTAATTCAACATGAAGTAAAGTTATTTCAAAAGTAAATTTTTTTGACAATTACTATAAATCAGGTTTAATTAACATGAAATACATACGAAGCAAAATCATTTAAAAAATCAAAAAAATTTAAATAACCCTATTTTTTAAAATTCTACATTGGTTTTTTTCTGTGTGTATATATATTTTTTTTTGTTACAAAAATGAAACTTTTGGGTGTAGCAGATTGTACGCACAAAAAGTAATATGAATAATTTTGTAATATCAATTCAAATATTTGCAATATCAATTAAAAAATTAATTAAAATTCACCTATAAGCAATTTTCTAATATCAATAAAATTTTTCCACCCAAATTAATTAATACAATTAAATATTTATTTGAACCAATTAAATTCTTAGTTAAAAACATTAATTGATGAACACTTTTTCCTGTGCTTGCTCTTTTGCTTAAGTTTTATATTTAAAATAACTATTAAAAAAAATAATTGAGTTCTTACAATAGCAATTTTTAATAATTTTATTTATTTTAAACAACATTTTAGTTTGCAATGCAAAAAAAAGTTTTTGAAACAAATAATGTTATATATGAAATATTTTAAAACAATTAATGTTTTGTAAAATCTAGAAAGTATAAAAAATGACCTAAAATCAAAACTTATGCTTTAGAAGCTAGAAAATATGCTACAAATATGCGTGTAAGACTGATATATGCAAACACATGCTTTCAAGGGGTAAAATATGCAAATAAATACACTAACAAAACGATACAAAAACTTATAAAAAGTTATGAAATGGATAAATATCTTGTCCGCGTATTAATACTTCGCATAAGAAAAAACATGCAATTGCATATTTGTGGTTTCCCTGGTAATCACTACTGTTTGAAAGCAGCAATCAGCCTTTAAACGCACGCATGTCCTGGCCATGCAAAAGTTTTATATTAAAACGTGTGTTTTTTTCTCAAATGTTTGCCCTTCTAAATAATATAAAATCAACTTCATATTGAAATATGGATTAAATAATAATAGCTCAAATAGTTTCATGTTGCATACTTGTATTATTTGTACTGTTGCAACAGTTTCTTGCCACTCCTGCACATCTGGGATTTTTTGAGTTGTGACTAATTATGATTTAGTGTGCGTTATATATCCTGTTTGCTTAAAAACGAGAATTAATTTTTTTTATATTTCTGTTATACTACATCAAATAAAACAAACACACATTTCCTTATATATAGTTAGATTACTCAATTTTCATTTATTAAGGCAAATACATAATTACAAAGAAATTTTAAAGTTTTTATTTTTGCATGGCAGCTTTTAAAAATGGTAAGGTATAGGCCACTTTAGTGAACACTGCTGGTTGGTTGGTTTTTCCACACTGAATACCCCAGGATACGACACCATAATGTTTACCATCCACTACCATTGGACTGCCAGAATCGCCATTACAGGAACTTTTTCCGGGAGCAATAGCACAAAACATTGACTCTGTTAGAACCATCATATTGCGAAAATCATTCTTGCATATTGCTTTATCGACTATATTAAGGTCGACAGTGTACAGTTGATCGGTAATATTATCAGTGAAGTCCATTCTTCTTCCCCAACCATATAATTTTACGGTGTCACCATGTTTCAAGTCTCTTGTAGAAATTTCTATTGGTCGAATTGATCCTCCTGTTAGAGGAGTGACTAACTTCATCACGCTTATGTCCATGTTATATGTGGGCTTATTGTAACTTCCTGGAATGTATGCGTTGCTAACTTTCGATGTGATGCCCGGATCAGAGAGTCTTGTAGCGCCAGCTTTCACAATAAAACTGCTGGCGGGTATGCCAATAAGGCAATGCGCTGCAGTGATAACATGACGTTGTGATGTTAATGCTCCACCGCAGTGAAATCTACCATCCTTGAAGATTTGTACCATATATGGAGCCATAGCAATGCTGGCGGGAACGCCACCTACAACCCTTGGCTGGGCCTGAGACACAACTACTGACACTTGCAGGAGTATCAAATGACTGCCGAGGAGTATTATGAAAAATTTGTTTAACTTGGCCATGGTTTTTTTCAGGTGTTTAAATTTGAACAAGATCTACTCTTCAATTATGTATTGAAGCTGATAATGTTTTTTGTCAAATTGTTGGGCTTATATACGAATAAAATTTATTAAAAAATTAAATAAATTTAAAAAGAAATATTAGTGCAAATATTTGTAAAGCAAACGTTGTTTGCTTTAATTTTGATTTTATTTTTGAGCTGCAATAGAATTTCTTAATTTATACAATAGTCTGACGTCAATTTATAAATAATACTTTGATTTTTTTTTTGTTAATGCATTTAACTTTTTTCTAATAAAGAGTTTTTTGTATTATACTCATAAAATATCACCATGTTAACGAGAAAAACATTGACCCATGAGGACTTGGAAATTTTTCAGGACTGTAGTTCGTTAAAATTTTTATGGTTTTTTCTTAAGAGGAATTTGGAAAACATAGTAGTATTTTCTAAAAAATATTTATATATATGTATGTATAGGTATGTATATGTGTTTGCAAAAAGCACAGTGGAATGAAATTTAAAAAAAGTGGTAATTAGTCCTAAAATATTAAGCAACCCACTCTTTTGAATAGAAAAAGTGTAAGACGTACCACACACTTTGGTATTTTGTGACATCCCAATAGTGGGTACCATTGGCAACGTTTGTCATTTCCGATAGTTTTCGTTGTTTAGCATTGCTTTCCATATAAAAAATCATTTTGTGAACGGCTTTGCATACGTTTTCAAAATTACACCGGAAAATGACAAGAAAAAAATTACAGTTGTGTATTCGGCATAATATTTTTTTTCTTTTTTATTATGTATCAAAAATTCTTTTATTTTATTGTATTTAAAAGACGATGTTATTTTAAGTTACAAGCAAAAAATGCTCTTTATTGTATCTCAAATATTATGAGTGCAAAAAGGAAAAATTGCTTAAGTTGATATAGGATAATTTTTAGCTAATGAAAATCCTTTAATCTTTATAGTCAAAAGTACCTGTGGGAAAAATCCTAACTGTTTTGTATGATTTTTCAGGAAGTTATAGCGCAAGTTTTAATAAGATAATTCTCAATCGAATAGTTGAGCCGAAGTAGTGTAGCAATGAATAATTTTTGAATTTGGATGATTGAAAAATATTAAAAAATTTATATTTTTTGCGAAAAAAAAATTCTTAAATTAGGCATGTTCATTTAATTTTTCAGTAAAAATTACTCTCCCAGGTACTAAAAATTTAATGAACACTTTACTTGTAAGAACTCGCAAGAAAATTTTATTCATATCAGAACCATGGATGGAAATTATGACACAATTGTACTTTTTCTGAAGTATTTTGTTTAAAAATTTTGTAAATTGACATTTTTTTAATTGACATAAAATGAAATTCTTTACAAATTCTTAAAAAAAAAAATTAAATTATGTTTTTGGTTAGCTCGAAGTTATATTACTCCACCTAAGTATGTTTAACTTTTCTTGCTTATCTTTTACGATCATCACATTAATTATTTGTACTTATTCGTTGTACCGTCAGTACATACATGTAAGTATTATTGTATCGGCTATTGTGTTACATGGTTTTTGCTTTCAGCAGTTGAATTTACTTTCCACCATTATGAACTGTGTTGCCAAGTAAACATATTTGCGTCACGTGCTCATATTGTTTTTTAAATGAGACATTTTTAGATTTAATTAAAATGTACTGAATTTTAATTAGAAATAATTTCTTATTCGGGCTTAAGTTCAGTAATTTCAATTTTTATTGAATGAAATATTTTTATTAATTAATGTGAATTTCTAAAGAAGAGAAGAAAAATTTAACTAGACTTTATAGCTGGGCGAAATACCGATATTTTTATGTACAGCCACTCACTTCATCAGCACGGGGTATGAGAAATGATTGCTGTATATACAATTGATTTACCTTTGGTAAGCACATTTATAAGTACCACTATTCACTTTCTGTTTTTCCATTAATTCATTTATCTGTTTACTTTAGCTCGAAGCAAAATTAAATTGTTTAATAGTTTACGAATTTTTCATAATTTTTCAATATTATTCCATTAACAAATACAAAAGATTGACTTTCCATCTCTGATCAGATATGATAAACACACAAAAAACAGGCTTTCTTTTCACATACGTTTACATGTTTTTCAGATATTTTCCAAATAATTAATTTTAAAACAAAATATAGAAAAGATGTCTCGATAATTCTTGCAAGTAAAAATTTAGCTAGTAATAATTTGTAAGATTTTTTAGTTTCTCTATTTTCTCTCTATTCTGACGCTCTCTCCTAACAAACTGTTTTGAGTTAATGAACACTTTCCACTAACAATTCCCAGTGGAAATTCTGTTACAAAAAATCCCGATCTGAGACCAGTGACAATGTAAGCGCGACCCATCCAAAACCTGTATACAATTGCTACTTACATTTACACAGCGTTGGCCTAGGCCATAAGATGGCTTTCAATTTGTAATGACTTGCGGACTACTGGGTTGTTACAAATTTGTATTAATTTTTAAGAAAATATTTTATGAAAATTTGTTTTAACAGGCTTTTAGAAAGCCTTATTAATTTTTACAAATAAGGCTAAAAAAAATATAAACATTCACAGCTGTTTATACTTAAACAGGCAACTTAAGCTAACGCCAAATTTTGGCATTTTTGGCTCAAGCGTAATAATTTTCGAACTTAATTTGTTTACTAAAAATCGATTACATACTTGCGATCGTATACACATGTATAAAAAAATATTTTTTTCGCAAAATATATGAGTTTTTCTAATTTTTTTTCAAACATCCAAATTGTTAAATTATTTATTGCTAAAATTTACGCTTAATCAAGTGGGTTTTTTTTGCATATTATTTCGATTAAATTCGGCCTAACCAAAAAAATACTTCCCACTTTAATTGGTTACAATAACCAAAATGAAATATATCTTACGATAATCGTTGATTATAACCATCATCAATTTTAATGGTTAAACATAACCTTTTAGTAATTTTTCTTATAACTGTTATGTCCCTGATTCAAACACAAGAACTCAAAAGAATTTTTACACAAAAACGCCCTAAATCTTCCTACTGATTAATTGATTAATTGTTTTCTTCGTTTACAAGTCTAATATCTAATGGTCTATAAGCTAATATTACAATAATTAAGTATAAAAATTTAATAAACAAAAACTATTAATAATCCGACTTAAAAAAATTTTTGCTACAACAGATAAAATGCAAATGTGTGTATTTTCATTTCGATTTTGTCAACGTTGATTAAGATCGATTGATTTTTACAAGCAGTTTCCAACTTTGAAGGTCCTTGGAGCTTCCTTATCTTGCCCTTCTAGTGCATTTCAGTTGGTTACAGCCAAATCAGCTTAATAGCCAAAAAGTTGCGGGCCTTTTAAAGCTTTTTCTGTTTCACGCCGCAGTGCAATATGATCAATCGGTTAAAATATATTCCATTTCTTAAGCTGCAACCAAATGTATTCACCCATATGGATATTATACTCAAGTAAAGCATTCATTACATATATTTAAATTTCATTTAAATTTATTCCAGCATTTTAGATGTTATCTTATCGAACCCACGTGATTTTCATACACACAAATGTATATAAAGAATTTCCGAGCAAGTGGAACAAGTTAATGAAAACCAGGCCGTTAAGGGTTCAAATGCCAACGAAGATTGTAGTCTGCTTGTCTGTCTTTGGTACCAGATACAAAAAATCCATTAAAACCCACATGATGGTTGAAGTTAAGAGTTTCACAACGGAACACTCAATATTTCAATCGAAATATGCATATGTATGTATGCATGTATCTATGGGAAAGAAAAACAAACGCTAATTTTAAATAAAAGTACTTCTATTTACATAATTTAACCAAATAATTTTGAAAACAATTAAACAGTTGCCGAAATAACAGCACTTTCAAATGCGCCACAATTAGTCTTCAAGATTACTCTGATATAAAACGTTTAAATATTTGAACAAGTGTTGCCTTATTTCAACAATTTCATTTAATATATAAACCCCAGCTTCAGATGCAATAAGTATCAGTTCCCCCCAAATCAACTGCAACAAAGTAAAAGTTGTTTCTGGGATCTTAAAAGTAAAGTTCAAGAGATTTTTAAGATGAACAACTTTTGCAAAGCATTTACTTTGGGTCTTTCGATATGTCTGCAAGTAGCAGTCGCTTTGCCCCCAAGTCAAACACGTATTTTGGGTGGTGAGACAACCACCATCGATAAAGCTCCCTTTTTAGTGCAGCTTCATGTGGATGGCAGATTCCATTGCGGCGGAGCCTTGACATCTAAACGAAGTGTTGTCACTGCAGCCCATTGTGTTAAAGGAGTAAGTCCAGATCGGTTTGTTGTAGTTGGTGGTGCTTCGAGAATCACTGATTACGGTATCAGATCAAAGGTTAGCAGAACAATAATGCATAGATCTTACAACGAGCGGACATTTGATATGGATGTAGCTGTGATGCATTTGACGACACCTATGACGGGACCATCTGTGACACCGGTAGGTTTTTGTGACAAACCCATTGAGGCAGGCGCTCCAGTGCAACTTTATGGTTGGGGCCGACTTGAGAATGGCTATCTACCCGTGCAATTGCAAACTGTTAATGTCACTGTGATTCCAAAAAGCAATTGTGCACATCAGTACGATCATAGAATGGCATTAACAGACTCCATGTTTTGTGCTGGCGCACTTGGAAAAGATGCCTGCTCTGGGGATTCGGGCAGTCCAGTCATGGTTGATGGAAGATATTGTGGTATCGTATCATGGGGTATTGGATGTGGCCGCCCTGATTCCCCGGGTGTCTACACTGATGTAAACAAGGTGAAGGATTTCGCAGCAGCTGCCATGAAACTCACATAAAATGTCTTTCAATAAATTTTGTAACGAATTAAAACTTAGAGAAATAAATAAATAAATAAAGTTAACGTTTTTAACTGAAATAATTGTGTTTTATTATAAATTTTCCTTATATAACAGAAGGGCTTCAAAAATTACCAGGTACATGCATGCATATATACATATATCACAAATATTACTTTTTCTCTCTTTATAATCATAGAAAAGACATAAATTATTATGTTATTAAACGATGTTTAATATTAATTAATATTTTATAATATAAAATAAAAAATTAATTTGAGTTGCTATATAAACAAATTAATACCACAAATTAAATTTAAATACTTGAAATATTTGAAGCAATTAAAATTTTAATATGAAATTCTTAATTAAACATTTGGGTTAAATGGGGATGCAGTGAAGTTCAGTTATTTCGCCTCCATAGGAAAGAACAAGTTTGGTTTGTTGTTGCTGAGAGTAAGGTTCGTTAAAGCTCATATTTTATTTAAAAAATAAAATAGCGAGAGATCTTCAAAGTGCATAGGTTGTTTTTATTTTTAACTCTGCTTATAATACATAAAAACAATTGTTGCATTCTATTCTAAAAAAAATTGCAATCTGAAGAATTTTATCTTGTGTAGTTTCAGCCAACAACATTTAAACTATTTTTGGTTTGAGAATCTATCTAAAATTTCTACAAGATAAAGTTTGCTTAACAATTACTTTTAAATTTTAAGCACGAATAGTTCCTTAATCGGTCTTAAGTTCAGCAGTTTCAATTCCTATAGAGTAAAAGATTATATCATTTTAATGTGATTTTCTGAAGAAGATATATTATGTCCAGTGCTTTATATTGGGAAAAAGGGTCACATATAAACATGCAAAATAAATAAATAAAATAAACACATGCATAATTACAAATAGTACAAGATTCGCCCTAAGAGATGAACAATGGCATCAAAAGAAAAAAATTAAAAAATTAGTTTGATGTAAATATTTGTTTGTTTGGGTTTTTTTAACTTAATTTTGTGTACGTTTGTCTTTTTTCAATAACATTTTGAAACGCAGTGTATAGTGAAGTGTATTGACCAACAACTAACTCAAATTTTTCATATTGGTACATTACAAGCTTAACGTAAAAAATATATTTCCGTAGTTTAAAAAAAAAACTATAAATATTTTTTAAATTTTATAGCTAAGTTATATAGTTATATTGTATTTTAAAACCCACTAGATTGAAACTACTAATTCATATTTTTTATTGACGCTTTGTTTCGTAAGAAAGCACAAGTTTTTGTGACGAAAAATTATGTAATTATAATAAGAACAATGAAGCACCAATATTTTTCATTTAATATTTTTCTGATACACGATTTGGATTTAGGAGCACTAAGATGATAATAGCATTTATATTAATTTTTAAAATATAACTTTTGAAATAATCTAAGCAGCTTATTCCAACTTTGATTTATATATGTCTTATGCATCAGCTTTACTACTATGTTTTCGACTATGTTGAATCCAATTCTACTAACAAAAAGACTTGGTTAATATCATTTAAAAATTGTAACTTTTTTCCACTCCGAAACATCGTATTTTATTTGATTTTGGGTTTGTAATAGAGTTTCTACTTACGACAAAATGAACTTTCCAAGTATCCTAACAATGTCTTGAATACTAATTTCAGGTTTTTTCATTTTGGTATACTGTGGTATTTGTGTCTACAGAAGGAGATTTGCCTCCTTATTAAAAAAAGCGAATCTGAATGTCTTTTAATCCCGAAGCCAACCATATTTACACTAGAATCAATTCGTGCTTTTGTATGTAGTCGTAAATGAATATATTTTAATATATACACATATACATACATACTTTCTCAAATTTTTTCAAGGCAATCAGGACAATTTATTAATAGTCTATGTATCTGATGGACTAGAAAATATCAATGAGAAGGTTGATGACTCTGTTTGCAGCGAAAAACATGGCCTACTTCACTACAACGTGTGAAGGTCCTTGGTATCATACCCCTCAAAATAAGTTACCATGTAATTATTAATTGTCTTCATGTAGTGTACCTCAATTACTGTAAATCACTGTAGCATAGTTTAATTGAATTGCAACAAAGTTCATTGTAATAATTAACAAAACGCTTACATTATAAAATTTCAATGACACACTTTTATTTTTATTAATAATTTGTGTTATTATAGCAAAATTAAAGACATAAAAAAACACAAAAATTGAAGAATGTAAAATAGTATATAAGCAGAGCAAAATGCTAAATAAAACAGAATTTAATTCCTGAACGTAATCGGGCAATAACTTGCCTTGTTTTTTTATTAAATTTTCAAACCTTTTTGACAGTTCCTTTGAACACCTATTTATAAGCTGGACCCCCTGTACAGCTGGATAAAAATAATAATTGGGCTATAGGGAAGCAAACACTTTACAAACTCTCCAATACAATTCAACATTAAAGTTCTCTGACAAAACTGTTGTTCATCCTTTACATGGCGAACCTGCCATCCTACACATCCTTTACATGGCGATCCTGCCATCCTACACATCCTTTACATAGCGATCCTGTCATTTAACTTTACAATAGTAAGTAAATATTTCATTCATATTAAGCAGAATTCTAACAAAAGCATAAAAGCTATCAGCAAATTTTGCTGCATTGAGGATAGATTTTATGCAAAATATATGGATATACCTGTGTGAATCCTTGAACTGACTAAATTAATCGAGATACAAGATATATGATCCATATAATGCGTACACACAAAGGAGTAATATGATTAACTTTGCAATACCAATTAAAATATTAACCAAAAGCTGAAATATAAACAGTTTGATAATATCAATTAAGTATTTCCACTCAAATTAATTAATACTATTAAATTTTTAATTGATTACATTAATTGGTGAATATTTTTTCTATATGTGGAGATTAGTTAAAGTTTTTAAAATTAAATTTAGAAATAAAAAAATTTTTCTTTACCACAAAAATGTGTAATTGTAAATATATTTATTACCAGAGGAGATTTTACTTTACGTCATTAAAATATTTTATTTATTTTATTTTTTTATTTATTTATTTCTTTTCGATGTCCCGTACACAAGACTTAAGTCTTATTAATATTAAATGAAAAAGATTGGTGCTTCATTGTTCTTATTATAATCAGATAGGAGTACATAATTTTTCGTCACAAAAACTTGTGCTTTCTTACGAAACAAAGCGTCAATAAAAAAATATGAATTAGTAGTTTCAATCTGGTGGGTTTTAAAATACAATATAACTATATAACTTAGCTATAAAATTTTAAAAATATTTATAGTTTTTTTTTAAACTACGGAAATATATTTTTTACGTTAAGCTTGTAATGTACCAATATGAAAAATTTGAGTTAGTTATTGGTCAATACACTTCACTATACACTGCGTTTCAAAATGTTATTGAAAAAAGACAAACGTACACAAAATTAAGTTAAAAAAACCCAAACAAACAAATATTTACATCAAACTAATTTTTTAATTTTTTTCTTTTGATGCCATTGTTCATCTCTTAGGGCGAATCTTGTACTATTTGTAATTATGCATGTGTTTATTTTATTTATTTATTTTGCATGTTGATATGTGACCCTTTTTCCCAATATAAAGCACTGGACATAATATATCTTCTTCAGAAAATCACATTAAAATGATATAATCTTTTACTCTATAGTAATTGAAACAACTAAAATTAGGACCGATTAAGAAATTATTCCAGCTTAAAATTTAAAAGTAATTGTTAAGCAAACTTTATCTTGTAGAGATTTTAAATAGATTCTCAAACCAAAAATAGTTTAAATGTTGTTGGGTGAAACTACACAAGATAAAATTCTTCAGATTGCAATTTTTTTAGAATAGAATGCAACAATTGTTTTTATGTATTATAAGCAGAGTTAAAAATAAAAACAACCTATGCACTTTGAAGATCTCTCGCTATTTTATTTTTTAAATAAAATATGAGCTTTAACGAACCTTACTCTCAGCAACAACAAACCAAACTTGTTCTTTCCTATGGAGGCGAAATAACTGAACTTCACTGCATCCCCATTTAACCCAAATGTTTAATTAAGAATTTCATATTAAAATTTTAATTGCTTCAAATATTTCAAGTATTTAAATTTAATTTGTGGTATTAATTTGTTTATATAGCAACTCAAATTAATTTTTTATTTTATATTATAAAATATTAATTAATATTAAACATCGTTTAATAACATAATAATTTATGTCTTTTCTATGATTATAAAGAGAGAAAAAGTAATATTTGTGATATATGTATATATGCATGCATGTACCTGGTAATTTTTGAAGCCCTTCTGTTATATAAGGAAAATTTATAATAAAACACAATTATTTCAGTTAAAAACGTTAACTGTATTTATTTGTTTCAGTTTTAATTCGTTACAAAATTTATTGAAAGACATTTTATGTGAGTTTCATGGCAGCTGCTGCGAAATCCTTCACCTTGTTTACATCAGTGTAGACACCTGGAGAATCTGGAAGGCCACATCCAATACCCCATGATACGATACCACAATATCTTCCATCAACCATGACTGGACTGCCCGAATCTCCAGAGCAGGCATCTTTTCCTAGTGCGCCAGCACAAAACATGGAGTTTGTTAATGTCATTCTATGATCGTACTGATGTGCACATTTGCTTTTTGGAATCACAGTGACATTAACAGTTTGCAATTGCACGGGTAGATAGCCATTCTCAAGTCGGCCCCAACCATAAAGTTGCACTGGAGCGCCTGCCTCAATGGGTTTGTCACAAAAACCTACCGGTGTCACAGATGGTCCCGTCATAGGTGTCGTCAAATGCATCACAGCTACATCCATATCAAATGTCCGGTCGTTGTAAGATCTATGCATTATTGTTCTGCTAACCTTTGATCTGATACCGTAATCAGTGATTCTCGAAGCACCACCAACTACAACAAACCGATCTGGACTTACTCCTTTAACACAATGGGCTGCAGTGACAACAGTTCGTGGAGATGTCAAGGCTCCGCCGCAATGGAATCTGCCATCCACATGAAGCTGCACTAAAAAGGGAGCTTTATCGATGGTGGTTGTCTCACCACCCAAAATACGTGTTTGACTTGGGGGCAAAGCGACTGCTACTTGCAGACATATCGAAAGACCCAAAATAAATGCTTTGCAAAAGTTGTTCATCTTAAAAATCTCTTGAACTTTACTTTTCAGATCGGAGAAAGAACTCTTAGTTTGTTGCAGTTGATTTGGGGGGAACTGATACTTATTGCATCTGAAGCTGGGGTTTATATATTAAATGAATTTGTTGAAATAAGGCAACATTTGTTCAAATATTTAAAAATGTTTAGACACTTTGCTTCAGCGTAATTTTAAAGAATAATTGTGATGCATTGGAAAATGCTAATATTTTGATAACTGTTTAATTGTTTTCAAAATTATTTGGTTAAATTATGTAAATAAAAGTACGTTTATTTAAAATAAATGTTTGGTTTTCTTTCATATACATATGTGCTTGTGTACATATGCTAATACTCAGTGAGCTAGAAGAAAGAGTTGTCGTACAAACTTCGTTTTGAGTATTGAATATTCCATTGTGTTACAGTTAACGTCAACCATCATGTGATTTTTATTTGTTTTTTTTCAGATTAAGCAAAATTATTTGTTGTTGTTTATTCGTTAAGAATTGCCATTGGAGGAATATTCGGCAATATACAGAAGTAATGCCTTTCGAAAATTTCCATCCCAAACCAATCTCAATGAGAGCAATCTTTAATTGTCGAATGAATAGATGCGTGTATATTGTGATATTCATTAAATGGCTATTGATTTAATGATTTACCTGCTTTATGAAAAGGAACAAAATCGATCATTTTTTTGGTTGGTCTAGTGCACAATTTAAAAATTTTAAAAATGCCCTCCAGCAAAGCGGTAAAATTTTACTCAAGGACGTTTTCCTTATTACGACAGAAATCAGTGAAAAATAAGATTGACATGACACTGCTTTGAATTAGCCAAAAGATTGAAATAATTAAGAACAAAAATGACCTTTTACGTTTTTTGTTTTTATTTTCAATTGTCAATACTTTTAAATAAAGATAAGTTGTTTTAATTTTTCGAAAAATATTAAGCTCTGTCAAAGTCAATAGATTTAATTTTTTCTGAAAATAAGCTTGTGCGTTCAGTAGAAAAATTTAAGTGTGTTTTTCTCGAATTGCGGTCGTGTTAACTCAATTAAATGTGAAAAGGAAAACAAAGCGACAAGTAAGTATTGATGTTTTTCATGAAAAGTGTTATATTTATTCATTATTCATTAGTTTAAATAACCTTAAAACGGTATAATATATCATAAACATTGACTTTGTGGAGGCCTTCAAATATTTTGGCCCTATTTGTCTACTTTCATATTTAATGTGCATGTGATCGGTCTCATTCGATGATCAGATGTTGACCACATCAAAAAAAAAAAAAAAAAAAAAAATTAAAATTAATTTTTTTACCCTTAGATCCCTTTCTCTATGCGCTGTCACGTATGTATATAAATTAAGTAATAGTCAATGAGTTATTTGCAATTTCCCTGCAGAAAATTTGTAAAATTTGATCTAAACGGAATCGTTCTATGACTTGAAAAAATGCGAGTGTTACCAAAAGTAGGGAGTAGTGTATGGTAAAAAAAGAACATATCGTGTAAATGATTACGTACTCGCCATTTTCCTAATGTATCGTCTTGATCTTGAGTCAATTTAAATGGAAATCGGTCTAGTATTATAGTAAGCGGTACTGAACTAGTTCAATGTGGTTGAATCCAGAACTTAACAAATAGTATTAATATAATGCAAATTGTTATCTCCAATAATACCGCCAAGCTACTCTGGAACCAGTCCCGTAACTATAGTTAGATATTAACCTAAGCTTAACTAGTGTTTATGCTTTTAAAATATCAGTGCCCCTGTAATCGAGTTGATAGTGTGCAAACTTGTCATGACCGAAATTGTCGATTCGAGTCCCAAAAAAAAAATTCTGATTAAAAATAAAATATCACTGCCCTTGTAACAATAGGTCTGTTCATTTATTTTCCCAGTAAAAACTAGCAACGAGAGAGTAAGATAGAAATTTACAAAATTACTCTCCCAAATATGAAAAAGCAAAACGAACGCTTAACTTGTAAAAACTTGCAAGAAAATTTTACTCATATCAGAACCATGGATGGAAATCATGATAGAACTGTACTTTTTCTGATGTATTTTGTTTGATAATTTTTAAAATTGCAATTTTTTAAAGGAATTTTTGATATTTAATATGAAATCATTTACACACACATATTTACCATTTTTATGCATTTTTCATACTTTTTTAATATTATTCCATTAACAAATACAAGAATTCGACTTTCCATCTCTGATCATGTATCTGAAACAAACAAAATTATTTGCCATTAAAATTGAATTTATGTGGCTTAATGGAAGTATACATGTTTTTTAAGAAAGAAATGGACATTTTTTCAGTTTTCCTTTTTCAAATATTTTTTAAATAATTTATTTTACAACAAAACACACATCAGGTGGTTGGATAATTCTTGCAAGTAAAAATTTTACTAGTAATAATTTTTTGGAATTTTTTTGTCTATAAATTTTTCTCTCTCTTTTGACGCTCTCTCTTTGCAAACTTTTTGAATTAATGAACACCTTCCAGTAACAATTGTTTCAAATTCGTAATAAAGTTTAGTAAATGAACAAACATAATAAAAAATTTTATAAGTGTTCATTGTTACAGTTAAATGCCAAAAAGGCTATTGATAAAACATTTTCATTATAGGATCCTGTGGGATAGTTCAGCAACAATTCACAAGATGCATACAAAGTATCAATTAATCCAAACCTAGGCCATTTCCATGTAAAAGCGACTCGTCCGCTTCATAGGCAGTGTTAGAACTTTGACTCGGTTATTTCAAAGTGCGATTTTTTGCATTTTACAAGTAATGACTATTTTTAGCACGTAACATTTGTATGACAAGAACTGAACTGTTGATGGAATTAATAAAAATTACGATGATTTTTATACCCTTTACCAAAAAATGGTAAAAGGGTATATATAGGTTTGCCATTCCGTTTGTAATTTCTACAATATTAATAAGACACACATAAAGTATATATATTCTGGATCCTTATGCATAGGGACGACGAACAAGCGATGTCCGTCTGTCCGTCTGTCTGTACGTGTACGGTTTTCCCAAGCTCCCAGAAGAGCTAGACACTTCGTTCTTGGACTGGTGTGTCAGAAATTTTCCGAAAAATTTTGCTATTGAAATTCAGCAAAATCGAGCAGACGGTTTCAGAGCTGGAAACCTCATACTCAATATTCCCATAGAAAATAACTACCGAAAACAAGTTTTCATTACTTTTTTATTAAATTAACTTATTTTATACTTCGGTATGAATAAAATTGGTATTTATAATTAAAAAAAAAATTAAAAAATTCAACAAATTAAAAAAACTTTTCCAGGGTTGGAAAACTTTAACTTTTTTCCTAATAATTAAACATATTTCATGTTTTAGGAAGAAGGCTATTTTCTCAGGAACGGTAAAAGCTACGGGTCTGAAATTTGGACAGTGTATGTAGAACTTTGGTCGCTACAACAACAAATATATAAAAGCTAAAAATTAAAGGGTGTTCCAAAATGAGTGACGAAAACTTTTAAAATCCCATGTAATATACATACAATTGTATTATGTATGCATATATGCATATTGACACTTGAAATTTGTAAAATTAGTGTATTTTTATATATGCTACAACAATTAACACTAAAATTAAAAAAAATTTAATTAAAGGGTGGTCCATCAGTTAATGCAATTTTGACTATGTAATTTTAACAAATTGCTATATCTTGGAAACCGTAAGAGCTAAACTGTTGAAATTTTCAATACCGGTAAAACTAAAAAATCCAAAAATTATAAAATCGCCAAAAATTTAAAAAAAAATCGCCAAAACGAAAAAGATCGCCAAAATAAAAAAACGCTAAAAATAAAAAGAAACGCCAAAAACCGCAAATTTTGCCAAAAAAACAAAAAATGGTTATATGAACAAAAATCGCCAAAAATTAAAAAAAAAAATCGCCTAAATGAAAAAAAATCGCCAAAATAAAAAAAATCGCCAAAACGAAAATAAATCGCCAAAATTAACAAAAACGCCAAACACTAAGAAAATCGCCAAAACAAAAAAAAATTGCCTATATGAAAAAAAATCGCCAAAAATTAAAAAAATCGCTTATATGAAAAAAAATCGTCCAAATCAAAAAAATCACCATAACGAAAAAAAATCGCCAAATTTAAAAAAACGACAAAAACCGAAAAAAATCGCCAAAACGAGAAAAAGTGTCAAAATGGAAAAAAATTCACACCATGACAAAAATCCGCAAAAATTGCCAAAACAAAAAAAAAAAATGCTTATATAAACAAAAATCGCCAAAAATGAAAAAAAATCGCCTACATGAAAAAAAAATCGCCTAAATGAAAAAAAATCGCCAAAATCACAAAAATCGCCAAAACGAAAATAAATCGCCAAAATTAAAAAAAAGCCCCAAAAAACCGAAAAAAATCACCAAAACAAAAAAATGCCTATATCAAAAAAAATCGCCAAAAATTAAAAAAATCGCTTGTATGAAAAAAAATCGGCAAAATCAAAAAAATCGCCAAAACGAAAATAAATCGCCAAAATTAAAAAAAACGTCAAAAACCAAAAAAATATCGCCAAAACGAGAATAAATTGCCTATATGAAAAAAAATCGCCAAAAATGAAAAAAAATCGCCTACATAAAAAAAATCGCCTACATAAAAAAAATCGCCAAAATCCAAAAAATCGCCAAAACGAAAATAAATCGCCAAAATTAGAAAAAAAACGCCATGAACCGAAAAAAATCGCAAAAACAAAAAAAATTGCCTATATGAAAAAAATAACCAAAATTAAAAAAAACGCTAAACACTGAAAAAAATAGCCAAAACAAAAAAAAATTGCCTATATCGCCAAAATTAAAAAAACGCCAAAAACCGAAAAAATCGCCAAAACAAAACAAAAATTGCCTATATGAAAAAAAATCGCCAAAAATAAAAAATCGCCTAAATGAAAAAAATTTTCAAAATCAAACAAATTGTCAAAAGAGGAAAAAAGTCGCCAAAATTAAAAAAAAGCCAAAAACCTGTCAAAACTAAAAAAATTGCCACAAAAAAATAAAAAAAATACAATATATACAAAATAAGAAAATCGCCTAAATGAAAAAAAAAATCGTCAAAATCAAAAAAATCGCCAGAACGAAAAAATCGCCAAGATTAAAAAAACCCAAAATTAAAAAAAAAAAACAAAAACCAAAAAAATTGCCAAAATAAAAAAAAAATTGCCTAATGAAAAAAACCGCAAAAAAAAGCACCAAATTAAACATAATGCCTAAAACCTAAAAATTGCACATAAAGTATGAATTATTTCACAAAATTAATATGTACCAACATATCTCTGTGCTTATGTATGTATCTCTATACTACATTAACGCACTTTGGTAAAGGGTATATAAGATTCGGCACAGCCGAATATAGCACTCTTACTTGTTTAAATTTAAATTTACCAAATAAGCCAGATCTAAGCAATTAGCTAATGTTTTGTTAATATTAAAATTTATTAAAGCATTTATCTGCTGTTGTTATAAAAGGGATAATTTTTGGTCGTTAATGTGTTAAATTAAAGTTTGGAAAAAAAATTTTGAGAATTTGGTTGGAATACCATGATTTGGTAGGCGGTTTTAATTTCGCACAGAACAAGTGGTGATTTGACCCATAGTGCAATGTAAAATCATTAATTAAATTGCTATTTTTGTTTGCGCAGATTTGGCTTTCTGTAGCGCTTATTTTGATGAAACACCACGGAATTTATAAAAAAAGTGGACTTTATTCACCCTTTTTATATTTGGCGTCGTTCGTTTTAGGTTTGGGCAAATAAACGAAGATATTTCAAGGGAAATTTTATTTTGTGGTAAAATATTTCTGGGTAATTACCCGAAATGGGTAATTAAACGAAACTTAATTAAGCGTAGACTTTTGTGTGAAAATTATTGTAAGAAACGGGGATTCAATATTTGGGGTAGATAAGCAATAAAGGTGTTTAACCGATGGGTACATTTGTATATATTTATTTGAAAAAAATTCTTAAAAAAAAGTGAAAAATATAATATGGATAAAATTAAAATTACCAACCCCAACCAATTTGAAAAGCTTGTGGAAGAGTTGAAAAAAGTCCTTCTTTAAGCTAGAGGATTTCGCAGGGGCAGTGGTCCTAAAAGTTTCAGGGTACAGTGGGACTGTACTAAATTCCCTCGGTCCACCAATTATAAGTAATTGTGGTAATAGTGTGTGTACAGATCTAACGTGACTTGAGGTTAAAATTAAAAAAGGTTGCAAATAAGGCTGAGTGTGAAGCAACTGGAAGCAGAGTATATAAACAATTAGCACTGAGCCCCTTTTAGGTTGATCTGCTCCCTTTTAGGTTCTATTGTGTCCAAAGTGATGCTTTATTCAGCCGAAAATAACTTTAAAATATTAAAACGATGAACATTACTCATTGACCCATGTTGCGTTTGTCACGTTGAATATTCGTCTACGACAATTTCGTACTAGATAGATTAAAGGAAATGTGTACAAGTTTTGTTTAATCTAGGACAAAGTTCGATATGACATACGCAATACTGGTGATTATTTTCTAAAAATATGACTGAATTTATCATTTACTTTTCATTGGGTAACTAACAAATGTATGACTTTTGTCTGAGAAATCTTCTTTTCACTATTAAATTTTTTATTTTCTTCGTCGCAATAGGGAAGAAAAACAATTTATTTTAATTTATTTAAAAAGCTTTTATTTATTCAAAAACACTTTTATCAAAAATAGTAAGCAAAAGAATCAGCTGACTCAAATATTGGATATGTATATTCTATTTATCAATAAACAGGCAACGTCGTGGTAACACTTTTAGGGAATACAAAGTTAGCATTGATGTTGTGTTAGATCGATGTTGTTTCAAGATTGACGATGAGCCAAATAGAATAAAGGTGAATATTTTGTGTTGGATAAATACACTATCCAAGAAAAAATATTTACTTTTATTCTAGGTAACGCTATGTGAATAATTTTTGGTTTTTTTTTGGTTACATCTTCCGTTTGAATCCCTCAATAGAAACTTAAATTGTAAACACATTTTTGAAAACCTTTTTGCTTTATTAAAATATCTAATTGCGAAATGGAATTAAATCTCTATCGCATTTGATTCTTGTGAAAGCTCTGAAACCTACAAAATTTTGATCCTTATTTAGCATCTTCCTTCACCTTTTAAGTAAACTATTAAAATCGCCGAATACATATATTTCTTTGTAAGGATTTTAAACTTAATACTTTTAGTACTTACGCTTAAAAATTTATTCCAACTAAATAAAACAATTTGTTGTTGTTTTTAACACAATTAATGTTTAATTTTTAAGAATAGCTTTAAAAAATACAAGTTTTTGTTTTTTTTTTATTTTTTTATGCAGAAATATTTAAGTTTAAAAAATGTCGAAAGTTTAAATATTTTTCGTATTTATATGATAAAATGTCAATACTAAAAATAAAAAAAAATATTTCACATAAAATATTTATTATTTGTGGAAAGGGGAGGAAGGGGCATGTGTGTATATAAATGTATTGATTGTTCGATTGATACAATTGTTGCATAGTGATTAAACAGCTGTATTTAAAAAAAAATGTTAAAAATATTTATTAATAAAATATGAAAATAATGTATAAAATGTAAGTTTAACATTAAAAAAATTATACTTTTAAAATTAATACACTAGAAGAAGATTAACAAACAATTAAAAAAATTTAATTAAGCAAAAACATTTTGCTAATTTACTCTTTTATTCTTAACTCCCAACTCACACATTTTGTTTTTGATTTTTTTTTTCTCTTATTTAATTTATTTTTTCAGAATTAATATTTTAATTTTTTTTCTTTTTATTTAAACTTAACAATTTAACATATGCTGTTGCTAGTTTTAGGTTTCCATTTCCTTTTAATTTTTTTATTAATAATTAAATTATTAATAAAAAAAATTATGTAAATTTAATAATATGTATGTATATTTAAATTAGCATAAGGACAAATATGTTTTGTTTAGTAACCAATATTAACGCTAAAGTTTAAATTATATAACGATGATTTCTTAAAAATATTACAAAAAAATCTTAACGACTAAAAAATAAAATAAAAAAATTTTAAATGGTGACACGCTAGGAAACGTTCTTAACAACTATCTTAGCAAATCTACAGTACATGCTGGCTAATCCAATTACTGCTTTAATATTATGTATCAAATTAGCTTGTGTAGATCTGGTTTTAAGCACATAATCAAAATAATAAAATCACTTACTTTGGAATTTGAATATTAATTAAATCCAGAAAAATTTGATAAATGAAATATTTGGCTATGCCTACAGTTTATGTTATGCAATTTTAACTATATCTATTATAATGGTCTACATACACTTTATGTAATGTAGAATACATAAATACTATTGTGCGTACAATTCACGAGTAATTCTCATTTAGTCAATGAGTGAAACTGTATAAAATTTCAAGTTTTTAAATCCTTCAGGGTTCGGGGACTTGCTCCAAGAAACTAACACGCATTTGATATTGTATGTAAGCAGAAGCAAAATTTTTTGTGATTCGTAAAATCCAGAAAATATTTTTAATTTTCTTGCAAATAGTAAATTTTTTGATATAAAAATATTCAGCTTTATTTTGAATAATGAGTGGAATTTTTTCCTTGATATCAGTTCACAGTGAATGCTGAAAAATGAATTTGCAATTCTAATGATTGATACCATTCATCATTTTGGTAAAAACTACACAATTGAAAATTAATTAATTTTAAAAACTATTGATTCAACTAATTTGACGATTAAAACGAATTAATTCACTAAAAGAAATGTCTTAAATTCTTTTTGGACTTAATGCCAAAATTTTTCTTTCGTCTTTAATTACAGCTGATCGTGCTAAATTTTTATTTCACTGCCTAAATAAAAAAAAGTGAACTTATCATTTTGAGTTGCACTAAACTTAGACTCAACCTTAGACAAACCTATGATTAAACCCATTAAAAAGAAATCGTTCTTAGACTCGGTTCGAAATCAATATATAGTTAATTTTAAACACAAACTTATGCCCAAACCCATGTGTAATTTAAATGGGTTTTATGATCGATTAATGTCAAAAATGAGCTAAAGAACGAGTTAGACTAAAATCTAATGGATTTCGGCATAGATCTGTTTCTGAAAAGATCTACTAGACGAGTTTGAAATTTTTCCTGGTATGTCATATTTGCTCAATTCACAAACTATTATCGAAATCGTAGGTGGTTCAAACATTCTGGATAAGTTGCTAAGCATTTGTTTATAAACAACGTTTTAATTATCAACAAGTCACCAACAACTCATGCAGGACATACGACTCCGACAATAGGTTGTGAATTATAATTGGGTCGAGCTTCAACGAGAACTCATTCAGTCAAACCTATGAGCAAATCCATTTAAATCATAGTTTGTGTCAAAAATTCGCTATTGAACGATTTAGACACAAGTCTAGTCGAACTCGTTCAAACGGTAATTTTTGACATAAAGCGATGATCAAACCCATATAATTCATATCAGTTTGATCTGGACTTGTTCACTGGTTCATTTTAGACAAAAACCCATGATCAAATTCATTAGACTTGTATCGAACTCTTTCAGCAGCTCGTTTTTGACACAAACCAACGATCAAACCCATGTAATTTAAATGTCAAAAACGAGCTACTGAAAGAGTTCGATACAAGTCTAAAACTCAATTAAATTAAATGAGTTTAATTATTGGTTTGTATCAGATATGAACCAGCGAACTAGTTTGTCCTTAATCTAGTTTATATGAAAAATTAACTAGTGAACAAGTTCGACTTGCGTCCAACAGTTCTTTCTGAACTAGTTCATTCAGTTCGATACAAGTCCGTTCAAACGCTCTCAAACTAGTTCAAAAAGAACTTTTGGACACAAGTCTAGACCTGAGTCTATTACATTTGTTTGATCATAGGTTTGTGTTAGACTTGGATCGAACTCATGCAGTAGATAGATCATTTTTGACACAAATTAAATATCCAACCCATGTATTTTAAATGGTTTTGATCATTGGTTTGTGTCAAAAAATAGCTATTGAATGAGTTCGCTCCAAGTCTAATTTGTGTCAAAAATAATCGAGTGAACGAGTCGCACACAAGTTTATTGTGAATTGAGCAACTGTTTTTGTTTATTAAATATTCATAATATGTAATTAATTTAAAACTATTTTCTTAATATTTTATTATTTCTATCCGATATTATATTTGTTATATATGATTGAAATTCTTCATTTGTTTTTTTATGTGATTTGTTAAACATAACAAACAAATTAGTTTTGGGTTTCTTTTATACATATTTTTTATTAAATTTTTTATTATGTTCAGTTGCGCTACGTTTGCCAAATAATTTTTTCAAGTTAAAAAAAAATTATTCTTGCTTTTCTTGGATTTTTTTTGTCAAATAATTTTCACTCAACATTTCTGTTTGAATTTAAGTTTCTTTCATTAATTTTGTTTAAAATTAAGAATAATCACATTTGCATCTCTTTTTGCAATTATTTCATTTCCATTAATACATTTGTGTGTTTTAAATAAAGTTTTATCTTGAAAAATAATCGATTTGATTTAAATATAGAAATTAAAAAAAAATAAAAAAATATTTACAAAAATCACAATAAAATTTACCAAACATTAATTAACTTAATTTTTATTTTTTTCTTCATAATACAATTATTTGCTAATTCATATTTAAATTTGTTTGTCAATAATACAATAATATAATTTGCTTTAAATTTACTTTACATGTTTTTGCTTTAGTGTTGATTTTCAATAAATATTTTTTAATTTTCTTTGCAGTTCTTATTCCTTTAAACATTTTCTTTATTTAAATATTACTTTTAAAAGGTCCTGGTGTATGTGTGTATTTGTGTGTCTGTATTCAAAGCTTTAAGCTGTTTTAATTTAATATAATTTGTTTGCTTCATGATTTTTAGAATTTCTTTTTTTTTTTGTTTTATATTTCTTGGACTTTTGGACCCTAGTTTATATATTTATTAATTTTAATCATTTTGCTTACAAACATATTCAAAATAATTTTTTTTTAAGAAAACAATTTAATAATGTTTAAATAAAAAACCAGTGTATAAATGAATGCAAATCATGCGTCTTGTTTATTTCTTTTTTTACTAAAAGTAGGAACTTTTTCATACAGTGTAAGTGTGCGAGTTTGTATTTAATTTTTTCATCTCTTGTCTTCAGCTAAAATTTCTTATAAACTCTATTTCGAAGAGACTGCAAAATGATGGATGTAGGAAACCGGAGCAGGAGACATAGGATAGGTTATATTAATATTTCCAAGAAAATAACAAGCTAATTTGATGATTAAAAAAAATTAAAAATTAAAGTTTGAAAACTGATGCCATTGTTTACATGCATATACATATATCATTAAAAACCAGCAGTTACTTTTATGAAGCCAATAAAATATTTTATCTTTTCAGTTCCATTGATATCTGTTATCTGGAGAACTTCATGTTCTCTAATTGATTGTCATTTTTATTTAACTTTCATTCATTTGGCAAATTTTGTAATTTAATACACTTATAGATTTTAGTTTAAAATTCTCTAAATGTCATGTGTATTGCAGTAAACCAATTTAAAATATTTGAGGAATTATATATGAGTAGGCAACTTCGATGCTGGCAAGCTATGGAACACTTTGAGCTGCATGCAACTAGTTGTGCTCCTAACTTAATTTGTATGCTATTTGCCAAAACTAGATATATAATCGTAAATTAATAAATATCATAATAAGTTCGTGTTATGAGCCAGTTTATATATATTCGACTGTAGTCGAAAGCGCTGATCGAATGTATTTTCATTTGGTATTATGAATTTTTCTCTTGAAGTGAAATGCAAAAAATAATACAACCAAATTAATAACTTCCTGTTATTCTCAAATTTATTAAAAATTAGAACATTCAATAAAAATATATTTCAAAATAGAAGGAAATTTTAAATAAAAGCAAGATATGACTTTGACGACTAACTATCTAACCACCATTTAATCTAAATTTAACATATGATTAGAAGGTTTGTTTCTAAAATGAACTATATTTGTTTCGAACTCATTCAGTAGCTCGTTTTTGACATAAACCCATTTAAAATACATGGGTTTTATAATAGGTTTGTGTCAAAAACGATCTACTGAAAGAGTTCGAAACAAGTCTAAAATGAACTGAACAGACTTGTATCATTATCATATCAGTAGCTCGTTTTAGACGCAAATTTCCAATCAAACCCATTTAAATTACATGGGTTTGATTAAAGGTTTGTGTCTACTAGTGAACGAGTTTGACCCAAGCCTAATCGATACTAGATTTGTATCGAACTTTTTCAGTAGCTGGTTTTTGACACAAACCTATGATAAAACCCATTTAAATTACATGAGTTTGATCACTGAGTTGAAAGAGTTCGATAGAAATCTAATTGATACGTGCTGGTTTGATCAAACAAATCTGCTATGGATATTCGTATAAATACGTATTTATATGGTAGACTTTGGTCAAACTCACTCACTAGTTAATTTAAGACAAAAACCTAAGATCAAACCCGAACAACATAAATAATCAGTTTATGCCCATAAAAAATTCGTTAATCAAGTAACTTTCGATGAGGCTGCCATTCGATACACGATATTTGATAGCCAGCGAAATCTAATGCAACTCATAATAAGGGCCATAAAGATTAAAAGCCACTTTCTGATGTATCTCTTGACAGAAAGCAAAACTGTTGTTTTCATATCGTCATTTTTGCAAAGAGAATTAAAATGCACATTCTGGCTTGTATTAAAAAAAACGTGTTGTGCGCTAAAATAAGTTTTCAGTTATTTTTAAGAAATCCTTTTTTTTTCAATTACTGCATTTTAAAATTACTACTCAGAAACTTCTCATCCTGCAAGTACTACATGCCAAACTATTTTGAAAGTTTTATTTTGCTTGATTTTAAAATTAATGGCTTCTATATACATATATTTAAAAAAAAATGTTATTAGATTTAGATTTTCTTACAAAAAAATATTAAAGCTTAAATAAAGAGCTTTTAATAAGAAATATAATAAACATAAATAAATAAAAATAATTAGAACGCAATTAATATTTATTTAATAAATTTTTTGCTTTGTAAATGTTTAATTTTGCTTCTTTCATAATAATTATTATTATTTTTCTTATCTTAATCAAGAGAAATGCAATTGACTTTTTAAAATACTAAATTTAAATATCATAATATATTTTATGTATAATGTTATGTATAATATAATTTATTAGTTAATATATTTTATAAATTTTTTTCTTTCTCTTTTATAATAAACTTTTATTATTATTGTTATTATTATTATTTTGACACTTACATGCATGTTGTTGTTTTTTTTTCTAACGTTTTGTGTTCTCACAATTTTTATTTTTTTATTATTATTATTATAACATATTTGTATTCATTTGTTTGACGATAAAGTATATATATATATGTATGTATATATATATATATTTATATTTGTTTTAAATTTTTATTTTATTGGTACTTAAAATAATCAACACTCAGTTATAAATAATTTAATTTAAATTATTAGCTAAAATGTTTTTTTTTATTTTTCAATATGTATAATTATAATATATAATTTATTTAAATTTTATTAATTGTTTTTTTTTTTATATTTTATTCATCCTTTATTACTTCTTTAAAATGATTTGTTTCAAACGATTGTTCTTTATTTACGATTTAAGTTTTATTTCATAACAACCCTGTGTGTGTTTTATGTATGTATATATTTCTTTCATTCAAATCTTAATACTTAATTATATATGAAAAATAATTATTTTATTTTTTGTTTATCATTAAAAATAAGAGAAAGAGAGAAATTTTTTAATTCCACATACATAGATACTATTGCATGAGTTAGTTTGCTGTTAAACATGTTCCTAGCCAAATGTTTATAAGGAAATGTTTATATCAACTTTTGTGCAATATGTACTCGTACTATATAAAGCTCAAGCAATAGTTTGTAAATTAAATTGTACATAGATGTACATATGTGTACATATGTACATATATTTTTTTATTATAAATTTTTAAAATTATGTTTTAATATTAGAAATTAAAAAACTAGCACAAATAAATTGTCCTTTTTAAAATAAAACTCAGGTGCTGCTGTTAAATAAAAAAACTTAATGATAATATACATATAATGATCTCAAGCAATTGATTGAGTGCGTAATCGGTTCAGAATTTATTTTAAGTTTGGCTTTTAAGCGTTTATATGTTAATTTACTAAGAGTTGTTCTATTTTCTTTTTTGTTTTTGTTGTTCTTGTTGATTGATATGTATTTAAAGTGTTTGATGAGCAACATTGTATATATGTATTAAACAAATGATTTTGGAGAACATACTACTTTATACGGGCAACATGTATGTATATGTTTATGTGTTAAAGTTATAATAAAATTAGACATTTTTAGATTTAATTGAACTGTTGTGAATTTTAATCAGAAATAATTTCTTATTCGGGCTTAAGTTCAGTAATTTCAATTCTTATTGAATGAAATATTTTTATTAATTAATGTAGGTTATAATAAAATAAAAAAATATGCTTTAAACTAAATAAAACTTGAAGTTTTTATAAAAAGTACCAACAAAGTTTTTAACATTTTAGTTATGGATAGTAATTTCTTTTCATAAAATAAAAAACAACCCTACAATGCTACTTGTTACTTACATTTATCCTGCATGTTAGAACTATAGACTGAGTAGTTCTTATGGGACTTTATTGTGACTTGCAGATTTGTAGTCTAAATTTTTTGTGCCTGTTACTAAATTTTAAAATTCCCTGCACTACTAAGCCTTGATAATCTGCCCTTTTTTGTGTCCACGATGTAACGATATGTAAACTTGTAACAAAAAACTCGGCGTTGCATGTAGGAGATAGCAAAATTTGCTCACTTTTGGCAAATTGTAAGTGAATATATTACTTTTTTATTGCCTGAGAAAATCAAGTGTTTCTGCTAACTGATTTCATGAACTCAAATTTGCTCAATGTTTATGCCAAAATACTTGTCAAGGAATCTCCCGATATTAACCACGGCTTACTAAAGTATACAAGCGACAAAAAATAATTAGGTCTTATTTATATGTTTCGAACTCATTAGGTAAGTAATTTTTTACACAAACCGATGATCGAACTCATTTAAATTACATGGGTTTTATTATAGCTTTTAGACTTGTATCGAACTCTGTCACAAACCGATGATCAAATTCATATAATTTAAATGGTTAAGAGTTCAATACAATTACAATAGGTTTATATCATAGCTGCTAGTCTAAACGATTCTAACTCAAGTCCGATTCACAGTATACTCAGGCTGACCTCGTTAAGTTGGTGATTTTAGGAAGAAGTCTTAAAGGCGATTTGTTCAATGCAATTTGTATATGTATGTTTGATCATAGGTTTGTGTTTAAAATTAATCATTGAACGAGTAGAGTTGTAGAGTTGCGTCGAACTCATTCAGTTGGTCGCTTTTTGACACAAACCTATGCTTGAACCCATTTCAATTACATGGGTTTGATAATACTCGTAGGTTTTTGTCAAAAACGACCGAGCGAATGAGTTTGACCAAAGTCTAATGTGTTATATATAATTAAAAAAAAAAAACAATTTTGCTTATAAACAAACATTTATTTGGAAACTACCAACAAGATTTGATCGACCAATAACTCCAACAATTGGTTGTAAATTCTAGACTTGTGTCGAACTCTTTTAGTACTTCGTTTTTGACACAAACCTATGATTGAAACCATTTCAATTACATGGGTTTGATAATTGGTTTATGTCAAAAACGAGCTACTGAATGAGTTAGATACAAGTCTAGTAAATTGAGTAGTCACTGATACCCTCGATTTACGTCGCACTTGGTTACGGAAAATGCCGTTAATCGAAACGAAGTAAAATATTTATATGAAAACATAAAACAAACACTTTAAATAAAGCCACGTATTTCCCTTTATATTTTTACATATAAGCAACTCAGGCGACGTAAAACGAATGGCGAAGTAAATCAAAGTTGAAAGGAAAAAGTAATGGCCTTATCGTGGTTGGCGTATTTCGACTTTTACTACGACAATTTCGTCCTTAATTAAAGAAAAAATTTTGACTTGCTCCTTAATCGAAATACGCCAACTACGATAAGGGGGAATATGAGGACGTAAATCAAAACGTTAGCCGAGGTGGCAAAAATCGAGATACCAACATGGCATAAATTCTTAATTTTACGCATGAATTTTATGTAAAACTGAGAGGGATGTAGAAAGGAATATATGTCGTAGTATATGACATTAGCAGCAAAGTAATATTTGTTAAATGTGGCAAATGAAGGATTGCAACAAATATTTTGCACTCGTTTAATTTACCAAAATTATTGCTACAGTATTTTCCACTTCATCCGTTTATGGTTAACTAATTAAAAAAAAACATGCAACTGCGTTATTAACTCAACTCAACAAATGATTTACTCTATCCGGTTACCTGAATCTGAAAATCATAAACCATAAAATCAATTTTTTGAAAAATCAATTAAGCGGAGATTACTGTAATTTCGAGGAAAAATTACAAACAAAATGCATATATCATTTATTTTATTAGAATTTAAAATATAACTAACATATGTAACTAAAATTTTGAAAAAGTTTGTTCTATGTTTTAAGGAGCAGTAGAACAGGGATTGGTTTGAAAAAAGTCCTGCAGAATAAAATTTTTGAGGAGTGTTAAACTATAATGCATTTTTAATTCAGCCTTCTTTAGAAAATCGCATTAATTAATAAAATATTTTATTAATACAGAATTGAAAAATACTGCAAGCAAGCGACTTGTCAAAAAAAAATACTATATGAAAATCCCTAAAACTATTGAGAGATTCCAATACAAATTTTCTAAACAAGTCGCTTGCTTGCTTTGTTGAAACTACACATAAGAATTTAAAAAAAATCGCTTCTCATATCAGCAATAGAAAAAAAGTTTCCTACAAAAAATTTTATAAAAAATTGCTTCACATAAATTCAGCATTTGTCTTCACAACAGAAAGCTCAAAATAATAGTAATTAACTAAAAAAAAACGAAACGAATATTTTTAACGCATAACTTAAAGTTGTGTATGGTGTTGTGTTACTGCTTTTCCTTATACAAATATTACATTTTTTTTTGTTATTAATGTACAAATATTTGTTTAAATAATTTTTCGTAATTTTTAAACATTTAAAATATTTTTTTTTTCATATTTACGGTTGTCTTATGTCTTTTTTTTTATTATTTATATTTATCATCGTTGGGATAAATATTACATTTTGAAAATTTTAATATTTGTTTGTGTTTACGTTGTTTGTATTAGTTTCTGTATGGGTTTTTTTTTATTTATAATTATGTATTGTACACAACAATATGATATGATCGCTAAATTTTTGCCGTGTTCGTATAACAATATTAAGCAATATTGTAATGAAAATGTATTGCTCTCACACGATATTTACAACAGTTAAGGGTATATATAGACTGAAATGTTTTCGTTAGTTTTTGCGACGTGCGCCATAAGTTTTTTAGCGCTCATGAATTATTTTATTATTCTGCCAAAACTCAGAGATTTTTATTGTAAACTTTACCTAGAATGCTGCAGCGCCAACCAATATTTAGAGTTTTTATCTTTTCAAATAAAAGTTTTGATTCAAAGCTGTAAGTCTGTTCGTACTATGAACCTAAAATTAACAACGAACTATTGACATTTTGTTGTTCACTTTAGGGGATTGAAAATCAATGAAACAGCTTCATAACCCAGTAAAAAAAGACTCCAAGTCATGACAATGTGAAATTTGCGATCCAGAAGTAGTGCGAATGTTGATAATTTGTAATGATTTTTTTTATAGGGTTGTCATTGCAAGAAGTTATATTTTTCGATGCCAAGTCACAGAATTGGAAGCCATTTTAAGAAAAATTTCCTTTTTTGTTGAAGTTCTATAATAGTATTTTCATCTTAGGAAAAATGGTTACAAATTATTTGCTTTTACAATTTGTTTTCTTTTATGCGAATTTAAACGCGAAATAGTATTTTCATGTAAATTTAAGTAAATAACTTTAAAAATTAGATTTTTTTTAAACTGCATGACTAAAATAAACAAATTTAAAGTATGGATTTCTTGGAAGCAGTGAAAATGTAGTTACTTCAGAATGTCTTCCAATTTTTTAATGGGAAATTACTAATTATTATTTCTCTTAGTTTAAGTACACATCTCACTTAAATAATTAACAAAGATCACAGGTAGAATTATAAAATCGTATCGTTATGTTGCGGGTCAGCTGAAAAAATCTGTACCGTGCTCTGTAAATGCTGTAAATGCAGTTCGCTTGGACTCTCGAGCTCTCGCGTCATCGTAATTATTTCTTAAGTGCTGTCAGACTTGTGTGTGTTGTTTGGCTTTTGGGAGTTTTTTTCGATCGCACTTTTTGACAAATTTGCCTCCGACAACTATATATTATTGCAGTAGTTTTGTGAAATTTCGTTGACAACCACACTGCTACTTCCTATGTGAAGTCACAAAAACATGTTTAAGACTACTCTTAATAATATCATGGGCGTATGGTCCAGTAGAGCTGGATTCACATTCGTGAATTTTTTTCACACAAGCAAAAATGAACGCATGAAATAGTTGGACCCAAGTCCAGCCACCCCGCACATTTTTCTTAAAATTCTCAGAATATGGGCGATTGATTCTAAATACTCTTTATATACATACATAAATTTATTTATTCAATTCATTTTCATACAATTAATAATATTTATAATAACTTCCTCAAAGCTTAAAAGCCAGTCTGCATATGTATGTATACATTACAAGAGATGTACAAACAACTTTACCCAATAAGCAATTTTGCTTGAAATCACGTGTAAAACAATTGTTATTCAAGCCACATATTGAATTGTCAAGGGTTGAATTATGCTTGACTTAAACTTTATTTCAATAGCATTATCCAGTGAAATGGGAACTTGAATTCAATTCGAACATTTTAATTGTATTACAGTTCAATTCAAGCCTAGAATTATACTGTAATTCAACCTTGTATTACAATGGAATTGAAGTATATTTCAAGCTTCAAAAACAATGCTTTTAAAATAGAAAGGAAAATGCAATTGGCAAGTTTTCTTATGATTATTTTCTGCATATCTACCTTCACTATTGTTTCCACGATTTTAATCACATTTTCTTTTTAAAAATTCAATTTTTTTATTTATCTTTCATATTTTTCACAACAATTTTAATTTTATTAAAAATAAATTACTTATTTGAAAAGGTTTGAACATGTTTTATGTTGTTTGTTTTTTTTATATCATAATTTATTCAATCTTGAATATTACTTGAAAAAAAGTTTGAATTGAACTTTGTTTCCAGTTAAATTTCAAGTGCTTGAATTTTAATTTTTTGAGTGCTTATTGGGTATATTTGGGGAATGCACAATGAATTGTACTAAACTTTTAATGTAAGCCATAGTACATTGAAGTATTAAAATAGCAAAATTTCTTAAATCAGAAAATATTGTTGGATAAATTTATCAAAATAATTTTTGTTCTATAAAATGCCTAAAAACAGCGAAAAATACAAAACAAAATGACATCAACTGCAGCTGCACTGTTTAGTTTAGTATTGCCATATTGGCAATGATACTTTTTTTATACTTTTAAATTTTCAACCTGTTAGTAAACCTAATTTACACACAAACAAAACCAACAAACTTGCCAACCCATTTTAAAGTAATAAAATTGAAACGTTGCAGCATTAATGGTAAAATTAGTCGATTCATATTGTGTTACTTTTGAAGTGATCGTATCGTTTAATTCTGGTTGTTAGTTAGTAAAGACGTGAGGTTGCCAGCGAACGTATCAGCTGTTTTTGTATTTCTCTCTGCTTTATACATTTGTGTGTATGTATGAATGCAAGAGAGATGTTGACGTAAAAATGTATTTTCTACCTTACATACGTTACGATACATATTAAATAAACAGCAACATTGTTTATTTATGTTACAAATTTTGTCAGCTGATCCATTAACTCACGATATGAATCTATTAATTCTACCATGATATATTTTAAAACGATATTTATTGTGAACTCCTTAATTGATTGACAAAGAAGAAAACTTCGTTAACGACATACATTTCATACTTTTTAATTTCTTAACTGAGCACAACAAAAAAAGCCAGCGACCATATTACTTTGCTGCACACTGTATGTGTAGTAAATTAATCAATAATTATTTTTTCTTTGTTGTCAAGTGCAATTTTTCACAAGCCTTTAACTTTTCGTATGTATTTTTAATGTTTTTAAATTTTTATTTTTTTTTTTTAAGTAGCTTTTAATATATTTTCCCTTTGAAATTATTTTTTTCGTTTTGTGAAAATAGCACTTTTTCTTAAGACTTAAAAAATTTGTTGTTAAAATTTATGAATAACGTAATACTAGAGTAGGAGTATATGTAAGTACACATATACATACATATTTCGATTTTTTTATTTTTTATTTTTTATATTTATAGGTATATAATTTTGATTTGTCTTTATGTTTTATTCATTTATTTTAAATATTTTTCATATGAAATTCCTTATCAATCTGGAATGGTTTTTTGGGGCTTTAGTTGTCTAACAAAAAGTATTTTTTTCTAATTTTTTTTATAACAAGCTCATTTTTTTGCAATTATTTGGCTTAGAATTAATAAAAAAAAAAATTAAACAGATTAATATTCATATTCATTTTCAGTTCACTACACATGCATTGATTGTTGTATTTATTTAAAAACTCTTTTAAATTAAAAAAATTAGTATGTTGTATATATATATATATACTCAATTTATATCTAATATACATATGTACATATATGTATATGTTTCCATATCAGATGCTAAATTTTTTTTATTAAACTTAAGTTTTTTTTTGCTAAGAAAAAATAAAAACATTTAAAGCCTATTCCACGATTTTGACAGCAAATATGGAAAACAAAAACAAATTTTCTTATTTTATTGTTGTTTTCAATAAAAGTTGTCGATCCAACGTTTTCTGTTGACATCGATTAATTTATTAAACATCTGCAGTGAGAAAAATAAATATCGGCATTGAATTGAACAAATAATGTTTTATAGTTTAACGACCTGAGACTTAAATAAAGTAACTGCTAACATAACAAAAAAAAAACGCTCAAAGTATATGAGTTAATATAGGATTCAGTTCAATTGCATAGCATTTGCCTTAAAGTTTCATTTGTCGAATATTTATTTTGCATAACATATATATTTAAAATTCTTTTTTAGAACACAGAAAATAGAGATAAAAAAAAATTCCTTCACTCCTAACAGCTGATTGAACAATTGTTATTGGTCGCATTTAAAAGACGTAACTGTTGCGCAACCGTTGAGTGTTTGTCTTAGAAACGCAAAGTTGAGTAGTTTCGCTCCCCTGAAGAGTTAAGTGTAGCGAATTTTTTCCATTGTAAAATTTTTTTACTACCTATACGCAACATGTTTTGCTCAGCCTGAACGGCTGTAAATATTTGTTAAATTCTTCATGTCATATGCGATGAAGTAACGATATAAAGAAATACGGTCTAATTCATAAAAAATATTTTAGGTTTATTACATGTTTATTTGACAAATATCCCATAGAAATATGCCAAATAAGCTCTTAATAAACCTTAAATATTTTTTATTAATAACGCAGATAAAATTTAATTATAATTTTAACAAATATATGTATATGTGTTTGATTACGCTGTCTTTTTATATTATTGGGGTATTCAGAAGGTACTGATAAATTAACACGTTTTAAAGTAATAAAACGAAAAAATATGACCGCTGTGAGCAACCCCTTATGATTTACAATTATAAATATTGTACTTATTAGTATTTTGGTTTTAGCACCTTTGTACATTGCTTACTCTCTCTCTCACTTCCTTTGGTAAACTCTCACGCATTTCCACATGTACTTATGACACACAATAAACAAAGCTAAGGAAGTCTTATTACTTTATGACCTTTTTGTTTGAGCCACAACATAAACCATATTAAAATGTTAGTACATTATGACACTTAGTACACTTAAGACACCCTTGTGAATACCCTATATGTATTTCATACTTAATTCACTATTGTGTTTAAATATTTTTTGAGCACATGGCGGCTTAGCGATAAAATATAAATATTATAGGCGCAGGTATCTCATTTTATTGCAGTGTTGTTTAAAAACAGAATATTTATTTTGTGAAGCAAATTTTAATGTAAAAATGGAAAATTCCTGGGCTGCTGACTTCATTACTTATTGTTTGTTATCCATACCTTTTAGCTAAACTAATTAATTTAGGCAATTTAAATTATTTGCTTTGTTCGGCTTTTATTCCTAAGCAATTGTTTAGATTTATCAGCTGTTCATTTTGCAGTACATCTATCAAGCCGTTTCTAAGAACTAACTGTTTGGGCCAACAGTTGAGCTCAACAGCTACGTCTTGTGAATGCGCCCATTGTGTGGGGGCGCTTTCGATGAGAAATAGTAGCATTTTTATTTTAAGTGTAACCACAATTCTATAAATGAGTACATAGATATGGGCTAACTTACGAAACGTATCAATAAAAAGTTGCTATACTTTTCTTAAGCGGCATTTATAACGTACACAGATACAAAGTTGCGAAACATTGCAACCATGAGCATTAGCTTAAAAATTAGCGGCGTTTTTAGTACTTGCTGATGGCGTTTTGAGCATTAAGTTCAAATATTTAGTTATTTTATTATGAAATTCAAAATGATCGATTGTGGCTTAAAAAGTTTTGTGTGCCAAACTCCTTTTCTAGTATTTGCAATTTTTTTCTAAAAGTAAATTTTCAGAACATTCCTTTATGTAAAATTTTCAGTTTACTGAATATCTGTAAACCCGAAATTGTCCATGGTAACAAAAAGTTTTCCATGACCAAAATTATAAAGTGGCATTTATTCTGTTGTGCTATTCATATGCTTTGTGCAGGGATTGTTATAAAAGATCCTGTGCCTTGTTGAGTATAAAATTCACAGCAAAAACTTTGCTACAAAAAAGCAGGTTTTTACTATTATAAAATAAAAGTAGCGCTGACAAACCTGCTGATATCGCTGCTGATGTTTCTATGGCGAGTTCTCGGTTTGGAGCACTACATTTTTGCTCACTATTAAATCATTTTTTTTTCTGTAGTTTGCTTCATATACGTTCACTGCTTTTTAACAAGCTGGTATTTTAAAGCGAAGTATGATGCGCTTTATTGCCCTATTACTTCAAAAAACAGCAAATTTTTTTATTAGGTTGTTTTAAAAATGTTTAATGTTCCAAAAGTTTATTATACGTACATACTTTTTAATGTTAATGCATTCAAATGCAAGATTAAAAAGAGAGTGTCTGACTTTTTAAAGGTATTCTGATATGTTGGAAAAAAAGCAATAACGCAATGTTTGAACCCATTGGGGCTTAACAAAAATTAAATTTCACACGGAAATTTACGAACTTGTGACCATTTGGTATCATAAATAAAATATGATGTGCAAATTTACGAATTTAAATTTTTAAACTGCAAAAAAAGCTGCTTGCGAATTTTTTTTGCTTTCAAAAAACTTCAAACGACTGTAAAATACTTTGAAAATTTATTTCTGGCGGAATAAGTGGAAATATGTATTATTGTTTTTAATTTTCATGGATTTGATGACACGAAATTAAAATTCATGTGAAGAACAAATTTATTCGAATATTTTCTTATTTGGAATTTAAGATAAAAGCTGAATATTGAATATTATTGCATTGATACGTTTTGAACAATACATGTAGCAACTTATTATGACAGCTAAACAATTAAAAATTTCTATAAAATTTTAGCATAAATATCATAAGCGATAAGTAGCTTTTTCTTTGTGTTTGAGCTCTTTGCAAATTTAAAATGTAGCTGTTTGCTTAATTTCTTTTTTTTGTTAACGTCCTCAATTTTAAAATACTGCTTTCAATTATTATGTCATTTGAAAGAATATTTAAGCAGGTGTGCACTTTTGTTTCCAAATGAAATAATTAATATATCTCTCTGTAGGTACGTAAGCACATATTCGTATATTGTACACTATAGCAGCGATTTGCGCCACTAGAAGGGTCTGGGAATTCGATGCAATGCAAATCGAATCAAATTTCTCTGTTTAAGTGTAAAACTACTTTTTAAAAACATTAAGGTTAATTGGAAAATACGACAAAATATTTAAGTCAACTTAATGTTTTGATAGTCTTTTATCATTACTTGTAATTTAAGTCGTTCTTTTTATTATTAAAAATGGTCCATAACCATAGTCAACAAAAAAGTGTTTTTTTTTTAATTTAAGAATGTACTTAAAAAAAAGGTTAACTTTCGTTTTACTATGAAAGAAAAAAAACTACACTTTAAAGGTAAAATTCGTTTCTAAAAATAAAACAAATTGAAGCTGTTTTAAAGTAGATTAGCCCCGACATCAGCTGATTGTGGCGGTTTTGATTTTAGATCCTTACAGCCTTATGTATAAGCAAAAATTGGCATGAAGTTAGTTATAATTGACGAAATTGAATTAGGTGTTAACGAGTTCCTTCATAAAATTTGACACTAAAAATTGTCGCATTACCCAATTGTAACTCACCTCTAAGTACTACACTGAAAGAATTTTCAGCTGAAATTCTATGAATTTCGACATTAATCTAATGGAAAATTCATTAAAATTCAACCAACGTCACGCTTCGTTGGAGTAATGAAACCAGTTTCGTTAAAATTATTTTATTAAAAACTTCATCAAATTTATTTAAAAGTGTAATTAATGCAGTGCTATAACTTCATCGAAATAATAAAATAATTTCATGAAAACAATGAAATAATTTAAATATAAAGGGGTTTCTTAATAATTAGAAAATATTGTTGTCATAAATCCAATAAAATATTCTTACGAAACCAGAATATCAAGGAAGCAATTCAAATGAAATGCTTTCATAATATTCATGAAATTTTAGATTTGTGAAAAAATTTTAATGAAATTGTTTCATTGGACTTATAAAGGAAAATTCTTTCGGTGTAGCATGATTTTTAATAGTAAGTTTTATGGCAAAACTCTTTAAGATCATGTAAAATTTTGCCACTTATGCTAACTTCATGCTAGTTTTTGCTTAAACATAAGGCCGCTAGTTTCTTAGGGTAATATTCGTTTTTGTTAGACGTCTGTTGACAAAAACAATTGACCCACCCTAATGTACACATACATACATATGTACGTGCTCCAATTTGACTTTATGTCTTCTGGCTTCTTTTGTTCCCATAAACAATTTAAAATCTAGTTATTGAACAATAAACTATTAAAATAATACAAAATGCAAATACCTGTTCAATTTTCTCCATACTAGTTCAGTTTTAAGTTCTTTTTACGTTTGGTTGTTTTATTTAATATTGTTATTAAATTTAATACTATTTTATAAAACATTATGAGCTTCATTATAATTATACTTATAATTTGTTTTCCATTATCTACATATATGAAAAAAATTGCAATATTTGCTGTGTCACCCACTTAAAGTTGGTACAACTTAGTTGGAAAATATTTGGCAACATTTTTTTTAATTTAAGTTGTTTATATTGTGATGTTTTCATTTGACTTCTAAATTTTCTACACAAAGCGTTTCTGAAACTTTTGTTAATGTTTATACAATAGAAATACATATCTATGCCAAAGAAATGGGCGAGAGATAAAGAGAAATTTCATTTGTAAATTGAGACTTAAAATCCTTCTTTTTAAATGTTTCATTAGTCTTTATTTTCTGTTACTGTTCTGTGCTGTGCCATTATGCTTCTAAATTTCAATATTGGCTTTTTCTGTAAAGCGAAGGGTCGCAGTTTTCCGCTAAAGCGATGAGGTCTGCATCGTCAATTGTTAAGTTTCAATATAATTTTAAAGTTTTCTTTTAAAAATTAAATCTTTTAAATTTTAAAAGCACAATTACAATTTATTTCAAAATATTTTTTTAATTTATGCCGTCACTTACAATTGCTTAAAATTTTTTTGAATTTCACAGGTTGAAACGAAACAGAACAGAACGACAAAACGAAAAAAGAGTCAGCTGATCGTAACAGAACAGCAAGTAAAAACTAATTCTGCCTTAACTATAACACTAATTTACCTAACTGATTAAGATAACAGTTTGTTCGCCTTGTAAAATGGAAATTGAAAAATTTCTTAGATGTGGTTAAGAGTGAAAATCGAATCGCAATTAAAGCTATACAAAAATTATTCAAATAAATTTTATACAGCGTCACAAATACCAGCGACTTAAAACATTTAAACAACTTGATTCTAAATTCCAATTTATTGCGTCAGCAAATAGTTTTCTCATTACCGGCCCTGTTCTGTAATTCGATCGATTTGAAATAGCATGATTTTTTAGATTTTTTTATAATATAATTTCTCAAATATTATATCTGAAAGAAAATCATGGTGTATGATCTTAAACACGTTTGCAGGGCCATTATTAATTTTTTGAACACAAGAAATTTAGTGGTATTCGGTTTACAGAACAGGGCTGTATAATTCTTGCGTCACAAACATTCTCAAATCACCTATTTTTTTTTCTATACACATTTGTTTTACTTTCTAGCATAACGAGACGCAGTTAAGGCATAAAAAGACGTCAATAGAAAAAAAAATTATGTCAAATATATATAAATGTATTGGGAGCTATTACTGTTGTAGAATTTTTCAATTGATTAAGACTATGTTATGTGTTGGACTGAAATTGGTTGTATTTGGTTTACTTTCTAGAGCATAACAATACGCATTTAAATCGTTAAAATACGTCAATAGCAAAATAAACGTATGTTTGTCAAAAATATTTATGTTAAGGCTTTATTATGACTGTAGAACTTTTCAATTTAACTACTCATAAACTGAAACAGTAGCAGTATTTTTGACTTGCTAAAGCCCTGTTCATTACAGTGTGCCGCATAATGTCATAACTGTGCAATGATTTTGCTAAACCGACAAATTAAAGGGCATGTTCTGAAAATCGTATATTTGTGATTGTGGCTTGAACTCGCGAGAGAAATGTTATGTAAATCGCAATCGCAAGACTCTTGGTGAGTTCAAGTCACTAGAGTTAACTGAAGTTAACTGATGTATTAAGCCTAAACCAAACAAAACTTAATTATAAAACTATTGTCATATTAAAAAATATATATAAAAGTAATATTTTAAAGCGCATTGTGTGCAGAAATCAACTTTATACTAACCACAAATTGCAATCTCACATTTTGAGCATGCGTCATTTTTTTTATAGAAGCAGAGGCAGAGACTATAAGCTCTTATTTTCTTCGTATTGGTTTCCTCTACTGGCTAAAGGTCATTCCTGGATGATGGCTGACCTTGAGCTTGGTCTTCATCGTATTTTTTAACTAATATGTTTTTAATGTTGTTTCTTACGTGCGTTGGCATTGATGGAATTTCTAGTCGGGTTTTGAACCATGGTTTTACAAAAGTGGATCTATAATATTCCACGAGCAGGTCCTCCGGCAAAGTGAACAATATTTATTGGAGCTGTTCTGTTTGAACTATGGCCTTTGCCAGTAGCCCATATATGACGGGAGTGACTGCGGATATTGCTTCTTGAGAATGGTAACATATATGTATTATTCTCTGAAATTTCTTGTGATTGAACAGGAAATGTTTGAGACTCCACCAAATTATACAGCAGATCTTGTGCGTCTTCATGATCGGAAGGGTCATCTTGATTATCGCTTGCTACATCATCAAACTCCAAATTGTCTTCCGTTTCGCTATCAGATAATATCTCCAAAGCACTGACGTCTTCCTATTCCAATAAAAAATGCAAAATATATTGCTGAGACAGCAATCGTCTCGAAGCCATAACAAAACTATATAAAAACACCAACGACAAAAACTGTATATAAGGAAAAATAGAAATAAAACCAAACCACTAGTCGAAATGACGAACAAGTTTATAAGATCTCCAGAATTTACGTGTCAACGCACCGGTTTCGGTTGTCTCCTGCAAAAACTCAGCAAGAACTAAGTTGGCAAGAAATTTAGCGACGATCGATGATAGCTAATTTTTCGTCCTGTGTTCTTCGGTTTGACAAAGGTTATGCGTCTAGGGTTAAGGAAACAATAAAATTTTTAATCCGGCATGGTACTGCAAACGTGTTTAAGATCAGACACCATGATTTTTTTTAGATATACTATTTGAGAATTTATATAATAAAAAATTTTAAAAATATTATTGTCGGAGTAAGTTTTCTAAAATCGTGCTATTTCAAATTGATCGGTTTACAGAACATGGCCGAATATATGCAATTAAATATTTTTTTTATTTTAATCAAAAATAATAAAAGTTTTACAAAATGTTTATTAAAAATTTGGAATTCATAAAATGTTTTTTTATTTTGTTATTTTTGTCTATGCTGGCCTCAAACAATATGGCAAGTCGCAAGCAAAACGCATCTATTATAGAACTTGTCGAATAAAGTTTGAAAATTTGAAATTCACATGCGATAGATAATCAAAAAGAATTAAAAGTAATCGGACTATTTTTTAATTACTTTTGATTATTTTTTGCAATTTCTAGTAATTCAGATTACTTTTCCATTATTAGTAATTGTAATCAATTAGTAATCGTGCAAAACTGAATGTAATCGTAATTTAATCATTACTTCACCTTTAAAAAAAAGTAATCAAAATAGTAATCAGTACGATTAATAATCATTACTTAAGGTCGCTTCAGACTGTAATACAAGTATTCATACTTTTGTGGAAAATGCAGCTCTGACATGTTGAGTTGTAGTTGTTTTTGTTTGAAATTTTTGAAACAAATATAAGACCAGGGATGCATTTTTGTCAAAAGTATTAATACTTGTATTATAGTCTGAAACAGCCTTTAACAGCTATGCTTTCGACATTGTGAGCGCGTTTGTAAATTTGATCGTATTACTTCCAATTTCCTATTCGCAAGCGGATTTAAACTTTTTGTATTGAATTTATTGGTTTATTTTTGAGTTTGGAAAATGAAGCTAAGTCTCGTGGTCTCAGTTTATAATTTTAGAACCGCCTATATTATTTTAAGTTAGAATTGTAAACCTTAAGTTATGCAATCAACAAACTTGATGTGTTTTAGATTGGAAGTGGAAATTTTTGATGCAAAAGGAAATTGCATCATATATTGAAGGGCCAATAATTTAAATAAATCTTCAATACATACATATAATATTGTGTTGTTGGATGTTTCGAGCTCGTAGTATTTTAAAGTAATTTTTGCTAGCACGAAGGAATTTTTTTTTTGCTAGTCCGCAACAAACTTGGAACAACAATGTACATAAATGATAAATGTTGTTGCACTAAAAATTATGCATAAAATTTAAACAATAAATAATTATAAATAAAAATTTAATTATCTTAATTTCAATTGATCAACTGCAACACATATTAAACATATTTTTTTTAATTAAATTTAAAACCTTACCAGAGATGGTACAACCAATCCCTTGCGATATTTTTCTGCACAAATTCTTTTTTTTTTTGGTTAATTACAATAAAGTTCTGTTTTATTTCAATGCTCATTTAGTAAAGTTTCATCCTATGTTATTTCTTTTATATTTTATATGATGTAGTTAATTTTCTATCTGCTTAATTTAAATGCCTAAATGAAATTAATTTTTTTCTCTTTGATTTTTATTAAAAACTTAAAAGCTTTTGTTCTTTAAGTTAATCACTTATGTATTTATAATTCTTATTATATTATAACTATTTGAATTTGTGTCATAATAATATATATATATGTATGTATATATTTATATAAATATATTTAAAGATTCCCATTTTGTTTGTAAGTTTAAGATTATACGTGTGCATGTATGTAAATGTATGTATAGATATTTTAACACTGGGTATAAATCAGCAAAATACACAAAAATTAAAATAAGTTGGTAAAATATTTTTATCCTTTAATTCTTGTGGGGTTCGGTTGGTTTGTTTTTTTCTTTTTTCTTTTGTTATTTAAGTTTAAAACGAAACACAGTTTGATTGATTTTGGTTGTTCTATTTGTCTAGTTATTTTAGTTAAAAGCCATATAAGCCATATTAAATTATAAACTTTACAATTCATTTTCTCTCAATATAAGTTTAAAAACATGTTTTTTGTTAACAATACTCACATACTAAAATTGTTTGATAGGGTTCAAAATTTGTTGAAGTTCTTTTTGGCGGGTGTGTTAATATTGTAATTTTTTATCCATTTGTTCGCTCGGTTGCTAAGATTGTTGTTGATTTCGGCTCGAGAAGCAAGATTTATAAAAGAAACAGCTTTATTCCAGGAAACAAGGCGGCAAATTTTTAAATTCTGGTTTTTAAAACAAAGTGATCTATTCGAACTATTTTAATCGTTATGCAGCTCTGTACCTGGATTCCATAACTTTTTTTACTATAATCGTATAGCTATAATAAATATAACGAACATCTATCTGTAGAATTTGCTATCCAGTAACATATTTTAACGATATTCGAAGTCGGTTTAAGTAAAAAAAAAAATTAAAGAGGGCGAATATGAATAAAATTCCGTGAGAAATTTTCCACGGAGAATAATTCCAAGTACCAGAGAAAATAAAAAAATTCTAATTAAAAAAGGGAGAAATTTTTCGCGGAATCTACTTCATAATTGTGCAGAAAATAAGAAGCTCAAACCCATATACAGAGCATTTATAAATAAAATTAAGCGACAAATTTCTCATTTTTTCAATTAAAATTTTTTTGTTTTCGCTATTACTTGCCATTAATTGGAATTATTCCCCGGGAAAAATTTATAGCAGGATTCAATTCATAATTGCCCTGAAAATTCTCCTCTGTGTTTCTTTATTTCTTCTTTGTACTTTTCGCTTATTTTGTATGCAGAGATGGATATACAATTAAATGGCGAGCTCTGCACTATCGCAAAAAAGAAATTACAGAATCACATTATCGTTACCACAAATGAAATAATATATCGATATTACGATTTTTTGCTCGCAAAAATTAATTAATCCAGGTTCAGGTTCGGGCTGAACAACAGCTCTCGCATCATTGTAATTATTTCCTAAGTGCTTTGTGTGTGTTGTTTGGTCTTCGAGATTCTTTCATTTCCCTCGCACTGATTGGCTGATTTGTCCCGGATAACTGTATGGTGCTGCGGTTTCTCGTACTCAGTTATATCATTTAATTTATTTATTTTTGCAAATTTACTTTCACCCTTATTTTAGTTAACGATATCGACGTCACTTGAACACAATACCAAAAAATTGGGGCTTGTTTACTCGCTATCGGGAAAAATTTTGTGCTGCTGACAATCTATTTCCGTTCCCTAAGGTCTAGAAAATGGCTTAAACCTGTAAACAGGAGTGAGTTGTTTTTGCTAACGGGTACACAAGCACCAATTTGTTTTTTGGAATTTTGTTAAAGTGACGTCGGTGTCGACAACTTGATTAAAGGTGATTTATTGGACCTCCTCCAATTAAAATATATTGGGAATAAAAAAATAATAATAACTGGCATCACCGCACTTCTAAGAGAGTTATTTTGCTTGTAGACATGTTGATTTCACTCTCTTTTTTTTTGCATGCAAACCTAAACAAAATTATTGAAATTCAACAACTTGCAAAAATAATATGGAAAACGATTATGGCACGATTTATTAAATATTTCTTTCCGAGTAGAATTTTTCCCTTTTCCAATTAGACTTATTTGTTTTCCCTATTACTTGCTATTAGTTGGAATTATTCCCAGGGAAAATTTTCACGCGGAATTTTATTCACGATAGCCCTGAATATTTCGAAGCAATAATGTACATACTTAAGGGCACATTTGTGTTTTTCGCAATACAACCAGTATATACATTTTGTTTTGATAGATTATATTTTTATGTAAGCTTCTTTCTGTTTTGCGCTCACAATGTATACTTTTTCCCGGGGGACCTTTTTTCCCTCATTGTGTAATAAACTTAATTCATAATAGGAGAAAAAGGAAATACAAAAAGTTGTTGCAATTTTTAAAAATTCTGATTTAGTGTCCATTGACATTGTGAATCTTCAATTAACTATGTATTAAAATATTTTATTAGAATACAAATTTCCCTAAAAAAAATAACAATTCTACACTTTTTGTTATATTTTGTGTTTTTCATACAACTGAAATAATAATTAGGGAATTCACAATGAGTATATTAAAATTTTAATGTGACAATATTGTGCCATCTTAATTCTTTCATTGTGACCAGGCAACGATATAAATAGCATTCTGTGTATAACAACGTCAGGCAAACACACATACATCTTAATATTAATGTAGCCCCATTCTGACTATTATACAAGTATTAACACTTTTGTGGAAAATGCAGCTCTGACATGTTGAGTTGTTATTGTTTTTTTAAATTTTTGGAACAAATATAAGACCAGGGATGCATTTTCCTCAAAAGTATTAATACTTGTATTATAGTCTGAGTGGCCCTTTAATATTATTGTATAATATGAGAGAGAATATTTTTCATCAACTACAGCTGCGCTGACAGTGGCAGCACTACACCAGGTAACTGATGTCATTATACCAATTCAAATGTCTGTCAAATTCGGATTGTGTAGGTATGAGCCTAAAAACATGATTTTATTTGGGTTATCTATCCTCAGACATAAGATAGGAACAAACTAAATTTTTTTAGTTTGTTCCTATTTTATGAAAAAAAAAACAACAAAAACTGTATAGAGCAGAAACAGGCCAGGATATTTTATCTAGTTGTCGGATTTACAACACGATCAATCAAAATAAACAACAACAAGTGCACAACAGAACACACTTAAACAACAAATTCTGTCAGACAAACTCTATGGAATTACATTTTTTTAGAAAGTTATTATCAGAATATACAAATAAATTTTTAGGTTGGCGTTCTTACAAAATATTTACGTTTCAATGTATTTGGTTGATATTACTGTGAATGAACCGTTTTGATAAACTTTAATTTTTATTCACAGTAATGCTGTCTAGCACACAATTTTTCATTTCGTTTCATATATATATTTCAATATTTTAATTTTATTTAACGCGTGTCAAAATGAATACGACTTTAAAAATATATTTCTTGCTGTTGAGCATTTCGTCGCATTTAAAGTTTATACAAAAATAACCAAAGGTTGCCTTAACTTAAAAAGTTTGTAGAAAAACAAAATGAACAACACATATCGAATAATATTATTTGTTGTTTTTGAAAAAGTTTCTTACACTTTTGTGATTGCAGTTTGATAATTGTCAATAATTTATGTAAAGTTTGTCTATAAAATTTGTGGTTTTTAAGTTTTTTTAGTTCCGTTCGTCCGTCCCCATTGTATTAGTGGAACTAAGCGGATACATTTCCTACATTTTGCATTGCACCTTTTAAATAAGCTGTTAAATCAAGTAACACGATATTATTTAAGCGCCAGCGACTGCAATAAAATTTCATGATTTTTTTTTCATATCCCATAAAGTTCTTTATAACTACGTTTCATTGCAAGCCAAAGTTTTAGCTTAAGTCTTTTGAAATAGAACTGTTTCTTTTATTGCTGCACGTGTTGGAATAGTTTTGATTGCAACTGTAAGCAGCTGACATGAAGTATTTGTAGAGTTGTTATTAAAGCGTAATGATCACCACGTTGACCATGTGCTTACTGTTATTGGCTTAAGTTGATTTTGGTTTTATTTATGTAAGATTTTTATTTCTTTTATACAATTTTTTTTTTAAATTTGTTTTGCATTAACTTGTCGATTAAAATGTGCGATAGTTGTTTTTATTAAATTTTTTTTTATTTTTAATAAATTTTTTTTATTGTTTGTTTATATTTAGTATATTTATATATAATATTTGTTCATATCCTAAATTTAAGTTCACATCCAATAGTAAGAAGAGATATTTATATATCAAAAAAAGAACAAATTTTAGTTTTAATAAAAATTACGAGGAAAAAATTTCGAGTAGAAACTTCACATTCTTTGTTTCTGCGTATGCGTTTTTCTTTTCCAGAATAGTTTTTTTTAATAAAATATAATGAAAAGTAAAATAAAATATGAAATATGTATGAAAAAAAGAGAATTAAAATAGTAAGAAGAAAATTAAAAAAAAAGGCATAAAATATAAAATAGTAAATAATGTTTATATGAAATAAAAATAAACAAAATAAAGTTACATGGGTTAAAAAAAACTAAAATAAAAGATTTTTTTGTTTAACAAATCTAAATTTCTTTACTTGCTAATACTTCTTGTTTGATTCGAATTCCTACTTTTATGTTTTTAAGCAAGAGATAGAGGGGGTAGGGGGGGGGGGGGGTGGGGAATTGGTAGGAATTTCGGAGAGGTTGAGTGTTAAGATGTAAAAGTAGAAGTTAAATTTTAATCAATAACGTAAAGTGTATGTATGCTATAGTTGGTTGTTCTTGTTGCTTTAATAACTATTTAATTTTTTACAATTTTGTGTTTCTTTTACTTCCTTTAGACAAAATTATTTAATTTTTTTTAGAACTTAAAATTACTAAAAATTTTAATTAATTTCATTTTAACGTCGGGATTCTGATCAATTTTATAAATTGTTCGCATTATTATTATTATGTGGGTGTAGTTATGTAAGTATGTATGTATGTATATGTATGTAAAGATGTAAATATGTGTGTGTTTTTCATGACTTGGCTTCTTGCTTTAATGTCCTCTCTGCAGTTAGTTGCTTTTTAACTCTTATATAAACTGCTGCTGTTGTTGTTTTTGTTGTTATAGTTGTTACTGTTGGATCTCCTTCTTCATTTTTATTTTTTATTTTCTTTTTTAGTATTATATACTATAAAATATACATATGTATGTATGTATGTATATGCTGCCTTCAATTGTTATTTTTAATTTTATTTTATATGTATAATCATTTATAAATTTTAAATCTCTTTTTCAAAGATTCATGCGGGTAATAAGAGATTTTTAGTTGTATATAAATAATAGTGTGGTTGTTGGTGGTTGTTGGAGTAGTGGTATTGTTGTAAGAGGTGGTTGTGGTGGTGGTGGTGGTTGTGGTGAAATAGATGATATGAATTATTGGTTCAGATATTTGATTTCGAAAAACTAACGCGTAAATGGTTTGATTCCGACAACTGATGATTGTGCATTTTGATTAGAGCCAAAACGGCTTCTTCGACAGAGGAAAGTTGCAACAAGGCCATTTTGCGATCCTTACTACAAATTGAAAATATCGTTAAAGAAAGTAGAGAGATTAATACATATGTGTTAAAAGAAGTGCTAAGAAATACTTACGGGAAAAATTTAAAAGCTTTTACTTCGAAATTGTTAGTAGTGAAGGCTTCTTTTATATCCTCCTCAGTACAAGATGATCTAGAAAAAATAGTAAAGAAAAATTAACTTGCTTGAGAAGTTGTAAAATAGTACTTGAAAGTGGTGACGTAAAATATTTGCTAATGCAGATCATCAGAGAACCTTTACCCAAAAATGTCTCAGAACAAACTAGAGATACTATGATAAGTTTTCATTTAAACAAATGAGAAATTTAATCAATATCTAAGTTGAAACAAAAACCATCAACATGTTGTTGATTTTCTTAGTTTCCCATTGCTAGATTGGCTGACTTCTTTTTAATTTAAAATGGCGTAAATTGTGGTTTGGCGGGTTGCGTACATTTCTCTTCTGATGAGCAAAAGACAAAAGGTTTATTGCTTCATACTTGTACACCACAACAGCTGATTTGAGCTATGATCATTGCACTAGGGATAATGCTGGCCCTCGCCAAGAAGGGAAAAGTGACATCTGAAACGTAAGCAGTGCAAATTATTCCCCTCTAGAACGATCGTCGTCTAAAAGAGGCTGATTTTTTTTGAGAATTTGTAAAAGCACGAAAATAGGCAAACAGAAACATTTGCTTGCGTTTTGTTTTTTCTTTCAAATAGCGGTATTCGGTGTATATTGCAAATGGTCTTGTATAGGTGTAAATGGAAGACATCGTAGCTTTTTCTTGAATTGTTTTTGTAGTTTTAAGAAAAACTACAATATTTTGCATTTGCACTTACGCAAGACCATTTGCATCGAACGCCGAATACCCGCATATGATTAATAAAAAATATATATAAAAATAATGAGAATGTTTTTGCCTATGAGCACAAATTTTAAATTAATTTCATTAGAAAAAAAAATTACAAAAAATTTAATTCTCTTGTAACAAAATATTTCACAAATGTTTGCTGATTGATTCACTCGTTATAGAAAAAATCACCCTTATTGCAGTTGCCAACATTGAGGTCAAGTCAGTACAATATCAAAAAATTGGGTTCTGTTCTCATGACACACAAAATTGTTCTCGAAAGCGAGTAGACAAGCCACAATTTTTTGGTGGTGTATTGAAGTGACGTCGAAAAAAAAACATCGCACAGTAAACGATTTTTTATGTTAAAGTTATAAATATTAATTAATTCAAATTAAATAGTGACATATTTTTAAATTAAGTTCCAATGGTCGGTTTTCAACTTCGATTGCTTTTCGGTTGCGCAAATTGGCTCGTACTGTACAACCAAGAAATCAACGTCATCTAATTAAAAGATCAACATTTTTTATAATATCGTTTTATGCAATTTGCTAGAAATATAAAGCAAAACAAAACCAAGAAAATACTGTCGAAAAAAATACAAAAACAATAGTGTATATTCGTCAATTGAGCCGTAACTCTACATATTTCTAAACATATTATAAAATGCTTAATTGAAGTGTACATTTAAATATTTTAACAGATGTTTTTTTTTCTTTTGCTAAAATTGCTTTAAATACTATGAGATGACAGAATTTCATTAGAAGTTTTATCAGTTTGCACCAAAGAGGAAGTGGTAAAGGTTGCTTCTAAGAATCATAAAATAAAATTAATAAATAAAGAAAAAAAAAGAAAAATAATAAAATGGTTAAGTTAAAAAACTCGCTGAAAACACTCATAAATATCTGTCTGATATTCCAACAAATATCAGTGGCCTTGTCAGAAGGCCGAACACGCATTGTGGGCGGTACACCCACCACCATTGATAAAGCCAAATATCTAGTACAAATTTTAAATGATGGCAGCATTATATGCGGTGGCACCTTAATATCAGAACGTTACGTTGTCACTGCAGCTCATTGTTTTGACAAAAATCCAATGCGTTTGTCTGTGGTAGCAGGGGCCACACGAATCACTGATAATGGTGTAAGATCTAAGATTAGCAAAATTATAATACCCGAGGCCTATAACAATGACACCTACGATGCTGACATAGCAGTGCTTAAATTAAGCAAAGCTCTTAAGGGTGACTTAATTCAACCCACGGAATTGTGCAAAGATGGTTTTAAAGCAGGTGATCCAGTGCAACTTTATGGCTGGGGTAAAATAGAGGAAAATGCTAATCATATTCCTATACAATTGCAAACAGTCAAAGTTAATGTGCTTAGTGCAAAAAAGTGTGTAAGGAGTTATCGTTCTAAACATCCGTTGACGGGTTCCATGTTTTGTGCGTCTGGCAAACGTAAGGATGCCTGTTCAGGCGATTCGGGCGGTCCAGCTATGGTAAACAATCAGTTTTGTGGAGTTGTTTCATGGGGTGTTGGTTGTGGGCGCAGAAAATCTCCAGGCGTCTATACCAAAGTGTCTATCTTTGTAAAATTCATAAAAGATGCAATGAAAAAGTAAATGTACTTAATTTTCGTATACTACTTGTAATATCAAAGACTTTTTCTACTTGGAATAAAAAAAATAAAGGGCCTATCCCTCGATGTCGACAACATTCGACTTGTCGTAGGCTTAAATTTTAAAATTTTGTTTGTGCGACAGCACGAACGTTGTCAACATCGTGGCACAGGCCCTCAAAAATTATTGTGTTTGACTTTAGTTTTATTTGTTTTCTGCAGTAAAAAAGAAGAAAACTAGTTTTAAAAATCTAACCTTAAGCTGCACTCAGCCATTTGTTTTATTTTTCTATCTAAAGCAGCTACGTCCAAGTCATATACATACATATACGCACAATGTACAAACTTTTATAAAGAGCTTTTTGTGCTTTCACACCGACGAGAGTACAACATCCACACCAAGAACAAGAAAAGAGACATCAAACTGCACACATACACAGTTTTTATAGAAAAAAATATTGTTGCCTACACTGAACCAGAAAAGCATTTTTAAAAGAAGAATTTTGGAATTTCGGTTTAAAAATGCTGCATTTTTAAACACACATAATTCTTAAAATAAGGTTGTTTGTTTTATAATATTATTATTTTTATAACGGAGCAGAGCAACCGCAAAAACGTTTTAAAAAATAAAACAAACTTTAGTTCTATTTTATATATGTTGCTTTTTAAAATGACATTTTTCTTCTTGATTTAACATTTTTTTGTGTGTACAGCTTACAATAACAAAGTCTATAGTGCTCTACCACTATTATTGGCAAGTCAAAACTGCTCACAAATATTATGAAAGGCTAAACAAAGAATGAGAAAAACAGCATAACGGCCAACAATTTTCTCTCTCTCTCTCTGTCTGTGCACACACAACAAACATTGATGCCAACTTGGTGCTTTTAGCACTATGTTTACTGCTTTTTGAAGACTAAAAATGCTAAATTTTGAGCGTTAGTGCCAAACTCAAAAAAGCACTAAGTAGTGCCTTTAAAAAATTTGTGTATTTCTTAAAATTACTTCAATAAAAACTTGGTGTGTTTATTTTTTCAGTGTAAAGCATTCGCTTTTCGTCTGATATATTTCATTAAAGATAATACTATTGCTGAAATAGAGAATAGCTCAGAAGATATTAAACATTATTAAACTTCACTCGTTTGAGTTTGCACTTGTTTTTCACCTTAGTGCTTTTTACGCTTTTTAGATCTCAAAATCACGCTTTTTGTGCTTTTTTAAGTTTTGATGTGCTTTTAAAGTCAAAAAAGGTGGCATCACTGACAACATCCAACTTTATCAAATATGAGAGAGGAATTCGGTGAGTAAATTCGTCGTTATTGTGCTTCACACGACGAATTTAAGCAGCGAATGCCTATCAACGAATTCGTCGACGTGGACGAAATTCGTCGTTCGTCCCAGTTGTGTTCCTAGCGTAAACCTATCTTAGAGTTCCTCACGCACGAAGAATTTCGTTCGACGGCGGTGTTGTGTTGTATGAACAAATGTGTTTTATTTCTTATGACGAAAAAATACGTCGTTCGTTCCAGTTGTGTTCCTAGCATTATTCAGTAAAATATTTTTTTTATTCAATGAATTTTTATTATAAAACTTTTTTTTTTTTTACTGATTAATTAAAATAATAATTTGAGATTATTTTACTTAATTAGTAAAATAATTTTTTTAATAAAAATTCGTTGACATTGATCATTAAGGGTTTAGCTGGATCCTATAGGCATTTCACTGTTGCTAATGCAGATCATCAGGGAGCCTTTACCCAAAAAGTTCTTAGAACAACTAGATTTATTATGTTATAAAATTTCATTTAAACAAATGAGAAGCTCAACAACAAATAACAAAGTTGCAACAAGAACTCAATAATCAATATATTTTTTATTCTCTTACTTTACTACATTGGCTGACTTTTTTCAGCTCGAATTGTAGTCGTAAAAGTTTGTAAAGAAAATAAATGTAAATAACAAAAACAGCTATTAAAATTTAGAGTGCTGCAATACGAGCAGCACTGATTTTTCATTACAAAAATTATAAAGTGAGATTTGCAGATTTTCACTGCCCAATTGCAGATTTTCTGAAATGTTTGTATAACATCAATATTTCGTGTTTTTATGCCAACAACATAACAGTGTTAAAAAGAAATTAACAAATCTGCGAAAAGGTATACATATATATGTACATTACGCACACGAAATCATAAACAGTCCCAACTAAAAATTATAAAAATGGTTTTATTTTTTCATGGACCACAAAAATTTCGTTTGCAGCAAAGTCTTCTTTTTTTTTAATACATATATTTATTTATTGTATCTTCAAATATGAACTAACAATAAGTGATCAAATCTTAAAGCTAAAATATAATTATTTAGCCCGACCAGTGTCGGCCAAAACTTAGTGATAGTTTAAATAATACAAAGTAGTGATAATCAAAAAGGAAAATTAAATATATTTTCAAGCATTCCCGTCTAGAGTGTTGAGTAAAATAGTCCTTGTGTCCCTCTTTTTTAGGCGGATGTGTCCAGTACAGTTCAAAATATTACGAGCAAGCAGATTAGGATGTGCAAAGTCTTCTTGAAAAGTTTTTTGCCACTCCTGAAAGTCTTAAATTTTTTGAATTGTGACTTTATGATTCCATATGTATGATTTTTTAAGTTTAATGTTGAAAACTTGTGCATATCGAGAGCCTATATTCAAAATACGTCAACTCAAAAAAGCTAACTTTTCAGTAGAGCGAAAAAACAAGTTAACTCGCTCATTATTGTAAAAATAAATGATGTGCCTTCCATAACATGGTTTAAAAATGCTTACTAATTTATAGATCTGCAATAAATATGTTATTTTTCAATATCTTGCGTATTTTTATGAGATAGCATATTTTAGTCGATCAAAAAACTAATATTTCTTTAGTGAGCATCCCAGTAAAAATAGAGACTCCAAAAAAATCATGAAAATGTAGAGTTTACGATGCGGAAGTAGTGCAAATTTCGATCCGATCTAATGATTTTTACATAGGGTTGTCATTGCAAGAAGTTCTCTTTTTCGATGCCTGGTCACTGAATTGAAAGCGATATTAAGAAAAATTCCCTTTTTTGCATTCTATGATAATATTTTCATCTAGGAAAAATTGTAAATAGTTGCCTTTTTTAACAATTCATTTCTTTTTATACGAATTTAAGCCCGAAACAGTGTTTTCATGTAAATTTAAGCAAATAACTTTTAAATTTTAGAGTAAAAATTATTCATAAATTTCTTTAAAACAATGAATTTTTTTAAATTCTGGTGAGTATTTTCTAACACTATTGAGGAGTTACAAGGTTTTGTGTGACTAAAATAAGCTTCTACATGGTTTTTTGCTCACTCTTGGCAAATTAAAAATATCGATTTTTTGGAAGCAATGAAAATGTACTTCCGCTAGAATGACTTCCATTTTTTTGGGATATTTTGTTGGAAAAATTTGTTATTTAATTCATTTGTGAAATCTTTTACTAAATATCAGATATAAGAATTGAAAAGCTACAAGAAAAAACCTTAAAATACCATGAAAAAAATTACTTAAGCCTGACTGAAATCCGCTTCCATCTCGAGGTAGTAATTTTTAGCACTATATAACTCACTCATTAGTGTAACAGGGTTACTTAAAGTTATCAATTTCGAAATCTTATATTATTGTTGACTATAATTGGTCCATACATTATGTTTCTATTCGATTAACAGTTTAAAAAGTTATACATACATTACCAATTTTGATTTATCGGAACCCCTTTGAACCGATAAGATCTGAAGTAAATTTATAATAAATGGCCCAATTTTAAAAAAATATTGAAAATTTACATGTTAGTTAGCATTTATTTTCACCAAAAAAAAAATTATACTTTAAGATAGGAGAATAATAAAAATTGATATAAAAGGTGAAAAAATTATTTTTTTTGGTTCGAAATTTATACTACAGATGAATATTGCATGGGGGAGCTAGCTATTTGCCATCGGAAACTCATTTTGACCAAATTTGAGTTGACGTGTTTTGAATATAGGCTCTCGATATATATTTGTCCCTATTCTTTTGTTAATGAGAAAAGTCTACATTAACCGAAAAAATTAAAGTTCCCCAACAGATTTGTTTTCTTGTATCATAAATTAGAACTATTTAAAACATTTTGAAATTTATTTGCTGGTGGTTCAGCTTGGTCTATATGCATTTCATTGTTGCTGTAGCAAATCATCAGTAGACTTCAACCACACATTTTGAATAGTCACAAACCTCTTATCTTATGCAAAGACTTTAAAGAACTATTTGAGAATTCACAAATAATATTTTTGAAAATCACAAAAGAAAAATAAACATAGTAGGCTTAGAAACTTATACAAAACTATTCAAAATGGGTGTGGTTGAAGTCTACTGATGATTTGTTACAGCAACAATGAAATGCATATAGACCAAGCTGAACCACCAACAAATAAATTTCAAACTAAAATATAATTATGACAATATGTCGAATAATGAATCTCTAAACTATTTAAAACAGCTAATTTTAAGATGAACTAAATTTAAGAGTTCAAAGCTTTCCTTAATTGTGATGGCGGAATAATGGGGTACAAAATTAGGCTTGGCGTTTTTTATAAGTTTTACTTAATTTCATTTCTTTACATTTTAATACTACTACGAACAATTGCACAGTAACACTTTTATTGCAAAACTATTGCTACAAAAACAACTAATCATAGAAAAATAAAGAGAGTCATTATAATATATCCATTAACGATAAAATTTAGTTTTTCTTAAAATGATATTGCAATATAATGTAAAGCCAGGAAAAGTAGCATTTATTTTTATTATCTAACGCGTATACCTCTAAATATTTGGATTTGATTTTTGGAATTTTTTCACTGAATATAGTGCTATTTAATCGTGCAAATGTCATGTAACGCCAGAAGAGAACATACCACATCAAGATAATTTATTTTAATTCGAAAACAAAATGAAAAACAATTCAAAATGAAGTTGTTTTCTTAATCAGAAATAATTCATAGTTAGGCTCAAGTTCAGTAATTTCAATTCTTATTGAATGAAATATTTTTATTAATTAATGTGAGTTTCTAAAGAAGAGAAGAAAAATTTAACTTAGACTTTAAGCTGGGGGAAATACCGATACTTTTCTGTGCAGCCACGCACCCTAGTCTATCTACTTGGGTAGAGATTCTTATTAAAATCAGCTATTTAACTTAAATTTACAATGAAACGGAATATGAGAAACGATTGTTGTGTATACAATTGATTTACCTTTGGTAAACACATTTATAAGTATCCCTATTAATTTTCTGTTTTTTCCATTTTTTTAATTTTTCTATTTTTTTAGTTTTCATTGTTGCAGATTTTTTAAAATTATTTTTCTGATTTATTAAACAATTTTTGCAGATTTTTGGTAAAACTATCAGCAACAGTGCACCCTGGTCCTGGTGCCGTCAAGTCAAGTTAATAAATGTTTTTATTGGGAACTGTTATAATTCAAGTTTAACATTTATTAACGCACTAATAATCCTAAATTATTATTTTACTTATTTAGTAAAATATTTTTATTAGTTAAATAAACATAATAAATACTTAAAACACCCAAATTTTTTTTATTACGTTTTTATGTGATTTGCTAGAAATCTAAAGCAAAACAAAGCCAAAAAATACTATTGAACACAATACGAAAACAATATAAATAAAACAAAATAATAATAACCTAAATTTTATATTATTCCTCAATTGAGCCATAACTCTATTTCTAAACATATTATAAAATGCAACAGATGTTTTTTTTTTCTTTTAATAAAATCACTTTAAATACTATAAAATGACAAAATTTCATCAGAAATTTTATCAGTTTCGCCAAAGAGGAAGTGGTAAAGGTTGCTTCAAACAATCATAAAATAAAATTAATAAATAAAGAAAAGAAAAATATAAAAAATTAAAAATGGTTAAGTTTAAAAACTCGCTGAAAGCACTCATAAATATGTATCTGATATTCCAACAAATATCAGTGGCCTTGTCAGATGGCCGAATACGCATTGTGGGCGGTACAAACACCACCATTGATAAAGCCAAATATCTAGTACAAATTTTAAATGATGGCGGCATTATATGCGGTGGCACCTTAATATCAGAACGTTACGTTGTCACTGCAGCTCATTGTTTTGACAAAAATCCATTGCGTTTGTCTGTGGTGGCAGGGGCCTCACGACTCACTGATAAGGGTGTAAGATCTAGGATTAGAAAAATTATAATGCCCGAGGCCTACTTCAATGACACCTATCATGCTGACATAGCAGTGCTTAAATTGAGCAAAGCTCTTAAGGGTGACTTAATTCAACCCACGGAATTGTGCAAAGATGGTTTTAAAGTAGGTGATCCAGTGCAACTTTATGGCTGGGGTAGAATAGACGAAAATGCTACTCATATTCCTATACAATTGCAAACAGTTAAAGTGAAAGTGATTAGTGCAAAAACGTGTGCAAATAGATATCATGCTGAATATAAAGTGACGGATTCCATGTTTTGTGCGGCTAGCAGACGTAAGGACTCCTGTAATGGCGATTCGGGCGGTCCAGCTATGGTAAACAATCAGTTTTGTGGAGTTATTTCATGGGGTAATGGTTGTGCGCGCAAAAAATCTCCAGGCGTCTACACCAAAGTTTCAATGTTTGCAAAATTCATAGCAAATGCGATGAAAATATGAATTTACTAAATTCTTCTATACTTTTTCTATTTGGAATAAAAGAAATTAAGGGCCTCTCCCAGATGTCGACAAATCGAACGTTGTCGACATCGTGGGACAGGCCCTTAAATATGATTGTGTTTGACTTTAGTGTTATTTGCTTTCTGCAGTAAAAAGGAAAAGTATTATTTTAAAAATCTAACCTTAAGCTAAACTCAGCCATTTGTTTTATATTTCTATCTAAAGAAAAGAGACACAATTTTTATGGAACCAGAAAACCATTCACAAAACAAGAATTTAGGGATTTCGGTTTGAAAATGCTGCATTTTTAAACGTAATTCTTAAAGTAAGATTTTTTGTTTGTTTTATAATATTAATATATAACATTATTATTTTGCTACGAGGTAACACTGCCTCACTTTTATTTAAAAAATCAAACAAAGTTAGTTATATTTCACAAAAGAAAATAACAAAACCTATAATGCTGAAGCATGCTCTAAATAATCAATTGTCATAAAATTCTATTATACAAAATAAGTAAAAATGCGCATTAGAATAAATTTAAGTTTTGAATTATTTCCTTTGTTTAATAACACTTGTTGTAGAGTCTGTGGTGGTAAAACATTTTAACTCGTTATAATATTACGAGAATATTATTCTCGTTTCAGAAAAGTTATTTGAACCTTCTTAATGAAAAACTCAAAAAAGATCATATGCGTGAAAAAAGCTTATCCCACGGTAGCGACAGAACACGTTCGATCGATTATTTGTACTGAATATAAAAACAAATTTTTTTTTTATTTTGTCGATCAAACATTTTCATTTGAAACAGGCCGTAATTATTAAAATATTCTTATATTTTACATAAATGTACTGGGCACATAATATACTCAAGATTCAAGAATTATTTGGTCCATTATAAAGCCCTAAACCAGTTAAGTCCAAGCCATGTGCTCAATGTGCGAGCTTTTACAGGAGATTTGTGCTTTCACACAGACGAGAGTCTAACATCCACAACAACAACACAGCAGACAACAATGCTTGCTCTTACTTTGCTAAGTCCTAATTTACACTACGCAAGTCTTATTGCTAAGCTGATAGTTTGTGGGAAAGAACGGAACGGGAAAGGGGAACGGAACCGTTTCTTTTCCCCTCGTCTCTCTCCCCTAATAAACTAATCAGCTTAGCAATAAGACTTGCATAGTGCTAATTAGGAGTAAGAAACAAGAAGAAATTTAAGAACTTTCAAAACTGTTTGACTCAAATGCAAATACCAGTGTATGTGTATTTGGACGTAGCTGATTAAGAGCAAATATTGCTTTCTTTTGTGAATTGTAAAAATCTTTTGCACAATATGTACTCGCATTCTGTCTTTGGTTATTAGTTATGGGGTCCGAAGTCAGCTAAATATTGTAGAAATTTAGTGTCAAGAAATCAAATGTTTTCATTTAAAGAAAAAGCTTGGTTAACCCAAATATAATCAAAGAGCAATACCTTATGGTTTTCTTGATTCAACTTTGGGTAAAAAACACAAAATTAAAATTCTTGTTAAAAACTTAAATTAAAAGGTTATTAAACAATTGCTAATTCAACTTACGGAATGTTACTTAAATGCAATGTCGCCGATGGCGGATAAATATTTTGATAGTTTTTACTGCCTGGTTTCTTGAACCGATGTAATGGATTCTGAGAATAGTCACGTGTTAGGCCGGCATCGGGTTGTCCTTCTTTTGGCAGTTGTACGGCCTGGTGTTTGCTGGCCATAACACGTATCGCCTTACCCCACAAGCGTAATTTGTCAAGGTGATTCATAGCTAAAAAGAATCAATAAAATGAAACGATTAAAGAAAAATTATTAAATTAAATTAGCAGGTAATATAAATAATAAATTAATTTAATTTAAAACCGATTTTGCAGGATTACACAATTTTAAAAGCAAATCTAATATGTTCTTAATATTGATTTTGCCTTTTTTGTTCATTTCGAAGGTTGCAAATTCTAATCAATTTTCATTGCAAAATATGTATGTATTTTTTTCAATATTATTTTGGCAGAAGCAAAATGTAGTTTATTTTAATTTTCACTTAATTTTTTTCTACTAAATTTTATTTTATTTCATAAATTCATCAATATAGCAGATTATGCCCTGACAAGTTATTATAAATATTTGTTTACATTTATGGTGGCTTGAAGCTTCTTAAATATTTACTTTATAAATTGCAAAATATATCTATCTTTTGGTTTCAAGCACAACTAGATACACAAGCACATATTGAGCCACACACACACACACACGCAATCATATATACGCCTTTTACTACTAGTGTATTGATAAATTTAAATGAAGTCCTCATAAAAGATAATCAGAGATGGCACAAGAGGTAGAAAATAAGTAAGCACAAACTTAGTGTATTATTGCAAAATTTATTTTAGGGATTTAACTTAAAGTAGAAACACGCATACACTAAGAGGACGATGATGCTATTGCCGCTGCCATTTTACTGATGTTGATTGAACTTGTGTATCCTTTTAACTGAAAGATAACAAAACATTTTGCAAAAAGAAAAAAATAAACTTTAAGTATCAACGATGAAAATTTAATAACTATGTATGTATTGAAAATACTTTATAAAACACCTGAGGTTGTTACAAAAACAAAATCATTAATTTTTCAAAGCGAAACGTTCTCTCAGAACAATGCACTGGCGGTATCTTGCATATATAGCCAACATGGCAAAAATTTGTGAATACGGTTACAAACTGGTACCCCATTCAGCATAATCTCTACATTTAGCCTATTGAGATTATTTCCTACTTGCAAATTTGAAAAAAATATCCGAGTCGAGAGACCTATTTTGAGGACATTAAAATATATTTTTATTTGGAGAGCTTATAGGAACTAGAAAGATCTTATACTAAGGGCTAATAAATCAGTCAACGATTATATGTATTTTAATTTTAATTCCTACTTAAACTCAAAGTGTTGTTTTTAACCCCAAAATTAAATTTAATGAAACTAAAATAGCTCATTTTGTTCATTTAAGTGTTGTTTAAGTTTTAAAAACATACCTCATGCTTTGTGTATGTGTGTGTTTTCTGAAAGCATGTACATGAACATTAGTGGTCGTATTAAATATAATTTCGTTTAATTTTCGCAAATATACAACAAATGTACCATATATTTTCATACTATAAAATATATAAATAATATATAAAATGTGTTTTTTACTATTTCACTTTTGTGCAAATTGATAAATCAACTATATCCTATTTATAATGTTTGGAAATCTTGTAGTGCTACCGTACTTTCAACGTAATTTGATAATAACTTTAATTAGCCACTGAAAAAATTAAAGTTTATTTAAACGAATTTAAATATTTTATGAAAATTAACTTAAACTATGTTTAAATATTCACTAATTTATTAGCCATAAGTTTATCGCTCTTTTTAGCGGCAAAATTTTTCATTTTGAGCAGAAAGTCAGGGAATTTATTTATTTTGGTATTTAATTTCATTGTGAGTTATTTCATAGGATTTCTTTCATTGAGCGTTATTACATTTAACATGCAAATTGTTGGCATTTTCAAGAAGATAAAAATTTTACTAAACAAAACAAAAATAATAAATATATTAAAAGAAAGAAGGGCATTTAATTAAAAGTAAAATGGAACCCAGTTGTTTTCGCTACGATTTCCGTCCATCCGTGTGTGTGTGTGTCTTTCACATGCTTTTTTCTCGAGAACCGTACGAGTTACGGACCTGAAATTTTCACAGAATGTGTAAAAATATATACAGTATGACCAAGTTTACTGCAACCCTCGATGAGCGCAACTCCTTGATAATTGCAACAACTAAAATATTTACATTATAGACTCAGTGTGTGCACCTTGGCAAAAATTTGTGACTCAGTAAACGCAACTTTTAAATTTTTCCGTCAGGTTGTTTGTTTTTTTCTAACCTATTTTTTTTAGTGTTTTTCTCAGAATTTACAAAAACATACTATTGGTATGTACATACATATATGTATGTTGTTTGCACGTTCATTTCTCAATTGTATTTAGTCTAGAATTATACATATGAATTACATTTTCTTGAAAAATTATCATTTTCGAATTAAATTGATAACACTAAAGTTTTTTTTATTTAAAAATATATATTAATTATGCACAAAATTATCTTCAGGACAATATAAACTAGATATTGTTTGTATATAAATACTTAAAGCAGTGTTTATATATGTGTGACTCGGTTAATGCAACAACCGCGGTTCTCGCAACTGCCTTGGTTTTATTAGTTGCAGTAACCGAGGTCATACCTTAAATATATGACAGTTAAAAATTAAGAAGTGTTCTAAAGCGATTAACAAGAAATATTGAAATCCTAACGTAATATACCGCCAATTATACATATATAAAGACTTAACACTTTCAAAACAATTTTTTTATGCAGACTAACATCAATTCAGACTGATATTTAAAAAAGTCAAAGGGTATTTTATCAGTTAATGTCATTTTGTGGTATTTTAAAAATCGTGAGAGGCTCTTGATGTTTTCAAAAACGCTAAAACTAAAAAATCCAAAAATTAAAAAATGACCAAACAAATAATCGCCAAAATAAAAAAGAGCTTAAATGAAAAATGTGACCAAAAATAAAATATATATATCGCTAAGATCTGAAAAAGTCGCCAAAACTAAACAAAAAACACGCCAAAACTAAAAAAGCGCGCATACTAAATAAACAGCCAATACCCGAAAAAAATCCCCAAAAACAAAGAAGAGCCCTACGGAACCCTTCGCGCGTTTCAAAAGGCCCTATTATGAAATGCATTCGATTTTCGCTGGGTATCGAACATTGAAAACCGAATGTCGAAAATTTCGTTGAGCAACGAATTTTCTATCGAACAGAATTTAACTTTCGATGAATTACTTTAATATTAAGTGTTAAATAATGTTTATTTTTAAGTACACAAACACAAAATGATAGCTATTTTTTTATTCACAATAACGACCTTGTCTGTCAAATGTTTGTCGTAATACCAAATAACTGCATTCGAAGATCAAAAGTTGCTCATAATAAGGGTCAAAGTCGCATTTTATTGAATTTATTTAGATTATCAATGCAACACAGAACATTTTCCTAAATAAAACACAGAAAATTTTTTTTCTATTAACATTAAAAATTTAGTTGATTTAAAGTTTAATGAAAAATTTATTTGAGTCCATTAAACCTTTGTTTGCAAATTTAGTTAATTAAACAATTAAATTGACACAAATTTTAATTTTCGATTTGTATTTTGTTTTTTTTTGTTTTCTATAATTAAAAATGTTAATGAAAAGAAAAGTTTTGTTCTATATATAGAATATCATGTAGGCTTAACAGAATTCAAGTATCAACGGCTAAAATGCATTGAAAGAATTATATTGGCAAATAAAAATAAATATAGGTATGTATGTTTTACATTTTTTTTCCAAACATTATACCACCCCTCAACATTATACCACTTTGCCAGGCACTCAGCCCTTCATTAAACTTTAACAGAACCATTCGCAAGCTTTCAAAATCAATTGATAATTCAAAAATAAGTGACAACGTAATATACACATACATGTACAATTGAGCAAGAGAAACAATAAAGTATGATTTTAAAAATTTATAAATTTTTGCACTTTTGTTGAGAAGATATTCGTATACCCAAATAAACGACGAGTATAAACATTTGTACGACACCTTTTTTTCTTTCCTCAAAAAATTCACTTGTACACAAATGTAGCCAGTAATAAATGTATGTGAAAAAGAACATACAATTTATAGTTATTGCAAAAGCTACAAGTACCAAAAGCCAGCAAGGATATAACAAAAAAAAAAAAAAGCATGGGGTATTAATGGCAGTCCAAATAGACTACTAATGTGCCACAAGGGCAGTGAAATAATTTTAAATTTGCCAACTTTCCCTTCATGGAACAGACAAGTACTCCGTACACAAAGTACTTTTTTTTAAGACTAGAAGACAATACATACCTACATACATATGTACATGCATCATGTCCAATTTATGTTTAAAGGTATTCAAGTATATAAAAATGTACAGATGCCTGACGTTAATCCACCACTACGAGTCCCTCTTTTACCTGGCAGACGACGAATGGCAGAAACAGCAATTGCATTTTTAATACAGTATTAAAAGCAACAAGAGGCTCAATGAAAACATACGAGGGTTAGTTTTATAGGTATAAAGTTATACCGATGTTATAAGTATAATTTTAATTACATGCCAGTATGTATAAGTTCTTGTTACCATAGTAAAAAGTATAAGCTCTAATTGCCTAAATCAGGCCAGAGTTACTTTTATATGAAAGCAAAGCAAAATAAAATTTTAAAATATTCAAGAATAAATAAGTAAACTGGCATGTGCATAATTAGTAAAGATTAAACGACAATGGCAAAACTGCTGTAAATTTAGAGATGGTAAAATTAAGCTTTCACTACAAAAAAACTTTCAGCAAATATTAATACGATAAATCAAAACACTTCACATATTCCCTTTGCATTGAAAACTGAGTACATAAAGCAGAAATCTAAATCAACTGACACCACATACAGTGGAACAAACACAAAGAACGCTGTTGATGAAGTTGTGGTGATCTTCGAAAACAGCTAGTTACGCGATCAAGCTGATTTTCAAAGTAAATATAGCTAATTTAGTAGTGTTGCTCAAGTGATAATTTATTCATGGTGATTTTCCAGAGTATACAGATCACAAATGCCAGAAAGTAAGTGCAGACAGATATCTCTTTCTTAAGTTCTATTGGACTTAAAAAAAACACTCTCTAACTAAAGTGTAAACATAAAATAGTTAAGTCAAACTTTATAAACTTCCAGTTCATCTCAAGTGGTAATCACTGCTCCCTTTTACACTATCCACCTTCTAAAATAAACACCTACCCTCGCAACGCAAATAAAATCCATACTATAAGAGTCAAACAAATAAAATACAAACATAACTGCCATACAAGACAATACACATTCAATAAAACAGTACTTTTTAGCAATTTATTTACATACATACATATGTATGTGCACAACACGTATATTGGCAAATGTCTACGTGTGTTTGTACAAATGTATGTATGTAAATGTATGTACAAATGTATGTATGGCTACATGTATATACATACATAAGTGTTGTACATTCAATATACATTTAAGTTTTTATTGCAAATGCTCATAAAATATTAACAAATTCATTTGTTACATCAACGAAGCGACAAAAATTATGGGCCTACACACACTTACAAATACAATCATTTTTTGCAAAAAAAAAAAAAAAGAGCACAGAAACATACCCAGTCGTTTTGCGTAAAAATCTTTTTACAAAAGCAAGTCCAAGTGGAAAATGAAATTATTATCCATAGTAAATACTTTATTAAGATCTGCAAAGTGAAATAAAAAACTATAAATTTTTTAACAATACGGAAAATACACATGTATCGACTTTTGTTTCTTTTTTTTGTAACAGGATTACTACAGTGTAAATTAAAGCATTATAGTTTTCTGGAAAATACAAGGAAATAAATTTAGAAATAACTGAAATGATGTGGTATTTTTAAGTTCGTAATGTTATGTTTGTGTTTCCACAGACTTAAGTCCTTTTCGTTATAAATGTTTCGAATGTCCTAAGGCGCCACTTTATACATTCTTCTGCAAACTTAAGGAAGATAAAATGATTGAAAATCTAACCCTTATTTTTTAACGCCCGACCAAAAAAAGAGGGGTGTTATAAGTTTGTAGTGTGTGTCTGTGTATCTGTGTGTCTGTCCGTGTCCACGCACAGACCAAACGGCTGGACCAATTTTGATTTAGTTTTTTCTTGTTGGAAAGGTGACTTGATTGTGAAGGTTCTTGTTTAAAGAAAATCGGTCCAGCCGCTTAGAAGTTATCACATCTTCTCTAGACATATTCGGGGGTTTTTAAAAATTTTTAATTTTTGTTATTATATTTATTTGTTTGATATATCTACGGCTTAAAAATCTAATAGAATTCATTTAATTACAAACGTTTCGTTAATTCACTAGTAAGAAATACATTTGCAGATTAATCGAAAAACAAATAATTAAGAAACAATTTTGCGAACCAGTGTTATTATAATTACTTTGGCGACATCTAAAAAAATATATAAAACCAAACCTTATCTTTAATTGATTCTGTGTCTCGTTTCTGTAACGAAAGTGAGCACTTCTTGAGTAGAAACATTTGTAACAAAAAAAAATTGATTTTACCAACATAAGAAATCTTATCGTTGTTTGTGAACTATTGTTTGTGAATGATCAACAACTACCAAAACATTTGCCTGTGTATGATCAAAAATAAAATAAAAAGAAGGTGTAAAGATTAGAAAAATGGAAAAAATCATTTTAGAAAAGGTATGGTAGAATTAGTCGATTCGTATAGTGTTACTTTTGAAGTTGTTGTATCGTTTAAATCTGGATGTTAGTTAGTTAGTTAGTTAGTTATGTGAGGTTGCAAGCTAACATGTCAGCTGTTATTGTAGTTCTCTTTGCTTTGTAAATGTGTATGTACGTATGTATGTGAGAGAGAAGTTAACGTTTGCTCAGGAAAAATCTATTTTCTGCAGATTTCTATCTCACGTACTTTACGATACATATTAAATAAACAGCAACTTGTTTTATTTATGTTATAGGTTTTGTCAGCTGATTCGTAAACTCACGATACGAATCTACTAATTCTACCATTAATAAAATTGCAAAAAAGAGAGACAAAACTGCGTATTTGGCAATACTCGTATTGCTTCCTCTCTCTCTCTCTCACCCCCATAACATTTTAACATTTTCCTATTTTATTGTTGTTTTCAATATAAATTTTCAGTTGAAAGATTTCTTTTGATTTCGTGAAAAAGGCAATTAAAGAAATTTTTAAACAAAACTTGAGATATGTGAGCAGTGGCTTTGAATCGGATATTTGCCAAATATACAACTGAGAAAAAAATTAAAAAGAAGAATTAAGACCATATATTTATGAACGGCAGATAAATATTTGCTGGAGTAGGTTTGCATATGCATCATTAAAGCATTGCATTGCTATTAAAAGTTAATTGAAAAACACTTGTTGAAGTTTTATGTTCCTTCAATTCGTAGGATCCTTATTTTCGAACATACTCTCTCTCCTAAGTGCTCGACTTTATGGTTTTACGATTCTCCAACTGTATTCGAGTGTAACTGAATTCGATGATGCCTGCCAATACTGGATGGAATCATATGCTTTTATGTACACATTCTATAATTGCTGTTATTTTTTGCACGTAAAGAAAATAGATATACAAAAACACACACATAAATCCCACAAACAAATTTCATATGTCAAGGGATTACCATTTACATTTTGCTAAAACATTAAAATTACTCTCTTACATGTTTGTATTTGCATACATGTGCAAACAAACACAATCAAGATGTATGTTTATTGTAATTTGTAGTCGCATTACCAGTAGTTTGCATACATTTGGGATTTAAATATTTCAATGAATATTTTCTGTGAATTAGCAGTAAAAAAAAGGTTTCTCAAATTAAACGAAAAAAAGGATGCCTCAGTTTATGCCATCACTACTCGCCTTCCATTCAGTTTATACGCTTCGGTAATTTAGGATTTATTTTAAATCAATTTATTGAACAATTTAGTCACCGTTTGAGGGCAATAGTTCTTTGTTTCTATACATATAAGTTAATTATTTTTACAAACACTTACGCAAGTAAATACACATGAGTATGTATGTATTTATGTTTGTAAGCACATTTTCAGCGGGAAAACTCGGAAGACCTTCTTAATTCAGATCTTATTAAAGAGCTGCTTAGGACTTTTTTTATTCAATTACTATTCTTATGTAACTGCTAAAGAATGCCTTATATAAAGCCCAGAATAATATAAGGAGTAATATTTTTTTTACCAAACCAAAAAGCAAACTCCATTAATTTGGAGTCCTTAAACATCTAAAATAAGGGACTTTCTAAAAGACATCTTCACTCCTTCCTTTTCCCGCTGGGTGCTTACACATGAAATTATTGTGCAAATGTCATGGCCTCTTGCTAATTTCTTTTAGTTTGAACAATTTTGCATAAATCTGTAAAAGCTTTTAATTTTTTAACTTCCATAATCAAATTAGAATACCCTGGCAGGCATCATATTTAAATGATGCAAACATATGGAAGGATGTCTTTTCGTATAATTTTTCATATGCTAATTCTGAGTAGGCATGTAATAAATTGCATGCGAATATTTTTTCTTTAATTGCCATTGAAATGTAAATGCTTTAATCTAATTGCACTTCAATAGTATCTTGTTTCTGTAACTAGAACAATCAAATAATTACATTGGTTTTTCTATTCTGAGCTGATTCTAAGCTGATTAGTTTGTGGAAGAGAGGGAGAGAGAGAGACGAGGGGAACATAAATTTTTCTTTTCTTCTAGTCTTTCTCTTTTAACAAACTAATCAGCTCAGCAATAAGACTTGCACAGTGTATGTTAGGACTTAGCGTCATTTTTGCGAAAGCCTGAATAAATTTACGAAAAATATCATCAAATCCATTTTTTTAACTGACTTCAAAATAAGAAGGAGGTTAACTAACAATTCGTCTCTACTTTTGTTGTAGGTGTGCAGGTTCATAACTCGGTGCATTTTAGACTGATTGTAAAAAGTTTTTTGTTATTTGAGAGCGTATAGCTTCCCATTGGTCCCATTTGAAAAAATTGGGTGGGGACATGCCCACAATTTTTTAAATTTGATTTTGTGATCTTCTACTCATTTGATTGCTGCGAAACCTAGCAAACACCTTTGTTTCTTGTAATTACAAAGTTTTTAAGTTAGAAAAATGGGCGGGGCTACTCCCTTTAAAATGTATTATAACATTTCACGTGGTTCTACTCAACCGATTTTTACGAAACTTAGCACACACCTTGAGCTCTATAATAGACACAATCTTCTTTTTTAAAAATGGGCGGGGTCACGCCCATTAAAATTTTAAATTATATTTCACAACTCAAAACGGCACTATAGGTAACATATATAAAAATCTTTTATTTAATTAGATCTATAATATTTGTAGCTGTTTAGTGCTTATTTTTGAAGTCGGTTTAAATTTTTTTTTAAGTTTTATTTTATTGTAATTCAAGTTTTTCTGATTGGAAAAATTTTAAGGTTGGCTTTCAGAAACGAAGCACAGTCCAATCGTTAAAAAAAGTCGCTAATAAAAAATTGCATTTCTAATAGAAAATTGCACTGTGTTAAAAGGTGCATGTGTAAAATATTTTGTCATCATGGCGACGATAAATATATGTTTATTTTTTTTAAGCTTGTGGAAATTTTAAAACCGAGGCTTTGAGGCTTTTAAAAGCTAATTTTGTTTATGTACGTAATTCTCGGAAACATATTATTTTCAAGCAAAAAAAAATAAATATGTATCGCGTACATACATATATAAATATAATTGAACTATGGTGGCTGTTATGTAACTCGCGCATTTTTAAATCGCTTTATTTCCAAGAAAGACCTCTTTGAAAAGGTGACCTCTGGCAATTTCTTAAATGCCCAGCAAAAAATGTCCAAAGAGGTAATCGGATTTGGAATTAAGCGTTTTTGGTGGAAGCTCTTCCATAATGTATTACCAACTTAATGATTTTAACAAGGCGTGAGACTAAAATAATCGATTCTTGAGAAGTACTTACTTTTTCTATTTTTTAACTTGTTCACGTAGTCTATTTAATCTAAAAAAATCATTTTCCTCATTTAGCAATTTGTACATAATTTTTTTAAATTTAAGGTAATGTGATTTGTAAGCGAGTAATGCAATTTTGTAATCAGAAAAGTAAGTCATTATGTGACAAGTAGTTCTGACGGTAATGTGAAATTTTTTGCTGGGTGGTTTTATGTGTTTCTGATATTTTATACGAACTTAACTTTGAATGCGTTAAATCATCCGATCAGCATAACACTGTTTTTGGTGTAAAGTTTCTTTAAATGCAAAAAAAAAAAATAATACCCCGAGAAGCAAAACCGGAAAGGAGTTTTTGTTTTAACACTTATTATGAAGATGTCTAGAAATGCATTTCAAATATCATTTAACAAATCTGCTTCGACTATAATAATTCTCTTGTACGTATGGAATAATAAATTGGAACCAATTTATGCAATTATTTTTTAATGTTGGTGATTTGTTTTCAGAGTGACGGCAGGGTGTTTTACTTTTTACACTATGTTACTAAAGCATATTACTACGCCCACAAACTAAATTAAAAAAATAAAAATATACATGTATGTACGTACATATATACATATGTTTGTCTATCCCCGGTGTTGCACATTTACAGTGAGTGATAAGCAGACTGTGGCATATGGGAAATAGATTTCATATATTTAAATATTTAAAAGTACTTGGCTATGTCTGTTAAATGCAACAGGAAACATACACTGAGCTTTTAACATTTATTATTATTATTTTATTTTATTTTTTTTGTGATAGTGTTGGTGGTCGCCTGTTGGTTTTTAAGTGTCACTAACAATTGTGGCGTATACTTGATTTTAAATATATGATACGCGAGGCATATGAATTTATAACAACAACCAGTATACGCCAAGTTGTTGTAAAGCCTCAACAAATGGAATATATTATTATAAACATTTGTTAATGCAGACCGTCGAGGTTTTAATTGTTTTTAATTACACACACACACACACTAAATATATACTGTTTAAATTCCCTTTTGTAAATAATTATAAATAATTTAAAAAAAGAACTAATTAAGTATTTAAATGCAAATTAGTTACAAATTACTAATATACATATTTATATTCTTTTTTTAAATTAAGTTGAATGTTGAAAATTGTTATTTATAAAGTTTTTTGTTAATTTTTTCGTGTGCTTTACTTTGACAGGCAAAATCATTATTTTGCAATTATTGCAATAAATAGGGCGTTTGTTTTATTGAAATAAAGTTTAATTCCTAACACCTGTTCAGTTTGCCCTATTTAATGCAATTTAAAAAAAATAAAGAATATTTGAGTTGTATGTTGAAAAGCATTTCAACATTTTTAGAATAAAATTTAATTTAAATTTAAAGTAAATTTTCTGAGTTATTTAAAGGCGGAAGGTTTTGGATTTATGAAATAAATTAGTCTAAAAATCCAATTTATGTTGGCAAATTCAGTTCAGTTCAGATATTAAAGCATATAAATACAAATGTACAGGGTTTGACAAAAGAAAATCTGTGGCCCCCATTATCAGTTAGATTCGAATGTTCTATCGAAAATTCGAAGTATTAAATGTCAAATTCTTATTATGATCTGGCAACACCATCACGACTACGACTTGTCAATCGAAAAGAATTTTGCTCTTCATGTAGTATTTTTATGTGAAAAGTTACTACTATAGAACTCTAGGTTAGGTTAGGTTACCTGGTAAGCTCTGGATCCCTTTGTGCTATCTGTGAGTTGAAGAGAAGTAGTGAGAGATGGCGATAGGGAAGTGATAGTGAGAAAGTACGATAGGAAAGTGATAGTGATAGCAAAGACAGGTGGTGAAGGAAGAGATATAGGAAAGCTTCATTATTTTTCAACTCTGCAGTTGAAGTGTCTTCAGTTCAAGTGTCTTCACCACTTGAACTTTCATACAACAACTGAGGCAAAGGTGCACTAATGCACATCAGAAAAATGTGTGGTGTTATTTTTAATGAATGTCGGAGACCGGGCTTCGGTTTTGCAGTTATTTCTTTATTCTCTGTTAACCGAAAACTAATTGTAAACTATTTTTGTCGCTTTTATGTATATCTAAGGTGCAAGGAATTAACCATTTGAAAGGTTTCACTTATGAAGGAAAATCTTTAATAAATTTCCAAGGGGTTGCAAACATCTCTGAATTATTTTCTGTATATAGTCAGTTCCAATTGGCTTTCATCTTTATCTGACTAATCATTTAACTCCGTCGTAAAAATTTTTATTATTTTATTTTTGATCTCAGCTGCTGTAATTGTTTGAGCAATCTCAGTTAGTTAAGAAAACTATAGCGAAACTTTTCGTCTAAATTCGTCATAATATCACATACAATTTTGTTCTCAGCATCAGCATTTTAAGCTTAAGTCGAAAATTTAAAATTGCTCATAATTAGAATCTATACTTCCTCAGCTAACTAAGTGAACACAACGGATACAAAACGCGTGCGGGGTATGTCAACCGTTAGCGAGGTTCTGGGAATTTTTTGTCTAGGGATCGTTTATAGGGACCGGACTAAGTGTAAAAAATTCTGCAGTTTCAGTTGTTAAGGACCTGTTTGCGCACAAACAAACAAACACAAAAACAATTGCTCCAATGCCTTTGCAACTTATGTTTACTTTTTGGCATTTAAGCACGCACATATCTTACATACTGTGTGACTAATGGTAGAATTAGTCTTATCGTATCGTGTTACTTTTGAAGTGGTCGTATCTCTCAATTGTGGATGGTAGTTATTAAAAACGTGAGGTTGCAAGCGAATGTGTCCGCTGTTATTGCATTTCTCTTCGCTTTATATATGTGTGTAAATTTATGTAAGAGAGAAGTTGACGTCGAAATCTAATCTAAGGCCATTGATATCGTCAAAAGCCAATTGTGGCCACAAAACCATGACTATATTGGTTTGTTAGTTATAAAGATGAAAATAAATAATAATTCTTGGAAGCTTTGTTATAATAAGAAATGTTTACATTAAAATCCTAGACTAACACGGTTTATATATAATTAATACTTTTTTAATTTTAACTCAATAAATGTTTAAGGGTAAAAAACAGCTCCATTCAAAATTTTTCACAATTTGACAGCGAATGTGTCATATTTGCAGTATCATATCAAAAACTTCATACCAGACTCTAGAACTCTCGAAGAGAAACTTTGTAACTATCAAGAGTAAATAGTAAAGCTAGATTATCGATGTATCTGATAAACAAATTATTTTAAATCTGCAGTTTTTTTTCGCAATAGTGACGCAATCATAGTATATACTAAAGTTATATTAAAATGAGATATAAAGATAGCCGGAACAAAATCTAATAAAATACATAACAAATAGAAAATAAAATAGTTTAATATTTAAAAAAGTCAGATTAAAGTCTATTAAGCCCTTTATTGTTGTAACAGCACACCAACGAACTAAATTATTTGGTTTATTGTAAGCCAAATCTGCATTTTATACAGTTTTCTTTTTCAAAGAGTGTTTTATCACCATTAAATCCAAAAAGGACGTTAGACAAAAAGTAAATAAAGTTGTGACCTGTTCAACCCATACACACACTCACATGCTAATTTGCATGCTAATGCTAAAAACATGTGTCATGGTTTTGTTTTTATTAGTTAGTTAGTTCACAGTATTTTGGAACAATAAAACTTTAACTCTATCTAAAAGCAATTGTCGTATACAATGGACACAAGTGGAAAAAAGCAAGAAACGAAATTATTTTAGTCACTTCTAGTGGTTGTACTGCATTCGTATTGTAGTTGTATGCACATTAGAGTGGCTCACCTTATATGACGCTGAAAAACGAATATTTTTTAACACCCCCACATTAAAGATTGCTTTGCTTTATGTAGATCAGTGATCTGCATGATTACGAAACAAACGGCATAATTTAGCATTTTCTGAAATGAATATTGAGCTAGCACTTAACCTTACAAAAAATAAAAGATGCTATTGCATGATTCATATCAATGAGACTGTTGTTAATAAATGTATGCCATTGCTTGCAATGTTTATTGATTCATATGATTCATTAAAGCAATGCATCAGTATGATTGTTTTGAATACTTCTTAAAACCTCTTCCGACAAACTCTTATTGCAAATGGAATATGGGAATTGTTTTGATTCATTGTATTGCAACTTGCTGAAAGTTTTTTTTTGTAATTCACATGTTCCATTTGCAATGAAAAGCTGAGTATATAAAGCAGAAATCTGCATCCACTGATACCACACACAGTGAACCAAACACAAAAAACGCTGATGATGAAGGTGTATTAGCCTTCGAGAACAGCTAGTTGTTCCGTTCTACTACGTGTTTGTCAGAATATTTATTTATTTGTTCATTAATAATTATCACATTTAATTTGACTTACAAAGCGATACGAACTTTAGTGTGATAAAATAATAAATATAGAAACAAATGAAGTTGGAACAATTATAATTAACATTAACCACCGTTATTTATTGTTTATTTACGGATACTTAGCTCTAAAAATTACAACCGTCTAATTTCACGTTGATACAATGCAATTATTTTCAGTTTGTGGCAATATTTAGTCTAATTTTAACAATTATATTACAAAAAATTCATAAAATTGGTCAAATATGGATTAAATAGTAAAACCAAATTAAAAACAAATGAATTGTGCTGGCCGAAAGGTTGAAGACCACCATTACAAGAGTTTGATTTCTACAAATAAACAAAAGCTAAAATCATTTCAAAAGAGATTTTTTGATGTATTTTCCTTAAAACACCAACAATTCGCTTGAGCGACAATACAAAATTAAAAAAACAATATCACTTGATTTTGACCAAATCTTTCAAAATGGAGTATATTTATTGCCGTGTTGTACGACCCAAAATTAATTTGGTGTGTTTCGGGATTTTTCTGTGTCATTTCGAAAGTTGAATTGAATTAAACACTCAGTCTAGAATGTAAGATTTTAATATACAAGTCGATTTTGAAGCCAATATGGTGCTAGGGAATACAGCTATAAGGCACTGCTTCAATTTATAATACAGAATCCAGCGAAGGCGAAACAAGATTTTAAACCCAATAACATCGGCTCCATGGTACGTCAATAATTCTAATTTTTATCGTGATTTAAATATGCCACTAGTGACTGAAGAAATTGCAAAATACACAGGCAAATACTTAACAGAACTCGAGCCCCATCCTAATCCCTTTACTGAACACATTCACTTAAAAAAGAGGGGCACTACGGCTCAAAAGATAAAGAAAGTTAAAATTTTACCTCCAGTGTCATGTGAGATATGTCACAAAAGCTTTTTTTTTTACCTGAACAACTCTAATAATCATGCATGCATGTTTTGCTAAATGAGCCTCGAAATGTTAAAAATTTACACTTTCAACTTTGTGACACATGCACACTCTCAATAAGAAAAAAAATAGAATTAAAATAAAAAAAATCTCATAGTAAATAATAGAATTTTAATGAATGTGTAAATTGTGTGTATTTGTAAATAAAACCGTGTTTGCAATTATATTTTTCTTTTAAACAAAAAATTTTTTTTAGTACAAGTGCTTTTCTTGCTGTGTGTGATTATTGTTTTTGTGCAAATAAGCACAAGGAATATCTACTGAAAACAACCTCTGAGCAGCATTGTTTAAATAACAGGTTGGTTGGCTGCATACAATTACATTTAGCAAACACACACACACTCAAACGCACACAATGAATAATGTCACACTGTGTAGCAGATGGATTTTCGGTGTATTGTATTTTAATATTATACCGCTATGCTATTCATATCGTGTTAAGAGCCCACTAGGTTCATGCAGTGATTTGGTGTAAATGAGAACACAAATACAGAAAGACAACACAACACAACACAACACAACACGTACTTAGGAAATTAAACCAAAACCCTTAAATAAACATTATGTAAACACAATGCTTTATATTCGTTTGTTTGTCTATGAATAACATTAAGTTTTTATTTATATCAAATTAAACGAAAAAGACCACGAAACAGCAAAAAAGATTGCTTTTGTTTTTAGGCGTCGCATTAATGTTATGTTTTCACAACGATTTGAATCATTTGCTTCGTTCTATAAAGCATGACAGCAAATCACAATGTTTACACTAAAAGTCCGACAACATTTTCTATATGTATGTTGTTTCATTGAAGTATTTATATATAACTATTTACTAGGCTAAGCTTTCTGTGTTATATTTTTATATGTTTATCATTATATTGCGTTATCTCAATTGTATATTTGTTTGTTGTTTGGTTTTAGTAATGTTTTTGTTTAACAGCCAGTTCAGATAATTTTGTGGAAAGACTTAGAGAGGGTGTAATTTTTCGTGATTTGTAGGTAGATTTGAAATGAGTTTTCTCGATTTATTCTTAAAAATTTTACGTTTCGCATCATAATGTCTTGCTCATTTTTATCCTAAGGTTTTAATCAGACGTGCCATACTATAATGCCATAGCCATAACGCTTGATGTAACCATAAATATAGCTGTGCCAAACAAAATATTATGTTTTAGGCTTATTTAAAAAAAGGTAAAAGAGGACATATGGACATACGTCCATATTTTTGAAAAATTTCTTAAAACTTTCTATAAAGGCATTTAAATTATAACAATTTAATATCTTAAACTGAATATTATTATTATTATTATTAATAAAAACCAGAAATATTTGATTCACCTATTAGTGCTGTCATAGCCACACTCAAAAAAAATTTACTAAAATTTTGGAGAATTTTATAAATTTGAATAAAAAAAAGTTGTATGGCATCAAAGCTGTTTTTTACTTGAAACCAAAAATGTGAGATACTTATTGTGTATTTTTATGAACTATTTTTGAGGATATGAACTTTTTATTTTTTACTCAGATAATTTTTACTAGATTTTTGTAAAAATTTACTTAAACTTAGAATTTTTTTTGCATTTAGGAAAAAAAATTTCTTAATAATAGTTCGTCTTTTTTTGAGTGCATATACAGCTTTTTATGCTTTTGATTTGGTGATTAATTACAAAAGTGCAACAACAAATATATATAATTAGGAATCAAACATCTGTTTCGTTTAATTGAACTTTAAAAAATAGGAAAAGAGAGCAAAACAGATGCTGCAACGATACTTCCTTAATGTCATAAGCATCCATTCAACTAAAAATTAGTTTCATCCCTTAGCAAAATAATTTATTCGAATTCGAAGTAAAAAGCAATTTAGTTTTGAGCATTTTTTTTTAGGTAGACGCATCTAATCGTTGAGCAGGAAGCCGGATAGACTCATTTGTGTATTTATCAATAAAATAAAATGTTAATATTTTTAAGATCACATTTAAGATTGTAATGCTGAATAAAATCTTTTTTAAGATTGAATTCAGGATCCTAAATTAAGATCATATTCTTAAAAATTGGAGCATATAATCTTAAAATAAATTGTACGTTCTGCATTTTCAGAATTCATTCTATAAATAGTAGGTATCTGTTGACTCTTGTTGTCCTGAAAAGTGGTTGCTCGAAATCATAGAGGATCAGATTAGGTTAGACAAGTTAACGCCTGTTTACTTGGGTCCAAATAACAAGCATCTTAATGTGGCAAATAGATAGCAAAAAACACAGCTTTGTTAAAGTTAAAAGAATTGTTTAAGCTTCTGGTATAAAGTAGCTGAATAACTTTAAGGTATGTATCGTTGGTCTTAAGAAGAAAGGGCCTAACTCAAATAATTGTAACTTTACAGGAGAAGGTAAATATACATATACATACATATGTAACAGAAACTCAAAATGTAACTTTTTTTAATGCAGGTTCCCACACTAGTAAAACCGCTATTTTTAACACTATGGCGTTATATTTTTGAGACGAATGTTTTTGGCAGAAATGTATTGGAATCACTGAAAAACTCTATTTCGTAAAAAGCACGATTAAGGGCCTTTCTTGCACTCGAATACCGCGAATTGCTTGGTAGTCCACGCATTAACTACATCAGCCAACATCACCGTGGAATGGACGAAAAGAGCGATAAGTCTCTTGCAAAAAAAAAAAATTGCATAATTTTCAGCTCAAGTGAAAGTGAAAGTCTATTCACCAAGAATATACATAGATTTCTAAAAAAAAACAATGAATAGCTGCCGAAATGGCCCATATATCAAGCACTATTGTCAACTTGAACGACTCACCTTCAATTGCCAAAAAAAAATAAATTTACATAGAAAACCCAGTTTTAATGTACACTTCAAGCTTGAAAAACCAGAAGCGATATTAACGCTCTTCTTAGGAAAGTTTTTTTAGATTTTCCTTTAAGAATTTTGCATTAAAACTCATAAGCATATCATTTTGCAAACGGTTTTACAAAAAATAGAAGAAAAACCTTTATTTATTATACGTAAATGCAAGATATTATTCAACACAATTTTTGTATTTATGAATATTCATTTAAGAATATTTAATGAAGTTTCAAATCGTCCAGTTGCATGGCAGCTGCTGCAAAATCTTTCAAATTATTTAAATCACTGTAGACACCCGGAGCATCACTTAAGCCGCAGGCAACACCCCATGATACGATACCACAATATTCACCATTAACTATGACTGGGCTGCCCGAATCGCCGTGACAGCTGTCTTTGCCGGGTGCCCCAGCACAAAACATATAGTCTGTTATTTTTCTTTGCGGGTGGTACGGCGCACAAATGTTCTTATCAATCACAGTTACATTAACAGTTTGCAATTGAACAGGCAGATAGGTATTCTGTGAATGAAGTCGTCCCCAACCAAAAAGTTGCACTGGATCACCTGCTTTAATGGCTTTTGTACAAAATCCTATTGTTTTTACAGATGGTCCCCTAATAGGTGTCTTCAATTGCATCACAGCTATGTCAAAATCAAATGTTCTGTCGCCATAATATCTATGCATTATTGTTCGGCTAACCTTTGCTCTGATACCAAAATCAGTCACTCTAGAAGCACCGCCCACAACAACAAACCGATTTGGATGTATGCCTTTGACACAGTGGGCAGCAGTTACAACAGTTGTTTCTGATGTCAAAGCTCCGCCGCAATGAAAAACTCCATCCACGTAAATTTGTATTAAATAAGGAGCTTTATCGATTGTGGTATCTTCACCACCCAAAATGCGTGTTTGACTTGCGGGCAAAGCGCCTGCTGCTGGCAGGCATATCGAAAGACACGTTATCAATGCTTTGCAAAAGGTATTTGTCTTAAACATTGCTTGATCTTTTAATTTTAAGATTGGAAAAATGACTCTAACTCTTCAAAGGTAAATTGAAAATGATAATATTGTGAAGCTGCTGTTTGTTTTATATCATTTAAATTTGTTGTTTTAATGAGAAAACATATGTTCAAATATTTAAAAACTATTAAGGCCAAACTTTAGAAACTTAAGAGTAGATTTTATTAAATCTAAATTATTTATTAAATTAATAAATCGTTAACAAACTCTTCATCTTTTAATATCCAATACTTGGCGTCAAGTATATAAAACTTTTGTTTGTTTTAATTTTTGTCGAATATTTTTTATAATTGATTTTTTTTTAATTAAATAAAAGACATATAGATACGATAAGTCATTAAAACAACGTTGTTTTAAGACACTCATTTTAGATTAATAGTTATTGGTTTAAAGATTGAATCGATCATTCATTGTGTTTTCATAGAAAGAACGACAAACGGCATGACACATCTTTGCGAAACGGCACCAAAAATGACAAAAGAAAGAAAATGCCAAATGTGTACCAGGCATAAGAGGTCTCGCAATTAAATAAAATACATATAAGGGATGTAACGAATACCAGTTTAGCGAATGCGAAAGCGAAAAATACATTTTAATTTCCGCGAAAGCAAATTCGAAAGCGAATGTAATACTTACATACACATAAAAAAATGATTTTGATAATTAAATACGAAAATCGTTGATTCAATAAAAAAAATCTTTTGAATTTTCTGTGATGACGATTTTTGCATTATTGATAAATGATGTATGCATGTTTATTGAAAATAAATTCAATAAAGAAATTTAATGAATCAAAGAAAAAAGTTGTTGACTGAAATTTAATTTTCATTGATAATTGTTATTGTGTGTGTGTGTGTGTGGATGAATGTCACATTTTTCAAGCGAGGAAAACACAACAAGAAAACACAAACAAATGATATTAAATAATATTTTAAAATGCGCGGAATTAATAAATACAATATTCAAGTTAATGACGAATGTTATTGATATTAAAAATTTTATTAAATAACATGGGATTTATTGAAAATAATTCTTGTCTGTTTTCTTTCTGTGTACGTTCAAAGATCGCATGAAAATTAATTTGTATAAGAACACGAAGTTGTGTTGTATACTACATACGAAGTTGTGTTGTATACTACATACAGCATTTTACTCATTATATATTATTTGAGTTTTGAATTAAGCAAATATTTATTAATTTATTAAAAATACAAATTCTTAAAACAAAAATATATATGAAATTATATTTAAATTAGTATAGATATTTATTGACAATGAATTTAAGAAATGTTAGGCAATCAACTCAGTCGTACTTTGGTCCTAAAGCCTGGTACTATTTTAAATGTTGTCAAACTACATATTTAAAAGAATGGCATGAATTATTCATGAAAAAATTTTGCAGAACTAGTACTAAATTCATTTTGGGAAAAACATATGCAATATACATATCATCAACATTTTAAGTTTTCAGGAGAAATAATATGAGTGGCACGGAATCTGAGTTTCGCATGGAATTTACAACAAAGTTAGGTTAGCAGGCTGCTGGTAAGGAAGGGTGAAATTTAGAGTCCAGCTCACTTAGGTCCAATACAATGGTCCCTTTGTGCTACCTGTTAGTTGAAGAGAAGATAGTGATAGAGGGTAATAGGGAAGGGATAGTGATAGAGAAGACATGTTTTTGAAGGAAGAGATAGAGGAAAGCTTCATTCTTTCAAAACTTTTGCACGCTTTTTGATAAATCAGTGTTGCAGCGACTTCTGGTGGTGTCAAATGAGGCGTATTAAATTTTGAAGATGTGTTTAGTAGCCTTTTTATTGATTATTTTACTTTGCCGATGATTCTGCTACACACCGAAGCAGGGCGCTCTGATGTTACATTAGGAGTAGTATCTGATGAAGTAGGTATAGTTTTTAGTGACCTTTTTTTAGCGCCTTATGCCTGCATCACTAGACCTTTTCCCATAACAAACGATACAAAGGACACTAATGCACATCAGAAAAATGCGTGGTATTGTTATTTTTACAGTGTTACGTATATTTAAACATATACGTACATACATATATATATATACACATACATACAACATCAAGATGAACAAAACATCAAGATGAACAAAAGCCTCCTGCACTTTACCTGAAAAGTCAAATCAGCCACAGTCTATTGACAAACTCAATTGTACGAATAAAGCCATTATGATAATTGTTAAAGCGAAATTTTCATTTATTGAATATTCAGTAGATTTAAATAATCAAAAGCGATAAGATAGAGACAAGAGAGTGAAGCAGCGCGTGACATGTAGTGAGTATTTTATTTACATACATGTATTTAATCAGCTTAAAAATATTTTTTAATATTATAGTGCTTACATCTGTCCAGTATACATGCATTATTGTTTAATTTTTATAATTTTCATTACTTCATACATCAGCAGCAACAAAAAAGTAGTGCATTTAATTTATAACATGCAAGCAAATAAATTTGCATTTATTTGTGCGTGCCTGTATACTTTATATATTTCACTGTTATTCCTGTTAAATGATTCTTTACTTATCTTTTAACAAAATGACAATGAGAATAGGTGAAAGAGTGAGGACAGGGAAGGAGAGAAATATTATATGAAAGCTGCATGCATGCTTCGAGCACAAGGATAATATTAATTGTAAATTAATGCTGTTCACTTTTGCTTCTTAAAAATGAATATAAACAACTATGTATGTATGAAGAATATGGAAAATATCACCAGTGTGTGCGAGTTTGTGTTTTATAGTGTACGTAGATATACACACTAAAGTGTACTGCAATTTTAAGGCAACTATTTATGATTTAATACTTTTTTCTTAAAAAAAAAAACAAAATTTATATAGTAAATAAATCTGTGTATTAAACCTCAAAAACTCATCATCATCATCATCATCGCCATCGATACCATCATTCTTATTGAAAATTGCTATTAAAAGCAAAAGGAATGTTTCCTCAAAAAAAAAAAAAAAAAAAAAAAGATTCCCAAGCAAGAAGAAAAAATACATCTGCTGTTGTATGCAGCTATAAATATTCTTGCATGTATGATTTCAAAATATTATGATCCCGAAAATCTGTATATGGTGCATCAATAAACAAGAACAACAAAAAAAAACTACATACATATAAATTTATATGAAATAAATAAATAAATCCGTGCATATGTCAGTGCAAAACCACATTTAAGTTCAATGAGCAATGGCAGCTCAACAAAAAAAAAAAGAAAGATGAAGCAAATATTGCTCAATATACATTAAATAATTGCAAACAAAATATTCTGAAGTCATTGTTTGTTTTTTCTTGTATAATAAGAAAAATTTTTATTAATTATTTTGCTAGCAACGCAGTTGGTAAGAAAATTTACAAAAGCTCCTTAGGGGGTCTTTTAATTATAACGATCCTTGCAGGTACTTGAGGAGCTTAAAATATACCCAATATATATATATATATATATATATATATATATATATATATATATATATATATATATATATATATATATATATATATGTATATATTAGTGATGCACGAATATTCGTATTCGTATTCGAATTGTCGAATATTCGGCCATTTTAAGACGAATGCGAATGTATTCGTATTCGCCAAATTAAGGCGAACTCGAATACGAATGCATTCGTATTCGCCAAATTCAGCCGAATACGAATACGAATATTTTTCCAAGGAAATTAAATAAATAAATGCATAAATCCTAAACAAAATTTAAATAAATGACTAAAAATTTAATTTGTAAAAATACATTAATTTTTTATAGACATTTTGTGCTTTGAATCATTTTTAAATATTTGCATAATTCACAACAATTTGAATCGTGTACTTGTGTATCAAATACATTTTTTGTTTTTTCATTGTGAACACCCTCTGTGTAGTGTATTAATGTATTTTGTATTTTTAATGAAAGAAGAAGAACAAGCTCCATACAAATTCTCTCAGAGAGCCTCTCTTTGAATACATTTTAAAAACATATGAAATAAAAGTGTAACAGTGTATTTCATTTTTATATGAAAATTTCATACAATAAATGTTACACTCTTGTATTTAATAAGATAATACAATCGATACAGAGATACAAGAGGTTTGTGAATTAAGCAATTATTTAATGATGATCGTTAAAATGTTGGGTACTTTTTATTAACATTAAAGTACGCCAACAAGAGAGTGAAGTCCTTTTTCATAACAACTTTTTAATATTTCATATTGCGTATAATATTCGTATTCGTATTCGCGAATATTCTTTCAAATATTCGTATTCGTATTCGTATTCGTATTCGCGAATATCGTTTGAAACATTGGTATTCGTATTCGCGAATATCAAAAATTGACATTCGTTACATCACTAATATATATATCTTTTTTTTTAATGCACATAAAATTAATTATTAACAATGTTTAATATTTAATATTATTTAAATAAAATATATGAGTAAAGATAGTTGCTTTATGACCCCAATGTGCTCAATATTTCTCTACAGCAGGAGACCATTTCCTCGTTGGAAAAAGGCAACACATACTAATATTTTTGTCTCCCATGAAGCTTATAAATATTTTTTGTTTTTATGATAGCAGAAGTAAAATAAAATAAATTATAAGTGAAATGAAATTTTTGGTCATCAAAAGTTACATAATATTCCCTAAATGTGAAGATGGTTTAAGAATTGAACCCTGTGCGCTTTATTCTGTAACTCGCTAAAGCTAAATCTCTTTCGTTAAAAATCTATAAAAACGATTTATTGATTTTTGGCTACGAATGCAATTTTCTAATGTGTATTGCTAAATCAAGCATTTTTTAAAAAAAATTTAATCAGCTAAAATTGTAATGGTTTATGCACCGAAAGAATTTTGCTTCATAAATCCAATAAAAAAATTTCATTAAAAATGTTTCACAAATCTAATGATAATTTCACAAGTCCAATGAAAATTTCATGAATATTGTGAAACAATTACATTGGAATTGCTTCCTTGATATTCTGGTTTCGTTAGAATATTTTATTGGATTTATGACAACATGTATTATAGCACTGCATTAATTACACTATTAAATAAATTTGATGAAGTTTTCAATAAAATAATTTTAACGAAACTGGTTTCATTAATCCAACGAAGCATGACGTTGGTTGAATTTTAATGAATTTTTCATTAGATTAATGTCCAAATTCATTGAATTTCTGCCGAAAACTGTTTCAGTGTGTCATAACGAAGAAAAAAAATATTTTGTAATGGTTTGAGTTTAGCTTTAGTTTTAAAGATTTGCAGAATAAACAATATATTACTACAGCTTTATCTTTATGTAAACTTTTGCTTGAAATTCACATTCAAGTATGTTCTGTATTCCACGTAAAATTAAATCGTTTGGAATTGCCATAACATTGTTATTAATAGGGATACCACAAATATGCAATTGCATAATTTTTCTTGTGTGACGTATTAATGCGGAGACAAGATACTAGTATTTATCCGCTTCAAAACTTTTCGCATGGAATTTTTAATGCATATTTTTACCTTTGAAATCATGTTTTTGTATATCAGTCATACACTCATATTTTTTGGAATTTACTTGGAATTTTTAGAGCATATATTTTGATACTTCATAAATTAAATTGTTTAAAAAAAAAATTATTTCAAAAATTTCTGAAAACTTTCTAAAAAGAATTTAAAATGTAATAATTTGAAATCAGAAACTCGAAATGAGAAATATATTTCGGGAACTGGCAACACTAATGTCAATAGCTAAAATCTGGCAACACCATATTAAAGTTTAACATTTTTTAGCATCAACGTACTCACAACGTTTTGATGTACAAGTGCTATTTGTTTTGTTTACAGTGAGTTCAGAAAATCAATTTGACAAAAAAAATAAAAAATTAAAATCTCAAGAATGGTTTTCGTTGGATTATTGTTCATATTTTTTGACGTGGATTATCACAACACGAATGTGTCGATGAACTAACTCAGATCTTTGTATGTCGATATATATATAGTATATATATAGTGAATTCAGTCGTGAACGTAGTTCCTTCGACGACGAATTCCGTAAAAGTCGACCCAACTTGGTTTTTGTGCTACAAAGCATCGATGCAGTGTATGAACTTATAATGAAAGATCGTCATGTGACATATTGTGAGATATACGCATCCTTGCATATTATTTTCACTTCAATACTTTCGATCTTGCATGAACACTTAGTTTAAGAAAAAAATGTGTTCTCGTTGGATACCGCGCTCAAGAAACCCTCACTCGTGTAGAGAAATTATTAAAAAGTTCAACCATCGTGTTTCAAAAGACGTGTTCAATCAATTGTGATAGGTGACGAATCATGGATATACGCGTATAAGCCGTAAACAAAACAGCAATTGACCATGTGGCTATTCCAATACGAGCTAAATCTAACAAAAGTTGTTCGTGGAAGAACCACAACAAAGCAATTGTTTGCCTGTTTCTTCGACTGAATGGGTCATGTGGCCACTGTTTCGCTTAAACAATGTAGAACTCTCAATTCTGCACGACCATTTGTTTGCTGCAAGTCTTTGGGGAAATTCGTAAAACTAACCCCCAAAGACGAATAATTATTAATCATGACAGTGAGAGCTCTCACACAACTCGTCAAACTAGTGAATTTTTGAGCAGTCAAAACATCGAATTGATGACTCACAATCTGTAGACTTCTGACTTGGTACCCAATGACTTCTTCTTGCTCCCGAATATCAAAGGTAAACTGCGTGGTCAACGATTTACGAGCGAAGAATAAGCAATTGTAGTGTTCAAAAACCATGTTTAGGAGGTGTTCCAAGAGGAATAGAAAAATTGCTATGACAAATGGTTTGAACGAATGCAAAAGTATATTGATCATCAAGGGGAATACTTCGAAAAACAGTAAAGCCATTTTCATTTAAAAATGTTTGTTTTTATTTGCTATACCCGAAATATAAATAGTAGCCCTCGTATAACACAGATTGTTATTAATGAAAACCAGATATTGCTTTCGTTTTTTTGCTGGCAACAGCCAGCCGCATATTAACTAAAGTTTTTCGAGTTTTATGTATGTCGTACTTTTTTCTCATATATTACTTAACACTTAATTTATTTGTAAGAACTTACCTAAATAAGCTTGTTGTGGTTCGGCCATTTGTATAAGAGCTGAATCCTTTTTATTGTATAGAATCTTTACACGTTGCACATCGCCATAAACACCTGTTTTAAATGATATTAGATAATATTAATAATTAGTTATAAACTTTGCAACAAAGTAATTAAATTAACTATGCAAAATATATAATTAATAACAATAATTTCAAAGTATTATTACACATAAACTTATTTTCACAAAATTAGTAGAAAACTTTTTGATTTATTTTAAATATAACCAAATATTGTTGCAAATACTGACTTGAATAAATTTGGACAAACACAACATTGCCCAAATACTTTTAAAATTATTTTAAATCGTTTTGTACATGAGCAAAACTCAAAGAAATACTTTTCCAAGGATAAAGATCTAAAGATCTAGATCTTTGCTCTATTATTTAATTCATAGAATTGCGAATAATTTTGATTGTCTGCTTTAGCTCTTATTTTTTTGTTTTTGAAAACTTTGTTACATTTAATATTTAAAAAAGCCGAGTTTTTTGTGCAAAAGAGCTTAACAAAAAGCCAATTTCAAGTTCAATTGGCTTTGGTTTACACATTTCTCTGTGATCGGACTCACATTGCATTTTTTTGTTTGAGGAACAACAAAATTTTTTTTAACTAAACTAAATTATTAATAGCCTTATTTATAAAAATTATTAAGGTCTCTACAAAATAAAGGGTTTATAAAACAAATTTTCATACAAAATTTTTCTTAACAATTTTTATGAATACGGCTTTAGACATTATAACGTAATAGAACACCATTTGAACACTCCCATAAATTATTTAGCTTTTTCCGCATTTACATTGAATTTGCTTTAAAGTAATGAACTATAGTCATATTTCCTTTGTTATAAATAAATCAAAAGTCCTAATGGTATAAAGCAAAAAAGGTATTATTCTTACTTTAAAGCAAAAACTTATTACTTTATTTCTTCACACTTAAGTCTTATATTTTCTTTTTGTTTCAGGTCTATAAATATGAACAACAAAAAAACTACCGCAAAACAACAAAATGAAAAACTAACATGTGGTAAAAGCGCGGCAAAACTTTTCAATATACAAAATATCAAAAAATTAAAAAAAAATTATATAGGAAAAGTTAAACTCGAAAGCACCCACAATTTGTACGACAAGAGAAACTATGGGAAAAGTTTGGCTACTAATAATAACTGCCTCCATAATGCTGATGATGAAGAAGTATGTATAATAAAAGTTTGTTCAAAATAAAGCAACAAAAACAAAAAAACTTAAAATTAAGATTATTAAGAAACCTTCAGTCATAATGCCATCAGACCCTACCAATGTTTATGTATTTAGTGAGGGCATAAAGTTTTGTACATAACTGTCGAAAATTTATTTCTTTATATTTCATTTTGAAAATTTATGCTGCTTATTGAGAGTTGGCCAAAAAAATGTGTGTATGTATATGCAGGTAGATACTGCTACAGCAGCGCTTCATCTTGTAAACTTTGTCGTGGCAGTACACTGTTGTCGTCCAAATAGTTTTTTTTTGTTGTTTTATTTTATTTTTCACATTACCAGTGCAAGGGTTTATTAAGACTAATAATTTGTGTGGTAGCCGTGATGGTGATTATGGTGGTTTGCTCTCTAGTTGTAAGTAAAACATTGAAATTGGTACGAATATAGAAACTGTAGTTTATTGCTTTACTTTGGCAAAGAAAAAAAAAGAGAAAACCAAACTTGTAGAAAATTTTTACAACATTAACACCCTTTGAAACATAAGCTGTGGCGGAAGTTTCGTTATCATGAATCCCAAGTCCGTTTTACCTATTTTTCTCTTACACTTTTTATTTCCTGCAAATTTTTATGGTTACGTGCGTGTATTTATTTTCATTAATGCATTATTGATTTTGTTTTAAAATAAAAGTTTTTGTTATATATTTTATAAACTTTAAACGATGGCCCCATAAAGATATTGAAAAAGATGGAAAATATTGATTTAATGACATTTTATACTTTAGAGATTAAGGCTTACTAAAGCAACAACAATTTTCATTATCTGTAATGTTTATAACGTCCCTTTTCACAATGTATGGTTAAGAGTTAACGTGAACTTTATCTGACAGTTCTTCATACAAAACTTGCCGTTAAAGTCCCCGTTAGCTTTTAATTGTGCATTGTGAAAAGGGCCGTAAATATAATATTAGTTATAAATGTATGCAAATATTTCATTTCAAAACTAAATTAGTTTTGTAATTTACCTGAGTTTGAACCTTTCAAACAAACTTGAGAGTTAAATTTTAGAAAAATATTTGTTATTCTTAAAAAAAAAAACAAAAAAAAAACAAAGTACACATAAATTGGTTCCCCAGAGTAATAAGAAAAGAAACGTAAAGATGTCTAAAGTGCAAATTGCTGGCCTTCATCTGCAACTGGGGAGATTTTTCTATTTCTTTTTTGATTATTTCGCAAACTACACGTAAGAACTTTAAAATGGTTTGGAAAATTTCTATATCACAATTGAATAAATCTACAAACAAGATGCAGCAGAAACAAACAAATTTGCCAAAAACGTAAATTGGCAAAGAGCTGTACATAACATTTGGCTGCAGGCATGGGAAGTTTAGTATTTGAATTGAAATTTTTTTAGGGATTTTTGTGTTTTTTTTTTTTTGGGTTAAATAATGTCTATATGCGATTTGGTCCTGCTTATGAAACTCATTATAGGGCTTGAACTAAAAAGTTTTTGAAATAAGCTAACAAGCTTCATATGTTTATAGTAATTGAGAATCACAATATACAAACATAATAGGTTTTAGAGCCTCGAACAAAAATCTTTATCTGGACAAAATTGGTGCTCTAGTTTGTAACTCAAAACGAAGGCAAATGCTTCCGCATTTGTAAGTTAATAACATGAAATTTCTAAGACATTTTGACTTCAGATCTTCGGCTGTGGTCGAACAAATTTTTATTTCATTTTGACGAGAATTCGAAAAAAAAATTTGTTTTTGTGAATATCCCTCACAGTGATTGTTAAAATTTGCAATAATTTCAAGATTTTGTGCTCAAGAATCATACACGGTAATGGAAATTAAAATATACTTGGTCCTGCGCATGAGTGAAACATTTCGAATTGTTTAGTCATATATAAAAACGGACAAAATTTTTTTTACAATTTGTGCTTGTGTATAATTAGTAAAGAACGAACGACAATGGCAAGACTGTTGTCAAATTACAGATGTTGAAATTGAGGTTTCATTATAAAAAAGCTTTCAGCATATTGTAATACAGTGAATCAAAACAATTCACATATTCTATTTGCAATGAAGGCTGAGTATATATAGCAGAAATCTACATCAACTGACACCACACACACAGGACCAAACACAAAGATCGCTCGTGATGAAGGTTTAGTGGCCTTCGACAGCTAGTAGTTCCGTTCTACTACATGGTTGCCAGAATATTTACAATTAACGTTGGTGTTATTTGTTCATTAATAATTATCACATGTAATTTGGCGTATAAGGCGAAACGAACTTTAGCCTAATCAAATCCTAAATATTTAAAAAAAACAATTATTATAAATATATTTTAAATATTTTTCATATTTAAATAATGTAGCGATTGAAGATACGTTGTTCAACAAAATTTTCGAAGTTTATAATATGAATTTGATATTGGATTTTCGATGTTCCATAGCCAGGCGATACTGCACTATTTAAAATGGAACGTCTCATTGAAACAACTTGTATGTTAATAGGTTGGCAATCGAATCACAACATTGCAACCAACACTTTTTATTTGTTAAAAATAAATTTTAATCAGACGCCTCATTTTCAACTTTCCAATCCCGATTTCCGGCAGTGAAACAAGCAAAAGAAAAATGGCATCTCTTCCGTTACCAATATACAAATGCTCCTTAAAACAAAGAGTAGATTAAAATAGTGAAAGATTTAAATGGTACTGAATTGAAGCAGTAGATGTAGTGGCACCTGACGTAAGAGTAAATCAAATACATACATACACGTACATACAAATTTTCCATCGAATTTACGAAACTTGAACTGAAACTATTTGAAATCAAGCAATGTTTAGGAAGCAGTTAGAATTTGCAGTTGAAAAAATATCAATATGGTAAAAAAATAAGAAAAGCCATCGTGTAAGTAACATACATAACGCAGGTTCTATTCAAACTGCTATTCCATCCTGTCTTAGCAACACACAAAATACTATTTTACGGACATGCAACACAAGAGATAAATGTTTAATGAAACATTTTTTATTTGTTTCTTTGGAAATGGAAATGCTTGTTAAATTATAAATTCGTTGGCCATTTCTTTTCGCAACAACTTGACTTATGTTCTTTATATGTTAATCGTGTTAAGAAATGAAGTTGAGAAAAAAAAGAAAACCAATATTTTTGAAATTTCTTAAAAACCAAATAAACTATTGCTGTCATTCAACTTCCTTTGCAAAGTACCAAATTTCATTCGCAGTTGATAATAATTTATTATCATTTAAAGCATGTATTCGAAAAAAAGCAATTGCCCTTCAGCAGAGAGAACAAAACAGCCACTCTAGTCTCCTGGGCAACATTAGCTGAATCTTGCTACTAAGAAGATTTTTTTTAAATAATTTCCAAAATTTTTTCGTACATATTTGATGAAGAAATATGGGAGTACTGACGGTTTTAACCATGTCTTACATGAGATTTTATGTTATTTCTTTTATTTTATACAAGCATATGATTTCTGCTGCAGGGAAATAAAATGTAAATTGAGTGCAAATACTGTTTTTAGCTTGTTATTTTTTTCCACATTTAAAATTCGTAAGATTTACTGTATAATATTAGAAAATGAAAAATTTAAAAAAATTCTATAACAAAAATCCATCAAAATAGGAATTGTTGCAACTCTAAATGTTGCCGCTGGCTTAAATACTATGACAATTCAAGTGTAACTAATACAAGTAGTTTTTAGTAAGGGTTTGTCAAGAAGCTTGTTTATTTAATCAAAGCTAAAGTAAACTTAAAACGTTAATAAAAGCATGTTACGTTTACATACATGTTTTTCCTAATTTATTTTTAGAAGATACATATGTGGATAAAAAAATAATAAGTACAGCAATTTGATTCTTCTTTTATGGTAATTAAAAAAATATTTCATTTATTTCTGAACACAATAGCCCAATTCACAATCTTATAAAAATGGCATTGGATCGCACAGTGGGGGATTTTAGGAAAAAATTATTTTTTTAAATAATTTTCCAGTTTCTAAACGGGCCGTTTGATTGTTATAAAATTACATACAGCATTTAGGGAGGTGCTACAGAGTTTAAGTTTAAAATTAAGATTTCAGAAGAAATAATGTTGGTTTACAAAACAAATTTTTTATGGAAATATTTTCGTTAAACGTTTTGTAAACCAAAATTAATTTCTTCAAAACCCCAAGGCATGCTACCTGGTGTTCATGAATAATTCAAACCTACACTGAACAAACTAAATATCTAACAGCGGTAATTTTTCAAAATAGCATGAAATTCAAGAAATATACGGTCATTTCACAGAGTTCAATTCCGTTCAGAAACGGAATCCAATCCACCCCATTTTCTTAGGAGATGGTGCCTAAAAAAAACTAAAACACGGGAATTTGTCAAGTGTGTTCAGACTGTTTTTGGGGGGAGGGGGAAGGGCGATGGTATACTGGGTTATACTCAGGCTAGGGCTCGACATCTTGAGGTAGATTGAACTCTGTGACATGGCCGATAATGTTTGTTTCTTTATCACATGAAATTAAAAATATTTTTAATTAGTGTTTTTATGGGAATTTTTACAATTTAAGTTTAAAATTTGTAAACGCACTAATAATCCCAAAATTATATTTTACTTATTCAGTAAAATATTTTTTTTTTTTTTTTTTTTTTTTTAATAAAATACATTGAAATTGATTATTGAGGGGTTTAGCTGGATCCTATGCGCATTTCACTGTTGCTAATGCAGATCATCAGGGAACCTTTACCCAAAGTTTCTTAGAACAACTAGAGTCATTATGTTATAAACTTTCATTTAAATAAATGAGAAGCTCAACAACAAATAACAAAGTTGAAACAAGAACTCAATAATCAACATGTTTTTTATTTTCTTACTTTACCATTACTACAATAGCTGACTTTTTTTCAGCATCAAATTGTAGACATAAAGAGTATGTAAAAAGAAAATAAATGTAAATAACAACAACAGCTATTCAAGATAGAGTGTTGCCACACAAGTATTTTTTGACCGGGTGCCGTCAAATTATGTATTTAATTAATGTATTTTATTAAAAAAAAAAAAAATATTTTACTGAATAAGTAAAATATAATTTTGGGATTATTAGTGCGTTTACAAATTTTAAACTTAAAAATATTTTTTTTTTGCTAAGAGAAGTTAAGTTCTAAATAAAATTCTATTACATTTATGGGTTTAAGCTTACAGTTTAGGATATATTTGACAAACACAATTTATATTTGAACTTTTTTTTTTTTTTTGGGTCCACTGTTTTACTAATGGAGAAGTCAAATCTTGCCCGATTTACAAAAGTAAACTGAAGATATAATAATTTAAATAGCACAATTTACTCAAAAGTTATACGGAATTTATATTAAATCTTTTAAAAAAGTAAATTTTTTACCGACTTTTAAAAAAAAAGTGTGTAAATTATTTTGCATTTATATATTTTTTTTTTGCAACAGTAACAACTCCAAAAACAGTTTGAACAAAAAAATAAACAAAATTATAACATGTGCGTAATTACTAAAAGAACAAACGACAATGGCAAGACTGTTTATTAGAGATGGTAAAATTGAGCTTTCATTAGAAAAAGCTTACAGCAAATTGCAATACGATGAATCAAAACACTTCACTTATCCCATTTGCAATGAAAATCTGATTATATAAAGCAGAAATCGATATCAACTGATACCAAGCACAGTGGACCAAATACAAAGAACGCTGATACGCTGATAGTGAAGGTGCACACCTTTTTTTTGCCAACCTTCAAAAACAGCTAGTTGTTCCGTTTTGCTGGTGTTTTTCAGAATATTTAAAATTAACTTTGGCGTTATTTGTTCACTAATAATTATCACATGTAATTTGGGTTACAGAGCGATACGAACTTTAGCATAATCGAATCTTCATTTGAAAAATTATTCATCTTGCAGATAAGAAATCAAATAATCGATCAATTATAGTTCATCTTGAGATATGTAGGTAGCGTCAGGTGTCAAAAACCCAAAACATGGAATTTTCACTGAAAATTTTACTCTGTCAAGAGTAAGGTCCCCTTTGTCACGTCACGTCACGTCACAAATCCATGTTTATACATTTTAAAAAAGTAATGCTATGAGAAACTTTATTTTTAAAATTTTTCGATATTGAAGGAAAGGCTCTGTCTGGGCTTTCGAAATTGATAAACTTGCTTAAATTACAAAGATGGAATTAATAAATGTATCATTCCATCTCAGGGCATGATGTGTTTTAAAATATTTCCAAAAAAAATTATCAGCACCCGGCAAAAATATTGGAAAAATACATACAAAACCCCATTTTTGAGATTTTTTGAAAGTTCTTTGCGACTTGCAGCGAACTCAGAGCCATACCTGATTTTGGAGGTAAAAAGTGGTATGTATGGCATACTAGAATACCGGACCCTTTCATATTTTATTAATTGGCCGTTTTCTGGAAACCGATCGATCTGAAACCGCACAATTTTAGAAAACTAACTTCGGCATTAGAAATATTTTTTATATTTTTTTTTAACTTTCAAAAATATCACATTTGAAAGAAAATTATCGTGTATGATGTTAAACACGTCTGCAGTAAATGTCTCCACTATATTTTTCGATTAAAAATATTTTATACGAATTTATTTCTATATACGCCCAGTGAAAAAAAATGGAAGTCATTCTAGCGGAAGTACATTTTCATTGCTTCCAAAAAATTTATATTTTTAATTTGCCGAGAGTGAGCAAAAAACCATGTAGAAGCTTATTTTAGTCATACAAAACCTTGTAACTCCTCCATAGTGTTAGAAAATATTCACCATAATTAAAAAATAATATTTTTTTTAAAGAAATTTATGAACTAATTTTAGTCTAAAATTTAAAAGTTCTTTGCATAAATTTACATTAAAACACTGTTTCGGGCTTAAATTCGTATAAAAAGAAACGAATTGTCAAAATAGGTAACTATTTACCATTTTTCCTAGATGAAAATATTATCATAGAACACAAAAAATGGAATTTTTCTTAATATCGCTTCCAATTCAGTGACCAGGCATCGAAAAAGAGAACTTCTTGCAATGACAACCCTATGTAAAAATCATTAGATCGGATCGAAATTTTCACTACTTCCAGATCAGAAACTCTACATTTTCATGACTTTTTTGGAGTCTCTTTTTTTGCTGGGATAATTCAAATCCTATATGACTAGCTAATGCTCTTAAATGACTGATCAGTTAATTTCTGTAAAAATTCATTGTATGTATATCAAACAAAAAAATTTTACCGAGAAGTCGAACAACAGATTAGCTATATATTATATATAATATTGCGTATGCCGCCAGAGAAAAGCCAAAGTTAGGATAGAGCAGTGTATTATACTAAGACCTTATTTCATCAACTTATTTAAATATCAATTCATATTTAAACGTAATTTTTCCAAACAAAAATTCATAAAAATATACACTTGAATATAAATGAATTGATATTTAAAAAAAGTTTGTCAAACATTTGCCCTAAAAACTTAACCACTAAATGCTAATGAAAAATCTTTCAATTCAGAGAAAAGTTTGTCAAGTTAAAGAGTAAGTAGCCAATAATGTTGGATTTTATGATATTATCTATTATATGTATGTGTTCGAAGATGCTTAATTTGATAAACAAGTGACTGGATCAAAAATTTTTTGATTAGTGCTTGTTGGTTACGCTTTTCGGGCAAATGTTTGAATGTAATGTAGCTTTAATGAAAAATAAGGAGACATCATTCAAATTGAAAGAGCTTCAGGTTTAACAATCTATGCTTAACACAAATTTCTTTTACCTGCTTCGAATAACAATGCCACCTTGCAGTTCTTTCTTCAATTATAGTTAAAAAAATACTTATGCCTTTTTCTAAACTGTACTGGCTACTGGGAATATGTGAATATGTATTTTTATCTACTCATTTGGTATGTTAAAATATAAAAGTCATAGGTAAATTTGTAAGTCATTCTATTACTTTACTTAATAAGCTTTAATAGATATTTAAATTAGAAATTTATCATAGTTATTTTGTTATTGAAAATGTTATCTTTAGAAAAATCAATATTTGTAGAAACATGTTATATTTTACATATTTTTTTTTATTAAATAGAACAGGCCATTTCACATGTCACGATTAACTTAAACTCAAAGAAAAAAATAAAATAAAAAGTGTTATAAAAATAATGCTCGAATAGAAAAAATTTCAAACCTTTACCTTTTATCCATACATATATACACTATTACACACTTCAGCTTGTTTTTTTATGCATACATATATACATTCCCCTTTTTATAGAATAAAAAGGCTTATATTTAAATAAATAAAATTCAATATACATGTTAAAGTGTTAATATGATGTCACAACTTATCAAAAAGCCTTTCAATGTTTTATGTTATCTTTTTCACATTATAAAACTGCCAAATATTGATCGATTGGATGATTTTAACTGTCACACATGCGAGAGATAAGATATTTTTATATTCTTGGCATTATGGAAAAAGTAAATTGTACAATAAACATTTGTGACTGCTTAAAGTAGTCCAATCGTTTTAATGATAACAATCTGCCGTATGTCTGGAGACCAGAAATAGTGGGACGATTTGGGGAAAATTTTCCAAGAATTCACTCTAAAAATATGTATATTGCTTATGGCCAGATACACTTTTACACCATTTGTTATTAACTTGATAGAGAGAACGATAACTAACAAAGATACAATTGATGTAACATTGCAATGATATTGCAACAAAACAAGCGCAGAAAATCTGTATCGAAGTAATAAAGTTTTAATTCGTAGATATGAAGTGAGGAAAGAAAGCACTTTTATAATTTCATTGTTATTTAATCTATATAGAAATAAATTTCTTTAAATAAGATGAGCATGCAGCATTACCAAAAATAAAAATTTTATTACAGTTTACTGCATTTAAATTAATTAATTTAATTTCTCAAATATGCTGCATAATAACAGGTATAATTGGACAAAATTTTCTATATAATAATACTTAGATCAGGCATGCCAACTAAAGAAAATATTTTGACTGTAACTTATGGAAAAGATAATAATGCGTGAGAAATATATTTCAGCAAGAATTGATTGTCATTGAGTCATGGTTAGGAAAATGGAAATTAAACTTCAACACAAAATAACATATCAAGCTTAAAATTGATGCAACTAAGTTTAGAAAATTAAGTAATTAGTTTCAAAACCATTTTAAAACCTGTTTTTACTTATGGGAAAGAACAGCAAATCAAATATTGAAATACAAACTACTCTCAAAAATTGGAAATAATTTTTTTTATACTTTGCATAAAACACAGCACATTAAAATAATTCAAGTTCGTATAGAGCGTGAAGACGAAACAATTTCAAATTATAGCGCGTCGGTGACTAAGATGCCATTCAAATAATTTCAAATTTCCCAAGAAATGTTTTTCAAGGGATCTGGAAATTAAATTCAAATTAATAACTTTCAAATGATCAAAATTCGTATAAATTATAAAGGTACCAGTCTAAAACTTTATATATATATATATATATATATATATAGTAAAGGCTCCATTTTTTATATCAAATAAAATTATACACGAGGATAACTCTAATCAAAATGTGAATGATACAATTAGATAAGATTAAGTCAATACGTCAACCAACAACTGCACTCCTCGATGATGCAGAGGAAATCCGAAGACTTTAAAAGCACCATATTTGGTACAATCTATTTATAAACTATTTTACTATAATATTTTTATTAATATGTGTATAGGTTAATATTTTTATTAATAATGTTGTTCTTAGTGGAGTTTAACATAGTCGTATTATGCCAATGTTAATTAATAAAATTTACTTACTGTCCTTTAGAGGTCAAATTGTAAACATATGATTACATATATACATAAGGAGCCTTGACTTAAATAGAGTCAGAACTGAAAAATAACATCTTTTTTTGCAGAAAACTAGTTTGAAGATTTCAATTTACTGACAACTTAAGGATCATTATTAAAACTTAAGAGTTAATCAAATGTTTTATTATACATATTACGTCCCTTTTCACAATGTATAATTAAGAGTTAACGTGAAATTTAACTGACAGTTCTTCATACAAAAGTTGCCGTTAAAGTCCCTGTTAGCTTTTAAGTGAACATTGTGAAAAGGGCCGTTAGACGTATAATAAGTTATCATTACTTAAATTTTACCTTAACATGAAGTTAGCGATAAGTTAATAAATACGTGTCTGAATCAAACAGTTTTTAATTAGTAATTAGTCGTTACGCTTTTTTGGGCATATGTGTGCCTGTAAACTTGCATTAACTTACATTTAAGTTACCAACTCAAATTTTGTAACATACTTTTACTTATGACTGATACTTAATGTATAATTTTATACTGAATATTCATCATACGTATCAGTTAGCTGCAGCAAGTAAAGGGTGGGCAAATTTGAGTATAAGAAGTACATTGTTTGTCAAATGATGAAATGTCAAGAATTGAGCTGTTGCCACCCTGTAACATTTATTTAGTAACAAGTTGAGAAATTTTTAGCATGGACGGCAACAATCTTGAACAAAAAATTTTAATTGTGAAATTTATGAAGCGACTTTACGTGAACAAACCAGAAACAAATGACGATGAACTAAAGGCTGAAATTCCGCGCTGCATTGACGAGATAAGAGAAGATTTGATGCAAAAGGTTGCTCAAAATTTTGTGAAAAGAGCGGACGTCTGCCGACGTGCTATTTACATTTACAAACGATCAAAGCAAAAATATAAATATAAAGCAAAAATCTTAATTATGATCGGAACATTTCTGCCAAAAAAGAAATTACAGGATTGTGTTCTATAACAAAAATTACAACGCCAAAGATAATATTAAACAATTTTTATGAGTATCGTGATGTCCACTTTTCTAAACTCACAGATCATTTTAGGTTAAAAAATTAAGTGCCTACATCACAATGTCGACAAGTCGATTGCATTCTTATATTTATATTAAAAACATAAACAAATATTAATTTTTTTATCATTGTTTCCAACATAAATATGACAACGAAATCGGCTTTTCGACATCGTGGGACAGGCAACAATATTTCTGCAAAAATTCATTAGAGTCGGAGAAGATGAGAGTTCTATAGAAGTCTTAACGTTTCTCACTTTTCTAAAATATTAGTTTGATGAGGTTCAAGCACGTCTCTTTACATTTCGTTACTGATAAAAGGTTTAACCCACTTTAAACAAACTTTTTGCATTAAATGTTATTATTCATTAAGCAATATTTCAAAGATTTAAATAAAAAATATTCACATTAAAGTTTGTAACATATTTCACAACACAATTTGTAATAAACTGTAGTTGCACAGTTTATTTAACTAAACAACAATTATCATTACTGGCTTTATTTATTTTATTACTTAAAGACAAAAAAAAATGTCAAAGCAAACCAAAGAAATAACGTTTTATGTAAATTAAATAATATTAAAAAATATAAGTCTTCCTTTTATTACGGTTATTAAAGTTAACAAGTCTGTCATTTGTGTTTCTTTATTGTAGTTAAAGAACAATTGCATTCGCAGAAATATTACCCAACAAACATAACGTTACAATGTTCAAAAATTTTAATTTATACATAAATCTAAATACCTTAATGGAATCTAAAGAAAAATTACAATAACATTTAACAGCCTTATTTATAAAACTTATTAAGGCTCTATAAATGGTTTTTAAGACTAATTTTCATAAAAAAATTTTCTTAAAAGCCTTTATAAATCCTTAATAATAAGTTTTATAAATAAGGTTGTAAATTTTTAGTTGCTTCGCATTCAAAACAAGTGAGCATTTTCTCCTAATATAAACAAACTAAAGGTATTATTTTCAGGTTTTTTTCGTTGGAAAAATGGAAAAAATTAATTTTTTTGACAACAAACACATAAAAAAGTATTAACAATTTTTTTTCCTGTGTTTGTTGTAAAAAAATACATTTTTCCATTTTTCCAACGAGAAAAATAAACTGAAATGAATATCTTTATTATTTCCAAATAATTTTTAGTTCAAAAGAAGAAATACTATCTATATAATGTTTGCTGGCTGTAAGTGCTTGTACATTCAGCAGCATGCTAAAGATAATGCAAAGGAAAAGAAATTCCGCGAAATACACAACAAAAATGCAAGTGCCAATAGAAAAAAATAATAATTTCTAGGAAAGCGACCTACACTCACTCACTCTCTTGAATAGATTGCGACAATATTACTCTTTACAAACGACAGGACATGATTGCATATGCAAAACTAAAAGTATTATTAAAAAGTAAAGCAGAAGAATATGAATAAAATGAGATATTTAAATTTTAATATTTTTCACAGTTGGACAGCAACAAAAAAAAGGAATAATAATTTCTATTAAGGCGAATTGTTAAGAAGCTGAAATATTCGTATAACTTTCGCTGACACATTCCTGATATGTTTAAGCTCCTTCTATGTATAACAGAGCTGCTTATGGTGACAAAAAGTTCTTCAATTTCTTAAGATAAGTATATACATATATATGTACATACATATGTTTTAATATCTGTTTAAAAGAATTTTAAGTTTACTTGACATACAAGATATTGGTGTTACTTGCATCTATTTCATTATTTTCTAAGACATTCCAGCAAAAATAAATATGCTACAAGTACTAAGATAAAAAGAAGCGCTTCGGAGATGAAAGAAAAGCACACAGTGCCTCTCCTTACGAGGATGCATTAACGTGAGCGACTGACGAAGTTTTAAACAAATACTACGAAGGTGGTCGGTCGGCTGTTATACTCAAATACTGAAATTTTTTAAAGTGCATCCTCTTCTCTCGCTTACCAGGATATAAATTTGGATGGGAATGACATTTTTACTTCGTGATTTAGTTTTTTATTTTTTAATTGAATTGCGTATGAAAACAAATATATGCTTCGGTAGTTTTCTCGCCTAATACTCGGAGATCGTGGGATCTTGATTAAATGAGTGAACACAAAGTATTTGATACGAGTACATAATTTATTATTTATGGAAGCTTCAATATTCCATGAATTCACTACATACTAATTGTGTGTTCAATTAACTGGTCTATAAAAAACCAAAAAACCACTTTGATCATTTTGAGTTGTGACTATATATGATTTAATGAGCGATATGTGTATAATATTATTTTACTATTCGAGTTTTATTTTAATGCTAATCCATATTGTCATCATCATTTTACCTTTTTTAAAGGTTATAATTTAGTTTAATTTAATATTCTATCTCTAGATATTATATTATTTTATATTCCTCTTAAATGATCTCTCAATTTGACATTAAAACTGTCATCACACAGTTTATTTAATGTCTACTTAAAAATAAACAGGAAACAGCAGAAGCCAACACGTACTTCTCGATTGTAAATTAAATTGTTATATACGAGGGATGGTATTGTTATTTTATAAAAGTAAGGATTACCCGAAATATCTTAAGTCTAAAGTCCATAAAAAACATAAAATAAGTGCAATAATATTTTTAAAATCACAGATGTAACTAATTCAACCAAAAACGCTAGAGGACATTCAAAATTTATTTTTACAAAACGAAATCGCAATGTTGTGCGTTCAAAACCATTACTGCAATATATAATTATGTAATAGTTTATCTCGCCCATTTTAGCGAAATAGACAAGTATATTTGCTAAAGAAAAATCCGTGCGGGGTAATTTCTGATAAAAAGAGTTAACAAAAAATTTATCGAATGTGTAGAATAATTTGAGATAAAAAACCAGCTTGTGGGATAGTAAGCTGTACTTTTGCAAGAACCAGGGAATCTACTCTGTAATTCAAAACGAAAGAAAATGCTTTCGAATTTGTATACTTATAACATTTAAATTCGAAAACATTTTCTTTCGTTTAGAATTACAGAGTAAACACCAGGTTTGAAAAAACCGGAAAATAGGTAAATATTCCCCCTTATTGTAAATGGCGTCGTCGACGTCACATCAAGACGACAGTAACTATTGTCACTAGTCTACTCTTTATCGGCACTTATTGACAATCTCTTACTAATCTCTGAAGCTTTGTAAGTTAATGCATGTTAATAATAGTCAATTCTTGTGGACAAAGATTAGACAAGTGACAACTTTTGCTGTCGTCTTGATGTGACGTCAATGATGCCATTTGCAATAAAGGGGATTAAGCTTTACGAATGATTTAAGTCCTTTCAGCAGCACTTATTGTAGAATCAAAATATAAAAAAAGCACGAGTTTTTGCCATAAAAATTTGGAAATATACTACATATATACATACATACATGATATGCAAATACTTTTTATTCCCCACTTGAAACCAAAAATGCAAAGGACCATGTCTTCTGGGCGTACAATAAACTTTGTGAACTTGAAGTCCACCATACGCAGAAATTTAATTTAAATTAAAAAGAAAATGTTACCAAAGAAAGTATTTCCAATAAAAATACCCTCGTAGCAGAAGTGAAATGATATAGAAAAAAAGCAATAAAACCAACTTAACCAACAACAACGTCATAATAACATGTTAAAATAGATAAAATATGATAAAAGTTTGCACGACCTAAATACGAATACGTGTACTGATACATGCAGGACACAAGAAGGCAAAGTTGTCATAAACACACTTGAAATACGCTTATAAATAAATACGTTTATGGTTCAAGTTTCTTATGGATTAAGTGCACATTTGACAAGCGTTACAAATTAATTTTAATATATCAACATATTCTTTATTTTTTTTTTTTCTCTTTCTTTGGTTAATTGACTAAGTTCTTGTGCAAAAGAAAAAGTAATAAATAGAAAGAAGATGCAAGAAATGTTATTTATTTAGTAAAACTAGTTTAGATTTTTTACATAAAGCCAGCAACGAAATGCATCTTCAAGTGCTTAATCAGCAAGAAATAAATTTTTTAAACTTGCTTTTTTCACGTGTGTTACTTAACTCTTTATATACATGAAATAGTTGAGATAAAAATCTGAAAATTTCAATCCAAACAAACTTGAGGCTGCTGTTTAAGAATCTGAAGTCTAATTAGAAGCAAATTGTCTCACCTTAAAAAAAAATACAATATAAAAAATTAAGAATTTTTTATGCATCACTTGAATAAGGTGTCTTGTTCAAACACAAAGTGAAGAAGAACTATATCCTTTTCTTTCCGTCAATCTCAAGACTTTGCGTGTGGAAAACCCGTTTGAGGAATTTTTATATTTTAAAAAAGTACAGGCAAGTATTTCAATTATAATCGACGAATGTCATAAAAAATAAACAGTCTTAATTTAAATTGAAGAAATGTACGTAACAGTCTAGTCAAAGTAAGCCTCAGTAATTTTTTATTGCGTCCTTAAAAATACTTTTTTGGAACAAATTGCTTTAAGACGTCGCAGAGTGTCCTTTTTTCATTTAAGGAACGGCCATTACTAGCAAAAGTTATTGTAAAAATTCGAAATTTGTCACTTACATTTAATTGATAAAAGATTACTAAATATAAAATTTTAAAAGTTCGACACAAGGATCCACGTCCTTCCCATATATCCTGACACTAAAATATGTCATAATAGGAAAAAAGTTCACAGTTCTTAAAAATATATATATTTATTAAATTTAATGAGCTTCAGGACTTGACTGAGTTTTATCTAAATCGGAGCAAGGATATCCTGGCATTAAAAATGTCCTTATTACAAAAATCAAAAACAATATATTGGAGAAATAAATAAAATTCTTAAAATGTATCGATTCTGAACAACAATGTACATACATACATATATATATATATAACATTTTCTTCTTCTAATATCCCTTTGTATGATCCTGTAGTAATTTTTACCATTTCAAACACAAAGTCAATAGTGCCATATTAAGATATGACACACTATATCACAGTTCCGCTTCCCTGCTATTTTTTCGTTCCTAAAATATTTTCTAATTTGTAAAAAGTAACTTTTATAAGAAGTGCCATAAAAAGTATCTTTAATAAAAGCCCTTTTATAAAAAGTTGTTTTTTAATAAGTACATTTAAAAAAGTATCTTTTAAAAAGGTACATTTAAAAAAGGACCTTTTAAAAAAAGTACTTTTTTTAAAAAAGTACCTTCTAAAAAAGTACCGGACTATGTCTGTGTATGTTTTAAAAAGTAGCTTTTAAAAAAGTACATTTACTTTTTAAAATGTACCTTTTAAAAAGTACCTTTTAAAAAGTACCTTTAAAAATTACATTTAAAAATAGTACCTTTTCAAAAATTACTTTTTAAAAAATTACCTTATAAAAAAACCTTTTTAAGAACTACTTTTAAAAAAACTACCTTTCACAAAAGGTACCTTATATAAAAAGTACATTTTAAAGGTACCTTGTATGAAAAGCGCCTTTAAAACAAATTACCTTTTATGAAAAGTATCTTTAAAAAGTACCTTTTATAAAACGTACCTTTAATAAAAAGTACCGTTAATAAAAAGTACCTTTTAAAAAAAGCACCTCTTTTATAAAAAAATTTTCTTTAAAGAAATTTTTCTTCGTTTAAGGGCGGTAATATCTATCGATATTATTTTTCTTTTGTACAAATTTGATAAGATTAATTTCCTTATTTAAGTGATTCGCAGTCTTCGAAGAACTGAATTATTTGATTTGTATATTCGCTATGAAATTATGACTATGTGTATGTATGTTTTATAAATTAATGCAAATAACATTACTTCAAAACAAATAAATATTCAAATTAATTACAATTTCGCAAATTATTAGATGTTTGTTAAATTTCAAGGATATACAAGAAACCCGTTGAGACAAGAACTACTACAAATATCTTATTAAAAACAAATTAATAAAACCTTAATGAATTGAAAGTTCAAAGGATAAACGTAAGCAGATGTCAAGTATTATGCATAAGGTTGCGACAAATGTATTTAAAATGTAAGCAAAAGATTTTTAAGGTGAATGCAAAAGATTTTGTAGCAATGGCAAAATGCATATTATACTATTAAATTTTAAACATAACATATGTAACTAAAACAATTATAACATTTTTTATTTAAATATCTATTTTGTGCAAATTAAGCTTGACCACTTTAATTTATTTAGTATGGCACACTACAATTGTTAGATGAACTTTGTGATTCCTTATTTGAATTAAAAGCTAAATACAAATAATAAAGCATAACTTCGGGCGCCACAAGCGAAAACGTTCAAAAATTCAAAAAACAAATATAAAGCAAACAAAAATTACTTGGAAAAAAACATAAAATTTTAAATAATGAACTGCAAATGTCCACTACACGTATACATGCATATATATGTATATATATATATGCATATATAAATAATATTCATGTATTGGTTTGTAATCATACGTCCATGTAACTCTTTGTACAATTGTAAGTCCGTGTGTATGTACTTTTTTGCTGTAACACAAGCACTTGATGTTTACAAGTCATTTTATAGCAATAAAAATAAATCATACAATACAGCACTTGACATACAACAACATCTCAAATAACACACGCTACACTTATATACATACATATGTATACACAAGCACTAATACCCAAAGATTTGTACATATACATGCTCACTTTTGATGTTGAGTTTCCACTATGTACTTTTACGTTTTTGCAATCGTTTGTTAGAGCTGCTATATTTATTTTTTTTTCATAAAATAACAAACGCAAAATGTTAAATAACTAATGTAATAAAAGTATGTGGGAGTTACAGGAAAAAAATAGAAAGAACACTACAAACAAGCTAAACATTAGATAAAAAGTTGTTTAACTACACAAATTTAAAACATGCACTTATCACACTAAAGAAGAGCACAAAATTATTTAAGACTTTCAAGAACTACCACTTTATTAGTTAACTAACTGCATATAAAATATATTAAATTTTTTCGAATCCAGGTTTTCAACTACTGAGACATTATTTATGCACTAGGTAAAATTTAAAATTTATAAAATATATTACGGCCTTACAAAAGTTTAAAAACCTAAATTTTTTAAAGAAATCTGTTTTATAAACCCTTTACAATTTTTATAAATAAGGTTGCAAGTATTAAGTAAATCTCGCAACTCTACTAACTTTATCTTATACAGCTGCTATTATTATTTCCACCACTGCCTCTTAAAGTACAACTGTATAGCTATTGAAAAACTTCATGTATTGTGAATTTCTATAAGTCTGTAATGCTGTGCTTTATTGTGTGCATCAAATGAGAAAAGTCTTTTGTACTTTTTTTTCAACTACAAACGTAGCAACATACTCGTACATATAATTTTTTTTAATATCCAGTTAGTTTTTCTTTTAGTTGATATTTTATATCTATTCTATAACCATTATTTTTCAACAGACAATACTTTCTTTACTTAACATTCTGTTTTTTACGTCCCATTCCCTGTCTTTTCTCTTTCTCCACTGATAGTCTTTTGTTGCCTTAATACCTGAATTACAATAAGAATTGAAATAAAATAAACTTTATATAAAATCTGCATTAATTTTCTGCATCGTCCGTCTGTCGCTCTACCTAATACTTTGTACATGGACTTTGTAATTTCTTTTTTTTCAAATGTTATTCATTTGTTGTTGCCTTAAACAAACGTACTTAGCAGTTAATATTGTTGTTGTGCCGTCGCAATGTTGTTATCCTTTATAAAATACAATACGTTACATTTGGATAACTAGATGCAGCAATTTTAAGCTTAAGAGAACTCGCTTAAAAATATTATTACACAATTAACTTTTAGCTTTGCATATGAATGTTAGTGCAGGGACTGGCTCATTGTAATTTTTTTAAAAGTACCTTTCAAGAAAAGTACCTTTTAAAAAAGTACATTTTTATAAAAGGACCTTTTAAAAAAGTACCTTTAAAAAGTATCTTTTAAATTAAGTACCTTTCAAAAAAAGTACCTTTTAAAAAAGTACATTTTAAAAAAGTATCTTTAAACAAGTACTTTTTCACAAAAACCTTCAAAATAAAATACCTTTTAAATTAAGTACATTTTAAAAAAGAATCTCTTAAAAAAATAGCTTTAAAAAAGACTTTTTACAAAGAATAGCTTTTATAAAAAGTACCTTTTAAGGAATTACTTTCAAAAAAAGTAAAGTTAAAAAGAAGTACCTTTTATAAAAACAAATTTTTATAACAAGTAATTTTTCCGAAAAGTGTATTTAATAAGGTGATTTTTAATAGAACCCTTTATAAAAAGTACCTTTTAAAAAAAGACTTTTTTCTGAAGTATCTTTTACAAAAATGATATTGAATAGCAAGTACCATTTACAAAGAGTATATTTTACAGAAAGTACCTTTCATAAAAAGTACCCAGCGTAAAAAGTACATTTTATAAAAAGGGCCTTTTATAAAAAGTACATTTTTAAACAGTACCTTCTATAAAAAGTACCTTTTATAAAAGTTTTATAAAAAGTACCTTTTATAAAAGGTACCTTTTAAAATAAGTATCTTTTATAAAATGTACGTTTTATAAAAATGGCCTTTTATAAAAAGAGTACCTTTTTAAAAAGTACTTTTTATGAAAAATATCTTTTATAAAAAGTACCTATTATAAAAAGTACCTTTTATAAAAAGTACCCTTTATAAAAGGTACCTTTTAAAAAAAATACCTTTTATAAATGTGACTTTAATAAAAATTTTCTTTGATAAAAAGTATCTTATTAAATGTAATTATTATAAAAAGTACCTTTTATAAAATATACCTTAGATAAAAAGCATCTTTTACAAAAAAGTACGTTCTATAAAAATTACTTAGTATAAAAAGTATCTTTTATTAAAAGTATCTTTAATAAAAAGTTCCTTTTAAGTACCAGTTTTCAAAAGTAACTTTCAACGAAAGCACCTCTTATTAAAAGTATTGTATATAAAAAGTACCTTTTCCAAAATGTACCTTTTAAAAAAAGTGTCTTTTATAAAAATATCACCTTTCGCAATAAGTACATTTTACAAAAGTACTATTTTAACAGTTCTATGTAAAAAGTACATTTTAGACAAATTATCTCTTAAAACAAGTACCTTTTATCAAGAGTGTGTTAAAATAAGATTTTTTTTTTGCAAAAAGTACTTTTAATAAAAAATATCTTGGTTAAAAAAGTCGTTGGATTTTTTTTATAAACTTCCTGTGTTAGAAATAATTTTAATTAAAATCTTTTAAGACTGCCATTAATCGATAATGTACTTTAAAACTTGCCAAGCTATCCAAATACTTTAAAAATTAACAGAAATTAATTAATATCTGCAGACAAAAAATAAAAAATAAAACTAACAACAATTTCATAATAAAATTTGCTAACGCAGACACAAATTATACCTGCACTAATACAACATACATATAAAGTTTTTGCCACCTGCAGTCATCTTTTTACGAAAAAAAAACTAAATTCGAGTACAAATATTAAGACCACGCTGATTTTGTGGTTTCTATCGTTTAAATATACATACATACATACATAAGTATTATATAAACACATACGCATTGTATGTGGTTTAGGGAAAAAACCCAAACAGGAAGCTCGGCTGCTAAACTTTGTAGCAAATAACAGCATGCCACAGCTTTTTTTGTCTCTTTTGTAATTTATTTATCTTAAATGAAATTTTGTAGTATTTTTGTATTTCTATTTATGAACAGCATGTACATATTACTTTTTTTTCTAGATAACATTCTGCTATTATTATAGTTTTATATCCATTATTTCGAACTTTTTGCTTAAAAAAATAATAATAATTTTACCACACACGCAAAACTGAAAATGGAAAATCAACAGGAGTATTCCTTTAACCATTATTGTGTTTATTGGATTGTGTGCATGTTTGCTTAAGCATTTGTTAAATTATTTTATTTATTCAAAAGAACAAACTAAAAAATAAAACCATTAACTGGCACAACAAGGTAAACAGTAAAAGATAAAGCTGATGAGCCACTGGGGTATTATTTAATATTGAAAAGTAAAATTTAAAACAATTCACAGAAATATGATCGAATATAAAGATTATTTATAAAAGTTATTAAAAAAGTACAGTGATAGCAAATAATAGTTCTGCGCTTAATATGATTTTAGGCAAAACAAAAAGAGAAATTTAAGGGCATTAAAAAATTACTATTTATAGTTATGTACAGTATAATCTTAGACTTAAGTTTGCAGCTGTATTTTTAATTTTGCTGACCACTGTAAATTGTTTTCCAAACTCTTAATGTATATTAAATGATTTCATGTGCTATTTTTTTTTTGAACAGGAGAGACCTCCTAAGCTTTAAGTGTTTAACACAAGCATTATTTTAAATGGTTTTTCTTTAGCATAAAAAGTTGTTTTTCCTATTTCAGTTTTATGCTTTTTTATTTTTAAAACGTGCAAATTGCTGGTTTATTTTACTGCATGCACAAACCATTTCTGTAGCAATTTTTTACATTTTGTTTCGTTAATAATTTATTTAGTTAAAATTGATTTCGATCGAGTTTTGTTTTTATTTTCTTCATGAATGAATATGAATAAGTACAGTGGGGTCGGAAGGCAAGAATTTTATTTAAAAAAAAATACATACACCTACTTTATGACATTAATTTTAATTTATATCGAGATTTTTAGAAACTCCAAAGATAATATTTTTAAATCAGCAAAATTGGTCCTGGGATGTTTTCTGTAATATACGATCAGAGAGATAAGAGCTTTTCGAAATTATATGTGTATTTATATTCCTATTCAATTTGTATGCTGCGGACTCCGCTGCCCTTAAATAGTTTTTAAATTATTTATCAAATCTTTAAACATTAAGTAAGTGCACATTAAAGCAAAGAAATTCATATTAAAATCAAATAAAAAGTATCGCCGACTGTGGAGTATTTTTGCGTAATTCGGGCAATGGCTGTTTGTATGTATGAAATATATGGGCCAGCGTTTAAAAATTTCACATTTGTGTATTTTCTTTTGCTTCTGCTAATACTCCAGCTTCTGAAAATTCAAGAGTCGCAGTATAAGTTAACATAATAAACGAATAGTTATACAAAACGAAGAGATTCAGCTGTCGACATGATCGAAAACTTTTCTTTTTGTCTGACTGCTGCTTTAAATAAATTCGGAAGTTATCGCAGTAGAGATGTTGTGTGTTTTTTCCTTTCTTTTGATTTTGCAGTTTCGATTGTTTTTTGTTTTACTATTATATTTTTTTACATACAGGAAAAAACTCTCATACACACTCCAACACACACACACAAACAAATATATTTCTGCTTCGTTAACTTAGTATTTGTTTAAAGCAGTAGTCAGTCAAACCGAAAACTAAACCAATATGACGACAGCTGGAGCTCTTCGTTGTGTATATCTATTCTCTTAATCACCCTTATTCCAGTTGTCGACATCGACGTCACTTTAACACAATGCAAAAACTTGGAGCTTGTTTACTCGATGTCGAGAAAATTTTTTGGCTACTGACAATTAATTTCGGTTCCCTAAGGTCTAGAAAATAGCATGAACCTGCCAACAGGAGTCAGTTGTTTTCAACAATGGGTACACAAGCTCCAATTTGTTTGGTATTGTGTTAAAGTGACGTTGATGTAGACAACTAGAATACGGATGATTGTGCTAACTTCAACTAAGAGTCCTTGAATTTAAGTAGCAGAAGTATGAGCAACAGGTTGTGATTGGGCAGTCAAAAAATAAAAAGGTCGAAGATATAGCACAATTTTAGGACTTTTGCTATTTCGACTGCAGTTTTTTAACACTATTCTAAACAAATAGTGTAGAAATTTTCAAAGTATATTACTCAATGGTGTGTAAGTAACAATAGTCTTTATATCATTACCTTAATACAGAAAGGCTAGGGCATCATTATTTTTTTAGAAATCGAGATTTTTGCTTATATTCGATACATTAGATGTTCTTCTATCGAAATATAAAAGAAATCTATTTCAAAAATATTATAAGATAGTACCTTCTTTCTACATCAAGGTAACGATATTTATTTTTAATATTTTAATTGGGCGTGACACTTCCCATATTGAGGTAGTTTTTATATTATGATATGTATGGAATTAATACAGCTGAGGATTTGAATTTCTTGAATCTAACTTGAACTTACGGTAAAAATATATACATACAACTTAAATTTTTGATACGTTGATCCACTGTGTACCAACTTATTCATATTTATTTCCTTTGTTTTCGTCTTGCACTTTACTTAAGCAATTTGTTTAGCTTGTTTTGTATTACAAAAAAAATAATAAAAGGTTTCTCTCTACTTTTTTCCATATTCTTTGTATCCCTTTGTTTCCTATAAGTTGCCAAGTGGAAATATTGCAATGTTCATTTTTTATATTTTTGTTTTGAAATTAATCGCTTCTAAAGAAGATTTTAGCAAATATAACATATAGTTTGTATTTTTTTCAAGTTTTTCATTTAAGCTGCTTACGAAGCAGGACAATTTGATATGTTTAAAAAAACTAAAAAACTCACTTTAATTTATCTCTTTCTGTTTGTGAAAAGAAGTTTATATGATTTGAATACTTAAAATGTCAATATCTATAAATATAAATCTATAAATATATATTTAAATTATTTGAAAGAAAATATAATATAGTGCAGAAATACTTATAAGTTACCACAGGTATTTGTTGATAAAAGAAAATCATTAAACAAATAAGTTAAAGAAAACTATGGCTTATACATATTCATAAAAAAGGACTTGAAATATATTTAAAAAAAAATTTTGTATGCACAATTTTGAATTAAAATAAATTTTAAATTCATTTTAAATTTTATGGGTATGTATGTGGATAAGTTTGTCCTAAAATACACTATGCAAGTCTTATTGCTAAGCTGATTAGTTTGTTGAGAGAGAGAGAGAGAGAAACGAGGAAACTGTGCTGTTCCCTTGCCTCTCTTTCACACAAACTAAACAGCTTAGCAATAAGGCTTGCATAGTGTAAATTCAGACTTTGTATATAAAAATCAATTTCTTTTTAATGACGCCACTGGTTTATCAATATTGTATAGGAGGGGTTGTCATGCAATTCGATCCGCAAACAAAACGTTTCGAAAGCAATTTCCTAGTCAAAAGTATAATGGTAGTGTCTAATTCGTTCGTTCATGATACCCAATGTACAAGTTAAAGAAGTGATGACAAATTTAATTTGAATGTGTATAAAAGTTGGTATTACTGAAATTTAAATGGGTTTGATCATTAGTTTGTGACAGAAATGAAGAAGTGAACGAGTTCGACCCAAGTCTAGTCATGACATGTTATTTTTTTCTTCGTGGAACAACAATTTTAAAAAAGCCATGTCAAACACTATTGTAATTCACCCTTATTCCACTTCTCGACATCGACGTCACTTTAACATAAAACCAAAAAATTGGGGTTTGTTTACTCGCTCTTGGCAACAATTTTGTGCTACTGGCAGAAATATATCTGTGCCCTAAGGGGTAGAAAATATCACAAACCACCCAACAAGAGTCAGTTATTTTCGAGAACTGTGTAGCCGTTCTCCAATAGGTATTGTATTGAAGTGACGTCGACATTTAGACATTTTTACGTACTTCACAGAAGTTAAAAAGTTTAAATTACATCAATTAACCTCAAAATTGCCATCAGTATTTGCAACCAAAGTTTCGTTAAAGAAAATAATAGTCAGATTTTGTAAAAAATTTCGTTTCCAAAAGTTTTAAAATTTGTATGAAAAATAACGAAAATTCGTTTAAAAAAATATTTTTCCATACAAATTTCAAAACGAAAAAAAAACGTTTCTATTTACAAAATTTGCCTTTAAATCTATTTGTATATATCTGTTATATTTTGGTTTAAAAATTAGCTAAATAAAAATAAAAATAAAGTTTTTTTTTGTGCAGACATACCAAAGAGGGTAAATAGAGCATCAGGCGTGACCATCTACAGAAAAAAAGAGAGAAAAGAGAGATTTAGTTAGCAAGAGTTTGATGTAAAATAAATGAAGTTTAATTAAAATGATATTGAAATAAAATATTAAAAAAACACATAAAATAGGAAAAAAACAATAGTTTCAAATAAAAAAAGGGGTTTCGTTTTGTTACGAGATGTGTCTAGGTTGTTATTATCAAAAAAAGATATGCTTGTGTTAAATAAAATTAAATAGTCATAAAATGTATTATGATTAATGAATTTAATTGGTAACTAAATCAACTGAAGAAAATAGGTTTATATTTAATTTTTGTGCATAACTGCTTTCATGAATTCCGTTTTGTATTTCAATTAAATGAAAAATATATTCAGGCTTATCATGAATAAAATTTCACCTGGAAATTTCCGAAGTTCATAAAATTGCGAAATATTTTGACAATTTATGGAGAAAACCGTTTGTCTGTTGGAACCAGTGGAAATATGATACGATATTAAAATCCATGTAAACGAAAAATTTAACTCGGAAATTTTCACATGTGGAATTCATGATAAAGCTGATTATAAATAATCTACAAATCTGTGTGTATAATTTTTATATTTGTCGACTTAATCAAATAAGTATTTTTAGGAAGTTTTGACGCTACTGCTAAGATTAAAAAATTCTAAAGCATAATTATACTTTTATGAGATCCTTTCTTTGCATATGCAGCATTGCAAACACTACAACTTTCAATCTTAATTACTTGTCATCACAGATCAAATCGAAATTCCACAATATAAACAATAATAATAAAATTAAATTAAATATTAAATAGCCGAATGCAAGAAGATTCATTTCACAAAAGAGTTCGAACGTATAACCGAGAAAAGTATTCACTTTAGAAATAAATAGCATAACAAAGTTTTGTTTACGTCTAACTAATTCACGTTTGGTAATAGATTAAGGAAAAATGTAGTTAGTTAGTTTTCTTTAATCAACTACAAATAGTCGATTTTAAAGTCGAAAAACGCCAACCACGATAAGGGGGAATATATAAAGTAAACTTGGTTGGAAATAACAATGAAGGGCAATAGTTTTTGGCAAGTGTTAAGCCCAACTCCCAATATCGGGGCAATGTACCGATTTTCTTCGGCTCGCTGCAATAAAACTCTAAGTAATAAGGCAAAATGGTCTTATTCCTCAACTACTTGAAATATAAGGACATGATTGCCTTACACTGCATTGGTAGAAGGGCCATATAGCCTTACTGCGGCATTAATTGAGGATTAAGGCTATTTTGGTTTACTACTTACGACTTTATTACAGTAAGCCGACGAGAATCGGTATATTGCGCCGATAGTGAAAAGTCGGGTTTAGACGTGAAATTCCTTTGATGTACCAGTATACACATTTGATATGAAACTAGCTGCGCCCGGCAAGCGTTGCCTTACCCTCAATTATTTTAATACCTTAATATGTTTACTTTATGCATATACAGAGGAGTTGCTTCTCTATTCGTGTCACTATCTCGTTGACAGGCTTTTTGTTTCAATGTATATGTGCCTACATTGAGTACCAATGGAAATACGTCAAATCTTGGGAGCGCTCGCAGTGACTAAATAGTTAATGAACTCTACTCCATCAAATTATAGGCGTTTTTTTTAATCTGCCTAATGCACTTTTTGTCATATCTTTGGGAGCACTAATGACTTGCAAATCGTTGATCAAGAGGTCAAATTAAACTCGTATTATGGATATGTTATTCTAAGATCTTTATTAAGCTTAAATATTTCTTTAGCAGAGAATCCCACGAAACACAGTTTTTTTTTTAATATAAAATCATTTTATTTTGCAACGTAATCTTCTTTGATCTCTTTATACTTTTTCCAATTTTTTTCCCTACAAAAAATAATATTTGCCAAGTTCATCAAAACTGGTATTTGTTTGTGAGATGACTTCATCGCTGGGGGGCAATCTTTTTTCATCGAACCATTTCTTACAGTTTGCGAACAAAAAAGAAATCAAACGGTGGTAAAACCGGTAAATAGGGTAAATGATGTTGCTAGTGGTTGCCGAATGAATGATGACTTATTTTTTCGGACTTTATTTAGATTTCTTTTCTATCGTGCGTTTTACAGAACACTTTTTGGACATTATTACCCAACAAAAAAAAATAACTGAAGTAGTTTAATCAGCTTATCTTTTTCACGCCCTGAAAGTGAGTTCGTATTTATTGATTTCCTAATATACGTACAAAAAGCTTTAAGAACAGGGAACATACATCACCTACTTATAAAAATAATTTATTTTTTTACCTAGTGACTTATTTATGCATGAAGTTAGCATAAGGTGTTAGACAGTTTGACATTAAAAATTATCGCAATACGTACTTTTAACCCACTAGTAAGTCCTATCATGGTTTTTAATGTGAAGTTTCATGGCGAAACACTTATGCTAACTTCATGCTAGTTTTTGCTTATATGTAAATATGGCCTATGATCTCCAATGACGTCTTAATATACAAACCATGCATGTTTCCCTTAAATTTAACCAGTTCGTCATGACTTGAACACATGACTCAACCATATTTTTGTTGTTTTTTTGTGATTTCGTTCACATACTAGACAAAATTTGCTATCTAAAAATTTTATATCTAGTAACGAAAACAGCAACAAAAGGAAAATAATCAGAGATATTATATGAACATAATTACTACTAAAATACGAGTGTGGTATTTCGACATCGATTACGATGATTTTGTATTAGATTAAAGAAAAAATATTGCAACGTTCGTAGTCGAAGTCGCAGCACGATACTCGTAATTAAGCACAATAACTCCCCCAGCGGTTGTGGTTGCAAATGTAAATGGGCTGCAAACTATATTTTATCTTAATTGTAAATGGGTTTTAAAGTATATTCCATCACATGTCGGCTTTCTGGCACGATTACAAATGGCAAGTAGTATAGAACCTCTCTCTTTAAGACTCAATTTTATTTCAACATTTATGAAATTAATAAAATAATAAATTCAGTGAAGTGCGACATTGACCCGCGCACGAAGGGTTCCGTACGGGCACGAGTTATGTAATTCAATACGAACAATATAAACTATAGTTTTAGCATTTTTTTCGTTTTTGGGATTTTTCGGTTTTAAGCGTTTTTTTTAGTTTGGGGGTTTTTTGAATTTATTGGCGCTTTCTGAGTTTTGCCACTTTTTTCACGTTTTGGCGATTTTTTTTTGGTTTTTGAAGTTTTTTTAATTTTGGAGATTTTTTTATTTTGGGTTTTTTTTATTTTGGCGATTTTTTTACTTTGGCGATTTTTATTTAATTTTGGCGTTTTTTTCATATAGGTGATTTTTTTTTTGGTTTTGGCGATGTTTTTTAGTTTTGGCACTTTTTTTTCGTTTTGAGGATTTTTTTCGGTTTTTGGCGCTTATTTTAAATTTTGGCGATTTTTTTCGTTTTGGCAATTTTTTTTAAATTTGGCGATTTTTTTTTTAATTTTGGCGATTTTTTTTCATTTTGGCGATTTTTTTTCACATAAACAATTATTTTGGTTTTGGCGCATTTTTCGCGTTTTCATATTGGCGATTTTTTTTCATTTAAACGATTTTTTCGAATTTGGCAATTTATTTTAGTGCTAGAATTTTTTTTTTAATTTTGTCGATTTTTTTCGATTTGGCGATGTTTTTTAAATTTTTGGCGTTTTTTTTTCAGGTTTTGGCGATTTTTTTCGGTTTAGCGATTTTATAATTTTCGGATTTTTTAGTTTTACCGTTTTTGAAAATTTCAAGAGTTTACCTCTTACGGTCTCCAAGATATAGAAATGTATTTTTCGTCGCTCGTTTTGGAGCACCCATTAATTTCTAATTCTCATGCATTTGTTGTTGTAGTGGCCAATGTTCTATATACTCTGTCCAAATTTCAGGTCCGTAGCTCTTACGGTTCCTGAGAAAATACCGTGTGACGGACAGACGGACAGCGTAGCGAAAACAATAGGGTTTCTTTTTTACCTTTGGTGTACGGAACCCTAAAAATTTAAATATTTGTATGTATGTGTGTATGTACGTACAACAAATACAGTTCAAATTGATTTTAAATATTTGAATTAAGGAAACACTCAAATGGTAAAACAATTTAAAACATAATAATAAAGAAAGAAAACAACAAATTCAAATCATTAGAGAAGAATTAAAATTAACAGCATTGAATATGAAAATTGAAATGAAATTGAAATAAAAACATTTTATGCTGCTGTTTTTCCAACAATGATAAAGCAAAAGCGCAATAGCTTAAATACAAATGTGAAATGGAAAATGCATGGAAAATATGGAGAAATGCAATACCAACAAACATACATACATAAGCATAATAATTTAAAATGTATGTATGTAGTATGCATGTATAGTATGTGTTTACTTGTAGGTATTATAAAAGTTTAATACAACCAGATCTGTTTTATTAAATATTTATTTATAAAATAAGGAAACATCTACATAAACATACATATACGTATATTGCAGTGGAAATAATATTTAAAACAAAATATACTATTCACTACTAATGAGTTTTTAAAAGATTGCAAACTTTTGGGGAAAAATCATATATAATAAATAAATTCTGCTATAAATATTCGTATTTCTGTTTTTAAAATAAAAATTTTTAAATTTTGTTTTTATTTAATGAAAAAACTCAATTGCTTTTTAATATTAAAAAATGTATGAAGAATGTACATTATACATATCGCACACTAAATCATAAACAGTCACAACTCAAAATGATCAAGATGGTTTTATATTTTTATAAACAGTATTCTTAGAGAATATAAAATACCGTTATGCTTGTTTTTATGTTACATACATGCATCATGAGTTGTATCTTTTTATGATTTAATGGGCGATATGTACATATTACATACCGAAAAACTTTCAATGAAAATTATTTATTTTTAAATGTTAAATTAAATACTTTCAAAATAAATAACTAAATAAAATATGCATATTCATGTGTATATTATGTATGTATGTCTAAAAATTTTTTATATAAACTTTTACCAACCTCTTCATTTAAATTCGAAACAAGCAACACATTTGAAAAACCACGCAAAGCAGGGGTGGCCGTTTGTAAAGCACCGCTATTGGCAAGAGCAAATGCACCCAAATTGGGTATACCGCTGCTATAGCCTCCAGCCAAGGGAGTACCAATACCCAGAGCAAACGGTGGCAAGACACCAGGTGCTCCCAAACCATTCACTATAAAAGAGAGAGAGAGAGAGAGAGAAAAAATAAAAGAAAATTTTAGATACATATATATTTTTGTTAATATGGCAATTGGTGTTTAGAAAAAAATATAAATTAATCTACACAAGGCAGAATCTGTGGTTAGGTGATGTTAAAAAGAAATAGTAAAAACAAAATTATATATTATACATATACAATATATGGTTGTTAGTAGGTATTAAAGTGTTTGATAGAAATTTTTAATTAAACAAATTGCAACCCAGCAAATAACACAAAAACTATTGATTTGAAACCACGAGTTTATAAAAAAAGATATTTATTTTCCAGAAGTTAATACCCCACCCCGTTCACAATTGTGTTATTAGGGTTTTTTTTAAGAGAAGTAACAACATTCAGGGAATAAATATACCTAGCGACGCACATATCGTTACCTCAATATAAAAAGGCCCTAACTCATAATTTTTTTGAAATCGAGTTTTTTGTATATTTCGATAGAAGAACATCTAATGTTTCAAAAATGCAAAAATTTCGAAATCAAATTAATAATCACCCTTATTTGAGTTGTCGTCATGGACGTCACTTTAACACAACACCAACAAATTGGGGCTTGTTTACTCGCTCTCGAGAACAATTTTGCGCAACTGACAATCTGTTTCCATTCCCTAAGATCTAGAAAATAGCATAAACCTGCAAACAGGAGTCAGTTGTTTTCGATAACGGATACACGAGCACCAATTTTTTGGTGGTGTGTTAAAGTGACGTCGATGACGACAACTGGAATAAGGGTGAATGAATTAGGTCCTTCTATATCTAGGTAACGTTATGTATGTCTGTATGTGTGTGACCACCTATCTTTAGGAAAGGGATAGTGACCAAATAGTAATTAAAAAAAATTAAAATATCCTAAATGGTCATTCAAAATTAAAAATAAAAAAATATTAATAACAATCCCCTTATTCCAGTTGTCACATAAATACAATACCAATTAATTGGACGTTGTGTTCTCGTTGTCGAAAAGAACTGAGCGCTATTAACAGGCTCATGCTATTTTCTAAACTTTAGGGAACAGAAATCGACTATTAATAATACAAAATTGTTCTCGATACAGAGCTGACAAGCTGAAATGTGTTTTGGTATTGTATTGACGTGACGTCGATGTCGACAATTGGAATATTGTTGAATATTATTTTAAAATACCTTTCGAAGGATACCCATTTTAATATAGTTTGCTGATTTTTATTTTTTTCGTATTTACAAAATGGCGTCAGTTGGCCGCCATATTGAGTTTTGACCACTGTCATATCTTTAGTGAGACTCCCAGGATTGATGTAATAATCATCAAAATCGGTTCACGCGTTCGGTTTATATAGTGCCGCAGTCACACATACACATACATACATGTACACATACATATCGATGGCTTAATATAAGAGAGGGGCAACTCGAATTTTTCGATATTTTATAGGAGAAGCAAAAAACGGAAGAAAAACTAAAGCAATTACATCCAGAAAGAATTTTTCAAGTTGTATAAGTCCTTGATTTTCAACTATAACATACTAAGATATTCAAGGAGGATGCAATTATACGTTGTCAACCAGAACACGTTATAAAAGCGATTTCGAAAAAATTGAGATATGACACTTTTATATTAAGTCATCGATATGTACATACTCACATAGGCTGATAAATACAATACCCTTTTTTGGGTCGCACAGTCAAGTAAAAAGAGATAATAGGTGACTAAGTATCAAGTTGATACTATCAACTTAGTAAACTTGACTCATTTTACAGCTCTGCTCTCTGGTGTCAAGTATGCGAATTATTTTAAGCTATGCAGCCATTTTATTAGATATTTTAATTCAGCGACGATTTATTTTAAGTATATTTCCAGAAGGGCGCATTATTATAGATAATAATGAAAATCAGAGAAATATATGATATTGATAGGACAGAGTCCGGTCAAGGATTGAACTCAAGCTCTCGAAGACCGTCGTTTGCTTTGTAGTCAGTCTACGCACTAACTTTTTTATCAGCCAATAGCAATGTGTTTTGTTAATCATTTAAAATTTAAATGATTAAAATTTAATAGTTTCGTTAATCACTTAGAATCGCTTGAATATACGAGTACTTCACTTTTATTGGGTTGTAACATCGATAAGAGAAAACTAACAAATACGTTTAAACTAACAAATACGTTAAAAAAATCGATATCATAAAATATTTAAAGTAAAGAGCTCTTGTTGCCTAACCGGATTGTAAAATTTCAAAATTTTATGTGTTTTTTTCAAAATGATAACTTAACGATCTCAAATGTAATTTGAACGACTTTCAATAACTTTGCTATCATTTTGCTTAAACGTCTTTAACAACTCAAATGTGAACATACTAACTTATATCATTATTTTCGTTGCATATCTGCAACTTTAGGATATATGCAATAAATTTTTGTCTCAAAAAATGAGTGTTGTTCTCATAGGTTTAGAAAATTTATTGCAACATTTAACTTTTGAAATATCACAGTATAGTGTATGGCTATAGTTTTTTGAATTTGACTGTTCCATATCTGAATTAAACTGCGTGCATGCGAAAAAAAGACGGCCGTCATGACTTTATTGGCTGGCGAGGTCACCTTGGAATAATTCGGCGCAGATCCACCACTAGAAATTAACTGTTTTGACTTCTGTTTGGTTTTTTGTTGTGGTGGATACACATTTCTTCCATGGCTACTAAATGGCGCAAAATCTCGTCCATATTGCGGCTGAACAACGCCAAAAAATACAGCGAAGTTGTAGCAGGATTTTCGGAAATCTTTTTCATAACCAAATGATTATTGCAAATTGAAACCACAGAGCCATGTGAAATGCCTATGGCTTCCACAATCTCTCTCACTTTAAATTTTCGATCGAATTAACAACCGGGCTTATTATGAACAGCAACGTGCGGTTAATAAGAGAAATTTTTACAAAAAAGTTAATAAATCAGTATTGCAAAATGTTTAAAATGAAACTAAAAACTTTTGCATATTCATTCAAAGTGTCATTGAAAATACCCAGCAAACAATTTTCAAGATTTTGTAATGGGTAGTACTCTTTTAATGCCTTACAAAGTAATCAGTGGTAAATATTTATCTAATTATTTTATATGTATAATAATGACTGTCCTGTAATGAATAATATAACAACTTATTTATACCATTACGCGAAAGTACTTATTGTAGTACTTTCCAGTTTATAACGAAATATATATATCTAAAGAAAAATTTATCGTGAAAATGATCTTCGAAGACAACAAAAAGAAAAAATTTCTCCTTAACTTTTGAATAATTTTAAATTAAAAATTTGTGCATATTTTTATGCAAAAAATAACCTATTATATTTTGAATACTTTTAGGCAATCAGTAATCTATTATTTTTTGGATGTTTGTAGGCAAAAAGTATAGTGTACAGCATACTTTTTGAACTTCTCAAACAAAAATATTGGGTTATTCAGTCAAACTGTAAGTACTTACGACTGGGGAGTACATACACTTTTTTGCATTCTAGTAGGCAAACTTTTTTGCTGGGTATAGCTGGGGACAAAAGGGGGACAAAAAATTTTCAAAATTTATATGAACCGAAAAAAAATTCCTGCGATAAACACGTTAAATTTAAAAAAAAAATTAATTAAAAATTTTATTGAGTCAATTAAACTTTTAATTAAATTAAATTTCCAAACAAAAGTTTAATTGAATCCATTGAATACATCTTTAATTCATATTTGCTTCCTTTATGTGTTTATCGCAGGAAATTTTTTTTCTGTGTACGAGTTAGTACTCATATCTAGACATTTTCAAAGACTATCGGATCAAAAATGAAGTTTTGGCAGTTTATTTTTTTTTACTTGTTCATTTACATTCATTTCACACACAATAAAGAGCCGTGCGTCTGTACATCAATTCAAAGACAGCTCAACTTTTCTCACATGACTTTTCGTTACTATATCTTTCATTCTTAGTAGGCATTTAAATTATAATTCACTATAAGATTCCAAATCATTAATAAAAGTGTCTTGTTGCATGGTTACAAAAAACATAAAGCAACAAAATTAAAAAGTAATTTTAAACAGTTCAAACACAACGAAATAATAAAGGAAAGTGGATAGTGTTACCTATTTTATCACCTGTTAATGAGGGCCTTTGGCGGGCCGCTATCAATAATAAATCATTGGCATTTACTAATCCGCCAGCGGTGGGCATAATATCGGCACCCGGTTCACCAGGCGGCAATGAGGGATTTGTAAAATCACGCGACTTATCATTATTATATTTAACATTGAGCGTAGTCATTTTACTGTTGTCAATGCGCAACGTACAGCAGCCATTGTAGATATTTTGCCCGTCCAAAATGGTTTTAGCATGTTGAGCCGAATGGGCATCGGGATATTGTATGAGCGCCTTAAAATTTTTTATCAAATTAAAAATAAAAAAATAAATATTATACAAAAATTCAATGCCGAAACTTCTTACCTGGAATGTATTGTTTTTTGTAAATGTAACAATTTTTAAGACTTTGCCAAAACGTTGGAATATTTGATGTAAGATATCCAATGAAACGGGATATAATTGGGATTCGACTATAACACGTAAAACTGTATTGGGACCACCGGCGGTATTGGCATTACCGGACACAGAGTTAACAGCATTCGTATTATTTGTTAAAACGGCCACTGTGAGATCTGTATTTGTGGTATTAGTAAGAGGCAATGGTGAGCCGGAAGCTGGTGACTGTATGCGATAATCAGCTGGTACAATGGCATTCTAAAAAAAAAGAAAGAAAACAATTAGATACATATATGTATATATAAGAGAGACATTTTCTAAGCAATATGCCATAAAATTTTTAATGTTCTGTTTTTGATATTTTGCTTTAAATTTTAAATTTAACTTTATTTTTATGCAAACAGTTAAAAAGCTAAAAATTATGTACAAAAGTTAAAGCAAAAGATTTCATTCTGTTTGTTCTTAAGCAAAAACTTTTGTAGTGTTTCTTGCGGTCTCGTTGAGAGAGAAGTTTACTTAAGGATTACAGAGGTTCTTGAATAGAAAAAAAAGTTATATTTTCTTTATCGCGGTTTTAAGCAATTCCAGTGGCGAAAAAAACTGCGTTAATTTTAAAATCATGACATGTAGGCCAAAAAGTTTCGGTACAACTTTACGGCTTATTTCTTATTTATCTTTTTTTCAGTCAACTTTAAATTATGTACACTAAGTAAACAAATCCGCTCCCAGTTTTTTTTTATTTGCCACACACTGTGATTAAAAGGGCCAACAGGCATTACGGGCAGATAAAATCTAATTGTTGTCTCAAGGGCTGCTGGCAAGAAGATGCTCGTAAAACAAACCCAACTCAATATAAATATAAATAAATGAACAGAAAACCACAAAACGGAAAACGGAAATCAATCACACCAATATTGATTCTAAAGCATAGAAATAGACAAAATTCTTATTAATATTTCTAATACAAAATTTATAATGGGCTTGTGTGAGTGTGTGTGTGTGTGAGGGTAATTAAGTGTATTTTATGTGATCGGAAAACAATTTAATGACAAACGGAAATAAATTTATACCTATGCGTATCGACTTTTGATAACAAAATTGTAAACAAGGAAGAATGTTCGAATGTGTGTATGTAAAAGAAAAACACAAATATCAAATTGAAATAGAAAGAGGATACATAAGTTTAAGGTAAATCTTACAGATGACACACTTGCACACTCGCACTTCGACATGAAAAAGCAAAACAAAATATTAACCAAGCGTAAGAATTTCATTTACGTAAGCCCAATTCGAGTTTACTGAGGCAGGACAAAGAACAACAAACCGTCGTCAGAGGCAAAAGTAAGTATAATAAAAGTCTGTACAGGATTTAAACAAAACTAAACAAGTAAATAGACACAATAGAGGTTCGAAGGTTACATATTTATACACCAATATATGTGGCATATGAATAAATTTACGACGCATAAAAAGACTCAAAGGTAGTAAAAAAAGGAATAGAAAATAAAACAAAGTTGTACGTGCTGTTTTGTACAAAAAAAAGAAACAAAATAATCTGTACATATTGCATGTGTTTTTTTAGAAATCATAAAAATTGATTCCCATCGCTAAAAATATGACACACGTTCTCAGATTTACTTATGGATAATAGGCAATTTTCCCTAATTTTTTTTATCATCAAAAACGGAATCACGACGACTCAAATTCGGATTAATTTTTTTTATATTTTTATTTTATTTATTAATAAATTACTGATACTCGTAGGAAAAACGCTAAAAAGCGCTGAAAGCTTTCAGAGGGGAGCTTTTGGCTGAAGTTTTTATTGCATGGACTATTTACAAAGCAAATGACTGTATTCTAGAGACCGAGTTCGATTTCTGGACAGAATATGTTATATCAACATAATGGATTTTCTGATATGGATGATATGTCTATGCAAATGATATCAGAAGGGGTCTTCTTCCTTGATATTTGTAGCAATGAATCGCTACATAGCTTAACGTAATGCTGCTACTGAAGGCCGGGGGCGCCTAAGCGATACTACAAAAATCAACCTAATACAAAATAAGAGAGTTGTTGTAAAAACGAAAATAAAAATAATTTATATTCTTTTCTCTCGACCTATTTGTTACTTTACAGAGATGGTAAAGTTGGTACACTTGTACCTTTTTTGGTACTATTATAACTCGGAAAGTACAACAATACACCAATGACTAATTTGGTACATTAAAGAATTGTCCGCAGTTCCACTCCGTATTTCTTTTCAAATGAAACTCATATTATTCTCCTTGAAAACAGTCTTGCGAAAGCTAAACGCAGCAAGAAAATCAAAAAAATGTAAACTATTCCATTTCCAAATCATCGGATGCTGGAGCAAATTTCAACTTAAACAGGTGTAACTTACAATCAAATTTGTGAAAACGATTCGCTAGCCATAACAAAGTCGATTATTCCCAGTGAAAAAAAAATGGAAGTCATTTTAGCGGAAGTACATTATCATTGCTTCCAAAAAATCGATATTTTTAATTTGCCGAGAGTGAGCAAAAAACCATGTAGAAGCTTAATTTAGTCACACAAAACCTTGTAACTCCTCCATAGTGTTAGAAAATACTCACCAGAATTTAAAAAAAATTAATTTTTTAAAGAAATTTATGAACTATTTTTAGTCTAAAAATTAAAAGTTATTTGCTTAAATTTACATGAAAACACTGTTTCGGGCTTAAACTTGTATAAAAAGAAACGAATTTTTAAAAAAGGCAACTATTTACCATTTTTCCTAGATGAAAATATTATCATAGAACACAAAAAAGGGAATTTTTTGTAATATCGCTTCCAATTCAGTGACCAGGCATCGAAAAAGAGAACTTTTTGCAATGACAACCCAATGTAAAAATCATTAGATCGGATCGAAATTTGCACTACTTCCGCATCGTAAACTCTACATTTTCATGATTTTTTTGGAGTCTCTTTTTTTACTGGGATTTTAATAAAAACAAATAAAAATATATGTAATTTGAACTAAAAAAATATTTTAGTACAATTATGGTCAAAAAAGTACAATATTTTTAAGTTGTTGGTACAATTTTAAAATTATCAATGCCTTCCGTGTTACTTTATCATCTTGGCTTGCACAAACTTAAAATTAAATATGAGGCAATTTTTGGGGTGATTTAAATTTTTTTTGTTGGGGCCCGTTTTCACTGGGACTATTTTGTCTTAACCAAGAATAATCAACCTATTGAAAAAAAGCAAAAATAATTAAAAATGGCCCAAAGCTTAGACATTAACAAATTTTCCAAATTAGAATGAAAAATTACCCCAAATAAAAAATTTAAAAATCAACCAAAAAAAACACAAAATTATCCCAAAACAAAGTAATTTGTTGTTGGTTTTAATGTAAAAATTTTAAGGTGATTTTTAATTTTAAAGTATCAGCGATTTTTCATCAGGGCCATTTTTCTCAATAAATGCCTTGAATGTAAAAATTGTGGGGTGAGTTTAAATTTTTCTTAGCCAATTTAAAAATTTTAGAAAAAAAAAATATTGAAAATGAAAAAGTTGATGAAAATGAAAAACTGAAAATTCAAAAATCAACAGAAAAAATAAAGATTGCCTTAATACAAGGAAAATTGTTATTGCTTTAAATGTGAAAATATTTGTGCCATTTTCCCCAATCCAATGAACAACTACCCTGATGATATTGATTTAATATTAACCGAGTTATAAGTGTTTGAAATTTCTATATTACGGATAGAACATGCATTCTTTCAATGTAATTATATTTTCATATTTAAGTAAAAGTTTCCTAAAATTAAATAAAATTTCCCATAAAATTCGGAGCTTTGCAAGAAAATTTTTTCGTCTTTGATCTCGAATTTAGTAAATTTTCAAATTTTTGTTTGTCTTTAATTCTGGTACTTATTTTTATTTTTAATTAAATTCTATATCAAATGATATGTTATTTATTATATCTTCATATTATATTCTTATTTATAATTCAGTATACATACATATAAATTCCTTGAGAGGAGACAAGTATTGCACCAGAAACCTTCTGATTGATAAGCAAGCACTCTAACCAATTGTCTAACAAGGCAGCATGAAGAAGCATTGAAATTATTGAGTTTTAAAATTTTATTTTATGTACAAAAAAATAAATTTCAAGTTCAAATATTCTTTGAAAATATGAAAAATTTACTTAGATTTTTTGCTAAATGCAAATTAATAATAAATTCTATAATTCAAAGAAAAAACAAATACTTAAAACTGGTAAATATTTTCCTAAAACTTAGTATACCTTTTTACATCTTTTAAGTAAGTCAAATTTCATGAACTTATCAGGAGTAATTCATTTCCTAAAGTTTATTTTTTGATTTAAGACGAAGTTGACTAGTCCCTATATAAAATTTCCTTCAGTTTATAACAATTTTCCTACACTTAGTAAAAATTTCCTTTAAGTCAGTAAAAATTTCCTAAAATGTGAGAAATTTATTGTGTACTTTTATGAACTATTTTTGATGATATGAACTTTTTATTTTTTACTCATATTAAGTAAGTTTTACTAGATTTTTGTAAAAATTTACTTAAACTTAAAAAAAATTACTTAAACTTAGATTTAGGAAAACAAATTTCTTAATAATAGTACATGTCTTTTTTTTTAATGGAGAGATAGAATCTATTTTATTTTGAAAGCGTTTTTTCTAATGCTCTCATATGTAAATAATCATTCTCTCAACAAGGCTACCAAACTTTTAATAAAATTCATACATTTCATTAAGATAACTACAAAGAAAAGTAAACACAAAAAAAATATATAAAAAATTAGAGAGTATTTCAAGTCACTGCCGTAGATTTTGTTATGGGCTTTATTAAGTTGACAGCGAGTTTTCCTGAAGTTGCAGATTTATTCTGCTTGGACATTTAGGTTTGAGTTCGTAAATTTTTAATTGGCCAGGAGACGATCAAATAAAAACATCAATCAGCAATATGTATTAGTGGCGTTTAATTGACGCTTTTTCTAAAATCGTCAACCAGCATTTGAATTTTGTGTTCGTTGTGTGCGGATGCAAGTACGAGAATGTCTTCGTCAGACAAGAGACCTTAAGCTTCTCGTCTTTCTATTTATATTGAAAAAAAAAAACAAATTTGAGTGCTTTGTTTTCAATGTAAATAACCAGACGAGAATTTTTACTTGTCTTCTATAAACTGGTAGTAAGTCAGGCAGACGACTCGTTTAGAAAATTTGTGATTTTCAATCAAAAAAATCAGGGGGCAAATTACGGCACTCGTTACCGAACGAAATTACAAAATATTTCAATAGAGTTTATATGGAAATATTTTAAAATTTCGAATGGTATCGAGTGCCGTAATTCGCCCCCAGTACTTTCCATATACATTTTGAACTCAAATCAACTGTCTGGTTTGTAGAAACAGGGAGTAAGAGAATATTATATTTATAATATAAAACCGCTTGTAGACTTTTGATTGTTTGTTTTTTTTTTTTTCAAAGAACAATGGTAAAGATTTATAAATTGCGAAATACATTTTTTCTTACGCCCTTTTTTCTCTGGTCGTCACACAACAAATGACGTTTTTTGTCAGTCATTTTTAGAGACGGTCAAATAATCAGCCGTCAAATAAAAATATTAAAATTTTTTTGAGCCGAAAAAAATGACTGCACGCACACAACTATGTGATTTATGGTTTTATTTGATCGTCTCCTGAGCACTTCAAACAAATTACACCTTTTAACATCAATTTATAACAAGTGTGGAATTATCCATTAAATTATATTTAAGTTTTGATATATTTTTGTGTTTAATTGGGAATTTAGCTTTGATGAATTCAGATACTTAATTTAGTATTTTTAGACAAAAACAGATCATTTCAACTCATTATATATCTTTTCGTGTATTTTTGGAAAAAATATTAACACAGAGAATAAAACTTTCACTTTGATTTCTTTACAAGTGTATTTTGTACCACAATCAGTCAGTGGAACCTTGATATTTTTACTATTACTTTTTTTTTGTGTAGTATTGCTAAATAAAAACAAAATATAATAATAGTAAAATAATAATAATTTATTCATAAACATTTAAGGAAATAACAATCATTCCTTGGTGGTCGAAAACTTTTTTGTTTATTATTATATGACATTTTTTCGCAAATCTTTCAGACAAAAGCTAATTTATTTCACTACAAGAGAATTGTATTTAAGTTTACAATTTTTATTCTTTATGTTATGTCATATTATAAGTCTAATTCCACAACTGTCAAAAATTCTTTAATAAAACATGTCCATATTTTATTTTTCTATTCCTTTTTTTTCTAAAAATTCTTTTCATTTTCTATTTTATAGACGAAGGTATTCCCCAATGTTTACAAAAGCAACAGGACAATATTTCAGTTTTTATTTAAAAAAAATTGTTTGTCTCTTTGTTTTTCATTTTTATACAAATAAAACACATTTGGGGGTTTCCAGCATCCAAAGCGTTATGACATATTTTTTTTATCATTTACACTTTTTTTTAAATACTCACTCATATGATAAATGCCCACAAAAAAAAAAGAATTAAATGAAATAGAATAAAAACAACAGGTAAGGAAAATAAATGATATAATACTTAATGAAAATACACTTAAGGGATTTAAAAATGAAACGGAAATGGAATAAAAAAAGTGCAGGGAAACTCATCAACAAAAATGTCAATAAAAATATATAAAAGTAGAAAAAAAATTTAGCACTCACTATAATTTTTTAAACTTTTTTTTCTTAACAAACCTGCAACTAACAACAATGGCAATAAAAGCTTTTAACATAAAAAAAAACAAACCGAAAAACTTGCTACATTTTAAAAAGTTTTGCGTTTACTTATGGTTTGCTGGAAGAAAACAAATTTTTACTTAAAAAAAGAAAATAAAAAATAAAAATAAGAATAAAAATAAAAAAATCCGGCTCAACATAATCCCTTAACTTTCAAAAAGAAAAATAAAAAACTTATTTTCCTGTTTTCTTTTTGGTTAAAAAAAAAAAAAATAAAAACGAAAGAAATTTTATGTAAAGTAAATGCATGACCAGAAAAATAGATGCAAGCTTTATGAACACAACACGGCCAAAATTAAAACTTTGTGATTTATTCATGCAAAGAGTATTAAATAAAGCAAAAAAGGAAAATATATGTATATATATATTTTTTTTTAATTCTGGTTACTATAAAATATAAAAACTCAAGTATTTATTATAGTTCGAAGCTTTGTATACGTCATCCAAATCTATTGCTTCAAAATCTACAGTCTATTATCGATAATTGGACTTACTATAGTTAAATTTTTGCATATTTTGATTTAACTCTCATGCCTCTTGGATAAAATTGTTTTATTTGATGCAATTGTTAATTTGAAGTTATAGATATAGATATCTTTTGCTCGCATAAAAATGATTTTTTCAGAATACGAACTCTAACAGAAGTAAACGTTTGCATTATTATTTTGTTGGTTGCATTTAGTAAAAGCAAAATACATCAGAAGCAATAGGAATTATTGCGCCGTTTAGTTTTGTTGTTTCCATGAGCCAAAATTGTATTTTAATTTAAACGTAAGCAGCTACACAGAAAAAACTAATTTTCCTATTCAAACACAAACTTTCCTGAATCAAATTTTATTCTGTTCAATTCAGGTCATACAAAGAAATTCGCAAAATCTTTTAATAATTTGTTTAAAAACATCTTTTATCTTTTCAATCAACAAATTGATTCAAAAATTTTTTTTACTGAAATTGTACTTTAATTGTATGAATTAGACTTTTTCACTTTATCCCTTTTTTGTACCTAAAAAAACTGGAACATTAAAAATTATTTACTGAAACCAAATTTTATTTCAAGCAAACGTATGTTTGAAAATTTTTGGAGAATAATTTTTCCTGTGATATGTTTCAAATTTCTTTTTTAAATTTAACGATTGTAATGCTATAGAAAGTAACATACATATAAGTATGTTTGTTTTCTTTATATATGTACTTATCAGAGCACAGTATGAGTTGATTCAATTTCGCTGTCCACTCAATTTTACAATGCTTTTGTTTTGTTTTTTAACATCAATATGTAAATGATATTGCTTGCAGAGTTACCCCTCTAACAACTGACTGTCATTAACTCACTGTTTTTTTTTGTGCTGTTAGTAAAAATCAATACAAACTCTTACTGTTGTTTGATTGTTTTGTAAAGTAATCAAATAACTCACAAAAGCACGTTGACTAGACGAAGTCTTAATTTCATAAAACACTACGTATTAATTAAAAGTTATTCTCGTATTAAAATAATATATATAAAATAAAATGGGGCTAGCGATTTTATTTTATAATATTACATAAAACTATATTTGTCAGAAGGGATTTTAAGAGGTATTCAGAAAAATTATACTTATTGATTGCTTGAATGAATCATATGAATGCATAGAGAATGAAAGCAGTGGCATGCATTTATTAACAACAGTCTCATTGATATGAATCATTCAATAGTATCATTCATTATTTTAATGTTAAGTGCTAGCACAATATTTATTTTAGAAAATGCAAAATTATACCGTTTGATTCGTAATCATGCAGATCACTGGAACGTATTGAAAAACCCTAGAAATGTAGTTCACTATTCAAAGTATCATTAGTTTTAGTAAATAGTAGTTTGATCAAACATAAATCTAGTCTTAAAAGTATTGTATAATAAGTCTTGACATCTGTCACTAGAAAGGCTCACCATCGTAAAGTGGGGGAATTGAAAAATTAAATGGAAATAAATCTTCAGTGTCCAAACGGGTAGATTGAAGAGGAATGAAATGAGAAATTTGAATAATGTCAGTCCCACAATTCATAAAAAGTTTTTGAAAAATTCCAAAATTAGAATTAGTTTTTTCTTTTTCTGGAGGCTGGAAAATTCTTTTTGCAGAATAATTATAAACAAACATACAAAATAAATAACTTAAAAAAATTTTAAAATCTTTATACAGCATTTTTGTTAAAAAATTTTTTTAGTACGCGGCAACAGCAACATATATAAATATTTTTTTATAATTTTTAACATTACTTAGTCCCAATTTACACTATGCAAGTATTATTGCTATGCTGATTAGTTTGTTAGGAGAGAGATGAGGGGAAAAGAAACTGTTATGTTCCTTTCGTCTCTCTTTCCCATAAACTAATCAGCTCAGCAATAAGACTTGCACAGTGTAAATTAGGACTTACGATAACTCGAATCACAATGGACCCAATTGGGTCCCTTTCCTTTCTAACCTAAGATAACGTAGGTTTTTTATTTCTTAAAAAAAGGATGTTAAAGTTAAAGAAATCGGGAAGGTTATAATTCCGCTATACGCAAAAAAATCTCAGACCAAGATAGGTAAAAACAAATAAAAATGTAAATGTAGCCTTAAAAGTTAAATATCTTTAAAAACTATCAGCTTAATTATGAATTAAATTCCGCGAGAAATTTTTCCCTTTTCCAATTAGAAATTTTGTTTTCTCTATAAAGGCAATTATGAATAAAATTCTGCGAGAAATATTTCCTATTGGTTGGAATTATTTCCAGGGAAAAATTTCTCGTGGTATTTTATTCATAATCGATCTCTATATCACTTAACTAGAGAAATTTCTATGAATTAAAATTTTTAAAACATAATAAAATAAATTAAAAATTTGCATTGTCTTAATATCTTAATATCATTGTCTTAATCCACTGTAGCTCTGAGATCATAAGTCTTACCAAACCCAAATTATACACTTATGCTCAGCTACACACATCTCTTTTATAGCTCGAGTAAAGTTTAAAGAAAGTCTAACTATGCAGTTAGAAACTGTAGATTTATTTGCATTTAATTTTTCAATTCCCCTACTGTTAAATCGTCATTGTTTTTCATAACTGCGCTCATTAAAATTAAATACTATACAGCAAGGACTTGGAGACATTTGTACCTGTATTTAACTTACAGCACAGTTTTTAATTAAAATTTAACACCATCCATTTTATATCTTAACTTAGAATATGACTTGAATCGATGAGATAACACATTTGGCTTGCGTAAAGAAGGAACCTGAATTGTTGGTCCTACATTCAAACTATAATATCAGGAGTGGTAATATGATCAAGCTGCCAGTTAGTGTTAGCATTTTATTTATTGAAATTGAACTTAAAATTGGGCAACTTTAGAAAATAAAAACTTGATTTGATATTTTCATTTTCAATAACATTTTAAATCAGACCAAATGGATTCTTTCTTTTTTTATTAAAAATTCTTTGTCAATACCAAAGTCACTTAAATCACACAATTTACTTAAGCTTAAACCCTTATTTGCCAGCAAGTATGCTACAAAACAGAAACAAAAACATCATACAAACCGGAAACAAGTCACCTAAAACAACAATACCAAATAATAAACTTAAAACAACAAACATGAGGGCGTAAAAAAGAAAACCCAAACGAAAACACACAATCATAATGGTTGTGGTAGTTGGCAAAAAAAAACAGTTTTATATTATTACGCTCTCTTCTTTATTATTTTTCATTGTAAAATTGTACGCTTTTTAAGTTTTAATAAAACAAAATGAAAAAAAAAAATTAAAAAAGAAATAAAGTTAAAACAAAAATAAATCTGGATACTATTGTTGCCTTTATAAAGCGTCGCTGGCAAAAAGTAACAACACAAAAAGAACTTTAGGGGAGAAACAATGACAAGTAGATGCTTTTTATTTAAAGCTGATATAAAAATTATTGTTTTAAGTGCAGAGACAAAAACAAGTTGACAAAAAAAAAACCAAGTAATTTTTTCTCAATTGACGGAAGGCAACAAGTTTTTCATTTTGTTTGTTTGTTTGTACCCTTATGCCATAGTTTTTATTATATATATATTTTTTTTGTTTTCCAACATTTTTCTTTCTTACGGTTACACAATACATATAACTTTGCAGCAATTTATTGTAATTGCGGAGCACACTTTTGGGTATGAAGCCATTAATATTTTAAATATTGGTCACTTTGATAAGAGCTTTTCATTACAGTAATTTATTTATATAATTTGAAATGGTTTCATGTTTTTTTATTTTTAATTAAATACTTTTTAAACATATTTTTTGAGGGCTAACTGCGAAGTTAAGATAGAAAATCAGAAATTAGGTCATAATTGTTTTCTTGTTGTTGTCTATTTAAAACATTTTTGCCAGCAATTATTTATGAAATTAAAGCTATTTTATGGTTCTAAGCAACCAAGCAACAGCAATGCTATGGAGCAACATGTTTGCAGAACGATAGAAAATATTTACCAAAAAAATAATTAAATAAAAATATCTTTTGATATTATTAACCTATTTTTATTTTTGTTTGTATAATATAATATAGTCTTTGAACTTGTTACTTTTATTAAGGTCTGTTTAGCTAAACCTTGCTGTAAGCGTGCCGTTATGTACTGTAACGTTAGAATGTTTGTTTACTTCTAGAATATGGAAAAACGTGCCTTGAGTCAACCAAATAAAGAAATATATTGTACAAAAACTGTGAATGTTAGTTCAATTGTTTTATTTTATTGTCTTGCCAAGTAAAACAATTGGTTCTATATAATTTTCAATTGCTTTGGAAGACATACATACTCAAACTATGTACAGACAATGGTCAGATCTGGCAATGTGCTGAGATTCAAAAATTTCCCAGCACAAGGTACATTGTCAGTTCTCATGGTTGTCGCAAATTTGTCAGAAAATCTTACTATTTATTGCCAGACGGTTGTATGACAATAAAGTCAACGGACAAAATCGTTAATGGAAAAACTGTCAGTTCGCATGCTTGTCATAAGCAAAAATTGTCAGGTCTGTTGCTATGCGCTGCCATAATCAAAGCATTTGTTACAAATTGTTAGATATCAATTGTTTGTGGTTGTGTTAAATTTAAAAAGTGAAAATATAAATTATTAACCCTACGCCTTCACTACTAGCCACTAACTTGGCATGACATGAACATGACGCCGGCAAAGCAAGTGTGAAAAATTTATCAACTTCTATGTTGTGGTGACTACGAGCGATGTCCATGTTCAGACATATCGAAGTATTTTGCATTAGTGCAATAGAGATGAAGTATTTACCAATTTGTTCTTCCTCTTTTCTTTCAATTGCAAATGGTTGCGGATGGCGAATCTTATGGCGAATCTTATGACGAACATTCTTGCTCAGACATATGTTCGGGCATCCATGTCAGAGCATGGATGAAAGCCATTTGCGATGTCCGACATGATGTCTATACCAAGTTCATGGCTAGTGGATACCTTTAGTAAGGACCATAAAGAAGCAATTGCAATGATTTTGTAAAAGAAAATTTTCTCTTATAATGACGCCATTGTAAACTTGGCACATCTGACAATATTAAAATGACTGACAAGCATCTGGCAATAATTTTACAATGTTTTCACACTGTTGTAAGATGTCTGACAATTTGTTGTCAGCTGTTAGCTTTGGGTGCCCCTGTGGCAGAGTGGTAGCGATGCTAGCCTCTCAGTTCAAAGTTCTTGGGTTCGATTCCCACCATAGACTTTGGGTGCTTTTCCGCAGACAAGCTAATCCATTTTGCGGGTTGTGTTTTTTCTTAAAAAGAAAAAGAATATCTTACCTGATACATGACAATGCTTTTTCTGGTAACGATATCCGATAAAAATTGCCAGTTCACACGGTGGTAAGATATTTTTAGCACATTTTACTAACAATAATTTAAGATCTGACAACCGTCTGTTCATAGCCTTAATTTCACATGTGCAAATTTCCGAATCAAATTTTTCGTTCACATGGATTTTAATTTCGTGTCATCAATTGCAATAAAATTAAAAACTTACATATTTCCACTTTTTCTAAGAGACAAATTGTTAAAATATTTCGCACTCGTATGAAGATTTTGGATACCGATTGTTCACGTTTGAAAATTTCCATGTACAATGTTATTTATGATAAGCCTGAGAAGTATAAGCAACGTGACAGTAAATTTCGCTAAGCATTTGCACTGTTTTCAAGTAACAAAAATGATCAGCTAATTCATTAGGGGACGTGGAGGTTTGGCTATTTCAGACTCTAGTTGGAAAATATAATTTTTAGCATTAATTAATTTCAAAGTAAATGTTGCTACAATATGCAGACAAAACTGGAAAATTAGAATTTTTGTTATGTTCTTTTTATTTTGTATTTTAACAAGCAATTTAATATTTGCCAGCAACTTTTCTTACAACGAAATAACATTGCCTATTTCAAGGGTGCATTAGCAATTTGATTTAGAGCATACTTATTTGAATATTTTAAGGCCTTCATAAATTTAACAAATGTCAATCATTTTTCGTAACAGTTTTTTTTTTTTTTTTTGCTTAAAAAGTTCATTTTTTATTTTAATGCCTAGGCTAGACGATATTTCATTTAACTCTTTTATGGAAATTACTTTTAGTCATCTTCTTACTCATTGTTTGTTTGTTTTTATTTTATTATCTATTATATACACTTTATGTATTTGTTAGCAAATATTATATGTACAAAAGCAAAAAATACAAAAATTGCTATACATCTCATGTATCGTGACGTGATGTATTTATTTGCTTGGCACTTGAATTCCAGACGCATACACATGGTTTAGAGACAAAAAAATGTAATTTAAATCAATTTACACACGTCACTTAAAATCACGTGTGTGAAGAGCAACGACAAAAGAAAAATAAAGTAAAAGTTAAAGTTAAAGAACGCCCGCATATGAGTGCGTTATACATGTGTATGTATGTGTTACTTTTGATAGAGGAAACTCTGTAATATAAGAACACGTCCACAAGAGATCGAAAAGCAAAAGTAACAAATATTTTTTGTTACCGCAAAATTCGTAACCTTAAACATGTGTACGTTTGAAGATATTTTTTCGTTCATCTTTTCACAATGTTTTTGTTGAGCAAGAAAAACATTAAAAGAATGAATAAATAAATAAATATTTGTGCACACACTTGCTGTAATATTAGCGTGTATTATTTGCAATAATAGAATGAAACAATTTTACCTTTATAGCATCTATGTATGTGTGTACATAATAAAAATAACAACGAATAAGAAGCTTAATAATACAAAAGTTATCATACCTAGACAAGCTACTGGGACCATTACACCCAACGAACGATGAGAAAGGAAATTGGTTTATTGAAACAAAAATAAGTAAAAAAAACTAGGTTAATTTTCTGTAACTGCCGTGTCTATCTTTCTGATGAAACGGCGAATATGTTGTTTTTCATATGTGAACATATCAGAACCCAAAAAAACCCGGTTGATTATGGAAGCGGATGCTTGTAAAACCCAACTTAACCCAGGTTAGGTTAGCTTAGGAAAGGTGATGCTAAAACACACCTCAACTCGGAGACCCAGTTGGATGCAACGTCGTTCGCTTCTATTGATATCCGTTTATAACAATATTTAACCGCCATTTGAACCAAGAAGTACCCTTATTATCTAACATTAAGCTACTAAGTCAATGGCGCTGCAGCTTCGTGTAATGGCATATAATATGTTCAATGGTTTCTGGTTGCTCTTCATACCCGCACATCCTACAGAAATCTGAAGTGGTAGTTTCCCAAATGCTGGCCCTTGCTCTGACCGACCAGTGACCAGTCGGCGCGTTGACTCATGACTCGCATCACCTTACTATTAATATTCAGTTGAAGTTTGGATTTTCCTGAGTCAATTTTTTACCACATAGCTCTCAAAAACTCTACAATCCTACTTCCACACTTCTGTTCCTACTTTTTTTTAAGGAAAAGTAGCACTCAGCCTTTGAATGCCTACTATTATTACTAGGTGTTACCTTCTTTAAGAAAGCGATAGTGATAGAAAAGACAGGTGTTGAAGGAAGAGATAGAAAGGAAGCTTCGTTGTCTTACAACTCCGCTTTTTTCACGTTTTTAATAATGCAATGTTGTAGCGCCTCTGGTGTTAATGAGGCGTATTAAATTTTTGAAGCTGTGTTTAGTAACCATTTTATTAATCGACGAAGGACGGTATTCTCGGCAGATCTGTCACACGTTCTCTCATCTAGCGCCAATCCCATTCTTTCCAGCTGATAGGCAATTTCATTTCCCTCAACACTGCTCTGGCCAGAAATGCAACATAGCCAGACACTACATTTGTTCATAAGCAAGTTTAGGGCTCTCCTACAGTCGCTAACAAGTTTCGATTTGACATTGTGTTGGTTGGTTGGTTTACTTACGTGGCTGCTTACTACACGCAGGCATTCAAATAGAATCAAGATAATTTCTTTTTGAAAGAACCACTACACTCACCGATGTCGTCAACCTATGTGAACCCGTATCTAAGTATTCTGAAACGGTGACAGTTGCTAGATCCAACCCGTCGTGTTTTGATATCTGATAAGGTCACTCAACCCAATCCCAGATAAATCTGAAAGATCGTCTAGTACATGACTTCCTAAAAATGTGTGTCTCGAGAGATGCAAGGCTGGACATTCGCAAACAAAGTGGAAGATTGTTTCTTCTTGACATCGTATCTCTTCAAGGCTTTTAGCGTTGCCTGGCTGTCGATGTGGAAGCTTACCTTTTTGCCTTCAGCTACATTTCTGAATACTAGTTCCATGGCGTCGAGATTGCCAAGATCTCAGCCTGGAAAACGCTACATTCATTTGGCATTCTGAAAGAACTACGAATGTTCGTTCGATAGTTACGATTGGAGTCTAGCAGGTAGCGCCATGATGTTGAAATCACATTGTCATTCATATTTTCAAACAAAAAAGCCATGAGTCATTATGCGGTAGCGTAACACCATTGGCTTTTACTTGAGCTCCGGTAAGATTTTGAAGAAGTAATGTCCAATGATGCCACTAATGTGTAATCTGCACCAAACGGTCCACTTTTCTGCATGCAATGCAGTCTAAGGAGTCTTCTGTAGATTAATTTCACTCCATGTGGTATGAAGTTTATGACTATTTCGTGGGATGGTTTGCTCATATGAACGATTAAGTGCGACGTAAAAATCACAAAGTCTGTATGTTCAGCGAATTGATAACAAATTTTTAGAGTAAATGTGGATAATCTGGCAGCGTTGTTCAAAACTCAATCTATTAATAATGATTTGCCAGAGTATGATGATCAATTTATCAAAAAATGAGAGCAGCATGAAAGTTCGTGTGACAGTAAACCCTTTCGTTTGTTTTAACGGACTTAAAAAATCCCCTTTTATAAACTGTAGCTTTTACTCTCGGCTCTGCTTGCGTTGATCTGTTTAAAAATATATAAAAACCCTAACCAGCCCAAAAATCCTGCTTCGGGAAAAATCTATACCAAATATAAAAAACCGGTTCCAAACTAGATAAAAATATCTTATATTTGAACGAATTTTTAAATCGTTTTAGCGCTTTAGCCGCTAATATTAGTAAGGATTTAAACATTTTTGATATGCGGCCTTATTCAAATGTTTGGTAATTGTGGCAATAGAGAGCAAGGTAAGAAGCTCTTTACATTCGATGGAACAAACAAAAGGCTGCCAGACGTCGACCACATCAGTGAAATAAACAAGCAAACATACAAATTATACAAACAATGATTTTTTATGCATACATACATACATTACCCATATAAATAAATAAAAGTAATAGAAAAACACGAATTTTTACTTGCTCATACATAGACATTAAAAGGAACAATTGAATGAAAGTAATATACGTTGCTGCTAATATAAGTCTGTACATACAGGGTGTCCACCGGGAAGTTATACTACTTTGTTTTGCCACCATTTTGGTAAATATTAGTATTGACACTTCATATTTGGCAGCCAACAAACGTGTTTTAATCGTTAAAGCATTTTATCAAAATCAATCATCGATTACATGCAGACTGAAATTGACTACTTAAAATTGAACTTGAACTTGAAATTGAAATTGACTGCAAATTAAATTCACTGCTTCTTTTTGTGGGGATATCTGAAAAACAAGGTTTATGCAAACAAACCAGAAACGCTTAAGCAACTCAAACAAAATATTAATGAAATACCGCGGAAAATGTGTGAGAATGTAAGGAAAATTGTGCTCAAAGTGGCTCGCATTTGTGAGGCTAACAGAGGCGGACATTTATCTGATATTGTGTTCCATACATAATTCGCGACATTAAATAAAACATTTATCAATATAAGAATCATTTTTATTCATTTAACCAAAAATTATAAGCAAACAAAGTATTATGTATACCTTCCCGGAGGACACCGTGTACATACACATTATGGAAAGAAAATCCTTAATATTTACTCTTTTTTATACTTGCTAAAGATTTGTATGTGTATTTGTAGTTATTAAAAAAAATACTTTTTTTCTTCACTTATACGAGTGCATAAAGTTCTTTTACGTAAATTTAATATGAAAGATACCTATGAACAGAAAAAAAAATCTGGTAATAAAATGTTCCATTTTATTGTTGAATTCTTTTAAAAATTTCCGTATAAACATCTGATCTTTACTTAAAAGCATGAATGGCAACTTTTTTGTATGCATGTATGTGTATCCATGTGTATCGTTTATCTTATAGTATGTACCCCCTCCCTATCCATTCTTTAGCTAAAATACTTTTCTGTATTCTTTTTTTTTTAATTTTCACATTTGTTATTTTGCTTGTTTGCTTAACACATCACAATGTGTTCAACATTAGATTTAAACAAAGCAGAAAATTAAATAAAAACAGAATTGCGTTAAACCAAAGGATAATATCATTAGCGTCAAATACAAACACAAATACTTTGGGAGTAGGGAAGTCAAAAGGGACAGATTTGCAAAGTTTGCAATTTTCTGATGGTAAGACACAGTCGCATGTACATTTATAAATATATATATATATTCTGAAAGTTTTATATGGGCGTAACGAGTAGAAATTTAGGATATGTGTCAAAAGAGACGGATTTTATAAACGCAAAGTTTACTGTCTCTTTTCTTTTATCAGATACAAACTGGTCACTTTTCAAAGTTAACTTTGCATTAGTCTAGGCATTACGTCAGGTAATAATATAATAATAAGATAATAAAATTACAATGACTACATTAAATTAAATTCATGTTGTTTTAACTAGATATAACTTTTATTCAACATGATTCTTCATGTTTTTCAGTATACCGCGTGTTACCTTCTTTAATAAGGGGATAGTGATAGAGAAGACACGTGGTGATGGAAGAGATAGAGGAAAGGGTCATTCTTTTACAACTTTGATTTTTGTACGTTTTTTAATATTGCAGTGTTGCAGGCAGCGCCTCTGGAGTCAATGAGGCCTACTAAATTTTCGATTATTTTACTTCACCGATTATTCTGCTGCACAAAACCGATGAAGGAGCGCGCTGTGTTGTTGTATTAGCATTATTATCTGCTGAAGCCAGTGTAGTGCAGTGTGATTAGTGTATATGTCTTCATCACTTGAATTTCCCTACACCGAAAGAATTTTGCTTCATAAATCGAATGAAACAATTTCATTAAAAATTTTTCACAAATCTAATGATTATTTCATAAATCCAATGAAAATTTCATGAATATTTTTAATCAATTTCATTGGAATGGCTTCCTTGATATTCTGGTTTCGTTAGAATATTTTATTAGATTTATGACAACAATATTTTCTAGTTATTAAGAAACCCCTTTATATTTAAGTTATTTGATTCTTTTCATGAAATGATTTTATTGTTTCCACTGCAGTTTTCAATAAAATAATTTTAACGAAACTGGTTTCATTAATCCAACGGAGCGTGACGTTGGTTGAATTTTAATGAATTTTTCATTAGATTAATGTCGAAATTCATAGAATTTCTGCCGAAAATTCTTTCAGTGTAAAACAACTGATACAACGGGATACTAATGAATATTAAAAATGGGAAGTTTTGTTATTTAATGACTGTCGGAGACCATGCTCGAATCCAGGAATTTATGTTGATCTAAATTGACGCAACTTTCATCCAACATTGTTCTTCATTTTGTTATAAAAGTACGGGAATGCTAAATTAACATGAAATAAGGTTATTTCAAAAGTAAACATTTTCTTGGAAGATTACTTTAAATCATATCATGAAGAAAAATCATTGCAGAAAAATGTAAATTAAACTTGTTTATATAGATTTTAAGTGTAACAAATAAATGAGCATGAAATGGGTCTAGCACTCCTTATGGCCTTATAGAATGTAATTTTCTCCTTCTTCATACCGTTGGGTGGTGTATGAAAACAAAAGAATACAATTACTATTATTCGAGTTGTCAACATCGACGTCACGGCAATACAAGACTAAAAAAATTGGGGCTTGTCTACCTTGTGTCGAAATCAACTGCCTGCTACGAGTATTAACAGGCTGGTGATAGTTTATAGCCCTTAGAGAAAAAAAGGCTATCAGTGCCACAAAATTAATCATAGCGCTGGGTGGTGTGTGAAAATAAAAGAATACAATTACCGTTATTCGAGTTGTCAACATCGACGTGACGTCAATATCATACCAAAAAAAAATTAGGGCTTGTCTACTGTTTTGTCGAAATAACTTTCCTGCTATTAACAGACTGATGATAGTTTCTAGACCTAAGAGAACAGAAAAAGACTGTCAATAGCACAAAATTAATCCCGAGAGCGTGTATACAAGCCTAAATTTTTTTGCACTTTATTGACGTGACGTCAATGTTGACAATTGGAATCCGAGTGAATATTTGTGACACTTATTATATCATTTGTATCATTAATTTTAAGTATTTCCCTGTTATATCTCTTTTGAGAATTGTTTATTGCCTACTCTAGCACATATCTGATATGTATCTCTTTCCATTCCTCTTTTCTTTCTCAACCAGAAAGTCAGAATTTCTGCAATAAAATTGTCATCATCTAAATTGGAACTAAGCTGTTTGATAATGAGACGTTTATACATATGTACATACATACTTACATATATATACATATATACATACATATATATACATATATACAAACTATTTTCTTAAGTTTATTTACAACAACACAAAATAATTCACAACTATTCACATAAACTTTATATTCAATGACAATTTGCTGTCATGCAAAGACTGTCAAACTGTCAAATCTAAGTGCACGCAGAGACATAAGCTTAGTTTTGCAAATATGTACATATTTTAAATCCAAAGTGTACTTTTAAATTGAAGCAATTAAAAGAAAACCAAATTCACGATGCCATATCACACACACTTGCACAGTTGGCTGTTAACAAGCCAGTTCCGTTTCTTAATGAAAACGACACAAGCAAAAAGAACAAGGCAACGGAGAAAAGAGAAAAAAAATTAATGTTGATGTTAATGACAATAACGACGAGTTGGCAAAATTTTTCCTAAACTGTCATCAATGTGCTTTAACACTAAAATGGCTTAAGGCGTGCATACGTATGTATGTGCAAACACATAAATATATTTAAATATGTTTGCATTACAAATACATTTTCACAAAAGTTTACATAATAAGTGCAAATGTTTGTAAGGCTGTATATTATAATACATCCCAGCGTGAACAAGAAGGAGTAAGGATGCCTTCTAGAAGGCCTCTTCTATTCTCCTTCTTTTGGATGTACAAGGCCAGCGAGCAGGCCTTTCCATATTCACATCGTTTTTACAGGGGTTGTCATTGCGGGTTCGGTTTTCTGTTCTTGCTTCTTTTGTCAGAGATTCTGAAAGGCTTTCAAAAAAATAATTTTTTTAAACAGAGAAGTAACACTCAGGCAATGAATGCCTACTACTATTACTAGAAAAGACAAGCGGTTAATGAGGAGATAGAGAAAAGCTTCATTAATTTTTTTAATAATGCAGTGTTGCAAAGCTTCAGGTGGTAAATAAATCGTATTGAATTTTTTGAAGATGAGGTTAGTAGCCAGTTTATCGCCTATTTTACTTCGCCGATGATTCTGCTACACAACGAAAGAGGGCGCTCTGATGTTACATTAGGATTAGTATCTGCTGAAGTTGGTAGAGTTCAGTGACCAGTGACTATGCCTTCATCGCTTGAGCTTCCCTACAACAACTTGTGGTGTTGTTATTTTTTTAATGACTGTTGGATACAGGGATTGATTCCAGTGCCTTTTTCGGTTTTGTAGTCAACGTGCTAACCACTTCACCTAACGCCAGATTTTGCTTTTGCTTTAGTAAAAAACAAAACAAAACATGACACTCCTTCTTTTCTTCCTTCTCATAGAAAGGAGAGGGGAATGTGTATTTTATCTTTTATGCGAAAGAGTCAAATCCTTTAACGAGGCCTTCTTTAGCAGTTGGATAAGAATAGTAATAATTAATTAGGCCTACACCAGGAAAATCTTCTGAGTTTTACCGCTGGGATGTTAATAACTTGTTTGCATATGGTTGTGTGTATATATGTGTGTGTTGTTTCTACATGTTTGCTAATTCTGTAAGTTAATCCTTTAGTTTAGTTCATTATTAAAGTTTTAGTTTATTACATTTTGATTTTTTGTTTGTTTTTGTGCTTTACTTGTTTGCATGTGTATGTATGTGTATGTGTGAGATTGCGATTTAATAGATTTTAATTTGACACTTGTATTAAATGTTTTTTATTACAACAACTCTGCTCTTTGCCAGCATCATTGTGTGTTGGGTTTCTAAATCTTTAGTTTATAATTTAGTGTTTTAATGCTTTAGCTATTTATTGGCTTCATGGAATACAAAAAGGAAACTTTAATAAATGTGTGTGATTCCCTTTCTAATTTTATTACAAGGATTAACACAATTGTTGTTACTAAGAAAAGTTTGTGTTTTTGTTTTAGAATTGTTTGCTCGAATTGTTTGCTCGAATTGTTTAAATCAAGTACGAGTGCTATATAATATTAATAATGGTGACAAAAATTTGTTTAATATTTTCTTGAAAATTTAAGTTTTGTGAAAGTTTTCTTCTATAAATCAGATTTTATATTTATTGTTTAGTAAATAATTAACTAACTTTAGACATATTTTGAGAGATTATTATGATACATTTCATATGAAGTTTGAGATTTAGGTTTCCGTTTTAACTACTTAAGACGCATTAAGAAAGCTTTGCACTCAGAGATGGGACATTTTACAGCAATGGTAACAACAAAATAGTGAATAATAAAAATAAAAAAATATTAAATATAATAGATAAAAAATAAAGAGCACTGTGAAAAATTGCAATAATAATACTAATAATAATAAGACAAGACCGTGCGCAATAACATATTTTTTACATAAAAAAATGCGACTTTGAGGATTTAATAAATGGAATTTTAAAAGAAATGCCGACAAATAAAGTCGTAAAGTTTCAACAATAATAAGTAAAGCAATATAAGCAAGTTTTATTATTTTTGCTTTATGGCGGCCTTGGTTGTAATATTAAAAATGAGCAAATGTATATATTCGACGCTGAATTTAAATTTAAAAAGGTAACATTATATTTTTGCTAAAAGTTTATTATTTGTTTAAAACCTTCCAGCAAAAAAATTTGGAACTAGTTCCAAGGTTCAGTCACTGCAGGTGCTAAATTTAATATTCTAAGGCTGTTGTTGTTAAATCAAAAATTGTTCTAGACAACCTTTTAAGGTTCAATCACATGTGTCATAACCATAACCATAGAAAACAGCTGTTCGAACCAAACTTATGGGCAACACTGTATTTGATTATAGGTGACTCGCCATGAGTACTAATTTACACTATGCAAGTCTTATTGCTAAGCTGATTAGCTTGTGGGAAAGAGAGATGAAGGCAACAGAACCGTTTATATTCTCCTTGTCTCTCTCTCTCTCTCTCCTAACAAACTAATCAGCTTAGCAATAAGACTTGCATTGTGTAAATTACGACTAACGCCATAGCCATTATCCTAGAAACCAAATGAATTTCGGTTTGGTTATGGCTATGGAACGTCTAATTTAAGCGCTCAGTTATTGGGATAGTGACCGTGCTATGACAACCATGTGTTAGATTCATTAATGTTTCAGCAGAAATGGAACTCCTTGGAGATGAGATCATCAATGCTATGAATAAGTATTTATATGTTCATTTTTTGCTGGGCTTAATTTTAACACACACTTTTTTTATAATTTATTTCAAATGAAGGCAAGGCCTGAGGATCTTCTATATTCAAAAATAAAATCAAGGCCTTTGAATTCTAACCACACTTGCGAGGGTTGCGATCTTAGAAATTAAATTTATTTGCTGGTCTCTATCATATCATTGGTGCTTTGACAAATTATCATTAGACTTCAACAACATATTTTGAACAGTCACAAACCTCTTAACTTATGTAGAGACTTTTAAAAACTATTTGAGAATTCACAAGTAATAATATTTTTTAAAATCACAAAAGAAAAATAAGCGAAGTAGGCTTAAAAATTATACAAAACCTACCAAATAATTTATAATCGATATAAATATATTTTATTTTTCTACACCTTTGAACTTGGAAATGTTTTCATGATCCGAGATGGTTAATTTTGACATCGGCTCAAGAGTTCAAAATATAGAGATTTACTAGCAAATGTTTTTGTTTTAGGCAACAGCTTACTCAATGTTTAGCTTTAAAATTTCTGCTTTTAACCTTTTTTTATGAATTATCTAAAAGAATTTTATTTCTTTTTATTTTCCAGCACTTATTTTGTTGCATTTAGTCCACTCACTTTGTTCTAGATGTAAATCGAAAACTATATCCTTTTCCATTTGTTTAAGTAGGAAAAATAAAAATTTAATATTTAATACCCTTGAAAAGTTCACACCTAAGAACATTTTCTCTACAATTTTTGCTTAAAATAATAGATAGTAGTGGCTCTTTGCAATTTGCCAAAATAAAAATCTCTACTTAATTTTTTTTGTTGCAAATTTATTACACTAGTAAAATATTTACACAAATATTTTATATAATTTTTTTTATTATAATACCTTAAGGGATTTCATCCTTAAGGTAAAATAAGCTGCAGGGGAGTAACAAAAAAAAAACAGAATTTGAAATCATGTGCTAAAACTCAAAGTGACTGATTGCATGGAAGCTGCCAACATTTACACACACACCCATGCAAAAAAAAAAGAAAATTGAAAAACGAGGAAAACAAAAAAAAAGAAACGCATTCAAAACTGAAGTAACAATAACAACAATAAAATGAACTATCTCGAATTGCAAACATAAGGAAAGGTAAGGATTTAAAATATATGTACATATGTATGTATGTATGTATATGAAATTTAAAACATTTTTATATGTCAAAATATACGTCTGCTGTATTGGCTGACATTTATGTTTTCCTTTTTATTTTACGTTTAAGCTACAATTTTTATTTTCTTATTTTATAAAATCAACAATAACACAACACAGTTAAACAAACCCAACGAAGAAGTAACAAGTCTTAAAGTGTCAAAAGAAACAAAATAACATACCAGAATATGCATTTTCATCTTACCAATTGAATGGATGTATGTATGTATGTATGTATGTTGAAAGTCAACATGTGTGCAAGTGTGGAGGGAAAAAACTTAACTTTGGATAACATTTTAGAAGCATAGACGAGCGTATGTCAATCTAAAATGTGGCGAAAAAATGTATACTACCCACACACATTCACACATCTTTGCACGAAGGATATTGGCATCAACAAAAGGATTTAATGCATATGTTACCGTCATATACATACGTGAGAAACTCAATAGTACTACAAACGAAGCAGCATTCATTTCGTTTGGTTAGAAACAGGAGAATACGCGAACAAGGCAGAGAATACGAAAAGGTTAAAATATAACCCCAACTTCACAAGTTGTGCAAAATTTTGATGTATTAAATATGATATTAAGGTTTTTGTGGGTATGCAACATTTGCTTTAATTTTTATCTTAAGCCATTTCTTTATATAATATTCACTTTGACTCTGCTCAGAAAATATAAAAAAAGGATAGGATACGTACTTTAGATTTGATAAATTAATTTTTAAGTACACGGTCTTAAGATGAAAAAGTCTAAAGGAATTATTAACTATATGCAAGCAGAGAAGGATTTTGCACACATTTTTGAAATTTTTAATTAAACAGAAATAAAATTCTAGCGAAATTAATGGAAGGCAAGAATGTACAACTTAAAAAACTTAAAGAGGAATAAATAATAATAGAATAATAAAGGTATTCATTTCAGTTTTTTTGTTAGAAAAATGAAAAAATTTAATTTTTTAACAACAAAAATTTTTTTTCCTGTTTTTGTTATAAAAAAAATTATATTTTTCCCTTTTTCCAACAAAAAAAAAACTAAAATGAATACCTATAATATACATATATATAATAACAAAAGTTAAAAATTTTAAAAACCCCCGAATAGATTTATAAAAGATCCGATATCTCCTAAACGGCTGGACTGATTTTCTTGAAACATAGCTGAGAACCTTTTCGATCAAGTCGCCTTTCAAACAGAAAAAAATAAATCAAAATCGATCCCAACCGTTTGGCCTGTACGTGGACACGGACAGACACACAGACACACACTACAAACTTATAACACCTCCTTTTTTAGTCGGGGACTAAAAATACACTCACTGACTAAACACCGCACAGCCCAAAATGACATGAGAGACATGAAACTCGGTATGTGGATGAAACGGGTAAAATCGGTTTCCGGAACTAATTGCGATTAAAAGAAAATTGAAGTTACATATAATTGAATTAAAACCTAAACGCATGGGTCTTTGGGACTTTTTCAATACTTGTACTTTTGAGGGGTGAAAATGGGTAAAAGGTGAATTTTAGTATTCGGAACATAGAAGAGAATATTTAATACTACTGTAAGTAAAATTTTAGGTTTCAAGGATTTTCAGGACACGCAAAATTATTGCATCACATAACTTTCATTGGTTTTAAACATGGTTTTAACGATTAGTACTTTGTAATTTCTTCCGCGGATCATTTTGACAAAACTAAAATGTGAGGCTAGATTTTCGAAATAATTCACGTAGTGGTAAAGCAAACAGCGGAATAATGTAAGAATTAAACATAAAGAATAATTAGAGCAATCGATATATGCCACTTTACTTGTCATTGGTCAAATAGATGCGAAAATATGGAGACCGAAACGCACCCGCACAATCGATGCATCATGGTCTTAAATAGACTGATACTGATTGTGGTATTTTTCTTATATAAAACCCATTTCATAAAATAAATAATTTAAAGACGTAACTGAAATTTACTTTAGAAGGACTGACGTTTTTTTTAATCGCTTAACCATAAATAACTGACGACACACAATGATTAAGAAAAAGCATATAATTATATTATAATTATAATATTGCTACAGCGAAAAAATCGCAAAACAAAGATGCCCAGATTAAAAGAATTTGCTAACATGAAAGAAATCGTTTGGTGGTGACCACAAAAAACGGGGTATGAAACGGATATATGTAGTTAAAAAAACTAAATAAAAGGTATACTGCGTATGTTTAAGGAACTAGCGGGAAAAGTATCCCAGGTGACCATAAAATCAAAATAGGGGAAAGCGTGCCAGAACATGACAATGAGTACTCCAAAAAATTATATTTAATTAAATAGTCTTAATTTAAGTACTCGTAATTGCGTATAATCATAATTTCAGCGAATACAATTTTTACGCTCAGATATTTTCTCTCAAGCAACTATAACTGAAGCCGATTCCAACATACAATTGAGAAAGTATTGATTTTCTCTCATACCTACAGTCTGAGTATGTTTATGCTCAGGCTATGGATATTTAATCGGTCGAAAAACAACGCATGCTACTCGGGATATTTATTCATAATTTTCCACCGTATATATACATTTGTGTTTATAAAATGGGATGGGAAATGTGTAGCTGTGTTTGCGGCTGTTTGACAATATGATGTGACAATACTCATGCGTATAATCGGAGCTTTATAAGTCTATTAGTTTTAGTCGTTGTAGTTTGCGCTGCGTAATTTAAAAAATATGTATAAACATAGTTCTTCGACGTTTATAGTAACGTATTTGGTTTAAAATTAATGCGTGTGTTTGCATATGAGCTAGTTTTTTATTTTTAGCTGTAAGCATTTACACTTGTTTGACAGCCAATACTCAAAGAGTGCTTAAAGCAATAATATTATCATTATCTGGTGCACACCTTAAAATTGAGTCCATTTCAAATAAAAGAACTTGATTAGTACAATAAAAATTAATGTATAGCAAAATTGTCATAGGAACCCAAAAAATAGCTAATGAAAATGAATATTTTAAGATTAAAAACATACCTGCATCAATATTGTTCTTAGATAAAAGGGCTTAACGAGAAGGTTTACGAAATTAACATGAAACGTGTCTTAGTTGACTATAATATCAAAATAATATAACGAACATAGTTTAGATTTAAGTGCAAAATGAAAGAACTTGGTTAGCTAAGTTAAAATACCCGCTAAGTAGCTTTCACTAGTAATATATATAAAATCAAGCACAAACGCAAGCTTATTTTACGAGTAATAAGTCTTCATTAAATAAAGTAAATTACAGAATTGAGTTTGTTAAAAGTATTTAGAAGATTTAATTAATAATTTTAAACTTTATTCCAACACTTGCAAAATAATCTACAACGAAAAGTGTAAGGGTTAATATGTATGTATAACTTACGTCACATTGTTTTCACCTTAATGTGATTTATGTATGTTTGCTTGAACTATATATACATACATATGTATAGATATGTACACGTATGTATAAGTTTTATACTCGTAATGTGGTATGTTGTACTGTGGTGCGGTGCGGTGTTATGGTGGCTGTCATCTATTATGGTTATTGATCATGTTTATATTAAGTTTAATACAATTTTCATGAAGTATATTAGACCATTAATACAAGTATGCCACTCGACTCAAAGTATGCACATATGTACATATTTATGTTTGCGCGATTGTTATATGGCATATTTGTACGTATGAATGTATCTAATTTATCTTTAGTTACTAAGTAAACTATAATACATAATAGTTTAATGAGTTGTTTAGTACAATACAACAACGAATTGTATAAAGTTTATTTGCACACAAAAGTGTGTACACAAACATACATACAGGCAAACAAACAAGCAAGGGACATACATACACTTGCGGGCAGATATTCAACGACATCAGCTATTCAAAGGTATGTATTTTAGGGCCGAACCAGCAGCAGCTGTAGCAGTTTGAAAACAGTGATAGATAAAATAGATGGGATTTTCAGTATTAACAGTTTTCAAAATACCAATTAATAAAATATTTAATAAATTTCTGAGAGATGTAAAAAATCAATATTTCTAATCGATTACCTAGAAGTTAGACGGGGTCGGTGTTGGCAGTGTTAGCAGTCAATAAGCTTGAATATTTTTCATTTAAAATAAAAACATTTAAAATTTTATGAAATATATTTTTTATTGTTTAATATAAACTACAATTATGTTTTCTCCTATTCGTTGTGAAAAAAAGTGATTTTCAAGGCGTTACCCAGTGGTTTAAATAAATTCTACTTCGCTCATTTATTCCCTAAAATATACCAAACTGCCTTAATTAATACATGAACAACTAGGCTAGCCTAGGTCTCGAAACCAACAATATAAGGCCTATACAACCAATTACAATATGTAATTACAAAAATAATTACTTCATAAATAAGGTCAAGTAAAATAAAAACAAAATTCTATTTAAAGGGAAACAATTTTAAATATTTGCTTAATATTTTTGAAATGTTCGAACAAAACTTAACTTCACCATAATTATGAGAACATTTTCGGGGCATAATTACTATTTTCATAACAGAGGAGTGTGAGTGTATAAATCACCCATTCGAAAATCTTTATGACTTACTATACTTTTTCACTTACATGCACAGTCAAGGCTTTGCATAGTATTGCTTGTTGTTTTTGTGGCGTAATTTGTGTAATCAACATAATTGGCAGTTATACAAGCAAATACTACGAGAAGGTACAGTTACACCCAGCGAACCCGTTTGTTTCAACTTAAAACATTACTTAATTTGTGTGGCAACAAAACAAAAAATAAATTTAAACAAAAATAAATTTTTAAATAAATATAGAAAAAAAAATAAATAAGATTTTAAATTGTTCTTTCCCAAATTTCGATGAAGCAAGGATTGTAAATCAATATTGGTTTTAAGCGGGACGGTATTTCAGAAACCATGTGTAATTTTCCATTATTTTTTTGAGTGCGATCCACTGTGTGTTGCAATCAAATTTCGCAACTTTATTGTGAATAAAGTAAAAATTTTATGCATTTGGCAACTTGCAAAACTCAGGGCTTTCCTTAAAATGTATATTTAATAAAAAAAAATGTAACTGTAGTGTTAAGTGGCAGCACACAGTCGAGAGTATCAATTAAATTTGACGAAGAACGACGAAAAATCTTTCCTAATTCTCGTTTTCTATTTTAAAAAGAGAAGGATTTTATCAATTAGTCTGTGTACTTTGTTGTTTGTTATGTTACTTTATAACTCGATACATTTTAGACCGATTGTAAAAGTCTTTTTTTGTCTGAGAGGATATAGCTTCCATTTAATCCCTTTATAAAAAAGTAGGCAGGGACACGCCCACAAATCTTTTACTTGACTTAATGATATTATATTTATTCGACTGTTACTAAGTTAACCCAGCACTTTATGCAGATCAGGGAACTTTTACCCAAAAATTTAAAACAAAAAAACTAGATTTATTATGCTAAACTTTCATTTAAACAAATGAGACCAAAGTTGAAACAAGAACTTAATAATAAACTTGTTTTTTATTTTCTTACTTTACTACATTGGCTGACTTTTTTTCAGCTCGAATTGTAGTTGTAAAAATTATGTAAAGAAAATGAATATTTACAACATCTGTTCAAGAATAGAGTGTTGCCACACAAGTATTTTTGACCTGGTGCAGGCAAGTTAATAATTAGATTTTTATTTATGGGAAATGTTACAATTTAATAGTATATTTCACATGCACAATCACATTAGACCGATTTTACGGAACTTGGCGCAAATCCTGACCTCTAAAAAAATACATAACCTTGCATTTAAAAAAGTGGGCAGACGACGCCTATTAAATTATTTCACGTGCTTGTACATAACAAATTTTTATGAAACTTAACGCACACCTTGAGCTCCTAAAAAGATACAATCTTGCAATGAAAAACGTTAGCGCCCATTTAAATTTAAAATTATATTTCATGTGCTTCGACTTCCTGGATTTTTACGAAATTTGTTAGACATCTTGAGCTGTGAAAAATACTTAATCTTGTGTTCAAGTAGTGACGGGGGTACGCCCATAAAATATTAGTATTGAATTATATACACTTCTACTTATCCGATTCCCACGAAACTTGCCTAAGAATTTCGGCTGTTAGAATGATATAGTTTTGCGTTCAAAGAAATAGGCGGGGCCACGCCCATTAAATAATAATATTATATTTCACGCGCTTCTACCTGACCCATTTTAATGAAACTTGGCACAAACCTTAAGCTCTGAAAGTGACGCGATGTTGAGTTATAAAAGTGGGCGGACACTTATATTTACCAAATTGGGCGTAACTTTGCCCCTTAAAATAAAAGCTTGGCACTAAAATTTAAAAAAAAAGTTAAATCTTAAAACAAAATATCTTAATATGTGTTATTTATAATGATATTCAAAGTCGGTTTCAATAACAACTCTACCTAACTAAACCCATATGCATGTTAGTAAAAAAATAACCTGATTGGCACGAATATTAAATGATACCACTTTTTGTGAATGGCGTCGTCGGATTTACAACAAGACGACAGTGAAAATTGTTTACTCTTAGTCGACAACATTTGATTAATTTAAAAAGCCTTATGGCAGGTACATACTTAACAGCGTATTTATGCAACCAGGCAGATTGCATTGTCGGTCGCATAGTCTTGTTTATGGTTGCATTCGAAGTTGTATTCGAAGTTTCGGAAACATCAAAATGTATGTACCCACCATTAGAGATAAGTAAGGGATTTTCAATAAGAACCAATTGTTGCCGATAAAGAGTAGACAACTGACAATATTTACTATAGTCTTAATGTGACGTCTATGTCACCATTCACAATAAAAGAAATTATTGCAATATTTGTTCTATAGAGAAAACGTTGCGGTATTCTTGAATCTATTATAAAAACGTCATAGTCGAAGTCGGGATATGTTTGTTGGGTTTATAGTTACAAACAAACATTAAATACATCTAAACAGCCGCCTGCCTATATGCAGGCTTTATTAATATGGATTATAAGTGTTCCATAAGAATTTCAACTACGGCTGTGTATGTGTGTGTGTGTGTGTGTGTGTGTGATAGTTCGAGTGTATGTAATAATTTAAGCAATAAACCAGTAAATTTACATAAATGCAAACAGCAAGCAGGCAGGAAACTCAACAACTTATTAATAGGGCAACATTTAAATTATTGGTTTTGGATTAATTTAATAAATTATTTGCTAACAGGATAAAACAGCGGAAAAAATACAAACATATAGTTGAGCTGCAAAACAAATTAGTATTATTGCATACTTCAATCCATTTTTAGGCTTATGAAAATTATGGTAACTAGGAACGATTTTTTAATATTCCAAAAATATATTTATTATATTTAAGTTACTTAAACAGTTTTTTTTTAAATTTATTTTCAAATTATGTATTAAGTTAGATAAAAGTAATTTCCGCTGAATTATTTGTTATCGTATAAACAACTAATCTGCTGTTTAATATACTCAAGCTTAAAATTTAAATCTTAAATAGGAAATTCTACTGCAAATATTTCACAATTTGACAACATTTTCTTTATTAAACATCATGTGCTAACTCTGCACACATTTCGCCCCCTCCAGCCTGTTCATTACTAATTATTAATACACAATTGAAATCACTGAACCATAACTAATGTCTTCAGGCCATAACTATTTCGCTTAGTTTATTATATAATTTATGGAATAATTTGCCAAAATGTGGCATACAGTTTGAGAGAAAAATATACAAATAACAAATGAAAGCTTCAGGTCAATTGTGTATGAAATTCTAAATTCATAAAATTTCAATTTACCTCTTAAGGGGCGTGGCCGCAGTCAATTTTTCAACAGCCAAATCCTGCCAATTCTAATATACGCTCAAAGTTTCTAAGAAGTAAAAGTTTAAATTTCAATGGACGTGACACCAACCATTTTTTTAATACAAAATTGTATCGTTGCAATTAGAGATGTAAGCTTGTCGAATCTTCCTAAAACGACACGACCAGGGGTTACTCTGGGTGCCTACTCTCGAAAGCAAATATTTTCGAAATGCAATGTTGATAACATACAAATTCGAAAGCATTTTCTTTCGTTTCGAAATACAGAGTAGGTCCCCTGTATTTCCAAACAAAAGATAATTCTCTACAATTGCAAAGTAGAGAAACACGCACGCGAATAATTTTCCCACCACGAAACTCAGCAATACGCACGAAATCAAAATGAATAGCAATTAAAGTATTTTTTATATTCAACTAGATAAATATTTTTGTTTAATTTGATAACTTTCAACTTAAGAAACCCCAACACTATGGTTTTGCGTATTTGACGCAGTGTTGCCAGTTTTTTCTAGAACTTATCCCCGATTTTTGATTTGTCATCCCCAAAAAGCCTCAAATTGAGTTTTTTTATTCATTTTTTTTGTAAAATAAATAAATTTTTTAATTTTATTTAAAAAATAATGACAAAATAACATTTATTCAATAAAATTCACACAAGTATTACTGTAGCTATATTAAAATTCACATTGATTTAATTTGTACTTAAAAAATTTGTAAAGATAAAATTACACATATTTTAATATACACAAGTATAAAAAATTGTTAACCGAAGTTTACCATTTCAAAAAATTCAGAATCGAAATCTTATGATTCATCAGCCTCTGAAACTTTGTTTCACATATTACTTGTATTAAAAAGCTTTCGCATTTCAGCGGAAGGATTAAATTTGTCACAACAAATTTAATTATTTTTAAAGTGTGTGTTTACTTTAAGAAGTGCTTCCAACAAGTCATATTGCATTTTGTTACGTATTTTTGTTTTGATAGTGTTCATTATTGGTTAATCTGCCTTGATACTTCTTCTTTATTAAAAACCATTCACTATGAATAGTAACACATACTTTTAGACTTGCCAGACGCATATTTCTTAGCTCAAAGATTATTCTTGTTACCATCAGTTATAAAAAAATCCCCAAAAAATCCCTTAAATTTTGGTTATCATCCCCAACAAATCCAAAGTCCCCAACACGAAATTTTCATCCCCAATCGCGAAAAAAATCCCCAACTTGGGGACAAATCCCCTAAACTGCCAACACTGATTTGACGATACAAAATAATAAATTTTTTCTTCACTGGAAATTCATGCGTACCTAAAATCGTTTTGTGTATCATCGTGTCAATTTTGCTCAACACAATACGAACCGAACATGCACGAAATAAAATTCTCTGTCCGGAACACATCGTGTTGGGCAATACGTATTCCTTTTACGAAGAAAGTACGACAGGCGCCCATTTATAGGTGCAAGACACCAAATGGTGTCCAGTTTCGTTGTAATCTTTTTGGCGGATTTATATAAAACATAATATTGAATATTAGTGAGCTTAGTTCCGTATCTTGATAAACTTTATTGTATTATCATTCCGGTCTCGAATATGATCTCTAGCTCTCTCAGTAATGTATTGTAAAATTTATTTCAAAATTACACTACAAGTACGACCAAGTCGATCAACAAAATCCATAATATAATAAAAACTACATGTGAAAAAAATGGGAAGAAGCAGGCTAAGCAGTGCCAGATACATAAATTTTCAGCGACTGTTCGGCAAAATAATTGATGACTACCAAATGCATAACAGCGTTGAAATTTTTTCTTTCCTCCAATTGGTCTAATTTTATATATTGAAAAAAATTCTTTCATTTTTTTATAAATCATTATGACTAAAGTTATTCATTGTTTTATACATAATTTAATAACAGTTCACTTATACTAAACAAAAAGTGAGGAACAATCTATGCTTTAATTTACTTGAAAGCATAAGTTCATCTTGAGATTCTATAGAGAATAATTATCTTATATTTTTCCCTTGCATTCTCAACAAAAATGGGAAAAAACAATGAAAATGGAAAGAAAATTAAAAAAAATCGCTAGATGTTGTTTACCTTTTGTCACCTTAACAACAATAAAATGAGAAAAATTTCAGGTATGTTTGTATACATACATATAAAGGACTGTGCCAAGGAAATAGCAATCATATTGCCAGTCATATGTATGAATCAGGTGGATAATATATGATGACAATAATAGATCTTCTAAATATGGCTACAGCAACACACATCTTCCCTCCCTCCCCACCCTCTCTACTGACACACGCACAAGAATAACTCAACAACAAAAACACATTAGCAAAATGGAGAACACAGTAAGAAATAAGCAAAATGAAAGTAAGAAGAAGAAAAAAAAACACATTTCTGCCTTTAGTATGACAAAAATGTTAGTAATGTGGTAAAAAGTGTAAATCTACACACAAACAACACACACATAGCCATGTGAAAACTTAAGGAATTTTTCTTAAAGTCAACCGCACAATCTTGTACACACATGCTTGACGTTCATTTAGCAGACACATGATGTACAGACCGACCCATAGAAGGACATAAAAATCTTTTCAAAAATATCATAAATACAAACTTTGAATTGTTTGTACACTATCTAACTTACAAATCCTTGTGCTGTATGTAGCACTGCCAAACTACAATCAAAGATACGAATAAGCATTTTGATATGATGAGTTGTGCTTTGTCGTGATGATGATAACTGACTGATGGTACGACTTTAATCTTTAATATAAGATTCGTGGTAGTTTTGACAAAAACTTTAATCAGTTGAACTATACGAGGGTTTAAAAGAAAAGTTTTTTAAGTCATTTACTAATAATAAACTTATAAGTAAAGCAAAAACTTATTCAAATAAAAAATTTATAAAACCTATTGTTTGACCCAGAGCACTATTTTACGCCGATATCGAAACAGAAGATCGGCCTAAGCTTCCAAAGTCGACCGAAGCTAAAGGTTAATTTTTAAATTTGTAACAAATAACGAATTTGGTAATTTTGAGGATTATTAATTTATTAATAGTACGTTTACATCAAAAAAATATCTGATAGATTTCGAGTAGTTTCCCATACAAAACAAATTACACTTCGTCACTAGATTTTTTCGACACTTACTAAAAATCTATAGTAGAACTTAGAAATGCAACTATGTTTTTTTAAATTGTACTAAAAAATAAATCAAACTTACTTAAAAAGGTGTGTGAATTAGCTACACACAATTCAGTTGTTTGGTTGTAGCATAGGAAAAGTTTCAGTCAGTGGTTTTTGTTTTCGATAAGAAATCTTGATAAATGTCAGAAAAACTTGGTGTAAACGGTAAATATTTTTCATTGAAATCTGCCAGATTTCGTGCAGATGTAAATTCTCAATGAAGAGAAAAATCAAGTCTTTAATAAAAATTTATAATCATTAAAATATATAAAGAAATTATAAGGTGATACGAAGATAACGGACAGATTAGGGTAGGTCACCCTGGAGATAATTTATTTTAGAGCACCAATATACACAGTCTATTGGGAACTCTAACCCCGAAGAAGGATATAAACCATTCTGTTGTGGAAATGACGTGGCAATACTAATAACAAAGAACAATCCTAAAATGCTAGTTTGAAAAGCAAAGGAGGCTTTCAACATATACTGGTACTGGGCAAGGCAAGGAGGACTAAATATCAAGCCAGAAAGACAGACATTTGCTTGTTAATAATTAAACGGAAAATTCTTGTTTTTGAATTTTCGGTCTTTCAAGACAGAACAATAAAAACTTACGAAAATGGTCAAATATCTAGGGGTCACAGGGGCGCGATGAAAAGTACATCCGCAAGGACGATGTAGAAAGAATATTTGATCAATATTGATAAATATGAAGTAGCTTAGTCTGCTTCCAGGCTCATGGTAATGGGAAAATATTTGGAAACAGAAAATATAACTAGACACTAAGTTATAATATGGACATCTTACCATGGGGTAATGTCATAACAGAAACATGTTACAGAATGCAAACTAGATATTTAAAAACTAACTGCATCATCCTAATACAAGGATGTGATGAAATAAACCAAGCGGGGGAATAATCCAGGGAGAGTTATTTATATAGACGGTTAGAAAAGTGACGACCAAAATGGATGCGGGCTCTATGACAGGAGTCGAAACGTAGGAAAATACTTCTGTCTGCCGGTTAATAGCACATTTTTTCAGTCTGAGAAATAATTAAATGATTAAAGAAAATTGATAATAGAATACCAACACGTATTTTCCAGGATAATAAAGCTATTGAGAAAGTCTTAATGAAGCAGGAAGGTAAGTCTTGGGACGTCCCGCAATATACTTAGGTTTCACAAGCTGCCAGTTTTATGAGAAACCGGCTCAGCTTGGGTGCTGATGGTTCCCGCTGTGCTGGTCCTTCGTTTGCCAAAATGTTAGAATTTTTTAATAACATCACAATACAGAACGTTAGACCTTTTAAGAGACTCAAAACTAGACTCCAACAGTGGGTGATTGCAGAACATGGCAAAATACTATTGTGTGAAGAATTAGGTTAGGTTAGGTTGGATTGAAAAGGAGAGGTATTCGATTTTGATTCAATCCGTTTTGGATTACACTTATACTATTTTAGCATGTTGTGGACTCTTAATAGGAGATGTTGGGGAGGCACGGAATACAAAGCATAAAAATCTATTAAACTTAGTCAAGTTAGAAACCTGGTCTCTTCAATATACTTTCCAATATACTTTCCAGTCTAAATCCATATCTCGTATGTTTTCCAAATGAAACTGTAAAGAGAAACCAAAATTCTATTGGGTAATCGGAATCAAAAGAAGTCAAAAGAAATTCTAAGAGCCTTCTTATCATAATAACCAGCCACACGGAGACGAGGTTTCATACCGAACAAGATAGTAGGAGGACCAAACATTGGAACACTAATTGTATCGGGGTTTAGTCAGATTAAAAGATAAATTTTCCATAGAAAAAACGTACCTGTTTTGGAATATCGCAAGGACTCCCATTAGACAGAGAATACATAGACCGGTTTATTGAACAGCTTTTTCTGGACATGTATGTTGTAGAAGTACCATGCATCCTCAGGATGAGCCCCCAATAGACCGTATAGGAAATAATGTAATGTATTACCGTATTATGATTGGATCAAACTAGTTGCCCATCTTTTCAAACTAACCTAACCTAACCTTATCAGGAAAACTAAGAAATCGTCTGATTAAAGTTCATGTACGCAATTTTGCACTCATTTCTGAAAGTAATAAAGTCATAGTATAAATATCTTTCATTTACGCAAAAATTCCTTTATATGTCGTATCAATAATGGCAAAGTATTACATATTTATGATAAGACAAAAGTCTATGATTTATTCTCACAAAACTACTCTTTCATTTCAAAGAGTTTTATATCGTCAGCTCAAATGCAAAACCACGTACCTCAGACATATTTTAACACCTTATTTTAAATTAATTACTGAAATTTACATAGACTCACACGTACCTTCTTTAAATTTTTGAAACTTTATCAGAACAGTTAACCGAATTAGAATAAAAATTAAGTAACTTTACTTGAGTCTCTAGAATATATTGTTTTAGTTTTTTCTGTCGCCTATAAAATTTAAAAGAGTGTAGTTACACAATTTTGTGTTTCAGCTAACGCTTTGTAAGTCATAAATTTAAAAATTTGCCAACTGCCATTTATATTTCTAAATTGAAAAAGCAAAAATAAATTTTGCAAATATTGACTTTTATGACCGTCTGTGTGCCTGTCTAAAAACTAGTACAATATGTACGTGGACATGTGCATGTACGACTAATTCCATTTGTGTATTTGTCTAAAGCAAATAATAGAAAACACATAAGTGTCATTTAAAACTATTTTTGTTGCTTTGCTTTTATTTTCTTTTTCTCTATCTCTCTCTATAAGAAAGAGCCTTTAATCATATAAATGTGGCATTTCATTACAGAAATATTAGTTTTTCTTTTCAAACAAAATTTTATGTTTTGATGTCTCTGCCATATACTCGTAGTTTTTCCTTTGAAAGGTGAAAGGCAAAAGTGATACATCTTCCTTCCAGTTTGTTGTGTCATAAAGAAAAATATTTTTCAAATAGCAGCACGTGCTGTGCTGACGACTTGACTGCATCTCGACACTAATGGCGATAAGACACAAGTTTAGCCCAACCAAGCAGGAGATGACTACCAGCAGGCGGTGTTTTTTCTTCTTCTCATTTTGTTTAAGTGTAATTGTGTGTGTAATATAGCAGAAAAAGTAAAAAAAAAAATATCTGTTAGAATTTTAAAATGAAATATCATACAAATTACATACATACATACACACACTTAACTTAAACAAGATGTGTGTTAGTTTTTTATAACTTGTTCCTTTTCTTTAACAACTTTCAACCTCCTAATGCTGGGTCTGCGCTCCTTTCTTTCTCAACAAAGTTTAAGTGGGTTCAAGATGAAAATTGAATTTAGAAAATTGGTTTTTCGTAAAATTATTTAAAGTTTTAGTCAGAGTAAAAAGAAACATATGCATGCATGCATGTCTACCAACATTTCGCTCAAGAGTTTTGAAAACTAAAACCAACAAACGCATTACAAAGAAGAAAAAACATTTATTTTTGATTTTTTTTTTTTGAAGAGTTCGTTCTCATACAGACATGTGCATGTAATCAAGTATAAAAATTGCCTGAACATGATATTCTTTTAATTAATTGAAAAAGAATACCAAAAGTTAGCAAAAGGATAAACGAATATGCAGCTGGTAATGATACTTTGGTTGAATATTGAAATTCACATTAATTAGATATGAATGCAGGTTGATGGAATGAGATTTTGGGCTGTTGCGAGCAGGTATTAGAAAAGCATGTATATAAATAGAATCGAAATATATATTTTTTCAATTTATGCATCACGAAAGCTTAAAATCTATTTATCTACTAAGTTTATACAATGCTAATGAAATGCTAAAATAACATTTTAGATTATCAGATTGCACAAAATAAATTTTTTCCGTCTGCTTTCAAGCTAATTTCGAAATTTGAAATTTAAAATTTTTTGGAAATCATAAAAGCTTAAATACTGCTTATCTACCAAATTAATATAATGCTAACAATACTAACAATAATGCTTTCTACCAAGTTTTAAAATGCTAACAATATGCTAAAATTATGTTTTAGATTAGCATTTTATACAAAATAAATTTTGTTCGTCTACTATCTTGTGAATTTCGATTTTTGAAATTTAAATTTTTTTTTCGCATTTATGCACCATGAAAGCTTGAACACTAATTATCTATTAATATAATATGATGCTAACTATATGTTAAAATTACGCTTTAGGTTAGCAGTTTATACAAAATAAATTTTGACCGTCTGATATCTTGTGAATTTCGCTATATTGGTGGTTCTCAATTTTATTTTTTATAATAGACACCATTTTAGGGAATTCTTAAAACTTTGTAACATAAAGTGTATTCTTAAATAAACCCACAACGTACTCGTAAATTAAGTAGGACCTCAAAGCACGAACTGAATGGCCAATGTCGTTCTTGAAGAAATCTGGACCGACGGCGCTCCCAGACAGAGTAGCAGAACATTAACAGCACAGCCGTAAACGCCAAAAATATTTACCTTTCAGTCGCCGCCGAATTTTTTTTTGGGCTTGCCACTCTACTTGCAGCCCAAAATCTACACCAAAGAGTGACTTTCTCGTTTTCCGAAAAGTTTGTTAACGTACCCATTCACCCGGGAATGTGCCTCACGTTGAAGATTATTTTTCGATAAAAAAAATCAGAGTCAGTATTCAACTTCTCTTCTCTTGTCAACTTTATCTTCAGTTTCAGGGTCAATTTAATTCTGTAAGCGCTTAGGCCCGTCCAGAGTACCCATTTTGGAAAAACAATTTTATCATTTGCACGTGTTGTTGAATGCTATGTTCGCCCATGCCAATTTGGCAAAATATACTGAATAATCTGCCTTATCATGGTTGGCGTATTTCAAATACGACTACGACTGTTTGGTAATAGATTAAAGAAAAACTGTCTGAAGTCTTCTTTAATCTATTACCAAACAGTCGTAGTCGTATTTGAAATACGCCAACCACGATAAGGCAGAATATATATATATATATATAGAGCATAGGGGCGTAATAATAATAATAATATGGTCGCTAGGCTAGCAGCTGTCCTTATAAGAATGCCAATACATAATTTTAATACATTGAAACCCAGTACACAATTTCTCAAATTTTACATATACATTTCTATATTGAACTGTTAATCTTTATAATTGGCAAATAAATAGCAGTTTAGCAGCTCATTAGCAGTTCGCTGTGGCCGCTTATGAGCTCATTGCTTTAGCAAATTTCTGTTTTCTATTTATTATTATTTCTGTTTTTTTTTTTTAAATTAATTTTTCTCTTTTTAACCCTCGACTAAAAAAGAGGTGTTATAAGTTTGTAGTGTGTATCTGTGTATATGCGTGTCTGTCCGTGTCCACGTACAGGCCAAACGGGTGGATCGATTTTGATTTGAGTTTTCTTTGTTTGAAAGGTGACTTGATCGTGGGGGTTCTTAGCTATGCTTGAAGAAAATCGGCCTAGCCGTTTAGAAAATATCGCATCTTTTCTAGATATATTCGGAGGTTTTAAAAATTTTTATTTTTTTTATTAATAATAAATTTTCTAAAATTTAAACATTTATTTGTTTTTGCCTAAAACTGATGTGTTGCTAAGACCTCAACTATAAGTCAAAAAGCGTACACTCAACAAAAAGACATGTACTATTATTAAGAATTTCTTTTTCCTAATTCAAGTAAAAACATTTCTAAGATTAAGTAATTTTTTCTAAGTTTAAGTAAATTTTTACAAAAATCTAGTAAAAATTATCTAATATGAGTAAAAAATAAAAAGTTCATAAAAATACACAATAAATTTCTCACATTTCAGGAAATGTTTACTTACTTAAAGGAAATACTTACTAAGAGTAGGAAAATGGTTATAAGCTGAAGGAAATTTTATATTAAGGACTAGTCAATTTCGCCTTAAATCAAAAAATAAACTTTAGGAAATTAATTACTTTTGATTAGTTCATGAAATTTGACTTACTTAGAAGATGTAAAAAGGTATACTACATTTTAGGAAAATATTTACCAGCTTTAAGTATTTTTTCCTAGAATTATAGAATTTATATTAATTTACATTTAGCAAAAAATCTAAGTAAATTTTTCATATTTTCAAAGAATATTTGAACTTAAAATTTATTTTTTTGTAAATAAAATAAAATTTTAAAACTCAATAATTTCAATGCTTATTCAGGCTGCCTTGTTAGGCAATTGGTTAGAGTGCTGGCCTATCAATCAGAAGGTTTCTGGTGCCATACTTGTCCCCTCTCAAGGAATTTATATGTATGTATGGTGAATTTTAATTAAGAATATAATATGAAGATATAATAAATAACATATCATTTGGTATAGAATTTAATTAAAAATAAAAATAAGTACCAGAATTAAAGACTAAAAAAAATTGGAAAATTTACTAAATTTGAGATGAAAAAAGAAAAAATTTTTTTGCAAAGCTCCGAATTTTATTGGAAAATTTTACTTAATTTTAGGAAAATTTTACTAAAATATGAAATTATAATTACTATAAACTAGTTCATTAACGAACTAGAAATTTAGTAAATATTTTACTGGTTTCAAGTAAAAACAGCTTTGGCGCCATACGACAACTTTTTTTATTCAAATTTAGAAAATTTTCCAAAGTTTTAGTTAATTTTTTTTTGAGTGTACTAAACCTCAGTGCTTATAAAAAGAAGTCTCAATAGATTATAGAAAATTTTAAAACTACAAGCAAACGCATAAAATATTAAAACATATCTAAATTATATTTTTGCATTATAACAAAAAAAAAAAAATGTGAGTATCGAGGTCCAACCCGTCACCATGGAATAACCCATATATGTATGTATATAAATTCAAAATATATTTTGGAATTTATTACATAAGGATATAAAGTTTCAAAGATTTTTTTTATTTTCGGTTTTAATTCATTTTTCGATTCCATACAAATACTTTATTTGATAGTTTTAATTGAAACCTGGTACGGAGTTCTTACGGAAATTCGGTTCCGCACATGAACTGTATGTAAAAAAAAACTTCAAGAAATTTGGGTTAGTAAATTTTATAAAGAAATTTCCATTTGCTAGTACGGACTTTCAAAAGAAAAGTACATGGATTTTTTTAAATCCATTGCCCATCTTAGGGAAGTTATAAATATAAGTGGAGACTTTTTTCAGCCAACTGAAAAAAATTAATAATGTTCACTCACACAATTGTTTGGTTACGAAATTTTTGACATTTCAAATTTTCATCAAATTGTAATTAATTTTTTGGGTATTGTAAATACAAAATTTAATGAATTTGCAATTATACAAACAAAATTCTACACGAAAGGCTACATGATAATTTTTCTATGTAGAAATAAATGTAAATTTACAAACGTGAATATCCCTAAGAACTTTGTACCAGACTTAAATATAAAAATTTAATTAACCTTTAAAAATTACCTGCTATAAATTTTTCTAAGTTTTGTAATTGATATCAACATTTTGGCAAACATTTTTCTGATTGATTCAAATATTTTGGTATTTAAAACCATTTAAAAAAACAAAGTATTTATGCTCATGAAGCATTAAAACATTTTAGCATGACGTTACTTAGTATATATATTTTTCTAATTGAAAATGTTATTTTTGTTAAAAATTATTTACCTAAATAAATGAAAAACAAACAATAGAAGATAAACAATTAAGTACTTACGCCATGATTTTGATCCGTTTTTAATTCACGATGATTTGAAAATTGTACATAAACCATGCGACCGCGCATCTGTGGCGGATTAATGTTATAACATGAGACCATAGCTGTGGCGGAAATTTCGTCGGCCATTTCTAAGAATGCTTGATTTTTGCCCTTTAATATAAGAACATTTGTGACACGGCCAAAAGGTACACCCAAGGCAATGACATCAGCATCACCGGATTCATTTGGAATGTTACGCAAATGTATGACTTTTGAGGGTTTACCTGAAAAAAAGGCAAAAAAAAATTCAGTTTAATTATAAAAAGTTTTTAGTTGAATGATTGGAAATAAAAGAATATACATATGTATGTAAATAAAAAAAATTTTTAAAAGCTTAAATTACTTTTTAAGCTTTAAAATTGCTTCCTTTAAAAAATATGTTGCCTGTTGTTTCATGCTAATTTTAAATATGCTTTTTGTAAAGGGTGTTAACTGAACTTGTTAACACTTTGTAGAAAACATCAGGTAAAGAAAAAAAACAGCTTGGCACGTTATATTTATAGTACTACTATGCGCACTCTAAAGCCATCAAAAAATAAATGTACGAAAGCTTATTTCAAATAAAAATTTCGAGAAAGTAAAAAATAAGTTGTGAAAAAAAAACAAATAGGCAAATAAACATTTTAAGGCACTTTATACAAAATATATAAACTATGCTGAATATACCTTTTTAAAGCTACCTAAAAGTATGCAGTAAAATCTATGAGAAGATCCCTTGTTATTAAGCAGCGCGCCACATAAAAACAAAGGAAAGCAGTTTTTGTACTGTATATGATACATGTGTGTGCATTTGTAACGGCTCCTAAAAATATGCTAAATGTTTTTATTGTAGCATACATCACTTACCCTAATAAATGCCAAAGTAGGAACTGCAAATGTTTCAGCAGTTGTTTGTGTATTGTGTATGTGTATGTTAGTGTGTGTTTCTGTCTGTTTGTGTATATTTTGTTTTTTAAATCCCATTTGTTCACAAACATGAAGGATTTTTTTTATAAGTTCGTTTTGTTGTTACTATAAGTTTATGCTAAAATTTTGGAATATTTTAAAAACAACTACATATACACATGTATGTATATGTATACATATATGTAGAAACATATACCAACTTATAGACTCACAGCTGTCTGCTTCTCTGTGGCTGTATATTCTTGTACAATAAGGCCAATACAACATGCAACAACTGTTTATGTTTTTTTGTTATTTCCAGCTTGCAAACATACCTTTTGTTTCACATTTAAAATCTAGACATACAACCAGACATACACAACTTAAATGGAAGGACTTTGCTTCTATGGTTATTTACTAGTGTATGGCATTATTATATGCCACCTTTTTTGTCTGCATGATTATGTTACATGTTGCATATGAAATGGTTAAAGTATTAAGTACAATGTTCACTCAATGAATTTATGATTGCACTGAGTTAGTTACGCCAGAGCTTCAGCTCTAGAGGGATTGCAGCATGAGAAAAAGAGATAATATATATGTTTGTATTGGTATAAAATAAAATTATAAACAATGTGGCATTGGAGACAAATTATGAAAAAGCAAGGGATTTCAAATTAAAGAGTAAATTAGGCGTTAAAAAATTAATAATTACAAGTACTGAAAATCGTCTTCACTAGGCGACAATTTTAAAGGGCATGAAAAAAGTATTTATAAAGTAATGGACATTTTAAATGTCATTTTCAATCAGGCCAGGTTAGGTTAGATTAGGTTGAGATTGATTGATCATTGTAAAAAGTAACTTATGTATGTTAATTAGAAAATGAAAAAAAAAAATTATTAAAAAATCCTCTTTAGGAAATAATGAACCTTTCTAAATCGTTTTCTAAAATTATTTCTCTTACTAGCCGTCCATAGGAGCAATAATCTCGGCAATTATTGCCTTCGATTGCCGACACAAGATATTGGCGAGTAGACCGTATGAATATGTGTTCGAATATATATCAAAGAACAAATGTTAAAATACATTGCTGAGCAATAATCTCTGAACAGATGCTGTCAAATTAATATAATATTATTTTTTTTACAAAACAGCAAGAAAAATTATTTTAAATTAATAAAATAATTGAATTTAAATTTGCAATTAACAAAAGATCTAATAAATTATAATTTAGTAAGTATATGCATAAAAATACAAATATATTTGAATATACGTGTTCGCCACCTCTAGATACATTGTTGAACACAAGATCAAATCATTCTGCCGACGTTATTGCTTGTGTTAAGACACAACAAATCGCTCGTATGGCCGTACTGTTAAGAATTAATATGAAATGTTTTTAAAAAAGTATTTTTCTTAACAAAAAGTAGATTCTTAAAAAAGGACTTTCTTTAAAAAAGAACAAAAAACAGGAAAAACTGAATCGCCAAACCGAATCACTTTACTATCCTGCGGCATCTAAGTAAGCTCAACATCTTTCGAATGCGGCAAAATTTTCTTTCGATCCCTGACCCGTTATTAAGTTATGAAATGTTACACACACAAAAATTTACATTCACACGCACATCAGCGCGAAAATAATCAGAATCGAACCCCGGGACCACAAAACGTCGAAATATGATGAAAACTCGAGTACTGAAATTTTTTGAAAAATTAGTAACTTCATGTAGTGGGAAGTTACAGTAAATGAATATTAAATATGAAAAAAATATAAAAGAGTTCGTACCTAAAATTTTAAATTTAAATAAAAGTACCTTTTGAAAAAAGTGCTTTTTGTAAAGACAAGATTTTCAAATAAATTACTCTTTCTTACATACTATTTTTTTTACATCAATATGTATGTATATAAAAGCGAAATGAACATGTGTATATTTTTCAAAAATTTTCGCATAATTAACGAATAAGGTTTGAGAGGAAACTGATAAAATTAAACCACTATCATCGTTCTCAACTCAACTCAGTTTGTGCCATCGTAGAGTCAACCCAACTTATACATTGGTATTGGCATTCACAACTTAATTTTTTAATTATTTGTTTTGTGCAATTTTTCAGTAAAAATTCTTTGTAATATAGAATAAAAAAATGTGATTAATGTGATTCAAACAGGATTTAAAAAATATATTTTCACTAAGCCTTACCAAACTCGTGTAACTTAACATATTTAATTTTGCATTTTATTTACGTCATCAACCAAGCCAAAACCAGTCACGACAGTAAGGTCAATGTTTGGCCAATGCTCTCTTTTACTTGTGCTTTTGTATTCATTTGTGCAAACATCAGCAAAAACTGTTGCATTCAATACAAAACGGAAATTACACTTTCTGATTAGTTCAGGAACGGAAATAAAACTGAAAATAAATTATTCAAAAAGGCTCATAAAATACAACGAATAGCAACAGCAGCATTAAATGACATAACAGCCAGTATACTCGTATAACGAATGGAGACAAAAAGCTTTTTATTTAAAAGCTAAAAAGTGTTAAGCAAAAAAAAATTATTAAAAAAAAGGTTATTTAAAAAAAGTATATTAAATAAACCTACAATATCTCTTAAATTTATTGTTTGACACTCATATATTTAAAGTTTTAGCACTCTCTCATATCTATTAAATAAATAAATACATCAAACGAGACCATAAGACTTGCTAAATAAAAAAAAGTGTTATGAAATAAATCTGCTAAATCGATTTGTTTGTGAAATAAATTAGAAATAAATTGAAAAATATTTTTCATTTAGTTTTAAAAAGAGAAAAAAATTAAAAGCGTACAAAAGCGGCTAAACATTTAATCACAAGATCGCAAAAGAGTTTAGATTTTATATAAAAATCTAGGAAAAGGTATTATGCAGATTGTTTGTTGATTAATTATTTTTTTTTTCTTAGTTTCAATTAAATAACGTATTTTTTTTTAATAAAAATAAAATTATTCAAGTCAACTGTAGTCGAAAATTAAAATTATAGTTTGTTTTGTAGGAGAATTGAAATAATAATTGTAGGACAAGTTTAGCTACACTTCGGATTAACTATCCAGAACTTTATCGCTAAGCTGTAATGTGGTTAATGGGTACTGCTCCTAAAAATAGGCTGCGCTAAAATGTTTATTTTAAGAATTATAAAATTTTGTAGATATAACTCTACTGTATTAGACAAGTGCCGGGAGCAAACACTATTCAAATTTCAATGTTATTTTATCTCTATATGAATAATTTTCCTCAACTTCGATAAGTACGTAGCATTAAAAAAAATTAAGGTGTGATTGAAACAATAATTTATAGTTTTAAGTTCTCCTTAAAAATGTTATTTTGGTAATTTTTGTTATATGAAAAAAAAAATTTGTCTCAATAAACTAACTAACTAACAATTATAAAAGTTGATTGCTGAAATCTGAAATGCAGACATTTTATAAAAAAAAATTTCGGTTTGCTAGTACGGACTTTCAAAAAAAAAAGAAGTACTTAGAATTTTTTAAAATTTATTGCCTATCTTAGGGATGCTATAACTATAAGTGGAAATTCTGTTAGCACTCCGTACCAGGCTTTACAAAGCAAACAAGTAATAAATTCAATGTAAACTGCGCTAGTAACTACAGCTCTTTTAACTTTTTTTTTTTACCTTGTAAAATTCACGTCTCCATGAAAAGTCGCCAAAAAATAATAATGAAAAATTGCCAAAATTGTTTCCATAAAAATTTTGGGTGATTTTTCATATGAAAATCCCCAAAAAATAAATGATGGGTAATTTTTTTTTTTTTTTTTTTTGTAATTTTTAATTTTGTAATTTTGGGCGATTTTTTAGAAGAAGAATGATTCCATGAAAAATCGCCTAAAATCAAACTAGCAAAAAATAAAAATAAAAATTCGTCAAAAATTTTTTCATACAAGTTTTATGTTATTTTTAATATGAAAAATCACCCAAAATTGTTCAAACATTTACTGCCTTATTCATAAAAAATATTTCTGTTTAATAAGAGGTTTATGAAATAAGTTTTGTATGGAAATGTGATTAATAAACCTTTTATAAGATCAAAAATTGGCTTGTTTTTATGGTTAAGCAATTGTCTATATGCATTTTGATCCCGCTCTTGGAACTCGTCAGTAGACTTCAACCAAAAAAATTTTTGAATTTAGTTAACACACTTCGTATGTTTATATAGTAAGACTCTTCACACTATATTGAGAATCACAATATACAAACATAATAAGTTTGAAAACCGCAAAGAAAAATAAAAAAAAAAACAAAACAGGCATCTTTATTCAATTGTGCATCTACTTTATTTTCCACCACATTATTAAACAGGAAAACTTTGCAAGGCAGAAAATCTTTATTAGGCTGCGCCGTGTCAGGAAACATAATGGTGTAGAAAATCCTTAATCCTGGCCGAAGGCCGGCTATGCAAAAATCTCTATGTGTCTATGAATACTTTAATACATAATAATGTTTCCTTGCACTGCATGCCTTCGGCCGGGCTTAAGGATTTTCACCACCATTTTTCCATTTTTTTTTGTAATATTTCATTTTGAAATTTTGGGCGATTTTTAATTTTTTTGGGTGATTTTTCATTTTAAAATTTTTGGCGATTTTTCATTTTTATTTTTGGACGATTTGGTTTTGGGCGAATTTTCATGGAGCCAAAATTCACTGATATAAATTTTTGTAATGCCAACTTTAAGGCTTTTGGGTCTCTAATGCAAGTGCAAGCATAAATTTTTCTTTTTCTAATAATCAACCAAGCATCTTATGCCGACTACGACATAAATTAAAGCCGTCAAAATACCAGAATATAACATGCCTATGACCCTTGACACGTTAACATTAATTTTTGTAATTTTTTTTGGCCTGCATAAAGGTTTAGAAAACTAATATATATATATATATTTTTTTAAGTTTACATGCAATCCCTTTTGATTGAAAATGTTATTGCTCCGTAGGTAATAGTTACTGCTGATGCTAATACGTTGCTCTGCCAAACTTAAATCTGAGCTTAATATAACATTCATAAAACTATGATTACTTTTTAAAGAGGACAAATAATGTACATACATACATTTGTATACACAACATACTCGTCAGACATATGCAAAGTTTTTTCATTTTGCAGGGAAAGCTGAGAAAATGAACGGAAAAATCATTTTGTAATTACTTCTTCAATGATGTGGAACAATCAGTATTTTTTTCATTTTACTTTTTTATTTTTATTTTTGTTAAGCTTTTTTTTTTTGTGAAGCTATTGTTTTATGAGTTTGTTTTTAAACGAATATACCACTGGTGGGTTTGGGAATATTTAAACACACAATACGAATGAGTATAAGTGGAATATTTCAAATAACTAAAGATTCATTTGTGGAGAAAAAAAAACCCTGGCTAATGGGTACAGAAATGTATGCAAATATTGAGAGCGGAGGACAAGGACGAGTAACAGGGTTTATATTTAATAAACTTTTTTTTCTCCCATTATACGTCGTCGTACAGTCAGAAAAAATATAGTGTATGCAAATATTTAGCATGGAAAAATAAAAGCTGGAGGTTTTTTTTTTATGGAAATGAAGCAAATGAAAAATTGTAATTGAAATGCAATTAAAAAAATATGTATATTTAGTGCTCAGCTACAGCAGCAGCAATGGGAAAAAGTATCGCACACTAACTCTCATATCTTGTAAAACATATAACAGACTAAGACTTGTTGTAAAATCAGTATTATAGGAATGTGTACAGTTGCATGCTTGTGTGTGTGTGAGTGTGTATAAGTGTGTGTGCGTGTGAGAAGAACATATTTTTAATGAATTACATTTCTTAAGGGTGTTAGAAAAGTAAACGAAGTTTCAATGAACATGAATTAAAAAACGACTACAGCAAGCAAGAAAAATATATTTAAAAAAAACGCAAGAATTGGTTTCTTTTTTTCTTCTTAAGAATTAAATTCATATTGTGACTAAAGGAATAGTAGTATAAAATATCTGTGCTATTCAACAAGGTTCCCCTAGGAAAATCTCTGTTAGCAATAAGCAAAAAAAAAACGTTTCTACAGACTTAAAGGTAGTTTTAAATTAGTTTGTTTGAATTTAATTTAAATTTTTCCTAATTAAATTGTTGGAAAACTTAATAAAAGCATAGTTAGCAATGCATGTTATATAATCTCTGGGATTATTTTGCTTATTTTTCTTTATTATAAAAAGGTTTGGCCAAAAAAAATTTTCAGACGCAAAATAGAAATTAAATCGTTCGGAATCGCCACAGCATTATTGTTATAAATATCTTTTTTTTTCAATCTAAAAGTACACACAAAATTTCAAAAAGATTTGGTTGTTGCCTTTGGCGTACACAGAAAAAAGTATTTACCAATTAATATTTTCAATTAAGAATTTAATTGTATTAATTCATTTTTTAAATATATTAAATAATTTCAGTAATTAATTGATATTATCAAATTGTTTATAGGTGAAAATTTAATTAATTTTTTAATTGATACTGCAAATATTTTAATTAATATTACAAAATAATTCATATTACTTTTTTGTGTGCAATATTGTTGTAATTTTGAAGTTGGCAGTTATTTAATGGGAGTTTGTCTATTAACATTGAAGTTTTGTGACCGTATTTTCAATTGTGACTGAAGTCTGCTGATAAGTTGCTTAAGCAGCAACAAATTTCAATTAGACGTGCTTAACCAAATACAACAACAAACAAACTTTCGAAATTCGTATTTATTTTGACATACATCAAATAAAAATAAGAAGTTGCAGTACACGCAAAATATCTATTATAATTTTATATATTGGAACACATTTGGGTGGTGTTGTGTAACAACACAATACATTTTTCTGCTGTGAATTTTTGTCCTTTCGTATCAGTTGTTGTGATAAAGGCATAGTAAGTGGTTATTAAACCATACCGACTGGGGTTTGTTACTTTCTGTCCGAATAACTAACTGATGGTCGACGGCTTAAATAAGATTCTATTTTACATTTGAAGTTAACCCTCAACGCTTGTTGTAACTTTTAATCATACGTGTATGGAACGTTTTCAATTCTGACCACGCGTGACAAACTCCCATTGAATATTCCATTCTATCTGAAGGACATGTTCCTGAGCATTAAGTGCCTATTAAATTGTATTTTCGTTTTTATTATAAATATTCATGTCAATATTTTCTTTAACAACGAAACTGACGTGTAAAGTGAACAATAAATAAATATTGGCTCATAATATTATCTTTAAACACATACTCGTAGCTTTGTTGTTTCATGTTTGAATTACAAAAATATTTTCTTAATAGCTGTTTTATTTTCTGTTTATCTAATATTAACGCCTGTTCACAGCACAATTAGAAAACAAGGTAAATATAACAAAATATAACTCTGCAATAGTTATGTATATGTGTATATAAAGGTGGCTTTATAATTAAAAAGGAATTGGCAGTGAAAACTTATGTTAATACACTCCTTTTTAGTAGGTTAGACATTAAACTTAATTCATATCAAAAATATTTTGAAAGTATTTTTATTTTTAGCAAGATTATTTTTCGAAAATTTAAATGAAAAGAAAATTGTATTTTTTTCATATATAATTAAGTGTATCAAAACTTGCTAAACTTGCAATATCTGCAACAGCTTTTTCGGAATTTAATTTTATCTTGTTTGAAAATTTCGAACAAACGCCTTGCCCACTCAACTCTTGAGATAAGAATATTTATTTATTATTTTTATTGAGTTGTATGTAAACTGAATTTTTTTTGCAATACTAGCATTTTAGAGTTATGCAATAACTAAATATGTTGCAAAGAAGGATCCATATGTATCAGTACCCCAGCAAAAGTTGGTATTTATGAATTAACTTTTTAATATTTTTTAAAAGTCTTACCCAAGTTCGTAAAATTTCAATAATATTTACTTAATTTATAATTTGCCCGTGAAGTTGTGTGTTCTTTGTGGATTTAATATTTTATTTTATTAAACATATTTGCGTATTTAAAAAAGATAATTGCTTTGACACACCATAAACACCTGACAGACAAATGTTATACATGTAACAACTGATATAAAAAAAAATACATAATACATTTGTATGTACAAAAGTGTACATTTGCATATTTCCACGATTTCATCCACACACAACTGAATTCAATTTTCGAAATAATGTATTAAAACGATGATCAGCCATATTCCATATTCATGCAAATAATATATTTTTTTTTTCAAAGAAGAAACAACATCTACAACAACGTTAAAATTTAACAGCAGTCATGTTGTGTTAAATACCAATTATTAACTCTCACTCCTGTGCTCATTACAAATTTAATCGGATACAGCCGCCCAAACATATGCAAACATTTTCATGTTCATGTTTATTGTAACGGAATTGTAAATGATAACCAGAGCCGCCACTACACAGTTCACGAATTAAAGTAAAAGGAAAAAATAAGGCATACCAAAATAACTATAACAAGGCAAAAAATTATTATATTTTTTTCGCAACAAAATATAAAAACAATATGTTTGTTTTAATGTTTTCTTTTTTTTTTGCTTTTAATTGTTGCAAAAATTATTTGTAGTTGTTGCAGTAATGTATTTACAATAAATGGAATTTTTAATTAATATATCGTATGATTATTTTCTTCATACAACATATGCATTAAATGTTTTAAATTTTCTGTATCCTTTTTGCTATGGGTTTTGTTGTTGTTTAATAATTTTTTTTTTTGTATTTTTTATATTTCCTGACAAGGCCACACAGGGGACTGCACGCCAGCAGGTGAACGGTAGGTAGGAGTAGTTATGAATATAATCGTTTTGTTATTAATATTTATTGTTATTCATCTACGTATGTATGTGTTTACATACACATGCGTAATACACACAAGTGTTTAAGAACATATTTAAAATTATTTGCAATTTTCAATTGCCCCTATTGATATGCTTTAATATTCGTTAAATTAAGTCATTTCTTTTCATAATCGCATGATTCGATTGGCGCAGTATTTCTCAAGGTAGAGTTGTTACAATATCGATTAATTCTTCATCGATAGTTTATACCTTTTGTGAACATCGAACTTTTCTTTACCTCAAGAAACACTGAATTTTAAGCAACTGATTTTTTTTACTGTTACTAGTTAATGACCCACCAATCTCAATAATGCTGGTAAATTGAAAATTGGTAACCAAGAACAATAAGCAAGATACTTCAAAAAAATATATATAAATAGAGGCCAAATAATTCAATTAAATAATTAAATTATTTAATTTTATTTTTTGTGTTCATAGATATGCATGGAAGGATATTTTTTAAAAGCACAAACTTTTTTTAATATTTTTAATAAAATCTAATTTTTTTTAGCAAAATAGGAAAAAAACTATTATAAAAAAGAATCCTTAATATATGAGAGTTTCCGTAAAAACAAAGCAAAAAAAGAAGCAACGAAAAGCTTGATTGTAGTCCATTCAAAAGAATTGCAGTTAGTAAGCAACTCATCAAGAAGGTTTTTTTTTATAATAATAATAATAATTTATAAAGCTAAAATTGCAGTTATTATACGAGTTCTAACTAAGATTTTACAAAATACATCCTAGAAGTAATAATGTAAAAACTAAGATTTGTAAGGTCACACCCGTCACAGCCTTTTGATGCCCATTCTGAGCAGAGATAAAGTTCCTTCGTTATATATTATTATATATTAATATTGAACGAACGTTTATAGAAAACTAACTCCAACAACTGGTATTTTTTTTTGATTTTTTTTTTAATTTTTTATGTTATAGATTCTCAAATATTATATTTAAAAGAAAATTATCGTGTGCGATTTAAACAACGTCTGCGAAAAATTTACTTGGATTCTGGTTACAGTACACGGACGTTTATATTTTTGATTTATAGTGCGAGCTCGCTTTGCGCAACCACCGACGGTTGCAATAGCCCGATTAGCGCAATTGGCAATTTTTATATGTTACAATACCACCTATAAGTGAAATTTTTTACTTTCCTGTGTTTTGCCATTGATACTCGTATCTAAAACAATAACAAATAAATTGTGATAGATTAAATATTAAATTTTGAATGGTCGGATAGTGCAACTTTTCGGTAAAAGCAGCAACACCGGTTTCCTTTCGTTTGCCCAAATCGAGATCGTACTGTGTAACAAAAAATGTAAACATCATGGTCACCTCCGCCACAAAGGAATTAACCTTAAATATAAGTTAAAACAGAAAGCTATTTCCGGTTTTAAATTAATGTTAAACAGTTGCAGTTGAATTCGGTATATTTATTATGGACAGTCATACTTCTGTTAATGCTTAAGGAAAAATGCCTTCGATTTATGAAACTTTTTACAAAACGTAATGACACAAACAGGTTTAAAATTATTCTTAAATTAAATGTTATATTTTTTTACATAAGCAACATTTATCAGGATAACAATTGTTGAACCAACAAACAGTTAGCAAAGTATCAGTATCTGGTCAATTGAACATATTTTATTTATTTATTTATTTTTTACAAAAAACATTTTATGCAAATATTGTTTTTATTTATGTACTTGTATTGTTTTATTAATTTACAATTGTGCATCAGTGAACCAAAAATAGACTTTTGTTTGTTTATTTGGTTTGGAAATTTTAGTTGATAAAATTAATTGTTTTGCCATTCAACAGGCGATTTGATATGAAAATATCAATATTTTTATTGGGAAGCTGGGTAAAGATAAAATAAGTTTTTCAATTAATGTTTATTTTGTACAATTGCAGATTCAAAATGTGTTTGCAATTTTTTTGTAATCATCATTTTAAGATTTAGCATTAAAAGTATTCGCGAAATTTTTGCGAATAGTTAAAATTTTTTTCTTTAATTTTATGAAATAAATTCCATAATAACTTTTGTCACATAAAAAGAATATAATATGAAGTGTTTCTTTTTATCAAAAATACTCTACCTTTAGGCTAAAAGAAAATTTTATCACTTTCATTCGCAGCATAAAAACATTTATAAAGTTTATATTGCTTTGTTTTTAATGGCTGAAACCTTGTTAGTGAAAAGAAAAAAACAAACACTAAAATTTTGGTCTGTAGCAGAGTAAATGTCAGCCAGCATGAACAAACATAAGCATTACACTCGAAGTCAGCCAATAAACAAACAACCACCAATACCAACAAAAAAAAATTTTTAATGCAATAGTAACACCTTGTGTCTATAGACACAAACAAAATGCAACATAAGCGTGGTAAAAAAAGGAGTAAGTAAAACTAAAAAAAAATGTTTAAACTTTAACAAATCTACACATCACAGACAGTGCTTAAGAATTCATTGCTATGTAAGACTTGTTTGCTACATGTTATGTTATTTTATACGACTCCAACCAACAGTTTGTGTGAGCACTGCTCCTTTGGCGATAATTTTCTTGTTCTTCTTACGCTTTATTGTTGTCATCACAAATTTGCCATTCAATTTATCCAATGTCGAGTGTATAAATAAAACAGAATTTTAAAGCTCCCAATATTCAACGACAAATTCCCAACAGATACTTCTATGTATTATTGTTATTATTCAGGACTTTGTGTGTAAACGTTAGGTATGTGTATGTGTGTGCAAATGTAGTTGTGTGTTCGCAAACATGCATGGCCGGCCATTGTTACAATAGCCAAACGTTTTTAATGGCATTTAGTTGAAATTTGTTGCATGTCATTGGATCTTTTCACTAGTTTTAGTTGTTCTTGTTTCCTGCTGATTTCTTTAGCTTCTACTTTTTTGGAGTCTTTTCAATGACATTAAACATTTAAACGAGGGTTACTAAAAAATTTTGAAGTAATAAAATTCAGAACATATGAAGAAATTGCTGGAAATTTAATTTTACCACAATAAATATACAAAACGATTGCCACTTACATAAGACTTGACAAAAAGTAACCGTGAGTAGATTTTTCTTTTATCAGGTAAAAGTTTTTATAATCTGTAGTATAAAAAGTAGTAGACTTTAAATAAATAAATGCTATGAAATAAAAATAATAAGTATTCCGCATAATTAATAAACCTTTAATAACAACAGATACATATTTTAAAGATTCATTAACTTTGTGGACGACCTTAACCAACCAATAAGTTTTTTTTTTAATTCGCATAAGTTAATTTGGACACTCAAGCTACATACAAATAAAATGTTAAAAATCCTTTTTTTTCAATCCCTTGCCAAATTCTCAATCTCTGAGGCACCTCTTTAGCACTATCGGACCTATCAGGACTGCCAACCTAGAAAACCTTTAACATGCCGCCATTTTGTGTTTTTTTTAAGACAGGAAATTAATATGGCAAATGCTTTTTCTGCCCCTAAAAGTATGCAAAACATGTTCGAGATGTTTGTTTTATAGATATATATATAGGACTTTAAATAGAAAACATCCCCAGTATTTGTTGATTTCGAAACAAATTGAACTTATTAAGATCCTTATAAAAGAGCAAATTGAACAGGAGCAGACAATATTTTTTAATGACAGATTAAAGGGCATTAAACCCGGCCCTTGGGCTTATAAAGAGGTATTTAGGATTATCGGGAATAAAAATCGTAAATATGTTAAAGACGTTTCCATTAACGGCGTGAAAATAACCGAAGCGAATAACAAATTGTCAGTTTTTGTGGACCATTTCGCCAATGTTTTTCAGGGTACTTCACCTAATAGAGATGTGTCGGAGATAGCTGAGGCAATTAATGATACAATATTTCAAGCTAAACAGAAGAATAATTGCGACATAAACAACTTTCGGCCAATTTCATTACTTTCCAATATAGGAAAGTTATTTGAAAGGATAATCAGGGAAAAAATGGATATGGGATTGAATGGTTCATATATTCCTCAGGAACAGTTTGGCTTCAAAAAGGGTAACTCTACGGTGCATGCTCTCTTGAAGTTTCACTCTGATATAATTCGAAATTTAAGAGAACGTAGGTGTACTGTAGCTGTATCTCTTGACGTTGAAAAGGCATTTGACAAAGCTTATCACGAGGGCATTTTATATAAAATGGTAAGAATTGGATTCAAAGCGTCCATCGTTAAACTCTTTCAAAGCTTTTTTGATGGCAGGAGATTTTGCGTACAAATTGGAGATCTGGTATCAGATCAAGGTGAGGTTTCTTGTGGTGTTCCGCAAGGATCTGTTCTGGCACCTCATCTATATAACATTTTCATTCATGATTTTCCACATGAATTTAACGAGTCGAGGAGCATACTTTATGCTGATGACTCACTTCTTTATGCTCAAGATGAATCTCCTCGCGTTGCTCTTCAGCGTGTTTCATCACACCTAGAAAGGACGAATCAGTTTTATTCCAGTTGGGGTATAAAAATTAATGCCGCAAAGAGTAATGCAATTTGTATACGCAATGCCTCCGGGAAGTGCAAGTATACTGTTGTTCCGGAAAGCAAGGGTTTGAGACTTACGTTGAATGGCAACGAAATCGAATTTAAAAACAGTATTAAATATCTTGGAGTGAATTTTGATAAGATTTTGAAGTTTAATAATCATGTTGTGTACAACTTGGCAAAGGCAAATCGTGTTAAGGGGGCCTTTGAAAGATTATTTAATAGTAAGTTTTTGCCAAAGAAAACTAAATTGCTTTTGTATAAAGTAAGCATCAGACCAATTCTTCTTTATGCATTTCCTATTTGGTTTAGTATTCCAAAAACGGCATTCAAGCGAATGGAAATTTTCGAACGTCATATTGTTCGGAAGTGCATAGAGAAGAATTATGAATCCTTGCACAAGAGATTTTCAAATAGATTCGTTTATGAAAAATCTAAATTGTCACCGATACCTTTTTATGGCCTGGATTTGATGAGAAAGTTTGTAGAAAAACTGTCTTATTTTGAAGGGAGTGTTATTAAGGACATTTTAACTTATGAACAAGATTTTAGTTGGTCAAACACTGAATATATTTCCAGCATTGGAATATTAAAAGAACCTTGCAATACTTATCCTGGTCAAAACTTTTACTCACATGTTACTCCCGGCATACATAGAGGTTAACTTTTTTTTTTTGTTGTTTGTTTTTTTTTATTAATTTTGTTTGTTTTTTTATGGATGTTTTTTTTTATTATTTTTGCTTTTCTTTAATTTAGTGTAAGTCTTAGGTGTAAGATTTAGTTTTAATTTTTTATTAGTTTTAAGTTCTATTTTTGTAGATATAACTCTACTAATTTAGACAAGTGCTGGGAGCAGGCACTATATTAAAAAAAACTGATGTTAATTTATTATGTAAATGTTAATTCTCTTTATTCAAATAAGCAAGTTGCATTATCAGAAAATGTTATTAAAATAATACATAACAGTTTTAAGTTTCCTATAAAATTATGTTGGCTAATCTTGTTATGTAGAAAAAATGAAGTCTCTCTAAATAAATAATAAAATAATAATAAATAATAAGATATATATATATGTTTACAAAATAATAATTTTACTTATTTAGCTTTTAAAATGCAATTAATCTTTAATTTGAGCTCGAGTCATATTTATCACTCTCTTCAGCCTGATGCGTGGATAACAAAGTTTTTCAACATAAGAAATACCGAAATATATTTTTTTGACACATACGAGTCTTTATTCTATTTATAATTTTTGCTTGTTGTTGGGTCAAGCAGACTGTAAATAAATATACTTCGGCGAATAAATATATATTTTTTTTTTGGTTTTTTTGATTTTTAATAAATTTATTGTTGCCCAATGTGACAGCTAAAAGGTGGCGAAGAATAATAAACCGAAAAGATTTATGTTTGTATATTGTATATTCTCAATAACCAATTAAGAGTCTTATTATAAACATACGACGTTTTTTATATAATTTCATAATTTTTTTAGTTCAATGAGCGGGATCGAAAGGCATATAGTAGTTACTTATCCAAACAAACAAGCAACAATATCAAAGTTTTTTAACTTTCTATACAAAGTTTAGTGTTGGAGAGATCGCGTCCTGATCAGCCCAATGCTTAGTTTTTCATCTACAGGATATAAGACAAGCTTTTAAGGCTTAATGCCGTGCAATATTAGTTGAAAGGCAACGCAAATGAACTGTTGATTGTTAAAGTAATTGTTGGGCGAACGCATGAATTTTTTTTTAATGAAAGTTACACTTTTCTGAGATAGAAAAAAGCTTCATTCTTTTAAAACTCTTTTATTTTTGCACGTTGTTTGGTGTTAAATGAGGCGTATTAAATTTTTTTAAGCTGTCGTTATTAGCTATTTTATCGGCTATTTTACTTCGCCGATGATTCTGCTACACAATGGGAAATCGTATAAGTTAGAAATTTCTTTATGAATAAAAATGCTGAAGTTTAATATAGTTCTAAATTATTAAGATGGTTAGTGTTCCGACTTGGTTCTGCTTTATAAAAATTTTTCAACGCTTTCTTTTGAGAAACTATTGCAATTTATATAACTTTGCAAAAAAACACATGTCCGAAGAGACAAATGTATTTCTAATTATACTTTTTATTTTTGCTGTGAATTTAATGTACTATTCATATTAATGTACTATTCGATATTAATGTCTCACGAAATTATCCTTCGTACGATTTTCGATAAGCCCACGGATGTTAATATTCGAGCCTTGATTGATATTAAAGGTATTCCTCCTTATATATTCTCATTTCCCCCACCCTCTTTCCACGCTTTATTGGATTCCAAAATGTTTAAGAGTGTTCGGATGATGTTTTATTTTTATTTTGTTAGATATTTTAACGAAAATAACAGCAAAGAATAGAATAGTCACATCATCATCATCGTATGAAAGCAACACATGTTTTCTTTTTTTTTCAAGAAAACAACACACACAATCGAACGTGTACTTAACGTGTGAGTGTGTATGCGTTTGCTGATACACGAATGTATGGACTCAAAGCTACAAATACAATTTAACAATTGACTGTTGCTTTCTATTGTTGTACTTTATAACGTTTGACCATGAACAAATGACCAGTTCAGTTAGTGACAAAAAGAAGGAGATTGGCAGTGGGGCGGGGGGGGGGGGGGGAAGTAACAAAAACAACTTTCATGTTGCATTGAATGGACTAAGAGGTGGATTTGCTTTGTTATTACGGGGTAAAAATGTGTGTATGAGAGTGTCGAGTGCGTGTGTGTGTGTATAACTGTATTAACAAAAAAATAAAAGTAAACATATTGACCGTAAACACAACACAATACATAAAACAATTTTTTTTCAATTGCAAATTTGTTTGGCTTTCATGACGAAAAATATATGAAAAAAAAAATAAACCCCCTACCAAGTGCATTTTTTTTACAAAGTTTTCATTTTATTGCTTTAACAGGTAGTATATGATATTCATTGATATTTTTTCTTGTTCAATGTTTTCTTTTTCAGACATGCAAGCCAAAGGCTGAGAGTTGTGTGCAGGATACAGGTGTTGTATGTGAAAAAAAGAAAACAAACTCAAAATAAACCAAGCAGACATTTACAATTATTTACACAATTTTCCATTGTTGTTTTGTCATTCATTGTAAAAAGGGAAAATAATAAAAAAGGTAATAATAAAACCACTCACACACCCACAAACGCAAATAAACAATTGCAAAATATACTTATGTAATATATATATTTTTTGAGCAGAAATTAGCTTCTAAAATGATTGAATTTACAGACATAAAAGAAGACTAATTAGCGACTATAAGTTCGAACTATGCATTGTTTTAAATTCTAGTTGCAAGTATTTTCAGCTTTGAAAAATATTGCAAGTTTTTTTATATTTTATTCCTGTACTCCTAAGAGACCGAAAAGATGCCTAGAGCTAAATGGAAACCAACTTGCCGTTTCATAATCCAGCAACCGCAGCTACCAGAAAAAATAACATTTACCCTGTTGCCGCCACCATGGTCGTTATCAGCACCCCACATCAACTAGCAACTGTAACAGCCATTCAATTTCAATTTTTCCCATTTTTTTTTGCTAAACCAAACAAACAGTCTAACTAACTGAGTATTGAACGCCTGTTTGAGGCACAACGAGGTATGAAGAGCAACAAGCCACCAGCATAACTAGCAAGCTCATGATACACTAATGCAACAAACGCACACAGGTACAGACACAGACGCAGGTACACATGTATGCTAAAATAACTTTAAAAAAAGCAGTAACTGTAGTTTGTTGCTTTTTAATTAATAGAAAAGTCCTTTGTAAAGTAATAAATAAATATTATGTTTTGTGGTTACAAATACTCTGAAACAACAATGACTCCCTCGACTGTCTCCCTCTTCCAATTCATGAACCTGAGTGCCGCCACCAACCGAAGCCAACCAGGCAAGCAACACCATGTAGTCATCGACGACAACAACATACTGGTTATTGAAGAGCTTAAGTGGAAAAGAGTAGTAAGTAATATGTGCAGAAAAACAACATACATGTATACATATATACAGGCACGGCAGCATTGCCTTTGTGGAACTGTCTAGAGATGTACTTGTAATCCCAGAAATGAGGAATAAAAAAAACATACGCTTCTATTGTAGCCAAAATACCACATCACAGGTAAAATTAAAAACTATTCAATGGTACGTGAATGTGTGCGATAAAAAAGTAAAAAAAAAAAAGTACGTTTAGCATAGAAAAAACTAAATAAATAAACAGACGATCGAAAAACTTTTGAAACAGAAGGAATTTAAGAAAATATTTCTTATTAAGAATAAATTTAAGATTTCAATTAATAATGAAACAGAATATATTTCCATATACTTATAAATATGTATGTAGGTATATTAAGCCTAAACGGTAAACTCGTAACAAAACTCAGGAGAAAAACTCGTATATTACAGATTTTTTTGCACTTCTTGAAAATGTTTCTTTTTCACATTAAATAGCTGAAAATTATGTTGCATTGTTAATGCTATCTACTGAAAACCGACTGGCTACCTTGGTAGCTTATTTATTATTTAATGAATGAATGGCCTCAAAGCAGCGACAAACAGCCAGTAATATTAATTTCCTTTATTCGGCACTCAAAATGGTAACACTGATATAATGAAATACAGCGGACGAAAAAATGTTAAAAATGTATTTCCCCTACAATTATAATCAGAATGAAGCGAAAGTTTCTAACTATTTCGCAGACTATATTTTGTAACAATGCACAAAATTTCAATTCAATCTGAACAGGGATATAAGAAACTTCCATATATCCTTTATTTTTAATATTCAGTTCTACCTAAAATTGTGAACAGAATGCATTAAAAATCTCCAACAATCATTCAAATCAGTGCCTAAAACAAAGTTTGATTTTGTTTAATACAAAAATATGTCAATCTCCCATATAACCTGAATTTCATAAGTAAACATTTATTTTAGCTAAAATTATGATCCGAATAAAGCGAAAGTTTCTTACAATTTCTAGGACTCTATCCTTTAACTCGTGGAAAAATTTCGTTTCAATCGGAATAAGGAGATACTTAGCGGCCATATATCCTTTATTTAAAAAAATTTGATTTACCTTGAATTGTGATCAGAATGCATTAAAAATCAACAACTAACATTTAAAGCAGTGCTGCCGACTCCAAAAAAAGTTTGATTTTATTTTATACAAGAGCTTGCCTATGTATGTATCTCCGACGCATTCTTTATAAAAAAATATTTATTTTCGCCACAGCTATGATCCAAATGAAGTGAAAGTTTCTTATAATTTCTAATACTGTATTCTTTAACTCGTCGAAGAATTTCGTTTTAATCGGAACAAGGACATGCCTAGCCGCCATATATCTTTTATTTTTGATTTTCCTTGAACTGTAAACAAAATGCATTAAAAATCAGCAACTAACATTTAAATCAGTGCTGTCGACTATAAAAAAAGTTTAATTTTGTTTTATACATGAGTACGCCTATTCCCTACATATCCTTTATTGAAAAAAATACATTTACTTTCGGCACAACTATGATCCGAAGGACGTTTCTTACAATTTCTAGGACTGTATTCTTTAACTTTAATACAAAATAACGTTTAAATTAGAACAACGACATTTTTAACGTCTAAATGTATGTATATCCTCTAATTTATACATTTAGTTTTACTTAAATTTGTGAAAAGAATGCATTTAAAATCAGCATTTAGCATTAAAATTAATGCTTCCTACTCTAAAAAAAAATTTTGATCTTATTTGATACAAGAATATGACTACCTCCCATATATCCTGAATTTCATAAGTTAACATATATTTTAGCTAAAATTCCGATCCGAATGAAGTGAAAGTTTCTTACAACTTCTAGGATTGTATTCTTCAACCCTATGCAAAATGTCAATTCAATCGGCACCAGGACATGGCTAGCTTCCATATATCCTTTATTTTAAATTTTTTGTACCACCAATATTGGTGTACAGAATTCATTAAAAATTGACAAGTAAAATTCGTATCAGTGCTCTCGACTCAAAAAAATTTTGTATCTAATTTGATACAATAATATGCCTTTATACTTCATTTAATAAAAACTTATTTTCGGTACAATTATGATCAGAATGAAAAAAATTTTCTTACTATTTCTGGGACAATATTCTTTATCTCTGAAATAAATTTCGTTTAAATTGGCACAAGAAAAATTTTAATGTTCATATATCCTTTATTTCGAAAATTATGTTTTACCAGAATTTGTAATCAGAATTTTCTAAAAATCCACAACAATCCTTGATATAATTTTTTTAACTAAGTGGAAAATTTCATTTCAGTTAATGCAAGGATATGCCAGACTCCTTAATTTAACATATTTTATATCGGTTGAAGCAAAAATATGTACATATGTAAATATTTCCAGGACTTTATATTTTAAGTTTCAAAAAAATTTAGTATTAATCCGAACAAGGATATGCTTTCCTTCCCTATATCCTTTATTTTAAAAAACATGTTTTACCTAAATTTGTTATCAAAATGCTTTAAAAATCACCAACTATCATTAAGATAAGTGGTTTTGAATAATTTTTTTTAGGCATATCCTTGATCTCGCATATTCTTAATTCAAAAAATTTAATATCCACTGTAATTATCATAACTAATGGTACGTTTTTTAAGTGAAAAAATTTCGCTTTAGTCTAGGCAAGGATATGTAAACTTCCCGAAAGTCCTTAATTTTAAAAATTATATCTTAGCTCAATTTATAACAAAAATATCCAACTAATCTAACGTACTGAAATAAAAACTATTGCTAAATCAATAATGCTTCAATTTGTATGCGATGATTTCTTTGTGTCAAATAGCAAACGAATATTAGTTTATTTAATTATGTTAAGCCAATAAAAACTATTATAAGTACATATTAGGGTTATTATTTACAAGTACAAATTAAAAAGTCCTCAATACAATACTTTTGCATTGCAAAATTTTAAATGTTCATAATTATTTGCAAAAGGCTTAGAAGAGGTTTTTACAAATCGGCCACATTTTAGGGGTATTACCGCAATTGGAAAATCATAAAAATCCAGGAGATAATTAGAAAAGCGCCCCCTTCAATGTTTGCTATCAAATTAAAACCCAATAGTAATTACTTCACTAAATAAACATTTCATAAAAAAAAATTCTTTAATACCGCCAGTGTCATTGAGAAAAAGTAATAATTATGAAATGCCTTTGTAATCAAACGAAGGAGGAAAAATTAAAAAAAAAAGAAACAATTTATAAAAGGTTTATGGATATATTAAAAACGGAAAAATTTATGAATGTCCTTAGGGGCAGCAGGGGAGTGTTGATTGTTTTAAACCATAAAACATAACGAATGGATAATCGCGGCTATAGCAGGTTGGATGAGGGTCCTTTATCACTTGACTACAACTGCAAAATGGAAAAATATCACATGGTTTGTAAAATTCGCTGGGGGTTGGCTCTCCTCAGATGTTGTTTTTTTGTTTTCATGTTATTTGGCATTTCCAATAACAAATATTTATTGAACAACAAATATTTTAGGCTCTCAAAAGTATGCTTTATTGTGGTTTGTGCACACGCACACTCGCATTCAAGCAGGAATTTTCTTAAATATGTAAATGTGAATTTTATGCAGATGTGCAATATTGCATATTTTAATGTTTCAGAACGGGTGCGTTGTTTTTGTAATGAGTGAGTGGTGGTAGGTGGGCACAGAGCTCATGTTGACAACAACAAAAACGTTAATAGAATATAAATTGAATTGTCTAAAATTGTGTATATTATTGCGGTTATAACGCGGTAGGTGGTTTCAATATTTTGCTGCTTTTGCAGTTGATTATATCAGTGGCATTTTTTTGGGTTTTATATTATCAATAGTTATGTTTGAGTATGGCTGCTGTTGTTGGCCATCATCAGTTTTAAATCGGCAATTGCTTTGTATTCAAATATTTCATTAATTATTATGCATACTTGTTAACGTTTTGTGTAAAATGGCGAAAACATTTTTGTGGCAGATACATATTATTTAGCCCTATAATACTTTTTGTCAATAATATTTTATCATAATTTTTATCATCATTTATCATTTTCTTTAATCAACACATTAAATAGTTTAGTTGGCTTAGGCAACACATCGCTGTTTCAAATTATAAGATAATTAAACAGCTTTACATAATTTATTAAAATTTTGTTAAACACAAACAAGTATTAGGCGAAGGCCATGTTCGCTTTCACAAAAGGGGACTACATAATTTCATATAATTTAATTTTTTTATTTTCATGTTATTCCCTTATTGCCATTTGCAAATAGATACTGACAGCTGTTATTTAGTAGTTGCCACACGTAGTAGCATTATGGAAGCTGGCAACGCAACTAGTTATTAGTTGCCATTTATAATTTAGCCATTAATTTAATTTGCAAAAAAATAATACATTTATACATTTATTTGCTCCAATCGTTGATTTTATATTCCGATTATTTTTATACGAAAATTTTCATTCGATTAAAAAATATTAACAAAGATTAATCGACTCACTGATTACAAAAATGTCTGACTCAAGTTCAATGAGTTCAATTATTTTTAAAAGTTTCTGTAAAAAAAAATTAGCCATAAAAAGTATATCCAAATAATTTTTACCCCCATATTTATAAAAAAAAATTAAATTTGTTTGAGATCCATTTAAAAAAATTTTGCATGAAAAATTTTAAATAAAATACATTTTAAACTCATTAAAAATTTTATGAATATGGAGGTTAGATTAGATATATCAAATAAAAAACTTTTTCATCATATCAATACAAATATTTTTTGATTCGAATAATTTTTGGCAAGTTATTTGTTATTATTATAATATTTCTGATATGGGTAAATTAAATTTTATCAATATTAATTTTTTTAATTTTTGATTCGAATAACTTTTGATTCAAATTATTTTTGTTTTGATTAACTTGAAAATATATAGGTTAACATTATAATAATAGTTCTCATTATGAAATTTATATATAATTAATATTAAGCTTCATCATAAAAAAATTCTTTTAGTAATAATCTTTTTTTCGAATAATTAAAAATTATCATAAGAAAAATTTTTAATCGGAAAATATTTGAAGCAAAACTAAAAACAATCTGCATGATATGTGTTCATATTCATGTACACAAAAAATTAAAAATAAAAAAACACACTTTTAATTCGAATAAAATAAATCGAATAATTTTTTTTATTATTAAAAAATTAGGCATTTTTTCTTTTTGATAGTTAAGAACATCTGTATGATGAGTTTAACAAGTAGAAGCGAAATTCTTATATGTCTTGTATCATAAACAACAACAAATAAAAATTATTTAGTTTAAAAAATCTTTGAAAATTTTTATTCGAACAATATGTGAACCAATCTTTTTGCAAAAAACAATTCGAATGATATTTATTGGTATGCATATACTAATTTATCTACATCATATACTTATAAATAATTCGAATAAAATTAGTCGTATAAAATAATTCGAATAATTTTTCTAATCAGAATTTACTGAAAAAATTTTTTAATAAAAAAAATTAAATTTTTTATTTGTATGTATATAAAATTAGCAGAAGAAGTTTTTTTTGAAAAATTAGAGCCAGATTTTCGTTGGAATAAATTTTATTTTAATCATGCAATTAATTTAGGCAATAATATATAATAGTTCGATAAAGTTTTATATCATTGATTTTTATTCGAATTAAAATTGCAAAAGAAACGAGAAAAACTTGTTAAAAAATGGTAATAACAAAAAAAAATTATTAATATCTATCCGAATAAAACTATATAATAAATACAGTCCACATGGTAACTATTTGCTTTATAGTTTTGAGAATACATTAAAAAAACACAACGCTCTGCACTGTGAGAAAAGGTATGGGCATAAATATGATAATTCAATTCATAGCCTTATTTGTTTGGTTAGCTATAAGGATATTCGTTTATAGATGAAAGATCCGAGAAGACTTTAATTTGCGGCACGGTAAGCTCTCTTCAAAATGCCTGCCTTAATCCCGAACTTTATCAGAGTTTCCTTTTGACAACTCTACACTCACTTCAATTAAATAAATATGAACATGAAATCAATTCCTAAAAAAATTATTTTAAACAAAAATGTTACTTTTTCAAGTAGGAAAGTATTACACTTAAATCCTATTTTTCTTGTAGCTTTCTTTTTTTTAAATCTTTTTATTATTTAAAGTATTTAAGCATCTAAAGTTTTAAATTTCGTTTGCAGAAACTATTTTACTTATTTCCGTTTTTGTTTATTATTCTACCAAGTTTGTCTACTTCACTCTACTAAGAGAAAAAGTACAAAAATACTTAATGCATTTAATTTATACTGAAACTTTTTGTTTCAAATCAAACACTGTTGCTCCTTTTTAAGTATTATTTAACATGATTTCTATGTTATCTTCTACTTTTTTTTTCAACAAAATTAGAAATAAAAAAAATAAAACATTTTTTAATCTTTTTATAAAATCTCCAAGTAAAAACAAAAAAATACTTTCTTGTTGGTATCAAAAGAAAATAAGGAAAAAAACAAATAAATTTATAATATAAACCTATTTAATTGCTATAAATGATTTTTGTTAGTTTTATTTACATAAAATCATCATCCTCCTCCTCATAATTATGCAGCGCAAATTGCTTATTACTTGTATAATAAGGCTAAAGGAAAAATTCAAAATAAACGCTATGGAAAAATTTTATGTTTCGGAAAATAACAAGTGTGTATGTATATGTAAGTAGGAAATGAGTAAATAAATTATATGTATGATAATTGTACATACCAACACCACCCAATACAGAGCTTGAGTCCAATTTGGCTTTCTTTGTGGCTAAATCCTGATTGTTATTGTCCGAAGCGGGCGCCATAACTGCTGCTTGACTTAAAAGTTCGTCGCTACCACGCTGCACATGAAATGAAAACAACAATATAAAAACAAATACAAGTTAGTATAATAAAAATAATAAATATTTACTCGTATTATTTGCACAAAAACACAAACAAAGCTTTTGACTTTCTTCCTTTCCCTGATTTCTATTAATATAAATTATGAACAGATTTTCAGAGCTAATAATTGTTTTGTAGTTAGAAAACGGTTACAATGTGTATAGCGAAAAAAAACATCAACAAGAGATTAAGGATATAAACAACAATCACTTATAAGGATCAAATATTAAAGCATAGAAAATGAAGAAATATAAATATTAAAAAATTTTTAATGTTACTACAAAGCACAGTGGGGGAAGGACTTTGGAACAAAACAAGTTAAAATAAATCAGCAGTTTCTAAACGGGTAGCTAAATTTCTCTAAAATTTCAGATGGCATTTGAGGAGCTATTATTGATGTTACTTTTACTTATTTAGTAAAATATTTGTAATAAAAATACATTGAAATTGATTATTGAAGGGTTAAGCTGGATCCTATGCGCATTTCACTGTTGCTAATGTAGATCATTAGGGAACCTTTGGTCAATAATTTCTAAGGACAACTAGAGTTATTATGTTATACTTTCATTTAAACAAATGAGAAGCTCAACATATAACAAAGTTGAAACAAGAACTCAATAATCAACACGTTTTTTAATTTCTTACTTTACTACATTGGCAGACTTTTTTCCAGCTCGAATTGTAGTTGTAAAAAGTATGCAAAGAAAATAGATGTAAATAATACTAGCAGCTATTCAAAAATAGAGTGTTGCCACACAAGTATTTTTGACCTGGTGCCGTCAAGTTAATAATTAGTGTTTTTAATTAAAAATTGTTACAATTTAAATTAAGCCCACTAATAATCCCAAATTATTATTTAACTTGTTTAGTAAAATTAATTGTAACAATTCCCATAAAAAAACACTAAAAAATTTTCATTTTAAAATTTTTAACCATCTTGGTCCACTCTAATGCAAATAGTAAAAACAATTTTTTTTAAATTACCCACATGTGCTCGATAGTGTTTAATTTTAAAAATTTTGATGCCATTTTTTATAATTTTTGTTTATTATTGGTTATTATAACGTTTGGGCAACGTTCAGGTGCGCGCAGAAAAAATTATGATAAGTTTTTTTTTTAACAAAAATTTTAGTGAATTATTTGTAAATGCTTTTAATTAAGAAAACATTTGATTTTCATTTCATTAAACTTTTACGAATTTTGGCATTTAGAGTTACGATTTCTATGGCAGGTCCTATTAAGGTAAAAATATTTCCCCCTATTGTGAATGGCGTCGTCGACGTCACATCAAGACGACAGTAAATATTGTCACTTTTATACTCTTTATCGGCAACAATTGGCTATTATTGGCAATATGTTACTAATCTCTAAGGCTTTGTAAATTAATGTAGCCTGTTTGTATTAGTCAATTGTTGTCGATTAAGAGTAGACAAGTGACAATATTTACTGTCGCTTTGATGTAACGTCGGCGACGCCATTCACAATAAGGGGAATTACTTGATATTTTAAATTTAGAAATTGCATACAAAATCAAGTTTTTTCTGTGCGAATATGTTTCAATTTCCCGCAAAATGCGGCGCTTCTTCAACTTGCTTGGCGTCTTTATTATTCATTCGGAATATTTATTATTAAATTAAAATTTGCTTGGCGATTTTTATGACTATTTTCTTCAATTGAACTTAAAAATTATTATAATTCAGGAAAATTACTTTGTTGAAATAGTAATTTATAAAATCGAAATTTATTTAAAATAAATAAACAAGATATTAAAACAATACGACTTTGATGCTTTTTTGCATTAATTAAAGTCATTTAAGGTTTTTTAAATTTGGATGAGAAAAATTTACATACAACAAATAATTTTTGGCAATTTAATTTGTTCTTTTGGTGATTTTCTGCTAAATATTTTTACTATTAACTTTAATAAAAATTTATATAAAAAATTACTATACAAAAAAATAAATTATTATCAAATAAGAAAAACTACACAAAAATTGTTTTTGGCGATTTTTTAAATTAATTTAGCGAAATAGGACGAAACAATTTGACAACAATGTTTGATATGAATTATCCAATATGTTTATATAGTCTGTTGCCTAAATAATGTTACTGATACGCTCAAGTACGATTTGGAGTTTGCCAAAAAATGTATGTGTTAAGTTTTAAGACTTCTTTCTGCTTGAATAGAAAAAAATTTTACTTGAATTGCGAGGGCCTATTTATAAGAATTTAATTTTTTTCCAAAGTAAGTCAATATGTATTTGTACAAAAAGTTTCAACGATCTGCCAGTACAGATTCTAGATTTGCACAAAAATTTATATAGCCACTATCCCACTGTGTCTCATTTCTGTAACGAAAGTGAGAGCTTTTTGAGTTGAAAAACATTTTAATAACTTGTAACACAAAGGATGAATAACAAGAAAAATCAAGTATTTTTTCCTAGATTCCAAGTACAAAACGAAATAAACATTGTCTGTAGATTTGTACGAAATTTACTTTATATAAAAGGTGAGTGCTCTATAAAATTTTCTATTGAAGGTGTGTGGATGAGCTAATTCGCAAATTTTAGGGTTACATTTTAAGAAATATTTTAAACAGAGAATTTTGTCTTGGATACGAAATCATGAAAAATGTCAAAAAGCTTAGTGTAAACTATACCGATTTCGATAAATCAAATATACTAGTTTTCGGTACAATGTAAATGCATTATTATATGACATTTACATTGTCTCGAAACCTAATACTTGCGAGATGTGGAGCTAAATCTAGTTACTTTTTACTATATTCTCCATACACAACGAAATCTACTTTTTTTAGATTTGTACGGAATCTAACAGGGCATTTACATCATCTCGAAATTTAGTACTTACGAGATTTCGAGCTAAATCTAACTGCTTTTTACTTTATTTCCCATACAAAACAAAATCGATTTTGTCAGTAGATTTGTAGTTAATCTACTCCAAATCTAATATTTTTATTTATTTTTTACTACACTGTGAAACATATTTATAAAGAAAGCTAAGTGAATTAGCTACGGTCTGCTTAAAAAGGTGTGTGAATTAGCTACATGGCAGTCGTTTCGTGGTAGTTTTGTACATTTTTCAACTAGTGGTGTTTGATTTGGATAAAAAAAATCGTGATTAATGACAAAAACGTCGATGTAAACGTTATAGATTTTTATAAAGATTTTAATGAAAATTTCCTACATTTTGTGAAGGTGCAAATAAATGCCCTATTGAGTTTGTACAAAATCTACTTTATATGAAAGGTGACTGAATAAGGTACGCTCTATAAAATTTTCTATTGAAGGTGTGTGAATGAGCTGAACCGCCACTTTTAGGGCTACAGTTTAAAAAATATTTTAGAGGATTTTTCTTGGATACGAAATCTTGAAAAATTTCAAAAAAGCTTAGTGTAAGCGATACCAATTTCGATAAAGATTTCAAATCAAATCTACTAGTTGCTTTTTACTAGATTTTAAGTAGATTTGTAGCTGTACCAGCAATGCCAATTTAGTGCTTTTGGCACTGTTGTTAGTGCTTTTTTAAGACTAATAACGCCACTAAGTAGGGGTTTTAAGAAATTTTTGTATTTCTTAAAAATACTTTAATATATTCCATTAAAGATGTTGCCGAAATATATAATAACTTAAAAAATATTAAACATTATTAAACTTAACTCGTTTTCACGTTAGTAATTGTTACCCTTTTTAGATCTCAAAATTACGCATTTGAGTGCTTTTTTTTTAAATTGCGATGTGACGTTAGAGCCACAAAAGTTGGCATCACTGCCCTGTACAACATATTTATATAAAAGGTGAGTGATTTAGCTACGTTCTAGAAAATTGTCTCTTGACGATGTGTGAATGAGCTAAGTAGACACTTTTAGGGTTAAAATGTAAGAAAAATTTTGCAAATATTTTCTTGGATACGAAGTCTTGAGAGATGTCAAAAAAGCTTACTGTAAACGATACTGATTTCGATAGAGATTTCGAAAAAGATTTCAATTAAAATTTACTGGATTTAGATACAATGTAAATACAGTATTAGTTGATATTGTTTGTAAGTATTGTTTAAGTTTTTTTTTTCTGAATAGCTTGTGTAGAATAGGAAAACCAATATTTATAATTACTTAATTTTTCTCATAAGTTACAAAGGCCTTAAGCTCTTTTACGACTCGAGTGCTGCAATTAAGTAGAAACACAGCTGCAAATTAAAATTTTGTTCCCTTACCAAAAGTATTGCATTCTTTAAATAAAAAAAAACATATAATATATTTACTTCCGCATTAAATGCAAAATTTCTTTCCTTTTTTCTCGCTTCTAAATGAATTTCCATAAATATTTTTATTTTCCAAAACACTAATTAAAGCTTTCATTATGAATAGTTTGTAGCATACTTAATGCCTTGTTAACCCAATTTGACTTGATTAAATTCTCTTATAAAAGCATATAATTACATTAACAGTGGTTGGTTTATTGTTTAACTTTTGTTGTAGACATTCAAAAGCTTCATTATTTATATTTGTTGTCACTTAACTAACATAAATGCTTAATTGTAATAACTAAACAGTTGATTATATAATCAAGACACAGGCAAAAGCATTAAAGGCAATACATACATATGTATATTCGCAAATAAAAACTTAAAACATGAATAAAGTTTTCTTTCAAACTTTATAGCTAAATAATACATATAAAAGTTACATAAAAAAATTGCATAGTAGTTAACTAAAACGGAAGTAGAGACTGTAGCAACAAAAGCTACAAATTTTGTGCGTAAATAATCATAATTGAGTTTGGCTTTATTATGCCACGCAAAAGTAACAACCATAATATTAAATTTTGGCTAATGAACTAATTACTACAACAGCATAATAAGCACAAACTATTTTAGCTTTTCTGCTCACTTAAGTTGAAGCAATAAAAATGTATATGTATGTATGTATATAAAATTTTTTGTTAACAAGGAATAAAATTAACACTATGAAAAACATGAAATTAACTTGTTCTTTATGCAACTTCTTAAGGTTTAACATTTGCTTGTTTTTTAGCGAATATTTTTTTTTAGCAGCAGAAAGTTTTTAGCCCTTGCGTAGTGGCAGATGATAAAATTATATGCTTCAAAATTACACAGCAGGAATTTTAAAGAGAGCTTTAATTTTTTTTGCTTAAATCCCTTTAAAATGGTAAGATGTGAAATTTATTTATTTCCTACAAAAAAACTTTATTTTTTTTCTTTTTTAATGAGTCCAGCCATATGACCCATATACATAAGTACTCAAATAAAAAAAAATACATATTAAATATTTACTTTATTTCGAGCATATTTATTCATGTTAAACCATACAAAAAAAATATATATAAATACATGTATATATGTATGTATATGTGTAGGCAGTTTTTTTTTGCAAGTCTTAAAGTATGAATAGCTTTGATTACAAATGGAAAACTGTTATAAAAAAAACAAAATAGAAAACATGTGTAAGATGAATGAAGAATCATTAAAACTGAAAAATGTGGAAAGTAAATGTGGGCTCATAAGTGTGTGTATGTGCATGTCAGAGAATAAGTGAATGAACGAACGAACGACCGAATGAGCAAACAAATGAATGAACGACTGAATGTAATAGTAACCCACATACTACATCTTTCTATATCTTTTTTTTCTTTTCATAAATATATTCATATGTTTCACCATTACTTAAAAGAGACCTTGTTTTATTTTCATATGTTTTGTTTTCTATGCTTCTTTTTTGGCACTAGACTTATAAAATATTTAACATACTTTTAGGCGTATTAAATATGTTTTTTTTTCATTTTGGTTTTTCATTTTAAAAGGTTTTTCCACAGCCTTCGCCATATGTATAAGATAAACAACATAAGGACTAAAATTTTCAACACACATTGAACAGATTTGAGCCAAGAAAAAAATCAATAATGTTACTGTAATTAGTAAAGATAACAAATTCTGTTAACATTAATACTCCTGCATGTGTGAGTGCATACCTGCACCAAAAATCTTTAAATTAAATAAACAATATTTTCTTAGTTAAAGTTCCGAAGTGTAATTCAGTTTTTATGCCCACTTGAAAAGTGAAGCATACTTTTAGTTGTTGCTAGTTAACCTTTTTTTTTGTGACAACTTGTTCTTGAGAGCTGTTGAATTTAAGAAGATTTTCGCAATTCACAAGGTAACAAGAAGTATAGATCAACACAATAATTGTTTTTTTTAAAGGCAAGTATTATTTTCGTTCCAGCTTATGGGAAGTTTTGGGTTTTATTTGTATGCCTCAATATAATTGGCGCTGCGTACATACACAGATATCTTTCATGTTGCTTTGAATTTTCATATCTAATTTTTTGCAGTTAACAAGTAAATTGAATAATAATAATATAATAATTAATGCCTATAATAATACATATTAAATTTTCCATAGTTTGGCCATATATTTTATAAAAGAAAAAAATTATTGTATGTATTAATACTTGTTATCAGTGTGACCAGAGACCCGTTTTTCAAAAGCTACAAATTACATAAGTAAAATACTACAAAACAACAACACTTTTACAAATTTTATTGCTGTTTTGTGTATTTTATTTGTAGATTTGCAACTTTTATTTTTTAAAAACAGGCCCAGATCTAAAAAAAATTTTACAACTTAATCGGTTTAGAAATAATGTTAAAGAATTAAAGAAACTGCTAATACCACTGTGCTGCAAAAAAAAATTGTTTTAAGTAAAAGTATGAGTTACATTAATGCCCACAATTAAAATCCGATTTCAGTTTTTATCTATCACGTATAGATTTTTTTAATGGGCGTGGCTAATATGATTCCCTAAACAAGGCGGTCACGATAACTTATATCAATATAACTCAATAACGATTAGTGTTTTTTTCAATAACGGTTTGTACAATTTTCATAAATTAAACACAGAAGAATGCAAAATAAAATTACCTTCAAGTCAAACTTATATAATTTATTTTCCACTTTAAATGGTTTCGGAATTGTTTAAAAATTAGTAGCAAAAAAACTATTTTTAATTCAAAATTAAAGTTTTGTTTTAGCAGATATAAATATAATTTGTTCGACCTTTTTTATTAGATTTTATTTATAAATATTTATTTTAGCTAAAATAAATATTTATTTATTTATATTTTATAAAAACCATAGTAACAATAATATCACTGTGCTCGAATTTGAAACTTTTTTTTTGTAACAAGCCGGGGACCCAGTGGCTAAATATAATTCGAGTACGCTGAATCCAATGGTGCTAACCATTTTTTTACGTTAGCTCTTGTTTAAAAAATTATAAAGATTGAAAACCTAAAAAAATGGTTAGCACCATTGAATTCAGCGTACTCGAATTAGGTTTACCCACCAGGTCCCCCGGTTGTTACATTTTTTTTATTAAATATTTAATATTTCGCCACAAGTTTGTGTAGCTGCTCCAGGAAATGAAAAGCGGGCAGGGCGGAGAACATAAAAAGTTTTTAATAAGCAAAAATATGATGTCATTTTTTGGAATTTCAAATCTCATTCGCAAAATATGATTTTCAGAAAGTTTTCATTTAATATCATGGGCCTGTAACTGTTCAATATGATTTAAATTGAAACTGTTAATACTTAAGAAATGCTAAAAACAATGCTATATACACTTTATGGATACATTTAGCCAGAAAAAAATACTAAAATGGCCACACTATATACGAATAACGGAAGGATGCTTACGGCATTCCTTTGTCCAATTATAACAAAATTTACAAGCCTTAAAGTATGCTAAATTTTTTTTTGCTCACAGTCCTTGTCTATTAATTCTGTAGCAGAGATAAGATTTTTAATAATTTTTTTCCGCGCTTACTCATTAACAAAAAAGTAATTTGTGAAGCGGAAATTAATAGAAATTATACATAAAAGACTTGACATCTTGACATCAGTATGAGCACAGAGTTTTTTTTTAGTAACTCTACAAAGGTAATACGATATATTTAGTTTTTTAATTGGTTCTGACTTGGCAGTTCTGTAAAAAACATGACTCAGCCTTAAATAAAAAAATTAATATATGTATATTTAAATAAATATACATACATATATAAATATATGTATGTATATATAAAGCCTCCCTATAGGAACTCAAACCCATTTGAAAGTACCTTTAAACTGGTTTTTTAATAACCACAACTGGTTGATTAAGTGACTTTTTTCCTTGTCGCCGACTCACTATGTTAACATAGGCATGTCATAGGCGGTAGTCAATTGGCCATCTCTGCATGACTTTTAAATTGACTACTAAGTACTTATTTTTCAACTAATTTGTAGTTAATTAATATTATAGTGAAAAAAATATATATGTATATTTATATTACATATATTATTTATATACATACATATATGTGTATATTTATATATATCTATGTAAATATATAAATACAAATACATATGTACATATGTATGTAAATCTAAATATTTATTATTATTATTATATTCACTAAAAATTAAAATACGAGCCGCTTATAGAAAATATTATTCATATTAAGTATTGAAATTATTTAGTTTTTGTTTTCAAAACAAATATTTGGCATTTGATTTCATGGCATGCTTCTTTTGATTTTTTTATTTTCTTTTCATTTACTTATTTTGCTTTTATTTATTTCTTACGTGTGCTTTTATTCAATATGTTTGGTTGATATTTGCATGAGATTTAAACCAATTTGTAGTCACTTGCAAAATAATTAATTTACAAGTTAGCGTTTTTGTCAATTGATTATTTTATTTACTACAGGGCTACTAGGAACACAACAGCCTAATAACCTAAAGTTTAAATTTCAATTAATAAATTAATGCCGTTGTTTAGCTTCTGCTGGTGTCTCTATAATCATTCGAGTTTTTAAGGGGTTGGTTGCTTAATGGCTTGTTGATAAAAGATTTAATCATTTGATATAAGTGAAATTAAATGGATGAATGATGTAGTGAATTTACTTTCAACTTTCTTTTGCTTTCTAATAAATTAAACATAGCATTACCTAAATGTACAAAACATGAGGATGAAAACATTAAAAACGCCCCCTAAAATTATGCTTTGACTATTATGAAAAACCAATAAATGTTTACCAAAGCAACATGTGGTATCATTAAATCAACACCACAATTAAACCCACCCAAAAAACATCGAGCAACAGCAACAAGAACTTACAGTAGCACAGCAAGCCAACGACGTTTTACAAGAGGGGAAAAAAATTGTTGCTTCTCATGTTCTGGACTCCTCTATACTACTAGCTGTCGTTATTGTTTTTGCTGTAGAAAACATATATTTAAATAAATCAATTATTCGAAAAATAAAACGATTAAACTGTCAGATTTTATACATATATAATAAAATAAAAAATTGTTGTTTATTTGCATGCACACATGCACACACACACATTTGGAATTGTTGCACAAGCAGCAACAGTTTAGGTAATTGTTTATAGCCAATATGTAATCGTTTATATAAAATAGATTATCTAGTAAATATTGCAGCTAAATTGCTGAAAAATATATGTAAAGTTTTTTTTTGTTGCTTTCCTCTAGAATAAATTTAAATAACGGCTGTTGCAACACTACGCAAGTAATGAATGGGGCATATGATAAATGATTGCAACAAACTCCCGCAAATGTGTATAAATACATATGCATGTATGTATGGATGTATATTAAAATCATGTATATAAACTATTTTATTTTCAATTGAATTACAAATATGTACAGTGGAGAACTAAATTATTGGTACAGTAGGGTTATTTTATTATTGAATATCCTAACTAAAGCGATTTTTAACAACCGTACATTTTTTGTACTAGGAAGACTGGTAAGTTTTCTACAAAATTCACCTTATTTTATTTTAGAACTTTTATTATACTACATTGAAGTTTAACTGAACTAATGCAAATCATCATGGAACCTTTTTCGAAAAATTCCTCGAACAACTGAAGATATTATATTAAAATTTCATTCAAACATATGAGAAGTTCAACTAATATCTCAAAGTTGAAAAAAAACTCAATAATCAACATATTTTTAATTTTCTTTCTTTACCATTGCAACATTAGCTGACTTTTTTCAGCTCGACTGCTGACAAATAAATATACAAAAAGCAACAACAACTATTCATTGCATTCGTTGGAATATAGTGTTGCCACACAAGTATTTTTTACCGGGTACAGTCAAGTTAATAACTGGTGTGTTTATGGGAATTTTTGTAATTAATTTTAACACTAAAAAGCCTAAATTATTATTTTACTTATTCAGCAAAATAAATCTTTTTTCAACTAAAAATACATTTAAATTGATTAGTATTACTGTTGCTAGATCATTAGGGATAATTTAATCAGAAATAATTTATTAAATGAAATATTTTTATTAATTAATGTTCGTTTCTAAAGAAAAGATATAAGAAAAAAATACCCAAATTCGATGATTAAAATTACTGGCACACTAAGTGTAACATTTTTTAACTTTTTATTTAAAAAAAATACAATTTAGTGCATGTTTAAAGAAAAAATGGATCAATTGTCAAAACAGCTCTTTTTCACAACAAAAAGGCAAACATGTTGAAAAAAAAATATTAAATAAAAGATTTTTAATTTTTCTTGTTTTTTTGGGTTAAGCAATTTCTAAATGAATTTCATTCCTACTACTCGGAAATCTTGTGTAGACTGACTTTAACCCAAAAGTAAGACTCTTAATACATTATTGAGAATTACAAAGTATAAACATAAGTTTTAAATCATTAAATAAAAATCTTTATAAAACAGGCATCTATTTCCACTTCGGTTTTTGTTATATAAATAAAATATCGCTAAATCTTATTGATACAGACATTAATTTTGTATTTGTCGAATTAAAAAATTAGAAAGGGACAATAGTGTCACAAAAGAGAGCGAACGAGAAAAAAGTCAGAGGGTTGGAGAAAACTTGAGTGCTCTTTTAACGCAAAACATATTGCTACGTTAAAATATTACTACAGGCTTAATACAAAGAACTATCTAGAAATATTTCACTAAAGCACTAAACGAACACATATATTCACGTGCAAGCACTATAGCAACAACAATAATTATGTACATAGCTACAGACGTACACGTATACAAATAAAAAATTCGAGCACTTATGGTAACCACCCTGTATTGCCAACATACAAGTCGTTACTTTCAAATTAAAAAAAAAACGGTCAATCGAATTACAAACGAGCATATAGAAACGGAAACATGAATTTTCCCGATTGTGCTAGAAGACTGTTTAATCATCTGGCTACCTAAACAGCCACATCGTTGTGCGGTAATAGTTTCTTCCAGTTGGTTTTACTAAGTACATACATGCATGCATGTTACTACGCCATCTATCAGTCGAACATTCTACATCTGGTTTTGTAGTATAAAAAGAGTCGCCGTGTATGAGATTCAGTCAGTGCTAATTGGAAATTAGTGGAGTCAACATCGTTGAAAGTAAAAGACCTCGTGCGGTGGATAATAACATTAAGAAGTAAATAAGAAAAGACAAGTTGTAATTTGTTTAGTCAAGAATAAAAGGAAGTTTGAGCAATCAAAAGAACTCACACGTTTAATAAAATTTAAACGTAACAATATTGTTTGTATGTAACAGAATCATATGGTCTGTATTTGTAATTCAAATGCCCAATTTTATAAGTTTTAAAGTGATTTAAATATCTTAATGATTTATTTTTTTAAGTTTAAAATTGGTTTGCTGGTTTAATCACTCTTAAACCCCAAAGTAGACATTATCTTGCACTGATAATAATATCTTAAATACGTTCTTAAGAGTTTTGTCGATCTGGCCACTTTCTCCTGAGAAATTACTCATATCCCTATTTATACTTCTTTAATGGACTAGTTTTCTTTCACATTTACGCTAAATTTAAAAAACAATTATTTATTTTTGCAAAATATTAGGAGCCACTAAAAAAATGCTGAATTCTATGACAAAAACGACTGACGGCAGTAATAAAACAAAAGGGATTAGCAACTAAATATTAATTTTAGTTTATAACCAATATCTTATATAAAATGTGCCAATAAATTTTATTAGCGAAATTAACTATTTTTTTTTAAATAATTATTTATAATTCTATTTAGTACAAACGTTTGTTTCATAAAAATTTCTTTAATTAATTAATTTAATTAAATGCTTCCTGTGCCAATAATTTTGTTCGACACTGCATATTTTATAATTTTGTTTTGCTATTTCAAATGTCTGGTGATGACGTGATTTTTATTTGATTTACTTTTATTATTTTTCTCGTTCAGCAAATATTTAATAAAGTTTAGCTGTCAAACTAAATAACAAATGAATTATAATAATTTGCATGAAAGCTATCTTACTAAATTGAAATTTTCTGAGCCTCTAAATTTTTATAGCACAAATTGACGTGTTAAATTAAAATAAAACTGTTTAAGGTGTGTAATTTGTTTTAAAATATTTATATAAACACTTGAAAGAAAATTAATTAAAAATTAATGAATCCCTTGATGGTTAACGTTTACTCTGCTGTTACTGTACGTACAGTAATCGTTTTAAGTATTCATTTTTGTCTGCATACTTTTTTTCTTTTTTGTTGCTTTCAATAGTGCTGTGCATAGTTTAATTCATATTCGCTATTTTGCTTTCATTGCAGGCCCGACCCTGCCCTGCCCTGCCCTTCGTTTTCAGCGCCATTATTTGCACAATGCATTTTAAATGCACAAGGAAACAAAAGAAGATTGTAAGGATTACTTTTCCGGTACTATTAAACTTAAGTACACAACAACTACGGCTACATTGTAAGATAAAGCAAAAAGTATTACATTAAATATTAAATACAAAACCAAACAGGAAAACTGTGGGCAAGTAACATGCAAAAAAAAAAAACCTATTAAAGGATTTAAATTTTTCATTAAAAAGCAATATAAGAAGAGTCCTTAAAAATGAAACAAAATTTACCTGGCTGCGACTAGTGTCGTTCGCATTCACAGTGAAATAAAGCAAAATGCTTAATTAAGTACAAAAACTGCATAAGCACTGGAAATTTAGCAACAAATTTTATACGAGAGCAGAAGCCTTCTTTCTGTTCGTCATAATCAAAATTATTTTATTGCTAAAACTGTGATTGGCAAGCAAATAAAAATATTATCATAGCATGGACTCAGTGTGCGTGTAAGTGAATGCGTGCGCAAAATTTCGTTTATGTCACATATATAAATATTTGAATCATCTGCGTAGTTGTTTATTCTTTTTGAGCAATTATTTTGTTAAAATTTAAAAAATGTTTATTATTTATGAGATTAATTCATGAACGAAAATTCTATCAAAAATTATTTGGCAGATAGAATTCAGTCGCCAATTCATACGTTAGTGAAATGTGTTTTGCATCCGCCAATTCATTACTTACTTTTTTCAATACGACTCCCAGAACTGCTGCATCATGGTTCAGCACAGAAAATAATATTCCTTTAATAAACGACTTTAGTTGAAAATAAAACCAAATATTAATTGAAAATGTAATTGAGTCGATTAACCCTTGCAAATAATAAAATTTTTAAACAAAAGTTTAATTGACTGAAATACATTTTTAATTGATTTTTGGTTTTATTTTCAATTAAATTTGTTTATTACAGGAATATTTCTGTTGTAAAGGTAACAAAGGGCCAAAGGGGGCTTGGTGGAGAAGGGTAGTTCCTATACAAAGTCATTATTAATGATTTAATAAACGTGATTTTATAAACAAATCAGAAATGACCGAAGCACGAACAAAATGCATATAAACTGAGCTTTAACAACAAAACAAGCAAAAATTCATGATTTTCTTAATCACGCATACTACTGATGAAAATTGCCCACCATTGAATAAAAGAAATTAGCTCAAATCACACACGTTATGTTTTTAAACATTATTATATATAGATACAACTACGATTACGCGTGACTCATGCGTGACTAATACGATACTATCATGTGACTCACGCGCAATAAATTTATCACATTTGCATATTTCTAATGAATGTACAGTGTGGCCCAGAAAGACCGAAGTGGTGTAAATTCCTTATAACTTTTTATTTAAGACATATTTTTTTAATTTTTTGTTTTTTAAATACAGTAAATTTATAGGGAATATTTTTAGATTAGTTGTTAAAAATGATATCCCGCAAGTGGAGGCCATTTTCTGCTTCGCACAAATGATCTCTTTTCAACACATTTTCCATGACCTTTCGCAAAACTTCCGGTGTTATGTTGTTAATTTCGTCTGGAATATTGGTTTTTAATTCCTCAATAGTCCTAGGCTTATTAACATAAACTTTCCCTTTTAAATAACTCCAAAGGAAACAGTCTGGAGCGGTTAAATCCGGGGAACACGGAGGCCAATTAAAATTGCTTCTACGCGAATTTATTCTTTCCCCAAAGATGTCGCGTAAAATAGCCATTGTGGCCCTCGGAGTGTGCGCTGTGGCTCCATCCTGTTGGAACCATATTTGCGGATGGTATTCCACGGCTGGCCTTACAAAATTTTCCAACATGGCCCGATATCGATCACCATTGATGGAAATGGCGACATCTCTTTCATTTTCCAAAAAATATGGACCAATGATCCTTTCTGAAGAAACACCGCACCAAACGGTACACTTAACTGGGTGTAATTGTCGTTGATGAAGTACTCTCGGGTTTTCCTTAGCCCATATCCTAAAGTTTTGCTTGTTAACAAACCCATTTAATTGGAAATGGGCTTCGTCACTCATAAATAAGTTATGAATAATGGAAATGGAAAGAGCACATTTGTGCGAAGCAGAAAATGGCCACCACTTGCGGGATACAATTTTTAATAACTAATCTAAAAATATTCCCAATAAATTTACTGTATTTAAAAAACAAAAAATTAAAAAAATATGTCTTAAATAAAAAGTTATAAGGAATTCACACCACTTCGGTCTTTCTGGGCCACCCTGTACATAAAACACTGATAAAAACAACAGTAATAGAAGTGTTATTATAAAACGCGTGAGGCTATTACTCTTTCGTATATAACTTCTCAGGCGTCACTTAAAATGAGAAAATAAATTTTTCCCACTTAAAATATAAACATTTTGCCTTATTTATAAAAACTATTAAGGCTTAATATAGGGGTTATTAAAAGATTTCTATACAAATTTTTTTTATTAATTTTATACTCGTAAATTGGAAAAAAACACTTCCTCAAATAACTTTAGTAACGATTTTATTCTTATCAGTATTCTAAGCTCTGTGATAAAATAATAATTATAACAAATTACAATTTATAATTTTTCTTAGGGCCTAATTCATAAAAAATATGTTGAGTTTATAAAAGATTTATTAATTAAATTTCCATTGATATAATTTTGTTCTTTGTTCAGAATTTGTTAGCTTTTCTTCAATGTTACATATTTGACATTTATATTTTGCATAGTGATGAGAAATTGTATGGCACTTTAAGCAATTACTTTAATTTTTTACGGTACTATAACGATTTTTTTTAAATTAATCCATGAAATGGCCTCCTTATATATGTTGCAAATGTAAAATTCAAGTTTCACCAAACCTATTAAAAAATTTTATTTTTATATTGCATTATTTTCGGTTAGTGTTTCTTTACCTTGTGCCCGCCATCTTCTAATCTTAAGGAAGGGTCAAAAGAGTTTAATAATATTTAAATTTTTTCTCGTTGATATATAAAATTACAGGAAACGGTTTTTAGGTCAAATCTTCCTGCAAGAAATTGATTCTTTTGTAACTCATCTACTAATTTCTAAAACTGGTTTACAGTTGTTATATAAAAATTGTCTCCGTTTTTATCGCTTTTCATTACAGTTTGAATCCTTTGGGTGGGTATGTATTAGTGTTTTGCACAAGACCATTTATAAGACCTTTCAAGACATGAGAGATTTTTCAAATGCTTTACTACAGCGAAATTCTAAAATAAACGTTAAACAACAATGTAGTAAAGCATTTGAAAAATCTCTCATGTCTTGAAAGGTCTTATATATGGTCTTGTGCAGGATTTTAGAATGTATAGTATGCATTCGGTGGCAAATGATTAATAAATATATCGAGTATGATCCGTATATTTTTTTGTCCGATTAACAGCCTGTTTTAGAAAACATAAGCCCTTTCGTTTTTATGTTTCGTTTATAAACAATAACGCTTAAAATTTGCTTTTTATAAAACATTTTCAAAAGCTTTCGTTTTGTCATAAAAAGAGCTTTTTTTAGGTATAACCAAAAAATAAAACACACTCACAAAGTTATAGCAGTGACGGAATAAAAAAAGTAAAATCGATTAAAAAAAAATTCAATGAAAAATTTTAAATAAAATTCATTTCAAATTCATTTTAAATTTTATGAACAGGGGGTTAAGCAATATTATTTTTAATTGATTCAAGCATTCATTTAGAAAATTATACACAGCTTAATATAGATTTTCATTGTTTTTCGTATTTTCCGTTGTTATTAAAACTATTATTTTTTCCTATAACTCGTACTTTATTTTGACTCAATGCTAAAAATTTTTGTGATTTGTTTGACAGTTAAATTATGAAAAATAATGCAAATATTATTTGGTTATATTGAATTTGGTAACAGAAATATTACAGAAACAAAAGAAATTTTTTTCTGTATATGGATGTCGAGATTCGTTCTTGTGAAAGTTAAGTTAATCCGATTAAAGAAAAACCCCCGTATGCTTAAAAAAAACTAACGTATGCTTCAAGTGCACGTCAAAATCGGGTTTTGTATGGAAATTTTGATGTACCGTATACTTCAAGCACATGTAATTTTTTTTTGCATAGCGGAGAAAGACTTTCACATTTTCTCCTTTATTTATCTATAGATTGATGAAAGTTAAAGTGAAAAATAAAAAACAAATTTTTTTCTTAGAGTTTTAAGTCAGTTAACATTTCAACATTAAAAATTAAATAGGATTTTCGTTAAAGTTAAATGAAAAATATGTAGTCCAAATTTTAATTAATTTTACATAAACAATTTTATGAGTGTAACTGAAACTGAAAGCTCTTTTGTTGTCACTCACATGAAAATAAATAAATGTTTTGAAAACGAAAACAAAGTTTTGTTTGTTATTTTAAAGAACGTATACACAAATTCATTTTCGAAAAACAGGCTGTAAATATCCATAGTAAAAGCATAGCCCGATTATAAGTAGAAGAGAGAGAGTAAACGCGCTTGATACACATTATATTTGGTTGTAGTTTAGGGTGCCTCGGTAGGATAGTGAGTAGTGTGCTAGCCTATCAGTGTGGATTTGTGGGTTCCATTCCCACCTCTTTGGTCTTTGTTACGATTCTCGTTTAAATTGAATTATGATATAATTTGTAATTGTATTTGTAACATTTAATATATAAAAATCAAAAAGTTGTAGTTTATATTATATTTTTGCATAAACGAAGTAGAAATGCTCTTGTATGTCAGAATTGGCTTTTGTCATGGTTGGTTGAGAGAAAAACATGTGAGCGTACGAATTGTTTGGGCTACAATTATGATTACACGCAGTTACTAAAATTAACACTTTTTAATACAATATATTTTTTGAGTACTCATTTTCATTCTCTGTCACCGACAAAGGAGAGATTTGAGTACTCATTTTCATTCTCTGTCACCGACAAAGGAGAGATTAATATCTGCTGAAGTCGGTATAGTTCAGTGACCAATGACTATGCTTTCATCACTTAAACTTTCCTTCAATAACTATGGCAAAATGAAGCTAATGTAGATCAGAAAAATGTGTGATATTGTTCAAGGACTTTATCGGTGACCGCTCTCTTACCTAGGACTTTTAATTTTGCAGTCAACGTGTTAATTACTTCAGCGAACGCAGCCCTCAAGATAATATCGTTTTATTTCCGTCAATGTTGACAAATAGAACAAAAGTGATTATTTTTGTAAGTGGGCGTGAAGCTGCCCACTGTTTTTAAGCACTTTGAAAAATAAGCATTTACAGCCCTATTCATAACAAAAAACTTACATGAAGTTAGCATAACTAGCAAAATTTAACATGATCTTAAAGAGAGTTTCGCTATACAAAGTTAAATCAAAAATCACGCTAGAATTTAAGAGTGGAATAAAATTTCTTTATGAGCTAAGACAAATTAATTTTAATTAGCTTAAATAAATTGCATCGCTTATGCTAACTTCATGCCAATTTATTCTTTATACATGAGCCTGTTATTATTACAAATAAACCACAAAAGTTGTGTGTTGGCTTCTTATCGAATTTAAATAAATCTTTATAAATTCTTTGATTTTCCCAAGTCTTAGGTTGCTTTGCTTGATCACATTATGCTAAAAACTTTTGCTTAAACATTTTTTTGTGTTTCATACACTCGTACTCTATTAAATGAAAAAAAAAACATTTATTTTCCTTATTCATATCATTTCAATTGAAAAGAAGATAAACTGTTAAAAAATAAAGTTGTTTAAACGAGATGACGTGATCTAAAACCAAAAGTGGAAAAATGGCAAAAAAAAACGTACCAGGAAATGTCTTAAGAAAAAGTTTTAGATTTTTTTTTTGGTTATTTGATTCTTGCTAAGGATACGTATAAACTGTTATTTTTCTTAAACAACTTTACTGCTCAATCACACTTTGCTTTAACGTATAAATACGGCTAAAGGAAACACATGTTTTGAATAATTTATTTATATATGACTGGTGGCTGGTGGATGAGCAGCGCGCATAGACGAAAGTGATACAGGCAAAAGTTTTTTGTTGCGCCTCAGCTTATGAATCAAATATGTATGTAAATTGTTTCAAATAAAATATAGACAACAGCAGCAGCACTAAGAACAACATAATAAAAATTGTGAAAAATGTTGCAATAAAATTTGACAAGAAAAAAAATACTTTTGCCTTTATTTTTTAATATTTGTTTCTCATTTCGTATTTGTATAAATATCAAAGCAGCCTTTTTTATATCCTTTTTTTTGTAGGTTTAATAGACACAAATATTTTGGCAGCAAATCGTTTGGATTAAGAATATTGTGGAATACACTTGTACTGCGCTATCTAAAGTTGTATTTGCCTTTTTGGTTTGTTCACTTCTCTTTTTTTTAAACATTCTGTGTGCCAAAGTGTTTTAAATATTTAAATAAACAAATTGAAATATAAACGTTAAAGAAAAAGGACGATTGAGCAGCAGTAGGAATATATAATAGAGCTGGAAAGAAAACTTTTATGCCAGACAATTTTATGTATTACAAAAGAAAAAAAATATACTAAAAATAAATATACAAATTTTGTCTAGTAGTTTAGTAAAAGCTGAAGTTATAAAACCAAATATAAATATTTATTAAGAAGACCATCTACTACTAAGACGAGAGCTAGTTACAAGTATCTAGCAGTAGGAGCAAACTTTATTTTCCTCAAAACATAAAATTTCACGCAGCACAACTTTATGCATGTTTACTTCATTAATAACACAGCTAAAAACTCTATTTATGGTAAAAGAAATATCTGTGGAATAAAAAAAATTTAAGATATAAAATTCTGCCTAAATAATGCATTACAGTCTATCTACCCTTTTAGTCTAAGAACGTTAAGGGCCTAAAAGTAGGCAACAGATATTGTTGTGGCATCATTATAGAATTTTATAACTGGCGAAAATGTTTATATTTCCGTTTTTGCATGCGTTAGGAAAACTTAAGTATTCTTAACTGTTTAATACATATAAAAGAAGAAAAAAATAATAATAATAAATAAAACAAAATGATATAAACAAAATACAAAAAGACATGAAAGAAAAACCCAAATGTTAACCTTTTCTTTTTATTTTCCCTTAGACAAATGTACAAACGACTCGAGTTTGTTTAACAAATACAAGAGGAGTGTTTATGAAAATTGTGGCAGCTGCTGCCTGCAACTTGTGGAGCATGTTCACTAAATAAATGGGTGGCATTTCTTCAAAAAAAAAAAAAAAAACAACAAGAAAAACATTATAACAAGTTAACCAAAAGAGAAATAAGAATATACCACTAACTTTAAATAGATTTAAATTGTGGAAATTCTAACAGGGATGCTGGCAAGTTTGTTATTGTGGGTATGCCACACGGAAGCTGTTTGACAGATAATTTATTACATTTTACTACAATACCACCTAACTGCTTTACGGCTCTTTGCCCCATAAATATGAGTATAGGTTTGAGTATTATAGTCTTTACACGCCTTAACAAAAAAATAAGAGAAGATTTCTACCTGTACGTGCACTCGTATGTCACTAGACATGGGTTTGTATATTCTGGTTTGTGTGGGAGTAGATTTATATCTCATAAAATGTTCTATATATTGACTTTTTTATTTAAAAATACAACTGTAGACTTCTTTATTGAGCTTTTCTAGTTTTCACTTGGTTTTAAAGTATCCCACTGTAGGGATATTAAATTGGTAATACATACTCGTATTATGTATAAATTTTTTTTAGTACATATTTGTATGTACGAGTATGTACAATGAATAATGATACGAGTACAAATCTTTATTTTATTTTTAACTCCATGTTATTGACTTCTTTATGCTAAACAAAGAAATATCGTTGCGGCTGCAAATAAAAATTGCTAGTTTATAAAATATTTTTAAACAAATTTTTATTGCCTCTTTGGAATGAATACGGCGATAGTAGTATAGAAACAAACGTTCGGTTTTACTTTTTCAGTACAAATCGTGAAGTATGGCTGGAAGGGAGTTTGTATACATTTTGAAATGTGTGTAAATGAATAAATATTGAATAGAGTGCATTGAAATGTCCATCCCTGGATGCCCATATATGTACACTAGAGTGGCCGTTATTTATTTTTTATTTCTTTTATTCTCACCCACCAAATCGGTTCAGTTTTATATAAAAAAATACAAAAAATTTTATAGCGATAAGATGTGTTTTAGGGGGTGCCTCCCCCACAAAGTTGGCCTTCAAGACCATTTTTCAATGTAATTTTTTTTCATATGACTATCTTTTTAACCTGCGACTACGAAAGGGGTGCTATAAGTTTGTAGTGTGTGTCTGTGTGTCTGTCCGTGTCCACATACAGACCAAACGGCTAAACCGATTTTGATTTAGTTTTTTTTTCTGTTTGTTATTAGCCATGTCTTAAGAAAATCGGTCCAGCCGTTTAGAAGATATCGCATCTTCTCTAGATATATTCGGGGGTTTTTAAAATTTTTAATTTTTAAGAAATTTATTATTCGACATATTGTCATAATTATATTTTAATTTGAAATTTATTTGCTGGTGGTTCAGCTTTATATGGAAATTATTTTACTAAGCGTGTATAATAAGAGTTTATATATATTAAATTATTTCATACAAACATATATTAAGTGTAGTCACAAGAAAACTAAAAAAAAAATACATTGAATATATGGGATTGAGGGCTAAAAGAAGTCAACAAAAAAAAAAAAAATTTATCCATACAACTATCGGCCACTCTTATGTACATACATATTTCCTGATATGACAGCTGATCAATATCTTTTTAGCTTGGATAGTTTAAATTCGATATATCGATATGATCGATCGACTGATTTACATGTTTATATATTCTATATGTAATAAACAAAATATGGGAAGCGGTTGATTGCATAATTAGTAAGGAGTAAACGACAATGGCAAGACTGTTGTAAATTTAGAGAATGTAAATTTCAGTTTTCATTACAAAAAAGCTTTCAGCAAATTGAAATACGATGAATCAAAACAATTCAGATACTCCATTTGCAAAAAAGTTTCGTATATAAGGCAGAAATCTACATACATCAACTGATACCACACACACACAATGGACCAGACACAAATAATGCTGATGATGAAGGTTTAGTGGCCTTCGAAAACAGCTAGTTGTTGCGTTCTACTACGTGTTTGTCAGAATATTTACAATTAACTTTGGTGTTATTTGTTCATTAATTAATTATCACACTTGATTTGGCTTAAAAAGCGATACGAACTTTAGCCCGTTCAAATCATATATATAGAAAGAAATGAAGTTCGAACAATAATAATTAAATAATAATAATGATAAAATTTTTTTTGCAAAAGCGTAATAATGACAAGAATTAGTAGTAAAAATTCAATACAAGATTGTGCCAGATTAAAGTCTTCAGCCTGACAGAAACTGTGCTGCAAATTTAAAGTTGTCAGTTATCAAAAAAAAAAAAACAACCCGCAACTATTTCAAATACATTTTAAACTATTACTTAAATTAAACACAAAATAGTACTTCCCACAAACTATTAATAAAAGCAATAAATTTAACTCATCATTTAAATAAAAAAAAATTATTTCTCATTTGCACCTTGAAATATTTTCATGAAAATAATGATTTTTTCTTTGAAATTTACAGTTAAGCAAACACCGTTATGGTACTTATGTACATATGTATATGTTTCTCTTACAAAATAATATTTAGTTACCAAATCACATAATGTCTGTGTATGATGTCCTTCATTTAGATTTGTCAGTTATTTAGCATTTGATTATTACAGGTGTGAGTGTGAGTGTGAGTCGGTATTAGAGTGTGCATGCATTTAGAATTCAAAAGTAACCCTCATCGTTAATGCTAATGCTTATGATGTTGATGGTGATGGTGGCGACTATCCTTCCAAAAAGAGCGGATATAATTATGCGACAAATGATGAAATATAAGCGTCTGCTACTGCTACAGCCTGTATGGGTTACTGATTATACACGTTAATGAGTTGTATGCTGTTTGTTTATGCTGTCGATATGTAATAATGGTTTGAAATCCATTTGCTTCTAATGATGGTCGTTTGTTTTGTTGTTTTTTTTCTGTTTGCCAGAAATGTTTGCAAAAGTATGTACAAGTTTTTTTTAAGTAATCATAATCACTGTCTCATTAAATTAAAATAGTTTTTCGTAATTTTTTAGTACAGAGAAATAATTTTGTTTCATAAATCCAACGAAACCATTTCATTAAATTTTTTTTCACAAATCAAATGATAATTTCACAAATCTAATGAAAATTTCACGAATATTGCGAAAGAATTTCATTGGAATTGCTAGAATACCAACATTCTAGATTCGTAACAATATTTCATTGGATTTATGACAACAATATTTTCTTATTTTTAAGAAACCTCTTTATATTTAAGAAACATTTACAGTTGTTGCTTGAAATAAAAATATATACAGAACTACATACATAAATTAAAGCAATTAAGTTAAAGATTAAATTCTTTAAAACTAAAAAAAGATTAAAACATACAGCAATTTAGAATTTCATTATAGCTATGAAATGTATATGTTGTCCCAATGAAAATTTCATTGTAGTCATGAAAGTCTGATAAATTAAATGTATTTCAACAGTTGTCAACCAAAAGCTTGCATCAAAGGTAATTCTGTATGATTGTTCTTGTACTCTTTGTATGCTTGGAAATTATCTCGTTGTTTTAATGAAATTATTTCGTAATTTTAATGAAATTATTTCGTTGTTTCGATGAAGTTCTTTCATTGCATTGATTATACTGTTTGTTACATTTGACGTAGTTTTCATTCAAATAATTTTAACGAAACTGCTTTCATTAATCCAACGAAGCGTGACGTTGGTTGAATTTTAATGAATTTTTTTATTCGATTAATGTCGAAATTCATAGAACTTATGAAAAAAAAATTTTTAGTGTAATACAATTTTTTGTGAATCAGCAAAGAAAGCAAAACTTTGTTAAGTTTAAGCAGAAATAAACGTTAAATTTATTATGAAAAAAAAGATGAACTTGTTCGACTATTTAGAAAAAAAATATTTACATTTGGCTTATATTGGGTGACCAATTTATGAGACTATTTTCAGCGACCACCCTAATATTTTGGAGTGGAAATTCATTATGAGTATGCTGACCTTATTTCGAGCAAGTTGAAAAAATTAAAAAATTATTCTTAAAATACCACCCTTTGTCACCGTTTGTGGGCTGAGCGATGGAATAAGGATGTCATTAATATTTAGTACCTTTATTAAAAGGCATTATTGTGACAGCATTATATCTCAAAAAGCTTTTTTTTATATTAATGCAAGAATTAGTTTTGTTGGCGACTCAATTCTGCTTATGTTTATTAATTTAAATGAATGGAAATGAAAATTTTTATACATAAAATTTAAAATCTTTTTAAATTTAAATGCCTTGAAGTTTCACAATTTAATACAATATTCATCAGGCAGCAGCGTGTATGTATAACCATGAAGCGACCTTATTTTTCTATCACCGAAAAAAATAAAAATTCAAATCATGCCGCCTGTTTTCTTTGTGTAACTTAAAAAAATGTAACACGGCAACACTTTCTTTCAGATGTTTTTCCCTTCAAGTTGCCATATTTATGGTATAAAAGAACTGTGCAATGTGATTACGGAAATATTAAAAGAAATAATTATTTATTCAGTTTAAACGTGCGTCACATTAAAAATAGCCAAAATCAAACACATATCATTACCTTAATATAGAAAGGCCTCCACTTATTATTTTTCATAGCTATGCTATTTATTGCCCGATAAAGGAGTGAGGACGTAATTTTCGTAACAAAAATAATCAACACTATTACAGTTATAAATTTATTTTTGTTTTGATTTCATTGGACTTAAAAGCAGAGTACAAAAATTAACGAAACAAATTGTTTGATTTTATTTTGGTTCGTTCTTTCAAGTGAGTGAAATAAAAACAAAAAACAAAACAAAAAGAACGATTGCTCAATTTGTATTTGCACATCAGCACAAGTCAGAAAACACAGCCGATCGGATGCAAGCCGGCTAACACCCGCCAGCGGCCGCAAACAATAAATTACTTTAATCGTACGCCGCTAGAAAAAAATATAATGGGTAATAAATGGAAACGTTTTGAAATATTTGCAGAGAATTTGACATCATCATATAATATAATTTTATTGCATTGTTATTTCGCACATGAAATTTGTTTTAATAACTAACCAGCATAGCTATAACCGGGTGTCCTAAGACAGTTCTTTCTAATTATTCAAGTTTTTTTGTATATTTCGATAGAAGAACGTATAATGTATCGAAAAATGCACATTTAATTTAAAAAAAATGAGTTAATGCCTTTTTATATTAAGGTAATGATATACACTTACATCTCGAAAATAAATTTGCATTGAATTAATCCCATAATTAGCGCGCAATGAGAATTTACAAATGAATCTTTGGACAAATGATTGAACTCAGGGTCTTTCGTGTGCATGCAAATGTTGCGGCTGTTTTAATAATTAAACCGCCACAAATATGTATATTATAACTCTATTGTAGATCTGTTCACTAGGAGAGTTAATTCAAAAGTTTCTAAACTATATATATATATACATATATATTTTTTTTAACTCATATTATTGTCAACTGTTGGCAATAACATTTGCCAAGGAGTTCAAAATTCTTAGAGCCTGTCCCACTTACATACATTCAAAACAAAAACAAATCTTAAAATATTTTGTTGTTTCGAGCACAAAGTAGACCAGAGTTGTAATAACTGACGTATGCAAAAAGCTAAAATCATTTGTGGTGCAGTCACTGCGAGAAAGGGACAACTGTAGTATATTTGTTATTAAGATGTTAACAAAATAATCAAAACAAACAAGAGAAAATATGTACTTTGTGAAACGAACACGTGTACATACATACATACATACATACACATTTACAAAATTAAATTAAAGAATTTGTTGAATTGAATTAAAAAAATAGAATGTGAAATAGATTAATGGTATTAAAAAGTGATTTAAATTTGTTTACAAATGATTACTGATTTAACTTTAAGCATTTTCATTGAACAATTTTAATTTTTACCTTTTGTTTACAAGAATCACACAGCAAATGAGATCACAAAGCATAAACTGAAAATACATTTGAACAAGTAAACGAAGTACACAATTTTACAAAATTAAATGAAAGAATTTGTTGTGTTGAATCAAAAAACAAAATGCCAAATAGCTTATTACTATTAAAAAAGCAATTAAAAAATGTTTTAAAATGATTGCATATCTTATTTGAAGCATTTTCATTTAAAAATATAAATTTTTACCATTTATTTGCAAAAATCGCCAAGCGAATGAGGTTACAAAGCGTAAAATGAAATTAAGCTAAAAAATGCAACCACGAAAGAAGGTTAAAGAATGCGCAGTGACTGCGAAAACGAGACCTCTGAAAACACAAATTATCTTCCGTCTCGTGACATCTCTGTATATCCTCTGTGGTTTCGAGTGTAAATGTGCGAGAAGTCGAACGTTTTAGAAATCGTGGAAAAAATACTCCATTTATTTTAAATTGTAGCCTACTTTTAGGTAAAAAAAAATGTTTACTACGCGTTTTTAATTACTTTTGAATTAACCTACATTAGTATGGAAAATAAGTACACATATATTCCAACGTTTTCTACCAGTTAAGTCTACTATAACAACAACATTAAAAGACATGCATAAAGCACACAGCCACACACACATACACACACACACACATAAGACATAAATACACACAACAGCAAAAAACGTAAACGAACAATGACTATTGACCACGCAAAGGCAACAACGCTGAAAGTTCGGTTAGTTTTGAATGCATTTTTCGATACGATGGCTTGGTTTGGCTTTGACTGGGTCCTGGGTTGGCCGGTAATGTGCCAGAGTTATTTGTCATACCAAACCAAAGTTAAGCCAAACATGCCATAAAACTTAAGTTAGCCAACATAAAACAAACAAAGATTTTTACTCGCACATAATGGACGACACTAACACTCACTTGTATCCCCACACAAAATGACGTCATACGAGAGGTGAAATGGTTAAAGTTATGCACAAGTTTGGCCGTGTAGATGTAGTAGTGATAATGTTAGTAGGTCTTTTCATACCAAACCGGATACAACAGATGACCCCGTAATATACTGTTTGTGGTGTGGTGACTTTGTTACATACTTAAAGCTTCATCAACATTATCATCAACATAAGCGCAATATTGTAACTGTACAGCTTAATGTACAGCTTAATGTCTGTCGCTTCGCATAATTTTGTATGCATATACATATGTATATCTGTTAGTAAGAACATACATATAGGTATACATAGGTATGTTTAGTATGTTTTATAAGCTGAGGTTGCACACACATGTCAGCTGCAAGTTCAATCCACAAACGTGTTTGGTCATTGAATGATAGCAACAGGAAGTTAAACAGTGTGCGGCACACTGTGGATTTGTAAAAATTAAAAAACAACACCAGTAGTTAAAATTAAAATGTATGCAATTGGTTAAATAAAATGCTATTATGCACTATGAGTGTAAAGAATGTGCATGGTAATAATTTAAAAAAACATACTTTTTTTAACATTTTCCAATATTAACATAAAAGAACACAAGGAAATATGTATATTAATAAAAAAAAAGATAAAAAATATCTTTTAGCCTGCTCCCCAGTGCATGCCATTGCAAAAAGAAAATCACTGAAATGTGCTCGATATTTATATGGAATTTTTATCAATATAAATAACTCCTGCACATACACACTTCAACATTTATTTGAATATAATTCTATCAATTAAATTATTGAATGCAAATATTTGTGCGAAAAACAAAACACACAATTTCTGAATGAAAATAAAATAAAGCGACTTAAAAATATTTAAAATACACTATTTTTTACCGTAAACACAACTGGTTGGAAAAATTATCGGATTGCAATTTGCTGGCAGTGGAAAACGGAAATTTCTTACTCACACATACACACACACATACACAATTGCAGTAGCAGAACTATATAAATAAAAACAGCAGCATGATATGGCATGTCAGGTATACGAGCAGTTCATGCTGCATACTTTCAGGTTTGTTTTTTTATGAAATTAACACGGAAAAATAACCTCGCAAAAAAAACTATAAAGGAAAATCAACTTTATTTCCGCTTATATTAATTGATGTTTGTAGTTATTTGTAGAATAAAAAAATAAATAAAAATAAAATTTAAAAACAAGTTCAAAAGTATGCGTGATAATCAGAACATAAATATATGTAAATCAATTTGGCCCCCGTACGTAGAACATATTTGTGAGTCAGTATGTGTAATTACTGTATTAAATAAGTTAAAATATTTTGTTATTGCTTACTGGATATTTTATTTCAAATTTTTGTTTGCAGAAATTTATAGCGGAATTGGGTTTAAAAGTCAGATTACGAAAATTATTTAAATTTATCTGAAGTATAAAAAATTATTAAAATGTTTCATTTTTCTTCACAAAAATTGTATACTTCTGTATTCCTTATGACCTGGCTTTTGCACTATGTCGAAAGAATGTCTTCATGCGCATTCTAAGCGAAAGAAATTTGATTTTCATTTCTCTGTCTTAATTCAGTACGAACTTCGACTCGTGCGATAGGTCATGTAAATTTTCATAGTTCGAATGATTTGTCAATAAAACGAACTTAGGGCCAATTTCACCAACTTATTTAAACATCAATTCATATGCAAAAGTAATTTTTCCATACAAAAATTAATGAAAATCGTCATTTAAATATAAATTGATATTTAAATAGGGTTGGCGAAATTGGGAATTAATGTCAAACTAAAGCTTTTTTTATTTTACTTTCGCGTAGGAAAATTTTTTTGCAAGCAATTTAATAAAGTTTGATAAAATATTATTTTATCACTATCTTAATTTTTTTTATTAACATTTCTTCAATTTATTTTTTCTATTTGTAGACAAGAGTCATAAAATATTCATCAAAATATTATTGAACAGTTTTGTTTTGATTATTGTTTTATATTAATAACACAAAGTACTCGCACATTTCTAACAGAAGGAATGTAGTTGTAAGGCAAAGCAATAACAACCTGCTGTTGCTGTGCGACTATTTTGTTGAATTATTTTTCATTGTTCAATATAATTTAATTTATTTTATTTAAACGTCACTTTTCACAATGTCTGATAAAGAGTTAACGTGAACTGGCAGTTCTCCATACAAAACTAGCCGTAAAAGTCCTTGTTAGCATTGTGAAAAGGGCCGTAATTTTACCAAAGACGCAGGAAATACTTGAAATTTTAAAATTGGCACTACTTTGATTTGCAAACACGGATAAACAAAAAAGAGAAAAGAAAGCTTAAAACTTTGTGGAATAAAAATTTATTAGAAATCGAGCTACTAGTTTTCTTTCGATAGTTTTTTCTTTCGACATAGTAAAAGAGACAGTAAATGTCTTCCATAACAAATAAGTAAAAAATAAAAATTAAAAAGAATTAAAACATTTATTTGCTGCAGCAGCAAAATGCATACTGACGTGCTAGGCTAACATGAAAATTTTATTTAATAAAAATTTTAAATTTAATTTTAATGAAAATTTTATTTAATAAAATTTAATAAACGCTTGAGGACGTGGAAAAGATATGAAAATGTTGGAACAGGGGGTCTACTCTCTATTTCGAAACGAAAGAAAATGCTTTCGAACTCGTATGCTATTAATTGTATTTCGAAAGCATTTGCTTTCGATTTGAATTACAGATTAGTTTCCCAGCTATCATAAAAGATACTCCGATTAATCGAATAAAATTTGTGTGAATGACAATTCCGTATTTTTTAGGGTTTCGTACACAAAAGGTGAAGAGGATAGGATACCTATTGATTTCACTACGATCTTCGTTTGTCTGTCACAGTCTAGTTTCTCGAGAACCGTAAGATTTACAGACCTGAAATTTTCACTGAATATATTAAAAGTAAATTCGACAACAAATATATGACAGTTAAACACTAAAGGGTGTTCTAACGTGGGCAAGGAAAATGTTTAAATCCTAACTTAATATGCAGACAATTATATATACCGAAAGTATTTTGCTTCATAAATTCAACGAAACAATTTCATTAGATTTTTTTCACAAATCTAATCATAATTTCACAATCGTTATTTTCGTTGGAAATTATGTCGTTGTTTTTATGAAACTATTTCGTAATTTTAATGAAACTATTTCATCGTTTCAATGAAATTATTTCGTTGTTTCGATGAAGTTCTTTCATTGACGTAGTTTTCACTAAAATAATTTTAACGAAACTGGTTTCATTAATCCAACGAAACGTGACGTTGGTTGAATTTTAATGAATTTTTTCATTGGATTAATGTCGATTAATTCATAGAACTTATGAAAAAAATTCTATCAGTGTGCAGACACTTGAAATTTTCAAAGTTGGTGTAAGCAGACTAAATAACACTGAAGTTTAAAAATCTAAATTAAAGGGTATTCTCTCTGGAAATGTAATTTTTGCCACTTACTGTATCTTGAAAACTCTTGGCAAACAAATTCTCAAAAACGGTAAAAACTATCTTCATTTGAAATTTATTTGCTGGTTGTTGAGCTTGGTCTATATGCATTTCATTTTTGCTGTAACAAATCATCAATAGACTTCAACCACACATTCCGAATAGTCACAAACCTCTTATCTTATGCACAGACTTTCAAGAACTATTTGAGAATTCACAAATAATAATTCACAAATAATAATAATTTATATTCGATATGAATCTATTTTATTTTTCTACACCTTTATACAATTATAGAGAAAAAACTATCCCAAAATAAAAAAATCCAAAAAGGAAAAAAACGCCGAAAACCAAAAAAATTGCTAAAATGGAAAAATCTTCAAAAAAAACGAAAAAAAATCTTCATAACAAAAAAGCGCCAAAATAAAAAAATTAAAAAAAAAAATTAACCAGATTGTTATTTTTTTAATTTCTTATCAAATATCGTCATGTGATGCAGTGTTAATCCCCATATCGTTCTTCACATTGTGTAAAAATTTCAATCAGATACATATCTTGTCTACTTACCTCTTGAGAGAAAAATAAAATTTTGTTTCGTCATTGTTTTCTGGCAAACTGGCTTTTTGAGTTAAGACGTTGTTTAAGTAAATGAGAAATGTAAAGTACGTGAGCGAGTAACGAGTGGCACTTTACAGAATTTATTTTAGTGTCTGTGTTTTTAACTACAAGTAATTTTCTTTTAAGTGTTAAAATAGCTTTTTATGTTTTATTGGTTAACATACATATAAAAGTACAAAAATATTATAACTAAATATCCAACTATTTTTCTAATCATAACTGTTGCATAACCTAAGGAGTGAATGAGTTTATGTTTAGATTTCCAAGTTTTTGTTTTCTTAAAAATTATAAAGCTCTTGCATAGCGCTAATTAAACTCGTATAATAATAAAAAAATCATAATTAAAAATTTAATTATTCAACATGAAATACCAAGAAAAGCAGCAACAATGTTTAATAAGAAAAATTATTCTGAGAAAAACCAAAAGAGTTAGAGGTACGAAAGATGATAGTAAAATGTCACTAATTTTATTACTATTCTCTTTCTTGATTTTTATTTATTCTTTTGCTACACTACCAGCCAAGTAATTACATGTAAAATGTTAATAAAATGTATGAATTTTTTGTTGTTGTCAAACATTGCTTATACAACATTCGTTTTGTGTCTTATCATTATTACAAAATAAAATATAAAAAAAATCATCATCATGACAGTGATAATCATCTGTTTTATAGAACATACATATCTTACTTGTAGTTCATAGTTATATTTATTACTTTTTTGTTCGTGCTGCTACTGAAGTTGCTTGGTTGCCTGCATTTCATACTTGTAATTGCTAATAGAATATGCTATGATCTGCTATAAAGGACATTGAAAGAAAGGCAATCACAGGCGCATGTGTGTGTATAGGTGGGCTAGGTGTGTAAGTGGGTAAAAAAAACAGTTACATGATATTATTATGTTTTAATGTTGCTTTTATATGGCCAAAAATAAAAAAAATAAAAAAACTAAAGAATTTAATGTAAAAGAAAACCCAGCCCAAGCATATTGTTTGGAAAATATTATTTGTACATATAATGGCAAGTGAGTAATACTGCAGTCAGATAACCACAATACGCTGTAATTTATGTCTTTGTGTTGTGTTCTTGAGGTGTATAAGCAGCAGTGAGTGAAATGCTCTAGAGCCGCCAGATGAACTTTAGCTGTTTGTCACTGGCAAGCTTTCGCTGGCATGACTGTTCAGCGAGCGCTATGTATCCTAATTGTCAGTCTGTTCATAAATGTTTGAGTGTGTGTGTGTGTGTGTGTATGTTTTGTTTTTATTTCCTTTTTTCTTGCTTAGTGTAGTGTGCTTCTAGGTTAACTTTAAAATTTCCACTTATTTTTCATTTTCTAGTACTGCCTCCCTTTATTTTATTTTTTTTTCTATTATTATTTTTTGTGTGTATTTCTTGTTTTTTTTTTATACTTTCTTTACAAGTTCTGTTACTCATTTAATGTTTCCAGCTGGATTCCTTGGAGAAATTAATTTCTAACTTGTGAAGCATTTTCACTTGAAGTGTTTTTTATTTTTATATACACTTTTTTTTGTTTTGGATTTCACAAAATTGCTTCTTAGGCCGTAATAAAATTTTGCCTCAACGGTGTAACACGATCTAACTAGAGTTGGCATAAAATGTAAAACACATAGCGATTGCTTTAAACAGAAAAATTACATAAGCTAAAATAGTTTTGTAAATAAGTGAGAGCTTTTTATTATAAAATTCAATTCAGTTAATAAATACGAGTAAATTACATTGACCTTATTATGAATCAACTCTATGTTAACCGATATACTTTTATTTTTTTTTTTCAAGATACGTTAGTTCAATATTTGGAAATAGTATGGACGACATATGTACACAGAAAAATTACGCACAAAAGATTTTCAGAAAAATTTTTGTTTGAAATAAAATTTAGCTTCAGTAAATATTTTTTACTGATCCAGTAAATTGTTTGTTCAAATCTTATTTCTGATTTGTCGGCTACTTTTCGGCAATAACATGTATAAAACACGATCAATCAAAATAAACAACAACAAGAGCTCAGCAGTATGTTGGACCCTTCGACAAGCAAGATAGATTTGATTTTATAAAACTGTTATCAGAATTTACAAAAGTATTTGTAGGACCGTATTCATACAAAACATTTACTGATTCAATGAATTTGGTTACTGAAAATTAAATTTAGTTTTTTTCTGTGTACTTTGTTTAAACATTTTTATGTCACATACTTTTTATTTGCATTAATTCTTGTGGAACACGTTGCACAGTGGGATGACTTCTTAGATATTTATGCAAAACTTATAATAATTTTTTTTTTCGATTTTTTTTTAAATTAATATATGTCCAATAATACATATATGAAATAAAATAAAAATTAAAATATAAAGAAAATTAGCAATAAAATCAAATTTTATTTAAGAAAACTTTACATTAGAAGAGCGTCAATATTTTCATACAAATATACTTTCAAACTACATAGACTTAAAGGCTGATATTTTTTTTGTGGTTTTTATATAAGCTGACAGATGGTTTTATTCATAAATACCCAAATACTCAAAAACTTTCCAATCCTGATCTATGTGTTCATCAAATTTTCCCTATGTTATTAGCAGAAGTTATCAAATTTCGAATATACTATACACTGGGTGAAATAAAAAACATTCCGGCTTTTCTTTTTATTTTTTGTATTTTTTGACTGCTCAATCACAACCTATTGTACATACTTCTGCTACTGAAACTCAAAGAGTCATAGTCGAAGTTAACACAATAAACGAATAGATATACAAAACGAAGACCTCCAGCTGTCTACATGTTCGTACAATTTTCGGTTTGGCTGCTGTTTTAAATAAATACGAAGTTAACTAAACAGAAATGTTTGTGTGCATGTGTTTGAATGTGTGTTTTGTGTGTGTACAGGACAAATTACAATAGTGAAACAAACAACAACAACATTTCTCCAGCAAGCGATTAAATACGCAATTGAAACTGCAAAATCAAAAGAAAAGAAAAACACACAACATCTCTACATACTCTGATAGCTTCAAAATATTTATAAGAAGCATTCAGACAAACAGAAAACTTTGCGAACATGTCGACAGCTGGTGCTCTTCGTTTTGTATAGCTATTCGTTTATTGTATTAACTTCTACTGCGACTCTTAAATTTTCAGAAGCAGAGGTATGAGCAGAAGCAATAGAAAATACACAAATGAGAAGTTTTAAATTTGCATTTCATAAATTTGTTTGCCTAATTTGGCAAATTTTTTGCGTGGCGATAAGAATTAATGCAAATAATATCTTTTTTCTGTTCAGTGCGGTCTTACCTTTATAGGAAAAGAACTAGGTATTTGCGGTTATTGGTAGAAATTCGTTATCAAATTTTGTTTTTTAATTAACTAAAATTGCATTAGCTTACATCAAGCAAAATCACGCAAATACACTTTTTAAAATTTTATAGGTTTTTAACTTTAATTCGGCGGATTTTTATATGATAAAAGTTAACAAATTTTACAGACTTATTTTTCGATATTAACTAAAAATTTAATTTTGAATTTTTTGTTGTTTTTGTTACGTGGGTTTTTATTTCAGCTGACGATGTATTTTTTTCCTAAAATTATCAGGGCTATCATGAATAAAATTCCACGTGCAATTTTGCAATTTCCAATTAGGATTTTTTGTTTTCCCTATTACTTGCTATTAGTTGGAAATAATTCCACGAAAAAATTTCACGTGGAATTTTATTCACGATAGCCCTGAATGTAAAATTTTTATATTAAACATTTTCATTTCAAGTCCCTTGATTTTTATGTTTTACTAATTATTTACACTCTAAAAAGACGAGCATACTTTTAGGTTAAGTACGCCTAATTTCCCTGCTTAATAAGTTTAACCGTAATTCTTCTATTCTTAGCGTTAAATTAAAACAAAGAAAATAATTTTACAATTTTCTTGTCCTTTTCGGTAATGCATACTTTAAACTTTTGACACATTTGTGGTAGCTTCTTATTTTCGTATGACTATTAAGAAAACTTTTTAAAAACTGACTTATTGTTAAATTTCAAGCAACAGCTGCTGTGACCGTCGCTACATTTTATGACAACCTTTGCTAATCTATAAGAAGAAACAAAATAGCTAATTATTTCTTGCACTCCCTACATTCACCAATTTTATGCTTGTTTGAAGAAACAATTACTTTGTGGGGGATGGTGGGGTTTTTATTTTATTTATAATTTTTTTGCATATTTTTTTTGCTCTTACTTACTTTTTATATGGCAGCTAGCCACGTCAACTCGCAGTATGTGTCATTCAAACACTAAAAACTTTGTTTTGTTAATTGGTTCAGTCACCTGTTTCTTAACAATTTTTATGGTTCAGCTCTTACAGTTGGCCATTAAGTGCCCAGCCCAAGAGCTTTTATAGCTTGTTACTCTTTCCACTTATCTATTGGCACTTTCTTTCTTGCCTTTAATGTTAGTTTCAATTTGATGTGAGTTTACGTTGCCATTATCGTTTTTGGTTACCTCAAAGTATGCAGCGAAATATATACTACATACACATACATACATACATAAGAGTATTTATATAAAAATTTATGTAAGTTCTTAAATATCACACTGGTTATCATGGTCTTCTCATGCTCATTATCAAGATAACAATCATCATTATGATTACATTTACTGTGTTTTGTTGTGGCAAGCTTTTAACCTTCAAAAAGCATCATGTGAAAAATTGGCCATGTAAAACTCACACTCACTCACTCATACAAACAAGTCTTACACTACCAGCCACATTGGTTTGACTTTTGCACACACCTTTATATTGGTGTTATTTCTACATCATTTGCACATTATTCTAAAGACTATTTTTGTTATTTGTAAGGTTGTCCTTTTTTTGCTTTCTTGCTAGGTGGAGGGGTTTGGAGGTAGAGAGAGGACTGATACAAAATTTGTTGTCTTTGGTTTCGGTTTAAGTGTTTTTTTTCGCTAAAGACGAGAAACCGCTTGTCACTTTTTTTCTGCTTTTTAATAATAGACATTTTGCTTATATGCGTGTATGTGTGTGTGCGTGAGAGAGAGAGAGTGTGTTAAATATTATTTTTCGAGTTTACTTTTCTGAGGTTTTAAATATGATACCCACACAAATTACAACAAATAATGACAGCTGTACTGTAAGTGACATTTAAGTTGTTTTGGTGTGTTGCTGTTTAAATACGAATGCATGTATGTGTGCGTTTGTAAATTTTTCATTTTGTTTCATTGGTGTTTTGCCTTTAAGCAGAGAAATATAAAAGCAAAAACTGCAAAAAGTCCACTTCAATTCCTATTAGTGGCGATAAAGAATGTTATTGGTGTTGGTAAATGGGGGATTTAAATGTTTTTCATTAGTTTTGTTATTGTTATGATTAATAGGTGTGTTAATGGATGTCATTTCGAAGTTTCCGTTGTTATGCTGTCCCCTCATACTAAACATACTTTGCGTCTTATTACACTGGCAACATTTATTATTTTTTTTGGACCTAAAATGTTTCTCCCTTGCTACTGACTTATGGTGTGTTTCTATAAGAAATATACATATAAAAGTATATTTTTTTTTAGCAATTTGCAGACGAATTTTAAGGCTGATCATTAGTAAAATTACATATTTCAAATTTATTTCACTTCTCAAGGTTTGGTCTAGCATTTTTGTTTTATTTTTTTTGTCTTGTTTTTTATTATTCATGACGTTGCTGTCATGGTTGTAAGCTGTTTTCTTTCTTTTGCTGATTAGCCCAGCTATTATACAATAATTTCTTGTTAAGTATTTAATTTATGTCTTAAAATCAAACCAGCTAAGAAATATAATATTGTACACAATTTTATTTAAATAAATATTTGATGTCATGCCTTTTAAACGTTTGCTAAATAAAATAAAAAAATTTGTGTTGCCTAGTTTGAGGCACTTCGGGCAAAAATTTAATTTTCCGTATTTCTTATTTATTCCGTCTATATTTTATGGCATCTTAAGACAAACTAAGCCGAAATAAGCAGCAAAAAATTATATTAAGAATTTTACAGGGTTTCTTTAAGGAGATCTTAAATATATATTTAAATTAGATGAGATTAAAAAAAAATATATTTTTAGATTTATCAAATTTAGTTTTCCCAGGTTTTTGTTATCTGAATATTTACAAGCGGTCAATAAGTCATTGAATTTTTGAATGAAACGCTGTTTTTTTATAAAATAGTTTTATTATTAAAGCAATCTCCTTTGAACTTTACTTTGTCTAAGGTTCCCCCAATTTTTGTATTCCTTCCCAAAAATATGATTTGTTGAGGTCACCAAGAACCATATTTTTTTGTGAGATACTTTCATCGTTGTAGTCAAATCTCTTCCCGCTAAGTCATGTCTTCGGTTTGAGAACAAGAAATAGTTACCTGAAGCGATAGCTGCAGAAAATGGCTGATGAGGGAGCAATTCGTAGTCCAATTCATGGAGTGTGCACCCTTACATGGTACTGGTGGAAACAAATTTTTTTCTTGGCCAAATGCGGTCCTTCTTTTCAAATTCTCATTAAGTGTTTAATAATTTTGAAAGTAGGAAATATGGATTAACGTCTAGCATTAAAAAATAGTCGCCTTGAGTTTGTCGTTAAGCAACGAAACCTTGGTCTTCTTTGGCGCCGATTCACCCAGATAAACTCATTGTTACGACTGCTGTTTGATCTCTGGTGTGTTGCGGTGGATCCAAGATTCGTCTACGTTTAAGAACGTTGGCACCAACTTATCTTGCAGAAATCTTTCTCAAATCCAAATGATGATTCAAAATTCAAACTGTTGAGCCATATATGACTATAACTAGGCCAATACACCTCATGGTAAATTCGCTAGACACACCACAACTGGTCGCCTAAAACATTCGTAATCTTCTGTGCTTTTACGGCCACAATAAGATTCAGTAAACCACTCTTTTTAATTTAAATTGATGGTTAAGATTCACCACAGTATTTATGAAGCTTAACCTTGATTCAAGTGATGGTTTTATCCGCAAAAGATAAAGTTTAGTGAGCACACGAAAATAATTTTTTTTTATTTTCTTCTCAAATCAGACGGCAGACAGTCTGCTTTCAATTTAAATGACGCAGCTTGGTAAAATTTTGACAGCATTTGAATGACAGGTGCCTGTTATAAGGCCCAGTATTTCCCCCTCAAGCTAAGAGGCAGGGAAGTCAAAAAGTCCGGAACTTTAAATCATTATTATTATTATTTAAAGTAGTTCTATTTTTAGGTATTACGTACTTAACACAAACAAAAGGTATGCAAAATTTTATAGTAAAAAAAGTCAAGCTATCACTTAAATATTTGCCAAATAATAAATTATATTTAACAAATATATTTTTAAATACTTTGAAATTACTTGCTTAAGGAAAAGGCATATAAAGCTAAACAAAAATATGTAGCAATAAATATTTTCACCATTAAATTGGTATTAGCAAAATTTAGGCTAGCAGAAGCCAATATATATATATATATTTCGTTAGCGGCGGCAATTTGTTTTATACAAAACATTTGAGCATGTTGCTTAATAAAACGTGAACTAATAATTTATTATTATTATGCCATTAGAAACTCTTTGACATGCTGTCAACATTTTCTTTGTTATCTCATCACTTTAATTAGTCTAAAGCAAATAGCAAATATTAAATTATTTAAAATTAATTGAATATTCATTAGCTGTAAACAGAAAACAAAGAATCTGAGGCCAAAAAATAATTTCGTTGTTACATTTTATGCCAAACAGCATAAATTATTTAATTATTCATTATAAAATATATGTATATTCAAACGTTGTTGTTCTTTGTGGGGGTCTTTTAAATTATAAATACTTATTAAAATCTAATTAAAAATTCTATTTATTTTTAACGTGTGCTTATGTTGATAACAGCAGATTAAATAAAACACTGCGCGAAAAGTGTCAGGCGAAATTCATCATGTTCTCTATGATTAATTTTCCAAGATGGTTTTTAGTGTATTTGGTAATTTATTTATTCATATTCATACAGAATACATAATGTAACTTAAACAGTGTAGAGCAAAATAGCAAGAGAAAATAATGGAAATAGTTTGACCTTACAGATTACACCTGAACAGTGATGTCAATTTAGCCATTTTCTGATATCTGATATCAATCAAACAAGCGTAATTTTTGTTTTACATGAGTGAAAGTAAATAATAAATTAAACTTTAAATTAAAGTTTAAAAAATAGGAAATGAATCAAAATGGTAAAAAAAAATTTCACAAGAAATGGATTAGTAACCCAAAAAAAATTTAAAGGCTGAATAGCAGAATGCACAAATGAATAGGAGGCGTACTGCAAGTATTGCAAGTTTGCACTATAGGCGCAGTTGCATGATTATCTGAAGAAAAATTATTTTATTTATTACATACTTCAATTTATTGTTTTTATTTACACTTTAAAAAAGTTCCCGATTTACTTTAAAAAATATATATGATATAACTTCTTGTTTTGATTTTGCATTCGATGGCGCTTAGCCATTTTTTAGCTAGTTTTCTGCTATTTTTTCAGCTATTTTTTTTGTCTACTTTTAGCCATTTTTGGTGAAGGAATTCTGGCATCACTGCACCTGAAACTTGCCGTTAAGCTTTTAAGATTTTAATTAAATTTTCGGCATTCGATACACTTTTTGTTATGTAGTCTATAAAAATCAGTGAAAATTTGAACTCGTTTTTACAGAGACTTTTTTGAAGCTTTTAGAAAAATTAAATCAATTAAAAAACAATTTTTTTTTCGAAATTTTTCATCAGAGATATTATAAAAATTGGCAGCATTCGACTTGTCTTTTTAAGGTTAGCCTTGAAACTTTACCAGCTTAAGTAATACTTCATAAGGCAAATACATATAATGTGAACACAACTTTAGCAGTTTAAAATTTATTTAAAAAAATAGAAATTTTGTGCAATTTTTTTTTCGAAGAATTTCGAAATTTAACGACCCGTATGGATTCAGTATCCTACGACACCTAAGTGAGCTTCACATCTCTTAAATGCAAGCAAATATCGTTTTGATCCGTTGAAGCGCTTTTCAGTCATGAGATCTTTATACACACACACATAAACACACAAACGCTCATACACATATATGTACATATACATATATACATAAGCATAAATATGTACCCTGTCGGAGAATGTGTGGTTAACTACAAAAATAGTCAACTTATACTTAACTTTTCTTAGACTGACTAAAAGCTAACTGAAATGTGATCTAGAACAAATCCAAAATTTATTCTTAAATTGAGTACGTAATTGATGAGAGCCAACAAATTTATTCTCAGCTACTTTGAAACTCATTTCAGTTTTATATTTACATTTTGCTGTTATTATTTTAGATGGCACCTTAGGTGGTTAGTATCGCATTGACTCTACAACGTGTGATGATCATAGTTCGAACACTAGCAATATTTTTTGTAAATTTACTGACTACTAGGTGACTTAAAAAATCAACTTCAAGGTAGTCCAAAAGTAATGCAGAGTGAGACAATTGACTATCGCCTGGGCCATCACAATTTTTAAATAGTTAGTTGTTTTCATTGGAAAGTAATCCAAGTGTCAGTGAGTACTAGTTGCGAAATATTTAGCTTAAAGTTAGTTTAAATTTAGCGGAATTTCCAACAGGGTATGTACATCTATCCATGCGGGCACCAACGCGAAAACTGTCAACATCAAATCTTTATCAAAATTTATACCTTTTACAAAATTTGTTCTTATATCAAGATTGACTGAAATTGTTCCTAAACTACAACCAAACAATAAAGGTAATTCACACACCTTTTTAAATAAGCTTGAGTGCTCTAAGGTACATGCGAAACAAGTGACACCCCTATTTTTCGTATGAAAACTTAAAATGATGATAATACGTTAAATGCGTTAAATGCAAAAGGATCAAAATTTTATTTCCTTTAGCACGACAACAATGTTCAATCATGGAAAGGGAGGGAGCTTAAACATCCACTTTGTAACATGTTCAGACGTATTTTTGGATAAAATCACGGCATGCGATACTGAGAAAATTTTCAAAATATTTCCATATAAATTCTATTGAAATTTCGTTCGATAAACTGCGAGGTATTTTGAAAAAAAAGCTCAGTTTAAAAAAACAGCCTGATTGTTTTGTTTGCAATTGTTTTGCCATATTTTTTTTACTCTTTTCAATTCTCTCGCTTCACCGATAATAATATAATGTATTTAGCAAAAAAAAAAAAAAAAAATTAAACAACAGAAAAAAAACGCAAGGGTTAGTTGTTGCTAATGGCAGAAAACATTTGAAAAAAAATATAATAAAGATAACTCTGTCAGCTTCCACGGCAAACAGTTGCTCGTGGTGGCGGTGGTGTTAATATTATAATCACCGTAGTAAAAAACCTTTTTTTTTCTTGTTGTATAATTTCGAAAAGAGAATAACCTACTAAAGGAGTTTAGGAAAAAGTGTGATATGCAAAGTAAGAGCAGAGTAAAGCATTAATTAAAAATGCTATTACAGCAAACTTTATATAAATTTTTAATTAGCAATTTTTGCTATTTTGCTACTCAACTCTAGCAAATATCCAGCCAACCAAATGTTGGTGAAGCTGTTGCTTTCATTTGCTTCCTCTTAACAACAGCAAGCAACATCATTTTTTCTAGAGTCTAAAATAACCCTACAACCAAATATAAAAAATAAAAAATATCCGGCAAACAGCCACACACATAAAGCAGCAAAAACCAACACGTTTGTTTTTATAATTTTTTTACAGTTTGGCGATTTTTTTTTGATTAAAGTTTTTTAATAAGGAATTTTTATATCCTCTTTTTTGTTGGTTAGTTTGTTTTGATAATGTTAAATTAACACTTTGTTAACACCCGTCACAAAAGAGAATTTAAGGGTTTTTTTTCGTATGTATGTGTGTATACTAATGAAATCGCTTAAAAGAAAAATTCATGGGCAAACAAGAAAAATTAAGCCTAAGCTTTAAGCATTAAATTTATATAAAGGATTTATGAACATATACATATGTATACATACAAATGTTTGTATAGCAACCACCTAAACAGCAGTTAATTGGTTAAAATAATACCAAAAAATTTTAATTATATTAAAACAACTGCCAACACGGCAAAGAATGTGTGTCTTTCGAAAAGGTATTTTGCGGCTTAAATGTTTGTCTAACACGCTTACACAACTACAAAAAAATCCAGTTCATTAATACAATGAAAAATTTTGGTTACAAAAAAAGTAAAACGTAAAACAAACACTTTGTTATATAAAAAAAAATAACAATAGTTAATTAGAACACATGTGTAATTTTTGCAATTAAAAATTAAATAAAAAGGTAGCTATTAAAAATAAAAAAACAAATACATATATATTTTTCTTTTAGAAAATTACATATTGGCATTTCCACAGAAATGTTAATTTTTTGTAGCGTGCGACACCAAGCAATTATGTTTTTGTTTTTTTTTTCAAAGAAAAATAAACTTTTTAACTTCTTTATATACTCGTATTTATGTAAGCCGCAGCAGGTAAAATTTAAAAAAAATCGAGTTGCATTGTTCTAAAATACAAGCTTAATTGCTTGCTGTCGCACGCGACAAAAAAGTTAACTTTCTCGTTAAAACACCCATATACATAATTATAATGTTTTCATTAATTACACTGTACAGGGATATTCAATTATTTAATGGGTTCAAAACCTTCCGGTACTTACAAGGCGTAACACACCTTAAAGCTTATTGCTGACAATTTTTGTTCACAAAAGGTGAAGACGATCTCCGTCTGTCCGTCACCGGCTATTTTCTCAAGAACCGTAAGAACTACTAACCTAAAATTTGGACAGAGTATGTAGAGCCTTGTACAACAAATACATGATAATTTAAAATTAAAGGGTGTTCCAAAACGAGCAACGAAAAATGTTAAAATCCCAAGTAATATACATACAAATGTATGTACATATGTATGTATGTATGTATGTATGTTGGCACTTGAAATTTGTAAAATTTGTGTTTTTTATATAGACTACAACAATTGACACTAAAATTTATAAAAATTAAATTAAAGGGTGGTCCATCAGTTAATGTAATTTTGACTATGTAATTTTGGCTTGAAATTTTGAAAAACGGTAAAACTGAAAAATCCTATAATTATAAAATCGCCAAACCAAAAGAGCAAAATCATCAAAAATTTAAAAAAAAATTGCCAAATTCGAAAAAATCGCCCAAATGAAAGAAAATCGTCAAAATGAAAAAAAACACCAAAAACCGAAAAAATCTCCAGAACGGGGAAAAGGCGTCAAAACCAAAATAAATGTTTACATAAAAAATCGCCAAAATGAAAAAAAATCGCCAAAATTAAAAAGCGCCAAAAACCGAAAAAAATCGCCAAAACGAGAAAGTGTCAAAACTAAAAAAATTGCCAAAATGAAAAATAAACGCCAAAAACCGCAAAAATCGCCAAAACAAAAAAAAATCACCTACATATATGAAAAAAAAATCGCCAAAATTAGAAAAAAAGGCCAAAATAAAAAAAAAAAATTGCCATAATAAAAAAATCTCCTAAATTAAAAATATATCAAAAACCAAAAAAAAAAAAATTTGCCAAAACGAGAAAAAAGTGCCAATAAACGCAAAAACCCCAAAATTAAAATAAACGCTTAAAACCGGAAGAACCCAAAAACGAAAAAAATGCCAAGACTATATTTTGCGCTGGTCAGTCGCACTTCACTGAATTTATTTTTAATTTTGTACGATAGAACAAGTAAATAAATAAATTATCACACAAGCAGCATTGCAAGTTATTTCACATTAAAGTCATTAAACTTTAAATGGTGTAAATGTCTCGCCTTTAAATAGCCAAACAGAATTTAAAGTAAGAATAAAATGATTTAAACTATAAAAACTGATAATTTTAAATGTAACGTTCTGTTTGCATATTGTTAATAGAACTCTAAAATACTTGCTTGTTTGCTAAAAGTCCTTCCGCGTGTGTGTACTTTTACTTAAACATTAAACTGTTGTTAAATTTTCTACTTTTTCTTATTGCCTTGTATTTGTTAAGGCTTAAGGAACTGGTGTTTTTAGGACAAAATTCTTACACATGCATACATACATCTAATTTCACTTGCATACCGAAATTAAAAAAAAAAAACTAAAAAGGCTGTAGAAAACATTTAAGAAATATTCACAAGTATGGGTGTATGTACTTGAGTATGAAGAATAATAAGAGCCAGTCTTGCTAGTAGTACAAAAGTAATCTCTCAGTTGTTTGTTTTTATTTCTCTTTTATGTGTGTGCGTGTGTGTGCACGTGATTAAAATAAAACTTGCTGATGTTGCTTATTGTCGCACACAAAAGCATCGTATAGTGAGTGCTGTATCGTTATTTTGAATTATAAGTAACAATACATATGTATGTATGTATGGCGCACCTACATACACAACTATACGGATATTGTAGTGTTTTATCTCATCCTATAAAGAGCACAAAGATGACAGCAATACCAACGACAACGATTATGACAATAATGACAACACATTCACCATAAAACACGCGTGCATACGTGCATAAAACAAGAATTAGAGTTGTTTTTATTAAAACCAGATATAAAATGAACAAGGAAAACACCACAATAATATTGAAAAAATTTCAAATAATATGTTGATTGAAGAAACAAAACACAGATTTTGCTTTATTGTTAAACTAAAAAGCTCTTAAGTAGGAAATGTTTACAAACTGTCACTCGTGAGAAGACGTCAGCGTGAGTGATAATAAAATTTCTTCATGAGATTCAGTGATAAAAATTTAGACTCTTTAAGAGGGAGGTTTCCGAAGTTTGATTCAAAAAAATTATTTAAATCGGTGTTGCCGTTTATGGCAAAAAAAATTTGCAAAATTACCTATTAAATACAGATAGCCAAATTCATCTGAACAGCATTAAATAAACATAAAGTAGAAATGTTTCAACTAACAAGATACTAAACTAAAAATCTTTTAAACAGAAATAGTCTTTACACACTTTCATGGTTGTAACATTAAGACCAACTACTGAAGCCTACCCAGGCAGAATTGTGACTTTGTCCAAAAAATATGTACCACCACAACACTGCAAATACAAAATTACGACTCTTCCAAAATGTTTGTACCACCACAATACTGTAACCACAACTTACTGACTGACTTAACGTATGGATATTTAGTAGGACAAAAAAATATACTCAGGATATTTATTCATCAATCGCCCCGGAAATATATACACTCAAAATATTATGTAGGTAAATTCAAATGAATAATCATTTGAAACAAGTAAAATGTTATTTAAAAACTCTTTCGCTTATATTTCATTTGAATCAAGAGTTTTTCAATTATTTTTTTAATTTTAATTTGCTAACTAGCACAATATATAAAAATAAACCAAAAATATTTTATTTTATTAAAAAATAAATAAAATTTATTTATATGTTAGATATTTTACATTTATTAATTAACAAAAGGAAATAACTGAAAATTTTGACTGCACGGAAAATCATTTTAATTTTTTAGTTATTTTTTTAGCAACATATATAAAAAGTTAAAACATAATTTTTTTTCGTAAGCCAACTGAATTTTCATTTAAGTTTGACTTTACGGCAAACTTCTGAAACAACTACAAACAGTTAATCTAAAACTTTTTTGTGTGCATTTTTGTATTTAAAATAGATTGGAAAATGTGCTTTGTCTGTTTGAAAATGTTATTTATGTGTGTGTGTAAATAAAATAGCCCTGTATATAAGCATGTGTAGCTTGTTAATGCTCAAGAGTATTTTTATACTCATGCGCGTGATTGTGGCTCATACAGTCTATACATTTTAGTTATTATTGTTTGTGCTGCGTAATTTGAAAAAAAAATTTAAAATCATATTTGTTGGATGTTTGTAGTTATACGCATTCAGTTTTAAAATTAATGCATGTGTTAACATATTAGTGTGTTTCCATTTTACTTGTCATACCTGAGATAGATACCGATTAAAACATTCTTAACTTAAAAATCGATGCAGCCGGAACAACAAACAAAAAAAAACTTGCGGAGAAAAATAAACTTTTGGCTGGAAAACATCAAAAATATTTTCATTTACCTCTAGGAGAAAATAGAAGATGTGAGTGACATTCATCCGATGATAAAAGAAAAGATTTAGCTTATGATGTGATTATGGTTTTCCTGTCAAGAGGAAAATCATTGAAATAAAATGGACAGAGTACTCTCCCAAGCTCTTTAAAAAAACCTCAAGGAAAACAGTACAAACTGTAGTGTTCCACCACTCCAAAAAAATTTTGCACCTGTACGATACTCGCCAGATTGTATTAGCAATTGTCAAATTGTTTTCATTGCTGTTTTAAACACTAGAGCATTTTTTCTTTCAAAATCCTCTTACGGCTTTTAATATATACGAGTAACAACTTGATTTCTAAGCACTTTTTCATTTTGTAAGTAGTTCCATAATTTTAAAATATTCATGTACAAAATTTAAAATAATTTTCATTTGAGAACGGAATGTAATATTTTCTTAGTTTTTCATGCAAATAAAAGCAGCTGTTGTACACTTTGTGAAATAAGTGTTAAAAAATTAAAAAAGCGTACAGCAACTAATACAATTATTTCTACAAGAGGTTTATTTTATATTGAACAACTTATTTAGAAAACTTGTTTGCTACAGCCTGAATTCATTAAAGTTAAGCTACATTTACACGATTGAAGGCATTTTGAAGTCTTATTTTTTTGATTGAAAAGAAAAAAAGACGAAAACTAATTATCAAAAAATAAAAACAAGAATAATTCTGAAGAAGTTAACCAAAGGTTAACGAAATTTCGATACAAAAATAAAAATATAAAGAAATTTATGAAATTTACTGACCTAAAGCTTAAAAATATAGTTTCATTGAACATATATAAAAGGTCGAAAAATTAGATATAAACAATCTTATCAACATTTTGAAAATTTATTTTGATATGCTATTTACACGATTCAAAAATTTGATCAAAATATTCTTTCAATATATTTCAAAATCTTTTGATTAAAATTTGACCAAAATTTGTTGAAGCTAATTTACACTATTGGTAAAATTTTATATTGAAAATATTGACTTTGATCAGCTGTTTTATTTCTTTTGTGAAATAATTTATTATTATAAAAAAAAAACAATTAATAAGTATGGACGACGACACAATCATCATAGCATCAACATTTTTAATATTGGAGGAAGAAGTAGCTGATAATAATGCAAAAAAAAAGAATAAAGCAAAAGGAACATTGGGTTTGATCTTTTATTTTGGAATGGTATGCATGTCTCTTTTAGGGACCGATTGAAAAGGAATGATCCCGACCTATACAAAAACTTTGTGAGAATGTCACTAGACAATTTTGATTATTTGCTTAATCTCGTGACCCCATCAATAGAAAAAGCCAATACCAATATGCGGGAATCTATATGCCCCGGAGAACGCCTAGCAATTACTTTGAGATTTTTAGCGCCTGGGGACACTTACGCAAGTCTGATGTTCTTGTTTAAAAGATCAAGATAATCGATAGTCAATAATCTGCCTGAAGTCTGCGCTGCATTAAAAATCTAATTTATTAAATAAAAAAACATACCAAAAATAATATCTATTGGTACAGATGCCAGCAACAGAGGAGGAATGGGCGAGTGTTCCAAAGTATAAATAAAACGTGGAATTTTCCCAATGCAATCGGGGCATTAGATGAAAAACACATCGATATTATAGCATTATCACACTATAGATATTTCAATTAGAAAAAGAAAAACTACATTGCTTTGATGGCGCTTGTGGACGTGAACTACAATTTTGTTTACATCGACGTTGGTGCAAAGGGTAGAGAGTCTGATGGCGCAAATTATCATTTATGGTATCACTTTTAAAAATATTGATATATTATTCCACAAATATATATGTAGTCATTAAATATGTAATACTTACCTTTTATTTTATTCCTTAAGAAATTTATTTACATTGCCACTTGCCGCACAGCTGATATGTATTGAATCAAAAAAATTAACATGCTGTCAAATTTTTTATAGTTATTAATATTGCCAGATGCGATTTTGATGCTCATTTACACGGCAGCAATAAAATCTTCAAAAATTTTGTTCAATGAATTTTGATCAATTGATTTTATAGATATTTTGCTGTTTACACGAGTTTGAAGCATTTTGAAGAGAAATTTGGAAGAAAATTTCAATCGTGTAAATGTAGCTTTAGCTTTTTTTTATTAATCAAAATTTAGTTATTTCATACCCAAAAATTATTCTTCTATTCGAAGGAGCCGTAGTGTAAATCAATTCACACACATATACAAATGTGTGTGTTTACGTTGCTGGCAAGATATCTTGTACAGAGCTTAACATTTAATTGCATGTATACTTTAGGTAGACAGTGTAAAAGTAAAGTAAACTAACGTGCAGCAGTCGTATATGTGCGGAGAGCATGTAAGTTTAAGCAAACATACAAACATACATACATACATACATACATACATACATATATACATATGTGTAAACGCTGGTGTTTACATTTAACGCCCTATTGTATGCAAAGTTATTTTCTTTTTGTGAACGATACTACAGCTAGCGCCAAAGCAGGACACAAATTTTTGTCATTGCAAGTATTGTATTTTTCTACCTTTATTTCTTTTTTCTTATTCATTTTGTCTTCTTGTTTTCTTTTGGAGGTATTTTAGAATTCTAACACTTTTAACATAAAAATCTCAAGATAATGCTGTTGCTGCCTGTTCATGTTTAGACTACTAAAATCACACTTAAATACCGTCTCACATATATGTATATACACTCACATATAAGCAGTATTTATACTTAATATATAGTATATAAATATTTATATGTTTGCACATGTACACTAAAAGAAAGGAGTGAAGAAAAAAATGTATAGCAAGTGGATTGTTATGATAAAAATTCATATTGTTTGACTCAAGCATATGTATGCATATACTAAAAAGCTTTTGTGCTAGTAGTAAAATTGATATTCAAATGCACAAACACACACAAACACACACGTGTGTAGAGACACTGAAATAAACATTCTAGCGTGTTTAACGAGCAGTTAAGTGTGTCAGCAGAAACTAAATATACAAGCGACACTTGCTTTTCGTTTACGTACACATGTATGTATGGTACGAGTATATTTAAGTGTTTATGAATATTTAAAGAACCTTTTGCTATTTTATGAAAATATTCATTGTTTACATAAATTTATAAAACACTTACGCTAGACAATACTTTTAAAGTTAGGAAATGTTAACAGCATTTTGATTTTGGATAGAAAGTTTTATTCTTTATTCTTCTCATTAAAGGTATAGATTTTCCTATTCAATATAAAAAAAATTAAACGTAATTTTCAAGCAAAAAAAAAACATATTTTTTGTTTTGCAAAATAGTTTAATAACAAAAATTCTGCAAGGTATTTACTTTTACTTGCGCAACACACTGATGTGATGAATAAATCGTATGAGTTTAATAATATGTTCGATACTGTTCTGGCCAACAGAAGAGAATGGTAGAGATGTCACCCTAAGACATGTACAGACATGGTACACGAATGGTTACAGACCGCTGGTAGATTGTGATGATGAGTCTAAACACAATGTTTTCGGTGCGGTGCGATTTCTCGTTGCGGGAGAGAAAAATAAACATAATACAACGGAAGACGGCACCGGCAATACTTGTCATTGTTTGTTTAAATTTTTATTAATTTCTTTGTGCATTCGTTTTTATAACTAAAAACAAAAATGATTAAACATTTTATACATTGGCAGATATATTTGATATGTTTTTTAAACTTTTATAATCTATGACAAAAATGTTTGAATTTGAAAATCGTGTTTTTTTTACAATAATGTTGTGAACACAGCCAATTATTCAAAAACTACGGCAACGTCAGCAAGAGAAAATTGAGAGAATAATAAAGTTCGCAGTGAAAATAAAATAGATTTTAATTTTATTCCGTCCCGCACTGCGGATTTTTACTTCAAAATCGTATGGAAAACCGCACCGCAATAAATAATCGTTACATTGTGTTCAGTCTCTCTTTCTCTCGACTGCTTTCTGCTGTTGATTTTTTGGGTCAAATTGTATGGAAAATATGTTTATGCCACAATTCTGCTCGATCATTTAATTTTCTTTTGTACACTATGTAGAATAAGTATTAAAACATTACACGACATTCTAATCAGGTGATAATCAGGCTGTCTTTAAGATACTTATTTCATATGAGTTTACCTTTATAGTTAGTTTATAAAGCTGAATACACTAAGAATAACGAATAAGGTCGTAATCTAATGGGTTACTAAGAAAATTAGAGTGGAAGAAACGCATATGTAGGCAAAATGGCCAGGACAGGAATAACTCACATCCACTGTCTGACTAGTACAGTTTCGTGAAATCAATTCGAATAGAATCCAAAAAGATATGTCGATGAAAACCAAAAACTTCTGTTATTCCATCTTCATGGATTAAAGCATGCATAGGTAATATTTTAAACCTATAAAAAATCTATTTAGAGGTCTTATGTTTTTAAGTAAAAATAATCTAAAATTGCTCACTGGCTTCCTCAGAAGCCATTGCAGATTAAGAAAACACTTCATTTAACAGAGATTGAGAATAATAGCCAGTGCATACTCTGTGATTATGATAATAAGACTCCAGAAACTCTGTGATGAATTTATGCTACAGAATTTACAGCCAGCCAACTAGGCAAGCACCTGTGGGAAGATTGGGAACTGTCATAAGTAGAACCAGGAGGCAATCTTGAAGTTCTCAAGAGAGTAGGTATGGATGAGGTGACCTGTGTTCCCTTACATTTAAAATTAGTTTATTCAACCTTTTGTCTAACGCTCCTTATTTAAGAAGAACATTCAGCACCCTTAGATACAATAGTTTATTTTACTTTTCTACATTTGATACTAATTATGCCAAGCATTAAAGATTGTAAATAATATGAATAATTTTGTTAGAATTTATTTTACTTTAACTGGGAATGTTATTGGAAAATAAGAACTTATTAAATGTATTTTTAAATTAAAGTTTATTGATTAGTCTGTTGGAATATTTTAGTCTATTGGCGAAAAAATAAATATATACACACAGTGCTACAAAATGTTTACTTGTTAGCGGAAATAACTGTCTGATATTTGCAGTATTTTTTTCTTTCCTAAGGCCTGGAAAATGGCCCGAGGCTATTTATATTTTTCTTGTATTGTACTTGTATTAACGTTACGGAATAAGGGAAAATAATTTTAAGGTTTGATAAGTTTTATTAATCAACATTTGTATTCCTGTGTAACACCACAAAATATTCAAGTTAGTTTTATTTGATATTTACAGCAGAAGAGGTTTGATATCTTAAAAACAAGGTAGTAAATGGTCTGCTGCATAGAGAACTTGTCTCATTAGGGATTTGTATACCAGTTGTAGAAAAACGCACAGCTCCTTGCAGGAATAAAACTAATAAAAAGTAGAAGAATCATCAATATAAACTTTAGCAAATATAAAATCCTTATCGGCATATACATAATACACTTTACGCTAATACTTTTGCACTTTGCTATTTACTACTTTCAAACATATGTAAGTTTATTTCGATGATTTTTATTTTTTTATTTTAAACCTAATTTAACATCAATTACAACATGTACACATAAACTCACAAAATATATTACGGCTATAAAAACTAAAACCCAACCACTCACTCATCGTACAATGTAATACAAAGAATTGTATGTGTGTGTAAGTAAGTAAGCATGTGCCTGTGTATGTGTGTTGCTGTGGTAAACTAAAGCAACAGGTCTTAAACAAGCATGCACAAAATGCAGCATACAAATTCGTTTATCGTAATAATAGAACGTGAAACGTTTATTTTGCTGCCAGTGTGGTGCAAAAAAAAAACGAAAGAAAAAGAGAACCTCTGACAAAAAAAAATAGCAGATAATATACAACATGGAGAGCTGTATCGTGCACGGCTAAGTAGTGAGTCTGCCCTTTTTATTTGCTGTGTGCAGGAGTTTGCTTCATGGAACAGTGGTTTAAAAAAGAACAGTTCCATAGAAAGACAATTTGGAATTTTTAAAATGGCATCAAAGACAATTCCAACTTGTTATAAAAAGCGGTTATACTGCAACGAGCAAAGTGTTTCGTGGAAATCAAAAGGCGTATGATTGATATTTAATTCAAGTTAAAAAATATATAACAATCATACGTGGGGGTAAATGCAAGATGATGAAGAAAAGATCAAGGAAAAATAATACATAAAATATTTTATAAAATAAGTCAAACATTTTATTTCCCGGAATTTTGTCTATACCCCGAACAACATGTTGCTATTGCGAATTTCCAGTGAATTTGTGTTCCCTTCGATATATGTATGTTTGTTGTTAACTCCACAGGCGTTAACATTGTGAAAATAAAATTGATCCAAAATAAAATTAAAAAAATATATAAAAGGTTTTTAAACAAATTTTAATTTTTTTTATTAAGCTTTTCTAAGGCCTTTATAATTTCTATAAATAAGGCTGTAACTGACATATTCATAAAATAAATATTTCAGGTTTATTAAAAGCGCTTATTTGACATACAAAAAACAAAGAAAATAGAAGGCTGCAACGAAACTTACAAAATATTCCATCATAATTTTTAAAACAAACATTAATTGTAGGTTATTTAAAAAACTAAAGCTAAGTTCCCACAATCGGTATAATGTACCGATTTTAGTCAGCTCAGTGCAATCAAGTCATAAGTAATAAGCCAAAACGTATTTATTTCTCAATTAATTCTTAAATAAGACTATATAAATTTATTGCCACTGCCGTGAATTTTTCAATTGGTTGAGAAATAAAGCCATTTAGCTGATTTACTTATGACTTTATTTCAGTGAGCCGACGAAAGTCGGTGCATTGTGCCGATAGTGGGATGTCGGCTAAAGCAACGAGGCCTATTATTCTCTAATTCGCTAAATTTGATTTCTAAAATACTGAACAAATACAAAATTAAAAATTTTTAGCCTCAAACAATAAAATTTATAGCGCAATAAATAATTGCTTAATTTTGCCAATACGCGTTTGAAAATTACATTCGTAGACACAAATCGATAACATGACTTGTTAGATTTTTAACGATACAGGTTTAGCGAGTTACAGAACAAGGGGTCTGATCTTATTCTACTTATATATAAATAGGCCACACAACGTTTTGTCGTACATTTTAAGTATTTCATTGTCAACTAATATTGACGAAACATACAAATTCTTTAAAAGCTAGAGCTTAACCACAACAGAGTTTTATCCCCAAAATCCCAGAAGTTCCCCGAACACCACTACGGAAACACCGAAAACGTAAAAATACTGTAAAGGCAATGCTTAAGGCTCACTTAGCCGACTGAAATATAAAGTAAGTGCAACAGTAGGAAACAGCTGATCGATATTCTTATGTGAAAATTGATGAAAATTGTTAGAGAGATGTAATGTAACGTAATTTCCATATAAAAATATCGATCAGCTGTTTCCTACGTTACAGTTACATTACATTACAGTCCGTTAACTAAGCCTTTAATCTCAATAATAAGGACCTTTCAGCCAGAGTTTTTCCTTCAAAGTAAAAGCAGCTTTTGTTTTTACAGCGTAATCTCAACAATCAAACCAGATGAATATACACACAACATACTTGAATCAAAATCTTTCAGTAGCTAGTTTAACACAAAAACATTTAAGCAAACCCATGTAATTTAAGAGATCAATGAAAGTAAAACACTCAACTGCACTACCTGATCGAAATTCGACTACTCGGCGATCATAGTTTATATAAAAATTCCACAAAAAATAAGTGAGAATTGCTAAACATACAACTAAGCATACCCTGCTAGCAAACTTCAGAAACTGTCATCGCAAGGATTTGCAAGAGGAATTAACATACTGTGCAAGTTTTTATTTCCAGCAAAAGTTATAAAATGCATACAAAATAAGGGAAACAAAATGCCGCAAAATTCTACACTGCAACAAGCACAAACAACACTGTCTGCCATAAACAACAGCTTTCACAGTGGATGTGCAAAACAAACAAAAAACAGGAAATCAAGCTCAATACTCAAGCTCTTACTGAAGGAAATGCATTTACATATACACCAGAATGCAAATAAATAAATGGCTTTGTGGTAAACTCAAAAAAAAAAAATAGAAGACTCTGAAAGAGTTGGAAAAACGTTTAAACATCATCATTATCATTGTGATTTAAAAGCTTATTAAAAACTTTTTAGATAAGTTGTGCAGGTTGTTAATGTTTTGTTTCTGTGTATGGGCGTGTGTAAGTTTCTTTCTTTCTGCTCTAGATAAATAAGTAAAAGTATTATTTGCTTTTATGCGGCAAGATTGTTGCTTTCTATATAAATTTTTGTGGCAAGCAAGGTAAATATATTTGCTGCTACTTGATGGAGTAAAGAAGGTAGAAAAATTAAATGTAATGCATACTTTGCTGCTCTTGGGTTAAAAAACAAAAGCTAAACACAACTAAAGACATTATTAACATTGATGTTATTTTTAATTTATTTTTTATAAAACAACTATTTCATTTGGAAATGATATTAAAAAGCCAGAGTTGGAGTGAAATAAATAATTTTAATTCATTTTATTTTATTTTTTTTTTTAATATTTTTGCAACTTAAATAGAAAGAAAACTATATTAAAAGTTTACCTGACTGTAAACACACATACATAAAAAACTAACTCAATAAGGCAGAGTTTTTCCTTTCAGAAATAAAAGAAGAGCAAAGTTCACTCTTTACTTCTCTGCTTTGATGTTCTGTTTTTTGTTGTTTTTGTTTTGTATTGAGCACAACATAAAACCTGTTGCAAGTTACATTTTTTAAACTGCTCTGCAAGTTAACTTTATTAGAGGGTGTGTGTGTGTGTGTATTGTTATTCCACACCAACCATTTACTTCTGCATGCAAATCTTAACTAAAGTCTAGTTTACATGACTGCTCGGTGATTGTATTGCCTTTTTGCAAATGTATTCTGGTTTGTTTTAGCTTGTTTTTTTTAATTCATTAAACTTTTTATTTCAAATATTACTCGGTTTATTGTACTTGCTTGATATTCTATTCATATTTATTTTATTCATTCATTCATTCATTTAAAAAAAGAAGGTATAATGAAGCAAGTAAAAAACAGAAGAAAAGTTTAATAGAAATAAGTTAGAAATATAATAAAGCTTAAAATAGTTTAGTATTTAGCATACAAATGTTGCTAGTTAAATGAATTGTGCTGAAATTAAAAAAAAAAGTAGAAAAACTTTAAAGGGGGAAAAGTTTAGCTTTTGAGGATTGCAAATGAAATGTTAGGGAAATGAAATGTTAAAAACTAATATTCTTCCTAAATTTGCTGGAAATTAAGGGTGAATTTCGAGCTATGCTGTACTTATCGACTTAAGCCAGAATTAGTTTTTACTTTCAGGTTTTGTTTATAGAAATATAATAAAAAAGTCCTTCTGTTCTGTTTCGGTGCAACTTGAGAAAATCAAAAAATAATATAAGTAAAAATATATTGAAATAAATTGTGATTGTGTTTTTATAATTTAAAAAAAAATTCATTTAAAAAAAATTAAATTATATTGAAACATAACAATGGCCGATGCAAAACTAATCGCTTTTGTGCAAAACTGCGACCCTTCTGAACAGAAACAGCTGATAAGTTACTACAGTACTTAAACTTAGAAGCACAGCGGTACAACACAGAACAGCAACAGAAAGTAAAGACTAATGAAGCCTTTAGGTTGGGTGAGGTTAGGTTTAAAAGATGTGCAATCAATATTGACCCAATTCATTTCGCCAACTGTGCAATCTTGTCTATGAACGGTAAAAAGTTGCAGTTGTGATTCTTTAAGATGATTATTAATTATTGTCAATGCGAAGAGGTTCGTGTAAACGATAGTCTAAGTTTAACTGGGCGAACATTTGGAAGGAAAACAACTGGAATTCTCTTTTATTGTTTTCTTAGAGTTCACACAGATATTCCAATATTATTGAATACGACTTATTATTAGTAAGCTTATTTGTATATTTATGTATGCATAAGTAGCAAATAATATGAAAACAAAGCGTGTCGCCGAGTACACCCAGAGAAAAACAGCTTAAAATCTTTTTATCAATATTGAATTAATTAAAAACATTAACGCTCCTCTAGTCATGTTGCAATTTCTTATTTCAATATGGAAATATATTAATTTACAGTAGTAATTTATTAGTTTTTAAGTATCTCAATATACATTTTCTACCATATTGAAAATTTGTTGAATTAATATGACGCGTTCTTATATTAAGATGCAACTTTTACCTTAGTGTACCGAACACAAAAATTATTCTATCTTCCACACCCGTAAATTGCTTCTAAGCTAAATGTTTCCCTTTCAAATATTTTATTCTCCCAAACCATTATATAAAACACATATTTTTTTCATATATTTTAAAAACTATCGTATAATAACGACACATTTTTTGATTTAATTGTACTGTACTGAATTTTAATCAGAAATAATTTCTTATTCGGGCTTAAGTCCGGTAATTTCAAATCATATTGAATGATTTTTATTAATTAATGTGAGTTTCTAAAGAAGAGAAGAAAAATTAAACTAGACTTTATAGCCGTGGAAAATACCGATATTTTTCTATGCAGCCACACACTTCATCAGAGATTGTTATCAACATCAGCTATGTAACTAATTTCCTAATTTAATTTTTAATGAAACGGAATATGAGAAATGATTGTTGTGTATACAATTATTGATTTATTTTTGGTAAACACATTTGTAAATATCACTATTCCTTTTTTTTGTTTTTTCATTATTTCATTTATCCATTATTTCCAATTTATCCAATTTATGTCATTTTTCTTAATACTCGTATTTTGTGCGGCAAACCAGTAACCACCCGATGATGTATAAAAATATCGTTTTAGTTCTCATTATCAAAGACAACAACCGTATTTGAAGAAAATGATTTATCTATCTCCTGTTTCCACAAGCCAGGCAGTCGATTCGTCTAGAAAATGTTTATGGAAATCACTCAAAAAAAAAACAATAAAAAAAATTTAAGAAATTTATTATTCGACATATTGTCATAATTATATTTTAATTTGAAATTTATTTGCTGGTGGTTCAGCTTGGTCTATATGCATTTCATTGTTGGTTTCTATTAATAAATATTTTTTTATTATTTATGTTTACTAAAAAAGACAACTTCTTAGTTTTCTTTTGAAGCACCACTCAATCAGATTGTAATTCAATTATGTATTATTATAATTTTTTTTATGTTTAATTTTTACTCGGATATCCAGTGACGCGAAAAAATGTCATAATTTAAATCTCTCTGTTAATATATAGAAAAAAAACATTTTTTTCTTCTTAAAGAAAAAAAATTATTAAAGAAATATAATAGCCATGAATAACTTCGCAATTGTAAAAATCAGAAAGAGATTTTTCTTTGAAAAACTGTATAAGCATAAAAAAATTGAAAAAAAAATTATCAACATAAATGCAACACATTTATTTTTTTATTTTAGTTTACAATATTTTCTTATCAATACACATGCATTAAAGTTAAAAGGACTAACGTCCTTTACCAACAACAGGTTTAACTAAATAAAACATTTCATCCTTTTTTTTACCCCCGCTGATAAATTCATTGAAAATATTTTTCCTATTGCGCTTTTTGTCATGATGACACAAATGCAGAGAGCTACAGATTCATAAGTTTTGTTTGGCAATAGGAAAAACTGGAACAGATGCATGTGTATTTGTGAATTGCATTCAATGCCATCTGATGTGATTGGGTTGTAGTTTTGTGTTTTTTTTTTGTTATTTCTTTTTATAACTAAATACATGTTGAATGTTATATTCAGAAGGGGAAGAAATAAAAGTTTTTATATTAGATAATGCCTACAATGGCAAATCCCTGTTCATGTAGGGAATGATATGAGAAAAAAAGATTATTAAGGTTTTTAGATTTTTCTATAAAACTTTTGCTGATTGATATCATCATTACTCTCGTATCTCAACCTGTTTAGCAAATGGGATAGAGCTTCTTGTTAAGTATATTTTTTATTCTCTTAATTTATAAGCAATTAAAATTTTAAATATATTAAGGGCTAAAAAGTAATCAATTTGATTATTGTATTAGAGTTAAAAGAAAAAGGAGAAAAACTTTTTATTTTAAGAGAGAAAGAAAAGTGGTCTTGCACAATGAATTTTTTTTTTGTTTTCTTTAAAAATTTTTTTGGCGGAATTTTTTTATTGTTTTAGGCCAGTATGATTTTCATAACTTTTCAACTAAAATTTCCATTTTTTTTAAATGTAATTGGACCCTTAAGGCTACCGCACCTACTCTTTCATACTTTATGAAAACTACCACTAATATTCTCAAGAAATTTCACTAAAAAAATCATATTTTTCAAAATCAATTACTTTCAAAATTAATTAAGCGAAGAGTCCTGGGGGCAAATGGCGGCCCTCGTTATCAAACGAAATTACGAAATATTTCCATATAAACTCTTGAAATATTTCGTAATTTCGTTCGATAAGAAGTGCTGCGATTCGCCCTCTAGATTGAAAGATTGTCCGGGGAAGGCACACACAAACATTTTCCTGATGTCTGTGTCAATACACAAACAATAACGTAAGTTAAATAATAAATAAAATATCATAACTACCTTAAATTAAATACATGTTGTTTCAGCTTGAAATAACTTTGATTCAACATGAATCTTCCTGCTGTTATTACAGTATAAAGTTTACGTTGTTTCAATTTGAAGTAACTTTGATTCAACATGATTCCTTCATTTTGATTAAACTGTACTTGAATGTTAAATCACCATAAAATAGTTATTTCAAAATTAAAAATTTTCATCCGATAAAAAATACATGCTGTTCTTGTTTTTTACAATTTTTTTTTCATGTAATAATTCTTACAACTTTTCCCGGGGAGTTTTTTCTCACTCTCCCTCATGTTCAGAATACCTACTTTTTCCCGAGGAGTTCTTTCCCGGGGAACTTTTAATTCATAATAGGAGGCGTGGGAAAAGAAAAAAACTCCCGTGGAATTTCTATTCATAATTAGGGTGATAGCTAAGAACCCTCTCGATCAAGTCGCCTTTTAAACAGCAAAAATCGGTTCAGCCCTTTGGTCTGTACGTGAACACGGACAGACACACAGACACGCACAAACAAACTTATAACACCCCTTTTTTGGTCGGGGGTAAAAAAAACAACAATTAAAAACTTTCTTTGAAAATTCCGTAAATCATGTTGAATTAACATGAAACATATATGAATCATAATCATTTCTGAAATGTGTTACATTAATCTTGTTTATGTACATTTTTCTGTTTGTTCGATGTGGTTTTGTATTTTAGTTGACGATATGGACATTTTATGTGTTATTTGCATCTGAGGTGTAAGGTATTTTCAGCAGAAAATATGTAGAAAATATTAGGGCAAACATTTTTTAACTTTTATTTATTTTAATCCTCTAACCGTCCCAAATAACTTTCTGGTTGTAAGAATTTAATTAATTAAAAAATTTCATTGGCACAATTAAATTTCTAATTGATTTTTTTTATTAAATATGTTTATTGGAGAAATATTTTTTTCTATGCACCATAAAAGACAATAATGATACTCATATTGTATTGTTGCATTTAAAATATTTTATGTTAGAATAACAAAAAAAAAAAAAACAATATCAATCACCACAACAAGTAACTATACATTGTGTTGAAGGAAATATTATTGATTCGGTGATGACTCTTTAAAGCATTTTAACCCATGATTTGCCATTTTGTTTCTTTTATATTTTCTACAACTGGTTCGCTTGTTTCTGTGTTGTCTTTTTGTTTTGCCTCCTCTTATGAATTTATTCAATATTCATATATTCTTCGAACTGACATTCATCATATTGTAGTCGTTGTTTAGCAGCAAAACCAAAATTAGAACATAAATAAAACAGGACAAGAGGAAAAAAAACAATACAATACAAAACCATAAACTCCGTTAACAAGCAAAGGCATCGACTTGATTTGTCTGTGAAAGTAAGCATGTGTATGTGTGTGCATGAGTGTGTATGTGTGTGCTTGTGAGCTTATAACTGTCAGTTAAGTTTTTGTTGCTGTTGTTGTTTTCATCATCGTTAGTGTTTCAGCAACACTTCCTGTTTCCGTTTGAATTTTTAACAGTTACATATTTGTTTTCTTTTTATTTCAGCAACATTTTTTTTTTGTTTAAGAATTTTCAATAATTTAATTTTGTTGTTGTTTTTTAAGCAACAAAAACATTTTTTTTGACAACTCAATAAACTATATTTTGCATTTATTTTACTATTCCATTCTTATATTTTGTTTTTTTTTCTGCTTGCAAACTTCATTTTAAAACACAAAAAATTTTTGGCATTTGTATTTTTTGGTCTAGTTCTTTCCCTGCTGATTAAGACTGTTCATTTCCATTTGTGTTTCTCTTTACGTTTTTAATGGTCTTGTGATTGTATGTTTATTTAAAATTTTACCATCCCAACCAAGTTTTTATTTTTTAATCTGAGGATTTCTCTGCAAGTTTGCCCGCTGCTGTTTCTGGGAATTTCTTTTGTTTCCTTTAAGCAACTATGTTTAATATTTCTGGTTAGATTGAAATTAATTCAGCAATTGATTCTCAATGGATTCTTATTTTATTTTATTTTATTTTGCTTTCTACTTTTCTTCTTTTACTGAAAATAATGTCGTATTTCAATGTTTGTCAAGTGCATACATAAATATATTTATTTTTTTTTAGTATTTTCTTCTCCTTTATGATGAGATATGTATTTGTGTTAAAAAAATTTTCTGCTTCAGCAATCATTTACTATTCATTTATGTAGGACTTCTACTTGTTTTCTACTATTTAATGCAAACGATTTCAAGTTGTTGACCATTATTGTTTATTAGAAGAAAACTGAATGAGTGAATGGTTGAGAGAGGGCATGTAGGAGAATTTGATTTAAAATTATTTACAATTTTAAACAGATTGCAAATATTTTGTTAAAATCTTGTAGGAATTTATGAAAATATCTCTCAAGAAAAAAAATTATACTACTAAAATTATACTTGACTTTCTACTTCGGTTTTTAAGAGCTTCTGCTTTAGAAATTTCTTAACCTTTTCTTGTCCTTTTTTTGAATGACCTTTTAATTAAATTGAAATTCTATATAAAACAGAAATATCTTAAGTTTGTAGCATACTTCAATTTGTGTTGTTTATTGCTTAAGTTTTTCTTTCGCAACTGCCATTTGTTAGTCACAACAAATAAAAGCCACACAAGCGTCACTTTAATTTGGAGTGGATGATTTTTTTTAAAGAACAAAAATTTTGCATTTAAAATATAAATTTTATATTTACATTTATTTTATTTTAATTTTTAAACAATTGCTAAAGAAGTGCCAGTACTTAGTAAAACTACGCTTTAACTGCCACTGGAGCAAATGACTTAAGACTTTATTTAAAGCATTCTTATAAAATTTTAGCAAATTAATGCAGTCAACAAAGAAATTTTAATTATAATGAATTACCTTAAGAGTCACTTTTTGTGTACGTTATTAGAGATTAAATTAAATTTTGTAATTTTAAATTGTTGATTACATAGTTTTTCCTGTTGCTTAAAGCGTCCCACAGTAGGATTTTGGTATCGAAATCCCAGTTTTCAACCACTCAATTTCAAAGCTCTAATGATGCAGATTTGTAAAAAAAAAATATGAGATACGAAATTTGCTTTGAAAAACGGTATTTTATTTTTTTTAATTTAATTAAAGTACAGGCAAAGATGCTACGCAAGATAATTTAAATGTTCATACAATTCAGTTGTCTTTATAATTATGTATAATATCTTTGATAATAGCATTTGCCTTACTTTTGCTTGATAAATATAGAATTTATTTATAAATTAAAAAGAAATATTATGGAAACATTATAAGCCATTAAGAAAATATGCACTAATCTATAAGTTTCTTAAAATTAACTTCTTTTTGATTGTCAACGCAAAAAAAAAATTATGCAGCCCAACTTTCCGTGAATCCGTTCTTTCAATAAAATTAAAGATGGGAATTTCTTCTTTTGCTTAAAAATAACATTTATCGGAAGTTTTCGGAATAGGAAGTAAACTTTAACCCCCATATGCAAAAAAAAATAACGTATGCTTGAGGTCGACGGTAAAACTAAATTGAAGTACAAGTTAATTTTTTTTGCATATGGGGGTAAATTTCTGTGCAGTCACGACACTTGCCATAAAATTTTTGCAAAAGACTATTGCATACTCTTAGGCCAGTTTTTTTTATTGAATATTGACTATAGGATCAAATTTTGTTAAACTCTAAGATTTCCGAAAATAACGTTTCTATTTTTTTTAATTTAACTAAAATCAGGTGATACCTTTGAAAATTAAAGTGGAGGAAAAATTTCGAAAAAAAAAATTTTTGTTCACTTTTTTTAATATTCGTCAAATTGACTTTAGAATTCACTAATTTTTTAGACCTGCATATTTAGCAATTTCATATTTAAATCACGATGTAAATTGCAAAATATACAGGCAAATATTTAACAAGATATCTTAGATTTTACTGGACACATCCGCTTAAAAAAGGCACTAATACGCAATACTCCACAAAAGACTTCTTGAAAATATTTTTTTCTTAGCACGACTCTTATGTATTATTGATTACTATCGACTAAGTTTGGTCTGGTCGGGCCTAATAATTATATTTGGATTTAAGATTTGAATACTTTTTGTTAGTTCGCAATAATGTATTAAAAAAATAAAGACTTGAAGTTTGTATCGGATGTCTGTAGCTTAGTGAGAACCCAGCAAAAATTACTGCTTACCATGAGCGTTTTTGTAACGGAAACAATCTTAAAGAATCACTTGGTGTTGCACATGAATAAGACATTTTTTTGTTCGAGATGAACCAGCTAGGAGCAATATATTCAGCTTCCAAAAAGCCATAAAATTTGTCTGCTTCACTGAGAGCCCGTCTTACGTTAGTGCTATTCAGAAGCATTGTTCAAAGCTTTTGTTATCAAATAAGCGATACATTGCTTCCTTCAGTTGTTAGTGCTTCCAAATCCGATGTTTTTTGCTGGGAAAGTTAAGGGATGGCCTGCTAGGTGAATCGATTTCCACATTTGTTATTCCGAAACCCGAATTTTTTTAAAACAACAGCTAAGAAAACTACTTAGAATTTCTATCAGTTGAGTGTTAATATCTTTATTGCTGCCGACACATAAAAATTTAGCATAAAGGCCAAGGGCTAAAAGTATCAAACTAAAACCTCAACAATCTTATTAAGGCAAAAGTCAAGTAGTATTTAACAACTTTTGTTTTTTCCTTAAAGGCATATTTTTTTAAAACAAAACAAAAGTTTCCTTTAAAGCAAAATCCAAACAAAACAGATAAAAAAACACATTTCAATTCCTTTTTCTTTGCATAAAGAATACAAAATCAGCCCCTAAAGCTGGTTGTGGCGGCGTTGTTTTTATAACTACATTTCTAGTAAAACAAAAAGTTAAATTTCAATTAATATAACTTTAAGGGTTTGATTGAATTTTTAGCCAACATTTGTGTTCGAAAGATTTCATTTACAATAAATATGTACATCACAACAGCTTGATTAGGGTTAAATTTGCATAAGAATTTATTGTATTAAATAAATCTTTTTTAAGAATTTTTAAATACTTTAAACAAAAAATATAAATTTTGCAAGAAATCATGCCAACTTAGCCTCTAAGATTTAGGATGGTAACACAAAGATGCTGTCGAATTTTATGAAATTAAAATATAAGCAATCTGTTACTTTATTTATATTTAGATACTGCGAAATCAATTAAGGGTGGTATATGAGGTTTTAATAAAATTTTGCATAATATTTCATGGTATTTTGAACTTTATCATTACTTACACCCGAGAAAAGTGTCATTAAAAACTTTATGGTAATGACCTATACGATACGAAATAAGGAATTAATTACTTGATTTACATGTCGGTAATTTTTTTTAATAACAGCCTATGTCCAACAATTAATTTTTTTTTCAGTAAAGGCAAAAGAATTTCTTTTAGAAGCTTATTCAAAAAAAAAAAAAAAATAAGTTAGAAGTTGTGTTGTTTAAGAAAAAAAAAATATGTACATATGTACATTAGGGTGGCCGTTATTTTTTTTCTTGATTTCTTCTACTCTCACCCCCCAAAATCGGTTTAGTTTTATGTAGAAAAAAATTTCATACCGATAAGTTGTGTTTGTTTTGTGCCCTCAAGCCCATATATTCAATGAAATTTTTTTTTAGTTTTATTTTGACTACATATGTATGTATATATATGTATGAAATAATTTAGTATACATATATAAGCTCTTATTGTACATGCTTAAAATAAAAAATTTCCACATAAATATAATTTTTTTACATAAAATTTTTGGTATTTTGTTTGAAGGTTTATTTAAATTTCTTTTTTTTATTTAGTTGCAGCTCTAGGCCGCAGTAATTTTCAGATTAAAATTAAAATTAAATTACTGTAGCTTATATACTACTTATGAGAATAAATCTTAACCCTACATATTGACATACTCATGTTGAAACATACGAACATGTATGCACAAAATAAAGTGAAATTAAATCTATTATTTACTTAAAATTAGTGCACATATTTTCGTGTGGAATCTGGCCGTAATATGATGTTTGTTTTAAAAAACAAATTCATTCTCACGATTGCGAGTATGTGTGGCTGTTCAGGTGCCAACAATAAAAAACTCTTTCTTAAATTTGCCGTCAATCCACATTTGTATTTGGCCTTGAATAGTTGTCACTTGTACGACTTCAACATTAGTGAAATATTAGAATCTTTTAATTGTACGTGCAGACGTTGAAAGTAATGCAAACATTAAATTAGATACTGCTACAGTTGGTTATTTTTCTCATTATTTTCTAGATATTAATTTTAGCAAAAAACTTTCCTTGAGACTAATGTTGTTGACTTATAGTCAGATTTTGTAAACAAATTCGTTTCTTAACGTTTCAAATTTGTACGAAAAATAACGAAAATTCGTCTCAAAAAATATTTTTTCCATAAAAATTTCAAAACGAAAAAACGTTTCTATTAAAAAATTTGGCCCTTAAAGAGCTAAATTTTTTCCATATGTCATATTCTTGTATAATTTAAATAGTCATGTGCAAAAAATTAAATTGAAAAATGGGCTTGAAGGCCAACTTTGAGGTCCGGACGCACCCCCTAAAACGCAATTTATCGATATGAAAATTTATTTGTATTTTTTTTTACATAAAACTGAACCGATTTGGAGGGTGAGAGTAGAAGAAATCAAAAAACAAAAAGTCTCCATACAATTAACGGTCACTCTAATGTACATACATACAACCATATTTTCTTAGAACTTTCTCAAAAGAATTTAAAATATAACATGTTGATATAGTATACACGAAATAAAAAATATGTGTTTGTTATTAATGAAAACCATAAGTATAATATTTCCTATTAATTTTATCTTAATAATATTATTTGTTGTTCTTTGCAAAAGTTTCTTAACCTACTTTGATTATAGTTTAGTAGTTCCTAATAATATATTGAGAGTTTGTCTATACAACTTGAGGGCTTTGTTAGCTTTTTATACCCTTTACCAAAAAATGGTAAAAGGGTATATATAGGTTTGTCATTCCGTTTGTAATTTCTACAATATTAATAAGCGACACATAAAATATATATATTCTGGATCCTTATGCATAGGGAAGACGAACAAGCGATGTCCGTCTGTCCATCTGTCTGTACGTGAAATCAGTTTTCCCAAGCTCCCAGAAGAGCTAGAGACTTCGTTCTTGGACTGGTGTGTTAGAAATTTTCCGAAAAATTTTGCTAATGAAATTCAGCAAAATCGAGCAGAGGGTTTCAGAGCTGGAAAACTCGAACTCAATTTTCCCATAGAAAATAGCTACCGCAAACAAGTTTTTATTACTTTTTTATTAAATTAACTTATTTTATACTTCGGTATGAATAAAATTGGTATTTATAATTAAAAAAAATTTAAAAACTTAACAAATTAAAAAAACGTTTCCAGGGTTGGAAAACTTTAACTTTTTTCCTAATAATTAAACATATTTCATGTTTTAGGAAGAAGGCTATTTTCTCAGGAACGGTAAAAGCTACGGGTCTGAATTTTAGACAGTGTATGTAGAACTTTGGTCGCTACAACAACTAATATATAAAAGCTAAAAATTAAAGGGTGTTCCAAAATGAGTAACGAAAACTTTTTAAAATCCCATGTAATATACATACAATTGTATGTATGTGTGTACATATGTAAAATTTGTAAAATTAGTTTATTTTTATATAGGCTACAACAATTAACACTAAAATTAGAAAAATTTTAATTAAAGGGTGGTCCATCAGTTAATAAAATTTTGACTATGTAATTTTGACAAATTGCTATATCTTGGAAACTGTAAGAGTTAAACTCATGAAATTTTCAAAAACGGTCAAACTAAAAAATCCGAAAATTATAAAATCGCTAAAAATTTAAAAAAATCGCCAAAACGAAAAAAATCACCAAAACGAAAAAAATCGCCAAAATTAAAAAAAACGTTAAAATTAAAAAAAACGCCAAAAACCGAAAAAATCGCAAAAACAAAAAAATGCTTATGTGAACAAAAATCGCCAAAAATAAAAAAAAATCGCCTAAATGAAAAAAAAACGCTAACATTCAAAAAAACGCCAAAAACCGAAAAAATCGCCAAAACAAAAAAAAATGCTTATGTAAACAAAAATCGCCAAAAATTAAAAAAAAAATCGCCTAAATAAAAAAAATCGCCAAAATCCAAAAAAATTGCCAAAACGAAAATAAATCGCCAAAATTAAAAAATAAACGCCAAAAACCGAAATAAAATCGCCAAATCAAAAAAAAAATTGCCTAAATGAAAAAAATCGCCAAAAATTTAAAAAAAAATCGCCAAAACGAAAAAATCGCCAAAATGAAAAAAAACGCTAAAATTAAAAAAAACGCCATAACAAAAAAAATGCTTATATGAACAAAAATCGTCAAAAATGAAAAAAATCGCCTAAATGAAAAAAAATCGCCAAAATCAAAAAAAAATCGCCAAAACGAAAATAAATCGCCAAAATTATAAAATAAAACGCCAAAAACGGAAAAAAATCGCCAAAACAAAAAAAATTGCCTATATAAAAAAAATCGCCAAATATTAAAAATATCGCTTAAATGAAAAAAAAAATCAGCAAAATCAAAAAAATCTGCCAAAACGAAAAAAAATCGCCAAAATTAAAAATCGCCAAAAACCGAAAAAATCGTCATAACGAGAAAAAAATGTCAAAACTAAAAAATTGTCATAAAGAAATAAAAACGTCAAAAAACGAAAAAAGCACCAAAACAAAAATTAAATTGCCTATATGAAAAAAAATCGCCAAAGAATAAAAAAACCGCCTAAATGAAAAAAAATTGCCAAAATCAAAAAAATTGCCAGAACGAAAAAAAAATCGCCAAAATAAAAAAAAAGCGAAAAACCGAAAAAAATCGCCAAGACGAGAAAATAGTGTCAAAACTAAAAAAATTGCCACAAAAAAAATATATATATAAAAAATAAAAAAATCGCATAAATGAAAAAATCGTCAAAATCAAAAAACTCGCCAGAACGAAAAAAAATCGCCAAAATTAAAAAAAATCGCCAAAACCAAAAAAAAATCGCCAAATTTTAAAAAGCACCATATTAAACATAATGCCAAAAACCTAAAAATTGCACTAGAAAAAAGTATGAGTTTTTTCACAAAATGAATATTGTAGCTACATATCTCTGTGCTTATGTATGTATCTCTATAATGCATAAACGCACTTTGGTAAAGGGTATATAAGATTCGGCACAGCCGAATATAGCACTCTTACTTGTTTAAATTGTAGTTGAATTCTACTGATGTAGTGCTTGAGCAGCAACAAAGCTCCTAGATTTGCTTAACCACTAAAACTAATAAATTGTTTTATTTTAATTTTATTTTGCGCACACGTTTTCGAAAACTATAACTTACTATATAATCAAGAGATTGAGCAGCAACAAAGCTTCTAGATTTGCTTAACCAAAAACTAATAAATTGTTTTATTTTAATTTTATTTTGCGCACATGTTTTCGAAAACTATAATTTAATATATAATCAAGAGAGAGAGAGAGAGAGATAAAAAAGTTGCTCTAAATTTAAGTTATTTTTAATAGATTTTTAGAGCATAACTTTAGACAGAGACTGGGCAGAACTTTTTTATTGAGTACTTGATATACATAGTGTGGCCAGATTGGTTTGAAATAATGCTAAAACATGAATGAAAAAACGCTAAAAGTAATTCAAGAATTTAAAATAAATTTATACAAAATAGATATTTATAATTTTAAAGGAGAAGCAAAAAACTAAAAAATAAACCAATCAACTTGTGGTTAGTACATATACTTTGAATTTTTTTTTAATAGGACCAGCACTCAGGGGATAACCCTGAACGGAAAATGATGTTTACAGATATCAGAATCAGTGAGTAATCTGGGACGGAAACTTTAGAGTTTATCGAGATGGCGCTTTGGTTATATAAACTTCGGTTTCAATGATAAGTTTTAGAACTTTATCTGATTTAATTAGACTTAATGCCAACCGATTCACTTGAAAGCCGCCGAAGTTACGTTAAAAAGTTTACACTATCGGATTATGAAATAAATAAGAATTGCTTGAATTTTAGTATACTTTTTGTGCTAAATAAGAGAATATTATAAAGAGAACAGTTGCTTGTTGATGGTAGCACTACCTGCCAACAGACGTATACAATTGTTTAAAATTTCTTTATTAAGCAAAAGAGAAAAACAGTACAAAATAACAAACAACCCAATAAGCACTCAAAAAATTAAAATTCAAGCACATTAAATTTAACTGGAAACAAAGTTGAATTTAAACAATTTTTCAAGTAATATTCAAATTTGAAAATATTTGGAAATAAAAAATCAAACAACATACAAAATGTTCAAACCTTGCCAAATAAGTAATTTATTTTTTAAAAAAATTAAAATTATGATGGAAAATATCAAAAATATATAAAAAAGTGTTTTTTTTTTAAACAAAAAGTGTTTAAAATCGTGAAAACAATAGTGCAGGTAAATATGCATAAAGTAATTATAAGAAAACTTGTCGATTGCATTTTTCTTTCTATTTTAAACGCATTGATTTTGAAGCTTGAAACATACTTGAATTCAATTGTAATACAAGGTTAAATTACAGTAAAATTCAAGGCTTGAATTGAACTGTAATACAATTGAAATGTTCGAATTGAATTCAAGTACCCATTTCACTGGAGAATTCTATTGAAATAAAGTGTAAATCAAGCATAATTCAACCCTTGACAATTAAATATGTGCCTTGAATAACAATTGTTTTACACCTGATTTCAAGCAAAATTGCTTATTGGGAAACGTCATTAAACATATCTTATATAAGAAATAAGTATGTACATATGTGTATGAGCGAAAATTTTTTATCAGAGGTATTATCAGTTCCAATCCATCAGTGAAAACTTAAAGTTGTGTTTGAAAATAAAAAAAAAATTATAAAAAATCATTATAAGTGCATAAAAATGTTTATATTTGAGAACATTTTGGTAGTATTCGTAAGCGGTTTTTTAATACTTCTGCAAATTCCAATAGCTTTACCCCAAGAAAATACAGACTTTGTGGTAGAGATTTTGTTTGATGGAGAAGCTATCTGTGGCGGAACTTTAGTAGAAAAAACTTATGTTGTCTCAGCAGCGAGTTGCATTTACAAGATGCTCCATAATCCGGAAAGATTAGCTGTTATAAGTCATACTATTAATTCAACTATTGCTGATGTCGTAGCACAGGTAAGCAGCATAAAGATACCTGGGGCTTTCAACAATCGTACAATGTTGAAGGATGTGGCTGTGTTAAAATTGAAAACACCTCTTTATATAAGTCCAGCAGTTTTTTGCAATAAATACTGGAAGCGGGGACATCAGATTATATTATATTCTGGGAGTAAAAGGCAAGAACGAGGTATTTCTTTTCCTAGACATTTGGGAATTGAAAATCTCCAAATAGCTGGTGCAGACAAGTGCAAAAATATGTTAAATTTCCATGAAGCTTTAACGAGTTCAACATTTTGTGCTACTTCACATGTTGCCGCTAAATGTTATAATTTTTTAGGCTCACCAGCCATGATTGATGGTCAATTTTGTGGTATTGTTTTACGGTTTTCTGAATGTAACAGCCAGGAATTTGCCGTTGTCTTCACTAATATTCTACTTGTTAATGACTATATAAGGAGTTGTATGAACAATTAAAATCATATAATAAAATAATCTGCAATATTATATTTGTTATGGGTTTTAATCGCATTAAAAAAACTAGTGTAAGAAATTATAAAAATATACTAAGATTACCCGGGTTGTATGAAATTTCGATCGCATAGTGAGGTGTATTCATATTGAAGGGCAGCGTAAGACGTTCTAAAAGTTCTTTACATATATTATTTCACACTACTGCCAAACAGTCTGTTCTAGTGTAAACATAAATACAAAAACAAAACTAACAAAACATGACTCTCACTTAAATAAATTAAGCATCATTCGAAAAGTTTTTCTCTGCAGTTTTGTTAGTGCTTGTGTTCTCGAAACAAGTAGAACATCAAAACAAAAAGCGAGAATGAAACAGTAAATCATAGCAAAAACATCGAGTGCACTAGAACACGAGCACAAACATGTAAACTATGTATGTATACATAATATATGTACACATAAATTGAAAATAAAAATTAACAAATTATTATATATAAATTTACATAAGTTATTAGGATATTATTTCGTAGTAAAAAAAATCTTTTTTTAGCTTTCATATTCCTAACGAAGCGCAATGTTTATTTTATAAGAAAAATTTTCTTAGCTATCAGAACATTCAAATATGTTTTGAATGGTCTGTGTGAATTTTTAGGGTTCCGTACACCAAAGGTGAAAAAAGGAACCCTATTGTTTTCACTACGCTGTCCGTCTGTCCGTCACACGGTATTTTCTTAGGAACGGTAAGAGCTACGGACCTGAAATTAGGACAGAGTATGTACAAACTTGGCCGCTATAACAACAAATACATGAGAATTAAAAATTATAGGGTATTCCAAAACGATCAACGAAAAATGTTAAACATGGGATATGTAATATACATACAATTAAAGGGTGGTCCATCAGTTAATGCAATTTTGACTATGTAATTTTGACAACTTGCTATATCTTGGAAACCGTAAAGGTAATCTCTTGAAATTTTCAATAACGGTAAAACTAAAAAATCCGCAAATTATAAAACCGCTACACCGAAAAAAATCGAAAAAAATTTTAAAAAAAATCGCTAAAATGAAAAATATCGCCAACATTAAAAAAAACATTCTAACACTAAAATAAATAGACAAATACGAAAAAATCGCCCAAATTAAAAAAATCGCCTTAACGAAAAAAATCGCCAAAAATTAAAAAAAACGCCAAAAACCGAAAAAAATCCCTAAAACGAGAAAGAGTGCCAAAACTCAAAAAATTGTCAAAATGAATGAAAAACGCCAAAAAACCGAAAAAATCCCCAAAACCAAAAAAAAAAATCACCTATCTGAAAAAAAATCGCCTAAATAAAAAAAATCGCCAAAATTAAAAAAAAGACTTCAAAAACCTAAAAAAAAATCGCCCAAACTAGAAAAAAGTGCCAAAACTCAAAAACGCCAATAAACTCAAAAATCCCCGAAACTAAAAAAAAACGCTTAAGACCGAAAAAACCCAAAAACGAAAAAAATCCAAAACTGTAGTTTATATTGGCTAAAGTTTGTATTTAATTACATCTCGTTAATCTTGTGTCCGTACGGAACCCTTCGTGCGCGGGACAAAGTCGCACTTCACTGAATTTATTGTTTTTTTTTCAAAGGCTTGGTTTTATTTCAACATTTTTCTATTTGCAGTTTTGTTCTGTACTGCAGTATTCTTATCATAAAGCAAAACACATCTCTTTTTAAAGTTTTTTTTTTACAGTGACGGAGAAATATACACACACATTTTGAAATTAATGAGAGTTCTTGTAAGCCTTTTTTTAAGGCTTGTACCACACTCTAATACATAAATGTATAGATATGTTTGTTAGACTGGACTTTATTTTCGAAAGTCACAATATTGAATGTTTCTCTTAAATTGTTTCTTTTACAAAAAACAAAAAATAAAACTCGTTCTGTAAATTCTTAAGTCGATATTATAGTGTTAACTTGCTACACACCGAAGTTAAATTTCAGCATAAAGGGTTAAAAATTAACTACTGTCTCTAAATCGCTCCTAGAAAGGTAAAATGTCAGACCTACTCCTATTAACTCTTTCTCTAGACATTTTGTCTGAACATAACAACCCCTTAAGCGCTCCATACAAATATTTTTAATATTTTTATAATTTTTCAACATTTTTTTTTGGTGAACGCTGACAAAAATGTTTTAATAAATTTTGAATACATCGAGCCTTATTTTTGATGGTATCGTAAGCGACTAAAATTAAATTTTTCAGAAGAAGGGTTTTTTTTAATATTCAAATTTGTTTTTGTATGTAAATTGTCGCTTACGATAAAATTGTACAGCTTGTATCTTAAAAGTTTTTTTTTTTTGCATGTTTTTTATTTATTGTATCTTCATATATGAACTAACAATAAGTATTCAAATCTTAAATCTAACATATAATTAATAGGCCCGACCAATGCCAGACCTAACTAAGTGATAGTTGTAAATAATACATAAGTAGTGATAAGCAAAAAAAAAATAAAAAAATTTCAAGCAACTTCATTCGGAGTGTTTAGTATAAGAGCCCTTGTATCTCTCTTTTTCAAGCGGATGTGTCCAGTAAAGTTTAAAATATTACGAGCAAGCGGATTAGGATGTGACTCGAGTTTGTTTAAGTATTTGCCTGCGTATCTTGCAATTTCTTCAGTCACTAGTGGCATTTTTAAATCACGATGCAAACTTGAATTCTTAATGTACCATGGAGCAGATGTTATTAACCTTAATATTTTGTTTTGTCTTCGTTGAATTCTCTCTACATTGGAAGCAGAAGCAGTGCCCCATAACTGGATACCGTAACACCATATTGGCTTTAAAAGCGACTTGTATATTAAAAGTTTGCAGTCTAGGCTGAGTGTTGAATTTCTGCCAATCAGCCAATGTACCTGAGTTAATTTTAGTTTCATTTGAGTTAACTTATAGTCAATGTGATGTTTCCATGTAAGCCGTCGATCGAGGTGTATACCAAGATATTTCACATGTGAATGTTGAGGAACAACTTGATTATTAATCCGAATGGGGGAACAAGTATCTCTTCGTAAGGTAAATGTTATATGGACACACTTTTGTTCATTTACCTTAATTCTCCATAAGTTCAACCATAGTTCCATCTGGCTAATGTGTTCCTGGAGTTTTCGGGATGCCTCATCAGGGTTTTCGTGCATACTAAGGCAGGCGGTATCGTCGGCAAATGTAGAAGTGTGAATACTACTGCTCACAGGCATATCGCAAGTATAAATCAAATATAAAAATGGCCCCAGTATACTCCCCTGTGGCACACCGGATGAGATAGTTTCAGTCATACTCATAAAGTGTCCTTCCACAACTGTAAATTTTCGTGCAACAATGTAACTTTCCAAAAGATTTAGAATGTTTATTGGTAAGTATGTCTTCAATTTCAAAATCAGGCCTTCATGCCACACTTTATCAAATGCCTGAGAAACATCAATAAACACGGCAGAACAATACTTCTTTTCCTCAAATGTTTTTCTGATAAATTGAACCAATCTATGCGTTTGCTCAATGGTGCTATGCTGGCTTCTAAAACCAAATTGATGGTCCGGGATGCACCCATTTTCAGTTAAAATTGAAGACAATTTTGTCATGAGTAGCTTTTCAAAAAGCTTTGACATTGTTGACAGTAAACTTATTGGCCTATATGACTCAGCCTTGGAAAGATCTTTACCCGGCTTTGGAATCATTTTAACCTTGGCAAGCTTCCAGCAGTCTGGATAATACTCCAGTCGTAAAATGGCATTAAAAATGAATAACAGGATTCTAATTGCAGTACGAGGTAACTTAATCAGCATCTGATTACTAATTCCATCCATACCGGGAGCTTTTTTCGGGTTGAGTTCGGCAATTAGTTTTTGTACATCACACATCGTAAATTTTAAGGGTCGAGGTGGTAGAGCAACTACACTCGGCAAATCAGCAACATTGGTACATGTATTTGGTGTAAATACGGATTTTAAATGCTCAGCAAATATGTTACCTTTTTCAGTATCGCTTCTTGCCCAACTTCCGGTAGATGTGCGCAGAGGTGGCTTAAACTCAACGGGTGTTTTAAACTTTTTAGCAGCGCGCCACAAAGAGTAATTAGATGCTGGTGTGACATCAAGGCTTTCCAGATAGTTTTTGAAAGATGCAGTTTTTTCAGATGCAAGCAACTCTTGGAGTCGTTTAGTGCACTCTTTAAATCTGATTTTGTGTTGAGGTGATCTGTGCTGTTGCCATTCCCTTCTAGCTCTTCTTTTTTCACGTACGAGATGTTCAACGTCTGTAGAATAAATTTTATTGAACCCAGTATGCGGATGGGAGGTAGTGGCATGTTCAGAAGCTTGTTTAATATTCTCGTTAAGATTTGCAATGTTCGATTCAATATCATTGGGTGTTCTTAGCGTAATATTTTCCGTGCAATGACTACTAAGATATTTTTTGAATCCCAGCCAATTAACACGATTTATCATCTTGACATATGGGTGAGGTAAAGCGCTTCTCAGTGGACTACAGATTGTAACGATCGTGGGAGAGTGATCAGACGACAGATCTAGGGAAGCTTCAACTTAAAAGTTATTAACAATTTTGACATTTTGATAATTCTACACTGTGGATTGGCCCATAAAATTTTAATTTCAATCAAAAAGTAAATTTTCTATAACATGTCGCTTACGATAAAATCGAAAAGGCGGCTCGACATCGTCCTAACTGTTGCCAGGGTATCTCTAGAGGAGCCAAATGTATGACCACGTCACATCGATTTTTTATTCACTAAACGTTTCTTAAGACAACAACCGCCTATTAAATTTTTTTTTTTGTATAAGTACATGTGCAACATATGTTAAAAATTTAATAAAAATCTAAATATTAACAAATATGAATAACGATATGAGGAGTTGTTTGAGTAAATGAGCGATATAAAAGATTTAACCATATTCAAATATGCTCGAGTATTATTAAGAGTCGTAGCAACCATTACAAACCAAACAATTTTTTTTAACAAATAGACATAACGATACCAATCACCAAAATGATGATGATAGAACTCTGAGCTGGACTATAAGCATCTTATCAACAAGCTTCAAAAAGTTACAAAAAACATGGTTTGCATATTACAGGCCATAAAATTGGTCATACAAAAAATCAAAGGAGATAAGGACTCGCATTATAACAAAAATTCAAACACAAAGCGAACACAAACAAATACACACAATACTTTTCTATTAATACGAGTACAATGTTAAGCAACGGTTTTGAAAGATGAATTTTTCGATTTAAAGGCCATCAAGTCAAAATAAAAGATATTAAATGAGATTTTAACTGAGATGCGAAGAAAATTATTACGAAAGGAGCAGGATGAGGTTAAAGTGAATGCTTTCTGCAAATAATTTTAATGTAGAAAAGCAACAATCGTGTAAATGGTACGTACAGAGTAAAAGTCAAACATTAATGTGGATTATTGTAAAGTAAGTACAAACAATTGCCAAATTTCTTAAGCTCCCCAGCATAATGGTTGTGGCAACACAAAAGCATAAAATCCTTATTAAATGTTTTGTCGCTATTGTTTTGTATGCACTAAACCTTTTGTCTATGAAAATGTTTTTTTTATATAAATAACACGCAAAATTCATTTTAATAACAATTATCGTAATTAGCGATTTGGTTTTCATATCTTGTTTTTCTTTACAAATCGACTGCTTTGATGAAAAAGGGGGTTTGTTGAAATTCAGCTCTTCCTTTGTTTCCTTTTCAGTGAATTTTGGAATTTAAAATATTTAATAAAATTCTTTTTGCTAAATACGCATTACAATTTTTATTATATTCATTTAAATGAATGAATGAAATGATGGAACAAAGAATATAAACAATATTATTTCATCACATATTTTATATTGACGTCAATTAGAGAAAAGGTGGCACAAAAAAGCCACTTATTTTTTATGCTTAAAAATCAACTACATATGTACATGAATGTCATCGACCTTTTCGGATTAAGCATTTGAAAACGTATTTTAATATATGGTGCTATAATATTGCCCTCTACTTTAATGTATAAAAAAATTACAGTATGGAGCTCTTATTTGTATTTTCGGCATTTTTAGACACAAATATTTGTATCCAAAAAAATAAGTAATTTTGCACTGATTTCAAAGTTTCCAGCGGTGGTGAAATACATTGGAAAAATTTAGTATTAGAAAACATTGATGAAACGCAACTTTTAGTTTAAAGTATTCACCCTTATTCCAATTGTAGTCATCGACGTCACTTTAACACAACACCAAAAAATTGGGCTCGTATATCCGTAATCAAAAACAACTGACTCCTGTTGGCAGGTTTATGCTATTTTCTAGACCTTATGGAACGGAAATAGATTGTCAGTTGAGCAAAATTGTTCTCGAGAGCGAGTAAACAAGCCCCAATTTTTTGGTATTGTGTTAAAGTGACGTCGATGACGACAATTGGAATAAAGGTGATTATCTATTTTTTAGTCAACTTAACAAAGGCTACCAAATTGTGATTTCAATGTTAATTATTTTTTAAACAAGAGCTTATATAAAAAATGGATTCAGCGTACTCTAATTAGGTTTACACACCATGTCCCCGGCTTATTACAAAAAAAAATTTCGAATTCGAGCACAGTGTTAGTGCAACAATTATTTTGTTAAAACTATCTGCATCATCACTAACTCCCGACTTTGAAGCTGTAACCAAATTTATTCTATAAGACGAAATGACGTACGCAAGTCAAGCACTAAAATTAGAGCACTGTAAGGACTACTCGAGCAATGTTCATGAGTAATCTACTCTCAGTTATTTCTCTTCTGCCCATATGAATTTTACTAAACAGAAAACACATGGGCATTAGAGTACTCTCACCCCCCAAATCAGTTCAGTTTTATGTAAAAAAATACAAAAAATTCATACCGATAAAATGCGTTTTAGGGGGTGCGTGTCCGGCCCTTAAAATTGGCCTTCAAGCCCATTTTTCAATGTAATTGAATATGATTATCTTTTAAAAAAATCATTTTACAAGAGTATGATATGTGGCAATATTTTAGATCTTCTATCTAGTCTACAACATTAGTCTCAAATAAAGTTTTTTGCTAAAATTAATATTTTAGAAAATAATGAGGAAAATAACCAACAAAATAAGAAAAATTTTATATAACAAAATTATATTTATATGGAATTTTTTTATTTCAAGCATGTACAACAAGAGCTTATATGTATATATTAAAATATTTCATACATATACATATAGTCAAAATAAAACTTAACAAAAAAAAAACTTGAAAAAAATTACGTTGAATATATGGGCTTGAGGGCAAACTTTGAGGGCAGGACGAACGCACCCCCTAAAACGCAACTTATCGGTATGAAATTTTTTTGTATTTTTGTACATAAAACTTAACCGATCTGGCGGGTGAGAGTAGAAGAAATAAAAAAAATAAAATAACGGTCACCCTAATGGGCATGCTCATGGTGTTGCTCGTGCAACGCTCTAACTAAAATATAAAATAGATTTTCTCTCATTTTTCCCCACTGCGGCACAATGTTATTAACAATTGAAAGTAATTTTGCGTTTTTAAAAAAATTTAAATTTAATTGTTATTTTTTTTATTTTTTACTGTGAAATTAAAAAGGTATGTACTTATGTATGTGTTTATTTATTTATCTAACCGTCAAGAAATATGCAACTGCGTAGTATTGATTAAAGGGGCCAATACACTACAACAGCATGCATGGGCAATCAAGTGTTTGTGCCAGCGGTTGGATCGTGTATGGGCATTTTGTGTGATTGTACGTTTGGCTGTAGTGATGTCAAATTGAGTTTGATATTTTGCTGATGGTACAAGCTTGCTGGTATTGTGTATGGTGAAATTAGCTCAGTTGAGTAAAGTTGTCAAGGAGTAATTATTCATTTAAAAATTATAATTTGTTTAAAAATAATTTGTTTCAATGGAAAATGGAATTTGAGCACTTTAGTTGTACATAGCTGCTAATATTTACAAAATATCAATACAAATTTAAGCAAACAACTGCGTCACTATTCAGAACCACCCTTCTTCAATTTTTTAAAAAAGTGAATATTGTACCAGCTTGCTGGTATGTTATGTGGGTCGAGCATGAATGCTCAATAGCTTGATTGCGCGTGTATGCTGTTGTAGTGTATGGGCCGATTAAGTTGTTTTGTATTTCTATGGAACTAAATTTTCTGCGAAAAGCCTACATACGAGTATGAGAAACAATTAGACTAAGTATGAAGATTAAAATTATAGAAATGAAAAGATAAATGAAATTAAAAAGAACTTACAAATTTTTGCGGCATTTTTATGTGATAATATTCGTGAGGACTCACCTACAAAGAAAAAAAGAAAAATATATAGTATTAGAATATGTTAAGTAGAAAAAGAAAATTTTACAAATTTCACTTTTATTTTTTTGAACGATAGATATCAATACAAAAAAAATATTAAAGGTAATCATTTCAGGTTTTTCTCGTTGGAAAAATGTAAAATTGTAATTTTTTTGACAACAAACACAGGAAAAAAAATAAAAATTTTTTTTTTCAAATTTTTTTCCTGTGTTTGTTGTAAAAAATTACATTTTTCCATTTTTCCAACGAGGAAAAAAACTAAAATGAATGCCTTTACTGTTTTTAGAAAAGTAGTATTTTCTGCATCAGACTTTCAAAATATAGAGTTATTTAAAAGGTAGGGTATTCTTTTGGAAGTACATTTATAAAAAAATTAAGGATAGGATGTGTTTATAAATGCATCTCTGCTCTGTATCATGCGTGCAAAATTTTATTTAAAATGCAATGCAAGGTCGCTGATAATCCTTTGTTAGTACACCATATTTGGCATTTATTTGTGTGTTGTCTACTTCAGTGAACCAGTTTAGAACATTCAAATTTCCATTCGCAGCACAGTTATGCATTTATAAACTGACCCATACTTTTTGTAGATGAATATTTTTGAAGTACTTTTTATAACAGATATTTTTCTTCCAATTATGTTATAAGTTTCTATTAAAAAACAGAAATATATTAATATTATTAATTATCGTAGTAAAATGTTTACTTATAACAGCACTGAAAAGCAAATAAAAACATATTGGTCAATAAATGTTTGTGCTATGTATTTTAAACAAATTAACATACGAGTATGTTTGTATGTATGAGAAAAAAAATATATGTTTTTTTTTTAACCATAAAGTTCGCATAAATCCCATATTAATTAAGTGATAAGTGAAACAATTAAATAATTAATTAACATAAAATGAAACAAAAGCATTTATTCATGTTTGTTCTCGAACAAACGCACACCCACACACACACACACTATTAAAACACACACAAGTTAAATAAACAAATAAGTATGTACATTTTTATGTATGTAATTATTTTTCCAACTATTGTATGAATGTCATTGTTATGAATAATATTAAGTAAATGTCATAAATTTTAATGTTCATATAATAAGAATAATATAGCATAATAAATTATTATAGAATCTATATAACGATCAAGGAAAATAATATAAGCTGTAAGTGTATATAAACAGTAGTGTGAAAATTAAAGACACTTTTGTGTACATTTCGCAAACAAATTGGATAAGAAAAATAATTTTATATGTATGCAAACACTTATACAAACAAACACACACACACTTACACAAACTTAAATTTATTTTATAATAAATAATTGAAAATGATAATATTATTATGCAAATGATATTAAATTGACAAACAGTAAAATTATGTTAAACAATAAAACATCTAAAAGTATGCAATGAGTTTCAACTACAATTTATACTTTATGCATTAATATGTTTTTGCTTATTAATAGAAATTTCACTGTTGAAAAAATAACAATTTATTTGAAAATATTGAAAAGTTAGGCATAAATTGCAAAACATTAAGAATAATTACACAAGAAAGATTTTAAGTAAAAAAAATTTAATACATATGCTATCAGAGTAATTAAGTTATTTTAAGGTAATAAAGTTTATCAAACAAATGGTTAAGAGATTAATTGAAGAAATGTGTATGTATGTGTACCAAGATAAATTGAAAAGCGTTGTTGGTCTGAAACAATTATTACAATCATCATCAAATATTAGATTATTTTTTTCTATCATGATGAGTTGGTCATACGAGGCCAAAATAAATTATTTGTTAGCAGTAAATAGGAGTGAAGCCTGTATTTATTGTTTGCTTTGAGCTGCCAACATCAAACTAAGAAAATCGAAATTATTAGAAAAAATATTTAACAAGAGATTTGTTAAATGTGTAAATATGCATGAAAAATTTTGAGCCCATGTATCGAAGAGTATCCATTTCAATGTTAAGGCTGTTTCAGACTACTATACAAGTATTAATACTTTTGACGAAAATTCATCCCTGGTCTTATACTTGTATGAAAAATTTCAGAAATACAATAACAACTCAACATGTTCAGAGCTGCATTTTCCACAATAGTATTAATACTTTTATTACAGTCTGAAGCGACCTTTGGTGAGACTCAAAGTTGCATGATAACACGAAGATTGTCTATCTTCGGCTTTTAAGTTGTTTTCTACGTAATTAAGTATGGTATAAATCATAATGTTCTTGGCATGAAAATCCTGAGGGAGTGCACACATTTTTCAAAGCTCAAAGGAAGCATTTAAGGCCAAGGGGTTTTTTTTTTGATACTATTTAAGAGATACTTCACTTCATTTGATCTTCTTCCCATTTATACATGGTGAGCCATTTAAAATTTTAAATTTGAACTACCGATTACTTTGACTTTGAGAGGTAGAATAATATTAATTTTTATTAAAAGCTTTTATTTAGTTTCACCAGTTTCGTCCGTTGTCTGGCTGTAATCATATGTTGCAAATTAAATTTGATCAACTTCCCGGTTTCCGATTGAACTGAAATTTTGCATCGATGTATAAATCGGATGAAAATGTGTGACATAGAGCTGATCTGATGATGGCGGATAGTTTTAATATCGTAAAGGAAACTGTTAATATTACATTATAATCCAGTTTGTCAAATTTACAAACTTCATTTGAAACCGGAAAAGCTTGTTTTTAAAATCGTATTTCCAGGGTAGTGAGTCCTTAACGTAAACTGTGAGAAAAGTACGTGAAAAATTTTAGAGGCCAATCTCTGGCCTTCATTTCAGTTTGTGCGTCAATTTGTTAAGCGATTTGATGAAAAAGGATTGTCATTGGACGATCTCGTTCAGTGCTTTCAAGCAAAAACATTGCTGCTGAGGCTGAGAATGTGCGAGAACATCCATCAACATCAACTCGTCATCGTTCTAAAAAACTGAACATTTCTCGCCTTTTTGAAAAAAAATATTGAAGAAAAAAATTTGATGGCGTACTGCCGAGCTAGTCGTGATATTTCTATGAATAAATAATATTTGTGTTATATTCTTACGGCCTTATTTATAAAAACTATAAGGGCTTAAAAAGAAAACTTTTTATGAAAATTTGTTTTAGAAACCCTTCATAAAGCCTTAATAATTTTTATAAATAAGGCCGTTAAATGACAAACTTCAATCTTTCTAATAAAACCAGTCATTTTTAAAAATAATCAGTACTTCAAATTTAAATGGATCACGCTATACCATCAATGTAAATCCTACCGAAAATAGAATACAACTCCCATGTATGATCCTTCGCTTCAAAGCCTATTTTGAGCCTACTCTAGCGTGCACAGTAGAGAGCGAAGAAGCTAATGGGTAATAGCAGGATATCGCATTCTATTGACTTATTCGAGCTATTACAATGGATTGCAATCTAATGAAATCAGGGAACTTGTTCCTTAAACCTGGATATTATCACGCACAATAGGTTTTTCATTAAAGAACAATTAATTAGCTTATTGAAAATTTAAAAAAAAAATATTTATATATTTTATGCTTTGATCAGGCTAAAGTTCGTATCGCTTTGTAAGCCAAATTACATATGTATGATAATTATTAATGAACAAATACCATCATAGTTAATTATATATATTCTGACAAAGTCGTAGTATAACGGAACAAGCAACTGTTTTCGAACCTATATCGTTACCGTCTTTTTGTTTAGTCACCTGTGTGCGGTGTCAGTTGATGTAGATTTCTGCTTTTATTGCAAATGGAATATGTGAATTGTTTTTAGTCATGGTATTTCAATTTGCTGAAAGCTTCTTTTGTAATGAAAGCTTAATTTTACCATCTGTAAATTTACAATAGTCTTGCCATTTTTGCTTGGTCTTTTCTTATTATGCACATGCTAGTTAATTTGCTTATTTTTTTGTGCTACTTAAGACAACTTTTCTTTTTTATTATATTTTTTTCGTATTATTTAATGTAGATATTAAATAAGCTTTTAAGCTTTAATTAAGTATAATAATTTCAAATCCTCTTTCCAACAACATTTCCTACTAATTTTAATAAATATTTAAATAATAATATCAAATATTTATCTTGAAATGAATTGGATGATAAAAATCATATTTAATTGTTATTGACAAACTAGAAACAATTAACAATTGGTTTTGGTCAAAAACTTATACAAAACACAAAGTACAGGCATAAGCAACAAAGGCCAAAGTTTATAATCCACAAGGAAATGATTTAATTCTACTAAAAACCATCATCTACAAAACAAATTCTAGCCTAAAATATGATTAGGAAATTATGTACACACATACAAAACCGAATACAAACCACAAAAAGTCTACATACCAACACAACACGTAGTCTAAAGGAATTTCGTTTGTTGGCACAAAAAGCAATAGACAAATTAGTATTGAACACAAAATGTATGATATGACAAAAAAAATAGAGAGTGTGTTATTTAGAATATGAGTAAATACAGTTAGTTTTATGTGCGTATTGGGAGTGCTTGATGTTTATGGAAAACATTGTATGTACTCGTATGTGTTTCATATCCTAATGTAGCCAATCACCCAGCAGCCAACTACAAACTCAAAGGTTTTATGCTTCCATGATTTCTATCAATACTTTTTCACAGTTTGCTACTAAATATTTAATTCAAATAAATGAGGCTTTAGAATTATGTCGTTAACTTAATATAGAATGGCCCTAACTTAATATTTTTTTTAAATTGATATCTATGCATTTTTCGATAAAAATTAGATTTTATTCTATTGAAATATATGAAACAATCGATTTAAAAAAAAATTATGAGTTAGGGCCTTTTCATATTATGGTACCGAAATGTATGTTTCATCACCCAATAGCAGCGTATAAACTTGATACAGTAATGTCTGCTTAGTTAGTTTTTAAGCAATTCTTAGTTTTTAAAACAAATTATCCGGTAAATCTTTCAAGCGATATTCAGTTGATGGATTCACTACCGCATGATTTTTAAATTAGTTCAATTAATCCGAATCATTTGAGCGGAAACTACTGTACAAATTGTGCTTATATTTACTAAAAAGCCTTACAATAAGTAACAATTCACCTAACATTTTAACCCTTTTCAATTCTTATCACAAGGGCAAGGTTTTTAGTAACTCTCTTCGCAATTTAAAAAAAGAACCCATTATTATTTAAATCACGAAACTTTTATCAAGTTACACACTCGAAGCTCGAGACCAATATTTAACTAGTCTTGCTTCACGTTGAAAGGAATACAGACTTTTCAAATTTATTAAAAGCAACTTTTAAATTTTCTCTTGGATATCATACCGCTCATTTACTAAAATAACGCCATAACTCCAAAAATTTTAATTTTGAGTAAATGATGCATAATTAATCCCTATGTCTTATAAGATTATATAATACTCGTATCTTGTTTACGCAACTCTTGTAAGCAAAATACAATTTTCTTTTTCCTTTAACTTGTGTGTAAATTGAAAACTTTAAGTTCGTTTTCTGGAAAATTCATTTTTTTTAGTTATTTATGAGACGTTGTTTGACTAAATGAGCGATATGTTCGCTGGGTATACAGTAGTTTCATAAGCATCGTGGGTATGTATGTCTTTTTGCATGTGCATTAGTGTGTATTCAAAAATTATTTTGGCAAAATTGAGTTGCATGCAATTGAATTGTACCATTATATTGGATTGAATGGCATAACAAACACAAGCACACAAACAACCGACGAAACGAGTGCAAAAGCCCACAATACCACAATTATATTTTCAATGTATGGCAATATTCTATGAAAGCAATTGTATGCAAATTTGTGAGTGTATGAACATGTCGAAGTTTTCTTTTTTTTTTATCAGATGATGTATTTGTGGGCTTTTAAATCAGTGTTGCCATTAGACAAATCGGGGGAACATTTTCGGCCTATGCCACGATGTCGACAGAAAGCGTTGGATCGATCGATTGATATTGAAAACAAAGAAAAGTTTATTTTATTTTATTGTGGTTCTTGCTTTCGATTGAACATTTTCTGTCGACATTGTGGGACAAGTCATCTATATTAATTTAAAATCCTACAGCTACGAGTGACCAAGGTGACAGGAGACGGAAGGTATTGTGTATTCAGACGGTCTCGCTTACACAGACATTAAATCCTATTTACTATAATGTAAAATAATTTTTTACTTTGTGGTCTCATTCGCTGTGAGTTTTTTGTAAGTAAAAGGTAAAAATTAACATGCCTGTAATCATTTAAAAACAACTTTTAATCACTTTTTTACCTTCGTCAAAAAAAGGGGTGTTATAAGTTTGTAGTGCGTGTCTATGTATCTGAGTTTCTGTCCGTGTCCAAGTACATACCAAACGGCTGGACCGATTTTGATTAAGTTTTTTCTGTTTGAATGGTAATGGATATTATATCTTTTCTAGATATATTCGGTGTTTTTTAAAATGTTTAATTTTTGTTATCAATGCTAATAATGTTTTTCACTATCTTTTTAGTTAATTCAACACAAAAAGTGTATTTATTTAAATTTGTATTGTGTTGATTAAGCTTGGATGCGGAAAGCAGATAGGGTGTATGGCAGGATACGAAAGCACGATCTCTTGACTGACTGGCTAGTATCGCTAACACTCAGCCACAGGTACACCCAATAAATGATTATAATATAAAATTGCACTTCCAGTAAATAATATTGACTTTGATCGCATATTAAATTATTTTGTCTCAATTTGTTGTCCAGCTCAATATATAATATATTAAATTAAATGCACACAAAGTGAGAAGGGCGATTCTGAATATTAATCCCCTTCTCATTGTTTACCATTTGCAAGATTTCAATTAAACCATCATAAATAAATCAGCAGACTTTGAAAATTCAAAACTTTCGTTCAAATTTAATTTGTTTGCCTTCTGCTTATAAGAGGATTTTATTGCAGAAAGAACTTAATTGCTCGGCAATTATTTTCCGTGGAATAAAACAGTTGATAAATTTAAATTTACTTATATATATATTTTATTGAATAACTTTTGAATTGCTCTTCTGGCAACACTGATTTAAGAAAAACCTAACCACAAGTAGCAATAACAGTAATGCAAAATACACAGTGAACAACAAAAAAATGGTGTTTTTCTTTCTTCTTCTTGGTAAAAGGATGACTGCAAAAAACCTTAAAGAGAAACATTATTTCCAAAATAAATGTAAGCGCAAGTATTATTAATGTTAATGTTAAAGTTAATGTAGGTTTAACGTACGAATTTTGTATAAGAATATTGGTTTAAAGAGCTCTTTAACTTTAACAGCAGCCATAACATTATGATCCAGCTTTTGCAAATTGAACAAATAATATTTATTTATTTTTTATCTTTGTCACTGTAATAGGTCTTCTTTTCTTTTTATAATAAAGTAATAGATTTCATTTTTTGTATACATATGTATGTATGAATGTATACAAATAAAAACTCCTGACATAATGTTGTTGAAATGTTGTCTGTTTATTTGGGAGGAATATAAATTTTTTTTTCGTGTGCAACAACATAAATATTTATATTTCTATATCATCGTCAATAACATCATTTATTTTCGAAATATTTGATAAATTTCTACCAAATTGTATTCAATCATAGAAGGCAAAAAAAAATTTCGGCAGCATACGAGGACAGACAGACAGTGATATAAATTGAAAAATAATATTATGCAGCTGATGCAATTCTCTTCTAGTGCAGCGCATGTTAAGCAAGATATTTAATATTTTTTTTTATAATAATTTAAAGCAGAAATATTGCAGCAAAAGGGGGAAACTGTATCTCTATAAAATAAATAAGTAAAATATTGTTGCTAAATTATAACGCATTACAGGTAGTGAAATATGTTGTCACCCAGTTGTTTGGAAAAAATTATAAGTAAAACAAGAAACGTATGAATGAGTTAATTTTTTTTTCATTTATTTCTTTAACATATTTTACAAACTAAATTTGCAGAATATGATTGCACAAAAATGGGCGGACTGATCAAGAAAATATGACCTGCATGAGTTAAGTTGTGCATTTTATAGTTGTCTTTTAAGAAAATAATTATATTACAAATATAAATTATATATTAGCTAATTTTGAAGGGCAGAGTAACCAAGACCTTAACCCGTTGTAGTGAAACAGACAAGAGAGCCTTTGCTATAAATCAAACCCACGATAGCAGATTAAGATATCGGGACACTAAAAAGTAAGACTGAATACTTTAGCAACTACTTGCTATTGAAGCTTGCTTTAAAATTAAAAATTTGCACATTAAAAGCATCAATATTTTATACATTACAAAAAAAGTATGAGTTACATGCAATTAATCAAATTGATATTAAGTATACGCCATAGGGTGAGCTTTTCCGTGTTACGTGTGAGAGAAATTTGCATTTTTGTATACGATTCCAGCAGAGATATTTACCCCTTGACTCTCTCAAACACACTCAAAGAGAATACAACAAGTTTTATGCTTGATACACATCGACACGCTGGGAGGAAAGAGTTTCTGGTCACACAAAAATTGTGCAAATATTGTGGTTTGACAAAAACTATGACTGACAACTATGGTTATTGTGGCATTAAGCCCAACAAACAGATGCACTGCTTGTCAGCAACATTAACCCAAAATCATAAGGCTTAAAATACTTGCCAGCCAGCAGGCAGGCAGGCAAACATTTTTCAATTTGTTAGAAATTGTACAGCCATTGTATATCATAATTGAAGTTGCCGCAATAAGTCTGTGTGTGTGTGTGTGCTTTTTTTTTAAACATGTTTTATATATCTAAGTATGCATATGTATGGGGGATTGTGCTTTAGCACTTGCCATGCATTTTGGCAGCAAATTTAACAACATTAATTTGATGAAAGCAAATCATAAATCTAAAAAATAAAAGACTATCCGTAGGCCCTTCTTTGAACTTTGCCGGCAAAAGCAAGTAACGAGACACACCATTAGGTTTTTGGTTGCAACAGCAGAGGCATGTTATACCGTAATATTTCGTCTGACTAACTCCTTCTCTCTCTCTTTCTCACTCACGCACACAACAAAACACTTTAGAGTGCACTTGACTTTTATGCACATACACAAATTCATTTGTTTGATTAGTTTGTGTTGGCTGAGGATTTTTTTCACTACTTTACATTTACAACTCTGCAAGTGTGTATGAAAGAATTTGTTTGTGTTCAGACTTTTTTTTTTCTAAATTGACTTGATAATACCAATGTCATTAACACAAGTGTAAAACACAACAGTAACATTAGTAACATCAAACTGCAACTACTTCTACTCCCTTTACACATCAGGCAAGGATAAATAAAAAAAAAGTGGTTTTTACATCACATTTCGTATCATATGCAACGGAAGTAGTAAAAACTTGTGGCCGTATTAATGTTGGCTTTCACAGTTGTTTAGTAAACTGATCAGTCAAACACTGTAACTTTTTGCTTTCTTTGTTTGTATTTTGTAAAGCCTTACAAACATGACCCCCGATTTTGTAAACAACACAAACAACATCCAGCAAATGGACAGGAACACAAACAGACAATGCATGCCTTATTTGACCATTAGACAATTGTACACTAGACGTAATATGTATAAAGCGAGTTCAATTACTTGCGCTTTTATATAAATAAAATCTTTTAATTTTTACCTTAAAACATAATTAACAAATACAAGCCTAAAAAAGAATAACGAATTCAAAAATATCGTAAAGTTTTTCAAGTTATACAAATAAGAATTTGTAAGGAATTAGTTTTTTGATGTGTAAACATATATACGCTAGGGGGTAAAAATCATTTTCACAATATAATCACAAATTTTGTGTAAGATCGTAAAGCGTTATCAAATCGGTATGAGCTATGTATGAGTACATTAGTATAATCATACAAACAAGAAGTACAGAGAAACTTAACAGCTACATAGAAATATACTCAACCGAATTTTAAAGCATACGTTCAGGAGCCATGTTAATTTTAATAGAAATTACATGTGAAGTGTGTAATAGTGTTGCTAGTGGGGAAAATTTTGTTAAAAAGTTAAAGAATGAGAAATTTTTAGATTCTTTAATTGAACTGTAGTGAATTTTAATCAGAAATAATTCATAGTCAGGCTCAAGTTCAGTAATTTTAATTCTTATTGAATGAAATATTTTTATTAATTAATGTGAGTTTCTAAAGAAGAGAAGAGAAATTAAACTTAGACTTTAAACTGGGGGAAATACCGATATTTTTCTGTGCAGCCACGCACTTCATGAGCACCCTAGTCTATCTACTTGGGTAGAGATTCTTATTAACGTCAGCTATTTAAATTAAATTTAAAGTCTAAGTTTAATTTTTCTTCTCTTCTTTAGAAACTCACATTAATTAATAAAAATATTTCATTCAATTAGAATTGGAATTACTGAACTTAAGCCTGACTATGAATTATTTCTGATTAAAAGTTAAAGAATATAAAATAAATAAAATAAATATAAACCATTAAAATAAGAGAGCTTTTTAAATGTCAAATATTTGTTTAAAAGATCTATAACAGTATTTATAAAGAATTTATAATATTCCCGCTTATCGTGGTTGGCGTTTTTCGACTTGAAATTATACTATTTTTAGTTGATTAAAGAAAACAAGCTACATTTTTCTTTAATCTACTACAAAACGCCTAACTTTTGCCGCAAAATCATCAATCACAATAAGGGCAATTATATTATAACATATCTTCATTACGTACTGTTGCCTTACACTGAAGCTGGTGCACCACAATTGGGTAACAATCTCCATCTCATGCCAATTACTAAGGGTGAAGATTTTAATAAAAATTTTGCAAACCCACAGTCGCAAGCTTTATCAAAATTTTTATTTGACGTTTTCCACTTGCATATGAGCAATTCTCCACAAACCCCCACAACTAATAATTCCACTACTATAGATTTATTTTTCCATAGATTTTTTTAACTACAGTAGAGTCAAAAATTTATATATATATTATTTTAGTTACCATAAGCCAATATTAAAACAAAATTTAATTACTAGATGTTTACACATCTCCCCTGTTATCGGACTCACATTGCTGTTTTTCCACAATTGAGTAGATCGTTTTGAAAATAGAGCAAACAAAAAAAATATATCAATTAAATTTGTACTCTTTTTTTAGTTTTTATTAAAAATTTTGAGGTGCTGACACGAATGAAAATTAAAAAAAGAGAATTAAAACACAATTTAATAAAAAGAATCAATCATGTTATGGTTGTAATTGCAGTTACTGTTATGGTTGCGTCTGCAGTTGTAGCAACGTAAGTGTTCGCAGTTGCAGTTGAAATTGCTGGCAAATTGTCGGAACTAAACTAATTTAATTGACGAGCATGGAGCTGAAGTGGTACAAGTAACATTTTAGGCTAAATCCACCTATTAGCATTTTGGAATATAAAGACTATAAATCAATACAGGCAAAAGCGGTGTTTGTATTATGACGTCACCAAAATATGGTTATCGTTAAACTACTACTTTAAAATTTATTGATTTATTCATTTTTTTTTAACTTCTAAATTTAGTTTGTTAATTATTTATTTTTAATATCTCTTGTAGTAGTTCCTGTAATCTCTGGAATTTAATTCTCTTTTGTTTTGACACTGAATAAGCTCAAAGTTCACTTAAAAAAATTATTCCAAAAATCCTGTATAAAAAGGCAAAATCTTTTTTAATCAAATCCTTTTCTTCATTAAACGCTATTCACAAAAATCGTAGTGTTAAAGATGCAATCTGTACTATCTATACTTCTGTAAAGATGTTCCGTGCTTGACCATTTTGTGTTTACAAAAGCTATAAACATCAAGTAAGGCGGAAAAAATAAAAGTGCAACAACTTGCAACATTTACAAAAAAAAAACGAGAAAAGAAAAACTACCAGCAGCAAATAGGAAATCATTTAACTAGCACACACACACCCTCTCATTCACCATTAACAGCAGCAAAAACAACAAAAACAACAACAATAAAATTTTGGGCAAGCAACTTTATTGCCTGGCCATCATCATTATCATCAACATATTGTTGGTGAAAAAGTCTATTGTTTATTTTGGCATTTGCCCTGTTGTCAGTTTAAAACAGTTAAGTTGTTTGTAAGCTGCAATCTGTTTGCGGGCTACTGACAACAAGTCCGTTAACGTTAACAGAGTACGTACATACGCATTTACTGTTCATTTGTTTTTATGCATATTTGTTTCATTGGTTATTTTTTTTTCATGGCCTTTTGCCGTAACAATGAAAATGGAGATTGGTAACCGAAAAATAAACAACAACAAAATAACAGCAAATCTTTTGCAAAAAAAAATTAAAAACTCCACAAAGTTGCGGCTGAAAATTGCAGTATTTAAAATTTACATTTAAAAAGGATATGCAATCGTTTATAAGGATTGTTGCAGCCAAAAGATCATAAGACCGGACAACATTATTTCATATGCCAGGATTTATAAAATACAAAATAAACATACACATAGCGTTGCCTTAATATAAAAATGACCTAACTCATTATTTTTTTTAAATTGATTTTTTTTTTGCATGATTCGCTATATGAGCTTTTAATTTATCGAAATATGCATAAGAATCGATTTTATATTAAAGGAGTTTACATATATTAAGGGCGATCTTGTAGCTTGTAGCTTATCGAACTAACTTTGCAATGAATGATTCTTGGAGAAGATTATGCTGCTGTTTCAATGAAATGTCAAGTTTTATTGATTTCTCATTTAATTTGAATGTTAGAAAACTTAATATTATTATTCACTTATAGCGTAGACAGACGACAGCGTTAATTTGCATTAAAAGCTCACTAATGTACATTAAGTAAACAAAATCTGTGCATCCCTTTTGTGCCACACACTTAGATTATTTTTCCTGGATATCTTAAAATGGAAAAAATGTGTTTCGATTTTAATATTTATTTTTTCTTTTTCTAAACACAATTAAAATATCTTATATTACCTGACTTTTAATCCATTTAAATTTTGAAAACGTAAACAATTTACCATTTGATTGATTGTTGACGGTGTTACCATATGGGGACGGTGTTATCATATCAGTATTAATTCACTTTCATTTAGTGTATTTACGGTAATACCGTAGACAGACGACAGCGTTAATTTGCATTAAGAGCTCACTAATGTGAATTAAAAATTTACCCTGACAGACGACTGTTATTTGCATTAAGTAAACAGTTAGCAAAATCTGTGCATCCCTTTCTTACCACACACTTCGATTATTTTCCTTGGAAATCTTAAAATAGAAAAATTATGTCTCGATTTTAATATTCTTTTTTTCTTTTTCTAAAAACAATTAAAATAACTTAAATTTCCTGACTTTGAATCCATTTTAATTTTGAAAACGAAAACAATTTGCCACAATTTGATGGATGGTTGACAGTGTTACCGTGTTACCATAAGAGGGCGGTGTTATCATATAGTTAAATTCAGTATTAATTCAGTTTCATTTAGTGCATTTACGGTAAATCTAATACGCATTGGAATGGGGATAATTCACAAGTTAATTTGAATTAAGACAGTTAATGCAAATTAACGCTGTCGTCTGTCTACGCTATAAATCTAATATCGTAGACAGACGACAGCGTTAATTTGCATTAAAAGCTCACTAATGTGAAATAAAAATTTACCCTGACAAACGGCAGTATTTGCATTGAGTAAACAAAAGCAAAATCTGTGCATCCCTTTCGTACCACACACTTCGATTATTTTCCTTGGAAATCTTAAAATGGACAAAATGTGTTTCGACTTAAGTATTTCTTTTTCTAAAAATTATTAAAATAACTTATATTTCCTGACTTTGAATCCATTTAAATTTTGAAAACGTAAACAATTTACCAACATTTGATTGATTGTTTACGGTGTTACCAAATAATGACGGTGTTATCATACAGCTAAATTCAGTATTAATTCACTCTCATTGGTCGCATTCATAAGACGTAACACTTGCGCAACCGTTGAGTGTTTGTCTTAGAAACGCATAGTTGAGTATCTCCGCTCCACTCAACAGTTGAGTAATTTTCCATCATAAAATTTTTTCGCTACCTATAGTCAACACGTTGTGCTCAGCCTGAACAGCTGGTCAAATAGAGCTATTTTTTTTATATGATTTGTTATAGCATAGACAGACGACAGCGTTAATTTGCATTAACTGTCTTAATTCAAATTAACTTGTGAATTATCCCCATCCTAATGCGCATTAGATTTGCCGTAAATGCACTAAATGATACTAATTAATACTGAATTTAACTATATGATAACACCGCCCTCTTATGGTAACACGGTAACACTGTCAACCATCCATCAAATTGTGGCAAATTGTTTTCGTTTTCAAAATTAAAATGGATTCAAAGTCAGGAAATTTAAGTTATTTTAATTGTTTTTAGAAAAAGAAAAAAAGAATATTAAAATCGAGACATAATTTTTCTATTTTAAGATTTCCAAGGAAAATAATCGAAGTGTGTGGTAAGAAAGGGATGCACAGATTTTGCTAACTGTTTACTTAATGCAAATAACAGTCGTCTGTCAGGGTAAATTTTTAATTCACATTAGTGAGCTCTTAATGCAAATTAACGCTGTCGTCTGTCTACGGTATTACCGTAAATACACTAAATGAAAGTGAATTAATACTGATATGATAACACCGTCCCCATATGGTAACACCGTCAACAATCAATCAAATTGTGGCAAATTGATTTCGTTTTCAAAATTAAAATGGATTCAAAGTCAGAAAATTTAAGTTATTTTAATTGTTTTTAGAAAAAGAAAAAAGGAATATTAAAATCGAGACATATTTTTTCTATTTTAAGATTTCCAAGGAAAATAATCGAAGTGTGTGGTACGAAAGGGATGCACAGATTTTGCTAGCTGTTTACTTAATGCAAATAACAGTCGTCTGTCAGGGTAAATTTTTAATTCACATAAGTGAGCTCTTAATGCAAATTAACGCTGTCGTCTGTCTACGGTATAATGCGCATTGGCATGGGGATAATTCACAAGTTAATTTCAATTAAGACTGCTAATGCAAATCAATATAATATAATAATAATGATAATTTAATATAAGGAATTTTTCGTACAGATTTCTAATAATAATAATAATAATAACAATAATAATAATAATAAAGAAAATAATAAGTTAGGGCGTTTCTATATTAATGGAACGATATTTATGTTTGTATATAAGTTTAAATATTGTTACTAGTTACTTAAGCTTGCATTTTTTTTTCATTTATTTCCATTTTCAAATATTTCTAGTGTGAAAACACATTTTGCTGGATTGGACCTGCCTTTTGGTAATTTTTTTTGCTAAAATTAATATATAAGAAAAAGCTAATGCATTTCATTTGTTTTTCCAAAAAAGAAATGTTAAACAAGAACCACTACTTTTAGCTCATTTGTATACCTATATTAACATACATATATATCGTTACCTTAATACAGAAAGTCCCCAACTCATTATTTTTTAAAAACTCGATTTTTTTTTGACTATTTTTATAGGAAACCATCTTAATGTATCGAAAAAATTTAAAATCTTGATTTCAAAAGAATAATGAGTTAGGGCCTTTGTATATTAAGGTAGCGATATGTATGTATATTTCGGTTATAGTATGTATTTATGTATAAGTGTGTGTTTGTGCATGTATATATGTGTGTGTGTGTGTATGTGTTTGTATTTGTTTATGGGCGTGTGAATGTGTGTGTATGTGCGTGTGTTAGTTAATATTTCATCATCTGTTTTAATCTTTCTCTCAGTTTTGTGGGCTTATTCTACTTAATATTTGTGGTTATATTTTGTATACTTTGCAAAAAGAAACATACTTTGTGTTTGCTTAGTTTGTTTAGCAACAAGCGGCTTAAGTGCACGTATTTTCAGTGTCTCTGTATGTATGTGTTAGATGGCACTGTTGCCACAAAGGAATTTAGTTTCCTAGCCAAAATGTTTATATTATTAATAAACAACGAAAACGACAGTAGCAAAAGTGTGAAAATAATTCCATAGTCTAATTTTTTCAAAATTTAAATGTAACATTAAATGATTATAAAAGCAAAAGGCTACAGAGTTTTATGCGCAATATTTTAAATCATATTGAAGCAATCTGTTAAATTTAAAAAATTTTCTGTTACCAAAATCCACTTTAAAGCTGAGATCAGAAGAGAGCGGCAACTCTGTTTTAAGACTTCAAAGAAAACATTTTAGTTTACTTTTTCTCATTTTCAATTAGTTCTTAGTACATTTTGGTTTGGTGTTTAATGTGGTTTTTCCTTGGCTGCATTAAGAAGACTTTTTAGACTTAAATCAGTTTACAGAAACTAATTTGTTGACAAACAGAAATTAAATGGAATTAAAACCTATTCTAAGCAACCCCAATAGTTATGAAAATGGTAATAGAAATAAATTAATGCGCAAAACGTTTCCCTCGAAGAAAAAAACTTAAAACAATTTTTTTACACATTTTGAAAGAGAATTAAAATAAAAATATAATATAATAATATAATTTTTTTTATAATTATTTTTTATGTATATGAAATAAAATATCAAGGACCTGCAATAAAATATGTTTGTATTAGTGAGAAAAATTAGAGTGAAATATATTTGCACTGAGAGAAAATTTGAGTAGTTTACACGACATGCTGTAATTTGTAACCGCAAGAAATGAAAAAAGCAGATCTAGAGAAATATTAATAGAAGCAAAAGAACGAAAAAGAACTTTCTGAATGATATCTGTTGAAAAAATTCTGAACAAATATTTACATTAGGTGAATTATATTGCAATTTTTTAATTTTCTTTTAAATGAAATTTTGCTGGAAGATTTTTAAATTTTTCCAAAAACTTCAATTTCTCAATTCAATAAAACAATGCATAAACACAAAGAAAAAAAAAAAGATACATTTTCATTTATTTAGAAAATGATTTCATTATGAATTTGCAAATTCTGGCAACAACCACACACAGAATTTCTACTGCCTGCGGATATATGCATTGCATGATTCGTCCACCTCTTTGTCGGATAACTTTTCCTCATATTTTTCTCTATCTTCTGCACAAATACGAATATTATTCGCCATTTTCCTTTTGATGTCACAAGAAACATTCCGGCCAAATAATGCGAAGCAACAGGTTCATCACCAACAAAATTTCTTCAGCAAACGCTGCGAAATTGTTATTAATTGCATCATAATGAGCAATAACTTTTAAAAAGCTCAAATCGTTATTTGGAGCTTCAATTGCTTTAGTCACACTAAACCAAGCTTTTACATAAAGTAACAATGTCTGTACTGACATCACGGATTCCATTAAATTAATTTTTGGTTAAATCTCGATATACCAACATTTTAAGGCAGTATATCCCTTTCGCCATCCAAAGAGCATACACTATCAAACGAACACAGCGACGGCGTAGATGATAATGAGGCAGAAGATGACAAAATAAATAGCGGCGCCAGTGGAGAGGAAGGTTGTTCGCGACCAGTCATTGGCCTTACAGGTGTGAAGTGAATTGCCTTAGCTTCCACAGAAGTAAACCTAGAAATAATGTAGGATTTGAGCCACTAAGTAACACTTGGGAAAGCAAACTTTTTTTCAGGCTTTGGATTACCAATAAGTTTTTTTTAAATAGCAATCCAGAAACTGCAAGTAGTCAACAACGCTGCGGAAAGGTGCTTAAAATTATAACAAGACTACGGCAGCGCGTTGTGCCGCAAAGCAAGAAGAAATTATATATTTACTTCAAGTAGTTGCCCAAAATAAAAAGATATATGCAACACAGGCCAAAAATAAATTAATGATTTAACACAGAATTTTTTTTTTTTTTTGTATGGGACTACCTTAATGGTTGTAGATATGTAGATGCCAAGTATGTTTAATGTAAGTCTTCGTATTGAAAAAATATTTAGGGCCAATCAAACATTTGACTTCGATAGGAACGCCCTAGGGGCAGTTATAGCCCTGCGAGTAAATTTTATGCAAATTTCGCCTTTGTATGGGAACCCGCTTAAGGAGTCGAGATAGGGCATAGGTATATTCAGAGGAAATGTTGAAGATAAAAAATTACTTTGGGTGGGTCTTACATTTTACCCTCTCCCCTGCCCACCCAAAAGCGGAACAACCGGCTTTCTAAAAAAAAATTATTAACAAAATAATTTTTTGTATGGGGACCACCTTAATGGTTGAAGATAGACTATAAAAATGTTTGGAGAAAATCTTTGTATTGAAAAAAATATTTGAGCTTGGTCATACATTTGACTTAGATAGGTACGCCCTAGGGGCAGTTAGAGCCATGCGAGTAAATTTTTAAAAATTTCCCCTTTGTAAAGGAGCCCCCTTAAGGAGAGGAGCTGGGTGGTCGGTGTGTTTGAAAAAGATGTTGAGCGGAGAAAATTAATGGGTGCGGATTATACATTTGATCCTTGTAGCGCTGACCCCGGGAAAGTTATATGATTTTTTGTAATTTCTTTTGCTTTTACCCTCAACTTTGAGCACGAAGAGGCGAACTTTGCCTCCATCTGACCGCCACCAATTTTTAGCTCCTCAAATATTTTTTTCCAAACCTCGAAATCTCGTTACTAAGGATTCTCATATGACACTATGCCATAGTTAATATGCATTCATGCAACTTGCTCTATTCGATATGAATATGCAATAATGCAAATAATTTTAATCCTGTTCGATGCACCTTGTCTGTCAGTATCCTTCGTTTAACATAAAATTTTCATACACATGTTTTTTTTTATAGCCAAAAATATTATTGTCTCAAATTTCCTAAACTATTTCAATTTTTCTAAACAATTTGTCCTCAAAAAAAAATAGAATAAAATATAATAAAAATTTGCATATCTATGAAAGGAAATTTTCATCGTAAAACTTTTTGTTGCCTAAAAAATAAACCCGAAACAAAATAAAAGTGACATAAAATAAAACTTGAAACATAAATGTCTGTTGTTGAAAACATTTCCGCATTTAGTATTTTGTTTTATATTTATATTTTAACTTTTTCCGTTACTTTTTTCTTCCTTACTTTGTTTTTTTTTCTACTTGTTTGTTTGTTAATTTTCATCATACAAAAGTGATGATAAATATTTGATTTGTTTTGGCATGATGTGACACAGAACAAAAACCAACTCATCAGCATTTCCGTTTTATATACATATATACACATGTATGTATATCTATGCATATGTATGTATGTATGCGTGCATGTGCTCTTGTGTGCTTTTGTATAAGTTCAAGCATAAAGTGTGAGCTAAAATTCATAAAGTGGAGACGTAATATGTGGGTGCCAAAATATATGGTCAGTTGTTAAATATTTAATATTTTTATACCATTTTAACTTGTAAATTTCGAAATTAAAAATGCATAGATAAGTGTGAGTGCATCAGCAAGTGTGTGCTTATGTCTGCTTGTGTGTGTGTGGGTGTGTGTGTTTGAAAGCATTTTGCCTGCACCTGATTACCATGACAAACTATTAAGAGTAACCAAAATGACCAGGCCAGCACATGCATGAACTCTCTGTCACAACTTTCATTGCAAAAGTCATGTAATAAAATTGATATTTACAAGTTTATAAATATAAAATTTGCACAACCAAGCTGCAGCAAGCAGCAGGCAAAGGAGCAGGAGACATATTTAAAAATTTATACACATACGACAACATAAACTTCCTTTTTGTTTTAAAATGAAATTGTTGTAACTATTTGAGTTTGTTTGTGTGTGTGTGTTTATATATTTGTGGCGGTATAATGTTAAATGTAGCAATAATTTTTAGCAACCGGAAACAGAATTCATCACACAGTTTCCAAAATGTTGCCTGCATATGATGATTGTGGTTGTTAAGGGTGAGTGGAGCTGTTGTTGATAATCATGATTGCTGTGTTTTCTTAATTTCACGTTGTTGTTATTTAAATTTTGTACTAAATTTATATTTTACTTATAAAATATGCATGGATATGGAAATAAATTAGTTCCCATCTAGTTTGTTGTTTTTATTTCTTTTATACTCGCTTTTATAATTCTTTAAATTGATAATGTTGTATGTTAAATGTCAAAAATTGTTAACATTTATTTTAACTTTTGATGGTAATCCTTTTTTGCTTTTCCCATAAAGCATATTTTATAACCCTTTTGACATTCTAAATGTTCATATGATATTTTTTTAATAATAAATTACACGAAAATTCATGTTGAAGATTAAATTTTAAATAGAAAAGTTGTCTCAATTATGTTTTCAGTAATTATATATTTTTCTGAGAATTTGCCAAAAAAAAAGTTTGTTATAGTTAGCAAAATGTCATCAGTTCTATTCATGAGTGTTGAATAACAAGCAAGCGTGCACAGAATTTTTTTAAATAAAAAAAAACGAGAAGTCATCATCATATACTCGTATAAAGAGCTGGAGTAATAAATGTCCTCTAGTTTCAGTTAATAACTTTTTTCATGAAATTTTTCATTAAATATGAATGTATGTTGCATGAAACAATTTTTAATCATCTTTAAGATGCATGGAGAAGCAAAAAAAAAAGTTATCAAAAATGCTTAAAAAATTCGTGCCATAAACATATTCATATTAAAATTATGGAGAATTAAGGTAAACGAGCAAAAGTGTGTTCAGGTAACATTTACCCTGCGAAGAGATACTTGTTCCCAAATTCGAATCAACAAACAAGTTGTTCCTCAGCATTCACATGTAAAATACCTTGGTATACACCTTGATCGACGACTTACATGGAAACACCATATTGACTCAAAGCTAATACAAATGAAACTTAAACTAACTCAGATATATTGGCTGATTGGTAGAAATTCAACACTCAGCCTAGACTGCAAACTTTTATTATACAAGTCTCTTTTGAAGCCAATATGGTGCTACGGAATTCAGTTATGGGGCACTGCTTCTAACGTCGAGAAAATCCAACGAAGGCAAAACAAAATTTTACGTTTGATAACATCGGCTAAATGGTACATTAAAAACTCAAATATACATCGTGATTTGAATATGACACTAGTGATTGAAGAAATAGCAAAATACGCAGGCAAATATTTAACAAAACTCGAGTCACATCCTAATCCGCTTGCTCGTAACATCTTGAATTTTACTGGCCACATTCGCTTGAAAAAAGAAGGACACAAGGGCTCTTTTACTCAACACTCCAGATGGGATTGCTTGAAAATATTTTTTTTCTCTTTTTTTTTCTCTTATATTTTAGATTTAAGATTTGAATACTTATTGTTAGTTCATAATTGAAGATACAATAAATAAATAAATGTATTAAAAAAAAAATAAATAAAAAAATAAACATAAACATATTCATGACAGCAGGCAACCGACTAGAGCCTGTCAAAAATATGTGCATACATATATTGACAGTGATTATTTTCACGACAACACGGCTACACCACTACAAAACCACGGTTGCAGCTGTCGGTAAATAAGGTTCATTTCCAGCTTAGTTGAACAACTAACAAGTGATGCCCAATGGGCATGCGATTGTTGAAAATGCCAACAAAAATAATGCAAAAGGCAACACCTCTCCTAATATCTGCAGCCTAATTATGAATAACAATACCACTAGATTTTTTCTCTTTTTTTAATTCCTCCTATTATTAATTACACTTTTCCTTAGAAAAAAAAAATAAGTATTCTAAATTTGAAGGAGAGGGAAAGGGAGGTTATTTTTAGAATTTTCTCACCCAACATTCTGAGACAAGCACGGTATTGATAATTGTAAAATTGTACCAACAACTTTCAAAAATTGTACTTTTTATCTTAATTGTACAAAACGATTTTTTTAGTTCAAATTACATATTTTAATTGCTTTTATAAAATAATCGAGTCTGTTCTTTCTGCATACGTTTCGTTTATAAGACCTTTCAAGACCTTTCAAGGCAAAATATTGTAAAACAAACGCTAAACAACACTGTTGGCAACACAAACAACTGAAACAAATGACTTGCCAACAGTGTTGTTTAGCGTTTGTTTTAGAACATTTTGCTGTAAAAAATTAAAAATTTCTCATGTCTTGAAAGGTCGTATAATTGGTTTTGCGCAGGAGTTTAATATGCAATCGCTTGAAAAGAAATGCGGAGTGAAACTGGGAAGGGAGATCTTTAAATGTACTAAATTAGTCATTGGTGTACTATTTCCGAGTTTGAATAGTACCAAAATAAGTACCAATTTTTCTATTCCTGCTCTTAGGGGATCGAATGCAAAAATTTAAAACTCAAATTAAAAAAATGTTGTAAAACTACGATATGAGCGTTAACAAGGGTTAAACAAAATGCTTAATAATACTGATAGGAGTAAAGAAGAAAATATACTTCGTGACGAAAAATGTTGTGATGCTTGCTTCCTTACACGCATTAAAGACCTGCACAAGACCTCTTACAAGAACTTTTAAGACATGAGGGATTTTTAAATGTTTTAATACAGCAAAATGTTCTAAAACAAACGCTAAACAACACTGTTGGCAAGACATTTATATAGGAGTAAAGAAGAAAAAAGTTCGTGAGTGAAAAAGTTGTGATGCTTGTGCTTGTTTCTACGCATGGGCGCGTATACCAACATCAAGCATATACATTAGGGTGGCCGTTATTTATATTTCTTCTACGCTCACTCCCCAAATCGGTTCAGTTATATGTAAAAAATAAATACAAAAAATTATCTGTATGAAAGTTGTGTTTTAGAGGGTGCTTCGGGGCCTCAATTTTTTTTTTTTTTTCTATATGTATGAAATATTTTAATATATGTATATAAATAAGCTCTTATTGTACATGCTTATAATAAAAAATTTCCATGTACATACAATTTTGTTACATAGAATTTTTGGTATTTTGTTCGTTATTTTTCTCAATATTTTCTAAAATATTAATTTTAGCAAAAACTTTTTTTTAGTTTAATGTTGTGTTGACTTGAAGAGCTAAAATAATATTGCCAAATGTCATATTCTTGTAAGATGATTTTTTTTAAAGTTATTCATATGCAAAAAATTACATTAAAAAATGGGCTTGAAGGCCAACTTTGAGGCCGGACGCACCCCCTAAAACACAACTTATCGGTATGAAATTTTTTGCTTTGAGAATAGAAGAAATAAAAAAGTCTCCATAGAATTAACGGCCACTCTAATGTACATACCTACATAAGTTGTGTGTATGCTCTATTTTTCTGCGCACATACAAACGCACACATGCATTGATAGTACCCAGCGGTAAAACCCAGAAGACCTTCTTGGTGCAGGCCTTATTAAAGGACAATGCAAATTCAACACTCGCTTCTATGAGAAGAGAGAAGAAAAGGAGTAATGTGTTTTGTTTTTGTTTGTATTAGTTTGAAGGCCTTCCAGAATCTCTGGCGAAAGAGGCAAGAACAGAAGGCCTGCTCCGCAATGACAACGCGTGTAAAAAATATATAAGTATGTAATGGAGCGAGCAGGCCTTCTACAACCAAAAAAAAGAGAAGGCATCCCTACTCATTTAGCTCCCGCTGGGTAGTTGTATGCGCTTGCTTAAAAAAACTTCCCTTAAACACATAATAGCCTTACCATCTACATCTTACACACACACACACTCAAACGTAAAATACGCAAAATAACAAGCATAAATGCATCAACACTACTTCTCTTGAGTGTTTGTTATGAACAAGAAGTCTTGGCGATATCGCTTGTAAACACTCGTATACATGAACATGAATACATCTATAGTGATTCGCTTATTCTACGACAATATTTATTATTGGTTTAGTATAAAGGTAGGATCACAAGGTTGCTGCAATGGATAATTATTGGTCCATTTTATATGCCCATCGTGTGATTTCACAATTTATTGTCCCATACGACAATCGAAAACAATATGCTGATGATTTGCAGCAATCAAATGCCACTTTGGTACGGCAATCGTGTGAACGGTTGATAGGCAACCATGCCCCAATAAAAATGTTAAAAATGCGACAATATTTATTGTGTTCTAGAGCAGCAATCAAAGTAGTCAATACGCGACAATTTCTTAAACTAATTTATTTATTTTTTAAATTTACTTTATAGGTATGTAATTATAACTTATTTGAAATGTTAACATGGAACTGTAAGCTTATCTTTAATCCATATGTTTTTCCATATTAGTTTTTATTCGTTTAAAAGAACTAAAATTGCCTCTGATTAGTATATTTGATAAGTACAAAATATAGAAAGCAGAGGAAATTTTATTTGTTTTAAGCGAACAAACCATTTTCACGTACAAAATGAAGCAGAAAAAATGATTTCTTAAAAAAAAATATTTGCAAGTAAAGCAAAACAAACTACAACAACAGCTACTTGCTTGTATTGCGCAAGTTAGAACAATCGTATGACTGGGCTGCGGCAATTATTGTCCGAAATTCATTCTTCACCAATCTACGTCAATAAAATTTTTATGAAATGGGGCAATCATGTGACTGCAACTTATTTGATTGGGATAATTTAGTTATTGTGCATCAATTCAGCACAATAAAAATTGGGTCAGATTGGTGTATTTGCGACAATCGTGTGATCCTACCTTAACACATGCCAAGAGAATACATTTAAAAAAGAAGGTGTATTTACATTTCAAGACTATTTACGCAGCCCTCTAATGCAGACAACTTTCAGTTGTAAAAATTTGTAATAACACAGATTTCATTTTGTTCATTTATTCAATTGAAAACATAAATTTACTGTTTTTGTCTTTTTATCCCTTTTTTTTTGTACGTTTTGTATTATATTTTATTTAAAAGTTTAAACAATTTAAATTGGTTTATCACGGACATAAAGCTGTGGTTGAAGTTGCCATATCTTCCATAGAAAATATGGCAGCTGCAAGTGTTAAACGTTCACTTTAAAGTTAACGACTATGCTAAAACTTTCCGTGGCTGAACGGTCAGTTTAAAGCAAAAGTTTACTTTTACTTCTAAACTATTGGGAATTTACAGTAAAGGTGCTTTCAGCTAACTTTGAAACAGCAAGTATATAACACTATAACTCGTTTAAAAACAGATTTACTCTTTCCATTAAAACTTAATAAAAACATTTCGGCATTTGTTGCTCAGAGATTGTTTTAGGTATCGTGCATATAATATTAAATAAGTAGTTTCTTTTCATCTTTTTATTTTTTTTTTGAATTTAAGTTTCAATTTAATTTAAATTTGTAAAGAGCAACTACGCAAATTAATATTTTATAACACATATTTTTTCCAATTATCTACTTCATTGAAATTGATTGAGAGCAACATGGGAGAATGACTGGGTAGCATGGTTTGTGGTGAGAGGTTTTATTGATATAGTGCGTTCCTATTGCAATTAATATATAAAAGCAAGCAAATACATATGGGAAATTAAATGTTTGCTATGATTTTATTACAGCCGTAATATCAATGAATTCTTTAAGAAAATTACATTTGTATAGATGTAAAATTTCTTGTGCGTGTCTCTACAAGTTTAATACATCCGGCAATTGAATAAAATAAAATAAATGTGAAATTTACAAGGGGATGAAGTAAGTTAGTGTTTTCTTTTAATATTTCTTCCTTTTCTTATTTGGCTGGTTATAATTCTAAGTAAATTTATTTCCGGTATTTGTTTAATACGGGTATATTAACACTGTGATTACGGTCAAACGAGTATAATAAATCCCGGGAGTGTTAAATAAACAATTGCATAAAATAGCAATTTGGTGAAATGAAATAATAGGCTCTTAAAATTTAGCTTGGAATAATGTTTGTATTAAATTTTATAGCATAGAAAAAAAAGGAAACACTAAAATACAATTAAAAGAAAAAGGCCAGCTAATAAAAAAGTTGAGAAAATATTTTTGCTATTGATTTTTCTAAACTTTTGTTGAACTTAGAGTAGCCCATTTGGAATTTATTTTAATTTGCAATTGTCTCAAAGTTATATTCTAATTTCTATTTTTAACTAAAACTATCAATTTCTCTTATTATATCCTTAAGACCTTTACAGTTTATGTTTTGACTTTATCCTTGTTGCTACATCCGTTATATCTGGCCTTAACAGCCCCGCTGCAGCAACCTAGCCAACACCACCCCCACACCCACTGCCACCTTCACTGGCACGATTTAACTGTCTCGTGTATTTGGCACACAGTGACGTTTATTAAGAAAGAAATATAAAAAATGGTTTAAATGAGAAGAAACCAAGGAAATAGAAGTAGCAAAAAAAACAAACGAACAAAAAAAAACCATGTAAATAAAATAAAAGGCTAGCAAAATATGACCTGTTTTTTCCGTAAAAGTTCTGCTCGTGATTTGATTGCTAAACAGAAATGTTTTATTAAGAAGGCACACAAAAAAAATTTCTTTTTTTTAAGTTTAAGCAATAAAAAAAATTAACTTACGATTTTGTGTTTGTATGTAAGTAAATGTGCATGCGCTTGTGTGTGTGTGTGTGTGCAAATATTACCGGCAAATGTTGAGGTTGGAAAAATGTTTTTTTTTTAAGAATTTAGGGTTAGGTCTTGTTTTAGTTTGTTCTTTTTTTTTTTAATAAATAGAGCGAAAATATGAATGAAAATCAATGTAACTGAAAAGTTTTTCGAGCACAGTTTTCTTAGTTTTTATACCCTTTTAAAAGGTAATTTTGTAAACGTAATAGAATAACAAGGGTTTAGTTTTTTATCTTCTCCTTAAAAATTCATTACAACTAAATTCCTAAAAGTTAGCAGATTTCGATTTTATTTTAATCTCAAGGGTTTACGTGTACAAAATTAATTTTGTGTCTAACTGAATTCTCAAAAATTTTATAAAATTGAATCGTCCACGATGCGAAACGAAATACAAATGGGGTATTCCACGCTGTTTTGCTTTTCCCCAATTTTATGCTATTTCTTAGCGCCCCTCCAAAGAGCTTCCTGGGTAAATTTATAAATTTTCTTTCATTGCTCGTTTAAAAGACATATACCAACAGAAAGAACATTTCGAAAAAATATTCAGTCTCAGTCCAGACTTGCAAGTTTTGTTGCAGCATCTTTTTATTTTTTACTGAGAAAGAGTGAGAGAGGAATACAAAATGTATATATTTCTATTTCAATACAATCTCAAATATTCAAGAATTGCTGCATGTCTGGACCGGGACTATTGAAATAAATGTATTAATTTTTACTTTTACGTTATATTTCAAAACAAAAAATATTTTATTTTATTAAATGTGAAATACAGTGGTTTTCCGATTTAACGAACCTAATTGTCATCAGGCCTGTTCGTTAAATTGAATTGTTCGTTATATCCAGTACTAAATAAAAATTAATAAAAGCTTGGTATATGTTATTCATAACTCAAAATATGTACATATAGTATTTCTTTAATATTATTATTAAAATTATAACAATTTAAAATATGAACATGTTGCATTAAAAACAAAAAGAAAAGAAAAATTCGTTACAAGAATGTAATATATAAAAATAATTAAAAAAAACTGCTTCAACAAAGTTGATTTTTTTGCAATAAATATTTTTTCTGAAAGGCATTTTTTTCAAACAGTTCATATTTTTTATACAAATCAAACCACTTCGGTGATTATTTACAATTGTAACCTTCTACCCATTTTATTATACATTTGGTCGTGTTAAACCGAGTAGAAAATAGAATTTTTGTTCGTTATATAAGGTACTCACTCAGTAGAAAAAATTTGGGTGTTCGTTAAATGCGATGTTCATTAAATCGAATGTTCGTTAAAACGGAAAACTACTGTATTTGCAGGTGGAACCACTGTAATATTTATTTGTAGTGGAATATCAGATGCTTCTGATGCTGTTGCTATCTCCAAAATAATTCAGTAGCTGGCGACAAGGCGACGAATGCAGCTAGTGGAATTTGAAGTGCTGAATGTGTTTAATGCAATAATCTGCTTTAAGTTCTATATTTTTCAGTTTTTATTATGCAATGCAATATTTTATTAATTAATAAAATGCTTGAGTATTTTTTTAAAAAAATTACCTGAGTATAATACAAACCGTCATTTCACGGAAATTATTTTTCTTTTTTCTTATGTGTCCTTTTTGTTGACATTGCTGCTGAAATCAAACACTAACTACTCTGCGCGATTTCTTTTTTATATAAAATAATTTTTTTTTTGCCTTTTTTTAATTTTGTGAAATACATACAACTGCAGCAAAAAGTAACCTGCTGGATTTACTACAGCCACTTTGGGAAAAACCAAGTTCACCCATTTACAAGTGAAATGAGAGCAACAAAAAGCAGAGGAAGGAACTCTAAACTGAACATTCCTTCATACACTTGATGACGATATTTGCTTTGATAAAATAGCAGAATTATACAATGTGGAATAATAGAAAAAAAACTAATTTCAGTTTTCAGCTTTTCGTCAAAACAAGCAAGACGGACGATATTTTTGTAAGCAATTGCAACTGTCAGTATACCCAAGGATTTATGCTTACCACTACAGTAATAATACATATACACTATTTTTTCTATTACTGTTAATATTAAATGTTATTATGGCTCAGGTTTTTTTTGGTTAGTTCATAGCCTGCACATTTTTTATTTCCGTTTGCCAGTAACTCCTGGTCGCATATGAAAACTCATATTTTTTTATTTCCCTGTTTGCTTTTTGTTTTAAGGTAATTGTGATTTTGCTTTTCTCTTTTGCTGTTTTTTCTAATCCCCCCCTCCAAAAAAAAAACGAACGAAGTACAAAACGTGTAACATTTATAACAACTACTTTTACACGTACAAACACAAAACAAAAAAGAGTTATTGTCGGCACTTACAGGCATTTTAGAAACTAAATATAAGCACAAGCCAGAAATATAGAATGAAAGTGTCAGAATTTATGTGGCAACGGAAGTGCTGTGCTGTTGTGTATGAATGAAAAGCCAGCATACTTTTAGGCGCGCTCTTCTTCTAAAAAAACAAACATTCTAAAACCTGCCACTTATGTATGAGCAAGTGTCTCAACATATTTTATATATTTTTCTAAGCCGTAAACACTCCTCCTAACTCGTTCTTAACAAATATGATAGATAAAATGGAAATAATTTGCAAGTATTCTCCTTGCAAACGAGAAATGTCTGTTAAAATTAATTTTTTTAAAGGCATGTTATCAATTAACACATCTTGTCTTCTCTGGTCTTCTCTCTTGTGTATTTATTCTTATTTTAAAGCGAAATTAATCTTTGCTTTTTTTTTACTCGTCTTTGGCATAATTGAAATAAAACTAAAATGAAGGCTTAAGCTTAAATTATTTTGCAGTGCATTGAAGTTAAAATTAAAATAAATTACAATATTTGACAGGTGGAATTCAAAAATGAAATTGACTGCTCACATTTAAGCAACTTAGCACTTTTGCTTTGCTTAATGTTATACGAATATTAAAATTAAAAGGATTTTTAAAGCAAAAAGCCATAACTTTAGAGAATATTAAAATATTTTTGAATTATGTGTTTTTTGTTTCTTGTCGCAGTGAATATTACTTTAAAAGCCATTGCTCACGTTAGCACAGAATTCAAAGTATTTAATACAAAATTTTTATTAAATTAAGGTAAGTATTACGAAATTTTGTGGCGAAAAAATTTCTATGCATTTTAAAGGCTCAATAGAACTCGTGACCATTTCCAGGTTTCCTACTTTTTTTAAGAAAAAAAACACAGAAAATTCAAATTTAATGGAGAATTTTTATTATCATTTGAAAGAACATTCTTTGACATTTATTTTTTTGAAGATTATGTTTGTCAAATGTTGGCCGTTAAGTCCAAATTTCGATGACTCGTTCGAGCATTTCGGTTGGTAACTGGCGAATGACACACGTGATGTTTTCCTCCAAGGCCTGAATCGAAGCGGATTTGTCCGCATAAACTTTAGGCTTTAGATATCCACACAGGAAAAAGTCTAACGGTGTGGTATCACACGATCTTGGTGGCCAATCGATCGGCCCAAAACGTGAAATTATGGATCTCTACATTAATTTAAGTTATTAAAATAATTTCTTGCGATATGCAATTGCTCAATTTTTCTGCTGGGAAAGTACATTACAAATATTTCATAACTCATCAATCCGGCCAAATACGGACTGTAAATCATTAGTGGTCTTTCGCACCATACATTTGCATACATACTTTTCTATTGTTTGAGTAAATTAACTAAATATGGTGATTGAAACGAGTACCAGGCTTAGAACTAGATGAGATGTAATCAGGACTTTCATGTGAAATCGTACAACCAATATTTTTGTGAAGCATTGTAAACACTCCAAATGCAAACGTAGCTTCTTTCATCTACTTCGATACGGAAGAGTAAAGTAATTTAAGAAGCTCAATCACTTTAAATGCCAAACAAAAATATTTTCTTTAAAATTCTGTAAGGGAAGGGTACCCAATAAGCAATGTTGCTTGAAACCAAATGTAAAACAACTGTTATTCAAGCCACACATTGAATTGTCAAGGGTTGAAGTATGCTTGATTTACACTTTATTTTAATAGTATTCTCCAGTGAAAAATGAGCTTGAATTCAATGCGAACAATTCAGTTGTAGTACAGTGTAATTCAATCCTTGAATTATACTACTATTAAGCCTTGTATTACAGTTGAATTCAAGTGTATCTCAAGCAGCAAAAACAAGGTTTTTAAAATCGGAATCATAATGTTTTTCTGCACATCTGCATTCGATTTTCACGATTTTACTCGCCTTTGTTTTCCAAATTCACTTTTAGTTATTTATTTTTCATATTTGTTCACCAATTTCAGTTTTAATATTAAATAAATTATGTATTTGACAGGGTTTGAAACTACATATATGTAAGTATGTATGTTGTTTGATTTTTTATTTAAAAATATTTTCAAACCTGAAAATTAGGCCGACTTCCTAATTTTTTGCATTTTATCGGCATTTAGGAATGTCGCTATGAACCTCATACATATGATTGCCTAAAAAGTAAAAATGATGCGCAATGATGATGATGATGAATTGCAACTTGCGTTAAGGAAGTCGGCCTCTTTACTTGAAAAAATGCTTAAATTCAGCTTTGTTTCCAGTTCAATTTCAAGTGTTTGAATTTTAATTTTTTTAGTGCTTATTGGGTGGTGTTGTAACACAAATTCACTTGGAGATCTAATTGGATCCATTATGATTGTGCTGAAATTTTTTTTAAATGTCTCTTAACAAGCTGCACTTAAACATTTAAAATCTGTTAAAACTCATGAACCTGTTCGGTATTTTATCCCTCTAACACTTCTCCACTTGGTTGCTTTTGTCTCTTTTTCAATATAAGAAAAATTTTACAAAAAACATGTCTATAGAATATTTTATCCCTCTAAACCTTCAAAGTTTGCATGTTTTTGTCCAAGATAATAAGAAATTTTGCGCCAGAAAATTCTTAAAAAAAATCTCAAAAGACAGCAAAGCTAAAAATTCTACTCCAACAGCAGATATAAGCTCAAACTTATAATGCCTGAATAGAATCAATTTCGTAATTCTTCTGCCAAAAAGTCTTAGCAAACCAAAAATTTTACAGATTTAACAATTTCCTCTAACTTTTTCCCTCACCCAATAAGTGCGACTCAACAATGTTGTTGCCAGGATTTATGACGTTTAGTTTTTAACAGTTTTGTTTTATTTTTATACAGTTTTTATATTTTTTTTTTTTTTATTTGTGTGACTTTTGTTGATTTGCGAAAAAGTATAAAAAATTTATAACGATAGAAATGTAACAGAAAAAAACATCATTCATTCAGTTAACAACAAACATGCAATATTGTGCAGAGTTTTATGTGTCTTTACCCAAACAAGGATAAAATTAAATTATTTTGGACGCGACAAAATGTAACCGAACTCTACACAATAATAGAGAGAAGAAAAAAATTGAAAATAAAAAAATATGCTACAAACCACATTGTTTTGAAAAAAAAAAACGCTTAAACTGATAGACAAGCACTCACTCGCATACACATACACACGCAAACACACACATAAACATAATGAACAAAAAGTTATATGAAAATCAAGGAATCTTGCCAACAGTGTTGCTTTTTTATTATTTTCAAGAAAAATTTAATTTTTTTCACCAACAAAAAATAAGGGAACTTACGCAAAGAGATTTTTATATCTGTAAGTTTGTTGGTTATTCACCAAAGGATGAGCTAAACAAGTGTGGGCGCGATATGATATGATATATTCTCGTCTTTTTTTTTTGTTTTTTTGCCATAAGTTTCATAAGAAATGTTTTAATAGAACTATAACACTGGACTTATCACAATAGTTGTAGTGTACTATGCAGAGATGTGTACTTGAGAGTATATCACAAAATGTTCATGATCACACATATTAATGCAAAATACATTTTCAATCATGCACTATCGCGAAATGTGGCTTATAGAATGGCAATAAGTACTCGAAAAATATATACACACATATAAATAGATAGTCTTACTGCCTGTCCCACTTTGTTACCAGCAAACGTTCGATCGACAACTTGTAGTGGAAACAACAACATTTAAAAACTTGTTGTTGTTTTCAATTAAGTTAATTTTTGGTAATTGCATTTAATCATAATTCGTATGATATTTTCTTTCAAGCATCTCATCAAACTGTTGACGGTCTGTCATGCTTATCATCGGAAAATGCTTCTACTCAGACTATGGATATTTAGTCGAACACAAAAAATTTACTCATGATATCCGGGATATTTATTCATCATACGCCACCGTATGCACTTTTGTGTATGAAATTAAAAGAAAAATGTGCCTTGGGTGTTTGAAAATGTTAATAAGGTATGGGACTATTTTCTTTATTTTCAAACAGAATAACTATTACGAATTTACAGAGAAACAAAAAAGAGCATTTCAAAAAAAAAATAATTTTAGTCGTGATCACTCATATAGTACCAGTATTATCAATATGTAATAATTAGTGATTACTTTGTATGGAAGTGAGACAGTGATCTACTCTTACACGGCCACTTTTCCATTGGATTAAGAGCATTAACTACAAAGTAATTCTCACCAAGTTTGAATCATCCCAATGATATACTCGCAGTATTCCATATACAGGTAAATCCCGATATAACGAACGATATAATGTCAGGCCTATTCCTTATACCGAAAAATTCGTTATATCGCAAAGACTTTTTCAAGGGATTTTTTTTTAATTACTGATGTGTAAACATCTATACACTAAGGGGTAAAAATCTTTTTACACAATACAATCACAAATTTTGAGTAAGATCGTAAGGCATTATCAAGTCGGTGTGAGCTATGTATGAGTGCATTAGTGTAAACACTAAACTTATCAAGCTGCATAGAAATACACTCAAAAGAATTTTAAAGCATACCTTCAGGAGCAATGTCAATTTTAATAGAAATTGTTTGTGAAGTGTACTAGTGTTGCCAATGGGGATAATTTTGTTAAAAAGTTGAAATATATGAAATAAATGGAATAGAAAATAAACTTAAATAAAAGAGCGTTTTAAATGTCAAATATTTATTTAAAAGGTACATGGCAGTCTTTATAAATAATTTATATTATATTATAACATATCTTCATTACTTACTTTTGCCTTACACTGAAGCTGTTGCACGACAATTGGGTAACAATCTCCATATCATGCCAATTATTATGGATGGAGATTTTAATACAAACTTGGCGAACCCACAGTCGCAAGCTTTATCAAAATTTTTAATTGACGTTTTCCACTTGCTTATATGAGTAATTCTCCACAAACCTCCACAACTCATAATTCCACTACTATAGATTTATTTTTCCAAAGATTTTGAAATGCAGTAGAGTCAAAAATTTATATATCTTATTTAAGTTACAAAAAAAATTTCATTACTAGATGTTTACACATCTCCCCTGTGATCGGAATCACATTGTTTTTTTTTTATTATTGTAGACATGATACAATACAATAAAAATAATGAGGGTAATTTATTTTAAAAGTGTGATTCGTTACACCGGGATTAATAATTACGGGGGTACACATCCTCCTGCTCCTATCACAATGGACCATCTGTGGATAGGATCTAATTCCAACCATTGGCGTACTCACACAACGAAAATAGTGAACACAATTAATAAGGATGTATATTTTGACTTGGCAACACTGGCGCAGAGCTAGAGAAATAACTAAACAAAATAAAATCTAACAAATTTAAAATAAAGCAACTATAGAAAGCATGTTGCATGTTGAAACGTACGAGTACACGTAAGCTTATGCGAAAAGTAAAATTTTGTATAGAAATATTTAATTTCTTAACCAACGTTTTTTTTTGTTTTCCTTTTTATTGTTTGTTTAACAAATAAGAAAACAAAAACTAAATGGAAATACTACAGCAATAAGAACTTTAATACAATATATAATAATAAATGCGAAGTGAGTAGCGCAGTATAATATAAAGAAAATTAAATTGCCCTCTTTAGCAACAATAATACATAAACAAGTAGGAGAAAGAGAGTACAATAGATACGAGGATGATGCGAAAAATATGCATAATAAAGGCGGCCTTGATTAAAATAGTAAAATAATATTTTATATTACCAGCAGTAGAAAATCGATCACAGGGGAGACGTCTAAACATCTAGTAATGATTTTTTTTTTTAATATTGGCTTATAGTAACTTAAATAAGATATATAAGTTTTTGACTCTACTGCATTTAAAAATCTATGGAAACATAAATCTATAGTAGTGGAATTATTAATTAGTTGTGTGGGGGTTTGTAGAGAATTGTTCATATGCAAGTCGAAAACGTCAAATAAAAATTTTGATAAAACTTGCAAAATTTGTATTAAAATCTCCACCCATAATAATTGGCATGATATGGAGATTGTTACCCAATTGTCGTGCAACAGCATCAGTGTCAGGCAAAAGTACATAATGAAGATATGTTATAATATAATATTATAAATTATTTATAAAGACTGCCATGTATCTTTTAAATAAATATTTGACATTTAAAACGTTTTTTTTATTTAAGTTTATTTTTATTCTATTTATTTTATATTTTTCAACTTTTTAACAAAATTATCCCCACTGGCAACACTATTAGACTTCACAAGCAATTTCTATTAAAATTGACATTGCTCCTGAAGGTATGCTTTAAAATTCGGTTGAGTGTATTTCTATGCAGCTATTTAGTTTCTCTGTACTTCTTGTTCGTATGATTACAATAATACACTCATACATAGCTCACACCGACTTAATAACGTTTTACGATCTTACTCAAAATTTGTGATTGTGTTGTGAAAAAGATTTTTACTCCCTAGCGTATAGATGTTTACACATCAAAAAACCTAGCATATTTTATTTTTATTTTTTATTTAATTTTTTACAGAAACATTGAAATTCAATATAAGACCTATTTAAGAAAATTAGCTGTGACCAATATCGTGCAAGCCTACGACAAAGCAAAGGCAACTCTTAACTAACCATATTTAAAGCTAATATTACCATTCTACTCGTTTTTGTTTTTTTAGTTCATTTTTTTTTGCTCCACTAGTAACTATTGTGTTTAACCAAAAGTCACTTAAATAAAAAAAGTGCTATAAACAGTTGAAAAAGTATGTACGAGTGAGTATAAATGTTGCAGGTTGGCTAAGTCTTATAAAGTTTGTGCTTATTTTAAGTTTTATTTCCTCAATATGTTCAGGCGAATACACACACACACACACACACACAAAACTGTGCGAGAGAGTTTTAAAACAAATTTGATTTTTCATTTTCCCTACAAGACACACTCACACAAACACATTTTTGTTTACTGCAGTACAAGCATATGCATGCATGCATGCATGCATGCCTGTGTTTTCTGTATTTGCGTGTGTTTGTGTGTGTGCTAAAATAGATTTTTTTCTTTTGTTACAGTTTTTTTAACAATATTTGTTTTGTTTGCAACAAGTCAACAGTAGTTAGAAACTTAAGCATATTTGTTGCTTTAACTATTGCTTTGCTGTTATTGTTATTATTCTAGTTCTGGCATTGTTGACAATTGTTTTTGTTTAAGTTTTTCTGGGTGTGTATGTGTTTGTGTGTGTGTTGTTTTCTTTCTCCGCATACAGTTGCAATGACTTATTTACTGTTAGTACTTAAATAGAGTTTATAATCTCTTTTTTGCTATTTGTTTTCTTTTTCTATTAGTTTATAAAAAAAAAATTGCTTTGTTTTTTTGTTTGTTTTGTTGTTGTTTAACTTAGTTTTACATTAAGGTAAAATTTCATTTGTTTTCCTAGCCATTGTAGTGCAGAATTTTATTAATTTAATTAAAATGTTTACTTTTTCGCAAAGAGTAATTAAAGTGTGGAAATACATATTTGGTTTCAAAGAATTCTTAATTTGTTTGATTTACGACAGGCATAAACATACGATATGCATAAACAATTTATTGCTTTTGACCTTGCATTGAGACGAGGCATATAATAATAATTTTCTTTATTGGTGTTGCGTGCTTTTAGGCGCCTAAATAATTTCTTAGTAATAAGATTGTATATGCAGTCGCTTTTTTTAATAATATTTGAAGTTAGGAAAAAAAGGTATTTTAAGTGAGAAACTGAAATTTTTCTTATTTTTCTTTTAAATGTGAAACTGCAGTTTTTCCTAATGTTAAATAAAAAATTATTTAAATATAAATTTCTCTGATTTATTGTATTACTACCATATGATCAGGATTGGAAGCAGTTGAGGTAGAGACTGAAGTTATTGATATCAAACGATAGAGAAAATCTGAATTAGACCTAATGGATTTTTTTTAATAATAAATTCTTGCGTAACTTCCAAGAAGCAGCGCACAGTGGGATTTTTGGTGTTAAATGCCCTATTTGTCCACCTTTCAATTTTAAAAATCGAATGAATCTTGCGTAACGTCAAAGAAGCAACGCACAGTGGGACAAATGTTTAAATATGAAATGTGTATATGTGCTTAATAAAAATATTTTAAAGTAGAGTCCATACTAAGGTTGATAAACCAGCAATGACTTGACTTTATATCATTTGAATTTAATATGTCAGGAAAAATTACTGTTTTTGTAAGGCAACCAAGATTAGAGAGTAACTTGCTGTTGCGTATGAATAAGGAACTTTTATGTTGGAGGTGAGGCAGCTTGAAGCAATACATTCAGTTTTTAAGAAGCCACGAATTTTTTGCTTACCAAAGTGCTTCACAGAAGCAATAATCGGCCCTGTTGTGTGAACCGAATCTGAATAAATATCTCGTTTTAAATTAGACATGTTTACAATTATACACGATAATTTTTTTTTTCAGATTTGATATTTGGGAACTATATAATAATAAAATTGAAACAAATATTTCTATTGTCGGAGTTAGTTTTGTAAAATTGTGCGGTTTCAAATCGTTCGCTTTATAGAACAGCACCAAATATATAGTTTTAGTGTACTCGGATGCAAAAGTTACTGGCTTGCATTTTTTTCCTACTTTTTTTTTACTTTGTTAGATAGCCCGCTTTGTAGAAGCTTTTGTTTTTGTTAAGTAAGCAATACATTGCTTCCCTTAGTAGTTAGTGCTTTCAAAACATAATTTTTTTTTTCTGTGATATTTGAGAAATATAGCATTTCTCCTTAAGTTACAAAAAAAAAACTATGGGGACATCATATATCAAAAAGAAAATATGACCCAAACTATGAGCCTCTAAAAATCAAAATATACATACATATGTATCAGAGAATGAGAATGAGTACTTTAAAAAAAATATATGTACATAAGTAAATAATCAATTAAACTATTTTTTTAAGCTTTAGGTCTGGTATTATTTGTCTTTTTATTTAATCAATATATCGTTAACCTTCGGTTAACTTCTTCAGGATTTATTGTTTTTTGTTTTTTAATATTTAGTATTTTTCTTTTTTCTTTTCTCCTTTCAATTACAAATTATTTTTTACCTATTATTATATTGATTAAATAAAAAGACAAATAATACCAGACCTAAAGCTCAAAAAAATAGTTTAATTGAATATATAAAAAAGGTCGAAAAATTAGATAAAATAATAAGTAAATAGTTTTACTTTTTGTAATTCGAAACCGCACATATATTCTCTCAAGTAACTTTGACTAAAGCCGTTTCCAAAATAGAAGAGCATATCTGCTTTCTTAATGGGAAAATTTAAAATACGCTAGAACTAAAAATTAAAATGAACATGCGCATCAAGCGTACTAACTCTCTCCTCTCATACTTATATTGTGAGCATGTGTATTAGAGTGGGTCAATTTTTTTCTCGACCAGGCGGTTGTCAAAATCGTAATCTACGTCAAATTCTAAGAATGTTTGCCTAAGAAACCATGGGTCTAAAATCAAAATTGAGCTTCCCATTTTTAACGAGAAACTTTTTCTTGAGTATTTTATATATTTTTTTAATTTGCTAAAATTTTATAGAGTTTGCCAAGAAACTTGACAAAAGCGACTATGGGCATGTTCGTAAAAGCATATATAGTGTACGTATGCAGCATCATGAACATCTAACGCTCAAAAATGCATAACTTGGCAGCACTGTTTTTAATGCATTTAATTTCGGCATGCCTGCTGCAAATCTCTGCAAATGGCGCAGTAATGCGAAAAAAGTCCAGAAAACCCAATTTTTTGGGTTAAATTAGATTTTAGCTACGTCTAAACCTCTCCCGAAAAATCTGAAAAAAATCACAAAAATACTTCACCTTATAATCTTTCAAAAAATGCTGAGGCAAAAGAAAAAAAATTTTTTGGGACACACTAATAATCACGCATACGCAGTAAAACTTTGCAAAAATTATGCATTTATGCATGAATTTGCTGAATTTACGAACGTACCCTATGTTTCCGCTTGTTGGAAAGGAAATTTCATTAGCTTTCGAAATCTGTTTAGACAACTAAACAATTTTGTTGTTTAGGTTAATGTAAAAAAAAACTTTAATGAAATTTATTTATTTGACATATTGTCAGAAGTGTAAATACTACAATAATTGAAATTTATTTGCAAATAAATTTCAATTATTGTAGTAAAAAAAATTTTTAATGAAAATTTATACTAAATCATTGAAAAAAGTAAAGATCATGAAATTTCCTTTCGAACAAGCCGAAACATAAACACTTTTGTCAACTTTCTTAGAAGACTCAATAATATTTTAGCAAATTATAAACAAATATACATATATGTATAAAGTAATTGAGGAAAAGTTTGTTGTTAAAAATGGGAAACTCGATTTTGATTTTAGACCCATGGTTCCTTGAGCAAATCTTCTGGGAATTCGTCGTAGATTACGATTTTGACAACAGTTTGGTGAATTGTTTTTACTTCATACAAATTGACCCACTCTAATGTGTATAGTCAGGCATCAATATTTCATCGGACAAAAAAAAATTACTCATGATACTCGGAATATTTATTAATCATTCGCCTTATATACATACATACATTTATGTATATAAAATGGAAATAGTCCTGTTTATACCTATCTATAGCCGATTAATATTCAGAGTATTTTTATACTCATGCGTATGACTTTAGTTCATAGAGTCTCTAATTTTTAGTTTTACATATTTGTTTGAGCTGTGTTATTTACAAAATGTGTATAAAAACAATTCTTGAATGTTTATAGTTAAAGGTATTTCTTTTAAAATGAATGCGTTTATTGCATAATTGTTTGACGGCCAATACTCAAAGAGTACTTAAAATGATACTTTTGGCATTCTCTGATATGTATGTGGGTAGGCATATTAATTGCCTGCGTGTTAATTCTGCTTTATAATAAAAAAGTAATAAATTTGTTTGCTCTACAGCCCAGAAGTACACATAATAATAATGTATTTTCTGTCATGAAAAGCTTATATGAAAATTATTGAAATTATTAACACCCGCACTACTTGTGCATCAAGACATTTGAAATTATTATTATTATTCTTTGGAAGCTCTTTTTCCTTACCTGTCTGTTACCGCTTTAGTATACATATTTTCAACTCCTATTCATTAACACTAATTAAGTTCTTCATTATTTTGATATGATATTTTCTAAATGTGTGTAATTTTTCATTTTTCTTTTAGGCTGGCTGCCAGAGAAACGAATGATTAAGCAAAGTTTTTAAAGTTTAATTTTGTTAATTAATTTTCTTGATACCAGCCACGAATACATTGTGTTGAAGCACCCTTGCAACTTGCTAAATGTTCTATTCTTCTTTTTTTTCAAGTAAAAAATTTCGTAAAAAAATAAGCTATTACATTACCTTAGGATGGCATAGACGAAGACAAAATATATTCACTCCCTAACAAATACATGCATATATATGTACATATGTATATACATATCGTTACCATAATATATAAAGTCCCTAACTGACTATTTTTTTATAACGATTTTTTTTTTGTATATTTCGATAAAAGAATATCTAATACAAAAATCTTGATTTGAAATAATGAGTCAGGGCCTTTCTATATTAAGGTAACCATATATTTATATGTCTGTACGCATATATATGTATCTATGCATATGTATTTATATTCCTTTTTAAGCTGGCGTAATAAGAAAATATGAGGAAAATAAATGGGGTTTACGTGAAGTGGAGTCTATTTGATTTTTATTTATTTTTTCTGTTTGTTAAAAAGATGCCGTCAATCACAGGAAAGAAAAACATGAATTTTGCATACTCAAGCATTTCCGCACGGATATAGAATTTTTGAACACACTAACGGTAGATCTTTCCCAGCCAACGCAGTGATTGAAATACAAATTAAGAACGATTTCAAATTCAATTGTTTTGAGAATTATTTAACCTCAAACAGTAATTGATATTAAAAAGAGGCTCGTATTGAAATATTTTGAATTATATTTATCTCTAAAATGTATTTTATTATATATTTTTTTTGAGGCATTAAGGCCTTAAACACTGTGGTCACGACAGGCTGCCGATTTCCATATCGGGCGTATTCTGCAAACACGATGATTTTAAAAAATGAATGCGGATGAAGACATTATTTTGACCTAGAGGCAGCAAGATTAATTTTACTTTTATAAATGCGAAATAGTTTTTTTTTTGCTTTTGCAGGGTAGTTGTATACCCAGTTGTGGGTCAATGTTTTTAATGCTTTATTCTTAAGATTTTATTTTGATTTATAAGAGGTTTATAAAACCTATTTCCATACAAGATTTGTTTTACAAACCCTTCATAAGATAAAATATTTTTTTCCAAATAAAAATTATCCAAAATATGTGTGGCTGCTGGGTAACGAGCAACACATTTGAGGCTGTTTACACAAACTTATTATTAAATATTCACATATACTTATATGTACTTAATTTCTGCGGTTGCAGCAAAAGCATAATACTCGTACCATACAATAGATATTTTTCCAATTATAAATAAAAAAGATATATCACTAAAAAATTAATGTTCTAATAGCTTTTTTGTCCTTTGCTGATATTGTATTAAGTCAAATAAATATATGTCTCGCAGTTGTTATGTTAATGTAAATGGCAATTATTTGTTTTTCGCCAAAATTTTTTTGTATCTAAACAAGCGCCCGCTAGTCTTTGTTTTGCAGGATGTAGCGAAAATTAAACGTCAGTATATGCTCTAGTAAAATATTTCATTTCAATTTTACGCAAATTTGACGTAGACAAAGATGACATGGTTTTTTTTCTTCGTCAGGGTGGTATAACATAAAAAAAGAACTTGTAAGCAATAACCCAATAAACATCAGGATGAAAACATGTTAAATTGTTAGTGAAATTAACGAAGTTAGATCCTGATATTCCACTCCTATTCTTACCATCACAGATGAGCAGTGATGATTAAAAGTTCAATTAGAGGTGCCAAAACCATAATACAAAACAGCTGTTCACAGCAAACCTATGGGCAGCGTTGTTCATACCAGAGAATGACAAAAATATGGTTTTAATTACTCTTAGAGTCTTGAACGTGAAACAAGATGGTTAAGACTATGGCTTTATGGACTTTATGAACCTTAAACATATATTTCAGATTAAGTTAATAAGTTTGAAAGTAAATGTGCAGCTCATGAAGAATTCATTTTAAATATTTCTGCGAAAATATTACCAACGCCTGCAGTTTTATCGCTTTTTAATTTTTTTATAGTTTGATTATCTTCCTTCAAAATGGGAGACCATCGGCTATGATTACGTAACTTTGTGAGCTTCGTCGTTTTGAGATTAATTGTTATTGTTACTTACTCCAAAAGGATGACTCGATCCGGTGAGTTGTTTGTTGTTCAGTACTTGTAAGTTTATTTAGGTTTTAATATATGTAAATCATTTTGCGAAACAACCTACCCTGCAGGAAATGGAACTGACACAATACTAGTCAGGTGACCAGTCCTGAAGTGATAGGGACCAGCGTACTAGTCACTTTTACATCGGGATGGCCTAAGTTGAGGTTAATTTATGCTTTGTATGCACCCTGTGATTTATCACTGAACAATGAAAGTTTATAAATTTTTTTTATTGTTACAAATGCAATGATATTTTATTTTTAATCAAAAATTTTTTTTAAGATTCGAATTGACAACCTCCAGCATGACAGTCTTGCACACTAACCATTATGCCACAGGGTCACTCATATTTCAAAAGTCTAAATACCAGTTAAGCTTAGGTTAATATCTAGTTATAGTTACAGGACTGGTTTGAGAGTCACATTGTAGGGAACAATTATCATTATATATACTATACTATACTATTTGATAGGTCTTGGATTCAAGCACATTGAACATGTTCAGTGCCGTTTACTACAATACTAGACCGAGTTCCAATTAAATTGACTCAAGATCAAGAAAATACATCACCAAAATCGCGAATATATAAATCATTTACACGATACTTCACTACTCCGTACTTTTTTATAACACTCGCATTTTCTCAAGTCATAAGACGAGTACGATTGGATTAACTGTCACCAAATTTTCTTGGATTTATCGCGATGCCAGAACTTCTTAAATGTGGCAGAAACGAGGAACTGGTTTCAAATCATTAGTAATAGTTATAGGATTAAGAGGGTCGTGGCTTCCGATTAATGCATGAAAATTATCTTGAAAAAAATTATAGGATTTAAAATGTTTTCAAATACGGTAAAATTAAAAATACCAAAATTATAAAATCGCTTATCCGAAAAAATCGCCAAAAACAAAAACAATCACCAAAATAAAAAAATTTCTAACACTAAAATAAATCGCCACATCCCAATAAATCGCCATAATGAAAAAAATCGCCAACATGACGCTATAAACCGAAACGCTAAAAACCGAAATATCGCCAAAACGCGAAAATGGCGCCAAATTTAAAAAAACGCCTACATGAAAAAATCGCCAAAATCAAACAAAAAATCCCAAAATGAAAAAAAACCCAAAAAAAAAGTCACCAAAATGAAAAAAAAATTTTCAAAACAAAAAATCGCTAAAACCTAAAAAACGACAAAAACGAAAAAAACGCCAAAACTAAAATAAACGTTAAAATCCGAAAAAAACAAATACGAAAAAAATTCCAAAAATATATTTTATATACTGAATTACATATCTAGTTGCACTTCAGAGAATTTTATTTCTCATTAAAAACAATTACGAGAATTAGTTATAGGCAATAATTAAATTTTATCAAAAGTTTGCAGAGTAGTGACGTTCGTTTTTAATACCCTGTTTACACAAGTAAAAAATATTAATTCTTTTCATATAAATTATCTACTCGAGTCAACCGTCCGTATGGTGAAAACGGGGAGTAATCTAAAATTTCGCCACGTTTCTTTTTCGAGTTACATTCGAGCATATTTTCATACCTTTCATATTTCGACTTGAAATGAGTTCTAACTTCCGATCGAAACTGTATCCTTTTTTTTTTGTAAGCGTGTATGCACACAAAAGAATCGAATTTGAGCCATTTCCTTACACGACCACATGAACAACAACACAAAGGCATGCTTGTGATATGCTTTGGGGCTTAATAAACTCAAATACATGCACGAGGTTTGTGTAAGCGTATGAGCAGATGATGGCACCCCAGGCGCAAAAGTAACATTTCTAGTCATTACTGTTGCTGTTGTTATTCTAGCTGTTGTTGTTGTTTTCAGACAACACAACAACACACATTATTATTATTTTCTGCAAATGATGTATTGCTTTTTAAACAGCATTACTAGTCTACATATGTATGTACATACAAACATACAGCTTTTTTATATCTAGTTAACAATTTCAATGTTTTTTTTTAATGTCTCTATTACAAGCCTGCCAGTTGCAAAATTTTAAAAAGCCATTATAATATTTTTTTTTATATTCACACATGTTACACATTTGATAAATGTATAGAGAATAAAAATGTATTAAAAAAAACAAAATAGAATTCATTACAATTTTGCTTAATTAAATTAGGTATAACTTTGTTTTATTTTATTTTATTTTTGTTTTGGTTTTTAAGGTTTGTAATAAAATAGAAGTGTTGGTTTAATTCCAGAAGAAAATTTTGCATAAAGCAAGAGCTTTGCAAAAAAATAAAGATTTTTAGTTTAGTTTTAAAATACTCTATTAGCTTTACTACATTTATTTAAAGTTCTAACAAAGACATTTTCTGCCACAATTTAAAATTTAATTATTTTGGAGGCAGATGTGCGCGTGACAGCAGTTTTTGTATTTAATGCAATATAAAAATTTTATAAACACGTTTAAAGTCTGAATGCCAGCTTTAAACTATTGCTCAAGACGGAGCACAGCCCGAATATTCTCTTAGCAAGGTTAAGATTTTTTAAATGTTCTGAAATTTTCACCAGCAACTGTAACTAAAGCTGGATTCACCCATTGTTTCCGAACAAAATTTTTATCCGGACCCAATTGTTTTTATATGTAGTTTGACGTTTCTGTTTTTTAAAGAGAGAGAGAGAGAGAGAGAAAGAGAAAATATTTTTTTCGAACATTTCTCTATTTGAATTGATTTAATTTTATATTTTATTTTATCCTTTACAAAATCAAACTGAGCTGCCAACTATTTTAATTTTTCAGCCAAAGTTGAACTGAGCTGCCACATCATGTTATATGCATAATAAAAGCACTTGTATTTATTAGCATATAAATAAAAAATAATTGAAAAATAGAAAAGAAAAATTAAAAAGATGTGTGTGACACAGAAAATTTTAATCATTTACCGCTGTGCTGCCACTTGTAAAATTAATACACATCGTCTACACACGTAATTCATATGGTAGCTTTGATTGTCCAGATAAAATGTTCGAAATGGATGAATCAAGCTGCAGAAGACTCTCAGTAAAAAAATTTTTGTCTGAACAAACATTTTGTTGGAAAACAATTTGTGAATCCAGGGAGCAAATCGCGGCACTCGTTATCGAACGAAATTACGTTATGTTTCCATAAAAAAAACTCTATTGAAATATTTCATGATTTCGTTCGACAACGACTGCTGCGATTTGCCCCCCTCCTTAGAAACTAATGGTCTGTACAGAAAAAATGTTTCTTTAATTAAAACAAATATTATATTAAAAATTTAACTGAATCATTTGAACTTTTGTTAAAAAATTTAAATTATTAACAAAGTCAATTAAACTTTTGTTTAAAAATTTAACGAATTAAAATGTTTAATTGGCATAGTTAAATTTTTAATTCATTCTTAGTTTTTTTTTAATTCCCGCTTTGGGAAGTTACGGGATTTAGCCCAATTTTTTGGAAAACAATTTTCAGCAGTTCAAGGTCCTGTGAACCGATTTATACTATTTTCGTATAAATGCAAGTATGTATTTGTGTGCATGATTGAGTGTGAGTTTTTGTGTGTGCGTGTAGGTGTGTAAATACCACATAATTTGAGAACGATTGGAAGCAAATTTACACACTCGAAAGATGTTCATGTGACTTAAGGTAGTGTCTAAGAAGTGATCTCAAAGATTCGTTCGAGATTCGAATAAATTGTTTATTCTTATTAATTTCAAAAGTATTCGTCAAATTTGATTTAAGATATTGATTGACTGGTGTAAGTCTAACCCTGCTTCTAGTCAATCTCAAAATTTTTCATAAAAATTCCTTGAACAAATCAATGCTTTTCATATAAATTTTCCACTCAAGTCGACTATGCTGGTTGTAGTAGAAACATTGAAGAGTGCATCGGATGGCGCAAATCTTACCAAAAATCTGCCGCTTAGCGGAAAGTTTTTTTTTGATTAGTTAGAACGAATATTTAAAATTATCAATTGTACAAAATGTAAAAATTACACGAAAAATTATTATTAAATAAAAGAAGCACTGTCAACAATAATCATCTCACAACTGTTCAAATATTAAAAAAGAAAATATCTAAAAGAAGCTAAGGAAAATTCATTTTGAATGTGCGTGATAACTCGTGCGTGATTTTTTAAATGTAATCACGTACAAGTCACGCTGGTGTATTGGAGCACAATTGATTTTTAATTTAGTCATGAGTGGCAAAGAAAAAATCACAACATTGTGTTGGAACTCTTTCAATTTCATCAAGGCACCTTTTTTAAAAAAAAAAAGTATTAAACAAAATTCTCTTATACAAATTGAATTCAATTAATTAATAGCTTAAACTCATTATAAAAGGTTTTTGTATTATTTTATTGTATACAAAGATTTTTCATGCAAAATGGAACAAAAGGCAAGAGCAAGCAAGCAGCTCAACAACAAGACAAAGAGATAAAGAAATAAGGACGAAATATCCTTTTATTTTTGTTTTTATTATTGTTTTTTTTTTCGGAGAAAAATACAAACCATTCTTTTGTCTGGGGGTAAAACAAAAATACATATTTTTGATGATATAATTTAATGAAAAGCAAGAGAAAGAGGGTAAAATCCTTACGCATTCTATTGTTTGGTTTTGACCAGATATTTTTGATACACCTAAGGTATAAATAAAAAAAGGAGTAAACTTTAGCAACAGCTACAACTCTTACATGCCATTCATTCATACATTTATAGCATCCACCAGTCATTTGTTCATTTATTTTACAATATATATTTCCTTTTTAACTTACAATTAAAACTAAAAAAAAGGAGCCGAATAAGAAAAAGGATTTTATTTTTATTTTTCAAGCCATTATTCTTAAGTAGACTAACTACTACGTTATATGTTAAGGATTCTTTATAAGCATCATTATGAACATCGTTATCATCATCATCAGCATCAACAACAAGGTAAGATTTGTACATGCAAGTGGGAGGGTTTACTGAGGTCATTTAATAAAACTTCTTTCTTGTAACGCCAGCTGGATTAAATTCATTGCATCTTTGTGTGTGTTTTTTTTAATAATAGACAAATTACAAAATTTCTTGGAGCATACTACTTGTTCTAATATTCTCTATAAAGCTATAAGTTGTCTGTGGAGTACTTAAGAAATTGATAAATGCTTTTAAAATAACTTTAACGTAATACCCTTTTTTATACTGCTGATCATTTGAAGTTAGAGCAGTGGTCATTAAAACAAATTAACTTGAGGTATTAATAAAGGAGAACTTTGGTTAATGAACTATTTAACCTTTTAAGAATTCTAAAGAAAATAAATTTAATTACTTTTTTTTCATAGCTTTTCCCTAAATAAAACTAATCTAAGCTGTTAATATAAAAGATTTGATTTAAGAAGAAGTTCCTCTTCGGGACACATGGACAAAATATAACGACCAACAACAAAAGTTATCAGCTGGATTTTAAAAAATTCAGTAAAGCGCGACTTTGACTCGCCCACGATGGTTTCCATACGGACATTAGATATATAATACTATATGAACTTTAGCCTCTATAATATATACGGCCCTGTTCTGTAAACCGAATCAGAGTAAATTTCTCGTTTTTTTTTTAATTAATAATGGTCCTGCAGACGTGTTTATAATCATACACGATAATTTTCTTTTAGTTATGATATTTGGGAATCTATATAATAACAAAATTTTAAAAAATCAAACAAAATATTTTTATGGTCGGAGTTAGTTGTCTAAAATGCGGTTTCAAATCGATCGGTTTACAGAACAGAGCCGATAGTTTTGGCATTGTATTCGTTTTTAGGATTTTTTTTTGTTTTGAGCGTTTTTTTTTTGGTTTAGCGTTTTTTGTATTTTTTCGGTTTTGGCGATTTTTTTGTTAGGTTTTAGCGCTTTTTTAGTTTTGGCGCTTTTTTCTCGTTTTGGCGATTGTTTTCAGTTGTTGACGTTTTTTTTATTTTGGCGTTTTTTTTTTATTTTAGCGATTTTTGTTCATTTTGGAAATTTCTTCGGTTTTTGCCGATTTATTTATTTTTTAGTTTTAAGCATTTTTTTAATTTTGGGATTTTTTTCGGTTTTTTGCGATTTTTTACAATTTGACGATCTTAAAATTTTGGTATTTATTACTGTTTTTATAATTTTTTTTTAGCGATTTTTGACATTTTGGTGATTTCTTTGGTTTTTACCGATTTATTTTATTTTTATTTTTTTTTTAATTTGGCGATTTTGTGCGGTTTGGCGATTTTAAATTTATTTAGTTTTACCGTTTTTGAAAATTTCAAGAGTTTTTCTCTTACGGTTTTGAAGATACAACAAGTTGTCCAAATAAGATAGTCAATATTATATTAACTGAAGGAAAACCCTTTAGTTAAAATTTTTTTAAATTTTAGTGTTATTTGTCGTAGTCTTTATATTACATGCAATTTTAAAAATTTTTGTTGCTCGTTTTGGAATACCCTTTAATTTTTAACTCTGATGTATTTGTTGTTGTAGCGGCCAAAGTTCTACATACTCTGTTCAAATTGGTCTGTTCAGGTCCGTAACTCTTACGGTTGCTACGAAAATAGCCTATAACAGACACACGGCCAGACGGACAGCGTAGCGAAAACAATAGGATTCCTTTTTCAGCTTTGGTGTACGGAACCCTAAGAACAGATGACTTCGAGTAAGCCAAATAATTTAACGGGTATTCCAGCCACTTATTGTCATGTCTGAGTGTCACAATTTTTTTTTGCAAATGAAAATGTTTGAGTTTCTAGTCCTCTTGTGCCATAACATTTTCAAGTGAAACTTTGTGCTGATTCAGCCTACAAAAAGCTTTTCAAGATTTTGTAGTGGGTGGTACTCTTCTAATTACTTACAAAGTTGTATGTATAATAATCACTTCCCCGTAATAAATTAAATGAGCATATAGTGTCCCCTCCGCTTTAATGGAAATAACCAAAACCCAATTTCCTTTTTCAGTTATCCGATTTTTTTTTCTAAAACGTGGTTCGGATTACTGAAATTTTTTACAGTTAAGCGTACTGCTTAAAATCAGTACAATATAATAGAAAAATACAATAAAGTACGTAAGAGCGAAAAGGACAAATACATTTTGCCATTTAATTTTTTAACGGACAAAACATGCACAGCCTTTTTTCAGCCTTAAGTTATGCAATCGATTTCTAATTAATAAATTTTTCATGGTTTATTTTTTCACTAAAGCGTAGTTGTGGACTTGTTTTTGATTTTCCGAAACACGATATTTTAAATAAGCGAAGTGAATAAGACAAGCTGCGTTTTTCAGTAATCCGATTTTTTTCCAGTAAAGCCTGTTGCGCTTAAGAGGATTCGACTATATGTATATTGCGAAACCTTTAAGATTTATTTTTGTGTGAGTGTTCGATGGAAAGGTTTAATATCCAATATAGTTACAAACACACAAATTTTGTTTGCCATTTCTGAAAATTGTCTTATTAAATAGACAAACAAGACAAAATATTAACCAACAGGTATTTTTCCCCATATTTTGCTCTTTTTGAAGGACACAAAAGAAGTAATAAAAATAACACAAAGAGAAAAAACCCTTTAGATATCTTTAAAAAAAATTGAAAAAGTTGTACAAGAATTAAATAAAATGAAAGAAAGTACTTACTGGGGAAAATAAAAATTTTGGTTATGAAAAATCGTATTTCGTTGCCCCAACAAAAAAAAATTATATGTACGTACGTATATTAAATGTAAAGCTTAAGCCAGCAGGGAGCAAAAATCTCGAGTGATAAGATCATAACAAAAAAAATCAACTTATACTCGTATTCAAAAAAGAAAATGCTATATAGACACGTGTGTGTGTCTGGGTTTATTTCCTACGAGTAAATGTGTAAATACTAAGGTAAATTGCCAGAAATAAACCTACAACTCTATATATGTACATTTACTCCTTCAAGAAAACCCTTTGCAATATAAAAATGAAATAAAAATATAATAATAAAAGATGTACGAAAAAAAAACTCATCTCATCTCATCTTGTAACAACAACAACATTAATACATAAATATGAAAAAAGAAAAATTTAAGAAATAAACGAAAATGTAAGTAAAAATTTAATATTAAATATTTTATGATATATAAAAATAAAAATATACGAGCCACTTTTTTCAATTCTTCTCTGTGACAAAAATGGAAAATAAATACAAGCTTAACACAAACACACACACACGCCAGCAATCAGCATCTTTGTGTTGCTGAAATTGCATCAAAAGAAGTCTTACCGGCAACCTGTTAAATGTAATAGGAAAAATGTAAAGGAAAATGTAAGAAACCAAGAGTTAATAATTTTTAAAGCTCCGAAACCTATGAAGAGCATTCAGCACACACGAGTGATAGCAGTTACAGGAATATAAAGGAATAAAAATCTTTTCGACTGTATTTACAGACTTGATAAAAGTAGTGCTTTTTCAATAGCACAAACACACAACTGCAAGTGTATAAACAGAATGTACCCAGCAAACATTCGGGTAGGAGCTCATATTACAAAAGCTTTTGAAAATGATTTAAGCAAAAGCACAACGAAGTGCCATAATAAAAGTGTAAAATTTTAAAAATTTTTAAATTAAATGTAATACATATCGTTAGCTTAAGTGCAAAAAGGCGTAACTAATAAATATATAAATTTACTGCAGCAAAAAACTAAGAAAATAAAAAAATAATAATAATTAATAAAAGCATTATTTTTGTCCGCAGAAGTGTAAAATAATGTCAAGACATGAAATTTAATGGCATTCATAATAATCAATAAAAAATTCAATTTTGATTTGTTTTTGTTACTCTCCTCTTAACACATTTAATGGAAAAATATTAAAATAATCAAAATTAAAATTTAATTGATTTAATCCAACTTTTGTTTGAAAATTTAATTGATCAAAAGTTTGATTAAAAACTTAATCATGTGAAATAAGTTTTTTAAATAATTTTTTTAAAAAATGTATTAATTAAAATTTTAATTAAAAATTTAATTGATTGAATTTAACTTTTGTTTAAAGATTTTATTGATTAAAAGCTTATTTAATATGTTATTGTCAATTACATTTTTAAATTAAAAAAATATAAGTGAAATTGAAAACTTAATTGATTGAATATAACTTTTGTTTACAAATTTTATTGATTAAAAGTTCAAAGGAGTCAACAAAAATTTTTTTAAATACTAACTGAGTAAAATCTCAATTAAAAATTTAATTTAAAAATTTAATTAATCAAAAACTTTAAATGACACAATCAAATTTTATTGTTCTTTTTCAATTAATGGGGTTAAGTGAAATAATAATTTTTTTCTCTATTTAAATTGCTTTGAATTTGTTGCATGAAAATTTATGGGCCAGATTCTGAAAACCATTTCGTTTCGAAATCTAAAAATTTCAGAAAAAAATTAACTTGAAATCTCACTTATTGCACCTTTTTATTTTATCCGAACTTAATATCGAATACACTAAAATATCCGATAACGAGAACATCGTTTTACGTTTTTGAAATTTTTGCGTATAAATGGTGTATATTTATTTAATTTTTAACTAAAAAAAAAGTATTCAAAAATGTATAGTAAAATTTTAAGGCGAATATTATTATTAAATTTTTTAACTCATAATATATCCATTGAAAAATACTCTTTAAACACACCTTTTCGAAAAAAAACATAAAATACCCTTGGAAAAGAAATTTCCTTGTAAAATTGTATATAAAAGCTTTAAATCCGATTGCCCGCTAATTACGTCCAGATTTTATATAAGACTTTTTTGATATATTCTTCCAGAATCAGCTGTTATACCAGTCGAATCCGCTTTAGCACAAGACGCTTTACTGAAAAAAATCGGATTACTGAAAGCGATACAAAGCCCCGGAACTGATTTTAAAAGCAGCTGGTATTATTCACTTCGCCGTAGTTAAACATCGCTTTACTGAAAATATCGTATTACTGAAAACCGAAAGCAAGTCCACAACTACGTTTTGTATGAAACTTACTTCGTTTTAGTGAAAAAATTAACAATGAAAAATTTATGTATTAGAAATCGATTGCATAACTTAGGGCTGAAAAATTTTTACATGTTTGGTCCGTTAAAAAATTAAATGACTAAATGTATTTGTCCTTTTCGCTCTTACGTACCTAATTGTATTTTTTCTATTAAACTGTACTGATTTTAAGCAGTACGCTTAACTGTAACAAATTTCAGTAATCCAAACTACGTTTAAGAGAAATTATCGGATAACTGAAAAAAAGATTGGGTTTTGGTTATTACAAGAGAAAATTTTTAATTTTCGGCGAACATTATTTACGATTAAAATTTTAATATCATATACCTCTACAGACTCGGGGAAAGTACTGAGAGATTACATTCCAACAGCCGCCTTTGCAACATTTCGCAATAAAAATGCTTGCTGGGTACAATATACGCATTCAAGAAAAAAAAGAGTTGAAATTGCACGAGGACGAAGGTTTGTTTGTATGAAGAACAATCTTTAAAATGAGAAAACCAGGAAGAAGGAAGACTCCCATATAAACATTTCGTACTTTATACACTTAGACAGGTGAAAGAGTCTATTTGTCTGGGTTTATGTGGCAAAAACGAAGAAACATTTCCACAGAAATGTAAATGCAAGCAGCTCTCGGTGTATGCATGTGTGCGTATGTTTGTGTGTGTGTGTTAAGTGTGTAAGTATGAGTTTATTTAAAATTCAATTATGGTATAAAAGGCGAAAAGTATATGAAAAACACAAGTGCAGGAGAAGCAGCTTAAACTGGTCAAATGGCAAAAATAGCTTATAATGACACACATATACAAATACAAACTCTTACAGAGAGACAATTTCTTTTCAGTTATTTTTTTTTTGCAATTCATACAAATAATCCGACTGTTTTGTTCCCGGTAGCAATGATATTTTATGCGAAGATTTTCTGTAGCATTAAAAACGTAAGAATTTTAACGTATAAAAATATTGCCATGAATTGCACTTTATATAAATTAAATTGATTAGGGTTTTTCTGAAAGTGTAATGCAAAATAATTGGTTTTCTTAATAAGGATTGTTGTTTGCAGAAAAACACAAATACTTAAATATTTAATACTTTAAACAAAGAACTGACTGAAGCTGTGGAATGAAAAAATATTAGCTTTTATATATTTGACAAAAAATAATTTTTATTTGCTTTTAACTAACAAGAAACCGGACATAAGTTCTTAAATACTCGTAATATTTAGCAATAAGTAAAAAATATATAATTATAATTATCAGTTACTGATGTTGATAAAGTCAGACTAAACTAACTCAATAGCTTGCTGGTAAGAGACATTTTCAATACATTTGAAAATTTTGTGAGATTTTGAAAAGTTTCAATGCAATATAGGAAATTTTTCCCAAAATTAAATTATTATAACAAACACTGGCAGAAAGGAACAATACGCTATTTTCGAAGGCCGCCGCAGCTTCATCATCAGCGTTCTTGCCTTTGGTACACTGTGTGTGGTGTCAATTGGTGCAAACTTTAGCTGTATATACTTATTTTTCAATGCAAATGGAAAGTACTATAATTTGTTGAAAGCTTTTATGAAAGCACAAAATTACCATGTATTATTCTTAATTGGAGAACGAATAATCAAATCAATTCACATATTCCATTTGTATTTAAAAAATATCTATACATAGGGCTGAAGTTTACACTAATTCACACTACACGCTGTACACCAAAAACCAGGACGCTGTTCATCATCAGGTGTGGCGGCATCCGAAGACACCACATTGTTCCGTTTTGCTAATGTTTGTCATAATAATTTTGAATTGTCTTTGATGCAATTTGTACATTAAAAATTGTCACAGACAAGTAATTTTGCTCATGCTAAGTACACTTCGGACATTTCTTGTGTTGTCACTTTGTGGTGTCATTTTTAAAATGCTTTAGTTCACACTATTGCGATGTCACAAAATGTCGTAGGTGTTCTCGGAACTAAAGAGTGATATGAACTTTAGCCTAATTGAATAATAAACTGAACGTTTTTTTTTTAAATTCTTCGACAGTTTTGATTTACGAATTGATTTCAAAGTAAAAGTTTCCAAAATAAAAATTTATAGTGTTTAAAATTTTTTACGGCTGAGAAGACGTGAGTGTTAAATAATTTTACTTTATGTAACTAAGTGATAACATTTTGCAAGGCGTTAAGGGGGCGGCTTTTAAAGTTCGATTCCACAAAAAATTATTTAGATCAGTTCTGCTGTTTCTCCCTTAATAATCATGAACCCAAAAGATGTTAAAATTGCTCAAAGTACCATGGCTTAAAATATTTTCTTTTAGTTTTGCAATATGGACTGACTTTCTGCCGCAAAAGGAGAAAGTGCTTAAGTCATATTTAACTGTTTCGCATAAAAGCAATTTTAAACATTCAATTAGATGTACAGAAATTTATTTCTTTTAGTTATTTTATGTATAAAAACATTGTTCTACACAATGGGCCTAATTGCTAGTATCATGTGTCGAATTCGACTACAATGATTTTGTACTGGACTAAAAAAACGTTACAGCATTTTTCTTTAATCTAGTGCAAAACCGTCTGAGTTGAAGTCAAAATACGACACTCGCAATTAGGCCCAATACAACGAACTTATTAAACCTGAGCACAGACCATTTGTTTGCTTAATCTTCTTGATGTACACCATTGAATTGTTCTCTCTCTCTCTCTCTTTAGTACTCTAGATTTTGTGAGAACACTAAAACTATTATTACCTTTTAATAAGAGCATGCAACAGCATTTTTTTATCTGCCAAACCAGGGCATTAGTTATTGTAGTGTCGAAGCATATTTTACTATTGCACACCGATTGACAATTGTGAAGTGAGCACACAAGTGTAAAAATATGTGTATGTGTAAAAGTAAAACAACAACGTAGATTCTTTTGAGCGTGTTAGTTCGCATGGCATACTGTTCTAAGCTTTATAATTTATTACAGCCTGTATGTGTAAGACGTTGACGTTAGAAATTTCGACGTTTTTGTAATAGATTAAAGAAAATGTGTACAAGTTTCCTTTAATATATTTCAAAAACGCTAAGATTTCCATCGTCAACGTCTTACAAAAACAGGCCATTAACTTAAGGTTCTAAAAAATAAAATATGTAGCTACCTATAAAAATAATATCACAACGGATATAATTGTAAAAAGTTTTATTATCACTTAATATCGAGCCTTATTTCCGATTTTATCGTAAGCGACAAAAATTATATTTTTCAGGAGAAGGTTTTTTAAAATATTCTAATTATATTTTTTGAAATAAGTATGGTGCACTATGAAATGCACAATAAAAATATTGGGCACTTGACACAATTGTCTATTCTAATGTTGTACAATGGTTTGTTTGTTTTTTCTTTCCTTGTTCTCTTTATTTGCTTTACACTCAATTACAATTACCACTACAATTAATATTCGCTTTAAAAAAAAATACAAGGCTGTGAATTTTTTCGTGGCTTGTGCTCATTTCTAGAACGTATACAATTTCAAGTATGCCACAGTACAACAATAATGGCCTGTTCGTAAATGCATCATTGCGATGTAAATGGAAATTTAAATACTCTAAATTCCTTCACCAAAGTATATAATACACAAATAAATGTCAAATATGGTGTACAAACATGTCTACTACTGAAAAAGTTTATAAGCGAACTTTTATTGCATTTTAAATAAAAGTTTTCTCGTATGATGCACATCAGTGATGCATTTACGAACACACATTAACTTAGCGCTTATTTCCTGCAAATTCGCACAAAATATTTAAGATTTTGACCAGTAGTACTTTTGAATATGGAGATTACAGGAGTGCTTTCAACTCAATATTGGGTTATCCCGACTTTTTCAGTTTTTCCTTTTTAGAAAAAGTTTAATGTAACTATAAACATATTTATAAATTTTGTCACACAATTATTTGAGTAATTATTTTTCTTTTGATAAATTTGCTTACCAAATTATTTAACTTTATTATAAGTTGTTCATCGATTCTTACCTAAAACGAAATAAGAAAATAAAAATATCATTAATAAAAATTGAAAGTAAATCAATTTGAAAATAGTTACATTTATTTACAATATCAAAAACATAGTACATACAAAATATATACAACAAACATTGAAAAAAAAATTCTCTTTTACAACAATTAAATGAGGCTACAAGAAACATATTACATTTAGTAAACACACGACTAAATATCAAGGACATAGAACACACACATTAACAAATAATCCATGTACATATTTTTAAAGCTTAATTTTTTTTTTTGAAATTTTCATTGATAAATAAACATTAACGAAAGTATCAGCTGCATGAAATTAACACTTCCAAATAATTGCAAAACATTTTAAAACACTTTAATTTTGAATGCAAGTGTAGGTGTCTGTTTGCTGTTTTGATAACAGAAAATTTTTAAATCAGGTCATTTGTTTTGAGTTAAATTTTGTGTAAAGTTATTATGGCATTAATAAGGATAACGATAACCGTTTTAGTACTTATGATATTGATTTTTATTTTTAAATAAAGTAATGCACTGTGCCACGAAAGAAGAAAAAAAGAAAGAATATCCCAACAACTGAAACACAGACTAAATCTGATGTAGGAAAATTGGAGTTTTCAGATATTGCAACATTGTCAGATCTGACAATTATCCTTATTTCAGTTATCTACATCAATGTCACGAAAATATTGAGCCCGAAAATCACGCGCACATTCGATGCATCAGGGCCTAAAAGGGCTATAAGTGCAATTTGCCTAAAAAAGTCGGCGAATATATGCCCATTAAGAATGTATTATTATATCTCACGTGCTACTTCAAAACCAATTTCTACGAACCTTCATACACAAACTAAGCTCTGACAGCGACACGATCCCCTTTCTTTATGAACAAAGACCCAATATAATTGAAATGAGGCCCAATTAAAAAAGCACAATGAAACCAAACTCAAGATGAAATAAAATTCAAAATAAATTTAAAAAAATCCCTATTAAAAGTCCCTTGATTTCATTTTCATACTTTAGCGTTATTTCCTTGGGCCTTATTTCATTGCGCCCATGTCAACAACTATAATAAGTTAGATTGTTATTCCCGGTTCACACACTTCAACTTTTGTTGATCAATTTGTAATTTAAGTGTAAGAAAAAACAGATATTTGTATTTCCTTCTCCGTTTTTCTTACAGCTGAATTAAGAGTTGATTAACAAAAGTTGAAGTGTGTGGATCACGAGTTAGGTCCCACGGTTTTATTAAATTTGTCTGAAAATCTTACAAATTATTGCCAGACAATTCTATGACAATAAATTTATCTGACAATACGGTCAGTCGAAAAGAAATCATCAGCTCACACGGTTGCCACATGCAAAAACGTTCATATCTATTGTTAGGCATTGCCAAAATTTGTTCCGGTGTGAAAATATAAATTATCACGGACCATAAAAAAGCGATTGCAATCATTTTGGCTGCATTAATTTTACTATATGTATGCACTTTACTTTTTCTTTAAAATCAAGCATGTGAGTGTTGCCAATAGGCTTTTTAATAGCGACGTCATTGCCAGATGCATAAACTTCACACGTTTGACAATAATACGATGTCTAACATATATCTGGCAATCATATAACAATGTTTAGGAAATGTGTTTAATCGAGTGTCATATATTTGACAATTTGTTGTCAGCTGTTAGTCTTGCATTCGACTCACACTCATTTCTGTGGCAATATTATACGATGTGACAGTCGTCTGTATATAATATAAGGTATTTTTAAGATATTTTTGATGAGTCAGTAGCGAAAACCTTTGAAACTGTTACTTTTTAGGGTTCCGTACACCAAGAGATGAAAAGTAGTCCTATTGATTTCCCTACGATGCCTGGCTGTTTTCTTGAGAACCGTAGAGGTACACAGGACATGTAATACCTTGGCCGCTACAACAACATTATATGACAGTAAAAATTTATAGGTTGTTCTAAAACGAGCAACAAAACATGTTGAAATCCTTTGTAATATACGGACAATTGTCTATAGCCAATTGAAATTTTCAGACTAGACCAATTAACACTGAAACTTGAAAAGTCAAAATTAAATAGTATTCTATCAGTTAATATTATTTTGACCTATGAAAACGTTATGCCAGTGAGACACCTTACTTTAAATTTTCAAAAATGCTAAAACTACAAAAATGCGAAAATTAAAAAAAATTGCCAGAACAAAAAGATCCCAAAGCGCCCAAAAATTAAAAAATCGCCAAGACGAAAAACTCAGCAAACCCGAAAAAAATCGAGAAAAATAAGAAAAAACTCAACAAATTTCCAGTAGAAAAATAAAGTGTCAAAGGTAAAAAACAGCTGAAAAAGTCGCTGAAAACCGGAAAATCGCCAAAACGTTAAAAAGTGTCACAAATAAATTAAAATAAATATAATTAATAGTAACAATCAAAAAAAAGTGTGTCTTAAGTAGATCCAATATAAGCAAATTAACTAACATGTGCATAAATAGTAAAGAACAAACGACAATGGCAAGACTGTTGTACGTTTAGAGATAGTAAAATTGAGGTTTTATTACAAAGAAGCTTTCAGCAACTGACACCATACACAGTGGACCAACCAAAAATAAAGAACGCTGATGATGAAGGTGTAGTGGTCTTCGAAAACAGCTAGTTGTTCCGTTATACTACGTGTTTCTTATATTATTTAAAATTAACTTTGGTGTTATTTTTTCATTAATAATTAATTTGGCTTAAAAAGCGATACGAACTTTAGCCAAATAAAATCATAAATATATAGTAAAAACAATCTCTAAAACTAAAATAAAAATAATTAAAAATCCGAAAAAAGTGCCAAAAGAAAAAACAAACGCTAAATCTACAAATCGAAAAAAACCTAAAAATTAAAAAAAATTCCCAACACTGAAAAAAATCGCCAAAAACCGAAAACGGTTTAGCGGATAGGTACTTGAATTTTTTTTTAATGTCTACATCAGGTAAAATATTCGATTATATAGCTGGAAGTTCGTATAGTATGTATTCGTGTGTGAGACAAGGTCGTACTTTACTGAATTTATTAAATATAAAAAGTAAAATTTTATGTAAAATTGTATGTCCTTAAACAGAAATATCCTGCTTATTTTGATTAAAAAAAATGTGATTTTGTTGCCCTGTGTTATTAGAGTAATTAAATCGAAATTCAATTAAGGCCAAATACTTGGCAGAAACAAAATTAAATTTCAATAAATCTGTTATTAATTTAAAGCAATAAAATAATTTTAACTTTATAAATAGAAATAAAATCTAAGCATGAAACTGTTATATTGATAATTATAATGACTATCATTGTAAGAAAGAGAATAATGATAAGGGCAGTAGTCCTAATGATGATACTTATTTATGGTTACTTGAAATTTAAGCTGCTGCTTAAATGCATAAAAGAAATTGTTAATATTTATAATGAACTTTAGAGTCTTAAATTGATTATGAATAATAGATGGAAGTATTTGGCAAAAGGATTGGATTTCAAATTCAATTAGAATTATTGAGACATCCGGATGGTACGAGTAAATAAGGGATATGGGAATGGTATAAATTGTTTAATATTTGCATTATTCACAAGGTTTTCTTAGCATGAAAATAAATTGCTTAGTGGTTAAGTAGAACTGCAAATACAAATACAGTTTTTGACAATCTTTAATTAGAAATATATTCTTAAGCATATGTTTCTTTGATTTGAAAAAAAAAAATTACTACTACTGTCTGTAGCTGTACATACATAATGATTAACTGCAAGAAAAATTAGGAAGGGACATTTAGGTAACTATTATGCCTTATTATGCTTATCTGTTTAGAAAGAAGTGAGTGAAGAGAGTGAAGAGAGAACACATGGAGAAGTCTTGAATTATTAAGATTAACCCGTTTCACAGCTCTGCCATTGTGCGTTTTGTTAATTTTTATAGCATCATTGCAGCGCCTCTTGTATTAAGTAGGCGCATTAATTTGGCATATGTAGCCATTTTATTAGGCAGTTGTTTTATTTCGCCAACGTTTCATTAATACAAATATGTATCGACAAAGGATTTTCCTAACACGCAGGTTTATATCTCGCTTTCGAGTAAAAGGTACATTTAAACATTGTCAGCAAGTGCTTATATTTTTTGATAAGTATTTTAAAAAGAAATAAATTTTCCTTAGACATTAGTAAGAGTACTTTATTTACACAGCAACCTGCCTAGAATTAGAGATAAGTTTCTTCCTGGGCAACATGAACAGGCGCTTAACAAAAAGTTTTATGTTGTAAAAATTCTAAACATGTTTTTTTTTCTTTTGTGAAATATAAACTATAAAAATTAATAAATATTTCAGTTTTCTCATGGGAAAGAAACCTAACAACAGAAATATATTAAAAAAGTTTTCAGCTTTTTGACAGAAATTTATTGATTTATTTTGTGTGTTTTTTTTATTTTAGATGTTGTACGTGTTTTTTCCATTTATGAATTAATATTACTTGTGGCCATTAATAAAAATCTTTCCACATTACACTCTAGTAAAAAAAAACATGCAAAATTTTCAAATGTTGATGTAATACACGAGCTCATACACACACACACACACACACACACACACACACACACTCTTGCGAACGTATGAACCTCTTGAAAATCCCAAAAAGGTTGGCATACTTTTGGGCGATCATAACATGTATTATTATTATTATTATTATTATTTTGTTTTAGTTTTATTAGAATTGTTGTAAAACATTGCTACATTACATTTATTTTGCTTTTCTAAAAATTGAGCTTTTATATTTTATTACTTTTTTGTTTTAAATTTATTACATAAACACCCAAATAAAACTTTTTCTACTATAAAAAATAAACAAAAATAAACAAATTTAGTTTCGAAAAGACTTGCCGGCAAATGATGATGTTAAGTAACAAAACTTTTTTATATTATTTTTCTTGCAACAACTCTCATATAAAAAACATGATTTAGCAATACAAATAAAAGGACATTTCCTTAACAAATGTTTGTCATTTCATATACGAGTGTGTATGTACACACATATATGTAAATAAATCAAAATAAACTTATAAGCAATATGTTGCACAGTTATATGAATGTATATCATTATATATGATAAACACACACACACACACATACATAAATATTTATACCTTTCATACACAAGCTCATTTTTCTAGCTTTTCGTGGTCTATTAATCTTAGTAAATTTGTTTTTTAAGAAATTGAAAAGTATTTTATGATACGAGCAGGAAAATCATTATTATTAATATAATATTATCATAGTAATACCAATTGAGATTTGAAAAATAAATTTATTGGAACGTTAAGAAAAGAATTATATTTGTGTTGGCAGCAAAAAAACTGCGGGATATAAGTAATTAAACAGTATTTTAATTTAAGGCACTAAGGGCCTATTTCATTAACTTATTTAAATATCAATTCATATTTAAAAGTCATTTTTCCAATCGCGAAGGGGGTAAAGCTTTTATGTCAATTCATTTTTTCTTTATAGATTTGATATTGAATTGATTGAAAGAAACAATAAATGTTAGAAAGAACAAACTATATAAAACGGAAACAAAATGTTTAAATGTTGTAAAATTTTCGTAATTAGAAACCACTGGTATTGAGACTAAACAAACTAAAAATCGCTATGTTTGACCATAAACCGCTAATAGCGAACACTTTTATTTTACAAGCTTGAAATGTCAATTTTAAGTTAAAAAATTTTACATTTTTTATACAGACCTTCATTTGTTATCGATAATTTTACTCAAGTTGTTGACATTGTGTCATTTTTCCCTTTACATCTGTTGAATTTTCCTATTTGCACTTTTCTCTAAAACTTGATAAATGAAAGAAAAGTGAAAGTGTTATATGGGCTTCAAACGGGCAAAATCGATATTTTTATATCTCGAATCAAAAGGAGGTAAAAAGTGAGTTTTGGTTTCTTTTTTTACATTCAATACATCTGCTAAAGTATTCAACATATTAAAAAGCCTTTTGGCACGTTTTTTCCAGTGTTAAAAAAACTGCAGTCGAAACAGCATAAGTCGTAAAATTGTGATTTTTCTTCGACTTTTTATTTTTTATCTTCCCAATCACAACCTGTTGCTCATACTTCTGCTACTGAGATTCAAAGAATCGTAGTCGAAATTAACACAATAAACGAATAGATATACACAGCGAAGAGCTCCAGCTGTCCACATGTGCGTACAGTTTTGAGTTTGACTGACTTCTGCTTTAAATAAATACGAAGTTATTCGTAACGAAGCAGAAATGTTTGTGTGTGTATGTGTTTAAAGTGTGTTTTATGTGTGCATGACAGTGATGCCAAAAATTCAAAAGCAAAATGATCCAACTGAGTAGCCAAAAGGAGCTAAAAAGAGCTAAATTTTAAAACTCTGTTTTAAATCTTTGAATGTATTTATTATTAAATTTGCACTTCAAGATTTTTTTACATTAATAAAAATAATATTAGGAAAAAATAAAAAATAATAATTTTAAATAAAATCATTTCACAGCAATTGATACAAATATTTATCTGCATTAACAATATGACCATACATATTTACATACATATACTTGTATATACGTTTAGTTATAAAATAAGAACAATCATGTTCAAAAAGAGTTAGCTTTAGCAGGATGTTTTGTTGGTTTAATCCATTTTTGAAACGCGGGATTTGATTTCCAAGGTTTCCTCTATTTTTGGCAGTCCATTTCCATTTCAATAATTTGTGGAAAATTTTCTAATTACTCAGAAACGAACACTTTATAATAAAAACGGGGTTTTACAATTTGAAATACCTAAATACATAAATATATCTTACATAGTTGCAAAAAAAAAAGTATCTGCATTTGCAAAAACATAGTTTCCAAATTTGTAAATGCATATAAGAAGAAACATTCGTGTAAAAACGGGAAAATTTACTATAAGATGCAAAAAGTTCCAAACGTGCCGTTTCCATAATTGAAAAGAGCTGTGTTAGCTCTTTTTGTTAAAAAAGAGCTAAAGCGAAAATTTTCGAGTTAGAAGCAATCAAAAAGAGCTAAATCTAGCTCTAAAATAGATAAGTTGGCATCGCTGGTGCATGAGTGTTTTTTCCTGTATGTACAAATACAATAGTAAAACAAACATTAACAATTTTTCCAGCAAGCGATTAAATCAGCGATCCACACACATATACATTCAAACTTATGTTTGTATTGGTGCTTCCTTTTTGAGCGTAATATCTTTTGCTCTTCTTATAGCAGGGAGGGCTGCCACCATATTTTTGTTATATCTTTGTAAAACTCTAATTCGAGCCAATTTCTTGTGTTCAAAAAGAGATTAATGCACATTTGATGTATTTTAAATAGTTTATAATAACTTAGTTTCAGATATGACTATTCAAGCTCTAAAAAGTAGAAAACTTTGAAATTAAACTAATCTAAAAAGAATCCTTTGTTGTCTACCTTTAAGGCGACTACACAACCGGCACATATGAGATTCAAGTGGTAACACTGATTTTAGTAACAATTGAGTACACATTAAATAAAAATACATATGATCTCTTATTGCTCTCTTCATTATTGAGAGAGCACTCGCAAGCGTGCGCGGTTTTGCGAATCGCTGGACTAAATACGCAATTGAAACTTTAAAATCAAAAGAAATGAAAAACAAGCAACATCTCTACTACTATAATTTCTAAATTTATTTAAAGCAGCAGTCAGACAAACAGAAAACTTTTCAAACATGTCGACAGCTAAAGCTGTTCGTTTTTTATAGCTATATTCGTTTATTCTGTTAACTTCTACTGCGACTCCTGAATTTTCAGAAGCAGAAGCAAAATAAAATACACAAATGAGAAGTTTTTAAACGCTGTTTTTTTTTCTCTTGGAAAGAATCGCAGATATGTTTTGGTGCTTTATAACGGATGAAATTGTACCCATTTTCGGTAATTTTTTTTTGTTATTTTGTAATAAATCCGAAGTATTTGCTTTTTCTTGCACTTAGGGTTTTCGGAGTTTATTTTATACGGGCTACTTTTACGAGAGCAAGTAGCAAATGATAAGAAAAAGACAATACTTTCCTATACTTCATACTTATGAGGGAAACCCTCAAATTCGAAAATAATTACTTACGTTTATATGTATGTATTTTAATTGATATTAAAGCAAACTATTTAGTTCTGAAAATCCTGGAAAAAATCAGTACTTTTTAAAACTATAATGAAATTAAAAAATTTTGTATGACTGAGGGCCTGTGCCAGACGGTAGCAAGTACTAGTGTAAGTAAATTTTTGACACTTCTGAGGTGAATGCCCTGGGGGCTAGTATAGTTTTGGACAAAACAGATAAATTTTTGACAAGCAGTAAATAAGAGCCATGGTATCATAAAAAGTAAAACCAACGCCGTCGCTTCGATCCGTCGCCAGAGAAACGAGTCGACCAGCTCGAAGCCGACGGCGCGCCTCCGCCAGTTATTTTTCTGTATATCAAGCCGCCGCCGGTTGTATCGGCTAGCATCGGCTCAAAACCAAACGAAATTTTATCTGCTCAGAAAGACAAATTTCGGAGAAAAAATTTTGAAAATCGATTTTCAGTTTCAATTATTATTTTCTCTTTACATTTTCATATGCTTATTTGAGCCGCCGAAAATTCACAAAGCTACTGAGCTGCCGCCGCCGATAAGTTTGCCTCGACTTGTTTCTCTGGCCGCCGCCCATTACATAAATTTTTTGTAACTTAAATGTAGTTAGACTGTGAAATTTTTTATTTTTTCTTTAATACTATTTTATAATTGCAATCTGTCATTACATAATATGATAATAAGCAAATTTGATGAAACATAACAATTACAGTTTTAGTTGTACTTTACAGCAAATACAACTATAAAAATAGCAAACAAAGTCATTCCAAAAAACTTGCATTAAATTGTAATACGGTGAATCACAACAAGTCACGTATTCAATTTACATAAAAAAAATTTGTATACGCGTATAAGACTGAAGTTTGCACTAAAGACCGTAAAAGTATTATTGAGATGATTGATTGAGAAATAATGTTTTTTTTAACCATTAAATGTTTTTTTACATTGTCTTGTTTTTTTTTTGAGGTTATATTTTACATGAAATATATACATGTATGTACATATATTTATAAAAAAAAACCTTTAAAAAATTTAATTCGAAAATATCAAAAGTAAAAGAGAAAAGTTTTATAAAAGGGAACATTTGGCAATACTTATTAGACGAAGTTTTTTTTATATTCTATTGTAATTTAATGCTATTTAAACACACACCACCTGCTCATTCAGCTGACACCAAGTTTTTCCAAGTTTATTTTAATTGCCACATTCTTTATATAAATTCGAAAATATAAATCATTTTGAATTTGCTTTGTAGTACGAGTATACGAGTTTATTGTTACTTCCTGACTTTTCTATACAAATATCAAAATATTATTTATTTATTAATAATAAGCAAGTACTAGGCAAATTTTTGTTCTATAGAAGACTAAACTAAAACATCTGCTGCCACCATAAGTTGCCTTATCAACAGGTATCCTAGAGCAAAAATAGCGAAATTTAGGTTTTTTTTTTAAAAAGAATTGTGTGTATTTAAAACTTTTTTTATCGTGCAACTCACGTTTACCAAAAGACTTTAAAGTACCCGTCCAATATAAGCCAAAGAAAATATTTTATACTCTGCCTAAAATTATGTGTATGTATGTATGTATTTGTGTATATAAATATACGCCATATAATTTTATTTCTATACCCATATTGTTATTACAATTTCGTTATCTTTCAGCGTTATCACACACGTACCATTTTTTAAATCACAAGCAGACGTCGCAAGCTACTAAATAAAAATAAAAAATAAAAAAAACGCCTAAAAATATTCTTGTGTCATGGAATAGAAATTAAATAAATCAAAACATTTTTATTTTTTATAAAGAAGGATACAAAAATGCTGCACCATAATTTCTTTTCCGCATTTTTTTTGCTCCTTAAGAATTTCACCTGACAACTTAATAGAATTATATTAATGTTGTTATATTGCTGGTTTAGACACAACAATTGTTGTACAATTTGTCTTTTTGAATAAAAGACAATCTAATATCAATTTTAAATTAATTTTTTATTCTTCTTATAAATAGCTGAATGGCAATAAAAGTGAAATAATAATAAACTTGAAATTACGTACACTTAAAAAAAATTAACTTAGCATACACCGAAAATAAAATGTAAGTCATGTGTAATTAAATCAAACTGAAGCGATCGAACTCCTTCGATCCTTCCTTCCTCCTTAGACTTGGGTCGACGAAGGTCGGCATCTTTCAAATAACGAAAGAAAACTTTTAACTTACAATTTATATTGAAAACAAAAGAGACAAAAACATATGAACAAACCAGCTATAATTTAAATGGGTTTGATCATAGGTTTGTGTCAAAAATTACATGAATTTTAGGCTTGTATCGAACTCATTTAGTAGCTCGTATTTGACATAAACCAATGATCAAGCATGTGTTATTTAAATGATTTTAATCATAGGTTTGTGTAAAAAACGAGCTACTGAAAAAGTTTGATACAAGTCCAATGGATTTGTTCAAAATATTACATCAAAAACGACCAACAACGACCAAATCTAGTTCACTACTACACTTATTACTAGACTTGGGTCGAACTCGTTCACTAGTTCATTTTTGCCACAAACCAATGATCAAACCAATGTAAATTAAATGGGTTTGATAATTGGTTTGTGGCAAAAATTAACTAGTGAACGAGTTCGACCTAAGTCTACTTATGACACAAATCGATGATCAAACCCCTTTGATTTATATGGATTTGGTGATAGCTTTGTATCATAAATACTTGAAATAATTTACTATACCAAAATTATTATTCTACGAAAGATTTAACCGAATATATCCTATGAGTAATAATTTTTCAAAAACTAATATATGTATGTAGGGTCACACCCGTCATGGCCATTCTTAGCAGAAATCTTATTCCTTCATTGTCTATTTATTTTTAAATGTTTTTAATTTTAACTTGCCTGGAAGCCGCTCCGTTTCTTAAGTTGTGAGTTTCATATTTTTCATGTTTAAGAAAAAATGTGAGTATCATGGTCACACCCGGCACAATGGAATAAAGGTTGTGCACAGAAAAAATTAAAGAATTAATTTAAATAAAAGGTCATTATAAACCAAAAATGGAATTTTTATTTAAAACAAAAATAAATTTCAAGAAAATATAAATGATGAAAAATTAAAGTGTTTCATAAATGGAAACAAAAAATTAATGGCAACTAAAATCAAAATCAATAAATTTTATGATTAAACGAAACAACTCATTACTTGAAATTTTGATCAGAATAAACAATAAATAAGAAAATGGGCAAAAAGAAAAAAAAATTTATAAGCTTTTTAACTTCTTACTTTCAAAAATATCATTTTAGAAAATTGAGTTTTGATCAGATCTCTCGGAACCAAGTTTACAAAATTAAAATAAACCTATTCGGTAGATTTTGAGAATTTTCAAAAATAAAATTTCTTTCAAATAAATTTAAAATTTTGAAACCCTTTAGAATCCAAAATGTAATCAGGGTGTCAACTCTGTAATTCGAAATGAAATACAATATATATTATTTATATGTAAATTAGAAAGCATTTTCGTTCGTTTCGAATTACAAAGTAGACTCAAGCTCTTGAAATCGATTGATTCGTTCGAGAGATATCGTTATGGAAAAATTTCTTTAAAAGTTCTTGACAAATCGATTTTCGGAATTAATTTACTTTTTTGGAACAACAGCGTCAAATATCGGAAATTAAAAACAAAAATGTGTTTAACTATTTCAAAAATCGATGGATTTCCCAGCCATGTTTGCTAGAAATGAGGGTTGGTCAAGTGTGTGCCATGAGAAAATATTTAAATCAATTACTAACTTAAATTTGGATGCTACATCGCAAAACGGCGTCAATTAACAACCAAAAAAAATTCTGAAAATTTTTCTGTAGACTTAAAGAGAAGGAAAATATCGTACTCGTATTATGTATCTAGCATTTTTGCTTAAATGGAACCTTTTAAACGCGTATTATATGTATATAGTATAAAATATTCACATATGTAAGCATGTACATATGTATGTATGTATGTGTATAATTAATATAAAATATTTATATTAAATCTTGTAACATTTGTACTATTAAATTTTGCCATTGGGGCGGCCAACATTTACAACAAAACAAAAAACTGTTTTCAGACATTTTAATCAAACTGAAGACCAAGACAGCAAAATGGAATAAAAATAAAAAAAAAATTCTATAAAAACCTTCATACACAAACCTAAGAGTACTATGATGATTTATTTATATTTTTTGTCCTATTTAAAATGTTACTTTGCCTTTATTCTCGCAAATCCGATAAGAGAAAATTATGTTAATATTGTATATAATACAGAAATACGTATAATACAGATATAAAAGTACATTAACGTTTCAAATGTAAATGATAGATTTTGTAACACAAATCAAGAGATTTTGTATGTGTGAAACCACACAAATGCCAACACAGAAATTCACATGCAACTCAGCTCAGCTCAGCTCAGCTCGTCTGTTTTACACTTGTTGTCATCTCTTGTTTTAGTATAGAAAACCGAAATTAAACCCTCATACACACACACACATGCATATACATATATACATATGTATACACATTGTTAGGAGTACACATAAGTATCTGCCGTTTGAACAAACAAAAGCATTATAGAAATCTATTTAATGGAAAGTTTTCAAATTTTAAACTGAAATTAGTTAGACTTGTGTAAAACAGCTCTTTTTGAACTAGTTCGCTCTGTTATCAGCAAATTCGGTCAAAAATGTCAATATATATTAAAGAGTTTTGAAACAACTTTTGATTCGAACACCTTCAAACTAGTTCAAAAAGAGCTGTTGGACACAACTTTAACTGACATCACTATATCACTGAGAGCTAACTCATTCAGTTGGTAATTTTTGACACAAACCTGTGATTAAGCACATTTAAATAACATAAGTTTCATCATCTGTTTGACCCAAAAATGACCGATTGAACGTGTTCGACCCAAGTCTAGAACCAATAAGTGTAAAAACTTTGAATGGTTTAAGTTCAATAGTGAATATATTAGACTTGTATCGAACCACTAATCAAACCCATGTAATTTAAATGGGTTTGATCATTCGTTTGTGTCAAAATCGAGCTACTGAAAGAGTTCGATACAAGTCTAGAATATATGAAGTTGAACAAGCGTGATCATTTGAACGAAAATAGTTAGACTTGGTTCGAACGCGTTCATTATTTAACAGAACTGGATCGAACTCGTTCGCTAGTACATTTTTGCCCCAATCCAATGATCAAACCCATTTAAATTACTTGGGTTCGATCATTGGTTTGTGGCAAAAATGAACTAGAACAAATTCGACCCAAGTCTATTAATTAGTTAAGTTTTGACACATACCGATGATCAAACCAATTCGACTTGCATCGAACTCTTTCAGTAGCTCGTTTTTGACGTAAACCTCTAATCAAACCCATTTAAATTATATGGGTTTGATCATTAGTTTGTATCAAAAACGAGCTGCTTTGTTCATTTGGTCATTTTAGACACAAACTTATGATATAACCCATTTAATTTAAATGACCTTGATAATATGTTTGTGTCTAAAATGTTCGGCAGAACGAGTTCGACTTAAGTATAAACGAAAATATGTGTTTTGTGTATGATGACGGATATAAGGAGGATTTATTATTTAAACAAACCAAGATTTAAAAAACGAAGATAGAATAGTGTAATAAAAAACACTTAACGCAACAGGTTTCATATTGACGGCAATTAAATGTCGCTCGTGACATCGAAATAAAAAATATGAGAGCTGGAGAATTAAGTCAAAGAATACTTATATATTTATTTATTTTAAGACCGCAGTATACTGTTCCTCAGCATTAATATTCTGATAAGACTCTTAGATATCTCTTCTTTTAGAAAATGTTTTAATTCCAAGTATGAAGATATAGTTTTGTTTTTCTAAACTGTCACCAGCATGTACAATAACACTACCGCTTAACATTTAAACGGTCCAGACTCATTTTCGCACACCTAATACTCTAATATAAATCAAGTACAATATGAATGTATTATTAGATTCTTAACAAGATGAATATGATGAACAATAATAGACTTTATGGCACTTGCAACAACAACTGCTATGACAACGAACACAAAAAGGAAGAACTGAATAAAAGCACTAGAATAGGACAGCTACACATGTGGTAAGGAACCTATGAGCATAACAGTTATTTCATACTTGTTCGTAGAAATGGCAGACAGACGAAAAGACAGACGAACAGACAGACAGACAGAGAGACAGTAAATTATAAATATTTATGTATACGACTAAAGCTGTGAGTGTATTTGATATATACGTTTGTATGTATGTATGTTCGCATTTCCATGTAACAATTTCATTTCTCGTGTGGCACGCTTAAGAAATAAATGTTGCCTTACATGTTGTTATTATGTTGGACTTCATTTATTTGTAACTTGCATGTATTAAGCAAAACCATATGGAATTTATGGCAATTATCCATACTTGACCGCTGATTTGCCAGGAATTTTGTAGGTGTATGTGTGTATTTTTTTTTATAGCCCACATGAGTGCTTTTTATACATTTTGAGTATAGAAAAATCCATAAAGGATTTTGTATTTGGCTGTGTGAGTGTGAGTGTGTGCATTATAAATATGTATGACTATGAAAATGAAAATTTTGTAAAAAAAAATTTTAAATGTTAAATGAACATAAATGCTCAAACTTTTCCTCTCCCCAATTTACATACGGGCATACACAATTTTATAAATTTGTATGCATTTTTTTATTGTTTTGAAAAAAGGAGGTGCTAAAGAAACATCCATCACTTTTTACTTGTGAAGCAACAAAGTTATGGTTATTAAAATATTTAGTGAAAATTTTCGTAAAATTATTGCTTATATTAACATTGAAGCATTTTGCTCTTCACTATTAAATTTTTGCTAAATAAAAGTAAAATAAACTGATTCAGTCACAGCACCTGCCTAAAAGCGAAAACTTATGCACACTAGACTTGGATCGGACTTGTTCAGTCGGTTAGTTTAGACACAAACCTATCATCCAACTCACTTAAATTACATGACCGCCGAGAGAATTATTATAATTATTCGTTTAAAGTTCAGCACTCTGGTGACACTTTGGCCAGCTTTGGGTTATCCTTGAATTGACTTAAATCGAACTAGTCTAGAACTAGACTTGGGTCGAACTCGTTCACTAGTTCATTTTTGTCACAAATCTATGATCAAACCCACTTAATTTAAAAATGTTTGAACTAATGAACGAATTGACCCAAGTCTATCTAGACCTACATGGCCACAGGGTCCGACTCGTTCAGTTGTTTATTTTAGACACAAACCTAAGCTCAAACCAATGGGTTTGATCACACGTTTGTTTGTCTAAAATAAACAACTAAACGAGTTGGATCTAGCTCAAGTCAGTTTTGACACAAACCGATGTTGACCATCTCATGTAATTTAAAAATGTCTGATTAAAGGTTTCTGTCATAAATGAACTCGTCCACAACATATAATCAAACCTATTTTGATTATATGGGATCAATCATAGGTTTGTGTCTTAAACAACCGACAGGCAAGTTGAAACTAGTTGTACCCATTAGACACAAACTAATAATCAAAACCATGTAACTTAAAAACATTTGATAGAAGGTTTGTATCAAAAATAGAGTTGTGTCCAACCAGACTTGTATCGAACTTTTCAGTAGCTCGTTTTTGATACAAAGCAGTGATCAAACCCATTTAATTTAAATGGGTTTGATCATTGGTTTGTGTCAAAAAAGAGCTACTGAAAGAGTTCGATATAATCCTATGTTCAACAGCTCTTCTTGAACTAGTTCGAAAGCGTTGGAATCAAAAGTTGTTTCAAACCCATTTAATTTACATCGACGTTTTTAATCAAACTTGTGCCCAACTGAACAAACTAGTTCAAAATGAGCTGTTGACAACAACAACAACGAGCTACTGAACGAGTTCGATTTAATTTTATATCCATTCACGCGCATTGTATATGTCGAGTCGAATATTCGTTTACGAAAATTTTCTATTATATTAAAAAAAAATTTGTTTAATCTGGGACACAACTTTCGTCGACGAATATGCGACTCGACATACGCAATATGGATGAATAAGTTTAAAAAATTCTGTATACTTTCCCTATGAAACCATTGCCAAGAAAAAAATTATATTTATGTATATCAAGTACATGCAACTCCGTAACAACTGCGTTAAAGTGAAGAGCAAACAGTAATTTTGCTTGTGTAAAAATATATTCCCCATTTGTCAACAACTAAAGGAGAGAAAAAAATACGAAAAATTTATATTTAGTTAAAGAAAAATTATTTAAAAAAATTTGTCAACTGAACACTTGCATTTTATTTATTACCAACATATTTTTATTAATGTGATTTCTGTTTGGCTAATTGATTTTAAATGCCAAAATCTGTTAACTGATTCAGTAACGTAACTTGAAGTTTTTTTAATTAATTAAGAAGAGAGAGAAATTCACCAAGTTTCAAGTAAGCGGCACGGGAGGCAACTATTGCTCCAGGTGCACAAAAAAATTTAAACTGTTTTCAAAATGCATTTTGAGAATCAAAAAATACGAGTTTGATTATTTAACATTATTATAAATTTTTTTATAATTCTGGAACGTATTTTATAACTTAAAATTTTTATGATTATTGCACCTAAAGTTTAAAAGCTTAACTGATTTTTCTTTAATTTTTTTATATTTTTTAGCTCATACAAAAAAAAAAAAATTTAGAAAAACAGCAGCATGCATAATTTGAACAACAAACAAAACGCCAGACCGAATAAAAGCGACGCCAAACAAATCGCATACGAAAAAATTACGCAAATAAAGTAAAATTAAAAAAAAAAAATATATATATATATATATTAATACAACAAAAATGATACGTACGAGAGCAAACAATCGACAAACAAGCAGACAGACAGACAAGACAACTCGAAGGAAACACTTTTTATCTTAAAATGATGAAATGGCAAAATATTGCAGGAAAAACACAATCACCTTAGAATGACTGCTTGACTGCTAGAAGCTGGCTGCTGTTAGAGAGCAGGAACAAACTTTTACAAATAAAACTGAATAACATTCAGAGAAAAATCAAGTCAACACCGTCATCACAGGATATCCAAGTATACAAAGGACTTAAAATGAAAGCAAAGGCAGCCAAAGAAAAAAGAATTCATTTTGAATTACTATTCTTCTTCGCTTCGTTGTCATTTTTTTTTTTTTTTTTTGTGAAGCTTTTAGAAAGCTGTGCCACCATATTTACTTGATAAAAGTGTTGACACAATATATTGCAGTAGTTAAACGGAAAATCTAGTTCATACATCTTATATGCACAAACTTACACACAGAGATAGATAGATACACTCATGTATATACAAACATGCATATGTATTAGAGGCCTGCAAAAGACCATTTAAAATAACTTTCAAGACATTAGAGATTTTTCAAATGCCTTACTGCAGCGAAGTCTACAAAAACAAACGCTGAAGGAAACTGTTTGCAAGACATACATATGTTTCAGTTGTTGCAGGTATACAAGTAAAGAAGAAAATATTTCGTGAGGAAGGAATTTGTGATGCTTGCTTCTTCCTACTGATGGGAGCTCAATGTGCATTTCAAAATATCAAAAATATTTGTATGGGGAACCCCCCAAGGGGGTGTGCCACTGGCATAGGTGGGTCGGCCCTCGGAAATTAGTGGGGGTCGGTCATACATTTTGACTCGATTGAGGAACTCTAAATGGATCAAAGTGAGATTTTTCAAAATTTTACCCTTCAAGAAAATTTGACCATTCGGATCAAAAGTCGGGACATCACAATACATTTTAGAGGTATGGTTCCCTTGGAAAAGTTTCTTATTTTGATCCCTAGAATACGATTTTCCTTGTAATTTTATCGATTTTTTTGCCTCCATACAAATCGACCCGCCCTAGTGCACATACAAACACACACATGCATTGACAATTTTCCCTATTGTACAATAATATCGCTAATGTGTATGTCATATTTGGAGGTGGCACAATATATTGGCAAATATCAAAAGACTTTTGATTTTTATTGTACAATCAAGACAATTGTGTAATGTCGTGGCAACATTGTTCAATGTTGTTTACTATTTCACTGTCAGGAAAATTGGGCAATATTTAGTTTGAAAATATTGTACCATTTATTGCATAGTATAGGTGAAAACGAAAATAATATATACAACGACATATGCCATAATATTGTATTTAAATACAAACATGACAGCAATATAACAAGCATACATGCATCAAAGGTGAATACACTACTTCTTGTGGTATTTTCAGTGGTCGTTACGAACAAGAAGATGTCGCGGCATCGCTTGTAAACAATCATATACGACGAATTTATTATTGGTTAGTATAATACATGCCATGACAATACATTTAAAAAACATGACGTATTTACATTTCAAGAATGCTTGGGCAGCCCTCTAATATGCATTCGTGATACTATACTGTTTCACTAACTGTCTTGACAGCATACAACTAGGAGGGAAATACATACATACATACATACATACGTAGATATGTACTTACATATGTACAAGTATGTATAGGGTGAAAGCAAGCAAGCATTTTAGTTAAATCAAAAAGACAGAGGTTTTTTTCAGTATACGACTATTATTCTTTATTTTCAAACAGAAAACATGCTATTACTTTCTTCTTATATATATATATATATATGTATCCTTTATATTTTTAAGCATAAAAAACAGCTAAAGAAAAATTATTATCTCAAACTTAATATTAGAAAAATTTGTGTAAAACTATGGTTTTTAAATGAACAAAACCTTTGGCAATTTACTGGAAGTAATTTGTGTCTTCTTGTTTTACTACTCAAAGATATATATATGTACTCGTACATATACTTATTTTATTTGATTTTTTTTTTAATCACCAGCAAGTGAAATGCATTTATTACAATAGTTAAACAAGAATAAAATAAAAGTAAAGAAAAAAAATATGTTCATAAATGAAGAGAGCATACTTGTAGGGGCAAAAATTTGATTTTATAAGAAAAAGTCGTTGGAAAATTTATGTTTCTTTGTTCTCAAGTATTTCATGGAATTTAAACACACTTAAAGCAAAATGCTGAGAAAAATTCCATAAATAATATAAACAAGGTTTACTCTGTTAATGGTATTTCGGTGTTTTATTATTAATGGCAAAAGCTTCAAATACTTATTCAATTCTCTTCGCTATGATTTCTAAATTTACCTGCTCAATTTATTCAAAAGAAATTATTATTATTCTGTTAATCAGTTGTTCTGGAACGAACGACGAATTTTTGGTTGCCAGAAATAGAACATATTTGTGTATTACATTAATTTTATACACCACAGCAGGCTACACGGACTATACAACTTCTTATTTCGCTAGCTGCAATTGTCGCCTTGTTGCCAACTACTAAATTATTTTTTAGATGGGAGCAGCATCATAAGCACTTGATGTTCAAGTAAAGGGTATTTTTTGTAGATTTATAAAACTTTAAGTTGGCAACACTTTTTTAAATGGCGGCCATTTTGTCCCGGGTTAAATCATTTGTTTAGTTTGGATTGGCATTTCAACATGAATAAACTAAAGCCTGAAATATGCTTCCAAATTGAAAAAATATGTTTTGAAAATCATGGTTCTGTTCGATTAACAGAATCAGATGAATTTTTCATCAGAGCAATTAATTCGATTAACTATGGAACGTTTTTGCACCACGTTTGCTTTAAATGATAATTAAGAGACGTCGTACAGTGCGTACAGAAGAAGTCATTACTGCTGTAGAGCGTAGCATTGAGGAAGACCCGAATCAGTCTATCCGCCGCTCATTAATTTAACAACCATGATGTTCATGAGCCGTGGCTTCAATAAGACAGCGCAACATGTCAAACAGCTAGTTCCACAATTGATTTATTGCAGGAAACGTTTGATAACCGCATAGTTTCACATTTCGGATCCGTGAATTGGGCTCCAAGATCGTGCGATTTAACGACTGACCACATGGAGGCCAATGTTTCCCACATTACTAAAAAGTCATTGAAAATTGGAACTCCAGATCAGACTGCGTACGAGCAAATGCCAGAGGATTATCTTTTAAATAAATTAAACTCCTTGTCAATTAAAAAAAAAAATCATTTTTGTTTTATACCATTTTAAAGCTCTATACCTTTAAAAAAAATAATCCATAGCTCGCTTTTTCATATTTGGCTCGAAGGACCATGCTTATATGTGGGGCAATAACATATTACCCGTATAAATAATTATTTATTTTGGGAAATAAATTAAACCAGAATTTAATCGTTAGAAAAATAAGGAAATACAAGGAGGTGTTTGTTTCAGCGGAAGAAGGGGCAGAAGGGGATTCTTGAGGATATGAGGGTTTATGTTGCCGTTCTTGAGTAAAGGGCAGGAAGGAATACCTGGATAACTTTTTGTAATAACACTGAACACGATTTATATTCTTTCAATTCAGTACTTACACACTTTGGTTTTTATTGAATTCAAACTAGTGACAATTTACATTTGTAAAAATTACTTATATAAATAAAAAAAAATTAAAAAATTAAAAAAAACCCCGAATATATCTAGAGAAGATGCAATATCTTCTAAGCAGCTGGATTGATTTTCCTAAAACATGGCTAAGAACCCTCTTCATCAAGTTACCTTTTAAGAAGAAAAAAATAAATATAAATCGGTCCAGCCGTTTTGGTCTGTACGTGGACATGGACAGACACAACAGATACACAAAGTTATAACCCCCTTTTTTTAGTCGGGGGTTAAAAAATGGAATGCATGAGCCGCAGGGCGTCTTCTCTCTCTCGTGGTAAGATTTGAAATAGTTTGACGTGGTAGGGACGATATTCACTATGAATGCAAAGATGGGAATGCCCTTATATATAATTAATTATATTTATGATTAGTTGTTATAAGCAGAAATTATAAAAATCTTTCTTTTTTGTTTAATGGAGTGAAACTCGTTTCAACACCATTTATGTATTGCTAAGTAAATATTTCAGTGGTGCAGTGCCACCTTCAAATACTTTACACTTTTAATCATAAAATTACTCTTAAAATGCGTAAGTAGAAGTACCCATGTAATACGTTAAAGTATAAAAATCAATAAATTTATTTCTTTACACTAATTTCTGTTAAAGAATATACAATTATTTGAAGCTAACATTAATTTAACATTTATATATTATATTATATTGACAGCCCTGTAACTTTAACGAGAAAATCAGCATGGACAACAACCTGCCGCCATGTTACTTTGCTGTCGTCAAAACAATCGTTCTCATATAAATATGTGTAAACTATTTTTACTACCGTTTTTAGCCTTCTAAAAGTACAAACATCCCTGCGCTTATACATGCCATGCATTTATACAAAGAACGTCATAACTCAAGAAATTCGTTTTGGGAGTTAATGATGCCGAATTAAGTCTCATATTGTGTAAAAATTTCATATAAATATTTTATTTAGTCAACAAATAAGAGAAAAAATAAAATTTCCTGTTCCATTATCTTATGTGTAAATTACAATTTTAAACTAGTTTTCTGACAAACTAGCTTTTGCCAAGTTGTTTCAGTAAATGAGCGATGTGTATTCTATTTTTGACATATTGAAGTCGGCAGCTTGCTGTGGTGAATGTGTTTAATACTTAAAAATTAAAAGTCTTTTGGTAAGAGATTTTGTGTGTGATGGTCACATTTTAGTTAGTAATGCGTGTTATAAAACTTTATTAATTTATAATTTGTTTCTCTAACAAACTTTACAAAATTTACAAAAATACCTAAGAACACAGTTCATTACGTATATAGAAAGTATAGAAAAACTTCAAATTAGGTGACACTAAAGTCAAATATATTTTTTTATTTCAATTAAAAAAAAAAGAGAATATATAATATTAAAAATAAATCCCTCAACTTATTTTGTATTTATAGACTTTTTTTATAACAAAAAAAAATTATAAGAAACACTCCCAGAGCTTGAACGCTAGTGTACAACTTATGCTTTAAATAAGAACTTTAACGAAACAAAAAAAAGAAAGTTTTTAATGAAATATCCGAAATGCGAGGGGAGGAGCTATTCGTACTACTTTACTTAGCCTTGCAGAGCTACTAGTGCAATTTAAGAACAGCGGGAATCTAGACGGGGTCGAAATCCTTCTCAAGCTAATTTTATACACAAACCTATAAACAAACGCTTTCGACTAGAGTTGGGTCGAACTCGTTCACTAGTTCATTTTTGCCACACACTAATGTTCAAACATATTTAAATTATGTACATGGGTTTGATTATAGGTTTGTGCCAAAAATGAACTAGTGAACGATTTCGACACAAGTTTACTTTCCAGCGATGCCAATTTAGAGCGTTTCGCGCTAGATTTAGCGCGTCTTAACTATGCCAATTTATGCGCTATGCGCTTTTTTCGTCTTAGCGCTTTTTATAAAAAACGCGCTAAGCTAAGTTAGCGCGTTTTGAATAAGGTCGATAACATCATTTCAGTTCAATATTTTTTTAATTTTTTTTTTGTGTAAGTTCAACAATTTGCTAGTATTCGAAACTCTGATAAAAATTTTTTAAATTTGTTATTGATTCAGCTGTCGCAAATAAAATTACCTTGACTTTGGTTAGAATTAAAAACTCATTCTAATACTGTAAACGGCAAATGTTTTTGAAATTTCACAACTAAAAATAGGTATTAATGAACTAAGAAGTTTACATAACGTATTAAGCATCTATTCTAGCTAAAGTACAAAAAGCATTTGAATCGCAACTATTCGACAAATTATGTATATGTTGTTACAAAGTGTGGCAATTACAATTAAAATAAAAACTTTATATAGATACATATATACGATTTTTTGGAAGGCGATTCTTATTCCGTATTAAATGATTTTAGTTATTTAAGGCTTTATTCAGGTTTACAAAACGATTAACAAACAAATTTCTATTCAAAATTTGTGTTGTAAACCTTTTTTAAACGAAAATTATTTTTTCTGAATAAGGCAGTATGTATTTAGTTTCGAAGAAGCAATAATGAAAAATCTAAAAAAGGGATACTAAAAAATTTTATTTACTGATAAATACTCACATACATATGTACATCGACTTTTATTAAAATTTAATTTAGCGCGCTAGAAAATAGCGCGTTTTGGCTATAAATAGTTGACAATGTTGTAACTTAGCGCGTTCAAGCGCGTTTTAAGAAAGGGTAATAGCGCGTTTGGGTTATAAATAGGTGGCACCGCTGTTACTTTCGACTTTAATCGCACTAGATCAGTAGCTTATTTTAGATTGAAGATCAATCATGTCGGATCAAGGGTTTGTGTATAAAACAAATCGACTTGGATCGAACTCATTCAGTCGTTCGTGTTTGACATAAGCCCACGATCAAACCCATTTAACTTAAATGGATTTGAGATTCCGTCACAAAAAAAACCAGCTTCTGAAACGAATGTAATTTAAATGCATTTGATCATTGGTTTGTATTAAAAATTAACTAGTGGACGAGTTCAATGCAACTCTAGGGAATTCCATCTCGCACTGGCACATCAAATGAATGATTTCTCTGTGCAGTGAAAGGTTTAAACTGGGGTCGAACTTATTTTAGAGTTTTATCCAACATCTCTTTCGAACCAAAATGAGGTGTTGTAGACTTGGGTCGAACTCATTCACTCGGTCTACTGAAAGTGTTCGAAACAAGTCTAATTTACATTAATGATTTTGACCGGACTTGTGTCCCACTGAAAGCACTCTTGGACACAAGTCTATTGATTTATATCAAAAACTACCGACTGTATGAGTTCGATACAAGTGCATTTAGGTTAAATTGTGACTCAGTGTAAGCATATGTCACATATGGTTTATATAATAATTCAAGCACAACTTGTTGACAGTTGAAACACTTTTAATTTAATAATCGACATCGCAATAACATATTATTTCCTACATTCAATTGCTTACAAAGAATACATAGACATAATTATGAAGCGATAAAAAAATAGCTTTCAAACCTTGACTTATATTATATCTGAATAGTCAGCCTCGTATGTATGTATATAAAAAGTATAATTGTGTTTTTACAAATGAATTTTTAAGCCTTTGCACACACACACACACACACACACAAACAAATACAATCAAACCAGATGTGCAAGGATAAATGTGTGTTAAACTTTTGAATTTTTATTATTTTTTTTTTGTTTTTGCATTTTTGTTAATGAAATCAACTGCAGCAGCAAGCAAGCAAGCAAACTGTCTGTCTGTCTGCCTGACAGTAAGCCAACGAACAAACAAGTACTCAAATTTCAACTCAAGTGCAGTGGTGTTGATTAATAGATACCAAGAGTACGCAAGAGAGCCGTTGCTAAATAAGGTAAGTATGTGGATAAAACTTTTTTCCATTCCTTTCCTTTTTTTTTTGCAAAAGGAAAGTGAATTGAGGAATAAAAGTATGCAGAACAACAAGCAGCAAGAGCAAAAAAAAAAAAAAGTAATGTGACGCACAGGGAAATGTTATACTACACACACACACACACATATTTATATGTTTGAAAACATACAAACAAACATGAATATCTTATCATAAAGCAACTCATATAAAACCATTAGTTAGTTGTGTGCATGTATGTATGTATGTATGTCTGTAAGTTGTTGTTTAAAGTATCATGTATTATGTATGACTCTAGGCTGTATGTAAAATTCTACAAGTTTTTCTATTGCTATTCATTTTATTAGCTTGTGCTCTCAAAAACCCTAACAAAATTATATTTGCAAAAGTATGCCATACATAAATTTTTGTGTTATTACCCTGTCGGAAATTCTGTTAACTTTAAGGTAATTATTTATCAACTAATCATAATACTGACCGACATTTGGATTACTTTGCAATGTAATCAGCTGAATATTTTATTTTTATTTTATTTTATTTCACTCTGCATTACTTTTCAACTAACTAAAAGTTGATATTTTTTAAATCACTTGGTAGTCAGTAAATTTAAAAAAATTGTTCTGGAGTTCGAACATGTATCATCACACGTTGTGTACTCAAAGCGCTGCTACTCAGCTAAGGTACCTGGAAATGAAATGACTTTCAAAGTAGCTGAGAATAATTGTGTTGGCTCTCACCAAATTCGCATACGTACTCAACATAAGAATTAACTTTGGATTTGTACTGGATGACATTGCAATTAGCTTTTAGTCAGTCTAAAAAAAGTTAACTATAAGTAAATTATTTTTGTAGTCAAAACCACACATCCTCCGGCAGGGTATTTAATACCACTACATATAAAAAAAAACATAAATATCTACTAGTTTATTATAAACATATTTCATTAAATGAATGTACATATATACATACATACATATGTATGTATGAATAACCAAAAAATTAGTAAGACTGATATTAGTTTGAATTACATGAGATACATACAGCTGGATAATAAATAAGCACAAGCATACATTTACGGACAGACAGTTAAGTTATATTGATAAGTTTATCATTAGATTTCACTAACGAGGGTTAATTAATTATTAAAAGAAATATCAATCGAAGGCCAAATGTAATAAAGGGTGGGCATATTTGAGGTTAAGATATAAATTGGCTGTCAAATGATAAAATGTGAAGAATTGGGAAATTTTAGCCATGGTGCTATAACTCCCTGAAAAACCAGCCAAAAATATTGAGATTTTTACTAGGGCTACTTTCGAATATGCAGATTACAGAGGTACCATTAACTGAAAATCAGCTTATCTCGACTTAAGCACTTTTTTAATTTTTGCCACAGAATGTTTAAAACAAAGCATGTCGTTTATGAAACACAGAATAACAAAAATATACTGTTAAGTACACTTTGAGTATATTGACGTCAGACAAATATGAAGGCATACAACTAACAATAAAAACACAATATAACAATAAAATTACAACAACTATGTTTATATAGATTTTTAAACTATGCTGCAGCAACAATTTTAGGCATAAGTATACAAATACTCTGACTATTCACAGGCTACACATGCGTATATACAGGGATATTTTATTATACGCACTCACATAAGGCATGTTTTCAAACAGCCATAAGGCATGTTTTCAAACAGCCATAAGGCATGTTTTCAAACAGCCATACACATACCCAAAAATTTTACATTGCTTTTCACATACTCCCAAATGTATGCAGACGGTGGCGAGTGATGAATAAATATCCCGAGTATCATGCATACATTTTTTTTTGTTCGATTAAATATTCATAGTCTGAGTATAAGCATACCAATATCTGTCTGCGAACTAGCGAACGGTTTTTTGCGAAATAGAAAATGTTCTATTTTAAAAGACACACAAGCTACATATTTGTAAGAAACTATAATCTGGTGGCGAGGGCAAGGGGCATTATCTGCCCTCCCAAACTATCCTACCAATTTTTATTTTTTAATTCGTAACATAAGATACATACATACATAAACCTCTTAAAAGTTTACAAAGGGCCTTATATTTTTTGAAAACTAGGACCAAAAGTAGAAAATTGCCAACTTCAGTGCGAAAATATGGACCTGATTTTTATGAAATTTATGCTTAATGGGTAACTAGTTGTAAAAAGATAATAAAAAATTAAAACTAAAGCATAATCGAATAAAGTTGCTTGTTTTGTAAAGATTTTTGTTTTAAGCTTTAAAACTTATTATAATTATATAATATAATTCTCAAGAAACATTATCCTAACCCCTTGTTACTATGTATAACTCGGACGGTAAACTTTAGTAGAAAATTTATATGAAAAGCACTCTTTTATTTGACTAATGCCTTAATTCAGTAAGAAAAATTTGGACGTTTTTGTTTGAAAATACTTTTGAGTTCTTGTGTTTACATTCTCCAAATTATTTTCTTCAAAAATTGGTTGTTGTCTCTGATAATGAAAAATAAAAATATTATTGCCATGTTTTAAAAACATAAAAATTAAATTAATGTATTATGCAGTAGTTTGAAAAATATATGAAAATATAAAAATCATGAAGCAAATATACGAACCTTCTAGCATAGACAAAATATATTATTTGTTTTAAGAAATAACAACTGCGGCTTTTCTTTTCGTCCATAGACAAGACGATACAATCGTCGAACAGAATTAGGGCAGAATTTTCATATAAATATTTTAGAATTGAGGAAGCAGTAGCTAAGAATTTTTTGAAGCACTTCTCATATTCCATTTCATTAAAAATGCACGTTAAATAGCTGATTTTAACAATAATCTCTCTATAAGTAGGTGCACATGGGTGCTGTTGAGCTAAATGGTGGCACAGAAATATGCTGGTATTTTACCTTTTTTTCTTCTCTTCTTTAGAAAATCACATTAGTTATAAAGAATGTTTCATTCCATAGGAATTAAAAATACTAAATTTGAAAACACGTTTGAAGAAGTATGTATATCTTATTAAAATTACAAATAAATGTTAAACCAAGAAGTACATCCCCATATTCATAAAATTTAAAATGAGTTTTAAATGTTTTATAGTTAAAATTTTCAATACAAAACTTTCTTAAAATAGATTTGAAATACATTTAAATTTGTTCACGAATATAACTCTTTAAGTATAGTGCATTTTTTTTTTTGTGAATATGCAAAACCAGGAATAATTCTTTAGGACATTGTAGCACAAGACATTCTCTTTAAAATCCATACAGACTAACGTGTAGTTGCCGCAATGCAAGCAACCGACTTGTCTGAAAAAAATATATGAAAACCACTCAAAATTTTGAGTGATTCCAAGTCAAGACAAGTTTGTTGTTTGCATTGTGGAAACTACACATAAGGTCATGCTAGAGATATTTTTAAATTTACCTATAAGATCAATTCAGTTCAAGAAATAACTTTACAATCGTCCCTCGTGTATAACCCTTATGGCAAAATTATTTTTTACTTGAAAAGAAAATGAATTATAATTTGTAAATTCTGCAGAAGAGAGAGAAACTACAACTCAAAGAAAAATGTTTCCAAAGTTCTGAAATAGAAAAGTTTTACCTTTGCAAATGAAAAGAAAAAAGAATTATAGAAGAAATTAATACGCAATACTAAAGATAATAAGGATTGAAGCAGAATACACTAAGCAGTGAGTAGCAGTTGCAAAACCTTTAACGAAAAGGAAATTTAAAGGAAATGTACTTGCAGACTACATATACATGTATTTATTTGATAACTAAGTAAATATTAACTATGTTACAGCAACCCAGTGTTGTTAACACAAAAGCATGTAAGCCCAGCGGGAAATTCAGTTCATTTAACAACAAGTGCAAGCCACACACACACGCATACACAAATTAAAATGAGCGACGAAACGTTGTTGTTAGTTAAACCTGCATAAACTGTTTAAACACACTTTTACAACCAAGACATCATTAGTAACGCTTTACTAGACATTTTAACGATGTTGTTACTTTAACAAAAAAAATTTATGTAATGTATAGATTTAAGTATTAGTGGCAGTCAACTTTAAAAACTGGGCGCTTTTGGTTCGGGTTTCCCTTTACCGGGCTCTGACATAATGTGCCATACACACACTTGTTAATTGCACTGTGTGACTGACTTCTATGGATGTGTGTGTGTTTTTGAACAACCACCGCTGTCAACCATATCCTTAAAATTTTTTGTAAAGGAAATAAAAGTTCGGGCAAAAAAAAAACAGAACTCATTCAATAAATTCAAACAGCAAATGTCATAAGTATGTATGTTAAGAAGTCGAATAAGGTTGGGTGTTGACTTATTCCCTCTTTATAGGTTATTTATCATATTTTCTGTTCGAAATAAATCACTTAAAATCATCATATCAAATCATTGCATCAAATAAAATGAAAACAAAATAAATTATTGGAAAACAAACTTGAAAAACTTGCTGTTGATTGAAATCCGTTTAGCTGAGAAATATTTTCTTCTTTTTTTTCGTGCTCTGCTTTACAACTACAAAAATAAAGGACAACAGCAACAAAAACAACGAAACAAAAAAAAAGTAATAAATAAATTGTATGAAAAAGTTTTTAATAAATTTAATGACACGTCTTTACGCAACGAAAACTTTTGATTTATGAGAAAACATTTCTCAATGGCTTTTCATCCAATCATTTCTTTAAGAGTGAAGAATATACTCGTAAATAAAATTAATGAAAATTTCCGTTAGAAGTTTATTTTTATAGGAAAATTTAAATATTTTATATTAAAAGGAAGGCGTGTTGAAAGAAATTCATTCGGGATTGAATGGTGAAGCATTTGCAAAAGAGAAAACTAGGCTTTGGTCCTTCGAGCCCATTTCTTAGAGGGCTGCCTTCTAGGCATTCATAAATAATAATAACGAAATCATCAACTTTAGAGAAAAATATAGGTTTTGTTCATAGTGCTATAAACTATCTTGCTGGTCCTTCAAGCCCATTCCTGCAAAGGCTGCCCTCTAAGCAGTGCGATATGGCAACTCTTTCAGGTATTCAAAAATAATGATAATGAAATCATGAAGTTTGGAGAAAAATTAAGGTTTTGTTCATAGTGCTATAACCTATCTCGCTGGTCCTTCGAGCCCATTTCTTTTCGGGATGCCTTCGAAGCGTGTGATATGGCAACTATTCTAGGCTGTCATAGATAATGATAACTAAATCATGAGCTATAGAGAAAACGATAGACTTTGTATATAGTACTATGAAATATCTTGCTGGTCCTTCGAGCTCATTTCTACGAAGGCTGCCTTTTAAGCAGTGCAATATGGCAAATCTTACAGACATTCATAAATAATGATAACGAAATCATCAACTTTAGAGAAAAATATAGGTTTTGTTCATAGTGCTATAAACTATCTTCCTGGTCCTTCGAGCCCATTTTTGCGAAGGCTGCCTTCTAAACAGAGCAATATGGCGAATCTTACAGACATTCATAAGTAATGATAAAGAAAGCATAAACTATAGAGAAAACGATAGACTTTGTATATAGTACCATGAACTATTTTGCCGGTCCTTCGAGCCGATGGTATCTCTTACTTACAGTTAGTTCCATATTGTGATAACGAAATCATGAACTTTAGCTTTTTTAACGTTTTAATTTATTAGACTGCCCTACTCCCTCCATCTGCCTACACTCAATCTATTTTTCTACTTCTAGGAACAGTCAAAGCAGTTGACTCATTAAGCAACAGTTGTGCAAAACATATTGCAAGGCTTGACATTAGGAGAACAACAAAAACATTTGTGTCGGCTTTTACAATACATATTTTACTATTTAGTCTAAAGCAGGAATAAACACAGACATACATACACAAAACTGTCGTAAATTTTCATTTCGATAATGGAGGAAAAATAATATATTTCAAACGATTAGATAACACTATCAAATAGACACTTACAAACATTTTATCTAAGCCAAAACAAATTTATATGAACAAGGGATGGGTGTTTTTTTTATACTACATACATACACACGTTTTATTATTACTATTATAGTGATAAAAATAAACGAGTGATAAAAAATATATGAACTGATTTGCAAAATAGCAAAATTACAAAAGGGGTCCCATAGAAAAAAATTATAATAAATTGACATATCGCTTGCTAGACTATTTGTAAAAAAAAAACGTCCTGAAATATATAATTTAGTTTTAACAAAGCCTGTCAAACAAATCACGTGTTCGAGTTTTGATTGTTGCAGGCGAAAATCAATATTTAAGAAATTGTCTAAATTATGCTGGCACAAATATTTTTTTATAACAAATAGCAGCAAGGAAACGGAAATGAAAACATTGTCACCATGGAAAGTTGTTTCCTGGCAAGAAGTGAATTGAAAGAAATAATAATAACGAATTAAAAAGTTATAAAATTATATTAAAAAATAAAATGGAAGGCTATAAAAAGGATAAAACTAAATCTAACTTGAAGATTGTTTTGCTTAACATAGTGTCTGTCACTGTAAGTTTGTATGTATGTATGTGCATGCCAGTGTAAGTGTGAAGGACTTTTTTTTTGCCTGTTGCTCCTTGTTTGAAGCAGCTAAGGAAGGCATTGGCGCATTGCTAGAGATGTGAAAAAAACAGTTTTTAAATTACTTTTGCCAGCCAGCCAGCAACAAAAAAAACAACAAACGATTTAGTTAAACAAAGTTTTCGCTAGTGTTGCTGTTTCTTGGCTTGTTGCTGCTGAGTTTTTTGGCTTGAGTTTTTCTTTTTTTTTAACACATTTCTTTATAGTTTTTTGCAATTATTTCCATTTTTTATTATATTTATTTTTATAGTTAACTTTTATTATACTAGAACTACTACATCTAGTGAAAACAAATGCCGGTGAAACGAAACGAAACAAAAAAAAATACAAAAAATATATTGAAATTGTAAAACAAATCTTAAGGATTAACAGGCTTTAACTTACACACACATTTAACTAACTGCAGAACGAACAAAAAATATGTTTTGAATTTAATTTAGTTCCTTTTATTTTTTATTGCTTCCAGCTTAACAATTTTGTTATGAACAAAATATGAGCAGAAAAAAATCAATTTAAATAAAATATTCAATTAAAAACATAAACTAACAAAACATTATGCATTGTTGATTGAGATTGGTTTTTTTTAATTTACATTTACTTAAAGGATTAAAAACCAATAACAAAAATATTTATTTAAGTTTTTTGTTATATTTTTTGCTTGAAAAATAAACAAAATTTTGATGTTACTAAAAAATTATGCATTTTGCAAAAAGCTAATATTTTATTTAAAAAGAAAAGAAAAAAAAGCTCACCAGCATATAAATTAAGCATCTAAAAAGCATAATTTCTTTTTTGAACAGAACATTTCAACATTTTTTAGAATCTTATAAGAGAAAGTGCTTTTTTAAGCCCGATTGAACTTCCACAAAGGTTAACTGTCAAACGAACTGACATAAGATTAGTTTTTGCCATAAAGGAGCACACTGTGCTAGCTTTTTCAAAAAAGCTTTGTGCTTTCACTCCGACGAGAGCACAACAGCCAATTAGATCTCGTCGAAAACAATGCTTGCTGTTTACTTAGCAAAGAAAAAAAACAAATTGTAAGAGCTTTCAAAGCTGTTTACTTCAAATGCAAATCTATCAGTATGTGTGCTATGACATAGCTGCTCTACACACAGAAAGAACTACCAATGTAAAATCAACATGCAACAATTTTAATTGGAATTTATATTGGGTCTAATTACAAGTGTAAAATTTCGATTAAGACGAAGAAGATTTTGTACTGGATTAAAGAAAAAATGTTGCAATGTTTTTTGTTCTAGTGCAAAATCGTCTTAGTCGAAGTCGAAATGCCACACTCGAAATAAGTTTCATTATATATTTTTTAATAATATGTAGGGTGTTTAGTGTGTTAGTGTTTATTTGCTTTGTTCATACCCAAAGGGAACTTTCAGAAGTCCTTTTTACTTCTGGCCTTATGAAAGGCCTTTTCAGGACCTTTTTTTCTAACTGCTAAAGAATGCATTATAAAAGCCCTTGACACTTTCGTTCGTTTCGTTTCATTTCACATTCCCTTCTATGAGAAGGAAGAAGAGAAGGAGTAATTTTTAAGCAAAAGCAAAATTCATTAAGTTGGAGGCTTTTCAGAATCACTGAAGAAATAATGTACAACGGAAGCACTACCCCACAGTAACAACGCGTTTAATGAAGATATGAATATGTAATGTAGCGAGTAGGCCTTGTACATCCACAATAAGGAGTACATAGGCCTGCTTTAAGGCATCCTTATTCTTCTTTTCCCCGCTCGGTAGGCACAAAGCAATACTGTACTTAATTGTGGCACTTCTTCTTGTGTTGTTGTTCTTTGGTTTGAAGTTCGTTAGAGTGGTTCGCCTGCCATACAAAAAAAAATGTGCCAGCCAACCCCCGGAAGCCATGAACACCGGTGTATAAAATTTTATGATCGGACTAAAAATGTCGACACAGTAAAAAAAATGCTAAAAGGGCAGTGTTCGTAGGCGTGGCAAAAAATATTAAAAATATATTTTAGGAATTACTTTCATATTATCTTCAATCCGAAGGGATGACTGGCACACTACTCCAATGTTCGTGTTGTGGAAATAGCCAATAAACTTAGAAAGCAGTACAACACGTTTTAGAGACTCTGGGTATTCCTGCAGACAAGCCAAGGCAGCTTCGCAGTATGAGTTTGTTAAAAAATAAATTACTTTAATTTCAAATAAATTTCGTGTTAAATTATCAATTAAATCATGTTGAAATAAAATGTAATCCATTATGGAATATATCTAGTGTGTATCTTAACAATATTTCAGATTGTTGTTTCTGCAGCAGTAAGCGGCTTGAGTACCACGCTATGATTGCGAGTACAAATCATGGTCGGGTAATCAGCCTGTGCCAATACACAGAATCACGAATTACTGCATTAACTCCATGTTGTTTGAACTTGAAAATAATTTTGATTTCAACATACATAGCTTATCGTGTTATTTCAGTATCAAATTCATGTTGTTTCAACTTAAAATAATTTTGATTTAACATGATTCTTCAAGTTAATTTAGCAGTACTGTAATATTAAATTTAAATAAATTGCAATGATATTAATTTATATAATTTTCATATATTGGCTTCGGCTTATATCGGCATTATTTATTATTTGTGCACTTTAGAATTTCAAAAGTCAATTTTTACAATCAGTCTTATCTTATGAATTCTACATGTGAAAATTTCCGAATAAAATTCTTCGTTCACATGGATTTTATTTTCGTGACATCAATTCAAATAAAATAAAAAATTTACATATTTCCGCTCTTTCCAACATAAAAATTTTTGTGAATACTTTTCTTCATAAATTGTCAAAATATTTCGCAATCGTATGAAGTTTTTTGATACCCATTATTCCCACATTCGGAAATTTTCATGAGCATTTTTTTTATTATAAGCCTAAATAAGTTTGTTAAACGCTTAATAAAACACGACACTAACGCTTTGTAGCAGTAAAATATTGCAAATATCTTACGTTTTAGTTCATCTATAATATTTTGTATTACTGAAGTTAAACAATTAACTAATTTGGTTAATTTAATGAAATCCATTGACTAGTAAAATTTCATTGTAGAGATTTGTCGGTATTACTTCTAATTTTTTTGCGCCTGTAAGACTGAGGGATCCTTGGCATATAATAGAGAGTTACAAACTAGAACCCATCTTAGTAACATGTTAATAATTTTTGTTTATTTTATTCTCTGCAGACATGCAATCGCACAATTCAAAATTATTCAAATTTATTACTTGACAATCGAACATAAATATTTAATATAGTTTGAAGTATATGGAATATGAAACCTTTGAATTAATTTTTAAGGCATGTTTTTCTTAAAATAGATGAGATACATTAGGCCATGTGGATGTACAAAATGATGAATGAGTATTTATTTTTCCCCAGACGGCTACAAAAATTATTCTATTAATTAAAAAAAAAGAAAAGTTCATTCATTAAAAGGAAAACAAAAATTTTAAAAACTTGCTTAAAGTAATTAATTAAATTACAGAACCATTAATGCCGTAATCTGAGAAAGGACCTTCATATTTACCTAATCTTGTTGTCGTGCGTATAAAATATTTCATTCAATAAGAATTGAAAAAATAGGGAGTAGGTTGATGTGAAATTAAAATTAAAATTATTTGTAAGTAAGTATAAAAATACATTCTACAATTCTCATTTACTTTCGAAATATTTAGCAATATGTGGTTTTAACTTTTATTCCGTCTGAGCTATGCTTCAGTAAGAAAGATAACAAAAAAATATTAAATTAAATTTATAATACAACAGTTAAAAGTCACAGTAAATTAAAAAAATAGGGAAAACAATATTCTTATGCCATCGCTTGGTATTATAATTTTTCTATTGCCATTAGCCAGACCTGGGTGTCCTACCAACACAATTAAATTGGCTTAATAGTGTTTAATAGAGCTTAAAGTAGGGCAGTAGACAGCAAACAGTCTTTAATACTTTTTTAAATCATGCTTCAAACAAATAAAAAATACTTTAGAACTATTCTGAGTATGTATGGTAAGGGTAAGTGATATTTTATTATTTTTATATGTATATTGTTTCAACTACACAGGATTTTCCTTTAATTCCTGGAAAAATAACTGAAAAAAATTAAAAAAATTATTATTAGGCTAATATAATAGATTTATTTTTCCGATACGAATAAAATGGAATCTAAAAAAAATTGTTTATATAATAAGCACTAATACATTAACTCTAATCGATACAAAAAGGTGTTGGTTGTTAAAAAAACACACTGAAAGGATTAAGAGCTAAAAAAAATACACCATACAAAAATAAACAAACTTCATGAGTAACTCAGAGACTTTAATATAGCTTGGCTGACTATGAAGCAAGGGCATACCAGAGACATACAGACACCCTTACGTGCATACATATAAATAATTATGTACAAACATGTGCAGTGCATGATAATATCTGCATTTTAATATCTGACCGAGGTGGCAGGCAAGAGTCATTATTATCGTTTGCTTTTTTATGCTTTTTAATACAAAAAATAAAATAAAAATGGAAAATAATTTAGTGCAATTATATGCGGGTCTGTGGTATATCCTGTTGCTAGAACTACACCATTTCCTGGTCAATTCAAAACAAAAGCTATATTTGACCAAGCTAAACTAATCCTGGTTCAGTTGTTACTAATGCTAATGAAACATCAGAGCGCCCTCCTTCGACGGTATTGTGTAGCAGAATCATAGGTGAAGTAAAATAGCTACTTTATTAGCTACTCAGTACAGCTTTAAAATTTTAATACGCCTCATTGACACCAGAGGCGCTGCAAAAAGCAGAGTTGTAAAAAAAGAATGAAGCTTCCCTTTTTTTCTGTGTCTCTTTGTTCAGCACCTCTCTTCTTCTAGTAGACATTCATTGTCTTAGTGTTACTTCTCTTTATAAAAAAAATAAAATTAAAAAAAACCTTTTGAGAATTCACAAATAATATTATAAATACATTCATATCGAATATAAATTATTGCATGGGTTTTATTTCTAAGCCTACTACGCTTATTTTTCTTTTGTGATTTTCAAAAATATTATTATTTGTGAATTCTTAAATGGTTCTTGAAAATCTGTGCATAAGATAAGAGAGATGTTTGTGACTATTCAACATGTGTGGTTGAAGTCTACTGACGATTTGTTATAGCAACAATGAAATACATGTATTGAAAGCTGAACCAACAGCAAATAAATTTCAAATTAAAATATACTATTGACAATAAGTCGAGTAATTAATTTCCTAAATATGTATTTAAATTATATAAGTATTAATACCTTAATTTGAAAGAAAAAATACAAATAAATTATTAAAAATTTAAATGAGTTAATTAAGCTTTTGTTTAAAAATCAATTTCATTCAAAATTGAATTGATTAAAAATTTAATAAAGTCAATCAATAAGTTTAATTGACACAAATAAATGTTTAATTGATTTTTGATTTTTTTTCGGGTTCGGTATATCAAAAACGATTCGCTATAATGTCCATATGTACGTCGATCCGTTTGCTTGTCACAGCCTGTATTCTCCAGAATCGTAGAAGCTTCGAACCTGAAATTTTTACAGAATATGTATGCAGCTAAAACAACAAAATATGACAGTTAAAAATTAAAGGGTGTTCTAAAGCGAGCAAAGAAAAATGTTGAACAAATAATGTACTATTCAGACAATTATATACATATATATATTATGACCTTCTCCAAGAAAATGAACCTAGTGTGTCAAAAAACGGGATTCTGGTAATTAAAAGGGTGTAAAATATGATGAATTGAGTTTTTCTCAAAACTTCATTTTCACACACTAGGTCCCTTTTCTCGAAGAAGGTCACATATATAGACAATAGAAATTTTCAGAGCTAGTGTACTTACATTAATTAGCATTGTCCTTTATAAAAGAAAAACTAAAGGATATTCTGTCAGTTAATGTAATTTTGACAACTTGATGTATCTTTGAAACTCTTAAAATTTTCGAAAACGCTAAAACGAAAAAATCCCAAAATAAAAAATAGCCAAAACGAAAAAAAATCGCACAAAAACCGAAAATAGCTCCAAAACTAAAAAATCGGTAAACCTAAAATAAATCGCCAAAAACAAAAAAAAACCGAAACTTAAAAAACGCCATAAGTAAAAAAAATCCCTAAAAGTAAAAAACAACAACAAATAAATTAGTTAGGCAACGAAAAAAAGCAAGAAGTACCAAAACTAAAAAAGCGCTTAAATTAAAAAACGCTAAAAAATTCTTTTTTTTTAAATACAAAAATAAAAAATCGCCAAAGAACAAAAAAAAAATATCGGCATAAGTAAAAAAATCGCTAAGAGTAAAAAACAACCGCAAAAATCGTTAAACAGCGAAGGAAATCACCAAAACGAAAATAGCACACAAAGTAAAAAAAACGCTTAAATTAAAAACGCCAGTTTTTAGGTAAAATATTCGATTATATAGACTTACTTTCGTATAGTTTTATATATGTACATAGGTATTGTCCCCACGGAACCCTTAGCGTGCGAGTCAGAAGCCCTTATTATAAGTTGCATTAAATTTTCGATCTTCGCTGGCAATCGAACATCGAATATCTAATGTTCAATTCATATTATGAGCATCGCAAAATTTCTTTAAGCAACGAATTGTTTTAATATGAAAACTTATTAAAATCGATTAATTTTTATTTTTAGATACACTTGTTGCAAATTTTAAAAATCACTATAAATGATATTTATAATTAAGACATTCTTTGTCGAATGATCGTCATAATCCCAAATGAAAATTTGTTCGAACAGTACTTTCGACTACTTTCGATGATCAAAAGTTTCTCATAATAAGGGCCAAAGTCGCACTTTACTGATTATTTTTTTTTTTTAATTATAAATCACTTAAGTTTTCCCTTGAACCGTCCACAAAATAATATTTAAATATTTCAACGCCTCTTTTAGGCCGGACAACAGTGTAGACGGCAGTTATCTAACAAAGCCATCGCATACGAGCACAACACATTACAAGAATGCAATAATGCAAGGAAAAACAATAACAGCAACAACTTAAATAGTGATAAGCACTTATTTTTAATTTAAAAGCGCGTTGGCATGGCACTTTTAGACCCCATAAAAGCTAATAAATATGCACAATGTGCTGTTTGAAAATATTGAAAAGGAGCAGGAAGTTTAACACACACACACGCAGACGCAGAAAAAAATCAAAGCGGGTTTTAATATCTTATACAGAGGTGTCTACATACTTACTTCATTTAACTTAATAACAGGGTTTACAGCAAAAAATTTTAAATAAATTACAAAAATTATATATAATAAACTGCATGGAACCTATGAAGGATCACATATGTATTTACAATCACAACTTTAAATTCATTGAAGAAAACCGGCAGTAGGTGGTTGTGGTTTTTACAGGATTCATTTGAAAGGTAACAATTGTATAGCAAAAATTTATAGAGAAAAGAGACACATGTTTGTAATGAAGCCATGTGGAAACACAAACCATTAGGGAAAATTACAACTAATAAAGCTTTTTATTAAATAAATATTAAGGACATTTTCTTTAATTTAATGATAAGTCTCGATTGCTATTGGAATTCGCTACTTACAGGCAATATATTATTAGCGTTAACAAATCAAATTGATGTTACCTAATAGTTTTAAAATCATTTAAAAGGTATTTAGTAATAATAATAAAGTTTTTCCTTTTTAAATAAATAATCAGGAATATTACTCTTAATGTAATAGTGTAATTAAATTGTATCATGCCAAAGTTTAAGGAAAATACTTTCGTTATATGTACATAGATATTTACTTAAGGTAATAAAAAAAGATAATTGAAATAAAAAAAATCAGTTTGAACGAAGCAGCCAACACACTACACTACACATATTTAACACAAGCAATGCAATTTTATAAAGAAGAGAATCAGATTAACATCTGCTAAGAGTTTAAAAGGGATATATGTACATACTACCACCGGTATTCATAAACGATTGTTAAAGTTAAAGTAAATAGATTTGCAGCGGTAGGCAAACATTAACTTTAATAATGATTTATATAAATACCGGTGTGCATAATTTATTTATTTATGAGTCAAAGAGAAAGCTGAAAGAGTAATTGAAGAAGAGAAAAATAGTTAGATGAGGCATCCTTAAAACCAGGCATCTGCATAGCACTTCACACTCTGTTTTTATTTTGGTCAATTTTACTTACATTTATTTATTAAACATATCATACAAAGTAAACTTGCAAAATATGGTGTTGCACAAATATGGGCGGAGTAACTAGACCATATGCCCAAGATGTTATTAACAGTATTTTAAAAAGTTTTGTGACTGACTGTACACGACCTATGGCTTCACATAGGAAGTAGCAAAATACCGCAAGATTATACGGTAATCCGTGACAGATCAGTCAACCAGTGCGAGTGAGACGAAAAACTCTCGAAGGCCAAACAACACAGACAAGCCTGACCGCACTTAAGAAATAATTACGATGACGCGAGAGATGTTCCCCAACCCAGAGCTGCTTAACGACGAATTTTACTTATATTTTTAACGCAACTTAACTTTCAATTACACGTGCCATAGTCACTAACAGCTGTTCGGACCAAACTTATGGGCAACACTGTATTTGGTTGTAGGTGGTTCGCCAGTTGACACTACTCAAGTCTTATTGTTTAGCTTATAACTTTTTATTCTTTGAACTTTCATCGGCGTTCACACAATGCAACAATTATTTTTGAGCTCATTATTTGTATGCATGCGTGCTTTCTTTTACTCGTTTCTTTTCCCCTCAGCTTAGATATAAGACTTTCATAGTGTAAACTAGGACAAACCACAACCATAGAAACCAATTGAATTTTGGTTTTTCGGGATAACTATAACAGCTGTTTGCTGGTTACACATATTTGTTGATGCACTTTTGAAATTAATAAACAATTGAGATCACAAACAGCTGTTTATCATTTAGTGTGCGATATTTGTTTATATAAAAATACACGCAAGCATGGTGTTCGCTAAAGGCCGCGAACATAGAAAAAACTATTCACGCGTATTCCATTTTTTGGTATTCTGTTAAAGTGATGTCGATGTTGACAACAGGAATAAGGATGGCTTTAACTTTATTTTCACAGCCTGCAAAGAACATTATCAATTATAACAGCTGTTATCTTTTTTTATGTTGCGAAATATTGACGAATTTGCCGCAGTGCGCGAAATGCGTAGTTAATTCCAGCTAGCATAGTTAATTGTGAGTAAAATTTAAAAGTGCCAAGAGAATGTGAAGTGCCAAGACAGCCAATCGCATGTGAGTGAGTTAATTTAGCGATACTTGACATATATATGTGCCCTTAATTATGAAAGTGGTTTAAGTCATGTATTTATTTCGTCGAAATATTTAGTAGATTACATTTGAACAAATCGAGAAATGTTTTTATATTATTCAACATTTTAATTTCGAGTCGTACAAGTCTCGATTAATATAAATTTATTTAATATTTATTAAATATTTATTAAGGAGTTTTTAAGATAAGCAAAAATGCACATGAGTTAGACCACTTTCATAATTAGGGGCACATATGTAGATGATTCATATTTACAACCGAACGAACATAGAAATACAAACTCATAATTGCGTTGGCGGATATCGTTATAGAGATACAAAATCAAATTAAATGAACAATTATTATTGTAAGTAAGCAACTTTTTCAGTTATCTTTATCCTAATGTTTTACAGAAAAATGATTTTTATGTCAGTAAAATAATAAATAAAAATAATAAAAAAATAAAATAATGTTTTACAGAGAAATGATTTTTATGTCAGTAAAATAAAAAATTAAAATATTATTTTCTTTTGAAGAATTTTTTTCAGAATTTGGTTTGAATACCATGATTTGGCAGGCAGCCTGTTTTAATTTCCCCCAGAAAAAGTGGTGATTTGACTTATAGTGCGTTGCCAGCAAAAGCATTATCAAGGCATATCAAACAGGTACACGTATCAGGCATATTGCTCATCCGCTGATTCTTTGTTTACAAGTTTATAACGAAGAATTCATTTGACAAATACAATTGTGTCTTGTTTGATGCATACAAATTTTTGACAATTACCATGTAAAGCTATGTGAGAAGCAGAGAGTTGCCAGAGAGTTAGCAGATAGTTGCCAGAGAGTTTTGCCTAATGCATGTACCTGTATTAAATGTGCCTTGAGCATTATCAGTCCGTTTCAAAACATCGTTTTAACGAATGTCGTGTCCATTGTTGCCAGATATCTATATGTCAGACATGTGCAAAGTTTATGCATTTGACAATGGCTTCATTGTAAAGTAATTCTCTCTACTGGCAACACTTTACGCAATTGTTTTTCAAGATAAATAAAATAAAAATAAATATATGCAGTTAAAGTCATTGTAATTATTTCTTTATGATTCGTCATAATTTATATTTTCATCTTTTACATTTAACACAAGCACAAACGATTAATAATTGACAATTTCTGTCAAATAATTTGAGTCTGGCAACGCATAACCATGCATCTAAAAATGTTTGCATACGACAACTGTGTGAACTGGCAGTGTTTTTGACAGACGTAAAAAAAAGCCCCCTTAACTGTTTTTTACAGGAGAGACAAATAACTGAACTACTTAGATAGAGACTAGCAAGGAAAAGTAGGATCGAACGGGTTTTGAATGAAAATATTTCGTGACATCATAGATGTGTACTTGGAGAACCCGAAAAAAATATTTAAAAAAAATCATGTACTGAGGACATGTCTAGTTTTATTCGCCAGCTCCACATATGTATACATACTATCTTTTAAAAACTTCTGTAGTACGAGTATATAGCAAAAATAAATAAATAAATAAATAAATAAACCGCCCCGCATGAGTTTGTAGTTATTGTTTTACATCACTAAAGGGAGTTCAGTTATAAATTTTTTATATGTGTATTTAACCTTAAAGTGTCAAATGGTAAATAAAATGTGAACAACAATCAAGGCCTTGAAAGATAAACAGAGAAAAACGAGACATCAAAGTTCTGTTTTGGGTGCTGTCCACACAATCCCGACAACTGACGCTCAATATATGTAGCAAATTTTTCCAAACTTTAATTTAATCATCGGAATTGTTTGAACAGCACATTGCTCTTGCATTTGCAAATAGGATGATGAAGTGTTTAGGAATTATTTAAAATGGAAAGGATTGTTTAGAGGTAAAATTTTGATATATTTTTTTTTGTTTGTTTGTTTGTTTGTTTTGTTACTCTAGGCGAAAAGTAGACACAAACCTTTTTAGGAGAAGATAGGTGTAATGAAGATGGCGATGGCATAGAACAATCAGAAGAAGCAGAACTGCAGCGACTTGAGCTGGAAGAGTGCGACGCCAAAGAGTTGGCCTGGCTGTGGCTGATCACCGGTGAGCTGGCCAATAATAATTTAGAAGTTTTATTAGCCAGCTCGATGGTGGGACAACCGGGAGCACTGCCCAGCAAACCAGCACCTCGACGCATACCAACATAACCACCACCACCGCCAACATTGCCGAGCAGAGCATTCGTTTTGGGTAAATATTTGCTTGTAGTAAAGTCACAGGCATTTAAAATTAAATTTGGTGCACCACCCAATAGACCTGGCCCAGTATTATTTATAGCATGATGGCCATTAGTGTTGATAGACGTTAGAGCACTTGCGAAAGCTCCTCCAGTCGCTGCAGTTGCTGCTGGAGAAGAACTAGTTGCAGATAGACTAATGTTATTATTTACATTATTGGATGGAGTAGTTGTTGACGACGATGATGATGTCGTACCAGCCATATTTGCGGCAAACATAGCAGCTGCCACAGCTGCCGTACCATTGCAGGCTGGTATTATTGTCAGAGGTGCAGCCGCTGCCGTGGAGAAGAAAGCAGCCGCTTGCTGCTGCTGCTGCTGCTGAGAGGTTTGACCCAATAGACTGGTATTGTATTTGGTGGGCGTTGTGGGCGAGGTGGCATTATTCACTTGCATTTGCATGTATGTTTGTAACATTTGCAATTGTTGCTGCTGCTGGTGTTGTTGTTGCACAACAGCAGCTTGTTGTTGCTGCTGTTGTTGTTGAGCGTAAAACTGTTGCATTTGGAATTGTTGCTGCTGCTGTTGTTGCTGCTGCTGCTGCTGTTGATGCAGCATAGAGGCGGCGGCTGCTGCTGCAGCTGCAGTCGCTGGATACGCGGTTGTGGTAAACGTTTGCGGCGTCATGTGTAATTGATGTGGATGCGCTGCTGTTGGTGCCGCTTGTAACAACTGCATTTGCTGTTTGTGGTTGGTTTTTACAAAATTGTTTAGTAGTATTTTTATTTATTTAAAAGTATATTTGTTTATTTTTTGTTCAATGCATATATTATAATAAATACGTATTAAAAAAGCCAGTGAACATTTTTAAATGGCAACACAAACAAAAACCAAATTTAAAATATAAATACATATTTAATAACTGTACAAAAAAAATTGTGTATTTTTATATAGAAGATCCTGAAATTGTGCTTAGCAAAAACAAAAAAAAAACTGTCATTTAACAAGTAACGGAAATTAAAAATTAAATTCATATAAAAATCAAACGAATAGTTTATTTAAGACGAAACAAAACGTTATAGACAAAAGTATGTAGTTTAGTTTTTATATTAGTTACAAAAAAAATATGAGAGAAAGACAAGTGAAAAATATACTACAAAGTGAGTGGAAAATATTATGATATGAAATTGTTATTTAAAATTGCTGTGGGAAATTGAAATAAATAAAAAGAAGTGTATAGGACAGAGTGTGAAATAGCTGGGAGTTAAGTAAAGAGCAGGATGTATTATTTCAGCCAGCCCATTAGCATTTAATAGAAACAGTTAGCAGATAGTTAGTAAGATATATTGATTTAACAATTAAAGTAGTTGAAAGGAAACAAAAAAAATATATTTCAGTTAATAAGTTGACTAGTGTAGTAGTCGTTCTTTTCTGTTACTAATAATAATAATAATAAATTTAATAAGCTAAAACTCTTATCAACTCGTTGCTAAATTAATTAAAAACAAAAATATTATATATTTTATATATCAATATATGAAGACTTCTTTAAGGAATTAATTTACAATTAATTAAACAAAATATTTACTTTGATATTTAACTAAAGTAAATCCTAAAAATATTATGAGTATTTCTTTCTCTTTAAAAAAAATTTAATTTAATCTTTATATACATATATGTATGTAGTTTTGTTAAAAAGTATTTGAAACATTTTATTGCAAGAAAAATTTTAAAACACGCAGAGTTTAAGAATAAAAAAATTAACATCTTTCCTTTTAAGATATTTAACAGTCGTTTAAATGTTCTATTACGCGAATAACTCACATCCATGTCTAGTAAAAATTCAAAATTCCCTACAATTGAGTGTTACACTCATGGGGAAAGGCGGATTTTTTGTACATTTATATAATGACAAAAATGCCATCAATAGGACGTAAATTGACTGAAATCTATAACAAATATAAATCTACAATTAAGGATGTATGAAAATGTTGGTTGTTTTTGTGGTTAAGTGTTGTTTATATGGATTTCGTCCCCGCTTTTGGAAATCATCAATAGACACAAAAAAAATTTAATTTAGATAACAAACTTCGTATGTTTTTTGGTTGAGAGCTACTGATAAGTTCCAAAAGCGGGAAAGAAGTGTATATAGACAATGCTTCAATGCTCAAATTAAATAAAGACTTTATGTCATATTAATACACTTCGGTATTTCATTTAAGAAATATTTATTTATTGATTTTTTCCCCCATTTTCGAGAAGTCGATTCTGACTATTTTCACGATGATGCAATGGGTAAACGAATTGGTAGCAAATTTTCCGAATACAATAGATGTTGACCAGAATCATAGGCGAAGAAAAATAAGGAATAAAAATGGCTACTAAACACAGCTTCAAAAATTTAATGCGCCTCATTGAAACTAGAGGCGCTGCAACTCTGCATTATAACGTGCAAAACCTAGAGTTGTAAAAGAAAAAAAAATAAGCTTTCCTCCATCTCTTCTTCCATCACCTGTCTTCTCTATCACTATCCCTTTCCTAAAGAAGATAACACCTATAAGTAGTAGTAGGCATTCATGTCCTGAGTGTTAAAAAAACAACAAAAAAATATTTTCACAATTGTTAATTAAAAAAAATATATTAATAAAACGATCAAGTTCAAAATTTAAGCAGATCCTATTCTTAAAAGTCAACACAGGGTGCTTCGTTCGAAACATTTCGAAAAAAAAATATAATTTTTATAGAATTTAAAATTGTAACGGATGCCTTAAATTTTACCAAATTGTGCAAGATGATTCAAAAGATATCGTATTACTAATAAAAGTGAAAACAAAATATTATTTCCCCTATTTTTTCCAAAAAGTTTAACTGAAATTCAACAGAGGAGTTGGCATAAGATTATACTGTTAAAAAAATAACTTAGAAAAATTGTTGAGGTATGGTCACACTTGCCAAACATTTGCTCAAAAAAGAGTAACCACTCAATGTTTGTGAAAAACCATTTTATTCAGACACGTGTTTCTTAAGTCCTCGTCCAGACTTGCAAATGTTTGTTGCAGCAATTCTCTATTTTATTGGTGAGAGGGGTGAGAAGATTGGGGAGGGGTACACAGTTTCATGTGCTCGGCAATTCTCTATTGATTTGAAATTCGTAATTGTTTTTTTTCAAGTTGTTAGTTGTATTCTTGACGTTTTTTAATAATAGGGTCAAATTGTATTGATATGTTTTCAAAAGTTGTTCAGCTTTGGCTTAGCTACAGCTTTGCCAAATATTTTTAGCAAAATATTATTAGTCACTGCAAGTTATTCTGAAAAAAGTGAAAAAAATTTGATCCTTTAATTTTGCGAAAAAGATATTCAGGAAGAAATTATATTTTGGCATCAAATGTTAATGTCTGAATTAGCTTTGGCCAAAGAGTGATGACACCATATTTGGAGAGCGCATTGATTATCGAAATCTTTGTTGCACCGTGTTTTCTGCTATCGATACAGAAGCAGATGAAGCTGACATTTTTTTTTGCACAGAAAAGAATATAACGAAGGAATTAAAGAATTAAATAGACCAACTAAATAGTCTGGAGTTATGCTACTTTTGCATTGATAGCTTTAATTTAAACAATTGAAAAGGAAAAAATTTAATAGAACAACTGTAAACCGGTTTGACAAATTAGGGAAATTTGAGGAAAAATTCCTCTCTTGCAGTGAGATTTCGCAGAGACACTGTTCTAAATAATATTAAAGAACAATGAAAAGAAATTCAATATTTATTAAATTCGGTAAGACTAGTAGCTGGATGGCAAAAGATAAGGAAATAATGATTGTAAATAGTACAATGTAAAAAAAATTTAATAGGTTTGGTGAGACCTAAAGTTTAAAGTCAAGTCGAAAATAGTGGCCAATAAAGCTGAATGTTATGCAAGGGTTGGAAGAATATTTAAGCAGTTAACTTCAAGGTTATTAGATGTAGCTGTGGAAAATCTGCTGCTGTTTTAAAAACAACTGGAACTTAGGGGAATAGTAGCAGTACAGTTAAAAAATTTAGATAATACAGATGCTGAGCCAGAACATACATTCGTATTCCACTGGCAAAAGTAGAAATAGCTGAAATTATTGAACTTGCTATGGAGTCAGAATTTATGTCACATGTCGCTGATTTACTCAAACAACGTCATAAGTAAAAAAATTGATTTTATGTTTGGTTTAGGTTTCTTGAATTATGGCTTTATTTGTGTAAACAGTATGTTTATTTTTGGTTTTTCTTTTAGATTTATTTGCTTGAAGTCTATTGCTGAGTGAGTGTCTTAAACAGCAACGAAATACATATAGATGTGCTTAAACAACCACAAAACAAAATTTCTTCAAATGAAAGAAATTTTCTTAAGAAATTTTTTAAATGAACTATAGGAAAAATAAAACCTTTGCATTAATTTTTTATTAATATTTTTATTTAAATAGATGATGATGCGACACGTCATTTCAAGTGAATGTATAATATGATGAATGCTTATGAAACGCTGGTCTCATTTAAATTTTCCCCTCTTGTCTTACTCAAACAAAAATTATCATTTTTATTAAAAAAAAAGGTCATTCATTCCTTAAAAAAGGAAGACAATAACTTGAAAAGCCTGCATAAAGTAATTAATTAAATTACAAAACCATTAATGCCATAATCTAGTCCAGGAAGGACCATCATTCATGTTTTCGTAATTCTACTGTCGTGCGTTTAAAATATTTCCTTGTTTTAATTTATAAAATGTCTCAAATACATTAATTATAAATTTTAACACAAAAAACAAAACATGGAGATTTTTGACATAGTTCATTTGAAAAATTTTAAAACTTAAAGAGGAACCTTCTTCTTACCATTATAAATTAAGTTTAAAAAGTTTTTGTTGTTGTTTGCTGAAGTTGAAGTTGAGATAACTCTCGGTAGGCTAGTTGCAGCAAAAAAAAAAACTTGTAAAGTTTATGCGTTTTGTCTTTAAGCGAACTTGTTGAATGTACTTTAAGGTTTCTTTTTGCTTTTTAACACTGACAAAAAACACTTTTCTTTTTATTTGCTAGTTTTATTTGGCAAAATTTTATTAAATATATGCGTTCGATATTTAATTTGTGTTAATTTTCTCTTTTGTTTTTCTTTTTTTTTTTGGAAATTATGTGGCTTGGGAGGGATTATGGGAGAAAAATGTGGAATGCTTTGGGGGTTAAAGAGGAAAAATGTAAATGTATTTTGTGTGAGTTAAATTTGTTTGATTACGTTTCTTCTGAAGAATTATTTTAATTGAACAAATTGTTGCCTAGGTTTTTTTGTTGCTATTTTGATTGCTTATTTGATTAAAATTTAAGGATTATAAATATTATTATACTTAAATGCTAAAAATATGTTTCTAAATTCTTGAATTATTAAGAGCTGATTATTTTTTTTTTTCTTCTTCTTCACAAGATTTTAAATATTTTAGTTAAACGTATTGAAACACTAAGTTGAGTTTTTTTTGATATTTGTATAAATATTTTAGATGATTGATTAAGATTGTCAGTAAGGATATTTATTGTATTGTAAGTTTAAATATCTCGATAAATATGTGCAAGAGAATTGTTTTGTTAAAATTTATGTGGTTAAGTTTATTACTATGGTTATAGTTAAATATAAAATGTAGAAAATTTTGTAGACAGATTGTCAAGGATTAGGTTTGCATATGCTTATTTTACATTAAAAACATCACACAGTTTAAGGGTCTAAAATATTAATAAACTATTAAGAGTTATTAAATATTTGTGGTTTTATTTAATATAAAAGATTGTCGTTTGGGTTGTAGAGTTTTGCTTAGTTTGATTCTAAAGGGAAATCACAATAGCAATAGCAATAGACTTTAAGAAATATTCTAAAATATTTGTATATAATAATTATGTATGATTTTTTTTTCTTTTTAATTTCTATTAATATTTATACGCTATTTATTTCGAATGATTGTCAAAACGCGCTTTCTTGAGTTAGTTTTTTTAGCCAAATAAAAATAAAATAATTTGGTTAAAAATTCCACTAACTTTTTGTTTAAAATCCTAAACAATTAAATTTATGTTAAAATTAATAATTCTACTATTCAGAAATATTTCACAAAAGTGTTTTAAAGAGTTAATATGGTTTTGTACCAATAATATGTGTGTGTGTGTATAAACTTTAAGATATACTTTGCTTTTTGTTTACTTGATTTTGTTTTAATTTTTTTTTTACAATTGACTTGGGTTTGATTTAAGCTTGTAAGAAAAATCAAAACTTTTTGATTGCTAAAATTTGCTATGATTTGTTTTGCTTTAAAACAGGGAGAATTTTATTTTTCTCTATTTATAATAAGATAATATATTTTTAAAACAACCTTACGAATTGCTAATTGATTTTTTTCAAAAATTTTTACAATATTTAGCTGCCTTTACTAATATTTTTGTTCTCTTAAATTCTGTTTTACTTTCAATTTAAAATATATTTAAGAAATTTTTCATTTACAATATTTTGGTTAAAATTTAAGCTCCTTTTTCTAATATTTTTTTTCTTATTTGAAAATTCTTTTTCAAATCTTTTTCTTTTGATATGTTAAAAAACAGTTAACACTGTTAATTTGTAGTTGTTTTTCTTTAGCAACAATTTGTTGTAAAAAATAATTTTTTTTAATTTTTTTTTGAAAATCGTTTGTTGTTTGTGTTAATGAGTTAATGAGAGTTGTTTTTAAGGACTTTTCATAAGGATTTATCGAAAGGATACCACAAATTTATTAATAGTTTATTGTTTTTAAAAGTTGGTTTTGGATTGTAGAAACTATTAGTCAATTTGGAAGAGAGAAAAAATATGTAAAATTATTTTTAATTGTTAATAAATTAATACGTTTACATATTTACATATATAAAGAAAAATAAATATTACAATTAAAAAAAAATAGAAAGTGAAAACAAAAGAAAGTAAAGCAAATTATGTTGCGTTATGTTATGTTATAATGTTATGTTATGTTAGTTTATGTTACAATATGTTATAATATATAATGTTAGCAAAATTATGCTGCTTTATGTTACAATACTTTAAGATACGTCACGTTATAACGTTATATTATGTTGTTTCATGTAACGTTACGTTTGTTATGCTATATTATGGTTATTTACAATATGTTTTAATATGTCATGTTAGCAAAATTATGTTACGTTATGTTGCGTTCCTTTAATTTACGTCACGTTATGTTTCGGTGTATTACATTATGTTGTGTTATTTTATGTTATGTCATGTTACATTAAGTGATGTTATGTCGTGTTACGTTACGTAATTTTATGTCATGTTACAATACGTTTTTTATGTCATAATACATTATGTTCCGTTACGTATGTTACGTTACGTTATTTAACGTTACGTTAAGTTAGTTATGTAACATTACGTTCCGTTATCTTACGGTATTTTAGGTTGTAACATCCAAAATCTTTCTAAGCTAGGAAAGCCCAATTTAAAGAAACATTTTGTTACGTTATGTTATGTTATATTATACATTGTTACTCGACTTATTCGGTTTTCCTTTCTCAAAAAAGTGCAAAAAATTTTTTTTGTTTTAAGTTTTAAAATATATATTAAGCAATTTTAAGAAATTATATGGACTTGAATTTATTTCACTTTCACTATCTTCTAATAAATTTCCCCTTTCGAATGAACATGAAATTGATTTAATTCCCTTTAAAATGGCACAAAATCATGGTCTCATTTTTAGAACACCCAACGATAGCTTGTATACTTAATTTGACAGCCTAAAAAAATTTCGGAAAAGTTTGATGGGAAGCGAAAAACTTTGTAATTTGTTCATACAAAAATTAATGAAAATCTAAATTTAAATAGGAATTGATATTTAAGTAGAGTTGGTAAAATTGGCCCTTAGTATTGGAATAGAATTTCTAAAAATTATCACTTCCGAAAAGTTCTTCTAACTTTTCTACTTCCATTATCTTCCATTATCAGTTCTTCAGAAGATACAGACGTACGATTTTTTGGGCAAATGTTTGAGAAGTGTGACCTTGGCTTTATTACTATTTTTTATTTTTTGCATTGTTGCAAAATGTTTGTGTATGAGAGTAATATCTTGCTATATACGATTATATAAAATTGATGAAAAACTTCCATAAAAAGATGTTTGAAACTCTTTACAGCTTATTGAAAGCCTTCTAAACAGCAATAAGCAATTTATTTGCATAATAAACTTTGGTTTCAATTTTAAACATTTAATATATATCATTCTTATTTTGTTCTATCAGAAGTAAAAATGCATTTAGACGGACCTGCTTTTTTTTTGTCCAGTTTAATTTTAACAAAAAAAATATTTCTTTCATATTTTTAATTTTATATTTTAAGAACCCTACCAAGCTGGTTATTTTTCGATTTTAATGACTCATTTTATTTCTTTATAAATAACCGAAACAAAATACATTCACTGTTTTTTTTTGCTTCTTTTTAACATTTTATTTATTATCAACAAAAGAACGTCCCACAATTTTGCAAGTATTTGTGAGAGTTCTAATAAAAAATTTTAAATATTATAACAAGTACTTTTCTAATTTAAAAAATATTTGCTTTAATCGAATAGAACTAAAAGTTATTTCATTTTAATGAAATCTGAAATTTAATTGCCAGTTGCCAACACCAACTTAAATTCTTAAATTCTTTTATATTTAATTGCTTTTATTCTTCTATACGTTTAGACTTAGTTGTTAGTTTGGTAAAAGTTTTGAAGTTAATAACACTCGTATTAATGTGCTAAGCCACTTTCAGACTATTGTACTTTGTATTTATAATTGTAAAAAATTCAAATAATACATGCAGGTGTGATAGTCTGAACGCAAAATGTCATCAAAGTGGCAAATAATACGATACAAATTTTGACATCCCATAAGACTTTTTCGTCCTTAGAAAATTTTCATTAGATCACACAAACCAAATTTCCAAATCGGTTGTTTCGCCGCCGATAGCTTGTCGTCATTGATGTAATGTTTTGTCATATGGCTGAGTTTACATCTGGCATTTCTTGTGTGTCATTTGCCCAAAAAAAACTTAACCAACTAATTACTAATGAAAAGCTGTTTGATTCAGATATGTATTTATTGATTTAAACAGTTTGCAATCATTTTTGATTCTATAAAATTGTCTATTAATTATGTATGAAACTGTTAATAAATACATGTCTGAATCAAACAGGTTTTCATTAGTAATTATTTGGTTACGTTTTTTACGCTTGTGTGGCATTTGGCACACAGATGTAAACCCGGCCTATGAATATCGGCTCAAAATTTTGAATAAGTGAATTGTATGGAAGTATATTTCGTTGACTTAAGCTTGGTGTGCTGTATGCAATTTCAATACAATTAGACGGCTCGTTTAGAAATTGCAGGATTATTTCCACTTTTTTTTCAAAATACCCACCTGTGTGTCGGCAATAATTGTCAATGAAAAAAAAACTGTTGGCAATTGCTGAAACTGAGCTGTTTTCATCGGCATTATTGACATTTTTACTGAAATATATTTTTGTTATTGAAGTTATTGCCATAAAATGAGTTTGAAACAAGGGATATTTATAAATACATACATATTTATTTATAAGGTATTCTTGGCTCAGTGGGTTTTTAAAAAAATTTTAGTTCAGATTTCAAAAAAAAAAATTACTGAAATATGTACGTTGAAATTTTAATGAATTTTTAAATTATAACCCAGTAAAAAAAGAGACTCCAAAAAAGTCATGAAAATGTAGAGTTTACGATGCGGAAGTAGTGCAAATTTCGATTCGATCTAATGATTTTTACATAGGGTTGTCACTGCAAGAAGTTCTCTTTTTCTGTGCCTGGTGATTGAATTGGAAGCGATATTAAGAAAAATTCCTTTTTTTGTGTTCTATGATAATATTTTCATCTAGGAAAAATGGTAAATAGTTGCCTCTTTAAACAATTCGTTTCTTTTTATACGAATTTAAGCCCGAAACAGTGTTTTCATGTAAATTGAAGCAAATAACTTTTAAATTTTAGACTAAAAATAGTTCATAAATTTCTTTCAAAATATAAATTTTTTTTTAAATTATGGTGAATATTTTCTAACACTATAGAGGAGTTATAAGGTTTTGTATGACTAAAATAATCTTCTACGTGCTTTTTTGCTCACTCTCGGCAAATTAAAAATATCGATTTTTTGGAAGCAATGAAAATTGTCTTCCGCTAGAATGACTTCCATTTTTTTCACTGGAAAGTGGCGAAAATATTCAGCTGTAGTGCGATTCACTAACTTTTTTTTTAACGATAATCGCATCGTTAAAATAATTTTAAAGAAAATTTATCGAATTTGGTATTCAGTAAAATTTTCAACGATATTTGCAGGTTAATGTCAGCTGTGTCGTTTCTTAAGCGACAATAATTTATGTGCTGTTAATTTTATCGAAAAAAATCAACAGAAAATATCACTAAGTTTCAGAATCACGCAATCGTTATTTTAAGCGACAAAATGTATAGACAAAAATTACGATTGTTAACTTTGAAATGTACTTCATTTTGAATTTTTTATATAAGATTTTATTAAAATATATGTATTTCAAATTGTTCTATAAGCCGAAAACAGTTTTATCTAACACCATGTTCACAGTTATAATCTTAAACGCGCTTAAAGGTACATTTGCCCAAAAAATCGTAACCACTAAATGCTAATGAAAAATCTTTCAATTCAGAGAAAAGTTTGTCAAGTTAAAAAGTAGCCGATAATGTTGGATTGTATGACATTATTTGTTAGTTGTGTTCGAAACGGTTTGTCTGTCTCAAAACTTTTTTCATAAGAGTTTGTTGGTTACGCCTTTTTGGGCAAATGTTTGACAAGTGTGACCGTAGCTTAAGGCAAGCGTTTCACACTGCGTTTGAGATGTCTACGGTTGACGTTTTGTCAGTAAATTAGTGCATTTGTAAAAAAAATTACGAACAATTATATTTTTTTATTAGGATTATTATTTTTTAACTATTTACTTGTTCACCATTTAATAACAACACAAAGTTGCCAGATTTATCAAAAAACGCACTAAACATATTTCATTTGCGTGTTTAAGGAGGTGTTTAAATCTTAAACACCTCAATTGAGATGTTTAACAAAACAAGTCAATGTATGGTAAAATATCTCAAAATCGTCGTGTTTAAGCTCTTAAATACGAATGAGGCGTTAAACACGTTTAAAACCATAAGTGTGAACATAGTATTAAACACCTCAATTGAGATGTTTAACAAAACAGGTCAATGTATAGTAAAACGTGTCAAAATCGTCGTGTTTAAGCTCTTAAACATAATGAGACGTTCAACACGTAAATTTATATAAAATTATGGTATTGTAATTTTTCATTAAATTAATTCGGATTCCAGGGACATATTTTGACATTTTGTATGCAGAGATGCCACCTGATATATAATTAAATGGTGAGTAAAAAACCAGAGCTGTACACTATTTTAAAAAATAAGTTACTGAATAGTATTATCGTTACTACAAACGATAAATGATGCATATTATATTAAATACACATATATATAATATATAACAATAATTAAAAAAAGTAGTTATTCTTGATTATATCGATAAATGTCGATCGATTTTCAGTTCTTAGTCGTGTTGGTCATTTAAATTAACGTGTTTTAATATTAAAAATTATATATAAATGAAATTAAATTAAATAAATTGTAAATTAAAACAAAATGAAAATAATATGTATAAACATTACCAATTAGTGTAGTCAAATAGTTTTTTGATGAAAATTAAGTGTGAGAGATCTTTTTGATTAAATTTATATTTATTTATTTTTTTCGAACTTTTCTTCTGTAGTTTTTCTGCTTGCGGCGCGCTCAGATATTTATTTATTTAATTAATTTATTTTTTTGCTGCTGGAAAGAATTTCCTTATCACTTTATTTATTTTCTTTTTCCTAAATATTTTTATATATTTTATTTTTAAATTTTTTCTAGTTGAGAAAAAAAATTGCACTGGTAGGTTTTATATTAGTGTTGAAAACTTTTTAGACGCACTATGGGTTTAAAAGATTGTGTTTATTTTTTTGTGAACACAATGTTTTGCTGAAACACTAAAAATAAAGAAAAAAATTGTGTAAATTATTTAACAAAAATTTATTATTTATTTCTTTCATTTTTTATGATAATTTTTTCTTCTTTTTTCAGTGGCTTTTGCTTCTTTAATCACTTTTGGGGGATGTACTTGTTTTGTGCTGCTGGTGTCGTTGTTATTTCTGCACTTCAAATAAAACACACATTATGTACAATACTAGTATGATTAAACAATTTTAAAATGCGAGAAGGTATAAAAAGTATATTTCAAGAATGGAAGAAAAAGAAAGGCGAGAGCACAAGTACAAGTTAAAAGGTATACAACGCAATAACAACAACAATATATTAGCTGAATCTTTAAGCCTACCGGTGTCTGTCTGTCTGTATGCCTGTCTTATAATGTTTCTGCTCTTTTTTCTGTTCTTCTTGTCTTTTTATTATTTCGCCTTTTGCCATTAAGTTAATAATAACCACTGTGATGACTTTTTTTCATTCTTTATGTTTTTTTTTTAACAATTCTTGGCTTCTTCCTTTTGTGGATTGTTTTTTTTTCGGGTTTAAGAGGAATGAATGGTACCCGTCTAGTCCATATGTACACATGTATAATTCAGCAAAGTTGTGTCTTAAGTTTTGTATTTGTATTTATTGAAATTATTGTACTTGAAAATATTGCCAACTTCACACTGCTTCACTCCACTCTTTCCCTTATTTTCTATTCTCTTTCTATAAGATTTATTGTTGGATTGCTTTTGTTACCAATTTCTTTAGCAGTATAAACGTGTTTCGTTGTGAGTTGGAGTGTCTTATTGTTTTTATTTGGAATTTTTATTTTGCCGGTTGTTTGGCTGTGTTTTCTTTGTTATTTTTTGTTTTCTTGGGTGCCCGTTCATAAAGAGATACGATACAGATTACGAAAAGTCTAAACTCGGCTTGTATATCTGCACCATTTCCATATGTTAAATTAATAGCAGAGATAATGGGGAACATTATTTTATTTCATTTATACATATATTAGCCTAAGTGGACAACAGATAAGAAGGTATTGATAATATCGACTTTATTCTAAACCATATAAGAGAATTATTTCTTTTTTGTAATAAAAACGAATCGAGGAGATGTGGAAATAACTTTTAAGCAAAGAATGTGTATAAATGCAGATTTTCTTAAGAAATTGCATATAGTCGAAATAAGCAGCAAGTTCTTTGTCTTCTTTAACAACTCTCATGTGGTTCATATTAAAATGAATATAATACTATATGCGTGTATTACGTGTTTGGAAAAAATTTGTTAGCACTTATTATAAGACTAGGAGCTAATACCTTTTCGACTAAAGCATTAAATTCATCGGCTACTAGTACAGCAGACGTCTGTAGTCTGTCGAAAATGGTTCATGGTGTATGCAAACGATTAGCTTGACGCCATCACAGCTATACGACTGTCAATATGAAACAAAATGAATGAAATTAATTATAGCTCATAATTAGTCCTAATTTACACTATGCAAGTCTTATTGCTAAGCTGACTAGTTTGGAGAAGAGAGAGACGAGGGGAACACAAACGTTTCTTTTTCCCTCGTCTCTCTTCTACAAACTAACCAGCTTAGCAATAAGACTTGAATAGTGTAAATTAGGACTTATTGAATATTATTTAACAGAAAGAGCGCCTCACAATTCTTACCCCCATATGCTTCAAGTGTACGTTAAACTGGTTTTTGTATCGAAATTTTGTCTTAGGGTACACTTCAAGCATACTTAAATTTTTTTACGTGTTAAAGTACATTTTAAATAAGTAATTTTATATTTATAAATTTGGTAATACCGCAATATGTATTTGTACTTTAATATCAGTGCTTATGATGTTTCCGTCAAATAAAAACATATAAAAACTTTTCGATTTTCTTCAACCCAGTGCTCCAATAACGCGTGTACGTGTAGCTTAAAAAAACTTGTCTGAGTTTATTTGATCGTCTCTAGGGCACTTAAAAAACATAACAAAAGTTGTCGATTATGAACACTCATTATATTTTTTAAGGAACGCATATTTTTAGGCATATATTTTTAGGTAATAATTCTGTGCGTTGAATATTTTTTTTGAACTTGCTGCAAACGTCTTAAAAAATATCTAAAGGTACGGTCACACTTGTCAAACATTTGCCCAAAAAAGCGTAGCCAACAAACACTAATGCAAAAAGTTCTGATACAGACACTTGTTTATCAAATTAAACAGTTTCGAATACAACTAATAGATAATGCCATAGAATCCAACATTATTGGCTGCTCTTCAACATGACAAACTTTTCTCTGAATTGAAAGATTTTCCATTAGCATTTAGTTTTTACGTTTTTTTGGGTAAATGTTTCACAAGTGTGACCGTACTGATTAAATATTTTCAATTATATTTTCAATTAACAATATAATAATATATTATAATTGATATATTAAATGATTTTTATTTAATTGAATCAATATTTCAGCTAATTCCAACTGCTTTAGCAGAACTTAAAAAAGAGTAAGGTAATACTTTATGTATGTATATAAATAACTATTTAATATATTCAGTTTCTATTGCAGGAAACTGATCGAAACCAAGACAAGTTTGGATGAAAAAAATTTAATAAAATAAAATAAGAAATTTATTATTCGACATATTGTGACTATTCAAAACGTGTGGTTGAAGTCTACTGATGATTTGTTACAGCAACAATGAAATGCATATAGACAAAGCTGAACCACCAGCAAATAAATTTCAAATTAGAATATAATTATGACAATATGACGTATAATAAATTTCTTAAATGTTAAATTTTATTTTTCATTTTGCCTTATAATTACTTTAATTGTTATCCAATCCATTGGATAGAGGTCTAATTGTATGAAGGTGTAGAAAAATAAAATAGATTCATATCGAATATAAATTATTTGCTGGGTTTTGTACAAGTTTCTAAGCCTACTATGCTTATTTTTGTTTTGTGATTTTAAATAAGATTATTATTTGTGAATTCTCAAATAGTTCTTGAAAGTCTGTGCATCAAATAAGAAGTTTGTGACTATAGAAAATTTGTGGTTGAAGTCTACTGATGATTTGTTACAGCAACAATGAAATGCATATAGACCAAGCTGAACAACCAGCAAATAAATTTCAAAATAAAATAAAATAAAATAAAATAATATAAAATAAAATAAAATAAAATAAAGTAAAATAGTACAAAATAAATTAAATAAAATAAAATTAAATTAAATAAAATGAAATAAAATAAAACCTTATATAAGATCATGTAAAATCAAAGCTAATCAAATAAAAGGCATTTGCTATAGTCGATTTGTTAATAATTTTATATGTTGTTTTTAATAGTTTTTGCAATACTTTTTTATAAATTTTTTTCACATCATAGTAAGGATGTTAATATTTTATCTTTTAGTGTGGTTTTTATACGACTTATAGCTTAGTTAAGATTGGCATAAAAATAATACATAAAATCGATCCGAATTCATTACACCTTCTCAAAACGACCGGTTTGAAATCGTTTTGAAAACGATAGTTTTATATCACATAAATGAATATGATATGTATTTCGTAATATAAAATAAAACCATACAAAATTAAAATAAAACAAAATAAAATAAAATTAAATGAAATAAAATAGAATAAACTGAAACAAAATAATATATAACAAAACAAAAATTAAACATTTTAAAACCCCCCGAATATATCTAGAGAAGATGTGATATCTTCTAAACGGCAGGAACGATTTTCTTAATATGGAGCTAAGAACCCTCTCGATCAAACAGAAAAAAATACGTGAATTCGTGCAGACACATAGATACACCGATACACATATGTACAGACACACACTAGAAACTTACAACACCCTTTTTTTGGTCGGGGGTTAAAAATAGAATAAAATAAAAAAATTAAATTAAATTAAATAAAAAAAAAATTAAATTAAAATAAAATAAAATAAATTAAATAAAACTAAAAATAAAATAAAATATAATGTACCGAAGTATATTTATTTTATTTGAAAATTTGACTTGTGATAATGTACACATTGTACACATTTCCTTTAATCTAGTACGAAATTCTGGTAGACGATTATTAAATAACATAAAACCATATTAATTTAAATAATCACCCATATTCCAGTTGTCGACATCGACGTCACTTTAACACAGGGCAGGGATGAAAAAAATTATTTTTTTATTTTATGGAAAATTTAAATTTTTGATCTACAAGCAGTTTTACTGTGACATACATATGTATATATTATAAATGTCGCACAGAAAAATTAAAATTAAATTGGGAGATAAAAAAATTACCTTATTAATAAGGCTGAGTTTACATCTGGCATTTCTTGTGTGTCGTTTGCCCAAAAAAGCGTAACCAACTAATTACTAATGAAAAACTGTTTGATTCACACATGTGCATATTGATTTAAATTTAAACAGTTTGCAATCATGTTGTATTCTATAAAATTGTCTATTAATTATGTATTAAACTGTTGAACTTATTAAATACATATCTGAATCAAACAGTTTTTTATTAGTAATTAGATGGTTACGCATTTTTGACGCTTGTGTGGCACATGGCACACAGGCCTGCTGAGATTTCATATTTTTTAATGTTAACAAAAATGCAATTGCCGCTAATAACAAAAAATTATCATCATAGAAAGACACAAAATTAAAATGCTGATTGACGACGATTTTATTTGAACGTCGCAGAAAAAGTGGTTTTATTTAATTGTCTCCAGAGTCCACGATAACGATAAGCTTTTTTGTCTTTTGATACTCACAAATAAATATCGGCGATATCTTTATCAACTTTGGGTTGAAGTCGACTGATAAATTTCTCAAACAGGAACGAAAGGTATCAAAGCTTGCAAAATTGCCTAATACATTAAAAACTTATCCATTTTGCTGAACTTTGTGACAAATAACAATATTATCAGAAATGCATTTTGATCAATGTAAAAATTTTGATTTGTTATAATTTCTATTTTGTCACAGAAATTCGTTAAATTGATTATGAAAAATTAAAAATAGATATCAAATCGTATAATGACGCTTGTTTTGTAAAGATTTTTGTTTAAAGGTTTAAAAGTTATTACGTTTGTATATTGTGATTCTCAATACCATATTAAGAGTTTTACTTGATAAGTTTTGCGTTAAAGTCTAGTGATGAGCTCCTTAAGCAGGAACGAGCTACATGTAGACGATGCTTAAGCATCAAAAAATGAGTTGAATTTGAGTTCATGGTAAAATTAACACACAAAAAATTGTTTTTTTATACAAAGAAACTGTGTACGAGATTACAGATATTTAAATATTTTTATTTTTATTTAAAGAGTGTTACAATTACAAAATAACATTGACAAGACTACTGTAAATTAGAGAAATTTTACTGATAACTGAGTATATAAAGTTGAAAGCTTCATCAACTAAAACCACACACAATGGACCAAACACAGCGTGTTGTTCCGTTCTGCTTGTGTTAGTCAGAATATTTAAAATTAACTTTAGTGTTGTTTGTTGCTTAAAAATTTTCACATATTATTTGGCTTACAAGGCGATACGAACTTTAGCTTCAAGAATTAATAAATATTTTTTTTTTGTTTTAGCATGTCTGCATGCTTAGCCGCACCGAAAGTCATCAAGACGTGCTAAACGAAAAAAAATTATTATTTTTTTAATTTATATTAATAAGAAGTTTGTTTAAATGCAAAGAATTCGCAAATCCGTTTGAATCAGACCTGCAGTGGAAAAGAGTCGGTACAAGATTTAGCAATGTGATAACAATTCACTATTATGATTCAAAGCATTAAAAGAAAATATTTTCCCTTTTTATATTGCAGATACATACATATATATATATATATATTTTTGATTGCCATTATACATACATACATATGTAATTGATTCATTTATAAATTTAATTAAAGCCAACTTAAATTTCTTTTCTTATGAGTTTTTCCCGAAAATTTTGAATGCGTAATAGTACGTTTCTATTATGAGCAAAACAAGTTGTTTTTCTCAAAACACTTCGAAGTGATTCCATTATGCTTTTTGTGTTTGGTTTATGCGAAGTTTCTTAATCAATTTGATTTTGTTATCAAGGCAGCAAACCTCATTATTTAGATTAGTAAATTTTTCACTCATTTACATATAAACAATATATAAATAAAATTTATGTGGTTAGTGCAATTGCTAAAAAAAAATTGGATATTCTATATTAGTGCCATCTTTTATCAGAATATTGCGGCCAGGGGCGCAGTGTTGCATTGACAAATTTTGATATGATATAAAATGATAAAAATGAATGATATAAAAAATGTATGGGAAAACATGTAGCAAAACATTGGTTTTGCGCAAAACAAGTTTTCTGCTCCAAAACAACGAAACGTATAATAACATATTTGCTATGCAAACAAAAAAATTTATTATTTAAAGATTATCAACAAGCAATATTTATTAATATTGATTTCAAGTAATATTGTTATTAATGTTTGTTAATTATTGTTACAATCAATTACAAAGTTAATTGAAAATTTAATATTTATGGTAAAAAATAGCAAAATTTAAGAAAAATATACTAATATTAAGTTTTCTGGAGAAGGTTTTTTATAGTATTCAAATTTGTCTTACATACGTAAATTGTCGCTAACGATAATTTTTTACAGCCTGTATTTTAAAAAATTATCAACAATTTTGCCATTTGATAATTGCAACTTTGTTTTACTTTTTTTAGGAAAAAGAAAGCAATGTCAGTTAGATTACAGGTATTGTGACAATTGACAATTTTTTTTTAATATTGGTTTATGGTAACTTAAATAAGATATATAAATTGTTTACTCTACTGCATTTAAAAATCTATGGAAAACTGCATCTATAGTAGTGGAATTATTAGCTGTCGGGGTTTGTGGAGATTTGCTCATATGCAAGTGGAAAATGTCAAATAAAAATATTTATTGTGGGTTTGCAAAATTTTTATTGAAATCTCCACCCATAATAATTGGCATGAGATGGAGATTGTTACCCAATTGTCGTGCACCAGCTTCAGTGTAAGGCAACAGTAGTAGGTAATGAAGATACATATGTTATAATATAATATTATAAATTCTTTATAAAGACTGCTACAGTATTTACCGCTTATATGCACTTCGTAATTTGCTCGACATTTAGTGCTTATGAGCGGGATATGCATTTACCAAAACTCGGTTATATGCATTTTGCAATGCATGTAGAAAAACTCGTTTAGTTGCATCGGTGGTGCTTATATAAAAAAGATGATATATATGTATTTAGTAGTACTTGCACCAGAATTTCAGAAATGTAATTGTAAAAACAGAATATGCATGCGCATTGCTAGATTGTTGTGTGTTTTTAAACATTTTTATTGAGATCAATCAATTTGAAACAAAAAGAAATAACTTAAAATAAGAGTTCACAGTATGTATAGGTTTTGTAAATTCAATTTCATTGAAATAAATGCGTATGAATATATATATATATATATACATGTTATAATGTTGTTGAGATCAGTGCTTTGACTTCAAAATTATATTTCAGCTTAAACACAGTCGGTTTTTAATTAATAATTTAAAAAATATATAATTTAAAGTTAAAAGTTGAAGATTTGAATGCAATTCATTTAATTTTTTGCGATTTGCTTTATTTATGATGAAAAATTTAAACAGTGTTATTTACATGCCATTTCTCAAAATCCTATATAATTTTGGTGCATAAAAGCGAGAAATGCATATAAGCGAAATGCATATATTAAAAAATATTGCGTGTATTTTATATACAAAAGAAATATTGTTTAAGTTCGGCTGCATATAAACGATAAATGCTTATAACCGGCGTGCATATAAGCGGTAAATACTGTATATATATTTTAAACAAATATTTGACATTTATAAAGCTCTTTTATTTAAAAGTTTATATTTATTTTATTTATTTTATATTTTTCAACTTTTTAGCAATATTATCCCCACTGGCAACACTATTACACTATCACAAGCAATTTCAACTAAAATTAACTTTGCTCCTAAAGGTATGCTTTAAAATTCGGTTGAGTGCATTTCTATGCAGCTGTTAAGTTTCTCTGTACTTCTTGTTCGTATGATTACACTAATCCACTCATAAAATTTTTGATTATTTATTGATTTTTTCAAGAATTTATTTTTCTTAATCAGATCTTTTTATTCAATAGTTTAATGGACTGGCCCACGATATCGAGAAAAAAAAACCTTCGATCGATAATTTGTATTAAAAACAAGAATAAAACGAGAATTTTTTTTACAAGTAATCATTCTAACTATTTTGTTTGCCAACTAATATCATATTCTTAAGAAAATAAGTGGTGCATTGCTTCAGTCGTTGATGAGACCCTAATTCTGATTTTAATTTGTTATGTGTGCAAACAATATGAAATTGTTTTGAGAGATTATTGCTTTATGTTGGCTACTTAATAAAAAAAGTTGTATTTATAAATACTGGTCAAACATATGTATATGGCCGAAAAGGTACCTAGTAAAAAGAGTTGGAACTAGTTCCAAAGCTTTGCCAGTTTCTTTGCATACCAATCACTACAGGTAATCTCTTATATTCATAAAAAATAAAATTAATTTGAAATTTATTTTAGGAGAATTTTGTATGAAAATTTTTAAATAAAATACATTTCAAATTAATTTTAAATTTTATGAATATTTGGAACTGAATTTAATATTATAAGGCAGTTTTTAATATCCTATGACAACTACTTGAAACTGAGTTCATCAATGCTGTAACTAATGATTTTTAAGTTAATTTTTTCATGGGTATTTTTGTATACATAAACATATAATACCCTTTATTGTGAATGGCGTCGTCGACGTCACATGAAGACGACAGTAAATATTGTCAATTCTCTACTCTTTATCGGCAACAATTGGCTCCTGTTGAGAATCTCTTACTAATCTCCAAGACTTTGTAAATTAATGGAGCATGTTAATAGTGGACAATTGTTGTCGATAAAGAGTAGGCAGGTGACAATTTTTACTGTCGTCTTGATGTGACGTCGTCAACGCCATTCGCATAAGGGGAAATGTGTTTTTTAAATAATTCCCATTGTAAACATGGTAAAACGGCTTTTTAAATCTGCTTGAAAGAATTATTTTCTGGTTTTGTTTTGTACTTGTACAATTTTTATAACACTCGTAAATATGTGTGTCAAGTGGTCGAATTTAGACCACCACGTCATCCAAGCTTCTAATTATGTAACAAAACATATATATATATTTTTTTTTGGGTTTTCCTTAGGGAAATGGTGTATAGGTATCAACGAACTTTTGTTTTTTTTTCAAGTTCTCTGTGACTATGGAAGTGTTGTGTGTGTGTGTGTGTGTGTGTGTGTGTGTGTGTGTGTGTGTGTGTGTGTGTGTGTGTGTGTGTGTGTGTGTGTGTAAGTGTATCTGGGTGTAGCTAAAAATCGCACGCTTTTTTATTATAAATAATTTTTATTCAAATGGAAAAAGTGTATATAGTTATTTTTAAGAATGAAAAAGAGAGCATTAACTCAGGCTTAGACACATGTTGTTGCTGTTTTTTGTTGCTGTTGTTGTTGGCTGTTGTCCATTAAAACATTTAGAATAATGTTTAACTCTATTTTTTTCTTTCTTTTTTTTTGGCAATAATAATAATAACAGGTTTAAAAAATGTGTTTGAAAAAGTATAATAAAGAGACGCTTGAATTATTTGCCAGAACATCAACAACAAGAATTAATTGATTCAGGTTATAAGCAATACGAAAAATAAAAGAAGAAAAAAGTTCATTTTATAAAAAAAATAATGAAAGAAATAAATGAAATTTCATAATTGAGATTTAAGATGGAGAAACTCACGAGGTTTAGAAAAAGATTTTGGAGAATAAAATTCACTTTGATCTTTTAAGCACAAGTCAGATTTTTGTTTTTCTTTTTTAAGTGTTAAAAACACACACACAGTTTAGAGAGTTGAGAATTATTGTTAAAGCCGCGTTTAGGGAAAATTTTAACTTTTACATACATATATTCTTTGTTTCAAAATTCCGTTTAACTTTTTTTTATTTTGTTACTTTTGATTAATTTTTTAATATATATATTTTTTTTCAATTATTTTGTTAAAAATGCTTTAATTTCTTTTATATAAACGTAGAATGACGGTTGTTATTGCGTGAGAGACCAACGTTAACTATTGCGTTAAAAGCGTTTAAACCATAAACGAACGTGTGTTTGAATGAAGAACGTACAACGTTTAAGAACGATGTTGCTGGTATTACTGACGTTTACGAATTGAACCTCTAAGCTCAACTTTGATTTTTCAACGTTATTGAAAAACGATGGTGGTACTTTTTTTTTTTTTTTTGAAAATTCACAAAGCAGTTATTGAGTAAAGTTGCAGGGAAACAGAAACAAACAACTTGTACACACAACTTCAAACACCGAATGGAAAAGCAAAAACACGCGCAAAAAATACGAGCAAAAATATGCTGCTTCCTCTGTTAATAATGCTGCTGCTACTGCTACTGCTTCTTTAACTTTACGACAAAAGTTGGTACACGATGAGGACGATGATGATGATGAAGTTAACGATAATGATAGTTAAATATGTTAAGAGACGATAATGAAGAGAGTTTACTCTTTTAAATCAACAAATTTTCGTTTGGCAAATTAGAAACGAACTTAAATAATTTTTGAAACTATTCCGTTGTTATTTTTATTATTTTTTTATATTTTTCAATATTCAGATTTTATAAAATCAAATTTATTTGTGCTGATTTTTGATTTTGTTATTTATATATTTTGTTTGAATTATTTTTGTTGTTTTTGTTGTATAATATAGAGCAAACGGCGGACAGAATTTGGAACGGGTTAAAGCAAAGACTGTACGAAGACTGAAGTAAGAACGTTTGGCATACTAAGGTAATATACCTACAATTTTATTCGGAGTTTCATACAAAAAAAAAATACAAAATACAAAAACACACAGAGCAGAAGGAAATAAGAAAACACACACAGAACAAACAAAAAATAAAATAAAAACACACAAATCAGCCATCGAAACGTTTTATATAAACATACAGCACACGACAGTACGATGCCGACAATATTCACTCACTCACTCAATTCAGTTGAAAATGTTATAACAAAAAAATAAAAATAAAACAAAATCAATCTGTGAATCCACAGCGTCTACGTGGGCAGAGTACAAGAGCGCCAATGCAAACCCATCTTCATTATCATCAACATCAACGTCATTATCATGGACGTCAGAAAAAAACTGTTGAATTTAGTTGAATTTTCTGTCGGTCTGTACTGTGTCCGTCCTTCGCTTTGGAGCACCATCGTCGTAGTCGTCCGTCCATCGTTGTTTTACTCCTCGCTTGACTAACTCGTTCGTATTGAAACGAAAACAACAAGCAACAGGAAAGAAAATAAAAACAAAAAGCAGCAGGTTGTCTTTGAACTGACTGCCAGCCTGCTTACCAGCCTGCCTGCCTGCCTGCCTGCCTGTTGATGTTGTATAACGCACACATTTATAGTCAAAAAAATATCCATGCATACGAGTATTATAATAACAAATAAGGGTAACAACATTCTCCTATTGTTTAGTAGCACAGTTTTATGTAATGGAATCCATTACATTCCTATTGGTATGCAATAAATAGTTACTCTTTCTTATTAAGAGAAAATCTATTTAGAACTCATAACGAAAATGGAATTGTTAACAATTTTTGTTAGAATCAAGAGTTGGCGACATGTAGAAAGAAAATTTGCTCGTTGCAAAAATGTAAAATTAGTTGGAGTGTAAATTTTTTGAGAAAGAACAAGCAAACATTCAAATTTTTAACAATCGCTTAATTTTCAAATTTTTTTTCCATAATTTTCTTAAAAAATTTAACAGCCTTTAAAAAATTAACGCTAAAAATTATAAAAAAATAAACATATAGAAAAGCTTTTGACAAATTTTTTCTGTGTTGCCAGATTTTGTAAGGAATTTTTTTTAAACAACAGAAGTTTTAACACAAGTTTTCATCAGTGTCAATAGATTTTTTTCAGTGCTATACGATTTTTTTTTCTAAAAAATAAAAGCATGCATTATACTTTAGGCAATTTTTCTAATTACGAAAATATTAAATAATACTAAATGCTTAATGTTAAAAAATGTAACTACCGATACTTATCTGTGCAGCCATGAACTTCATCATGGTACATGGAATAAGTAAAAATAATTAATGTGATGATCGTAAAAGATAAGCAAGAATGACTAAACATACTTAGGTAGAGTAATATAATTTCGTGCTAACCTAAATAGAAAAATGGAGAGAAAAAAAATGGAAACAGAAAATTAATAGTGATACTTATAAATGTGTTTACCAAAGGTAAATCAATTGTATACACAACAATCGTTTCTCATATTCCGTTTCATTGAAAATTTAAGTTAAATAGCTGATGTTAACAAGAATCTCTACCCAAGAAGATAGACTAGGGTGCTGATGAAGTGCGTGGCTGCACAGAAAAGTATCGGTATTTCCCCCAGCTTAAAGTCTAAGTTTAATTTTCTTTAGATACTCACATTAATTAATAAAAATATTTCATTCAATAAGAATTGAAATTACTGAACTTAAGCCAGACTTAAAATTATTTCTGATTAAAAAAATCACTAAAAGTTCAACTAAAAATTTACAAATGTTAAAAAATGTAAATACCATAAAATATTAACACCAAACATTGGCAGCTGAGGACAAGCAGTAATGCCAGATTTTTTTCCGGGTTGCAAGATTTTTTTAGAATTTTTTGTTTGCTTTGAAAAAATAAAAAGAGCTCTTGCAGCTGGGGACAAGTACCAGTAAATTTTTTTTTATGTGCCATCAGATTTTGTTTTTTTTTTTATTAAAACAAAAATTAAATTATTCTATATACGAAAACATTAATAATACCTCCTACTTTTAAAACTATTAAATACCTTAAAAAACATTAACACTAAAAATTAAAATGAACATTTTAATTTAAAAAAAAAAAAAAAAAAAAAAAAAAAAAAAAAAAAAAAAAAAAAAAAAAAAAAAAATAATAATAATAATAATAATAATAATAATAATAATAAAGGTCTTTAAAGGTTCTAGTAGAGCTAGATTTTTTTCTGTGCTGCCTGAATTTGTTAATTAAAAGGATATAACCGATTCCGATACATCGGCGAAAATTTTGATTTGCCGATATATCGATATCCGTTAAATATTATAAAAATTTATAATAATAACAATAGAAAATGTTAGTTGTAATAATGTTGAAATATGCAAACATAATCTTACTTTAAACTAAAGGCAAGTTGTGAAAATGGCCGTAAGAGCTTTGCACCATTGCACAGTGTTCAATTTCAGAAATTTGGACGACAAAAATAAAAACAAAGTAAATTAAAAATTTAAATTGACCACACTATTAGCAAGCGAAGACCCAGACTAGCTTAAAACTATGTGATTATTGTATGTCTTTCACTTTGTATGATTATAGCAGTACTCTAAATGACATTTTAAAAGAAAAAAAACAACGACACAAAAATACTATGGGTATTTCATGCAAATTCAAAAGTAAATAGGCGTTGTTAATTTAATAATTTTAAATTTATTAACTTTTTTTTGTTCAATTGTAACTTTTGACTTTTTGTTAACTATCACACAAAAAGCACATTATTTTCTAATAAATGGTTTAAGTTTTTTATTAAGTGTTAAGCTAAGTGAGTTTTTTTGTACATTTATTACCGAACAAACTAACTTTGTCAGACGAAATCTTTTGATATCCACCCGTTTCACCACATCCATAAACGTTTCTGTAATCTTTCAACCTTGTTGTTATAGACTTTATATAAAATTCCTCCCCCAGGTGCCCCATTAATTTTTTTTTCAAAAATATAATATGAGCATCAACTCGGAATAAGTTATTATAATTTTTTTTATATTATTATTATTTTTGAAATTTCTTTTAAATTTTTTTATTGTAAAATATGTGTGAACATAAGTTTAAAGTACATACTTTGTGAATACCCCAAATATATAAATAATTTTAATAAAAAAAAAAGAGTTTAATAATATATAAACCAAAAAAATTAGCACTCTATTTTAATTATTTACAAATTTATGATTTTAGTTGTTAAAAATATCTTACATTGTAAATTTGCATAATAAAAGAATTACTCTACTTGAATTTTGTTAATTTTAACTTGAGTTCAATTTCAATATTCGTATCGGTATCGGAATCGGTATCGGCGATATTTCCTTTTGAGTTTCGGAATCGGTATCGTATCGGCAAAACGGCGTATCGTTACATCCCTAATTAATTATTAAAGGCCCTTATACACTATCCTAGACAATCGTGCGATATGTTAGAAAAATACAACCCTGGTGAAAACTTGAAAATTTTCAAAAGACAATAACAATTGTTCAGATCAGGTTATGCGGTTGTGTAGGAGAGTGAGTCATGGCCTCAAGGAATACTACATGCAATATTTATATATATATATATATATATATATATATATATATATATTAGTAAATTTTTCTAATAATAAACTAAAGAAACAAATGTAAATAAGTACGTCTTAGCAGCTAAGGATAGTAGAGACAGATTGTTTTTTTTTTTTGGGTAGCAAGATTTTCTTTTGGTTGACAAATTTTTTAAAGAAAAAAAAGAACAGTGTCACCAGTTTTTTTTTCAGTACTAGCTTTTATGTTTTTTTTTTAATGAGGAAAAGTATGCATGTAAAAATTATATTTTAAAAATACGGTCATTAACTACCTCAACATCTACAGCAAGTTTATCACTTGACCATCATGAAAAATTTTTTTACTACAGGTGTTATCTACAGTTATACTGGAGGTGTGTACAAAGTCTCATATAGGAATCTTTTGATTAAAATCACACGAGATATATTTCCCAATATGTTTATAAGGTTTTGTTCAAATCAACTGGACAGAAGTTTCAAAAGAGAAAAAATGCCACGCAATTTTAAAGGAAATGTGTCTAGACGACAACAAAAAAAATTTTTTAAATTTATTCTTAAGTTATACACACATTCTTAACTTCATACCACGCAAGTGGCATTCATTCCTCTTCCGAATGAATAAATGTATGAAATAATCACCCTTATTCAAGTTGTCGTCATCGACGTCACTTTAACACAACACCAAAATATTGGGGCTTGTTTACCCGCTCTCGAGAACAATTTTGCGCAACTGACAATCTATTTCCGTTCCCTAAGATCTAGAAAATAACATATACCTGCCAACAAGAGTCAGTTGTTTTCGACAACGGATACACGAGCACCAAGTTTTTGGTGTTGTGTTAAAGTGACGTCGATGACGAAAACTGTAATAAGGGTGAATATCAGTAGGCGTGTGACAGGTGTTACAGGTGGTAACACTATAAACAAACTATTGACACTTCTTGATTTCAGCCCCTGCAAGACACGTGCTGTAGCGATATTATGAAGCGGGTTTTTTTAGAAAATATTTATTATTTTATTTTTTATTTTTTTGGGCTGTCAACGTGTCAATAATTTAATAAAAATAGTATAAAATTAAAATAAAAATTAAATTTAATTGAAGTAGTTAACAATTTAATTGAATTGATTTAAAGTTAAGTTCAATTAATTAAATATTTAATCGGAACAATTAAAAACTTAATGGAATTTATAAAATATGTAATTGAATATTTTAAAAATTTGCAAATTTAATAAAAGCAAATAAAAGAAGGATAACAATTTAGTTTAATTAATTAAAACTTTAATCAAAACAATTAAAAATTTAATAAAAGCATTTAAAAATTTAATTTTATTAAATAAAAATTTAAATGAATCATTTATATTTAAAAATTTAACTGGTGGACATAAACAATATATGAAAATTTTATTAATATCTAATATCAGGCGCCAATGAAATGCGTATATATACATGCTTAACCACCAGCAAATTAGTTTCAAATATGTTATGTACACTTCTGGCAATATGTCAAACAATAATTTTTTTTTAATATCTAATAAATTACATATCATTTAAAAAATTAATTAAATTTTTAACAGTTAGGAATTTATATATTTTTATGATTTGATAAGGCTAATTATTAATGAACAAAAGTCTTTTCACTTAAAATAAATGAAACAATTAAAGATTTTATTGAATAAATTAAATTTTTAATTGACTCTTTGACTGAATCAATAAAATTCTGAATTGAACAAATTAAACTCTCAATTGAATCAATTAAATTCTTAACTGAATCAATTGAATTTTCAATTGAAAATATTAATTGATCAAAGATCTTTCTGTGTATGTTTACATACTTATATATATTTATACTAAAAATATTTTCTATTTATATACATTTACATATATATTCCTCTCTAACTTCCACTGGAGCATAGGGCGCCTAAAATATTTTCTAAGTTCTGAAATATTTTTTTTTCCACAATATTAAAATACTTGTATGTAGAACTAAAAGCTATCATTAATTTTTAATAAAAATTTAATGCTTAATATTAATCATACATATATGTATTATTTTATGTAGGCATGCATGTACGTTGATTTTATTTTACTTTCTATAACATAAGTGTGAATTGTATGAGAGAAAACAATATAAAAACAAGGTCGTTCGAAAACGTGCATGTAAGTTTTTCACAATTCCAGCTTTACTAGTTGGCTCATGCGAACATACCGACTTCGCAGAAAACACACAGAGAGAGGAAAGTCCACTACCTTTTGCCCCATTTTGTGTCATCATCGTCATCGCAATCATCATCATCATCGCCATGAATCAACAGCAAAATATACAAACTTACAATACACTTTTGTGTTAATATACATATGTATATATGTACATGTATGTGTGTATACACATTACCCCCAACCCCAACATACGACAGACATACGAATATTTACTTTCTCCCATCCTTCCTTCCTTCAATGGCCACAATCTGACAAACGTTCTCATTTGTGAGTGCAATAACATACAACTGAAATTTACTGCTTTCTCCTAATGCCATCATACACATTCTATACCGTTATTTTCTCATATGCTTGTTTTTTCATTTAATTGTTTTTATTTTGCACATACACATGCAAAAGTCTATTGTTGTTATTGTTTCTCACCTTTTGGTATCATACCCATCCATACGCCAGTAACACACATTTGCATGTTTGTATTACTTTGCTTGTAGTTCGAAAGGAACAAGGATAGTAGTATTATCCTCTTGCCAGAATGCGATAACAATATTGGGAAAATTCCAAAAAAAAACAAAATCCCTAAAATAACAACAAAATCTATTAAAAAGGCAACACTCTTCAAGGAAACAACAAAAACTACAATATTACACCTGTTTCAATATGATTTTTTTATTGTTATTCTCAGTACAAACACACACATAAACACAAAACGTAAGCGGTGAGTAAATCAGAACATGTAGTTGAAAGAGCGAGGGTGGTTTTCAAAGCGAACACAACACGACAACGTCATCGTCATTTCAAACAACGTTGACGCCGAACTCATTTCGGAGTGTACAGGTAAATTAGGTGCACAAGTTGTTGCGCTTTATTTTAGCCATGTATTATATTCATGTGGGGTTGTCGCCAACCCCCCCGTCACCTTACTTACTGTTGCTGAGCCACATGTAGTTTAAAAAAATAATAATTCATTGCCTTCGTGTTTTTCCGAAAATTATTAAAGCGCAAGTCCCTATTTTTTTTAGGGGGAGTTTGCAATTTATTTGTGGATGTTGTGCCAAATACTAACTAATAAATAAATTTCTCTTATATTTTCGTATGAAGGGGTAGCAAGATTTCGTAAGTAATTTTAAACTAGAAAGCTTGATTGATATGAATTCTCTTAAATGTTAACGCTTATTTTATTTAAAAGGATATTTAATAGAAAAGCTTTGGCCATGTTATGTAAATTTCAAAACTATGTTAACAGAAGAACGTAGACTTGAAGTTAAAAAAGCCGCAAGATTACACATGAAGAACTTTATTTTGTATTCAATTATTGAATTGAAAACATCGAATAATATTTTTACTGAAATAAGACCACCATAGGAAATGGAATGAAAACACATTTTTTTCCTTATAAAAATCATTTACTATAAATTCATTAAACCAAATAAAGAAAATAATAAAACTTAAAATCAGTTTCGAAATAGACTCGGGTCGAACTCGTTGGCTAGTTCACTCTTGCCAAAAAAAACCAATGATGTAATTTAAATGTTTTTGTGGCAAAAATTAACTAGTGAACGAGTTCGATCCAAGTCTATTTCGAAAACTAGAACTGGGTACAACTTGTTCAGTCGTTCATTTCAGACGCAACCCTGTGATCAAACCCATTTAAATTACATAGATTTGATAATTGTTTTTCTTTTTTTTTTTTAAATAGAGAACCCAGTGGAAAAAATGGAAGTCATTCTAGCGGAAGTACATTTTCATTGCTTCCAAAAATTCGATATTTTTAATTTGCCGAGAGTGAGCAAAAAACCATGTAGAAGCTTATTTTAGTCACACAAAACCTTGTAACTCGTCCATAGTGTTAGAAAATACTCACCAGAATTTAAAAAAAATTTATTTTTTTAAAGAAATTTATGAATTATTTTTAGCCTAAAATTTAAAAGTTATTTGCTTAAATTTACATGAAAACACTGTTTCGGGCTTAAATTCATATAAAAAGAAACGAATTGTTAAAAAAGATAACTATTTACCATTTTTCCTATATGAAAATATTATCATAGAACACAAAAAGGGGAATTTTTCTTAATGTCGCTTCCAATTCAGTGACCAGGCATCGAAAAAGAGAACTTCTTGGAATGACAACCCTATGTAAAAATCATTAGATCGGATCGAAATTTGCACTACTTCCGCATCGTAAACTCTACATTTTCATGACTTTTTTGGAGTCTCTTTTTTTACTGGGGAAGTAACACTCAGGCAATTAATGTCTACTACTATTACTAGGTGTTACCTTCTTTAGAAAAGGGATAGTGATAGAAGACAGGTGGTGAAGGAAGAGATAGAAGAAAGCTTCATTCTTTTACAAATCTGCCTTTTTTGCATGGGTTTTTGGCAAAAATTAACTAGTGAAAAAGTTCGACCCAAGTGTACTTATGATATTTTTTCTGTGTATACAATTGCTGCCCCTTTTTATAAAACGTAAAATTATTTTCGAGGTACAAAAATTCGATTGTGTTTTTAATATTTATTTTGTTTTTCTCGATAATATAAACTTGCATATATCTTTAGCATTTTGTTCAATAATGACCTGAAATTTATTTTCGGTTAAAGTTTTCTATTTAGAAATCTTAAGTCCCGTGCATATTCGGAAAATAAATTAGTTTGAAATTTTAGGGTGTTATGCAAAAAAAAAACAACAAAGCTTTGCAAAGCAATTTTAAGTAAAGTTGTATTCTAAAAAAATTATTATATCAAATTTCTTAAGTAGGTCCCTCCCCCCATGTTTGTTAAGACTACTTTAAGTTGATATTTTCAAAATGTGTATTTTGTACCTCAAATATTTTTGTTAATACATATAACACATATTGATTCATGTTACATTTGAAAATTAAGCTAGAAGTGTTAGCTCTTAGCTTAGAGTTACTATTTCTGTCATGTAGTGATGTACATAAAATCGAAACAAAGGATATTCAAATACTCATTTCATTCGAATAAAAGAAATTGTGATAATTCTTCTTTGTTCCTCATATTTTTTTATGTATATTTCATAGAAATGTTTATCTGTTTTCCTTTTATGTCAGAAGCTCATATTGTTTAAATTAAGTTACTTTACTACAAGAAAATAAAAATTTATTAAATCAAATAAAAAAATATATGAATACCCGAATGAAATTGTATTCGATTTTGTAGAACATAAGCGGTGAAGTGGTTGTTGAACACGGTGGTGTTACCAGTACTACGTATTAAATAACAAAATAATTAAAGTTGTGTTTTGTATACAATTTCTTAACAAAGCAATGTTAGCCTTAAAGTGCTTGGCAACTACTATGAACCTTAAAGCTAAAGTAAAATATTTTTTTGCATAAGGGGGTTAAACTCCCTGCTTTGAATTTAATTTGTGTACATAAATTTACCAACATCTGTGCTTTTTTGACAATACGAATAGCAAACAATATACATTTCAAGTACATAAAAGTGAGTATACACTTTGTTAATTTTTTTTTTTTATTCTTTCTTAGAACAAAGAATTTCAGCAATAATACTTCCACTGTGTAAACAGGAGGCTTATAACATCAAAGTCATTGTCATAGATGTTGCTAACCTGAGCTCCTGCGACAATGATGCCCGACATTATGTTAGCCCGTTATTATGTAACTCGTTAAAGATAAATCTCTAAAATGATGAAAATTATGTATTGGAAATTATGTATTGGGATGAAAATTATGTATTGGGTACCTAGGGATTTGTTGGTAATGATAATCATATTTTAGGGGATTTTTATTATTAATAACTGATGGTAACAAGGATTTTTTAAATAAGAAATATGCGTCTGGCAAGTCTAAAAATGTGAATAGTGAATGGTTCCTAATAAAGAAGAAGTATCAAGGCAGATTAACCAATAATGTTGTGACAAATTTAATCCTTCTGCTGAAATGCTGAAGCTTTTTAATAAAAGTACTATGTACAACAAAGTTTCTGAGGCTGATGAATCAGATGATTTCAATTGTAAAGTTTTTGAAATGTCAAACTTTGGTTAACAAATTTGTCATGCTTGTGTATATTAAACTGTGTAATTTTATTTTAAATTTATATGAGTGTAAATATATGTATAGCTATCGATATAAATGAATTTTATTTATTAAATACATACACGGAAAAATGTATTCACCAATTAATATTTTCAATTAAGAATTTAATTGTATTAAATAAATTTTTAATTGTATTAATCAATTTGAGTGGAAAAACTTAATTGATATTATCAAATTGTTTATAGGTGAAAATTCAATTAATTTTTTAATTGATACTTCAAATATTTAATTAATATTACAAAAAGTAACATGAACTTTTTTTTGTGCATGTTATTTTTGTCATTACTTTTTTAAATAAAACTAAAAAAATTATATTTTTCACAAAAGATCAAAATATGAATTTAAAAAAAACTCAATTTTGTGATTTTTAAGCTGGCAAATCAAAAAATGAGGATAAACTCTAGAAAAAAACTGGCAACACTGTAAGGCCTGTCCAACGGTGTGACCAAAATTCGAATTTTCGCAAAATTTTAAAATTTGTTTCTATTTTGAATGTAAGAAAGCTACAAGTCGAAAGCTTTCGACATCGTGGAACAGGCTCATAGTTTCTTTTTTAACTCTTTCACTTTAAGTTTCACGGTTAGATCCCCCTTTACTAGACTAACGTTTAGCCGTACAATTGCCCAATATGTTAAATTGTGATATGATCTAAATCACTATCTAGGTTTGATTTATGAAGAAAAATTCATGACATGATGTTTTCTTTGGCATATTTTTTGGTGAAAAATATTCTAGTACAATTGAAAAGAGGCATATAACAAAAAAAAAAGGTTTTTAAGACCCAAAGGTTACGAAATTTGAAATGAATATTCCCTCAAATTTTATTTCCGACGGAAAATAATTTTTTCGAGAAAAAAAATCCTCCAATCATAAATTTTTTGAGAACAATTAAGAGAAATAAGCAGCATCACCACATTACGAAGCTCGTTGTTTTCACCCCTTTTAGACATGCAAAGTTTACTTTGCAAAGTCTTAATTCAGCTGGCTTTTTCTTTTTGCATTTCTCCCAGCTGAATTAAGACTTTGCAAAGTCTAGTTCTTGTTTGCTTGTTCAACAGCTTGAAAATATATAAAAATAAATTCAAAAATAATTTATTTGAGCATTACTCGTGCTTTTCGGAATGCAAGACTATCCGTCTTACTTAAACAAAACTATCTTTTAATGGGGTATTAACTGTAATGTAAAGATTATTAGTGAAAAAAGGAAGTTCAACTGCGTCCATAATACCTGCTTTTTCTCCTGGAGTTTTTTTTAATTCCCGCATTTGATAAGACAAGGAGAAAAGCAAATTCATAATAGGAAAAAAAGGGAAACTGAAAACCGCGCGCGAAATTTTTCTTCATGATTGGGATGTTTAAATTTATTCCATTAAACCACACTTAACAACTTTAAGCCAATAATTCGCCATCAGTTTGTACTTAAGCCTTCATAAAATACTTTTGTTACCTTTAAAATATTTTTTATTTCATCACTTACAATTAAAATTACAAAGGAGTATGTATTACATTTTTATTGACTTTTTAAGTTTATCTTGTTGTAGTTATTAAGATTGAGGTCGTTTTTTTTTTGAAATTATAATTGATTTTAGTTATTTTCGACATTTCAATCCGGTTTCTTAGAACGAGTGTTTCGAATATTAATACTGAAAACAAAAACAAATGATTCGATTGAATCCATCATTTTTATTTAGTGAAACAGACTGTTTCATAGAAGAATGGAAATTGATGTTTTAAAACCCATTTTTGAAATTTACAATATGTTTATAAATTTTTATTTTGCAAAAATAAAAAAAACGAACCTGAACTAAATTAATATAACAAAATTATAAAGGAATTTTAAAGACATTTATATAAAAGTGGTAAAACTTTTATTGATTCATTGCCTCAGTTATAAACTTCTGGACTTTCAATACATTAGTGTAGATGTCTGGATAAGTTTCAGTTGCGCAGCCTTTATCCCACGTTCCAATACCACAAAATTGATTATTGATAACAACTGGACTACCCTCGTCATCATAACAACAGGCACTGGGATCGATTTTGGGTCCAGCCGCACAAAACTGTGTATCTGTTATAACTGGTTCCGGATTAAAAATGGCCTTACACTTCGCCATATCCAACATTTTTAAGTTTTGAGCTCTAAACTTCATTTGGTTATTTTCCACGCACCAACCGTATACTTGGAACTCAGTATCGCTATCCCATTCTTTCTTACACAGCTCAATGGGTTCGATGATTTTTCCTTCAACAGACGAAAGATCTGATTCTAATTTTAACACTGCTACATTCATATGGCGTGTAAAGCTGTTGTAGTTCTTGGGTATCGATAATTCGCTAACATTAACTGTGACACCAACACCATTAGTTTTCGTAGTACCACCTGTTACAACAAGCTGGGAGGCACTGAATTTTTCGGCACAAAAGGCGGTAGTGATAACAAACCTTTTTGATACCAAAGTTCCACTGCACAGGAATCTGGGATATTCGTAGTTGTTGTCATTTTTAAGTCCAACCTCTACCAAATAGGGCTGACCATCAACTGAGCTGAGATCGAGAGCCCACGATAAAGCCACTGATATTTGCAATAATAGCAAACTTTTAAAAAACTTGGACATTTTATTTTGATTTTTAGCGCTTCATAAAACTAGTATAATTTTCTTGTTGGTTAATGAAAACTGATGACAAATTAAATCGAATAAGGGTCTTATATAGCAAACCCAATGCAAGATAAAAACTAAAAATAGTGTTTTCAATTACTTTTTTTTTAATTAAGTCTATTTTCTGATTTGTTCAAATATCTGCTTGTGCACGAAAATTAATTAAAAGCATAGATATAATCGTAAATATCGTAGCCAAAAATGAAAACAAAGATTAAAAAATAATCAGTTTATTTTGAGTCATCAAAAAAAACTAACAAGTAGTAATTAAAGAAATCAGAAAACCCGACTACGACCAACTTTGAACCATTAAATATCCTAAATGGTCATTCGAAATTACAAATCGTCAGAGAATTTTACACATGATTTTAAAATACCGTTCGAATGGTAGCCGTTTTGATATAGTTGGGCGGCTTTTTATTAAATTTTTTGTATTTTCTAAATGGCGCTTGTGGGCTCCATATTGAATTTTTACTACTTTAGTGACACTCCTAGTGTTTAGACAAATCGATTGATGTAAGAATCATCAAAATCGGTCCACGCGTTCGGTTTATATAGTACCGCAAAGGAACACACATACATACATACATACTAAAGGTCAGCGTTCTTTAAATATAAATACGTTTTGTTTTTTAAATGTATTCGCCTGGCAGTTACGCTAAAGCGGGTAACACGCTTCACTGAAAAAAATCGGATTACTGAAAGCGATACAAGTCTCCGCACTGATTTTAAGCGCAGCTAGTCTTATTCACTTCGCTTTAGCGAAACATCTTTTTACTAAAAATATCGTATTAATGAAAACCAAAAGCAAGCCCATAACTACGTTTCGCTTTAGTACAAAAATTAACAATGACAAATTTATTTAATAGAAATCGATTGAATAACTTAAGGCTATTTTTTCAGCCTTGCATGTTTTGTCCGTTAAAATATTAAATGGCAAAATGAATTTGTCCTTTTTGCTCTTACGTACTTTATTGTATTTTTCTATTATATTGTACTAATTTTAATCAGTACGTTTAACTGTAACAAATTTCAGTAATCCGAACTACGTTTCAGAGAAAATATCGGATAACTGAAAAAAATTGGGAGTCGATACTAAACCAATTTAAAATGCTGTCGTATACTAAGCGAAGCACGATGGATGCATTTGGTGTTCGTTTATATGAGTGTTAACAAGCGATACCGCTAAGACTTCTTGTTTGTAACAAACAATCAAAAGAATTATTGTTGATGTGTATATGCTTGTTATTTTGCATATTGTACGTTTGAGTGTGTGTGTACGTGTGTGTGCGTAAGATAGAGATGGCAAGCTATCATGTGTTTAAGGGCGGATTGTTAAAGCAAACGCACAGCTAATGTCAATTCATGAGAGCGATTGTATGTGCGCAGAAAATTAAAAGAGCATACACACAACTTATGTGTTTATGTATGTATGCATGACCTTTGCATACGCGCCCATGCGTATGAAGAAGCAATCATCACAAATTCTTCCGTCACGAAGTATTTTCTTGTTTACTCCAATACCTGCAATAACTGAAGCAAATGTCTTGCCAACAGGTTTGTTTGGCGTTTGTTTTAGGGAATTTCGCTGCAGTAAACCATTTAAAAAATCTATCGACCTAAAAGTTCTATTAAGTGGTCTTTTGCAGGGGTATAGTACATAAATAAAAAACGGTAAAACTAAGAATATCTTCTTGAAGTAGGCCTTATTAAGGACCCTTCTCGCATAAAATATACGATACGAATTCCACACTCCCTTGTAGGAGAAGGGAGAAAAGAAGGAGTTTTTGTTTTACCAAAGCAAAAGCAAAAATTTATAGGCCTTCCAGAATCTCTCGCGAAGGAAGCAAGAACAGAAGGCCTGTCCTACAAAGAAAATGCGTGTAAAAAAGATATGAGTATGAAGGGAGCGAGCAGGCCTTCTACATCCAAAAGAGGGAGTACAGAGGCCTTCTAGAAAGCATCCTACTCCTTCTAGTTCCCGGTGGGTATATATATGTGCATTAGAGTGGCCGTTAATTGCATGGAGACTTTTTTTATTTCTTCTAGTCTCATCCCCCAAAGCGGTTCAGTTTTATGTAAAAAAATACAAAAAATTTCATACCGATAAGTTGAGTTTTAGGGGTGCGTCCGGCCTGGAAAGTTGACCCTCACGCCCATATGTAAATCTAATGTAATTATAGTTTATGGCCTACTCAGTTTTGGGAAGATGCTAGAACATACAATGTGCCATTTTGTATTTATTTTATTGTCAAATACATTTGACTGTGGTAAGCTTTCCTAAAGTCTAGCGGTCGTATTAAAAAAAAATTATTGGTATTTCAAGTGGGCGTTAGTCAAGATTTGTATCGAAATTTAGGTTTTTCCTACACTTCAAACTCAAATTATTTTTTTTTATAATACGCAGTAGGTATATATACATATCTGTATGCATATTGATTGTAATTATAGCGGTTTTTTTTAATATTTCAATTATCTTATCAGTTTACAAATTAGTTGTTTATGGAAACTACTATCGTCTTATAAATCTCTAATAATTTTTTTATTTTGCTTATTAAATTCTGTATCACTAATTGATATAATATTTTGTCTATTAAATGTTTAAAGGCCTGTCCCACGATGTCACCAGAAAACGTTTGACCGACAACTTGTATTACAAACAACAACATTAGAAAATTTTTTGATCTTTTCAATATAACTATTCCATCGAACGTTTGCTGGTGACATCGAGAGACAGGCCGTAAATGTATTAATTAATAATAATTTTTCTTGGGTGGTTTGAATATGAATTAAAGAAGATTTTTGATACCCATTTTTAAAAAGTAAATTTCTTCTTTTTATTGTCCAAGTATCGGAAATGGGATGATGTTGAATTGAATTCCTTCGCACTTGTAAAATTAAAAGGCTACGACTACGATGATTCTGTACTAAACTAAAGAACATTTAGTTTAATCTAATACTAAATCGCAGTAGTCCAATACGAAATATGACACTCGTAATTAGGCCCAATAGTATAGGTGAAAAGCATTAAATGTTGTTATTAAATTCTCTATTTCACATTCTTAAGTAACACAAAATAAATCATTAACGTATTTGATTAAAGAAGTTTTGTTCACACTTGTGCAACCACTTGATGAAATTAAAAAAAAACGTAAATACTTATGAAAATCATAATTGTCTTATTATTTTTTCGATGCATTTGAAATTATCGCACATAGACCTAAGAAACTTGTACTCTTTCATAAGAAGCAGCCGGCTTGTTAGCTAGTTAATACCTTTACTAATCACTCCCTTCGCTCTTTCCCAACATCTAAGACTCCAATACCTTTTCCTCTCCTTAACCTAAATTTCACTTCTTTAACTATATCTTAAACATCTTCCCCTGCCAGGTAACACAAATCCAATATAAATACAGTCAAACCGTGATAATTCGTACCTCGTTAATGCGAAAAGATTAACAATTCGAAATAAAAGCTACTCCCTTAAAAAAACTATTTGATTCGCAAAAATCACTTACATATTGATGTTGGTCCCCACGTTAATTTATTTTCTCTTTGAATTTAAAAAACTAATGAGGTTGTGCTTACTGATAATCAGCCTCTTATAATTCGTAATTAAACCGACGGCACCTATTCATAGTCAAAACAAAGTATACTTTAATGGTCTTATGTAAAAACGATTTTTAAAATTAAACCATGCATTAACACCGATTTTGCCATACAAAATTCGTTTGTTAAACCAACTTTAAATTTACCAATCGGGGGGTAGACCTTAAAACTAGTATTAACACACAAAATACTGGTTTTAAACTCTTAAAGTATACTTTATTTTCTCTACTTTTTTAGGGCCAAGAATGGAAGAAAGAGCAAAAAAAATAAAAAATAAGTCAGCGACAGATAGAAGACCATTTGCATAAAATATGTTACAGAGTGAGGAAAATATTTGTGATACAGAGGCAGACTGTTGCACTGACAACTCTAATTATATACCGAATTTTATGCGAGCGAAAGTAGCGAAACGGAACGAAAGATTATGATATTATACTGCAAAATCTGGTCGAGATTGATCTTCGAAGCCATTTCCACATACACGTAGGTTAGCATGCAAAGCAGAGAACTGTATGACTTGATTCACTTTAGCTCACCACTCACTTTTACAATGTTTTGTTTTATTTTTTAACATCAACATGCACTAATGATATTGCTTGCAGTGGTACCTCTCTAACAACTGACTGTCATTAACTCACTCTCTTTTTTTTAAGTGCCGTTAGTAAAAATAAATAAAAATTCTAATTGTTGTTTGGTTGTTTTGTACAGTGTAATCAAATAACTCACAAAAGCATGTTGACCATATAAAGTCTTTAGCTAGTATATCATTGCATATTAATTAATATTTTTTTCTCGTATTACATTAATTTATAAAATAAAATGAGACTAGCTATTTTATTTTATAATATTCTATAAAACTATATTTGTCAGATACGGTTTTTAAGAACTTTTCAAAACAATCATACTCATTCATTGCTTTAGTGAATCATATGAATGAATAGGTATTCTAAGCAGTGGCATGTCTGATTGATATGAATCATGCAATAACATCTTAAATTTTTTTTTCATGGAAAGTGCTAGCTCAATATTCCTTAAAAAAATGCAAAATTATGCCGTTTGATTCGTAATCATGCAGATCTCTGATGCAAATATTGCTAACGTAACTTCAGTAGCAACTAGTTAAATGAGTACTGCAGTCGTAATTAATGATATACATATATTAAATCATCTTATAACAACAACCCAGCGAAAATTACTGCTTCCCAGAAGAGTTTTTCTAAGGGAGCCAATGTTAGAGAATCACTTGCTGTTGCGCATGAATAAGGCTTTTTTTTAATCGAGAATAGCCCGTAAAAGCAATACATTAAGCTTCCAAAAAGTCATGAATCTTACCAAAGTGCTTCACAGAAGTAATAGTATATACGGCCAGGTTCTGAAAACCATTTCGTTTTGAAACCGCCAAATTTCAGGAATAAAATCATCAATAAATGAAATGATTTTCAGAACCTGGCCGATACTTTTTGTGTATTTTCTTAGAGAGCCTGCCTTACGATAGTGCTTTTCTGAAGCATTTTTCGAAGCTTTTGTTAGCAAGTAAAAAATACATTGCTTTCCACTTTCTATGAATGATGAAAAAGTAAAATTTAATTGTTTAATTTGGGTTCCTTATTTTACTTATTAACTATAACTACGTATGTATAAGTTTATTTTATTACAAAACATACGAGTAAGAAAAATTCTACAAATTTAATTAAATAATCGTTTTTACTTCACTAACATTTGTTGTAACATAATTTTATTATATTTTTATTAACAAAACAAAATAATTTTTATGTGAGGTAACTAAGTAACCCCACTCCGTACTTTATATTTTAAACTAGACTCCATACTTTAAATTCACAACAATTGCTTATCCCTATTAATACTATTCTATTATAAGCCACACCGAACAATTTTAAGCCCACAAGTTGTAATCTGTTTTTACTTTAGCATTGAAATATTAACTTTTCTCACCTTTTAAATGTTATTTTTTTATTATTTTATAATTCACAATTACAAAGGAATTTTAAGAAATCAGAAATTTATATAGGAGAAAGTGAAAAAAAATTTATTGACTCATGATCTCAGTTATAAAGTTCTGTACTTTCAATACATTAGTGTAGATGTCTGGAAAAGTTGCAGTCGCGCAGCCTTTATCCCACGTTGCAATACCACAAAATTGATTATTGATAACAACTGGACTACCCTCGTCATCATAACAACAGGCACTGGGATCGATTTTGGGTCCAGCCGCACAAAACTGTGTATCTGTTATAACTGGTTCCGGATTAAAAATGGCCTTGCACTTCGCCATATCCAACATTTTTAAGTTTTGAGCTCTAAACTTCATTTGGTTATTTTCCACGCACCAACCGTATACTTGGAACTCAGTATCGCTATCCCATTCTTTCTTACACAGCTCAATGGGTTCGATGATTTTTCCTTCAACAGACGAAAGATCTGATTCTAATTTTAAAACTGCTACATTCATATGGCGTGTAAAGCTGTTGTAGTTCTTGGGTATCGATAATTCGCTAACATTAACTGTGACACCAACACCATTAGTTTTCGTAGTACCACCTGTTACAACAAGCTGGGAGGCACTAAATTTTTCAGCACAAAAGGCGGTAGTGATAACAAACCTTTTTGATACCAAAGTTCCACTGCACAGGAATCTGGGATATTCGTAGTTGATGTCATTTTTAAGTCCAACCTCTACCAAATAGGGCTGGCCATCAACTGAGCTGAGATCGAGAGCCCACGATAAAGCCACTGATATTTGCAACAGTAGTAAAGTGGTAAAAATCTTATTTAACTTGAACATGTTATTTTCTTGCTTGTTGATTAATTCAAACTGATGACAAATGACATCGAATTTGGGTCTTTTATAGCAATTCTAATGCATGAAAATAAAACGAAACATTTAACCAAATATTTGTACAATTATATTTATTTTTTTTTTAATTCGTTTGTATGTATTTCTTCTTACGTACATAAACTTATTATATGCGTCAATATGTACGTAGATGCAATAGCAAATAAATATCGCACCCCAAAATGAAAAGATGAATTAAATTAGTCAAGCTAGGTTGTTCGAACGAATTTTTGTTTCTTTGTTTTAACGTTATTTTTCAGTAAGCCAAACTGAGAACTTATCGTATTCATCAAATAGCCAGATTTGTAATAATGGAAAAAAATTTATATTTTGCAACTAATATCAAATTTATGACATGAATTATCAGAATTGGAAACATAAAAAAATTTTAAATTAATTTTTATTTTGAATTGAGAGCAAAAAATATTAAAAAATTAATTTTAATTCAATTCAATTAAATATTGAATGAATGAAAAAAATTCATAATTCCAATTTGCTATTCAGTAACATTTTTAACGATATTCGCTGTAGGTTAATGTCAGCTGTGTCGTTATTTAAGCGACAATAATTTATGTGCTGTTAATTTTATCCACAAAAATGAACAGAAAATATCAGCTGCGTCCTATCGTTAAAAATAATTTTCATAATCACACATTCGTTATTTTAAGTGAAAAAATGTAAAGACAAAAATTTCGATTGTCGGATCGTTAAAAGTAACTGAATCGCACTAATGATTTTTCGATAATCCCGCAACGATCTACATGTTATTTTTTATGGAAAATTTAAGGAAATGATCAGGTACAATTTTCTCGAAACCTTTATTTACTGACGAAAGTTCAGTGCCTGGTTTCAGTAACTTTTATTACGATAATCGTATCGGTATATACATTGAGTTTTTCTTTATTATTGTTTATACAGACATACAATATAATATTGAATTAAATCGTTAATAAGATAAGGCTAGAGACTATCGCAAAAAAGAAATTACCGCAAGCGAATAAATATGTCCTTAAATATTACGATTTTCGGTTCGTAAAAGGTTACAGAATCCAGGTACAGATGTTAAGTCTATTATAAAAGAGCACTCCATCGTTTTTTGAGAATCCATATAATTTTGCGATTTAATAGAACACGACCATTATTTCAGTCAGTTGTCGTCAATTATGCCTGCTGAAATTATTTGAATTTTTTTTTGAATTTTTTTTTAATTTCATCAATTGAATTCGAGAAGTCCGAGTGAAAAAGTTAACAAAAATTAATCGACGATTTATGTAACGCCATTTTTTCCGTGTCTCTTTTCCTAGCGCTAGAGAAAGTGTCGTAAAAATAAAATTTTGTAGGTTAATCTAACCAATTTCAGTTGTAAATTACTTGGTTCGTGCAAGTTGTTGTTGGAGTTTAAATAGAAAATTCGAACACATTTCTTTTCGAATCGAATTACATATCAAACCATACTGGTAAATGCAAATCATTTGGAGTTCTGAACATATTTTTAGTGCAGGTTGTTATTGTGATATATGTGACCTTCTCCGAGAAAAGGGGTATAGTGTGTGAAAAGTAAGTTTTGAGAAAAACGCATTTAAAAAATAAAATTGTAATGTTTTTCTAATTTTTATCGAATTTTCCCAATATCCCGTTTTTTTGACACACTAGGTCCCTCTTTTTTTTTGAGAAGGTCACATACATATATGGAAATTTACTATTTCTGGTTCTAACATCATGTTTACTCATCATCATGGATGAACTCAGTTTACAAATCTAAGCCCAACAAGGTAGGGAAAGTTAATATGGCAGTAGTTAATTTTATTGTAAACGAAGGTGTGATTTATATTAAAAAACTATTCAAGCAGTTAATTTAACCAATTTTAATTTTTAGTGTACTGTGAGTGAAAATTTTCATTGCGATTCGGTTGAATTTCGCTGATTAGTGCAATTTTTGTTGTTAATGTTGTGATTAGTGCTGCCACAACCAAAAAATTTTTACAACCAAAATTCGCTTTAAAAGTTACCAAATGAGAAAAAATATAACCAAATTTCAATATGTAGTATTTTTATTAAATAACATCCCAGCAAAAAAAAAGACACTCCAAAAAAGTTATGAAAATGTAGAGTTTGCGATGTGGAAGTAGTGAAAATTTCGATCCGTTCTAATGATTTTTAAATTTGTATATTGCAAGAAGTTCTCTTTTTCGATGCCTGGTCACTGAATTGGAAGCGATATTGAGAAAAATTCCCTTTTTTGTGTTCTATGATAATATTTTAATCTAGGAAAAATTGTAAATAGTTACCTATTTTCGTTTCTTTTTATACGAATTTAAAACCGAAACAGTGATTTCATGTAAATTTAAGCATATAACTTTTAAATTTTAGACTAAAATTGGTTCATAAATTTCTATAAAAAAATTAATTTTTTTTAAATTCTGGTGAGTATTTTCGAACACTATGGAGGAGTTACAAGGTTTTGTATGACTAAAATAAGCTTCTACATGGTTTTTTGCTCACTCTCGGCAAATTAAAAATATAGATTTTTTTTGGAAGCAATGAAAATTTAGTTCCACTAGAATGACTTCCATTTTTTTACTGGGATTTAAAATGCATACATATTTATAATGTAATGCATGTGATCTGAATACAGTTAATAGTAACGACAAAACAAATATATGTAATTCTTTTACCTACATATGTATGTATGTATGTAATAAGTTAACGCTTGTACATGTATGTGATGTTAAATTTTAAAATTTATAACCCTTGACACAAACCTTGTGCTTTAAGAGAGGTCTGTTAGCGCACTTTTCCATTCCATTAAATGATGCAACCGAGACAGGAAAAATTAATGAAAATTTATGGATAAGGTGTTCCTTAATTAAAACCTATGAATCTATTTCTGAAAAACATGAATTTGAACCAAATATCGTTAAGTTTTCAACTTGGAATTTTCTGAGGATTACGCACTTTTCTTGGAAAGGAGGCGATGAGGGCGGACAAAAGTGGTCACCTATCATGGACCACATAGTACTCTAAAAACGTGCATACTCAGAATTACTGGAAGTTCGAGTTTTCAGGAGATTTTCGAAAAACTTTAAATTTGTCGAACTAATCATGATTTTCCAAGATGTGAAAAATGTTTTTTAGGAAGAGACGATACGGGCGGACAAACGTGGTCACCTTCTATGGACCACATAATGTTCTCTAGTACAGAGTTGCGACCATTTAGTTAAATTAAACGTTGTTTATATTGTTGTAAAAGAAAAGTATTGTAAACAGCAGTAGGAGCAGCAATTAAGGCAAATTCATAACAGGTGGCTGCACTACCGATTTTAGTCACAGCTGTTTTATTTTCAGTTGCCTTGGTAGCAATACTAAAAATTTAAGAATACAAAAGCTTAAAAGTATAACATAAAAAATATCTACATGTGTATCATTATTTTGGCAAAAAAAATAACCAAAATGATAAAAATATTCACATCTCCACATTAAAGAAAAAAAATAACCACTTTTGGTTAGAAATAACCAAAAACGGCAGCCCTGGTTGTGATAGATTTGCTGTGCCCGGATGTTCTTCAATGCAAATTTACGTTACGTATGATAATATCATTAATATTCGTTTGACTTGGTGGTAGTGATAGATGCAGAAATTTACCTACCTCAGTCGGTCAGGAACTGACCGCAGGTGGAATATTAAGGGCTTTATTAAATCTATAACAATTTACAGTGGTATCGACCGTACGATAGTGCAGGGTCTCTGATTGAGTTAATGTTAATGGCGGGTGCAATGACAGTATCTTTGTCTACTGGGGGAGATGTTCAACATTCGTCATCTTGATATATTCGGTTGCGAACCGAGCTGGGTCTCACTGAGGGACGGTGTCGAGTTTGGGCCACCATGCAGAAGAAAGCTTCGATATTATGTTTGCCTTTTCTCCAGCTGCGTTACTTATTACATCGTCAGTTTCAGCTACAACTACAACTAATTTCGTCTAAAACTGTTTTATCAAACAATTACTGAAAATTAGATTTCGTAAAAATTTGATGTGGCTTAAAAAAAGTTTGAAGCCAATGAGTGTATCTTAAAAAATATATGGATAGACGTAATGGAATTATACTTTTGTACGTACGCAAAAAAGCAAATCGAAATAAAGGGTTTTCTTTCAAATACTAACTTCACTTGCGTCATCCACATCATAACTTATTTGCATATAGATTCAGTTTGAACATTGTTTTCAACATTATATTCATTCGAAAATTTTCATATGTAGGATTCATGATAAGGTTGTATGTTCATTATTAGTGAGCATTCTATGAAATTGACGTGAATAAAATAAAATAATAGTTCTTTCTTTGCCCTTCAATATTTCGCAACTTTTTTTTCTATGTTTTGACGTCAATTGCAAAGACGTAGTTTATAACAAAAACATATTTATCTCAATACTCGTATGTTTCTTATTACGCACTTCATTCACTTCACACTTCACTTCACTTTATCATTTTGTTATTCGTTTATCGGTAGTTGTAGTTTTTATTCAGTTTATTTGCTTTTTTAAAGGTTACTTTACAATTCCATCGTTTGTTAATCCAATTTCAAAAGTTGTTTTCTTACAGTTGAAAATACGGGTGAAGCTATAATAGTTTATTCTATATTTTTATGGGCTCCTATTCATCTGATTTCTGCAAAACTTTGGGCTCATAAAAGTTGACACAATTCTTTCATTCATATTTGTAAAAGTCAGGCCACCTAAATTTGCGGCCTCATTTTGTAAAAACCCTTAACTTAGCGTTGAAAAATTTTATATGAAAAAAATATAAATTACAAAAAAACATATACAAAATTTATTAACGCTTAGCGTTGCGTTTTACAAAAAGGGGCCCCGTATTTTACATTAAGGAACTTTTTTTTACCCAATCGATTATTACAAAATGAGGCCCTTTATTTTACATATCATGAACTACTTTTTACCCAATCGATTATTACACAATGAGGGCTAGTATTTATCAAAATTGTGGGCGGGGCCATATTTATTATTTTGTATACATATTTATTTTATTTTATTTTACGTAATTCACACGTTGATTTTTCAATGATTTTTTGAAACACGAACGATATAGAAAAGCCAGGGGGGGTGGAGAAAAAAATCATATTTTCCGTTTTCCGAGTTTTTTTTTTAACTTTTCTTTAAACATATTTTAATTTTTGGTATGTTGCTTTATTTTATTTTTTTCAATTCAATGTGACAACAAAGCAGTGTCGCCAGAAGTAGGGAGAAATCACAACTTACAGGTGTTTGTAGGAGTGTAGGGAATATCGGACAAACATTTTATTTTGGCGAAAACGTAGGAAATTTTTATTCTCAGATTGCAATTTTTGTGTATAAATATAAAAAGAACTATACTTAAAATATATTTTTCCTCATTAGATTTTTATCTAATGGCAGGCCCCTTAAGGAAATATAAAATGGGCATCAATTAAACAATTATTTAATAATTAAAGAAATTACACTTACATCTATCTAACTTAAATTTTAGCAAACTCCATTAGTGGAGAAATCTCAAATATAACTGTATGATAAATTTTTATTAAAAAGCAAAGTTGGTACAATTGTACCTTTTTTTTGGTACTATTTAAACGCGGAAAGTACAATAGTACACCAATGACTTATTTAGTACATTTAAGGAATCTCCGCAGTTTCACTCCGTATTTCTTTTGAAACAATTGCATGTGACAATTTTCACTTTTAAACAATGAAACCCTTGTTTCTTCTCCTTGAAAAAAGTCTTGTGAGAGCAAAACGCAGCAAAAAAATAAAAAATAAAAAAAATATGAACTATTCCATTTCCAAATCATCGGATGCTGGAACGCATGCTATTTATTTATTTATTTTAAATTTCAACTTAAACAGCTGCAACTTACAAGTAATTTTGTGAAAACGATTCGCTGGCCATAACAAAGCTGATTGTTTTAATAAAAACAATTAAAAATATGTAATTTTAACTAAAAAATATTTTAGTACAATTAAGGATAAAAGAAAAATTTTTTAATGCTCAATGCCTTCCCTGTTACATATAAGATAATTTCTGAAAAGCTGTAGAGAAGTACAGGCAAATCTTGGTATAAAGAATCTCGCTTTAACGAAAATCCGATATAACGAACGTCTAAATTTTTTACATTAACAACCTTATATAGCGAATACTAGCCTAATTTTATACTGGATTTAACGAATGATGAAGAAAAATTTGCTAGGAACATATTTCTAAGATTTTGTTCTACTTTGTATAGCGAATATTTTGATAAATGTGTGCTCTGTATAACGTACGACAAAACATATTAAACAAAATCTGCAGCAGCAATGTAATTGCAAAAAAAAATTTGATTCCTTTAATTTATATTTGGCAGCCTATTTGAAAATAAATCATGAATAATTAAAATAACAATTGAAAAAATCTTAGTTATATAACGAATTTTTCGGTATAATGAATGGGTCTGACATTATATCGTTCCTTATATCGGGATTTGCTTGTATGCACTAATTTAACTTATCTTTTTTTTTAATTAAAATTAATAAAATTTTTAGATTTTCGTATGGGAAAATTTTTTAAAATGTAGGGAAATGGATTTCTTTTTAATCTAATGGCAACACTGATACAATTTTTTAAGGTAAAAAATTTACACTTAGAAAAATGGAAATAATTATCTTATGAATGTAAAATGTTTTTGGAAGGAACTTTTAAAGAGAATTTAAAATATGAATTGGACTTTTGTTTGTAAAAAGTATGAGAGTTCGTTCCCATGGAAATTTAAAATCATATAATCTGATTCCTACATTGTGGGGTTGTGATATTAATTGCTATTCCAGCTAATTTTACGAATAGAACTAGAAAACTGGGGGCTCAGTCAATTTAAATTTAGTCCAAGAGAGAGAGAGAGAGAGCGAGAAAGAGAGAGAGAGAAAGAGAAGGGGGAAGATAACGAAGAGGGCGCCATTACATTTTACTCTGTCGCCCCTGAACTATAAAGTTGCTCAACAAAAGCTGCAGTATGTTAATCGAGTTTAACTATAGACTTTTTCACATCTAACTTAAAATTTTAATTCTCAACTACTTTACATTGGTTAAATTAACGAATTTCGTTGTCAGTTACAGTTTGATTCATAACTTTAAAATTTGTAAATTTCTTAACTTTTTTTCTGTGTAGTAATATCTACTTTATCTAAACAAATATAATAATTTCAAAGTGACTAAAAAGTTAATTGCGTTAATCAACTTGTATTAATTTTAATGATTTTATTGCATTACTTCATACGATTATAAGGCTTATACCCAGCAAAAAATTACACATTATCATTAGAACTACTTTTCTGATTACCAAATTTGATTACTCGCTTACAAATCACAGTACCTAAAATTTAAAAAATTTATGTACAAGTCGCTAAATGAAGAGAATGATTTTTTATATTAAATAGATTACATAAACAAGCTGCCAAATAAAAAATATTAAGTTCTTCTCAAGAATAGATTATTTTAGTCTCACGCCTTGTTAAAATCATTAAGTTGGTAATCCGGTAGGGAAGTGCTTTCACCAATAATGCTTAATTCCAAACCCGATTACCTTTTTTGAAATGTTTTGCTGGGTAGTTAGTAAAGGCCATAAGTATTCCTTAAATTTTAACTTTTAGAAGTTTTTTTTTTTTGGTAGGACCTTCTAGCATTTATAAGATATCTTTGAACTTGAAATACATATTTTAAAGTCTCTTAGCAAATATATATTTATCAACTTTCAATTAGGAGAGCAAACAAAAAAATATTTGTTCACATTTATCTTACCACTTACAACGACGTTCTTGCATCGTTTAATTGCAGCAATTAACTGCTGCGATGTGCCGATAAAATTATCTTTAACAAATCATAACAATTTCCACAAAATTAATTTAGCTTACCTGCAAAGAAAATATAAGAGAGAAGAAAAAATTAAAATTTAGTAGGTTGAAATAAATAAAAAGATTTCACAAGAAGAAATTTAGCAATTCCTAAGATAATTGGCTTAATCCATTCAGCTTGTATTAGAGAAGCAATAAAATTCCTTTTAACAAAACCAAAAAATTTAAATTCATTACCACAAAAATAACAAGAAGTAAAAGCAAAAAGAAGCAGCAAAAAAGCATAACAGAAAAAAAGAACCAAATTAAATACAGCAACAAAATAATGCATAAAATGTGCAACAACAGCAACAACAACTACAAACAACTTGCTTACCAACACTACATAGAAGCAGAAATAGTTAATACTCATAATAAATGGTTTATGGTTGGCAAGAAATTCGTGTGGCCGTAGAAATGGAAGAAGCAGAGGCAAAAAATGGCATCTTGAGCAGCAGCATTGGCAACCAGCAACAACAACCCAAAAGTACAGCACCAAACAAAAATACCAACAACATCAGCAGGTAAGCAACAAACAAATTCATGGCAAATCATTTAAAAGCTGTTTAGTTGTTGCTCGCTCAATTCTACTGCTGCTGCTGCTGCTACACAATCAACCAAGCGTATCAGCAAGCAGCCAAGACATAATGCAAAAAATAAAAATAAAATAAATAAACACTCTAACTGCAGCACTGAGTTGCAGCATTAAATGCAGCAATGTGGCAGGGAGGCAAGCAAGCAGCAGCAACCAACAAACCACCAGGCTGGCAGTCAGACATGGAGCAAAGAATGTTTCTAGTCTCCATAGTTCAAGGAAATTGCAAAAAGATTTGCTGCAGTTGCACATGCATACAAACATACAAACATACACATTAATATAAGTGAATATGAGTATCTGTGTGTTGTATAGTGATTGTCTGTGGCATTTTATTGTTGCAACAAGTTTCGTTGGCCATAATGCAAAAGAAATAAATAAGCAATAAGTAAAAAAATAAAAATAAAAAATAAAACAAAAATACTTGTTGCTGAGCGTGTGCATGCATGTGCATTTCGTGTGTGTGTGTGTGTGTGTGTGTGTGTTTAGTTGCTTAAATAACTAGTTTTGTTGCTTGGTGGCTGAATTATTTGCTTTGTTGTTGCCACATACAGTTTGGCAATACTAGTTTCAAGTGCAAGTCCAAGACCAATAAATTCACAAAAATACAATGAAATATTATAAAAGATGCAAAAAAAAAATAAAATAAAAAAACACACAAAATTGTTCACATGCAGTGGCAAGAAGCGAATTATAAATTTAGTCTTTCTTGAAAAGTTGTTTCTGCTGTTTAAAATTAAAGAATTTTTGGCATATAAGAGTAGTTTTCGGTTTTATTTTAATTTTTTTTTTTATTTCTTTTATAAAAATCTCGTTTTTGCAAAATTCATATACATACGTGTAAAGCAAGAGTTGCAAAACTACTGCATAGCAGGTTTTCCATGATTGATGGTAGTGCACAGAAAATAAAACATTTCATAGATATAATACAGTTAAAGGCGCATTTATTAACAACATGGCGATAGAGTCCCTGATAGTTATAGTCATATTTAGCTAAATTGAACGATAAAAGCCAAAGTTCTTATCGCAAATTACATGTGATAATTATTAATGAATAAATGACAACGCAGTTAATTGTAAATATTCTGACAAACACGTAGTAGAACGGAACAACTAGCTGTTTTCGAAGGCCACTCACACCATCATCATTAACGTTCTTTTGTATTTTGTCCACTATGTCTGGTGTCAGTTGATGTAGATTCTTACTTTTACTTTTAAGAAGAACAAAAATAAGCAAATAAACTAATATATTAAGACTGTTGTTAATTTACAGATGGTAAAATTGAACTTTTAGTACAAAAAAGCTTTCAGCAAATTGATATACGATGAATCAAAACAATTCACATATTCCATTTGCAATAAAAGTTGCGTATAGAAAGCAGAAATCTACATCAACTGACACCACACACACTGGATCAAACACAAAGAACGCTGATGTTGAAGGTGTAGTGGCCTTCGAAAACAGCTAGTTGTTCCGTTCTACTACAATTTACAATTAACTTTCTATTTCAAACAAAAACATCCTCAATCTTCTTAATGAATTAGGACATAACTAGAATCCTTTCTTGTTTTTTTTTTTTAAATTGAAAATGTTTATTTTTTTCGTTTAATAAATTAATTGAATGCATCCCCTTTTTCCATAACTCATACGGTCGAAAATGAAAATGAAAATTACTCGTTTTTTGAGTGCTTTTCATAAAAATATTTAGAAGAGTTATAACCTTCCAGCTAACACTGGTATGTATGGGTATTTTTATTATCACTTTAGCAAAAATGGATCTTATTTGATCCACTCTTAAACAGGAATTCAAATGAGATACAATAAAATAAAATGTATTGTAAAAATTGGGCATACGCTATTTATTACCTAGCAATACTTAAGGCAATTCCATGGTGAAAGAAATGAGAATTCGATCATACATTATTATAAGAGCAAGTTTTTTTTTCAAATGTTGCAAAATGGCTGGCAAAAAAAAATAAGACATCTAAAATTTTCTTTTAGGTTGAAAAAAAGCATTTTCTGACAAGGTGGTGGTGGAAAATTGGCTTTTTATGACAATAATTGAAGAAATGTCTAATGTTACAAAAATAGATTATGTGCAGTGCACCACACATGCTTCTGCAACTGTCTTCAATAACTTGTGAGGAGTTTTTGCCTCGAGAAATATCAAGCAATTATAAATTCTCCACAGGCTGGTTCATATAAAAACTGAAATAACATTACCAGCAGCATCATAGAAAAACTAAGCTTTTTAGAGCTATGCTCTTTACGTGGGACGTGATTTTCGTAACAAAAATAATCGAATGTATTACAGTTAAATATTTATTTTTGTTTTGATTTCTTTGTACTTAAAGTCAGAATACTAGAACAAACGAATCAAAATGTTTGATTTTGTTTTGTTTCGTTCGTTGAATTGACTGGAACAAAAACAATGAGAACGATTGCGCAATTTGTTTTTGCACATGAGCACAAACAATATAATAATGTGAACTAAATGGAAACGTTTTGAAATAAATTTTTACGGCGAATTTGACATTAGCATAGAATAGAGTTTTATTGCATTTTTTCACCATTTTTGCAGGGATCACACATGATGCACAATTAAAGTGGCGGGTAAAATACAGATATACGAGTACATTATTGTAAAAAAGAAATTACAGAATCACAATATCGTTACCGCAAACGAATAAATATATCGATAAATATTACGATTTTCGGTTCGCAAAAAGTTACTGAACCCAGGTACTGATCGATATTGTTATGTGAAAAGTATTGAACATTGTTATGGACATGTAACCGTAACGTAAGAATCTGTACATTATTTTTGACATAACAATATCGATCAGCTGTTTCCTACCGCAGTAGTTACATTCCATTGGAGTCGGCTAACTCAGTCTTTAGACGACTACATTTTATACAAAGAAAGTAAAATGGATTTCAATAGCTTTAAAAATATTTTAGTTTGAGTGCAGAAATTCTTAGCTTGAATTTACTTTGGTCCCAGCTGTGGCTGCAATATTTTTGCGATTTTGCGATTTTGCGTCGCCATGCGTTGCCTCTATTGGTTTAATAGATCGATTGTGATTAGTAAAAATTCTTTAGACGCGTTGCCACTTGGTAAATAATGTGTTATGTCATTTTTCATTGGTACTAACTAATTTTTGTGATACAGATTGCTTTTCATAACAGACCCTCAAAGCTTTAGCTTAAAAGTGATATACACACATTATGGCATTTTATGACACCGCACGTAAACACTGATAGTGTGTACTAGCAGCAAGGTTTGTCATTTCCCATATTTTTCGTTGTGTGTCAAATATGAATTCAGCTTCATGGTCAAATATGATGCCACTTTGCAAATGTACATCGCATAGAACTCGAAATGTTTCTAATGACCCAAACGACCACAAATAGCCGGTAATGCAGCATCTTGAAGTGCTTGTGCAAGAGAAAACACCGGCAGACGGTATGACAAGAAATTAAAAAGACATACCAAAAATATCACAAAAGAAAAAAAATGAAACAAATGGTAAAGAAGTCAATTTAAACAATAACAAGAAAAAAAGTCTAAAAGCAGTTTTGACAAAAATCTGAGTAAAAAGAAGAAAAACTATATAACTTGTATGCATGTAAATAATACATAAGTATGCATGTATATACATAATGTACATACATACTCTTTTATATGTTATGTATTTTTATTTATTTTTTTTTTCGGGAAAAAGCAAACTGCAAAGTTGCATGCAACTATCAGTAGATACTCAACAGGAATATATGTATGTATGAATTTAAAAAAATTATATATTATAAACAAAAAATCTAGATAAAAAAGCAACAACAAGAAAGAGTTTTTAATGGGCTTTGTGTTCTAAACACACACACACATATATATGTATATATATATATATATATATATATATATATATATATATATATATATATATATATATATATACACTAAACACTCGCAATCAGACTTTAACAGAGGGGGGAACTTCGCAAATGGACCGCCAGACAGGGATAGAGATACAAAGAGAAAAGAGCCAAGCATACCCATTAAAAAAAAATGATGCAAAGACAGACAAAATTACTTTACTTTATTTAGTTGCATGTTGGCTTATTGCTGCTGCTTAGGCTGTAAGTTTTTTGTTTTTGCGGATGGTTTAGCTAGTAAATTGGAAATGCTTCGTTGCATCGGCACGTTAAGAGTAAGAATGAACAAACAGTTCTAATGGAATGCGAGGAAATCGCCAAAAAGAAAAAAAAACTATTTTATAGAAAGTATGAAAGCCAAGGAATTTGAAGCTGCAACAGTTGAGGTTATGTATTCAAAAGAAATGTTCTTTTTTCTTTATCAAGTTACTTCTATTTTCTCTTTGGTTTAAATAAAAAGGAGTTTTAAAATCCTTTGCTACATACATACATAAATATTAAATATTGGACATATTATAAATTTTCAAAAAGTCTTCAGGTATCCGTTATGATCGTCTCGTAAGACTTGCTCATCTTCATGACTTTTGGGAATGACGCAAATGAAATGGTTTCCGCAGATATATGTACATATAACCCCTAGCAGCAGCCTAGCTTGGAAATAGGTTTTAAGGGTAATAAAATATATATAATTTTTTTTTAATACCGCTTGCTTTACAAACTACTCACCACTAAGCATTGTACATATTATGTTGGTATGTTCCCCGATAGCGAAATAAAAGCTAAACTAAACCAGCTGTTCAAGTTTGCTTAAATTTTGAATACTCGGCCCTGTTATGTAAACCGAAACCGAGAAAATTTGTCATATTCAAAAATATTAACAATGGCCCTCTGGACATATTTAAAATTATACACAATTAACAGAATAATAAAAAAAGCCTGAAAAAATTTTTCTATTATTTCTATATCGAGTCATTAGGCTGGTTGGTACTCTTTTCGAATTTGCGAAAACTGTTGGGCAATATTGATTTTCTAATGCTTAAAAGTATGCAACATTGTTTAAAATTCCGTGGGAAAAAAGTACTGCTCAAAATGTTTTGCAGCTGTAATAAAAATGATCCCAGAAACATGTTGCAATAAAAACATGTTGCGGAGATATATTTTACGTATTTTTTTTGCAATTTTATTTCGCAAATATTTTATACCAATATCTTCTGGACAGAGTCAGGGGCATGGTCACACTTGGACATATATTTGCTCAAAAAACGTAATCACAAAATATTAATGAAAAAGCTTTCGATTCAGATACGTGTTTGTTAAGTTAAATAGTTTCCAATAATGTTGGAATCAATGACGTTGTCTATTAGTTGGTTATGAAACTGTTTAACTTAAGAAACACTTGTCTGATGCCCTAATTCAGTAAGAAGAACTAGGACGATTTTATTTGAAAATACTTCTGAGTTCTTGTGTTTGAATTCAGTAAATCATTTTCTTCAAAAATAATTTTTTGTCTCTGATAATGAACACTAAAAATATTATTGCCATGTTTTTAAAATATAAAAATTAAATTAAATTATTATACAATAGTTGAAAAATTATATCAAAATATTTATATGTTGGAAATAATGTTTGGAACAATATCATAAAGCAAATACACGAACCTTCTAGCATAGACAATAAATAATTATTGTTTGAAAGAATCATAATTGCTGCTTTTTTCCGTCCATGGACAAGACGGTTCAATCGTCGAACAGAATTAGGGCCTTTTTTTTTTTTTTTTTTTTTTTTTAATGCATGTTTTTTTATTTATTGTATCTTCATATATGAACTAACAATAAGTATTCAAATCTTAAATCTAACATATAATTAATAGGCCCGACCAATGCCAGACCTAACTAAGTGATAGTTGTAAATAATACATAAGTAGTGATAAGCAAAAAAAAAAAAAAAAAAAAAAAAAATTTCAAGCAACTTCATTCGGATTGTTTAGTATTAGAGCCCTTGTATCTCTCTTTTTTAAGCGGATGTGTCCAGTAAAGTTCAAAATATTACGAGCAAGCGGATTAGGATGTGACTCGAGTTTCGTTAGATATTTGCCTGCGTATTTTGCAATTTCTTCAATCACTAGTGGCATATTTAAATCACGATGTATATTTGAATTCTTAATGTACCATGGAGCAGATGTTATTAACCTTAAAATTTTGTTTTGTCTTCGTTGAATTCGCTCTACATTGGAAGCTGAAGCAGTGCCCCATAACTGGATACCGTAACACCATATTGGCTTTAAAATCGACTTGTATATTAAAAGCTTGCAGTCTAGGCTGAGTGTTGAATTTCTGCCAATCAGCCAATGTACCTGAGTTAATTTTAGTTTCATTTGAGTTAACTTATAGTCAATGTGATGTTTCCATGTAAGCCGTCGATCGAGGTGTATACCAAGATATTTCACATGTGAATGTTGAGGAACAACTTGATTATTAATCCGAATGGGGGAACAAGTATCTCTTCGTAAGGTAAATGTTATATGGACACACTTTTGTTCATTTACCTTAATTCTCCATAAGTTTAACCATAGTTCCATCTGGCTAATGTGTTCCTGGAGTTTTCGGGATGCCTCATCAGGGGTTTCGTGCATACTAAGGCAGGCGGTATCGTCGGCAAATGTAGAAGTGTGGATACTACTGCTCACAGGCATATCACAAGTATAAATCAAATATAAAAATGGCCCCAGTATACTCCCCTGTGGCACACCGGATGAGATAGTTTCAGGCATACTCATAAAGTGTCCTTCCACAACTGTAAATTTTCGTGCAACAATGTAACTTTCCAAAAGATTTAGAATGTTTATTGGTAAATATGTCTTCAATTTCAAAATTAGGGCCTGAATCAAATGGTTTATCACAAACATTGAGCGGTTACGCTTTTTTGGGCAAATTTTTGCCAAGTGTGGCCGTACCTTAACAGGGTTTTTCGGTAGAAAATCAAAATTTAATTAATGTTAACGTTCATGGTTATGGTTTGCTACGAACAGCTGTTTTTAATGCTTAAGATTACGATGGTACATACGTATAATTTAAACTCTAATGAGAATAGACACCCGTAAGCATTTAAATTAATAAGCCCTAATGCATGCAATACTTTTTTTGTAACGCATGTGTGTTTTCTATAAAGTAGGTCTAAAATTTTAATTTATTATAAAATCAGTGTTGCCAGCTTCTCCATAATTATGCGAAACCTATTATATTTAATAATTGATGCACAGGGTGTCTCATTAAAAAAATTTTCAATTTCAGAAGATCGATTAAAATATAGAAATAACTTTTAGCGAAACTATAAGAGTTCCCCTTTCCCATTCCACCTATTATGAATTAAAATTCCCCCGGGAAAAAATTTTGTATTCTAAATATGATTGAGAGGGAGAATTTTGTGAGAGTTTTCTCCCCAAACATTTTGGAATGAACATATGCAAAACTTTAAATATCAAATTAAAAAATGTTATAAAGCAAAGGTTTATGCATTTATTTATTACAAAATGTTTAAATAAGAACAGAAATTTTATATTTCTCACTTGTTTTACGCATTTTTATTATAGACCTGCTCACATCGACTTCAAAAACATGAACTACTGCTGCCTTATAAAAAAAAATACTGAAACACTAAAATTGCACGCCTCCTTTCACATACACATTTCACATAGCGCAGGTATGTAAATGGAAGATTTGTTTTCCTCTAATATCAAGACCGATAAGAAAAACTATGAAATTTACAAATTCCTTTGTACATACAGTCATTGGAAATTTAATTCATTAGCATCTGCCACTGGAAATTTTTTAAACTCCACTATCTCAGCATTAAGTTATTCCGCATGGCTGTATATGGTTACGCTGTTTATTTTATTTTTTATTTAAGCAAAAAAGATATTTATATTAACACACACAAACTTATTGGCAAATGAAATTATAAACTTTTTATTAAATTTCTATTGCTGAACTCTTGCTTTATTTCAGGATAACATGTAAACATTAAACAGCTAATTCAGATTTTACTCTCTCCCGTATTTGCTTATTGTACGGCTATTTAGAATAGGAAGATTATTCCCCGGGAAAAATAGACAGGGAAGAGAAAATCTCCCCGGGAATTTTCATAATTGGGCTGTATGTTTATTACTTTTTCAAATACATAATTTGGGAGTTTGTAGCGTAAAACCGGGATACATGCGTCAGAGCAATGTACCGTCAAAAATAATAATAAAATAATATAGCAGTAATTTCTTGATTTTTATTTATTCCACTTTGATTTTTATTTTTTTGTTTAAAAAATTTTAATTTTTAAAATGAATAAACTATAAAAAAATTTAATTTAATTTAACATATTTATAAGAGTTTTTTTTATAAATTCTGGCTATAAATTCAATTTTAGATCGGCTAATTTAATTTTAACGCAAAAAGGTTGCTTTATACATTTGAAAAATTAAGTAAAAAATTATATAAATCAAAGAGTAACTGTTATTTCTGAAGAATAAATATACCAAGAAATAACTATTATTTTCTGGGTAATAAATAAAAATCAAAAAATAGTGATTAGAAAATAATTTTCAAAATAAAAATTATAACCGTTACGGTTCCTGATTAAAACACATATCTTGTCTTGAGGTCGTATGATGAATTTGTTGGTTCCAGCTTTGGAATTTGAGAAAAAAGAAGGCCCTAAATTTGATATTTATAACAAAAATTGGCCTACATTGAAACGATCTGGTTACCTGAATAACGAAAATTTTGAACCTTTAGAATTAGTAAAAATATGGGTTTGGTAATTAGCGAAATAATTAACCCACTTTTTACCAAAAAAAAACGGCGAAAAATTTACTTTTTTTTTAAATTTCAATTTAAATTGAGTATAACTTTTGACTTAATTGTGCTTAAAATTTATGTTAAAAATTTTGTTTCTAATTCATAATAGGTTTCCTTTTCTAAATCTCCATTAGCGGAACATGTGGACCAAGGTTTGCTAAAAAGCCAAAATTTTAATTTTTTTCTCTTGAATATTTTCTAAACTGTATACCTACATAGAAAAATTTCAACTTAAAATCTACTTAAACAATGTTAATCTAATATTTTTCGGCAATTATTTTGCTTCATATGTGTTGTATGTTAATTTAACACTAGATATACCAACGGACGACACAATCGCCCGTATTCTAGAATCTAAATGTAAATAATTTTTTTATTAAGATTCAAGGAAAATTTATGTAAACGTCATAAAAAATGCATTAAAACTCTCTTCCTTTAAGTGTTATGGCTTTCATACAATAACAAATAAGAGAAAAAATATGTTAGATCAAGAGAAATACAACAAACACACACACACAATATCATGTTTTGTTTCTTGTTTACTTCTTGTAAGCTAATAAATGCGTGTGTAATATGTGTGCATGTAGTAGTAGCAACTTTAAACGCTTATAGCTCCCAAAATACTAAACCGATTTCAATAAAATATAGATTCTGCACATCTGTACCAAAAAACCTTTAAAACCATATAAATCCTTTTAAAATCATTGCAGTAGTACCAGCGTAAAAGGTATTACAAAAAACATGTTTGCCTATTAATTATATAGATAATTGAAATAACTTTATTTCATGTTGAATTAACATTTACGTACTGCAAAAATCAAAATGAAAAATCATGTTGAATCAAAGCTATTTCAAGTTAGGTTAGGTTAGGTTAGGAAGGGTGGTGCTATCCCGCACCTCCACTCGGAGACCCAATTGGGTCCATTTTGATTTCCTTCTATTGGACATTATTAGTAATATTTACCATTTATAGCCAGAAGAGAGTCTATTATCCACCATTAAGCCACCGAATCCCCATGATGAAGCCTCTGATGTCCTCTAGTTTACACTTCCCGACATCAGTAATACTTTCATGGAAACGTCTGCTCAGCCATCTAAGCAGTCAAGTTAGATCAACATGAATTTAATTTAATGTAGTAATTGTATTTTATTAATTATTAAATTACGTGTGGTTGATGTAGACATCAGAAAATTTTTTGTATATAAATTAAATTGGCTTCCCCGGGGCCAAGATTTGAACTCGTAACTCACCGCGTGGTAGTCAACGTGCTTACCACTGCGGCCACAACAACTTTAAATATTCTTAAGATACACACTAAATATGTTTCATCTTGCATTAAATTATAATTTAACATTATTTCTTATCATTTAGCATACAATTTATTTGAAAACTTTTAGTTTTAGTTAAAAAATAAACAAAAATACTTTGACTTGACTCCAGGATTCGAACCTACGATCCTCCGAATGCAAGACTGGTACACTGCCTACCAGCCAGCAGCAGTTTGTCGGCTGTTTACAAACATAAAAAACAACAATAATACCCAATAAGCAATTTTGCTAATAGCATCAAGTGTAAAACAATTGTTATTCAAGGCACATATTCAATTGTCAAGGGTTGAATTATGCTTGATTTACACTTTATTTCAATAGCATTCTCCAGTGAAATGGGAACCTGAATTCAATTCGAACATTTCACTTGTATTACAGTTTAATTCAAGTCTTGAATTATACTGTATTTCAAGCTTGTATTACAATTGAATTCAAGTATATTTCAAGCTTAAAAAACAATACTTTTAAAATAGAAAGAAAAATGCATTTGACATGTTTTCTTATAATTACTTTCTGCATATTTACCTTCACTATTGTTTTCAAAATTTGGAACACCTTTTGTTTTTTAAAAAATATCCTGTTTTATATATTTTTAAAATTTTTCATTATAATTTCAATTTTATTAAAAAATAAATTACTTATTTGACAAGGTTTGAACATGTTGTATGTTGTTTAATTTTTGATTTCCAAATATTTTCAAACTTGAATATTACTTGAAAAATTTTTTGAATTCAACTTTGTTTCCAGTTAAATTTCAAGTGCTTGAATTTTAATTTTTTGAGTGCTTATTGGGTACAAAAACGACCTATAGAACTAAGCACAAAAGTGTATTGCAGCTACCCTATAGGAACTCAAACTCATTTGTAAGTACCTTCAAACTGGTTTTTTAATAACCACAAATGGTTGATTAAGTGACTTATTTCCTTCTCGCCGACTCACTATTTTAACATAGGCATGTCATAGGCAGTAGTCAATTGGCCATCTCATGGCCAATACATGGCTCTTAAATTGACTACTAACTACTTATTTTTCAACCACTCTGAAGTCACTTAATATCTTTTATAGTTAAATAAATATTTATATTAATCTTCATATACATTTGTATATCATATACATACATACATATACATAGACTATATATAATGAGTATATGTATCTATATTGATATATAGAAATAATTAGTATTTTTATATTTAAAACAAAAATACATACATTCATACGAATGTTTTTCCTGCTCATAGAAAATATTAATATGTATAAGTATTGAAATTATTATTTTTTTTTCAACACAAACATTTGGCATTTGATTTCATGGCATGCTTCTTTTGATTTTTTTTATTTTCTTTTCATTTACTTATTTTGCTTTTATTTATTTCTTACATGTGCTTCTATTCAATATGTTTGGTTGATATCTGCATGAGATTTAAACCAATTTATAGTCACTTGCAAAATAATTAATTTATAGCTACTGTTTTTTGTCAATCGACTATTTTATTTACTACAGGGTATGAACACAGCAAATAAACACCAACACATATCTGCATGAGATTTAAACCAATTTATAGTCACTTGCAAAATAATTAATTTATAGCTACTGTTTTTTGTCAATCGACTATTTTATTTACTACAGGGTATGAACACAGCAAATAAACACCAACACACTCAAACAACATATTAGTTCTTGCAAATTGAATGTGATTTGAATGAATTTGAATCAACCTTTTGGCATGGTGATTTTACATTGATATTTTATTTTCTGTGTAAGCAAAAACTCATAAATATAGCAGGCTTTTTTTTAGCTCTAATTGCAAAAAGTCTTTTTTATCAGATCAAAAACACCAACTAACTTTGCATCAAGGTTGCCCACTTAGGGTTTGTGGCGCCGTCCCCTGGTATGTCGTCCAATTTCCACACTTAAGCTCTGTGAAACCTCCTTAAATGCTGTATAAAATTTCATAACAATCGGAAACTGCAAAGTTAGTTCCCATTTTTTTATACAAAATCCCCCACTGTGTGTATCGTGAAGTTTAGGCCCCACCAGGCAGCAGAATGTACCGCACCGTTGGATCAGGCCAAAAAATCAAGACTGCATTTATGACAGCAAACCTTTAAAACAAAAAAAATTGCGCCCAGTCTAACGTATATGCATTTGTGCATATAATTGTAATCTACTAAGCTATTTTAAACAACAAGGGAATTTAACTCTCTCTGGAAAATCTTACCATAAATAGGGAACATACACACACAAAAAAAATCAACAATTAAAAAATTGTTTCTTATTTATTTCTTCAAAAATCTTAAAAAAAAAATTTTTATTTGGAATGACTGAAAATTTTTCTTTCTTTAATAGAATATTAAACTCTCGTTGTTGATTGAATTTCAAAAACAAATACTTTAGTAATTGAATATGGAATTCAATTATCTCTGTGTATATTTATGGTGTATTTATGTATATTGAATAATGTTACAAGTAGTTACATTTGTTAACTGGAATTAACACTTGAATCGCACGCATTAGCCTGACTGACAGGCCGACTGCTGCCTGCCTGCTTGCCTGACTGCTTTCATTCTTGGCTGCATTGCATTTAAAGAGTAATTAAAAGTAGCAATTATTAACTGCAAAACAACTTTTTGTTTTATGTTCACATTTCAGCATTTTAAACCGCAACCAAGCATAACTAACCTTAATGGATAAATCAGAAGAACAATAAAAATAAATAAAAAATAAAAAATAAGAGATCTGAAAAAATAAAAACAAGGAAAGAAATGTTACATGCAGTTTAATTTGTGGCAAGAAACTGCATTCCTGAGAATTAGAAATGTTAGAGGAAAAGCAAAGAAAAAATTATAAATGCAAATGCTTGCGTGCTGCCGGGTCTGCAGATTTAACACCGGCATAATGCATGAGCATTATTGCATGCAGCGCGCAAAATGTAAATATGTACATTTGTTGCTATAATCTTAAAAGCTCATCTATTGTCTATGCAACAGTACACAGATAATTCTAGATGCAGCCTAGATGATGAGAAAATAAGATGGAGAGGCATGAAATGAAGTACAGAGAATAAAGGAATGAAAATGCAGCAATAACAACAAACTTGCCAAGTTATCTAGGCTTGACCATGAACTTGTTTAGCCAGACATGAAAGTTTATTAAACTCCAGCAGCAACAACAAAGTGAACAATTATACATACATACACATATACATATGTACATACATATGTAGTACATATATGTAGCTAATTTACTACAATAGTGTCACAACTCAAAAGAAAATAGTATTGTAGAAGAAGCGTTCAAAATTTTAAAGTTTGAAATTTACATAAAACTCAATGAAGACATAAAAAAATATTTTTTTCACTTGAAATATTTACACAAGATTAAATACGAAATATCGAATTATTATATTATTAAATTAAATATTATTTTTTTTTTTTGAGTTATGACACTATTTAAGTAAATGAACAATGTAACAATATATATATCTACAAGTAAGTGCGGCAACATTGTTAAAATAAAACAAAAAAATTTAGCAACAAGTTTCCTTTAATACTCGGTTCTAAGTAAATTTAGATTTGGTGGCAAAGTTTTTTTTTATAAAAAATAAACTAAAGTCCCAGCTAAAAGAAAAAAACAAATATTTCTGCCTCGATATACTCGCAAAAAAAATTTTAAATCCACGTAACAAAACAGATCCTTTTAGTGCAAGTTTATACCGGTTGCAAAAACTGGACAAGAGACGAATTAAAAAAATTCAAAGCACTTCGAAAAATAATTTAAAATATTGAACTGCTCTTACGTACTCGTATTTGTGCGAGACAAAATAATACAGCAAACGTGCTACACAGAGAATAGAGAAAATATTTATAATAAATACAATTGAAATGCTAATTAAAATTGCCCTAACAGCGACCATATTTTTAACTTTAAAACCATAATGATTTGTTTTTTTCAAGTATGAAATTGTTAACAAAAAAAAACTATCCCGTTAAAAAATTGTCCTGTTGACAGACTCAGCGTTGCCCTTTTTAATTAAAGGTCGGGAGGAAATTTAAAAGCCACGGACTCAGTGACCTACCCACCCTCGTGTCTATTTAACATTCCCGAAAAAACCTAAAATACCTGTTAAGCTTATGTAAAAGCTCTTAATACATAACAAAGAGAAAAGTTTCAGTAAATGTATCGCAATAAAGTGAACACAACTCAGTCAATGTAGTGAAATAAGAATACAAGAAACATGTTGATAATTGAGTTCTTGTTTCAACTTTTTGTTATTTGTTGAGCTTATCATTTGTTTAAATTAAAGTTAAACTTATGCAAAAATAATATTTTAATTTAGCTTTAAAGTTCAAAGTAGTTGCCAAACAGTTTAAGGCTAAAATTGCTTTGTTAAGAAATTATATTCAAAAGACAACATTAACGGTCCTATGTATAAGCAAAAATTGGCATGAAGTTAGCATAAGTGGCTAAATTGAGCATGATCTTAAAGAGTTTTACTATGAAACTTCACATTGAAAATCATGCTAGGACTTAGAGGTGGATTAAGATTGTGCAATGCGACCATTTTTAATGTCAAATTGTATAGAGGAACTCGTTAACACCTAATTCAATTTCGTCACTTATGCTAACTTCATGCCAGTTTTTGCTTATACATAGGGCCGTAATTATTTTGTTATTTAAATAAATGTTGGTAACACCACCGTGTTCAACAACCAATTCACAGCTTATGATGTACAAAATCGAATACAATTTCATTCGGGTATTAAAATATTTTTTTTATTTTATTAAGTAACTTTTTACTATCTCGAAGTAAATATTTTTGTTCTACGTAAAGTGGACAAAAAAATTTTTATTTTTTTTTCAACAAATCGCTTAACAAAACTAACTAAAAACTTTCTTTTAAATTTAACTGAAGTTAAACAATTGTTTATTTTGTTACCTTAAATTAAGTGATATTTTTTGTTTTGTGTATGTCCAGAAATGCTTAATTTGCCACACATTAACAACGCGAAAACGTTCTTTATTGATGAAGAACAAAAATTCCACCAGCCGAACTTGAAATTCAGGCAACAAAACAAGTTTAGCAACCTTTTGGCAGAAATAAATGCAGCCAAGTTGTTATCAGGCAGGCGGCTATATGTAGTAGCAGCAGCAGCAGCTGCAGCATCCATCAGCATTTTTGTCTCCTTTATAAATTTATATGGTTCATTATTTTTTCTTCTTCTACATTTGCCCTATTCTCAAAAACCACACAACACACTTCAAGATTACTTTATATTAATATATACACTGTATATTATACAGACGTTTAAAAAAAAAATTTTATGTACAAACATACATCTTGTTACCTTAAGATAGAAAGGCCTTAACTCATTATTTTTTTTGTAATCGAAATTTATGAATTTTCCCATACATTAGATGTGCTTCTAGCGAAAAATGCAAAAGACTCGATTCCAAAAACGTAACGAGTTAGGGCCTTTCTATATTAATTTATCGATATGCAGGTATTGCATATATATTTTTTTACATTTTATAATGTCTCAGTAGCCAGCTCCTCTTAAGTTTAACTTAAGAGTGGCGTCTTACACTTCAATATATAAAAAAAAATACTTAATAAAATGTTGTAATAAATTTATTTGCACAACATTTTACGTGAAGAAGATCTTCGTTAAATGTATAAAATTGTAATTTGTATGCACATGTATTTAATATTTCAAGGTCTGTAAGGATTTTATCCGATAATAATATCCACTTTGTGTGGAAACTTTTATGCCAACTATTGCGATTCATTCGTTTTGGAACACAAGTTAACCACCCAATGCAGCTTTTAAGTCATATCGTTTCTTTATTGCAACATAGTCATATCTCAGAAAGTAAGTTTTTGGTTTTAACAATGTAAACTTTTTTGCCATATCGTATTTCATATTGTACACATCTCTGCAGAGAAGAGAACTGTTTAATATCCTTATTAAGAGTTAAATGTTAGTTTTCTGAAAAACTTTTCCATTTTTGAAATATGATCATGTTGACAATATAATATTAAATTATTACTCTCTTTAAGAAAATTCACATCAAGGTAGTTACATATATCTATATCTACATTAAAGGTAGTTCATTAATTAAATTAATTGTTATCAGCAATTGAAATTATTGTAAAAATAATGAGTCTTCTCGAGAAAAAAAAGGCTCGTTAATAAGCTAAGATATTAGGAATTTTTAATTTAAAAACAAACAAATTATTTCGAAACATTTAGAGATGTTGACAAAAGAATAAAAATTAGTAGCGAGTGTAGGTAAATACGAAATATAGTGCTTTCCATACAGCATGAACGAGATTACGAAAAAAATAACCAACCCAATAAGCACTCAAAAAATTACAATTCTAGCACTTGAAATTGAACTGGAAACAAAGTTAAATTCAGACATTTTTTTCAAGTAATTTTCAAGTTTGAAAATATTTTTAATTGTAGTATAATTCAAGGCTTGAATTACACTGTACTACAATTGAATTGTTCGCTTTGAATTCAAGTTCCCTTTTCACTGGAGAATGACATTGATTCAAAATTAAAATCAAGCATAATTCAATCCTTGATAATTGAATGTGTAACTTGAGTAACAGTTGTTTTACATTTGATTTCAAGCAAACTTGGGAAAATATTCTTATATTTTTAATACAAATCTAGTGTAGATTTTGGCAAAATCTTCACCAATACAATCTTTATACGTTGTGTTACAAAATACAACGCTGTGAATGAGAAACTGGCCACTTCACTAATGCTTTTGACGGTTCAGTTGGATTTTTTATTATCTTTCCAATTTTATTGTAAATAACATAAGAAGCTCCAAAATCCTTTTATTTTCCAATAATGTACTTTAAAGTCAGTCAAATTTTTTAAATAAAATTTAACTGTCAGTTTATAGAAGACAAGTGAAGATTCTCGTCTGCCTGAAGTGAATTTTTACTTGTCTTTTATAAACCGGCAATAAGACCGTTGTTTTTGTTATTTGTGTAGATAGATGTATAGAAAAATAGCAAGACTTATTTTTTCAATACAAAAATAATAATGAATGTAATATAACAAATATATAACAAACAAAATGAATTACAACAGTGCAAAATACAAAGCTGCTTGCTGCCGACTTTACACCAAGAAGCTGACATTATAGAACCAGCGCTGTTTAGTTCCAAACAACGGTTGATAAGACCCCGGTAAACATAATTGGGGTATTAATATTACATGATTTCTTCAAGATTATTCTCATTGGCCCAATTGTCGAATAAGCGAGCACTAACAATGAACAAATACATACACTGAAACATAGGCGGCGGTTGAAATGCATGATAACAATACTGTTTGTTTGCATCTATTTTATCCTCAAACATTCTTCAGCCGCAATCACCTGACCAAGAAGTGTCATATACTATGTTCACACTTATGTTTTTAAACGTGTTTAATGCCTTCTTCATGTTTAAGAGCTTAAACACGACAATTTAGAGATGTTTTACCATACATTGACTTGTTTTATTAAACATCTCAAATGTAGTGTTTAAAATTTAAACACTTCCTTAAACACGCAAATGGAGTATGCTCAGTCCGTCTTTTGATAGATCTGGCAACTTTGTGTTGTTATTAAATGGTGGCACGTGAAAAATGATTTCGTATACCAGCGATTAGTTAAAAAATACTCAATTATTTATAAAAACATTTGTTGTTTAAAAATAACAAACCAATTAAAAAGCATTATCGTTCGTAAAATTTTACAAATACAGTAATTTAATGACAAAACGTCAACCTTAAACATCTCAAATGTAATGTGAACGGTTGTGTTTAGTTTTTTAAAACACTTGCCTTAAACCCGTTTAAGACCATAAGTGTGAACATGGTATTAGTTCGAATGCTACTCGTATCAGTTTGGATATTCATAAGATAAACCAATCCAACTTTTAACTGTTTACTAACCCTATCCAGAAGTTTTATGTTAAATATTAAAAGCATAATGTAATCAATAACTTAACAGTTATTATCTAAAACCTCTAAACACAAACGTAACAATATTTTCAAGCCTAGTTGAGACTTTATATGATGTTCAAGCTTAAGAATTATTTGCCAAAGAATCTAACAAAGTACCTCCTTTCGACTTACCCAGTAACATAGAAAAATTATAGCGCAATAAAAAATAATTATAAAGAGAAATTTCGTCAGAAAGTTTTTGTTTTTATTTTTTCCTCTAGAGTCTCTACACAAAGCGATACAATACTTTCAATATCGCTGCCTAAACTTCTAAATAGATAGTGCAGACATTTACGTAAAAATTCGCAATTGTCTTCCTGAATGAGAAAAATGTATAAAAAAAAATTTATTAAATTCAATTTAAATCAGGAATAATTTCTTAATGGCGATTAAGTTCAGTATTTTCAATTGTTATTCAATGAAATATTTTTATTAATTAATTAATGTGAGTTTCTAAAAAAGAGAAGAAAAATTAAACCAGGATTATTAGCTTCGGGAAATGCCGATATTTTTCTGTGCAGCCACACACTTCATCAGCACTTGGGCAGAAATTATTACTAACATCAGCTATTTGAGTTTTTAATGAAATGGAATATGAGAAATGATCAGAGGTCGCAAAATATGCTCAACAAAATTTCTATGTGCGGTCTTCGCACTCAAAAGACCTAAAAAAAATGAGACTTAATTACTCATTGTCTGAACAGCAACACTCTTGTTCGTTGCAATCGTGTTCGGGTTATAGGTTGAGCGTAACACACAAATCGGTCTCTCACTGACCGCATGATGCGAGCAGAATCGTTCCTTGCTCAGCTACTGAGGGTCAGTAAGAGAGCAAAACAAGTAAAGTGTTTGCAAAAAAATTCTTTATTTTTGTTGTTGCGTTTGCTTTATGTTGTTGCTTTAGATATTTCGTCAAAGGCAAAGCATTAAAGAGGAAGGGAGAAGATAATAATAAATAACAATAAAAATATCTGTTAATCAAACTATTCGTCAACGGCGTGTAAATGTAAAATAAAAGGCAAGTATGTGTACAAAAAAAAACAAAGAAGAATGAAGTTTGAGGGTATTTTCGCGCCAGTGTAGTGTCAGTGAGAGTGTCTCGTCTCGTGTCAGTGAGAGTGTTTTTTACAACAAACACGAGAAAGACCAATTATTGCGAGCTGTAGAAATGATTATTGTAGCCGACTTCCTAAACGCAAGTTGCATTGCATATTTCCAATGCATACACTTCGTATTATTATATGTAAAGTATCGTTCACATATGCGTTTGGCAACTCAATTTAATGAGTATCAGTTGTCAAAATCGCAAATTTTTATTTTGTATGCAATCAGATGTATGAGCTGCAAGGCGGCGTTCCTAAATGCGGATAAAATGCAAAAAATGTCTCTTCAACGCAAGGTTGCACTTAAGACATGTTTAGCATTGCACACGCATTTTTTTGAATTATGAATTGCAACTTGCGTTTAGGAAGTCGGCCTGCGTACATACATTTGCAAGTATACTACTCATATTCTATTTTTCAGTTTTATTTCATTTTCTATTCAGGTTAGCGCGAACATTTGCGCATATCGCATAACATTTCCGATTGTGACTTGAACTCGCAAGAGAGGAGTTCTGCAAATCGCAATCGCAAGACTCTTTGCGAGTTCATATTGCAAGAGCATACAGAAGTGAACTTATAAATTTAGCCTAAACCTAAATTTAAAGAAACACTAAGTTGATTAATAAATTAAATATGTTTTCGTTAAGTTTTATTATTATTGTTCGAACTTCATTTGTTTCTATATTTATGATTTGATTAGGCTAAAGTTCGTATCACTTTGTAAGCCAACTCACATGTGATAATTATTAATGAACCAATAACAGCAACGTTAGTTAATTCTAAATATTCTGACAACCACGTAGTAGAACGGAACAACTAGCTATTTTCGAAGGCATGACCAGCGTTCTTTGTGTTTGGTCCAGTGTGTGGTGTCAGTCAGTTGATGTATATTTCTGCTTTACATACGCAACTTTTATTGCAAATGGAATATGTGAATTGTTTTGATTCAACATATTTCAATTGGCTGAAAGGTGTTTGGTAATGAGAGCCCAAATTTAGCATCTGTAAATTTACAACAGTCTTGCCATTGTCGTTTGTTATTTACTAATTATACACATGTTAGTTAATTTGCTTATTTTTTTTTCAACTACATATGTGCTGTCAGAATATTTACAACTAATTATTACATGTAATTTAACTTACAAAGCGATAAAAACTTTAGCTTGTTCAATTCATAAAATATAGAAACAAATGAAGTTCGAGCAATAATAATTAAATTAACTAAAACTATTATAGGTATTTACTGAATAACAAGAATTTTTATTTTCTTAACACTAGAAAGGCGGTCGAGAGACATTTGACCCATTTTCAAATCTAACTGCCAATATTTTTTTGTCAATTGTTTTGCTGCATTGGTATTTCGTGACTTTTGTTAAAAATGTATTAAATTTAACTTAACTTGCATTTTATTAAAGTGTTCCCAACCAACATAAATAGCACTTGCATATCTGACTGTATATGTTTCTATTCTCAATTAAATTTCTGAAGTTTTACTTCGTGATATGAATGTAACAAAAATAAACATGCACACTAAGTTTTTTTACTTATCAAAACCCCTTCATTTCTGCTACAGTTCTCTCTGATCAAGCAAAATATGTTTCAACATGTCAGTATTCCATTGCAGTTTCAGTATTTCAAGTTTCGTCACTGCGTGATAATTTTGCAGAGGATCAATCCGGCGATGAAATTGAAAATGAACTATTAGTAAATGTGGACGACAGTCATAGCTACGTTCCAGAATCAAGTTGTTTATAGTTATAGTTCTTGTTATAGTTCAAATGATAGCACACCAATAGGTATGCCGGTTTTTATTTATATAATAAAGAAATGTGTGGGTAATATATAAAAACAGTATGCGGTCTGCAGGTGGAACTCTCTGGAAAAACTTTTGCAAAAAAACTCTATACAAGATCACCAGAACCTACACGTTATGCGAAACAACGAATTTATGACAGCGTGAAGACTGCTGATTGATGATACAATTTTGCGTTATATCCAAAAGTTTATGGAGTCTAAGGCACATAGGCAACTTGGTTATTCAAACTAGAATATGTCTGTGCAAGATCTAGAAAAATTCAAATTGTTTTACACGTTACAGGTCATTGTGGACCAAATAGGTTCAAGAAGAAGGCCCTTTGAAGTTATTTGTAATATATTGGATTTGGCAGCAATAAACGCATGGGTGTTATACAAAAAGTAATCGGGAAAAAGATTCGTAGAAGAGACGACGATCGGAAGTTTCACATATTCAACCCATGAGACATTGTCACACAATTTTCATACAAATCTGCCAAAAATCCCCATCTGGGACATGAAACAAGCCAAGACATTTTCGATGTGCTGCGTATGAGAAAGATTTCTTAAGAATATAGAATTAAAATTTAACTTACATACATGTTTGTTATGTGTAGTTTCCACAATGCAAGCAAGCGACTTGTCTAGAAAATTTGTATAGGAATCACTCAAACATTTGAGTGTTTTTCATATATTTTTTCCAAAAAAGTCGTTTGCTTGTATTGTGTAAACCATAAATTATTTTTAAAAGTAATTACTTCTTTTTTTTTTATAATACTAAATTCAATAATTCAAATTGTTATAATTTTTTGGGTATAAACTGGAAAATTTAATTTTTATGATATTTTTTTTTAAATAATAAACAGTTTTTTAAATCAAATTATAAGTATTTCGTTACAAAAATTAGTTAAAAAATAGTTGAGTAAAATGACCCCTATTCGTATTTGAACGTATGCTGATTTTCCCGTCTTTCTAGTGTTAAAGTTGAGGGTGTACGAATATCAACTTTGCATACTGTATTAAACTAACAAAAAAAAAATAAGGTTTAAGTTATAAATTATTATAATCCAAATAACTTTTGTTCTGAAAAATGCCTAAAGGCAGCGAAAAATATTAATATTTTTTCATCAACTAAAGCTGCGCTGATAGTTTTAATTTATTTCGTTTAACTTTACCATGTTGCCATATTAAAAATCACATACTTTTTATACTTTTAAAAAGTCCAGCTGGTAATAAATTTTATTTACTTATTTAGTTGGCAAACTGTCGTAATAAAATTTTACTAAATTTTTACATTGGTTAAATTTTTGGCAATTCTAGAAAGTATGCATACTACAGACCTGCACAAGTCCTCTTATAAGAACTTTTAAGACATGAGGGAAATTTACAACAACGAAATCTTCTAAAACAAACGCTAAATATCACTGTTGGCAATACATTTGTTTAACTTATGGCAGGTATAGGAGTAAAGAAAAAAAATAGTTCGTGAGTGAAAAATTTGTGGTGCTTGTGCTTTTTTCTACGCATTGGCGCGTATACAAACGTAATGCATGTACATACATACATACATACCTACATAATTTGTGTATGCTCCCTTATTTTTCTGAGCACATACAAACGCACACATGCATTTACATGAGTTGTGTGCGCTTGCTTAAAAAAACCTCCCTTTAGTCCTTATTTACACCATGCAAGTCTTATTGCTAAGCTGATTAGTTTGTTAAGAGAGAGAGAGAGAGAGAGACGAGGGGAAAAGAAACGTTTATGTTCCCCTCGTCTCGCTCTTCCACAAACTAATCAGTTTAGCAATAACACTTGCATAGTGTAAATTACGACTAAACATACAAAATAACAAGCATACATGTATCAACAGTCAAGAAGTCTTGGGGGACATCGCTTGTTAAAACTCATGTACACGTACACCAATACATCCATCGTGCTTCGTTTATAGTAGGACAGCATTTATTATTGGCTTAGTATAATAAATGCAACAAGAATACATTTAAAAAACATGACGTATTCACATTTCAAGACTGTTTACGCAGTTGTCTAATGCATACATAGTGCGCTGCCAGTAGCCACGGCTACTGAAGTTCGGTTATTAGCCATAATCGAGCCATAAATTTCTTTTATATTTGCATGTTTATAAATTTAAGTTACTCGTATTTTTAAGTTATAATATATGTATAATTAAATGCCATTTGCATTTAAGAGTACGATATGTATCATTTTATAAAATGAATTAGAATTTAGTAGAATTTTAAACGCAATAGAAAATTAAACAAACTACTTGAGCAAATATTGTCACAATTGTTTCTATTTTAACTTTTAACTTTTTGGCTATATAAGACGCTAATTCGTTTTAGTATATCATCAGTTTCCAATAAGTTTACATATTATTGTCCAATTTGTAAATTAAAAAACTAAAAATGTTCCAGTCATAAAAATTTTTTAAAATGTCTATACTCTGTCACTTGCTACTGCTACAGATGTCAGTGGCTTTGTCACAGCAGACTCCTCATGATATTCGGGAATTGAACAGTGTACCCTATTTGATTAAAATTGTTGAAAAAAATATGTATAATGCACCAATTTTGCTGTGCAGTGGAACTTTAGTAGAGGAAAGATTTGTTGTCACTGCCGCGCACTGTGTTAAAAATAGAGATCCATCAAGTATCACAGCAGTAGGGGGTTCTTCGGTACATGGCCATCAATGTCTATATGCTAAAGTTATAAATATAAAGATACATCCTTCGTATAATAACATTACATTGGACAACGACGTAGCAGTATTGGAACTAGGAAGAAGTCTTTCGTCTGTTGTGGGAACATTTATCGAAAAAATTGAATTGTGCAATGTGGATGAGTTGATGAGTGATTCGGCAATGGAAGCTTATGGTTGGAGCCAAGGAAAGAATAATTATATTTCAAATAAACTACGAGCTCAAAACGTTAAAGTGTTTGATAAAGAGCAGTGTAAAGAGATCCATCGTGATAAAGTGACTATAACAGATTCAAAGTTTTGTGCAGCTGCGGATCAACCAGAAGCTCTTTCCTGTTATATTGGCAACGAGGGCGGTCCAGTTGTTTTTAATAAAAAACTTTGTGGTATAGTATCCTGGTCCAAAGGCTCAGCTAGTCCAAATTCCCCAGACGTTTACACCAGTGTGTTGAAAGTGCGCGACTTTATAGAAAAATCTATACAATCGCAACGATCTACAAATTTTGTAGCCCCAGGAAACTATATGAAAAATTATTATGCTCGCAAACGAAGGGCAGCAGTGCAACCAAGACAAAATAAAAACTTTCCTGCTTTCCAAAAAAAATAATAATAAATATAATTTAAGAAATTATTAAAATTAATAAAAAAAGATTTAATATCTATAAAATCATGTTTCGATACACTAAAAAAAACATTCTTTTGAATCTTATGTCAATGACTTTTTTCCATTAGTCTATAAAATGAATGTGATTCTTTCTGTTAGCGACAAAATAAAGCTTCCCCAATAATTACTCAAGGAAAATTCATCCAAACAACTAAAAAAAATATATATTTAATCCTTTAATCGTCAGATACGAATACTTTTTGATTTGCTTGTAAAATTAATAATAAAATAAATAGATTAAAAATAAATAAAACCGAAATTGGAAAAAGAAAATTGTGTGAAGCACACTCAAAAAAAATTAACTAAAACTTTGGAAAATTTTCTAAATTTGAATAAAAAAAGTTGTCGTACGGCGCCAAAGCAATTTTTTACTTGAAACCAGTAAAATATTTACTAAATTTCTAGTTCATTAATGAACTAGTTTAGCAAGTTTAGCAATTATATTTTCATATTTAAGTAAAATTTTCCCATAAAATTCGGAGCTTTGCAAAAAAAAATTTTCGCCTTTGATCTTAAATTTAGTAAATTTTCCAATTTTTTTTTTGTCTTTAATTCTGGTACTTATTTTTATTTTTAATAAAATTCTATACAAAATTATATGTTATTTATTATATCTTCATGTTAAATTATTAATTATAAGTATTGAACCAACCAAGTATTGAACCAACAACCTACTGATTGATAGGCAAGCACTCTAACCAATTGCCTAACAAGGCAGCCTGAATAAGCATTGAAATTATTGAGTTTTAAATTTTTATTTTATTTACAAAAAAATAAATTTCAAGTTCAAATATTCCTCAAAAATATGAAAAATTTACTTAGATTTTTTGCTAAATGCAAATCAATAATAAATTCCATAATTCAAAGAAAAAATACTTAAAACTGGGATATACTTCCCTAAAATTTAGAATAACTTTTTATATCTTTCAAGTAAGTCAAATTTCATGAACTAATCAGGAGTAATTCATTTCCTAAAGTTTATTTTTTGATTTAAGAAGAAATTGACTAGTCCCTAATATAAAATTTCCTTCAGTTTATAACCATTTTCTACCTTTAGTAAATATTTCCTTTAAGTCAGTAAACATTTCCTAAAATGTAAGAAATTTATTGTGCATTTTTATGAACTATTTTTGAGGATATGAACTTTTTATTTTTTTACTCATATTAAGTAATTTTTACTAGATTTTTGTAAAAATTTACTTTAACTTAGAAAAAATTACTTAAACTTAGAAATTTCTTTTACTTGAATTGAGGAAAAAATTTCTTAATAATAGTACATGTCTTTTCTTTGAGTGCATTTATTAGTTAAGTGAAGAAATAAAAGATCACCTATTTTTTTGGTCATTATGTATTGCGGCAAGCTATCAAAATTTATTAAGAAAATAATTAGATAAAGTGACTGAATGAACAAATGAAAAATTTTTGGATATTTGGACTATTCATTCTCTTTTAAATATTTCGACATTATCGAAATTTATGGCGATTGTTTTTTATAAATGATCATTGAAACTTAGGAAATGTGAGACTTGACTTGACTAAAATTATTTGACTATTCTTCATTTAGGTTCCTTTTTTTTGCCCCTGTTTGTATTTTCTCCAGAGCTGTCAAATTTCAATTACTAATCAATAAGATTACATTTTAAAAAGAATTGTACTAATTATATAATTTCTGATAAAAGAATTTCCGATAAATAATTTATTACGATTACTAATAATCGACAAGTAATCTGAATTACTAGAAATTACGGCAAATAATCAAAAATCAAAAAAAATCAAAAAATAATCCAATTACTTTCAAGGATTACTTTTGATTATTAATAAATAATAAAAAAAAATTTAAATTTATCTTTATCTTTAATCGGATTATTTTTTAATTACTTTTGATTCTTTTTAATTATTTTTTGTAATTTCAAGCAATTCAGATTACTTTTCCATTATTAGTAATGGTAATCAATTACAATGGTTAACAGCCAAAAAATACCAAGAACGCCACATGCCTAGATCAGTTAATTGGGACCTCCTGAATAGGAAAAACGCTGTAATTTTTTTTCTAAGTACCGTTTGTTAGATAACGGTAGTTTTGTGTTTTTCGGTGTATAGTCCCAATCAAACCCTTGTGGAGTCCGATCGAGATAAATGGCATATCGTTAAAAAGGTCATTGAATGCCTTTTCCGTCGATATGCTGCAAATTTCTATCTCAAAGTTTAAAATTTGCTTATTTTTTACGTTTATTTCAAAATTTTTCATTTTAATTTCGTTTTTTTTTCGACGTTATAGTAAAGATCTGGAATGTTTTATTTTTTTACCAAATAGTTTATTTCATTACCAACATTTTAAGCGTAATTTGAAAAAAAATTTATGAAAAATAAGGTTTTTGTTAAGGATTTTGTGGAACGACAATATTTTAATTTTCATTGCTCACACACTATATTCGGCGTAAATTCAAAAAACTTAAATTAAAATAACGAGCGACTTGAACTTTTGCGTTTTTTTTTGGATGGATCTTCGCCAATGAGGAACCAACAATAGTCCGCCAACATTTGTTCATCCCACCAGCCTTTGTAACATCTCTCGATTTCTTCCATTTCTTGGTGAAATCTTTCATCTTGTTTATCAATTTCGAAACCCAAATTCGTGGGGAAAATATCAAAATGACTGAATAAAAAGTGTAATTTAGGTGTCATATTTGAACCTAAAAGTTAAAAAGAATAAACTTTCAAATGATAACGGCCTTTTTGATATATATGCTTTTACTCAACGCTTACCAATGGCATTGAATTTTTGCAGTAATGTATCGATCTTCTCAGCGTAATCAGGACTAATTCCTCAGGAGAAGATAATACTTCCTACATTATATATTAAGCTTGGGTTATTTAGAAATAATGTGAAAAAGTTGCCAAAAGACAGTCTTGACCATGAATTATCTTAAACAAAAATTACCGAGAGCCACAGCGAGCAAAATTGATGCTGGTATATTTGATGGACCTCAAATTCGGTCTCTGTACGGTGACCAAGCATTTAATGAGTGTTTAGGTCCAGCTCATTTGGAAGCATCGATCGATACATTACTGCAAAAAAAAAAGGATGTAGAATATATCTCTGATACATTTTTGGCTACTTTTTTGATATGAGTTGCTCCTACAGGCCTTCTCCTATTGACATATGAAAAATTTTCATGCAACTAATTTCATGAAAAAAAAAATTATTAATGTAAATCAGGTATGAATCAATTAAAAAATTAAACCTTTGCTTAAAAATTTCATCAATCAAAAGTTTAATTAAAATTTTAACACAGTCAATTAAACTTCTGTTTAAAAATTTAATTAAATGAAAAGTAATAATTTTTAATTAATTTCTTATTTTTTTTTTTAATTAATGTTGTTAATAGGAAAAATATATTTTGTCTGTGAAACTAAATAAATTCAGTGAAGTGCGACTTTGACCCGCACACGAAGGGTTCCGTACTGACACGAGATATGTAATTGAATACGAACTTTAGCCAATATAAACTATAGTTTGGACATTTTTTTCGGGTTTAAGCTTTTTTTAGTTTTTGGGTTTTTGAATTTATTGGCGCTTTCTGAGTTTTGGCACTTTTTTCCCCCGTTTTGGCGATTTTTTTGGTTTTTGAAGTTTTTTTTAATTTTTGCGATTTTTATTATTTTGGCGTTTTTTTTTAATTTTAGCGATTTTTTTATTTTGGCGATTTTTTAACTTTAGCGTTTTTTTTCATATAGGTGATTTTTTTTTGGTTTTGGCGATTTTTTTTTGTTTTGTCACTTTTTTTCTCGTTTTGAGCTTTTTTTTGGTTTTTGTCTTTTTTTAATTTTTGGCGATTTTTTTCGTATTGGCAAATTTTTTTAAATTTGGCGATTTTTTTTAATTTTGGCAATTTTTTTCATTTTGGAGATTTTTTTTCACACAATTAATTATTTTGGTTTTGGCGACTTTTTCATTTTGGCGATTTTTTTGATTTTGTGCGATTTTTTCGAATTTCGCGATTTATTTTAGTGTTAGAAATTTTTTTTAATTTTGGCGATTTTTTTTTAATTTTTGGCATTTTTTTTTTAATTTTTGGCGATTTTTTTTTGGTTTGGCGATTTTATAGTTTTTGGATTTTTTAGTTTTAACGTTTTTGAAATTTTCACGAGTTTACCTCTTCGGTTTGCAAGATATAGCAAATTGTCAAAATTACATAGTAAAAATTGCATTGACTGATGAACTACCCTTTAATTAAAATTTTTTGAAATTTTAGTGTTAATTGCTGTAGTCTATTAAAAATACACTAATTTTACAAATTTCAAGTGTCAATATGCATTTGTACATACATACAATTGTATGTATATTACATGGTATTTTAACATTTTTCGTCGCTTGTTTTGGAGCACCCTTTAATTTTTAATTCTAATGTATTTGTTGTTGTAGCGGCCAAGGTTATACATACTGTATCCAAATTTCAGGTCCGTGGCTCTTATAGTTCCTGAGAAAATACCGTGTGACGGACAGACGGTTAGACGGACAGCGTAGCGAAAACAATAGAGTTCCTTTTTAAACAGGTGCATTGCTTGACGCGAGCATGCTGGGCCACAGGTATTTTTGGCTTCTTACACGAGCGCATCTTGTGGTCTAACATAAATATCCGACAACATGCTCGATGTGCAACATCCGTTTATGGCAGAATTCTTAAAAAAAAATTACCACCAATACTAACATAACAATACATACAATAGTACTACAGCTGTTACGCTGAAAAAATTTTTAAAATAAACTGTCAACTGTATGTCATGTCACCTAATGCAAACTTCAGCCTTGTATCCATACTTACGAGTATTTTTGAGTACAAATGGAATACATATCGAGGGTTTATATTCAAAAACTGTTATCTGCAATTCTTGAATATTTTAGTAGATAAAATAAAACTGTTATTTTCTCGAAGTCCTAGAGCAATAACTGCATTTTGTTTAGCATTAGTAGAATTAAGATGTCTTTTGCAAATTGTACTATTCATCAAAATTTAGTTATAACCCTGGCACTTTGAGAAAATAACAGTTTTTTGTGCTCTTCTAAAATTTTCAAGCCTTGCAGACAGCACTTTTTGAATATAAACCCTCGATATATTTATATTTTTTTTTTTCATTTACCATATTACAGTTTGTAGAAAGATTTTTTGTAATGGAAGCGCAATTTTAGTATCACTTATATAAAACAAACAGTCTTGCCATTGTTAGAATTAATAACAATAAGTCGGTGACTTTTTGAATGAAACTAAATAAAAATTTATTTTAAGACATAATCTCCTTTTATCCCAATAACCTTAGTCCGAAGTCCGACGTTTCTCCAGTTTTTGTATCCCTTCCAAAAAAAATAAAAAATGGGATTTTTCGAAATTCTTAAAATAGGCAATTGTTTGGTCAATAATTTCATCGTTAAAGCTAAATCTCTTTCCACCGAGCCATTTATTTAGGTTTGAAACATGAAGTAGTCACTAGGGGATAAGTCTGGACAATAGGGCTGCTGGGGTACCAATTCCTAGCCAAATTCATTGAGTTTTGCCATTGAGACTGCACATGTGCACGATTACATTGAATATATGGGCTTGAGGGCCAACTTTGAGGGCCGGACGCACCCCCTTAAACACAACTTATCGGTATGAATTTTTTTTGTATTTTTTTTTTACATAAAACTCAACCGATTTGGGGGGTGAGAGTAGAAGAAATCAAAAAAAGTAAAATAACGGCAACCCTAATACACATAACTAAGAACTAAGGCCATTTTTCACAACTTGCCCGATATATATTTTATTATATCTTCAATTTTTTATTGTTATTATTATCAATAATAATGCGAGTAATATTTAATGGATAGAAAAATAATAAATGAAGGTTTTATAATGCAAAGCCAATTATCGCGCAGACCAAATCCTTCCTTAAAGTATCAAACGAAAAAAATGTGTCCAAAGTAAAACATAAAAAAGCAACTGCACATTAGCATGTGCAATAATTAGTATAGAACAAATAATGTATTTAGTCTTCATATCGCATGTATTTTAACTTACTTAACAAAATATTCATACAAAGCCCATCTCTTGAGAGAAGAGAATTGTGTAGTATCATTTTCTGCCCAACTATAACATTTTTGAAATATGACCACGTTGCAATAAAAGAGACGATATATAATATTAAATTGGTACTCTCTTTAAGAAAATTATCATCTATCTTAAATTTAACTCAGATAGATGATATAAAAAAATAACTGAAGTTTTAAATTAATTGTTACCAGCAATTGAAAGAAACTATTGTACAAATAATGTGACTTTAACGACAAAATAGACTTATTAATAAACTAAGCTACTGCGAATTTTTAATTTGAAAACATATTATTTCGAAACATTTCGAGACGTTTAACTAAGACAAAAGAAATGAGTAGCGCGTGTAAGTAAACAGGAAATATAATGCTTTCCATACGAAATGTACAAGATTTCCAAAAAAAAAATAACCAAAATATTCTTACATTTTTATTACAAATCTAGCGTAGTTTATCGCGAAATCTCCCACGATACAGTTTTCATTACTTGTAGTTACTGGCGTGTTAAGATTCGTGTGGTGCACACTGAAATAAAAAACTTGGCATTCTAGAAATCAATAATTTAACACTTGTTGTCTAAAACCTCTAAACACAAAGTGAGGCCTTTATTTTATTTGCAATTGCGAGGCTGAACACTTCGAAGTGTTTAAAAACTAAAAACGTAAAAATATAGTCACGCCTAGTGGAGACTTTCTATGATGCTCAAGCTTAAGAATTATTTGCCAAAGAATCTAATAAAGTACCTCATATCGACTTACCCAGTAACATAGAAAAATTATAGCGCAATAACAAACAATTCTTAAGAGAAATTGGATCAGAAGAACTATTTTGTTTTTTCCTGTGGAGTCTCTATTCAAAGCGATACAATACTTTAAATGCAGCTGCTTAAAATTCTAAAGAGATAATGTAGATATTGACGTTAAAGTTTTAAACTGTACATATTTCTAAATGAGAAAAATATACTCCATAATTAACATTTTCAATTAATAATTTATTAAATTCAATTTAAATTTTAAATTTGTTTTTAAGGATTTTGAAAATTTCATTGTATTTTTCATATAAAAATTAAAAAAGTCTCTTACATTCCATATGTTTTTTAAAAAGTTTTAAAAAGTATGTCATTTGAAATGCAAAAGACAATTCATATGTATTGGATTTTAACAATGACAAGGCCCTCAAATCGCCCGTGCAGTATGTCTTATAAGGCATGATCTGTATGGCACGCATCGCTGCACGGTGGGACAAATAGTCTTTTTTTGCAGATAAATTTATTTGGAAAGGTAACATCCACATAAAGTCGTTACTAACTAATTAATATACATATGCGACTTTTTTCTTTTAATTTGAAGAACCGAAGCAGGATGAAAATGCATATAAACGGTGATTAAACAACGAAACAAGGGAAGGTTCATAATTTGTTTATTCACGATCTCTGCTGACAAATTAATTGCCTGCCTCGGTATAACTTTGTATACGATTCATCCAAAAATAGATTTTTTAACAGACCTCAGAAAGTTAGATAAATTAACACACACGTTATACTTGTACACATATATACAACCACGATCACGCGTGATTCAAACGTGACTAATACTTGGCTCACGAGTAACAAATCCTGACATTTGTACATTTCAAATAACAGCACATAATACAATAACAAAAACGACAACAGTAAAATTGTTAACGGTAATCGTGTAATGATTTTGAACTAAATAGGCGAAACCCCAAATTAAGAGCTCTTAAATTAGAACGGGGAGTACTAATTTTCGAAAGTTTTTTATTTTATTTTTTTTATTTTCACCACAAATTATACTTTTTTCGTGTTATTTCGTGTTGTGTACAATTCGGTCATATGTGTGTGATTTTTGATATGCTTGTACAAATTTTGGTGAGTTGGTGAGTTGGTGACTGGAGGCAAAGTAAAGTGTTCATACGTGTGATGCATTAAACACATTCACCACAGCAGGCTACACGAACACACGACTTCAAATGCCGCTAGCAGCATTTAATTATTTTGTAGACGGCAGCAGCACCATCTGCAACTAATGGGAGCTATTCTGGAAATAGCGCCGAAGAAGTGAAACTTTGCATTCAAACAAAAACAAATTTTCAAAAAATTTTTTTTCTTGCCATGTATTTCTTAAATGAAATAAACGTGAGAATTTCAACGCGTTACTCTTTCTTTTTTTAAAAACGGTTAATTTTGTATGGGAAACAAAAACAAATTTTTTACATTTACACAATTTTTTGTTTGTTTTCCATGTAAGTTTCACCAAGTCGACGCGTATTTCAGAATAGACACCAATATTTAAGTATAAATACATAGTTCAGTATTGCCACCTTCAAATATTTCACCTTTACAAAAATTAAAATACTCTTTCAAAATGTACTTATATGACGTAAAACTAAAAAAATTAATTAATTTATGCTTTCCATCAATTTTTGGATATTGTTTCTGTTAAATAATATGAAATAATTGTGCGAGATCATTCATTCAATTGAATTTTTTCATTGCAGCCAAAGAAATAGAAATTATTTTAATTTGACAACAACGACAAAATCAGCATAGACAACAACCTGCCGCCATGTTGCCTTGCTGTTTTCAAAATAATCACTCTCATATAAACATGTGTATTCCATCCTTGACATTTGGTAGTCGGTAGCTTGCTGTGGTGAATGTGTGTAAAGCGGCCCATACACTACAACAGCATCCACGCACAATCAAGCCAAAAAAAACAAAAAATGTTAAAAAAGTAATCAAAACAAAACAAAAAGAAATTTATACCTGTAATACTGTCGATTATTTTTGTTACGAAAATTACGTCCTAGATCCTTGGCAGTGTTGCCAAAACGGTGGTTTTCCCGCTATATTTGACTGTATTTTGTTGTCATTAGCGGCAAGTCTATTTAAAAAACCACCAGCGGGAATTTTAGCGGAAGAATTTCTTAGTTGACGGATCTTCGGCGTTTTTCTGAAACTTATAAAGAAAGATATTGAATCAAAATAAAGTATTTTTAACGCAGCTATGCGACACGATCCTGGTATTTATGTTGAGTTTTTTTCCATATTAACACGTACAGCGAAAATAAACTAACGTCACTTTTTTTGCAAATAAAAAATTTTCATATTGTGGTCGTGTAGTATAATGTGAAACTTTAAGAGGTTGAAAATAAAAACATATGTATGTATATATATACATACGAGTATAAAAGTGAACAAATCTCATATTTAGTGAATAAAATTTAAATCGAGATTAAAATTGTATTACAAACGAATTTAATCATTCTTTTCGTATTAAAAAAAATATTAAAAAAAATCTTTAGACAAACGAAAAACAAACATAAAACTGGGTGATTGGACCAGTGAGTATGAGGAAAACATAATATAAACCAAAATCTCTCAAAACAATAAATTTTTCTGAATAATTTGTTTTTGATTAGAGACTTTTTTATTGAAATTTATCTTTGAAATTAAACTTCAAGCCGTTGTGAATTGAGCCACAGAGTTTATTTTATCAACGCTATTTTTTAATTTCAGATAGTCAGATAATCAGGAAATTTCAACAATATTTTACAAATACTTCAAGCAAAACGGCAAGATATTATTCCACACGTGTAGAATAATTACGGTGTATCGCAGAAAATATTGAAAAAATACTTAATAAGCTGAAAAATAAATATTAATAGATGGAATTGTTCCTTGGATTCTTATTTTTCCTGGTTCGATGTTCGTGTATGGAAACTCTGCAGGAAATAAAATACCTACTTAAAGAGTAGTCTGAGTTTTGCTTACAAATATTGGGAAAATATGAGATTCCGACAAACATATGTATATCTATGCATATGTATACATGTTTTATAAAATTTATATTATTCTTTTTTTTTACCAATAAACCATAAAAAAGACATTTGTTGACTATAAAAAATTCAGCGGTTTTATTAGCGTTTATTTTTATTCAGCTAGCGGTTTTTAGCGCGTTTTCAGGGGCTTTATGGTGGGAAATGCCAACAACATTATGGCAACACTGCTCCTTGGTCTGTCATAAAGAGCATATCTCTAAAACTTTTTTAAAGTTTTCTATCAATTTAATATGTTCAATTAATTAAATATTAATAAATAAAAACAGTTTTGTGTTAAAATAAATCTTACATAACTTGCTTTATTATAATTTTGTCATCTTCTTAAAAAAAATTTCTAGAAATTTGAACTTTTCAGAAATTTGAATTGCCTCGTGCACAAAGTGGTTCTAATTTGTGAGATTCTACTGTACTAATTTGTACATAACTTCTGATGCGCAGCAAACATTTTTCCAAAATAACGCTGATTTGTTTAACGTTCAAAATAAATGGTATGTTCGTAAAAGCATCACCGCTCTGCATGATACGTGCAAACTTTTATTTAAAATGCGATAAAAGTTCGCTGATAATCTGTTTGTACACCATATTTAACATTTATTTATGCGTTACCTAATTCAGTGAACCCGTTTAGAACATTTAAATTTCCTTTTGCAGAGCAATGATGCATTAACAAACAGACTTAACATTAAAGGCTCTGCGTACTTGAGTCTAATTAATAACTTTATGTCCACTTGGATGTTGAAAGTATATTTTGAACCGACTTCAAAAAAGGAGCAGGGTAAATCGCTCATTTATTTCAATAGTGTCATAACTTCAAAAATTCGTTTTTTTATTGAGATTAGCACGCAAAATTAAAAATGGAATATCTCTTGATTTTGACTTTATCAGTACGAGTACGAGTATAACACTGCATTCTATGGACCAAAATTAAGTTGGGGTGTCTCGACGTTTTTCTGTGTGATTTAGAAATTTAAAATTTTACTTACAGTGTTATCGAAACTTGATTGTTAAATTATGAAAATACACAATAACGAGTCTGAGTTTGCTTTACATTTTTTTATTCTATGCACACCTTTAATTTAAGGGCCTTAAGCAACTGTTGCATTGTTTTCGAAGCAACTAGTATTTTATTTAACATTTTAAGAGAAAATTTTTATTCGCCAAGTGGAGAAATGACAACACTTTTTGACGTATAACACTTTTTTTTCAATGTTAGCAAAGCTTAGAATAGAGAAATTTTGGAAGCACACTAATGTTATGAAAGAGCTTTTGTTTACAAAATACAAGCTTTTGCTTAACAGTTCGCAGATAAAATAGACTGAGTATGTAAATATATTAAATAAATTTTTGTTAATTTTTATACAAATTGGATTTTATTAAATTAAAAACTGGGCAGAAAAAAATTCTAATTAAACGGAGATAAATAACTAAGCAAAGAAATTAAATTAATTTAAATTAAATTAAATTAAGTTGCATTTATTTGCCGTAAGTTTAACCAGAATTACTCAATGAAACTGAAATGCTGCAACCAAATAACAAGAACCCTGTTAAACGTTTAAAATTTTTATTAAAAATTTACTCAAACATTTGCAATATTATTGTGCAATAACTGATATTGTATAATTAAGTTGTCAGTGTATATATTACATTGTTATATGGCACAATATAGTGGATAAAATAATGCCTTTTGATTTATATTGCGCAATAAAAAATATTTTGTAATGTGTTGAAAGCATTGTACAATAATTCTTTCAATAAACATTATTTTTCATGTTTTTTAACTTATTTAACTAAAAATTATTTACACACAGAGAAAAAAAAACAGCTTAAAATCAATAAAACCATATTTAATTAATAAAAAAAAACATTAAGGAAAGTCTAGTCATGTTGAAATTTCTTATTTCAATATGGAAAAATATTAATTTACAGTATTAATTTATTAATTGTATTTATTTTTAAGTATTTCAATATACATTTTGTATTATATTTAGAATTATTGAATTAATGTGATGCAGTCTTATTTTTAAGTTGCAGCTTTTCCCTGAGCGTACTTTTAAATATATTGTAAGAAATATTGAGCCATATATTTTTTTAATATTGTGCAATTTATTGAATAGTGTGGAGCAAAACGACAATAATAATAAAAGCAATAAACTAATCAATAATAATGCGTAGTCTATGTGTACCTTAAGCATTTACCATTTTTCAATTATTTGTGAAACTCATATAGAAAATACGAAACTTTTGCAAATTACTTTATTTATTTGCATATACTGCTTACTAATATTTTAGCGATCGTCCCACTGTCTCGTGGAATTTAGGATGCCATTTTTGTTACATTTTGGCTTTAAAAATTATATGTTTAATATAAAAGCAGAAAATTAACAAGAAATGCAAACATTTAGTTGCTGCTAGTACTTCTACGTTTAAATATGTACTCGTACATCTTTGCATGAGTATGCAATTTCCTGGCTAACACAAACAAGCATTTAGAAATTATCGTCAGTATTGATCATTTAAACACTGAAACAAAGAATAGAACACAGAAAAGATCGTTCGCTGATAAACCGGTTTGTGAAAAAGTAAAGGAATATATTACAATTACAGATTCTATTGCATATTTTCGACTTCTTAAACTTCAATGAATGTATTTAGAATTTTCAAATGCTCGAACAAGAAGTATGTGCACACTAGGCTTGAAAAGAACCAATGCACATTAAACAGATACACGCACAAGGCTGATATTTTGTTTACAGGTTTACGACAAAGAATTCATTTGACAATTACTTTTGTGCCTTCCTTGGTGGATACAATTTTTTGACAATAACTTTGTGAAACTATGTGAGGAGCACAGAGTTGCACCTAATGCGTGTACCTCTATTTAATGTGCATTGAAAAAAACTTTTTAATAAAATGATTTCTTGCAAGAAAGGACGGCAACATGTAAAAAAATTTACACAAAAACATATATCTATATTTATCAAATATTTTCCTATGCATATAAATTTTTCATTTTTATTCTTAGGCAACCTAGTTGTGCATCAAATTGCATCTGTCTACCGTAAAATATCAGGTTAAATTTCAATGGGCGTGTCCCCAACTTCCTAATATAACAATCAGTGTTTTAAATTTATTTTTTTAGTTCGTAACTCAAGTAGGCCTACTTGTGTGTCAAATATTAGCTCTCCCATGCAAATTTTAAGTAAAACATTTTATGGGAGTGACCCCGCCCACTTTCTTAAATTTAGGATTATGCCATGGCTAGTGGTTATAATTCGTGTAAAGTTTTTTTATGAAATTAATAATAAAAAATATTTAAAATCTTCTAACATGCATTTAGAAAAAAGTTTAAAACCTTATGGGAGCTATCACGCCCACTTTTAAGAACTGAAAATTGTAGCCTTGCATAAAAGAAATGTATAAGCAATGTATTAATAATAAAATCTCCGGAGTTTGAACGCCTTAGTTTGAATTTCGAATTTCGCCCACTATTTGAAATTCCGCTACTTCTCAGTTGGTCACTCATCAAATTTCAGCTCTCTAGCGGAAATTATAATTTTTTGTGTTTGTGGGCCCATTTTTTTAACTCAAGATTTTACTGTGAGCAATTGCTTTTATTCATGTAAAGTTTCGTAGAAACCTATTAATGGGAAATACTAGATTAAATTTTTTTACGACGAAGTACATGAAACTAAGGTTAAAGCTTTTTGGGCGTGGTCAAGGCTACTTTCTAAAAAACAAAGGTCTCAATAAAACCACTTAAGTTAAACGCTTTAATTTTAGATTTTAATTCAAAGTTTAGAGGAGTGGCCCCGCTCAACCGCCTATTTAAGAGTTTTGGGTTTTCAAATGCTTCTAGTTGTTTTTACACCCAGGCCTACTTCTGTACCTAATTTGAGCTGTCTACTTTATAGCGGATTATTGAGTCAGTGAAGCAGTGAGTTCGTGAGTATGTCTTAAAACAGGACTAATCGGGTTTAACTACCCTGTGATGAAAATATGCATTACGTAATCGATGATATCAGTAATACTTAGAGTAGCAGTCAGTAGTGATTCGTTCACTTATTTCGCTATTTAGATTTAAAATAAAAGTGTCATAGGACGCGTAAGTGGTACTGTCTCGCTTAAAAAATAAACTACGATGTCAGTACGTTCCACTAGCATTGCACTTACATTGACAGCGGAGTTGTAAGCTGGCATGATAATAAATTTACCCTAAAAGTAGGCCGGTATTTTAATTTTATTTTAAAACCAACTATTTGTTTTAGACAATAACTAAATCCCTGCTTACATCGTAATCGAAGTTATCAGTAACACATGATATATCAGATTACACGTACATTACAATCCAAGTACTTAGATTGCTCGCTTACGATTTTATTATTATAGAAGTACTTCGCTTAATTTACCGCTGGGTATGTATTGGCGATAACAAAGAGAAAAAGCGAGAGAGAGAGAGAGAGCGCAGTAAAAAAACAAACATCAAATCAGCGTTGTCAACTCGGTGCTTTTTGCACCGTTTCTAGTGCTTTTTGAAATTTTCGACGCGAGAAATTTTGAAGTTAGTGCTCAGTGCTTTTTAAATTAATTTTTAGTGCTTTTTGTTTCGTGGCGGTGGCACTAGACGCAAAATTCAAAAATAAATTTCCATATCTATTTTTTTCGAGGAAGGCTATCGTTCAAAAAAGCAGAACATTCCAATAAATTCAAATAAGGTTGTAAAATGCTTGCTTTAACATTTTAAGCATAATTAATGTAAAGAAGACATTAAGCAAATAGGTACCCAAATAAAGTTTAATAGCATCATTTTATCTAGTTACTATAACAATGGATGGAGAATGGAGAAACTCTAAGTCCAATGTCGAGTTTTGGGCAGAAGTAAAATCTAATAAGTTTATGTAAAGTTAATGGATATAAACTCGTTTGAGGCATTATCAAAAACTGCATTTCCTTCAATCTTTTGTCACCTCAATGTTTAAGCGCGCATAAGTAGATTTTTTACCTCTACGACTTTATTTAAGTCTAACAAACGTAAAAATATATCCTTACACTTTGTTACAACTTCGTTTCATAATAAAAAAGGTCTGAAACGAGAAAATTGAATTGTGAATATACTTTTTTATACACTAAGGGGAAAAACGTGCTAAAATCAAGATTTTACGCTCAAAACTCAAATCATTTTAATATTTATAGTCTGTTAAATACGAAAATTATTGATTCAAGAATGAAATGTTGATTTTTTTAAGATCAAATTCAAGATTTTTTTCTTAATAAAAATCTTAAATTAAGATCATATTTTTAACAATTTAAGGATATAATCTTAAAATTAATATTACGTTCTTGATTTTAAGACTGCGCTATTCAAGTTTAAGACTACGTTTTTGATTTTAAGAATTCATTCTATAAATTAAGAATTTATGTTAAATTTGAGAACGTCAATCTTACTGACCAAATTTCAAGATTGAAATATTAAGATCTCTGCAATCTAAATTGAAGAATTTTGTTCTTAAATTTAGATCGTTTTATTTTCTTAGGCCCAAATTCACAGTCATCAAGTTAGCTAATAGCAATAGTTTAACCAATAATATTTGATTCACAGCTTTTGGTTCAACATTAGTTAAACCGCCAAACTGTTGTAAACTTTATCAGTATTAATGTCTTGTGAACAACATAATATCCTGTGGTGAACAATTTTTGATACATTTCATACATATGTACGTTGTAAAGCATCTTCTTTGTGTTTAGCTGTAGTACATTATTTTTTTTATTTTCTATTATGTTTTGGTTTTCCCCAACCAATTTCTGCACTAAGTTAATATCTTTCACGATAAACTTAGATGAGCGAGCACTTATTTTTATCAATTTTTAAGAAAGAATATAATAAATGTAATCAAAAAGTATTAGTTAAACAATAGTTATCATTTTATTTTAGTAATAATTAATTAGAATTAAAACGTGTATCGGATGCCTCAAATTTGCAGTTTTAGGTATAAAATGCAAGGTCAACCGATTCCTATATATCTTATATACATATTTATGTATAACAATTTTTTTAATATAATAAAATAATTAAATTTAGTGCTTTTTTACTTAAATTACGCGTTTTTTTTCATAGTTTCAGTGCTTTTTGAAATTTAAAAGTTGACAACACTGCATCAAATACATAAAACACAAAATTAATTTGAGAGTGTAATTTTACTGTTTTACTTCAACCGACAGAGAATTTCATTAAAATAAGTAACTGGATAGCAAAGTCGATAAGTTTGCATTACTTTTATTATATAGCGATATGAATAGCATCGTAATAAAAGTTACTGAATGCAGGTTAGGCTCTAAACCATGCTAAAGATATATATATGTACGTGGAGATTGTTTAGTGTATGGATATTTCCATAAAAAAAGTCCACTTTAGTCACAGTACGTCACCAAGTAATATAGATCAAAATGCCCATATGTACGAGTATTTTATTTGATATGTTTTTATAATTTTTTTTACAGCAATTATTACAACTGTAAGCCAGTCTACCACAAAATGTTTAAGAACAAAAATAATAAGCTTAAATATTAAATAAATAAAAATGCACCAGACGGGAGAGAGTACTACTCGTACATCTTAGTTATTTAATAATTAAGGTCAATACACTCATTCACTGCATGCACATTTTTTTGTAAGAGTTAGTTACTTGGTTAGTTAGTTAGTCTTGATTTTTGCTTAGTACGTAATTTTTTTATTATTATTATTATTTTTTTTCTTATTGAGACAGTCTCATTTGGCAAAATCCCATGTTTTTTTTTGTGTTGTGATCATGAAAAAAAGCCGGTTTAAGTCTTAACACAAAAATGCAGTCAGCCACGTTAGTGGCGGTTTTTTTTTGCTAGTCGTGTTTGAATTATTTATTTGTACTGGGAAAAGTTAAGCGTTTAAGAAAAAATATATTTTTAAATACCCGTTTAAAGGCTGGAGAATATACTTACATACATATGTATGTATGTATGTACATATTAATGTTTGTGCATCATACTAAGAAGAAAGAATTAATATTTCTAAATGGTTTCCCAGTACCACTAAGTTTATGAATTAATTGTTAAAAAGCTCTTAAACATGATATAAAAAAAATTTAAATTCTAAAGCATGAACACTTTTCTTAGCTTTTGAATTTCTTTGTAACTGAAATCTGTTTGGCCCACTGTGGCAGCATTAGACAAAAATTACAGCTTCTCACCTATTAATGGGAAATATTAAATAAATCTGATCAAGTTATATATTAATTACAATTTATATTACGAGAAGCTCCAAATTGTGAAAAGAGGTCAGTCACAGTTCATTTTAAAGCTCATACGAAGCTCATAAGATTCTGCAGCAACCTGCGTTTTTCTTTACACTCTTTCATTCACGCAAGGTTTAAAAATAAAAATAAATAAAAGTGTATACAAATATTACACTGCCAAAACTAGACGCCATAATAAGAAGTAAACTATTGGGTGTTTTTTATTGAGGTATAGAACTTTAAGTTGGCATCACTTTTTTAACTAACGGCCATTTTGTCAGCTGTCAAGTGATTAATATTTAGTTTGGTTTGCCATTTCATCATGAACAGGTTGACAAAAGAACAACGCTTGCAAATCGTGCAAATTTATTTCGAAAATAATGGTTCAGTTCGCGAAGTTTACCGCAAGCTTCGTCCATTTTATGTTGTGGTTCCCATTTTATGTTGTGGTTCATGCCACACAGCGCACGTCACAATCGATTTATTGAAGGAAACATTCGATGAGCGCATAATTTCGCGGAATGGACCTGTCAATTGGCCACCAAGATCGTGTGATTTGACACCATTGGATTATTTTCTTTGGGGATATGTGAAGTCGCTCGTCTACGCCAACAAACCAGAAACGTTAGGGGACTTGGAAGCCAACATTCGTGGCGTTATTGCCAATATACGGCCCCATATGCTCGAAAAAGTGGTTGAAAATTGGACCTGTAGAATTGGCTTTATTCGAGCCAGCCGCGGCGGCCACATGCCCGAAATCATATTTAAACATTAATGGCATAAAATTATCCTTCCAATAAAGCTAAATTGATGGACATTAAAACGATTTTCTTGTGTTTTATTTCAATTCGAAGTTCTATACCTCTAAAAAAAACACCCTGTACTTTAAAATGTTACTCGTGTAAATTCTTACATACGGGGCAATTCGATTCAAGACTAACCTACACAGGAAACAATTATTTATTTATTTTTATTTACAGTCTTTCAACCGATAATGACAAGAGAATGACAATTATGGACAAATTAGCATAATACAGGCAAATCCCGGTATAACGAACGATTTAATGTCAGGCCCATTCGTTATACCGAAAAATTCATAATATCGTAAAGAATTTTTCAAGTGTTATTTAAATGATTATTATTGTAGACATTATACAATACAATAAAAAGAATGAGAGTAATTTATTTTCAAATAAGCTACAAAATACAAACTAAAGGAGTCACATTTTTTGTCTTTACATTGCTGCTGTCAGTGTTGGGCAGTATTTGAAATACATGTATTTCAAATACATAAAGTGGAAGTATTTTGTATTTTGTATTTTAAATACATGATATTCAAGTATTTTGTATTTTGTATTTTAAATACTTAGTTTACAAAATACATATACAAAATACATTAAATTGTTGGTGTTTTCATTTTGATCAATCTATAACGTATTATTCGTCAAACCAATAAAAAAATATTAGAATCGCTAAAAAAAAAGTATAACTATACCAACTCTTAGAGTTGGCATCACCACATTCATTGTACATTACTGCATTAAAATCTCAACTTCTAATAAAAGTGGAGTTAGAGCTTTTACATGTTAAACCAGCGATATATTTATTATGAAGCTAAGAATTTGTTCTGTGAAATTAATTTTCATGCAAACAAAGAAGTATTTTTAGTCAGCTGCATTTCATTTAACAAGTCAGCAGTTTTTTCTTCCATTTAATTTTATAATAAAATTAAATAAAGAACCAAAAAAACATTTTGATTTATGTGATAATGATTACATAATCTATTAAACAATTTTAAAAACTCACTTATGTATTTGTTTTGTATTAATACATGTATATGTATATACATTTTTCTTCGCCTGATTTAGTTCGAAAATTGTTATTTTTGTTATATTATCCTTTTTCTTTAAAAAAATCTCAAAATAATGAAAAATTTATGTATTTTATTAATTGGAATTAATAAATTTATAAAAATTGTTTTTTTTTAATCCGCGAACCGATTAATCACAAGTTAACCACTTATTAACCGATTAAACAAAACCTGAGGGCAAATCGCGGCACTCGTTATCGAACTAAGATACGAAATATTTCCATATAAACTCTATTGAAATATATCGTAATTTCGTTCGATAACGAGTCCCGCGATTTTCCCCTGAATAAATTAATCGAGTGAATAACCGTTGAAAACAAAAACCAGATTAATTTAATACCCTATTAAATACATATGTACATGTATAAATGATGTGAAAGTATTTTTAACCGACTTCAAAAAAAGGAGGTTAACAATTCGTCCCTATTTTTTTGTATTCAAAATACGTACAAAAAATTAAAGTATTTTGTATTTTGTATTTTAAATACATGACCAGCAAGTATTTTGTATTTTGTATTTTAAATACCGCAAGCCATGTATTTTGCCCAACTCTGGCTGCTGTAGATAGAGCACACACTTATCAAAATATTCTCTATACAAAGTAGAAAAAAATCTTAGAAATATGTTGCTAGCAAGTTTTTGTTTTTTATTTTGCGATTTTTTCTTCATCATTCGTTATATCCAGTACAAAATTACGCTAGTATTCGCTATATAAGGACGTACGTTACATTGGATTTTCGTTAAAGCGAGATTCGTTACACCGAGATTTGTCTGTACAAATTTTTTTTATTTTATTATTTGGGAAACTCTTTAAAAGGAGCACAGCTGCACACTTTGCTCATCCTCTTTGTGTCATTATTTTACGTTTTCTTTTATTGCCTTCGTCGGTACCGTTATCTCTTAAAAGACCATATTCTCATCTCTGAAAAGACCATATTCTCGCCAGCGTTTTCTTTCTTTTTCATATGTGTATGTCGGTCATATAGTGAGAGTTTAGCGGATTAATTAATCCCCTTTATTGTGCGTGGCGTCGTCGACGTCCCATCAAGACGACAGTAAATATTGTCACTTGTCTACTCTTTATCGGCTCTTATTGACAATCTCTTACTAATCTTTAAAGCTTTGCAAGTTAATGTAGCATGTTAATAGTAGTCAATTCTTGTTGACAAAGAGTAGGCAAGTGACAACTTTTACTGTCGTCTTGATGTGACGTCGACGACGTCGCATATTAAAATGTTCGGTCACACCTGTCACAGTATTAATCTAAAAATATGCTTGATACTTTCCAACAATAAAAAAGTAAGCGATTTAATGATATAAATAAATTTTGTAAACATCCATTTCAATATTCGAGTTATTTGCCATTATCGGGTATAAAAGGCGAACCTTTTTATTTCATGTGAAATATTTCCCTACAACAACAACACAACAATGGGCGATCGCAGTTTAAAGGATCGGGAGCACATTTCACCTGAACTTTTGTTCCCGATAAGGGTGATTGGTTATCAGACATATTTGGTCACACCCGTCACAATAACGGTGATGTGGTATTTTTCAATGGATACCAAAAGTGCCAAAAAAAAACGGAACAAATGAAGAAACTTAAAGAAAAATTTGAGCTGCATTTAACTTTAGAGTGAGAAAGGGATAGGGAAAAATAAGTACTAACAAAAGTGTAATCGATAAAGAATCATTAAAAGAGATTGTATAGAAAGAAAACAAAAGAGAAGACAATGAAATTAGTAGCAGAGTAAAATTGGTTGAATATTGTATGTATGAATAAAGTCAATAAGTCCCTGTCCAGACTTGCAATGTTTGTTGCAGCAATTCTTGAGTTTATTGGTGAGTGGGGTGAGAAGATTGGGGAGGGGTACACAGTTTCATGTACTCGGCAATTCTCTTTTGATTTGAAATTCGTACGTGTTTATATCAAGTTGTTAGTTGTATTTGACGTTTTTTATTTATTTTATTTATTCAGTTGTGTGAAAAATTAAAAAATATAAAATAGAATTGTTAATTTTTTAGGGAAATTTGTGGTGTAATAGAAATTTTTTAATGCATAATTGCAAAATTAAAATTTTATAATGTGGACACTTATGCAATTTCAAAGCAGAATTTGAAGAAATTGCAGCAACAAAAATTGCAAATCTGGACGAGGACTACGAAGTTTTATTCGTTAAAACTTTTCTAGTTTTCATGCTGGGTCACCCAAGTCATATATAACAAATTCACAAAACGCACATTTTCGAAAACGTTTGTTTTTAATAATAAAATATTTTCAAGGCAGTGATTGAGTATTTAATGTAATCACAAATACATTTTATAACAATTTACTACACCAAAATTATTATTTAAGTTCTACGGAAGATTTTGCAGAATATGTATATAGTAAGAGTAATAATCCTGTAAAAACTGAAATTTGTAAGGTCACACCCGTCACAGCTTTTTAATGGGCATACTGAGTAGAAATCATGTACTTTCGGAGTAAACGGATTATTAAATGTTTTAAGATTAACATTCTTGGAAGCCTGCCGCTCCCATAAAATGGACAAACTCGTCACAATTTAGTCACCCATACAAAGGAAAAGTTTTAAGACTACTAGGCATCAAACAGGAATTATTTTCCAATTAACAAAATGTTTCTTTTTAATAAAAAAAAATACATTATGAAAATGGACATATATACATATTTATCTGAACACACATAACCTACTGGCGATATAACGAAAAATATACGCAGGGTACGAGATCGCGGACCAATTAATTTTTTAATGCAACTCCACGATATGGGCGTAAAATATAATATTATTAGTATGAATTGAAAAAATTATTCCCATTTTTTATAAATACATAAAAAAGTACAGGCATTTACATTACTAAATAAAAGCTTTAAAATTTTATAAACAGAAAATGAAACGAAACAGAATATTAAAACATTGCAAACCATTTTATTAATCGTTAATTATCAAAAGCAATTTTTAGGTTTGAAAATCTCCACGGCTGTTTGAGACATTTTCAGACATGACAACCCTGCCTGTTATCACCTTTTTTCTGTGGCAAGAATTTTAGGATGAAGTAATTTAAAAATAGAAATATAATAAGACATACTTTTAGGCTTTGCAGAAAAAGAACAACAACTGATGACTAACAAATACTCAACACAAGAACACTCACGTACATATCCGGAATTCACAGTGGCGTACAAAATGGTGTTTTAATTTTTTCCATGTAGACGGTTTTAAGTAATATATTAAAATTGCAATGAAATTATATTAAAATTAATAAATTTCAAAAATTAAGAAGAAAAGCCAAAAGGACAAATTATATGTATATTATTTTTTGATTGGTCGTCCCTAATACGCAGAAAAAAATATTCCTACACTAAACAACTTTAATTGAAAATAAAACCAATTAGACTTTGTAATTAATAAAATGTCTAAACAAAACTTTAATTCACTTAAGCCCCATTACGATTGGAATTGATAAATTTGCATGGCCATTCTCAACTAAACTAAAGCTACGGTCACACTTGTCAAACATTTGCCCAAAAAAGCGTAACCAACAAATGAAAAACGTTTTGATACAGACACTTGTTTATCAGTTTAACAGTTAACAATCTCTAACACAACTAATAGATAATGATAGATAGATAGAATCCAACATTATTGGCTGCTCTTTAACAACTTGACAAACTTTTCTCTGAATTGAAAGATATTTCATTAGCATTTAGTGGTTACGATTTTTTGGTTAAATGTTTGACAAAAGTTCCCATACATTAACAGTTGTGTGTGTGCTTTTGTTTTGTTGTTGTCATTTACATCTCTGCGTAATGCCGAGTTTACATCTGGCACTCCGTGTGTTGTCATTTTGTGGTGTCATTGACACACAAGTTTCTTGTGTCATTGTGAGAGATTAAAAAGTCCCATCCAGGGTTTTTTCTCGAGTTTTCCCGTCCCGGGAATTCCAGTTTAAAAATTTCCCGATTTCCCGGGATTTTTGCTGCGGGATCCCGGGAAATAATAAAACAAAGAGTTGACAACTTTACATATAGAAAACAACTGCTTTCACTTATTTATTTGTGAAAATTTATTTCGAGCAGCGTTTTTTTCAAACAAATCTTTTATTTAACAAACATAAATTGATGTTTTAAGCAGGAACATAACAGTTATATGAGAAATGGCGAACGTTTTTATTACCAATTATTAATTTTAATTAATGTTTATAGTCGTAACCAATATAAAAGACAAATATTTTTTTGTTATAAATATATTACAGCAACCAAAAAAAGTTTTTTGATTACCAATGACCATTGTCGAAAGTAATTTTATTTTTCGATTATCGCTACAAGAATACATTTCGTATTTTAGATTTACTGGGGCTTCCGCAACGATGAGTTTTGAAGTGTTCACCATGTTCAGTGTTCACAACTCACCGTAATTTTTTCAGTGAAAAATTTTGACACTAGTTGCAGTGTAAACTGTAAAAATAATTCATTCTCACCGTCGCGCACACACAAATCAACAAGTGAACACTGAAATTGGGGAACACTTTAAAATTCATTGTTACGGAATCCGGCCTCTGGATGCATTTGTAGGGCAAGATATTGAAATGTCTTTGAAAAAGTTAACAAAATGGTATACTAATACATGGATACCTCACGATAATGGTTAATAATACCCTAAAGTAGATAATGATTATTTTCAAGTTACCTTTTCGTCAGAAAGAAAGAAATAACAATTATTTTCGGTCCCTGGTTTTAAAGCAATTTTTGAAATCATTATTCTCTTCTTTTGTTTTTAATAAAATTGTTTTACATTGAAAATTCACTTGTATGGACGTATTTTAAGAACAAATCTACTGATGTGTTTTGGATGTCAAACCTCGAGTAGTTTTTATTTTGTTTGTTTTTATTAACTATTATGTTATTACTTATATTTCTAAGTTTACTTTTTTGATCTCATATAAAAAAATTTTTCGTGTTGGAAAAAACCTTTAAGGAATTAAAAAACTAAAAGCTAAAAAAACATAAAGTTTTTGTTCTAAAACCCAATTTGAATTAACATTCGAGTATTTATGTATGTATATAAGCTTTCTAATCAAATTTGTGTTAATGTCTAGAAAATTTAATGTTTATTATTTCTATGGAGCGGGATCTCGGGATATGTAAAAAAAATCCCGCTTTACCGGGAAATTAAAAAGTCCGGGAATAAAAAACCCTAGTCCCATCCCTAAATATTGGCAATACGGTATCATTGTCTACATCAAGAACTAATTTGACATAATGTGTGTGAGGCTGTATGAAAACATACATACATATGTGCACATATGTTTCTGTACAGCCTCGCGAACCTCAACAAGCGGAATTAGCGTCATGTCATGCGTCCAGAGCGCTTAAATTTTTCTCACACTCTTCTGTGCTTTTCCACTAGCTTTTCTTTTTTTCATACATTTAAAATTATTCCTTTTTTCTTTTTGTGTTTGCAATTCAGCCAACTTACTCTCACAGCTGTTAACATCTGTGCTAATGCCACACAACGAAAAATATCGGAGATGGCATACATGGCCACTAGTTCCCACTGTTACTTTTGCCATATTTGTCGCGAAATGCCACTGTGTGTACTCGGCATAGTTGTTCAATATGATTTTTTTTTTAATTTTTCCATAATATTAGATTAAGCTTAAATTTTATTTCTGTTAAAGGAATATAATTTTATAAAAATCACTCACATTCCTCATGATATGAATTAAAATTTGTTGTAATTGATTTAAAATAAATTTTTTTAAATATGTATAAATTAATTTTTTTTGTCAGAAAATTTAAAAAAATTTATGTCTTTAGAATTTCAAATAATAATATAACAAATTAATAAGGGTTTTCATGAGACTGTTCAAAAGTCTCGCAAACTGTGCAATTGTGCATTTTTACACTCTCGTAAATAAAATGTCAAAAATTGTATAGAAATTTATTTACACAAACCTGTTAAATTTGCCCCAATAATTTTGAGTCGTAAACTTAAGCTGTGCAATTGTGCATTTTGCAAACATCAACATTTTGCTTTTTTGGACTTCTTTAGGCACTTTTAGACACACACACACACACACACTTTTTTATTTTTATAAATATGTTCTTTAATTAAAAACTGCTTTAAATTGTATTATTTTATTTTTATTTCATTAATTTTTTGACATTTGTTTCAAATTTACAAAAGTTGTTTGCACAAAACAAGTCTCGCAAGTTTGCCCAATTGCACAAATGGCAATTTTAAAAATTCTCATGAAAACCCTTAATGATTTATTTGAAATTTTTTAAAATTATATTTCTATCGTTTGAATGAAATTTTAATTTATTTCATTTGAGTTTTTGAAATTCAAATAATTATTTTGTTAATAAGTCAAATTTATATTAAATAAAAACTTTATTGATTATTTAAAATTCTTGAAAATAGTTTCAAATAGTTTTAAATAATAATAATTTAAAAAATATACAAATAAAAAAATTATTTAAAATACTCCTTATATGATGATTTCTAGTGATGAAGATTTTTCCTCGACAACCTAGACATCGAAAAGGAGAAGCGCTGATCAAAGATAATTGAAAAATACTTCAACATACATATGTAAATGATGTGAGTACCAAATATCTTTAATTAAGCAGTGAGCGCTATGTCCGTATTTTGTCTATTTTTAACGTTTATTTTCATAAAACAAAATATTCATTATTTAATTTTAATTAGGTATTGGGTTTTTGTAAAACTTGAGCGAAACCTTTACGTGCCATCTCCAATTGAGAGACTATTTTATTTTAAATAGTTCAAGAGATCTTCCATTACAGATGAACAGTTTGAACAACTCTTTAGTTTGAAAACAGTTTTTTAAACAATTTCCTCTATAGAACTCCCTGACCTAAATATGTTATAAATAATTGTTACATATTTTAAAATTGAATAAATATTTCTTTTTGTTTTTTTGAAATAATTTCTATTCAAGAAATAACAGCCTGATTGAGAAGAACTATTTGATTTTTTTGTAGTCAAATAATATTGAAATATATTTTCAATATTATTCAATTTTGAACAGTCACAAACCTCTTACTTTATGCACAGACTTTCAAAAACTATATGAGAATTCATAAAATAATAATATTTTTGAAAATCACAAAGAAAAAATAAGTTTGGTAGGCTTTGAAACTCATACAAAACCCAGAAAATAATTTATATTCGATATGAATCTATTTTATTTTATTATTCAATTCAAAAAATTTTCTTTTGTTTTAAAAATACGAATTTCGAATATTGTAAATTGATTTATTACTCTAAAAAATTAATTTTACCAATGCATACATTTATAAAAATTTCAATCGTTGTTACATAAATAAATTGTGTTGGAGTTTCACATAAATAATAATTGTTTGAGTTTTCATTATTTCTTATTTGAAATAATAACTATTGCTGAAATTAAAATATTTTTATTTTTCAATCCATTCACTTATTACAGCTACGGTTCTCGGCCTTAGAAAGGAACGTAACTGAATATTATTTCACATTTGTAAAATTTTTTTTTAATGTAATTAACAAAAAATATTAAATCAGACACAAATGTCTTATAAAAAATATATTTTGAAGAATAATTATAATAAATCTCGTCAAAAAAAAAGGAAAGGACATTATTATTTATCGCAAAATATTCAAAGTGTGTGTATATTTAATGAAGTTTCAATCGTAGAGTTGCATAAAAGCCAATGCAAAATCCTTCACATAGTTCAAATCAGTGTAGACACCTGGATAAAGGTGACTGCGGCCGCAGTTACTACCACCCCATGATACGATTCCACAATATTCTCCATTAACAATGAACGGGCTGCCCGAATCACCAACACAGCTGTCTTTGCCAGGTGCCCCGGCACAAAACATAGAGTCTGTTAAATTTATTGTTGGGTAGTACAGCGCACAACTGTCCTTAGCAATCACAGTTACGCTAGCAGTTTGCAGCGTAGGAAGATTCACATTTGTTTCATTAAGTCGGCCCCAACCAAATAGTTGCACTGGATCATCTGCCTTAATGGGTTTGTTACAAAAGCCTACTGGTTTAACAGATGGTCCCGTAATAGGTGTCTCCAATTTCATCACTGCTATATCCATATCATGTGTCGTTTCGTTATAATATCTATGACTTAGTATTCTGCTAACATTTGATCTGATACCGTAATCAGTGGTACTCAAAGCACCACCCACAACAACAAACCGATTTGGATGTTTGTTGCCTGCAACACAGTGGGCTGCAGTGACAACAATTGTTTCTGATGTTAAAGCTCCGCCGCAATGAAATTCTCCATCCAAATGAATTTGTACAATATAAGGAGCATTATCGATTGTAGTATTTTCACCACCCGCAATGCGTTTATGCCTTGCGGGCAAAGCGACTAATATTTGCAGGCATATCAAAAGATACCATATCAATGCTTTGCAAACATTTTTCCTCTTAAACATTTCTTGATTTTTATTTTTTAGATTAAAATAATAACTCTAACTATTCGAAGCTTAATTGAAACTGATAATATTGTGAAAGTGAATATTGAATTATACCAACGAAATTAGTTTTAATGAGAAAACAGATGTTCAAATATTTAAACGCTACACTCAAAAAAAAAAGACATGTTCTATTATTAAAAAATTTATTTTCCTAGATTCAAGTAAAAAAAGTTTCTAAGTTTAACTAATTTTTTCTAAGTTAAAGTAAATGTTTACAAAAATCCAGTAAAAATTACTTAATATGAGTAAAAAAATAAAAAGTTCATATCCTCAAAAATAGTCCATAAAAATACACAATAAATTTCTTACATTTTAGGAAATGTTTACTGACTTAAAGGAAATATTTACGAAAGGTAGGAAAATTGTTATACACTGAAGGAAATTTTATATTAAGGAGTAGTCATTTTCGTCTTAAAACAACAAATAAACTTTAGGAATTGATTTACTCCTGATTAGTTCATGAAATTTGACTTACTTAAAATATGTAAAAAAGGTATATTAAATTTTAGGAAAATTATATATATTTTGAATTATAGAATTTATTGTTAATTTGCATTTAGCAAAAAATCTAAGCAAATTTTTGATATTTTCGAGGAATATTTGAACTAGAATTATTTTTTTTTTTGTAAATAAAATAAAAATTTAAAACTCAATAATTTCAATGCTTATTCAGGCTGCCTTGTTAGACAATTGGTTAGAGTGCTTGCTTATCAATCAGAAGGTTGCTGGTTAAATACTTGTCAACTCTCAAGGAATTTAAATGTATGTATGGTGAATTATAATATAATTAAGAATATAATATGAAGATATAATTAATAACATATCATTTGGCATATAATTTAATTAAAAATAAAAATGAGTACCAGAATTAAAGACAAAAAAAAATTAAAATATTTACTAAATTTGAGATCAAAGACGAAAAAATTTTTTAGCAAAGCTCCGAATTTTATAAGAAAATTCTACTTAATTTTAGGAAAATTTTACTTAAATATGAAAATATAATTACTATAAACTAGTTCAACAATGAACTAGAAATTTAGTAAATATTTTACTGGTTTCAAGTAAAAAATTGCTTTGGCGCCATACGACAACTTTTTTTATTCAAATTTAGAAAAGTTTCCAAAGTTTTAGTTAATTTTTTTTGAGTGTATTTAGGTCAAAATTGCGAAAGTAATAAAGACACGTCGAAAATGTATAAGAGTCAATCCTAAATTAGAGAGCCAAGCGTTGCGCTAGCAACAGTATTTTCAGCACTTTCAAATATAATACGAGTATCATATGTTTAAATGTACTGTAAATACGTAGCATGATGCTTACGCAATGCTTGGCGCTCTAATTAGGGTTTGACGGTAAATGCGGAAATGTATAAATGCGTAGCTTTATTAATAATGCGTTCACAAAGTCTTTCCCCCTTATGCAAAAAAATATTTTACTTTAGCTTTAAAGTTCATAGTAGTTGGCAAGCACTTTAAGGCTAACATTGCTTTGTTAAGAAATTATATTCAAAGGACAACTTTAATTATTTTGCTATTTAATAATAAATATTGGTAACACCACCGTGTTCAACAACCACTTCAACGCTTATGTTCTACAAAATCGAATACAATTTCATTTGGGTTTTCAAATATTTTTTTATTTTATTAAATAAATTTTTATTTTCTTAAGGTAAAGCAACCTAATTTCAACAATATAAGCTTCTGACATAAAAGGAAAACAGATAAACATTTCTATGAAATTAACTAAAAAAAATGTGATGAACTAAGAGGAACTATCACAATTTCTTTTATTCGAAGGAAATGAGTATTTCAATATCCAGCATTTTTCAATTTGTTTGTGATTGTACGTACATCACTAAAACATTTTTGTACAATTGTATTTATTTTAATATTTTTTTTTATAGATTTTACTATGTATTTTGAATCATTTGGATAATTTGATGATGATTTCCAGTACATGACAGAAATAGTAAATCTAAGCTAAGAGCTAACTAACAATTCTAGCTTCATTTTCAAATGTAACATGAATCAATATGCACAGAAAAAAAAGATTTGTAAATACAAATAATTTATTTGTGAATACAATTAAAATATTATTTAAAAAGGCACCTACAACGATTTTTTTAAATACAAACACACATTTGTAACATAAGAAAACAAAATCTTATTAACAAAAAATTATTTTCAATTAAAATATTGTGTTATTAACAATTGAGTTGTTAACAGAAAAAAATATTTTTTAATGAATTTGTTTTTCAAATTTTAATGTGTTGTTTCTTTATTTGTATTTTTTTATACTTTTTTTAGAATTTTATTTTTTGTTAAATTTTAAAGATGTTTGGATGAGTCGAACCGGCAATCTCTTGATTAATAGACTAATGTACTTACCACACAGCTAAAGATCAAATCGTTATTAGATAAGCAAAGAATGAATACACACAAAATGCGAGACCTTCTGTTTCTATATGTGCGTATTCCGTTATGATATAATTTAACAAATAATTTTGTTGAGTAATTTAATTGACCAGAAAAATTTTAATTTGTTAAATCAACAATGAATTTTTTGAGTTTTTGCGCCATGTATAACATAAAATTTGGTTAGTTCAGTTTATTGAAAAAAATTTTTGTGTTTGTGATATCAACAACTTAATTTTTTATATTAACTAAATATATATTTCAATTTAAATTAACTATTAACAATTTGTTTTGCTGGTGGCATTTTGATGATATTTTTTTCTGTGTGTGCTATACTGACAAAAATATTTGAGATACAAAATACACATTTTGAAAATATCAACTTAAAGTAGTCTTAACAAACGTGGATGCCTACTATAGAAATTTGATATATTTTATTATTATATTTTTTAGAATACAACTTTACTTAACATTGCTTTGCAAAGCTTTGTTAAGTTTTTTTGCATAAGACCCTTTATCTTTTAATATGAGATACGTTTCGTCAAGTGTATAAGTTTTATTTTATACATGTGTACATACATAGACATGATATAAATATAGAAGGTACTTCCATTCTCTCATTTTTTCTTGACATTCGCCTTCTGGCAGCTATTGGTATTCTGAAGTTTACGTTAAAATCGTGCTACCGTATTAATTTAATATTTCCCCCTCTGTTTCCTGTTTGTTTGAAATTTTTATTCAAAAATTATTTCAAATTGTTTTTATAAAATATAGATTGTATAAATTAAACAATTAATGCATAAATTCTGGTCGAAGATTGTATCAGCTTGTCTATGGACGAAAAAAAGTCGCAGTTGTGATTCTTTAAAACAATTATTGTTTATTGTCTATGCTAAAAGGTTTGTGTATTTGCTTTATGATTTTATTCCAAACATTATATCCAACACATATTTTTTCATATATTTTTCAAACTATTGTATAATACATTAATTTAATTTTTATGTTTTAAAAACATGGCAATAATATTTTTTTATTTTTCATTATCAAAGACAAAAACCATTTTAAAAGAAAATAATTTAGAGAATTTAAACACAAGAACTGAAAAGTATTTTCAAACAAAAACGTCCTAAATCTTCTTAGTGAATTAGGGCATAAGTAAAAATATGAGTGCAACATTTTTTTAATTCCCTTCATTTCCTGGTGTTCGTCAAAAGTGGCTAAAAGCTTATAATATCTATGAAATAGACTTGCCAAAAGATCTTCTTCAATATTTTATTAAAAAAATTTTACAATCAACAAGAAACGAATTATGTAGATTAAACAAAATGCAATATCAATCAATATTTGTTAAACTTAATGAAACTTCATTGTCAACTAATCAAAAACATCAATAAATTTGGTTTCTCAACGCCAAATTTAGATGAAAATATGGTTAAAAGATTTGTATTAAGCAGAAAACATAAAAATATGAGATTACTTATTATATAAACACTTTTAAATCTTCACAAACGTGTAGTTATCTATGTATATCACTTTAATTTTTCGCAAATTTTTATTAAGAGAATTACACATTTTTGTAAAAAAAATTTTAGGGGAAGACTTAAATTTTTTACTATATGGGACATGGAACATTTTTCTTTATTTCTCTCAAAAAACAAACTTCAAAAATACCTACTTTTAAAAACAAAGAGAGAATGGAAGTATCTTCTTTATTTATATATCATGTACATACATATGTATAAGTAAAATATAATAAGAGACAACGATTGTTGCTCTGGAGTTTTCTTCACAAACTGACTTTATTTACAAGAAATTATTCTTAAGTACTTTATTTAACATTTTAAAAACAATTCTCTTTGGGATTCAGCATTGGTGAGTAAGGAGTCGTCGTTATATTGCGTTTCCTGAAGTTTCGAGAATTTTCAGAACCCTAGAAAACAAAACCTCTTTTTTAACGTTTAACACTATACTTCACCTGTAGGGCTACTTAAAAAAAGTTTTTTTTTAATTTGTATAAGTGATCTACAATGCTCGTTTTTCGCTATTCATACTGACTGATGAAATTTTAAATAAAAATACGTAGACATCGTTTAAACTCAACTACTCTGATTTACCCATAATAAATATGAATGCGACGTCGACACACTCACACTCATAAATCACCTCATTTTGATTTCTAATTTCAGAAATATACTTATATTACTTACATTGATTCAGCTCATTCAACTAATCCATATACTTTGAATATTTAAAAGCATTGTTTTTGAATTAATACAATACAACAAAAACAATAAATAAAAAAGAAGAAAAACAACAGGGAAAACACATAAGCTCATAATGATAACTTTAATGTTCGTATGTGAAGTTCGAATTGCGAATCATACTTATTTTGCATAGTCCATAGAAATCAACAACGTCACAAATGTTGCGAAGTATGAGATCGATGCGCAATTCAAACTTTTGAGTGTATATGATTCATAGTTAGCATTGCAATAGGTATGGGCAACTTTGGTGTACGGAACCCTAAAAAGTATAGTAATAATAGAAATAAATGTATCCAATGGCTCGGAAAGCAGCAGAGCATATAAAAAATATTGTTGCTTTCTTGTAAATTGTAAATTAGTCCTTAAGATCCCATGTGATTCCGGGGTTCTGGGATAATACTGCAAATGAGCAGCAGTCAAAAATAAGCTTTACAGCTTATTAAATATGAACTTGGAAGGTCTTCAGATTTAAAACCTTATTCAACAAAATTAATTTAAAATTTACAAAATGGTTATAAAACAGTTTTTACACAAAATTTGTTTCATAAATCCTTTCTAACACAAATTACACTTTTAATAAGCAAAAACAAATTTTTTTAATGTTTAAACAGAAATAATTTGAATGCAAGACTTGTAAGTTTAGTAATGCTTTCGATTGAAACTACACACTTACGTAATCTAGGTCACCACAATTTTTCTAACAGGATAGAAGCCCATCTTTACCCTCTTCTAATTAGTTAAAGATATTTATTTATCTTTATCTCCTGCAGTGACGACGAGATTTTCATCATTTAATTCTTCCCCAAGGAATACATTGAATATTTACAAAGTTACAATGTTTTTATCAAACGCATTTCGTCATTCTTTAAGCAACGGAAGGATTTACACGTAATCACACAACAATTTAACAACATAAAACAAGAATAAATGACAGCGACAATGAATGGTCATGCGAACAGACAGACAGACAGTCAGTCGAACGGGTAAGAAATCAAGACAAGAATAAACCAAGCTGATATATGTAATGACTCCATAAATGACCACCCCCCTCACCCACAACCCTATAAACATATACCAACAGACGTACATACATACATAAGCATATTTTCTGTCCCAACTGTTTAGAGAATTGAACAGATTCTTTTATTTTATTATGCATGACAGCATAAATGGAAGATTTGACAAAAAATTAAGAAACTATTACATTCGAATACAAAAAAAAAATAATATCCACTGCTACGTCCGTCTTATACAACAAAGATGGATGACCTTTTTTCTTCTAGCAGACACACATGCTTTCTCTCTTTCTCTCTCTCTCGCTCAATGCCAAATAACTAACCAGTTGAACAAAGCTAAACGAAAATAAATTTACCATATGACGTTTCAAGTCCAAGATGTCATTTCTTTCAGGAAAACAAAACAAATCCCTTTAGAGTGAAATACAGCGGAAAGTTAAAATAGACGAGCATTGCTTAATAAATTCAAAAGAAAAGTGAAAAAAACACCAAAAGGAGAAGAAAAAAAAACTTGAAACGAAGATGAAAATCTTTTTTTTTTTTTTTTGAGGGTTAAAGATGATTGAATGTTTGGTTTGCGAAAATGTTTCATACAAGGTAAAAACAATTTGCTGCAAATTCTATTTTAGTTTTATTAATTTACAAAGAGGAAACTTAAGAGGATACAAACACATTTATTGTATTAATTCTATAAGGAGCATAGAGGAGCAGCAGACAAGTTGTCATACTACAGCAAATGGAGAATTTAAGGAGCCACTTTTGTGTGAAATAAAAAATATACCAGCATGCATAGTTAGGCTAAATTTACATCTGGCATTTCTTGTGTGTCATTTGGCCAAAAAAGCGTAACCAACTAATTACTAATGAAAAACTGTTTGATTCAGACATGTATTTATTGATTTAAACCGTTTACACTCATGTTGGATTCTATAAAATTGTCTATTAATTATGTATGAAACTGTTCAACTTAATAAATACATGTCTATATCAAACAGTTTTTCATTACTAATTAGTTGGTTACGTTTCTTTTACGCTTGTGTGGCATTTGGCACACAGATATAAACCCGACCATAAACTCCTTAATGGGTGGGGGGGGGGAGTATATTATGGCATTCGATAGGATACGAAAAAAATATTTCCATATAAACTCTATTGAAATATTTTTTAATTTCGTTCGATAACGAGTACCGTAATTTGCCCATGGTCTTCTACGATATGTAAAGTAGCAAGCCGAGGCCCGCCACAAGGAGGCACTCTTTCTTCCGTTTTATGGAACTCTATGTCCATCGAACTTGATTCTATGCTGCTTGATTTCATGCTGCATGGCAAATAACAGAATGATATCTCACATCATAGCCAGGTTTAACTGAGAACCAGGAGGTGATGTGTCGAAAGCGGCCGCAGTGTAAATTCTCAGACAACGGAGCTTGGAGTCTTCACAGGAAGATGTAAGTTACATACTAGAGGCCTGCCTAAACATTCCTGAAATGTAAATAATTCTCATTTTATAAGTGTATTCCCGTGGCATGTATTATAAGTGGTTGTATATAAGTGTTAGAAGACTTCTTTTTCGGAAAAAACAATCAAAGGAAGTAGTGTTGATGCGTGTATGCTTGTTAATTTGGATATTGTAGGTTGGAGCGTGTGTGTGTGTGTGTAAGATGTTATGATCTTAAGGGTATTTTCTTAAAACAAGCGCACACAACTAATGTGAATGCATGTGTGCGTTTGTATGCGCACAGAAAAATAAAAGATCATACACACAACGTGTGTGCGTACTTAAATGCATGACGTTTGTATACGCGCTCACGCGTATGACGAAGCAAGTATCACAAATTTTTCAGCCACGAAGTATTTTCTTTTTTTCTCCTATACTTGCAATAACTGAACCAAATGTCTAGCCAACAGTGTTGTTTAGCGTTTGTTTGAGAATATTAGGCTGTAGTAAAGTATTTCAAAAATTCCTCATGTCTTAAAACTTCTTGTAAGTGGTCTCGTGCAGGAGTTTAATACATACAATCGTTTCCGCTTCCAATTCTAAATGGAACAAAACTTAGATTTTGTGACAATGCGAAGTATCTAGGCATACACATAAATAGATTCCAAGATGTCATACCACCGCAACGTCCAGTCAAGCGGATAAGGCCAAATTGCTCGTCAATGTGGTAACAAGGTACATAATTGCATATGGCGGACTGCACTAGACAAGACCGCAGACCATCAAATTGTAGAAAGGATCCTGCAATTATCCGCTTTGAGATAAAAAGATAAGAGTAGGTGTCATTCCGGAACGATTCCCTAATTGAAAGGGTGCGGCGGAACGATTCCCTAAAAGGAACGGTGCGGACTTTTTAAAGTTGATTTTTCATGGTTTTTCCTTCCGTAATTGCAAATTGTCTTGAAGAATAGTCGTATTTAATTTGTTTGGACAAACGGCAAAAATAAACATTCAAGAACCTGTGTTACATTTCTTTCCTTCACACTTATTTCTCTACACTTTTTTGATATATAGAGAAAACAACAAATTATTTATTTCGTTTTTGTCAGAAAATTCAAACAAACCATTAAACAATTTTGTTGACGATTTTGGGAGCGACAGAGACGTTCTCTCGTTCATTCACTGTTCAAATTAAAAAACCGGAACGATGAACATTCGGATCTAGAGACTTATATATTACAATTAAGATTATAATAAAGCTAAGGACTAAGGCACAAGTAGATTGAAAAATTAGTGTTCGAGGTCAGTATATATTCCATAGCACTGTGAATAATATTACTAATAATATTCCGACTGCCGAAGGATAATTTGGTAATTGTAAGAATTACTGAACGGTAAGATCTATTTATTTTCCCCATTAGTTTCTAGTGTATTCTAGAGAAATTTTTATTTAAGCTACATTAATATTTTTATTGCAAAGAAACCTGCGTTGTTAAATTGAAATTTCTATTATTTTGCTGTACAGCTCAAATTATGCTGTTTATACCAGGTGCCATGAATTTCTGTAGCACAACAAAAAAAATCTATGTTGAAAATTTTAAGTTGATGTTGAATGAGTTTGCTTGACCAAGCAGACAATTTTCTACAGCGAGTGCCTCGATTTAATAAAAAAATAAAATAAAAATAATAATAAATAAAGAACAAACCAACCCACCTTTTTTACTCCCTTGTGATATTGACATTGATGACCCCATTAAAGTCTTACGCATAGAAAATACGAATGGCAGCAGCCAAACTTATGAAAGATGTTCATTTTAGATTTTAATGATTACATTTCGAATTTTTTTTTTCTTTACTACTACCGGACAGACTGCACACGCACAAGCAGCCAAAAAGAGAGCGAAAAGGCAGGACACAGGAAAAATGTAACAGATTTTAACGTTTCTGTTTCCTCTGCTTTTTTATTTTTATTTTGTTATCAAGAGAAATGTTGAAACACTCAAACTGATGTTAATCTTAACATTAGCAGTGAAACATGGTCGCCAGCAATATGAAAAAATTTAATATTGCAAATTGGACAAATAACTGGAGCATACATCCTTTCCTCTAAATAGCAAATGCAAAAGAAAAGTAATGAAAATATGAAGCAAGAGACAAAAAAACGCAGCTGTTGATTGACTACCGGCTTATAACAAGCTGTTTGATTGTTTTGTAATTATACAAATTTAAAAAAAAATAAATTGTAACAATTCCCGAATAATCAATTGAAGGCAAAAATAATAAAAAAAAAAAAACAAGTAGCAGACTGTCTTTTCAACTTTTTAACTTCTATGGCCTGTTAAAAGCAACCAACAAAAACTCAAAGTCAAAATGAAAAGCATTTATTTAAATATTTAAATTTATTCAGGGATAGATTGAAAAACACTCAGTTGTAAGTGCGTATAAGAGCATCACATACATACATAAATTCACGCGTGCTTTAATTTGCATATGTTTGCTTAGCTGTTATGTGTACAGTATTTATTTGCTCATGTGCGGGAAAATGTTTTACAGAGCTGGGAATACATAGATACATGCATATGGCTGACATGTTAAAAATATATTTGTCTCATTTGAAAAATCGATATATCAGAACGCATTACTGAATTGCATTATTGAGTTGTAACGAACAAAATATGGTACCATTATCGACAGTGCAATAAAGTCGTATAATTTTGGTGATCCAAGTAGAGATGCTTTTTTCAATAAGCTTTTTTTTGACAGATCACGTGTGAGTCGTGTCATGCTGTCATGTTATTTTTGTTTAGTATTGTTTGGCATTTCATAATGGAAAGACTTACGCCTGAACAAAGACATCGCTTCGCTCTATGGGCTCTTGAAAAGTTACAAGAAGATCCGACATTTTTGAGGCAAATTTATTTAGCGATGAGGCCCATTTCTGGCTCAATCGATATGTAAACAAACAAAATTCCCGCATTTGGGACGAAGCGCAACCTGAAGAGATTCAAGAACTGCCACTTCATTCAGAAAAAACAAGGGTTTGGTGTGGTTTGTGGGCCGCTGGAATCATCGGTCCATATTTCTTTAAAAATGATACCGGTGCAAACGTAACCGTCAATGGCGACCTTTATCGTGCCATGATAACCGACTATTTGATGCCTGAAATTGAAGCTCGTGATCTCGGCGACATTTGCTTTCAGCAAGACGGCGCCAATTCCCACACATCGCATAAATCAATGGATTTATTGAGAGAACATTTCGTTTTGGGCCGGTCGATTGGCCACCAAGATCGTGTAATATCACACCGTTAGACTTTTTCCTATGCGGACAAACCCGCTTCGATTCAGACCTTGGAGGAAAACATCACGCGAATCATGCAAAATTGGACTCAACGGATAGACCATCTGCGACGTAGCAACGTCCAACATTTGATAGACATAATATTCAAAAAATAAATGCCAAAGAATGTTTTTGCAAATGATAATAAACTTTTTTCATTAAATTTGAATTTTCTGTTTTTTTTTTCTTTAAAGTAGGGAACCTCGAAATGGACCACGCGTTGTTAAATAAATTCAGTAAAGTGCAACTTTTACTAGCACATGAAGGCTTTTGTACGAACATATTATATACATATTTTAATATAATCGAATATCTCTCTAATGTACAAATAATTTTTCGTTTTTGGCGACTTTTTTTTGGATTTTTGGTGATTTTATTTTTTGTTGTTTATTAATTTACTTTAGTTTTAGCAAATTTTTCATTTTTACCCTTTTTTTTTGTTTTTTGCGTTTTTTTTTTTCGTTTTGGCGATTTTTGTTTGAGTTTTTTACATTTTTTAGCGGTTGTTTTTATAATTTAAGCGATTTTTTTGGTTCGGGGATTTATTTTAGTTTAAGCGATTTTTTGCAATTTTATTCGCTTGATTTTTAGTTTTATTGATTTTTTTTTTTTAATTTTTAACCAATTTTTTTTGTTTTGGCGATTTATTTGAAATTTTTTGCGGTTGCTTTTTAGTTTCAGCGTTTTTTATTTAATTTCAAAGTTATTTTTTTTTGTTCGGCGCTTTTTTGGTTTGGTGATTTTTTCGATATTTGGCAATTTTTTGCGGTTGTTTTTTAGTTGAAGCGATTTATTTTAGTTTTAGCGCTTGTTTTCGGTTTTTTGTATTTTTCTCGGTTGATTTTTAGTTAAACCTTTTTTTGATTTTAACCTTTTTTTTGTTTTTGCGTTCTTTTTTGGTTTTGGCGTTTTTTTGCGTATTTTGGAAATTTTTAAGTTTGTTTTTTAGTTTAAGTGATTTTTCTTATTTTGCCGCTTTTTTCATTCTGGCGATTTTTTTCCGTTTCACGATTTCTTTTCGGATTTTAGCTTTAATATACATATTTATTGTTGTATCGACCAAAGTTTTACATATTCTATGAAAATACAGATCTGAAGTATTATAGACGGCGTAGTAGTTCGAAAAAAAATTACTGCGGTGAAAGGTGGCAACCTCTATAAACATGTATTTTGAATTTCAAGGCACCACGTTGTTAACCATTATATTCATAAAAAATAAATAAAATGAATTTTAAATCCATTTCAAGAAAATTTTGTATGAAAAATTTCCATCGACAAGATGTATTGAAAACAACAATAAAATAAGAGAATTTGTTTTTGTTTTCAATGTAAGTAAGCGACAGAAAGTTTCTTGTCGACATCGTGGACCAGGCCGTTAAATTAAAATACATACATTTCAAATTCATTTTAAATTCTATGAACTTGTAATTATTACAAATATATTGTCATGCAAATCAAAGCTTTCGTCCAACCAAATATTAGAAATTAGCTTGATCCAGCTCAAGGGCAGTCTGCTTCTTCGTTTACGACTATAAGGAAATTGGATGGTAGCCTTTAAACCAGACCGTACGAGCTGCCAAGACAAACATCGTAACGATCGCCAGAAAGGGTTAAGAAAAGCGATAAAATGGAGTCGGAGGATCGGCTGGTAAAGGTGTGTACAGTCGAATCAGCTTTAGCGCAACACACTTTACTGAAAAAAATTGGATTACTGAAAGCGATACAAATCCCCGCACTGATTTTAAACGCAGCTAGTCTTATTCACTTCGCTTTAGCGGCACATCGCTTTACTGAAAATATCGTATTACTGAAAACCAAAAGCAACCCCACAACTACGTTTTGTGTGAAACTTGCTTCGCTTTAGTGAAAAAATAAACAATGACAAATTTATTATTATTAGAAATCGATTGCATAACTTAAGGCTGAAAAAATTGTTCATGTTTTTTTTTGTCCGTTAAAAAATTAAATGGCAAAATGTTTTTGTCCTTTTCACTCTTACGTACTTTATTGTATTTTTCTATTATATTGTACTGATTTTAAGCAGTACGCTTAAGTGTAACAAATTTCAGTAATCCGAACTACGTAAAGCGGAGTGGACTGTAATCTAGCTGTAATTTTGTAGCCACCGCTTCGCACATTGGGCCAAATTGTTAAAAAAAAAGGAATTAACGAATTTTTTTATCGAAATATTAACCTTTTGTTATGTCAAATCGAAAAAAAATTATCTATACAATCAACATTTATTATATAAAATTTTATAGCGAAATTAATATTTAAGGAAATGTTATGTCAAATGTATATTTTTACAATGAATTGAAAACTATACACAGATCCATTCTTCTCATTTCAAAAGTGTTTTAATTTATAAAAACTATTTAATTATATGATAAGATTTGAAAATACTGAGCTTGAGTTCGATTAAGAAATTATTCCCCATTAAAGTTAAAAATTTGCAAATTGCTTGGCACAATTTTAGAATTACCCATGCACATCTCTGGAGAACAGAAAATAATATATGCGTATGAGTGAGGAGGGGAGGTTCACCCAGCTTTTTTTTTTATTTCGACATATTAAAATATTTGTATATGACAAACATATTCTATTCTTGCATATTATTAGTGTACTCCATTTTGAGTATTTAGTTAAGTGTGTTTAAAAGTGCGTACTTCTTGTTGTTTATTGCATTTTTTTTGTTACACTTCTCTTTTTTATTGCTGTTGTATTCTTGCATTCATTTCTAAATTTTTGTCCAGTTAGTTGTAAAGAAACTGCTAAATATTTTAAAGATTTAAATGGAATACACACTATAGAACTTTTTTACCTCAAACTTAGTAAGTCAACAGTCAAAACACAGAAATGTTTACTGTTGAGTAACAGTCAGTTTTTGACTGATAGTGTGTACCACAAAGTGTCGGTCAAGAGCCAGAGAATAAACTGCATAACTTGTTAAATAATTTTTTTAAGGAATTCGTATGTATCTTTTTATGAAATGCAAGGTTGAGTGAGAGATGGGGCAAAAACAACATTGAAGGGGGCCTTCTTCCAAAGTCATAATATTTAATTTTTGTAAAAATTTCCATGTAAAATTTGTTCCTCAAGAAAAAAGCTTTGATAATTTGTTTTAACCAAAATGTCTTTCTCCCTATCTTATACTACTTCTAGTTTGCTTAAGTAAAGGCCAATTTGTTTTATTGTTGCCGTAAATGAAAATAGTTGTCTTTATTCCAAATCAATATAAATATTTCGCCCTAAATGATAAATAAACAAAAAAAAATTCTTGACTAAAGCAGCGTTTAGATTTTTTTATTAGTTAATTGCACGATTAATTTTCTGCAAATTGTGTAATAATTAACAGCAAATGGCACTCGCTTGTGCTATAAATATCGAGATGTTGTTAAACTGACATTTTTATAATTCAAACAAAATATTTTCCTCCAATACAAACAATAATAGTTTTTCTCTTGGTTCAGTCATTTACGAAATAAGTGAATTTTTATGTGCCTAAAAGGGAGCAATTCATATCATTCAATATCACTGAAATACGAGGGTGAATCAATGAGTTCGTAACTTTTTTAAAGAGTTTTTTTTTCAAAACAAAATTTTATTTTTCAACATAATCTCTTTTTAAGTCAATAGAAATACACTTAGTTTAGTGCGTTTCAGTTTTTGTATCCCTTCTAAAAAATAGGATTTTTCGAGGTCCTTAAAATAGGTACTTGTTTGGTCAACAATTTCATCGTTGGAGCTAAATCTCTTTCCACCGAGCCGTTTTTTAGCTTTGGAAATAGGAAGTGGTCACTAAGGGCTAAATCCGGAGAATATGGCGGATGGGGTACCAATTCGTACCAACAATCCTTTGAAGTTGTCACACGTTTACGTTTAGGGTCAAGTAAGAGCAAACGCGGCACCCATCTTGCAGACAACTGCCTTAAACCCCTCTGATTGTTTAAAATCGAAACCAAACTGCCATATGAAATGCCTATGGCATCAACAATCTCACGCGCTTTTACTCTTCGATCGCCCAATACCATATCGTGGATTTTTTCGAAATTTTTTTTTGGCTGTACTGACCTCAATTGGCCCTCCAGAACGTTTCAGCGTCATTTGTACTTGTGCGACCACAACGAAGGTCTGTAAACCACTTTTTTTATCATTGAAATTGATGGTGCAGAGTCCCCATAGTATTTATCTAGCTTTTCTTTGGTTTGATCGACGGTTTTTTTTTCGCAAAAAATAATCACCCTTATCGGTAATAAAAGTTCACGTGAAATATGTTCCCTTTCCCTAAAATTGTGATCGCCAATATTTGAGTTGTTGTTGTGTCCCTGTACTATTTTCTAATTTTGTTCACGGGAAATATTTCACTTGAACAAATTGTTCGCTTTTTATTCTCGATAAGGGTGATTGTTTAACGAGAACTCGAAATTCACTTTTTTTCATTTTGAGAGAAAAATTCATAGTAAACGTAAAGTAAATGACGACACTTGCTCTAAATTTTACAGTAGTCCATTAACAGGTGGTACTTGATGGGAGCAGTGTTGCATTTCATATAACTACGAGGGAAGTTCCAAAAGTCTCGGACTTATTGATCCGCCCTCGTATACTATTAAAGTAAATAATTAAAATTTCATCCATTACATCAATTAGGCAGCAACACGTGAACGAATATTCTCATATAATTGTCAGTGTTTATTAAACTTATGTCATTCATTAAACAATTTTTTTGTTTTCTTTTTTTTTTTTTGTATTTAATTATTTTCATATGTAAATGTTATGACAATTTCAAAGGATTTTAACAAAAAAAAACGCTTTTATGTAAATGTAAATAAATTCAGATTTTGTTTGAATTATATACGTTTGCGTTTTAAAAAAATATATAAATTGTCAGAATGTAACAAATACATACTAACATATCGTTCATTTACTTCCACAACATCATAACTCAAACATAAAAAATAGTTTAAAATTTCCAATTTGCATACAATTAGAGGAAAAAGAAAATTAAATCTTTTCCTAATTTTTCAATAACATGATTAACGATAAGAGAACTAATTCTTCATTATTAAATCGAAAGTCGGAAATTTTTGAGTTATGGCCTTGTCGAAGTAAATGAGCGATATGTACAAATTAATCTGACATAATTAAAAGTTCATTAAAACAATCAATAGTGAAAGTAGTCAATTAGTTGGGAGATAATTAATTAAATAACTTTTATATGCACAGAAAAAAAATCCATAGACAACCGGACGAAAGAAATAAAAACCTTGTTGACGGCGCTTAAGTCCGCCAGTTTCAGTTTAAACGGAGGGAGGCATTGGCTGAAGTAGTTAGCGAAAACAAAAAACAAAACCAAAGGTCCGGTGTTTGAGGCATTTAAAGGTGAAGTAATGATTAAATTACGATTATATTCAGTTTTGCACGATTACTAGTAATGGAAAAGTAATCTTAATTACTTGAAATTACAAAAAATAATTATTATTAATAATCAAAAGTAGTCAAAAGTAGTCGGATTCATTTTTGATTCCTTTCGATTCTTTTTAATTATTTTTTGTAATTTCAAGCAATTTATATTACTTTTCGATTATTAGTAATCGTAATAAACTATTTATCAGAAATTCTTTTAGAGGAAATTATACAATTATTACAATTCTTTTTAAAATGTAATCTAATTGATTACTAATCGTAATCGAAATTTAACAGCTTTGGTTTTAGTCCAGTCTCGGACAATCAGTCACTAAGTAAACAACACTATGCATATTTCTAATGTGCATGAGTGAGTATTTGTATCAGTTTTTGTAGGAAAGTTCAAGTGATGAAGGCATAGAACTTGTCACTGAACTACACCGGCTTCAGCGGCTACTAATACAAATGTAACATGAGAGCTGCCTCCTTCGACAGCATTGTGTAGCAGCATCATTGGAGAAGAAAGTATTCAATAAAATGGCTCCCTAGCACAGCTTTGAAAATTTAATACGCCTCATTGACACCAGAGGTTCTGCAACCCCTCATTATTAAAAATGTGAAGAGTTTTAAAAAAATTAAGCTTTCCTCTATCTCATCTTCTCTATCACTTGCTCTTGCCTAAAGAAGGTAACACATAGTAATAGTACTAGGCATTCATTGCCTGAGCGTAACTTCTCTTTAAAAATATATTTATACAAAAGATTAAGAGAAATACATGGTGGGGCAAAAATAATCACCCGATGTTCCTTTGCTGTAATTTTTTTTTAATGAAGTACTCGGTTTATTTAATCCATTAGAATATATTTCATCTAGTGGAGAAAATTGTATCAGCCAAGTGGCCGCCGCCAGAGTTGATGACCATACATACAGGTTCTCGCATTCAAGGCGAATGTTTTACGTAAGGGCTTCAAGAGTCTGCGGCTTATTGACGTAAGCCCGCGACTTCAAAAATCCGCATAAAAAGCAGTCTAGAACGGTTAAATCGGGTGATCACACCGGCCAGAGCAAATCACCAAAGTTAGCGACGCGGAAATGCTTCCTTCCCGTGCACACCACATGTTCTACAAATCACGAATACGGATTTCGATGCCCCAGTACGGATTTTCGGTGCCCCAGAAACGATTACTTCGTTTATTGCTAAGATGGAAATGGATGGGGCGCCCAGAACGTTCGGGCCGTCGTCCGTACTTGTACGGCCACAACGAAAGTCTGTTAACGCCTTATTGACACCAGAGGCGCTGCAACACATCATTATGAAAAACGTGCAAAGAGTCGAGTTGTTAAAGAATGAAGCTTTCCTCTATGTGTTCCTTTACCACCTGCCTGCTCTAAATTTGGTTTCTGCTGCACCAATTAATGGAGTTTAATAAACTTTTTTGTTTTATCAAAATCCATTTATTTAATCTAACTTAAAATAATGTTATAAAAATTCATATTTGCGCTTAAAATCTTTTGGACTGTATTTTATGAAAGGTTATATTTTAATCTAATGGACGATAGACTCCTGTGGTTATTTTTTTATATATATAAAAATACTTTTTAAATCCCTGTTTCGTTGGCCATTTTTAATTACGTTCGTTGTTGTTACATGATTTATGACAGCAGCCAAACAATTTAATAATATTTAATCAAAAGCAACAAGAAAATAACAGGAAGCGCTTTGCGGAAAGGAGCAAGCATCCGTTTTTTTTTAAACCACTAACCGGAAAATGTTTTAAAACAATAACCAACCACCTGCTGGCAACGTTATGAACAGACAAGAAATGAGCAATAAAAACAGATATCTAAGCCTAATTAGCAGCAACAAAAATTATGCCAAAAACGATACGTTAATTTCAAACGAAAATACAAAAAAAGAAAAGTATTAAATACAACATAATAAGAAAGACTTACCTTAACTCCAATATGTATGGCCGAGAACGCTTGTTCGCTGTGTAGTGTTTGTAATATGGGCAATTGGATGGACATGGGACACGACATCATGGTCGCAACCTAAAATTTTAATTAAAAATAAAAACAAACAATTAATTAATAATTTTAATAGGTATTATTGCCTGGCAGTTATATTAAGGCCCTATGCTCCTTATAGGAACTAAAGGATCTAATAAATAAATAATAAGTTATATTAATATACATGCAATATGTAAATATTTTAAAGCAACAAAAACTATGATCGAATTATGCAAGTTACGCCTATAATGTCACAAGTTCATTTCAAGCAAGAAACAATTGTAAGTCATTCATCACCTTCATTATCCCTATTTTGCTTTTGATTTCTGGCACTATGAATTCCCTTTCTCTACACATTGCTTAATTATAAAATTAACTGGAAAATTCTTTGTTTCAGGTAATACACCGAAAGAATTTTGCTTTATAAATTCAACGAATTTAATTTTTTCACAAATATAATGATAATTTCACAAATCTAATGAAAATTTCACGAATATTGTGAAAAAATTTCATTGGAATTGCTTCTAGTTTCATTGGATTTATGACAACAATATTTTCTAATTATTAAGAAACTCCTTTATATTTAATAAACATTTACAGTTGTTGCTTGAAATAAACAAATGTAAATACATACATTAAAGCAATTAAGTTAAAGATTAAATTCTTTGAAACTAAACAAAAAATAAAATATACATCAATTTAGAATTTCATTATAGCTACGAAATGTGTTCGTTGTCCCAATGAAAATTCCATAGTAGTCATGAAAGTCTGATAAATTAAAAGTATTTCAACAATTGTGAACCAAAAGCTTGCATCAAAGGTAGTTCTGTATTATTGTTCTTGTACTCTTTGTATGCTTATTTAAACATACGAGTTGCAATTAAGTAATTTCGTTGTTATAATAATGTCATTTCCCAGTTTTAGGGAAGTTATTTCATTGTTTTAATGAAATTATTTCGTTATTTTAATGAATTTATTTCGTTGGAAATTATCTCGTTGGAAACTATCTCGTTGCTTTAATGAAAGTATTTCGTGCTTTTAATGAAATTATTTCGTTATTTTAATGAATTTATTTCGCTGTTTCAATGAAGTTGTTTCGTTGCATTGATGACACTGTTTAATACATTTGACGTAGTTTTCGTTAAAATAATTTTAACGAAACTGGTTTCATTAATCCAACGAAGCGTGACGTTGGTTGAATTTTAATGAATTTTTTCATTGGATTAATATCGAAATTCATAGAACTTATGAAAAAAATTCTTTCAGTGTATTTAAAACAAATTCAGTAAAGTACGACTTTGAGCCGCGCACGAAGGGCTCCGTACGGACAAGTGATATGCAATTCAATACGAACTTTAGTAGCCTATATAAAATATAGAGTTTTGAAATATTTTTCGTTTTTGAGGTTTTTTTAATTTTGGCGATTTTTTTATTTTGGCGATTTGTTTTTGTTTTGGAGATTTTTTCGGTTTTTAGACTTTTTTCCATTTTGGCCATTTCTTTAGTTTTGACATTTTTTCTCGTTTTAACGATTTTTTTTCGGTTTACGGCGTTTTTTTATTATTTTTGGTAATTTTTTCGTTTTGGCGATTTTTTTTTTAATTTTGGCGACTGTATTCATTTAGGCACTTTTTTTAGTTTTGACACTTTTTTTCTCATTTTGGCGATTTTTTTCGGTTTTTGGCGATTTTTCAATTTGGCGATTATTTTTTAATTTTGGAAATTTTTTTAATTTTGGCGATTTTTTTCATATTAACAATTATTTTGTTACTGGAGCCTTTTTCGCGTTTGGCGATTTTTTTCAATTTTTGCGCTTTTTTCATTTTGGCGATTTTTTTTATTTGGACGATTTTTTCGAATTTTTGCGACTTATTTCAGTGTTAGAATTTTTTTTTTAATTTTGGCGATTTTTTTCGTTTGGCGATTTTTTGGAATTTTTGGAAATTTTTTTTAGTTTGGCGATTTTATAATTTTCAGATTTTTTAGTTTTACCGTTTTTGAAAATTTCAAGAGTTTACCTCTTACGGTGTCCAAGATATAGCAATTTGTCAAAATTACATAGCCAAATTGCATTAACTGATGGACCACCCTTTAATTAAAATTTTTTTAAATTTTAGTGTTAATTGTTGTAGTCTGTATAAAAATACACTAACCTTACAAATTTCAAGTGTCAATATACATATGTACATACAATTATATGTATATAACATGGGATTTTAGCATTTTTGGTTGCTCGTTTTTGAACACCCTTTAATTTTTAATTCTCATGTATTTGTTGTTGTATTGGCCAAGGTTCTACATTCTCTGTCCAAGTTCCTGAGGAAATGCCGTGTGACGGACAGACGGACAGCGTAGCGAAAACAATAGGGTTCCTTTTTTCACCTTTGGTGTACGGAATCCTAAAAAGTACATATGGGAGATTTTATCTTAAGTTTATACGAGTATTCCAACTCAGCAAGCAAGTGCAACAAATAAAAGCGATGGTTTAGCGTAAATGTATTATTAGGAAATATTTACGCATGTGTTTCTTTGTATTTTTTTAATGCAATCAAGCACTAGGGTGACAGAGAAATGAAACTTGCACATACATAAGTTATTCTAAGCAAACGAGAGAAGAGATAATATTTAAATTGTACCACCAACAAGTTGCCACACAAAAAAAAATGATAAGTGAAGGAAGTATGCAACAGTGACATTGAAATAACACGAAGCGATTACACTTATTTAACAACATACTGCAGCAAATATTGCAACTGACAACAAATATGGCGCACCCACAAACACATTGTAATACACACAAACACACGACTTTAAGTAACCCAACCAGCAAGCACACAAGTTTCAAGTTATATATATATATATATATATATATATATATGTATATATTAAATGTCATTTCATTTAGTGACTGTAACACTGTTTTGGTATAAATGATTTGTTTTTTCGTAAAAAATAATAATGCTTAATAAGCACACGACTACGCTTTATTGGAAATAACCAAAACCCAATTTTTCCAGTTATCCGATTTTTTTCTCTTTAACACAGTTCGAATTACTGAAATTTGTTACAGTTAAACGTACTGCTTAACATCAGTACAATATAATAGATACAAGTTTTATTTAAGCTTTAGGTCCTTTTTGTAAATAATTAATAACAATCCCCCTTATTGCGAATGGTGTCGTCGACGTCATATCAAGACGACAGTAAAAGTTGTCACTTGTCTACTCTTTGTCAACAAGAATTGACTACTATTAACATGCTACATTAACTTACAAAGCTTTCGAGATTAGTAAGAGATTGTCAATAAGAGCCGATAAGTAGTAGACAAGTGACAATTTTTAATGTCGTCTTAATGTGACGTCGATGACGCCATTCGCAATATGGGGAATATTTATTATCTTATCGATATTTCGCTGCAGTGTAGCTTCTTCAGGAAATAATAAATAATAATAATTTATCAATTATTTACAAAACGGACCTAAAGCTTAAATAAAACTTGCATATATTAAACTAAAAGGTCGAATAAATTATGGTAATACAATATAAAAATAATATTATAAAAAACGTATGAGCGAAAAGGACAAAAACATTTTACAATTAAATTTTTTAACTGACAAAACATGAAAAAAAATTTCAACCTTAAGTTATGCAATTGATTTCTTATAAATAAATTTGTCATTGTTTATTTTTTCACTAAAGCGAAGTAAGTTTCACACAAAACGTAGTTGTGGGCTTGCTTTATGTTTTCAGTAATACGATATTTTCAGTAAAGCGAAGTGAATAATACTAGCTGCGTTTAAAATCAGTGCGGGGATTTGCATAGCTTTCAGTAATCCGATTTTTTCGAGTGATTTTATTTTTATATTCTTTTCAATTAAAGCGGTAGTCTGCTATCAATTGTGATCAAACACAAAGTAAGTAAGTAAGTAAGGACGGCCAGGAGATGCCCCCAAGGCGATGTACTGTCTCTACTTATATGGAGCGTCGTAGTTGATGAACTCTTACATATGCCGTTGACATCGTTATCAATGCAAGAGGAAACTTTGAGAGACGTTGTGTGATATACATAATAAAGAGATATTCTGTAAGGCTGAATATCAAACCTGCAAAGGCTACCATTGTTCCTTTCACAAGGAGGACAACACTTACACGCTGGAAAAACATCAGAGTAGACAGCGTGCAAATTGAAAGCTAATCGGAGGTCAAGTATCTGGGAGTGATATTAGACTCAAAGCTGTTATGGAGACAGCATTTAGAGGCGACTGTTGTCAAGGCAAAAAAAGCACTAATGGTTTGTAGAAAAACATGGAGCTGCACACGCAAAATCTTGATATGGTTATACATCATGATTGTGAGACCTATCATCACTTATTGGGCTGTTGCCAGGTCGGGCAGGGTCAGGTTGACTACGACCAGAGATCGGTTAGAGAAATTACAGAGGATAACATGCCACTGTATAACAGAGGGTATGAGGACGTGTCCTACTGCAGCCATAAAAGTCCTCATTGAACTCAAACCTCTGACGCTAGCAATCAGCATCGCGGGGAAAAGCACAGAGAGGGACTGTCTAATTATCCACTGGGAGCAATTATCCCCTACTTTTACAGCCTTCTGACGTGATGAATGACATGTATAATTTCGTCAAGAGTTTTGCAACTATTCTCGCCAATAGAAGGGTACGGCACTCCGGTATTCCTTTGGAACTGGTACCATCATATGGTAAACTGATGGCTTCAGGACGCCGGCTCATCACCATTTTTCAATCGGAAATTTATGCGATTGAGATGCGCACAATTGACAGGATCTACCGAAGGAGAGATATAGCCATCTGCTCGAATAGTCACGCTGCCATAAAAGCACTCAGCTCATATCAGTTCCCCTATAAGTTAGCTCGGGAATGCTGCATTCAGCTAAATCAGCTGAGCAGCATGAATAAGGTCGAACTCTGCTAAGTTCTTGGACACACTGGGGTGGTAGGAAATGAAAATGCAGACAAAATGGCCAGAAAGGGGGTTAGCACACCCATGGTCGGACCAGAACCGTTTTGCGCAATTGCGTTGGACAAAACCTGAGAAGATATATCTACGGAGATCAAGAGTAAAAGGGAGCACCTCAATGCAAAACTAATGATTGGAACGTATCACCAAAATCGTTTCAAAGCTCTCATGTCCCTGAATAAAGATAATCTAGGAGTACTCTCAAACCTTCTTCACAGGCCATTGCAGACTGAGAAAAAAACGTCAACAGACTTGTTGCAGATTCTGTGATTACGACGATGAAATTCCAGAGCATATTTTGAAGGACTGTGAAGCATTATGATACGAAAGATATAGCCAATTGGGCAAGCATCTACTGGAGGATGGGGAACTTCCATCACTAGACCCACTGGTATTAGGTGCTCTAGCAAATGCAAATGGATACCAAAGAACTGCTTTGGTTGCAGTGTTCTGTGTCTCCCGTTTAACGTAATTCACTCAGCTGTTGACAGCACCAGTGTTGCCTTTCAGTTAAGAGGAGGGAATTAAAAAATTTATTTACTTATTGACCCACACTAGTATTTTTATACTGAAAATACTTATGTTAGTTACAAAATAAAATGAATGAGAATTATATAGTACATTATTACATAATGTGAGTGACAGGGAACAAGTTTGGTATTTGTATACTTGAAAGTTTTTAATATGATTTCACAATAAAACGAAAATATGCATTTACAGATTCTTTGGAAGTCATCAAAATTATATTCCTTAACCATGTGTTCCATTTGATAACACCTTGTGTTTGCTGGGAAAGCCATAAATTATGAAAACCAAAAAAAAAACATTAATAAACAACTATTTGCAACTCTTTAATACATGAAGAGAAGGAAACGAAAGAAATGTGAATTAAAAGAAAACAACAACTGACAGCACAACCATAACAAAACGAAAATGAAAACGAAAAGCAAATACACAATTGCAAAAAATAAGACGACCATAATATCTGCCACAATAATAGACACGAGAAACAAACGATAAGACAGACAAATAAATGAAAACAAGAGGAAATTGAGTCAGGCCGTGACTGCCACACGACAACCTTCTTTCATCTTTTTTGTTGCTCGAAATTCTTTACCAACATTTATATTTATGCTGACAACAACGATGATGCGGTTACAAAGGCAAACAGGCAAACAAATATCAACGGCAACTCTCGTAATCTACACTTCACGTCGCTGCAACCAAAGGGGGAGTTATGCACACATTTCAAAATATAATAGTAAATTCTTATAAGAAATGCAGAGGAGTCGTCTGTTTCACTTGGAACGCCTTATGACAATGACGACACAGACGATGACACCACCAAAGGAAGTTGATCTTAAAATACAGCAACAATGTTAGCAGCCAAAATAGCAGCATCTCCGATAAAAATAACAATAAAATTTATTGTCACAATTTTATAGTGCAGAAATCGGCAAAGAAACCCAAAAGCATATTTGTTACAAAAGCATGTGTTCGTTTTTTTATATAAGATATACATAAGTACAAATCGCTCATTTAATTGAACAACATCACAACTCAAAAAAAAAATATTTTCTATTTATTTTAAACAAGATAATGTACAAAAAAAAAATTTTTTTTTAAAATGTTTACGACATTTTTACACAATTCGCATTATTAACTCAAAAATCTGAAATTTCTTTTTAAGTTATGACGTTGTTCAAGTAAATTAGCGATATGTACTTGTTTGTTGCAACAGAGCAATAACCATGTGGTTTAACAATTTTATTTATGGGTGAAGTAAAAAAAAAAAAAAAATCCATAGACACATGCAGTCGCAACAATATTTGTGGCAATAAATGTTTTTGTATAAACAATTAAACTCGTGGCAACTCAACCAAATATTTATGGTGTTGCATGACTCATCAAATGCAAATATGTATGGCAGGAGTGTATTTTAATTTTTATGTTTAATTTATTTGAACTATGTTATGCTTACTTTATGATTTGTGAATTATTAAGGACGGAGTTCTAATATGTATAATAACCTCATCAGTAATAAGGCATGATACCACCAAATGAGCTGAGGAGAGCGCTGGAGGCTTATTCTGAATTGCGATGCGAAAATACATAATAAGATAATATTTTATTTATTTATTCATCATATAATTATTATTTATTTCAAGACCGCGTCAATTTGAAATAATAATAGAATTTATGAATAAGCACACCCAATTGGCAAGAGGTCATTTGAAAACACCAAAAGCACGTCAGTCGGTACATACTTTGTAGCAAACTTAACTTAACTTAAGAACTAAATGTCAATGGACAACCTATTAGAGAAGCTGCAGAATGGAAAAAAGTATGAAATATATTTAAAAAAAAAAAGAAATATTCTGCATAAGTAAACGTTTATTTTTCGCAAGCATCAAAATAAATTACGTTTTTTCATTCAAACTTACTAATTTTGGATTTGCTTCTAAGCAATCTTCTCTGTATCCTTTCATTTTGCTCATGCCCTTCTTCGTCGTCGAATCCATTTTTATTTTTTTTTCTTACAGAATTTCCTAAGTAAATTTTATAAACAATTTTCACAGCCAAACATAAACAATTTATTTATTTTTAATTTGACGTTTGTTACACTGACGTTTATTTGAGCAGCGTTGCCAGGATTTGAAATAAATTACGAATGCGAATGCAATTTCGAAAGTCTAACAGAATACCAATTTTCTTTCACATCGCTTTGATTTTCGCCTCGCAATTCAGAATAAGCCTCCAGGCTATAAAATTAAAAAAAATATATATAAAAGATGAAGCTGACATATGAGTGCACATCAGGAATTTGGAATCTAAATTCTTACAAGAAGGTCATGCATTCTCTTCCCTCTCCAAATATCTAACACAATCTTTCAGAAAAATAATTTGGTTTAAATGTTTAGGATTTAAATGATTAGTAACACCCCTGCTAGCATTTTTGGAAATTTTTAATTAAATTTGAGAATATGCGATCGTTTTCTGAGCATAAAAGATAGTTTTGTCGGGAGAAAATGGTACCCTACATGCGACTCTTCTTGAGGAGTCTTTTATTACCCGCTTTTCTGATCAGTTTCGACTCATTTATGACTCATATATTTTAAAATAAATAAATAAATTACTTTTAAAGCATAAGCACGACTCATTTTCGAGTATTTTTTCAAGCGCGCAAGTGTTTAATCAGTTTTTAATCGTCAAAAGTACTCGAGGAAGACTTAGGGCCAATTTCACCAACTTATTTAAACATCAATTCATATTTAAAAGTCATTTTTCCATACAAAAATTAATGAAAATCGACATTTAAATATGAATTGATATTTAAATAGGGTTGGTGAAATTGGCCCTTAGTTAGGTGATTTTTGATAAAACAATCTTCTAAATGCTAGCAGGGACAAAAAAATACACAATAGAGTTCGTAAACCAACTCAAACCAAAAAATCATAAATAAATATGTACATACATATATTAGTACTTCAATAGTTTAAAGAAATCCTCTAACACAATTTTTCAGAAAAATAATTTGGTTTAAGTGTTTTTCTAATTTAAGCGAATTAGTTTGAATAAAACATGACTTGGAAAAATCCTTTCACTTATCGTAGATGTAGAGGAAATCGAAAGCACTCCATAATACAGAATATGTAGTTTCTCAGTAATTTTGTTGGATTTCTCTAAACATATAAAATGTATTTTTTACAAATTCTCACCACTTCTAGTTGTTTCGCTTAATTTTTGTTACAATATTTCTTCTATTACTATTGATAGTTTTTTCTGTTGGTGGGTCCTCATCTATCTGCCTTATGCTGGCAAAGGTCAGCAACTAATATTCTGCAAAAAAGTTTATTTCTGACTTTTTTAGTTTTCGTTTTTGTACTTTAAAATACTGTTGCTAGAAGAAAATATTTCAGGGTATAGGTATAGAATAAATGAATTCGTCTCTAATTATATCTAGTCCTTCTTTAAATCTTTGGCAACATTGTTAAACAAAAACTTGAAAATTCCCTCTACTTAGAGTACCAGAGTCTTTACAGCCATGTACAAAGATTTTAAGTTTTACTTAAGTTAAGATGATCAGTGATCTTGTGAGTGAGAATACTTCTTTGTTTGTATGAAAAATAATTTATAAACACTCCTTACACCTTTTGTAAATGAGACGAAACAAATAATTAAACACACACAAATACGTTATAATACTACAAAATATTTAAAAATTTGTTACTTCGGTTAATCGACTGAATCTAACCGCTTGAACTGTTAATCGAAAAAAGCCAATTTTAAGTTAACGGATCAGTTAATCGGTTAGTGATAAGCCGGTTAACCGGAGGAATACCCTAATATATACGTCTGTCTTAACAGAAACGCTTGAAATACATTGAGTCACAGCGGTCATAGCACAGAACTCAGTCTCTTTAACCTCCTGCTATAGCAAGTTACTGATGTTACTCGTTTTTTCGAAAATCGAGATTTCATCATATTTCGACATTTTGAGGTCCAGAGAGGTGGGTGATCCTGATTATGTTGGTATGAATACATATATATATGTATGTATGTATATGTGTGTTTGTGTATGAGTTTGTGTGTGAGTTTGTGTGTTAGTCTTTGTGCGTGTGTGTATGTAAACATCTCATAACCTAAGACCGGAAGCAAATTTTTTTGTATTCACTTAGATATCATAAGATATTGAATCGATTCGATTCGATAGATTTTGAACATTTTCGTATATACACAGAAAAAAGTGTTCACCTATTAATATTTTCAATTAAGAATTTAATTATATTAATTAAATTTTTAATTGTATGAATTAATTTGACCGAAAAAACTTAATTGATATTATCAAATTGTTTATAGGTGAAAATTTAATTAATTTTTTAATTGATACTACAAATATTTTAATTAATATTACAAAATCATTCATATTACTTTTTTGTGTGTACAATTTTCACAAAGAAAAAATTATTAACTATTAAGCCGATCAAATTCAAAATCTAATTACATCAAAGAGAAACTTCGATTGTTGCCAATTGAACTCAAATCGGATACAAAAAAATTTAATATTTACAATCGAATAAATAACAAGGAGGTGTTTTTTCGTGACAGTCTTCTGCAGCACAATTCACCCATTTTGAAATTTTTTTTTGGAAAGTAAAAATTAAAGCAGCAGCTGATTAAATTTTGCTTCGGCGTCTTGCCTCTTAAGGCTCAGTTAGCCGACCGTAATGTAAAGCAACTATAACGTAGGAAACAGCTGATCGATATTTTTATATGAAAATTTTTTCATTACTTTTCACATAAAAATATCGATCAGCTGTTTCCTACTGTTGCAGTTACTTTACATTACGGTCGGCTAACTGAGCATTTATTCATCCCACTTGTATCAACATTTTACAACTTTACGTTCTGGTCTTAAAGAACAATACAAGCGTTGCTGTTAATTTCAATATAAGCATTTTTTTTAAACAATATTTTTATTAAAATCACCAACAATTCCTGTACGAATCCTTAAGTTTACTCTGCGATTTGCAAAATCACTGCTTACCAACAAAATAAGACAGAAAAATATAAAATATCAAAAAAAATTTATAAATGGAAAACCAAAAGGGAACACGAATTTTAAAAGGAAACATTGATACACGTGATGTAACATTTAGTGCAACATGATTATTTTGCTGTTAATTTTCCTTCGTCTGTGGGTAGCTTAAGATATTTGATGTTGTTTCTATTTCCAATAAAGTGAAGTTCTATAGTGAATAAATGTAAATGAATTGAAAGGTAAAGAACTTTTCAAATATAATGCAAATCTCAGCTGATTTTTATTGTCACTTCTTCTTTAAAAATTTTTGTCAGTTTCTGGTTTTGTTTTTTTTTATTCTCAATTTTATATCACGACTAGTTTTATTTGTGTTAATCAGCTGTTGTTGTTTTGCACTGAAACAACTGTCAATACAGAAAGAGACTGTTTTTGTGATTATATTGAATTATTGTTATTATTTTTTTATTTATTAGTTTGCGTTTTATTGAACACGCCAATCTACAAAACTTAATTTAAATTAAACTTTAGAGCGTGTGTTAAAATCGACATAGTTGATGATGCCTTATAAAAATATGCTAATTAATATACATATTTGACAAGTTTTAATTTTCTTAAAATAGTTTTACATCTCCAAAATGAAATTCTAATATAATTTTGCACCTCAAGTATGAGTAAAACGAAATATTTATAATATTTATGAGTCTACTTAAAACTGATTGATTGAAGCATTTGTGTTTGGGTGTTATTAAATGGTTTCTAAATTAATAATTTAAGCTTACTGCTGAAATGTATGTTAAATGAGTTGTCTAAAGAATACATGTGTTAAGCAGCTGACAATGAAAATTAAAACCAATTTTCAATGTAAATTGCTTATAGTATGTATTCTTTCAATATTGTTAAACAATAACATGTTTCATTCTTTTATTCAAACATAATTACATTTACATTTTGTTGTCTGAAAATAACCGATATTAGGTTACAATTTTTTAAAAACTGTCTGGTTATTGCAATTACTAATAATTCTTTTAAATTACAAAACTACCTTATACTACTTGTATTTACAAAAGATTTATAACTAAACTTTGTTTAAATTTTATTACGTTATTAATGACAATGCTTCATTTTGATGTCACCATGTTAATAATTATTATTTTAAGTTTACTTAACTATTACAATTAATTTAAATAAAATTGTTAAAATATTCTATTTGTTCTAACTTGTTGTTTAGCAGCAACAAAAACCATCTAGACGTACTACACCAACAACATATATCTGTGATTTTCATTAAGAGTAACGTGTGGTATATATTTCTTATTTCGAGTCTATGATATCAAATTGTTATATTCTAAATGCTTTTCAGAAAGTTCTAAGAAATTTTTAGAAAATATGGATGCATGTACATAATATTTTTTTTTACAATAACAAAATATTATTAACAAGCTTAAGAAATAACTTTTTTTTTGGTTTTACTAAAAATTTAATTTTTAAACCACGGAACTTTTGATGTGTAAACATTAGTGTCCTGCACAAGACCATTTATAAGACCTTTCAAGACATGAGCGATTTTTTGTTAGATTTGGATAGATTTTATTTCTTCTACACAAAAAAAGTGTTCACCAATTAATATTTTCAATTAAGAATTTAATTATATTAATTAAATTTTTAATTGTATTAATTAATTTGACTGGAAAAACTTAATTGATACTATCAAATTGTTTAGAGGTGAAAATTTAATTAATTTTTTAATTGATACTACAAATATTTTAATTAATATTAAAAAATCATTCATAATACTTTTTTGTGTGTAATAACTTTAAAAATCTTCAATTTTACACATTAACTGATTTTTATGGACTTGATTGGATTGAATGCAGCAAATTTTAGTAAAATCTATAGCTTGTTGCAGGTTATTAACCGGGCAACCGATTCCCATATTCTTTTATTTATTTTGCTTTTTTTTTTCTACCAACTTAGTTTTCAGGGAGAAACCATCCATCATCACATCAGATAAGGTTTTTTTAGAGGAACCACTACGCATAACCTTTAAAATCTGTTACATGTGTATAAGATTTATTCGTCTGGGAGGAGCACTTTTTGAGGTTTTATCGTACCGCCACCTCCTACGGATATTAGTATAACATTAACATTTGGAAAAAATCTCCAGCAAACGAATGCCAGTTACTTATTTGTGTTTGAAGAATCGTCCCACTATCTTTAAGCATGTTACCAGCAAGAACAATTATTTATGCTTTCATAATGCGCTGATTTGAAATACTTTCGATCTTTTGATTAATTTTTAAAACAATTTAAAGTTAACAGGAATAACATTAACAGCCTGCCTCATGATATCGAAAGAAAGCTTAAGCAAATGTACGTACGCCAGTTACTCATATTCCTTTGAAAAAGCATGCCACTACCTTCCGACTGATCGTTGCCTTAAATTAACTTTTGTAACGTACATCTTGTGTTTGCCAAAGATAAAAATTCTGGAAAGTAGGAGTACGAAAATTTAATTACGTAATATTCGATTGTAGCGCAGATTAAAAACGCTTAGTAATCAATCATATTAACAACTTTCAAAGGTGCGAATATGAACAAAAATAAACAAATTAACTAACATGTGCCTAATTAGTAAAGAATAAACAACAATGGCAAGACTATTGTAAATTTAGAGATTTAGCAAATTGAAATACGATGAATCAAAACAATTCACATATTCCATTTGCATAAATATACACCAACTGATACCACACAGAGTGGGCCAAACACAAAAGAACGCTGATGATGAATGTTTAGTGGCCTTCGAAAACAGCTAGGTGTTCCGTTCAACTATGTGATAGTCAGAATATTTACAACTAACTTTGATGTTATTTTTTCATTAATAATTATCACTTGTAATTTGGCTTAAAAAGCGATACGAACTTTAGCCCGGTCAAATCATAAATATAAGAACGATTTTTGTTGATTGCACTCTGTGTGTGTAGTATTATACTATAGAATTCTCACTTGATTCATACTGAAATTTAAATGCATAAGTAGTTCGATTTACAACATTGCGCCGATTACTACAAGATTGAAAGCAGATCCAGTGACTCAGTATAAACAGTAATTTCTTATTAATAACTTATGCCTTTGATAAACAAGAACATTTTAACACTCTAACTCGGCTCCGTTTGGGTAATTTATTTTCGTTAAAAAAAATGGACCAACAAGCACATTCAAACGCCGTTTAATTTTAGATTTACAAATCGCTGAGATATAATGAACTGCTCGGTTTACTTGGCCTCTAAATATGTTTGTTCCCTGTAATGGCTTAAAATGTTTCATAAAATTATTTGTACAAAAAAAATATATTAGAAATCTCTGAGTAAAGACCGCAATCAGTAACTCATGGCGCTTTTAAACATCCAACACAGCATGAAAAGACATTATAGCAAAGTCTTTTTTAAAATTATCGTTGATAATGATGACGACGATGGTAATGGCGCTTCTGCAAAATTATTCTGAAACTGCATTCATATTGTGGTTGCATTGGTTTTTATTTCTTCTTGATGGCAAATGATGAAGATGAATGAATTTTAAATTTTTGGCTTGTGATAGATTGCCAAATAAAAGAGAAGTTCAAAAGTAAAAAATATTAAAAAAAAAAAATAAATGGAAAAAGTTGAGGGAAAATAAAAGAATAAATGATATACAGTTTTTAATAAATTTAAGTGAAGAGTGTAAACTGAGGCAAAGTGTAAATAAATATAAAATAAGGGCAGCAAGCCATAACAACTGTTGACGTCTTGTCAATGAGATTTTTGTACATCTAATAGTTTATGCACTGAATTATTCATAATGCCATGAAAGTGTTTCAGTTGAAATGACTTTGCTGGTTAGTGCTGGTGGTAATGACCAGGAATAAATGCACTTATTGGTCATAAAATGTAGCTTTCGTACAAAGTGTCATTTATTTTATGTTATTCTATTTTATTTTATTTTTTTGCTCACTCAGCTCAGCCAAGAACCAATTCACAATTCAAAAAGCATCTTTAAATAGCTAGTAATAGTTGTGCAGGTAAACGAAAATATTTACTCATAGTTAAGAATTTATTTTTGTTGTTTTTATTTTTCTAGTTACGGCATGTTTGCAGTACATGGTCTCTGGTCTAGTTTGATGGATCTATGCTTCGTCCATAGTAATAAACCGGCGGAATAACTCGTTCGGATAGCGCCTGAACATTGCCAAACACTCCTGTGAAGTGGCCACACGCTTGCGCTTACAATTCAATGTGAGCAATCGCTAACATTGTACGTGTACACTTCCATATTTTATCCAAATCACAACTAATCTTCAAGAAATTTCACTAAAAAACATTTTTTTCAAAATCGTCAATCAATTGGGTCACGTTTAGGACCCTTCAGAGTACTACACCTACATATATGGTGTAGTACGTGTGCTCTTTCATATTTCATCCAAATGAGCACTAATCTTCTCAAGAAAATAGTATTTTCTTAAATCTAATTTATTGGCTCAACCGGACATATTTTCACCATAATACTTTTATAATTTTATAAACTAGCTTTTTGGAAAAAAATTTCCAAAAAAAATGTATCTATCCCGATCCAGTTCTAAGGATTTTGAATCATAATCCATTTAGCGACTGCTGTTAAATAGCTAACAGTGCTATGTTATGTGCTTAACATGCTATGTTGGAAATGTTGCTTCCTGTCTCTGCTAGTTAAATTCTAATTTATCTTCACGCACATAAAAAAAATTAGGAAAAAGAACTTCATACTCCAGTTGGCGAACTTTAAAGTTAATAAAAACAACCAAAAATTTTAATGATCGTCATTAAATAGCATTTGAAAATGATACAAAGCACAGATTTCCATCCAAAAATTTTATGAAAATTTATTTTTAGTCATTTTTTTAAATTTCTTTTATAATGTGTGCATTTATTTATTTAATTTTTTTTCTTTTCGAAAAATATTCGCAATCGTATTCGTTTGAATTTGGCGAGTACGAATGGAAATAAGAATAACTAAAAATGGCCGAATATTCGAATATGTACATAAGCATATTTTCCTTAACAGTCGGAACATATGAATATACATTTTAAATTGTCAAAAATATATTTAAAATAATTTCAATTCTTGAAAATTTTAATTAATTCATTTATACGTCTGCTGTATATTTGTTAAGTTAATTTTTCTAATTTCATTCCAATCGTTTCATGAAAGCTAGTTTGAATACTGATTGCACCTTAAAATTTTTCAATAATCTCATTGAGGGGAAATTTTTTTCAAGCAATATTTTTTATTGATATTGCATAAGCTGGCAAATACCAATGAAATATTTTTTTATTGCGATTGCAATAATATTTTTTATCAATAATTTTTTTTTAATTCATTTTTATTTGCAATCTATTTTACAGAGAATAAAATAATAAGCAAAATACATAATTATTAAAAATAACATATATTTAGTTCCAATGAACCAAAAAAATATACAAAATGGTAGTGCTAATATCAATAAATTTGTAGACAAAATATTGCAATAGAAAGTTTTGCAATTTTATTGATTGCTATTGCAAGCCTGATTTCAATAAACTTTTATTGCAATCCCCCACTTATGAAAATTTCTAGGGGAAGACTTAAATTGTTTACTATATGGGAACATTTTTGTTTATTTCTCTCAATAAACACACTTCAAAAATACTTATTTTTAAAAACAGAGAGAATGGAAGTATATCATGCGCACACATTTGTATGCGTGTGTGTGTATGTATGTACATATCAGAGGTTCAAGTCGTGCGGCTCGCAGCCGGCGGCGCCAAGCCGCCTACCTTATTTTTGAACTCGAGCCGCCGCCGAATTGGACGGCTCACATCGGCTAATAATTTCAGCCGATTAACAAGTGAAAGTCGACTAATATTTCCAGCCGACTATAATTTTCCATCCACTTTTAAAACTCACTGATATTTTACAGAAAGAAAATAATTTTTTTTTCGCTGATCTTTAAGCACGAAAATTATATTCAGCACTTTAACACTATATTTGCGTACTCAAATGTTTGAAAATTGTAATATACTAGATATACCAACGGACGACACAATCGCCCTATTCTAGAATATAAATGTAAATAATTTTATTAAGATTCAAAGAAAATTTATCTAAACGTCATAAAAAATGCATTAAAACACAGCCACCCACATACTTACATACATAATAAATAATATATGAAATTAAAAACACAAACGAAATCCCTTTAACAAAACAGTCAATTTATTGAACTTAATGTCCTGCACAAGACCATTTATAAGACCTTTCAAGACATGAGGGATTTTTCAAATGCTTTACTACAGCGAAATATTCTAAAAAAAACGCTAAACAACACTGTTCGCAAGACATTTGTTTCAATTGTTTGTCTTGTCAACATTGTTGTTTAGCGTTTGTTTTAGAATATTTCGCTATAGTAAAGCATTTGAAAAATCTATCATATCTTGAATGGTCTTATAAATAGTCTTGTGCAGGACATTAGTATGTAAACATATCCTACAATCATAATTGAAAAAAATCATGTTTTTCTACGAAATTGTCGGCTGCAGCCGACTTTGAGCCGCCGCCGGTCATTTTTAGCATAGCCGCCGCCGCTGAAAATCTTAGAACGACTTGGAGCTCTGGTAAATATATTGCTTTTCAATGAAAAATGAGAAGTTATTATTCGAATGAGCCGAACGATCGAAAAAAACGGTCGTTGTTTGAGCGAGAGCAAGCCAAAGAAGAACGAAGTTGGAGGGTTTTTTCGCGACAGACAAGAGACAGATCAATTATTGCGAGCTCTGATTTTTATAGATACATACTAATTACATATAATTATTAAAGTGTTTTGAATTTGCATGAGAAAAATTTATAAGAAATAATTTTTAGCGATTTTATTTCTTCTTTTGGCGATATTCTGCTAAATTTTTATATGATTGTTTTATAAAAATTTTATTTTGTGATGTTATTTTATAAAAATTAATTTTGAAAAGTTATTTCATAAAAATTTGTATTAAAAAAAAAGTTATATAAAAACATATTTATTACCAAATGTATGTAAGTATATTAAGAAAAGCTACTTTATGTACTTATTTGAAAAACAATTTGACGAAATAACATTAACAACAGCTATAATTTTTTGCTTGTGTTTTTTCTTTCTCGTTTGATGAGATCATGCACAAAATACAGAAATGAATTCAACAGAAAATTTAAATTATATTTAAAAAAAATAGTGCAGTTAGGGCCATTATTACAACCTAAAGATAAAGTTCCTGATAGTTAACCTTAACATAAGCTCACGTGAACGATAAAGTGAGCATTAATTTTTTTCATTATTGCAACTGTCCGATAATATAAATATGTATTGTGGCAACATTGGTGTAGATACCGGCTACACTCAAAAAAAAAAAAAAAAAAAAAAAAAAAAAAAGACATGCACTATTAAGAAATTATTTTTTTGCCTAAGTTCAGGTAAATTTTTACAAAAATCTAGTAAAAATTACTTAATATGAGTTAAAATAAAAAGTTCATATCCTCAAAAATAGTTCTTAAAAATACACAAAAAATTTCTCAAATTTCAAGAATTGTTTACTGACTTAAAGGAAATATTTACTAAGAGTAGGAAAATGGTTATAAACTGAAGGAAATTTTATATTAAGGACTAGTCATTTTCGTCTTAAATCAAAAAAATAAACTTTAGGAAATGAATTACTCCTGATAAGTTCATGAAATTTTACTTACTTAAAATATGTAAAAAGGTGTACTAAATTTTAGGAAAATATTTACCAGTTTTAAAAAGTTTTTCCTTAAGTTATAGAATATATATTTTGTTTGCATTAAGCAAAAAATCTAAGTAAATTTTTTATATTTTCGAGGAATATTTGAACTTGAAATTTATTTTTTTGTAAATAAAATAAAATTTTAAAATTCAATAATTTCAATGCTCTAACAAGGCAATTAGAGTGCTTGCCTATCAATCAGTTGGTTGTTGGTGCAATACTTGTCTCCTATCAAGGAATTTATATGTATGTTGTATGGTGAATTATAATTAAGAATATAATATGAAGATATAATAAATAACATATCATTTGGTATAAAATTTAATTAAAAATAAAAATAAGTAGCACAATTAAAGACAAAAAAAAATTGGAAAATTTACTAAATTTAAGATCAAAGGCGAAAAAATTTTTTTGCAAAGCTCCGAATTTTATGGGAAAATTTTACTTAATTTTAGGAAAATTTTACTTAAATATGAAAATATAATTACTATAAACTAGTGCATTAATGAACTAGAAATTTAGTAAATATTTTATTGGTTTGAAGTAAAAAACAGCTTTGGCGCCATACGACAACTTTTTTTATTAAAATTTAGTAAATTTTCCAAAGTTTTGGTTAATTTATTTTTGAATGTGTACTTTTGACTGTTAAGGCCCAACTATAATATGAATAAGCGAACTTAAGCAACTGTGCGGTTACATATAAAAGGTATGTGGCGAACTATAATGTATGTACTTATGGAACTTTTCGTCAAGTTTCGTCAAATGTCATTTGCTTAAGCTAAGTGCCAAAGTGAACGCACATTCCGTACGGAAATCACTGTTTGTGCATTTTTTTAAACTCAAGCCAAAAGCATCAGAAAATATTCATTGATTTTAAATATTTTTTTATTGTTTCTTATTTTAAACTTAGAAAAGAAATCAAAACTTTCATTTTCATTCTTTGTTTTACAATACTAAGTGTATTGTACATACACATGAGTTAATTTATGTATGTTTACTGTTGTACTTTTTAGTAGGCAAAACAAATAAACCAAGTAATAAAGTGGTGGATATAATTAATTATACGTGAATTTTTAATAAATTAGGATATTCCAACAAGTTCATTTGATTGATTTGCATTCATTTAGTCTTTATAAGAAGAAAGAAAATTACTAAAACATGTGAACAATACTTATATGTGCAGTTGTGGCTAAATAATACTTAACTGCATGTAAATACATTGTGGCCACCTAAAAGTCACATCTGAATTGTTTAAGTATTTCACAGACTTATCATTCAATTCTGGCATTAGCTTAAGCCAGTTTATTCATATTATAGTTGGGCCTTTAAATTTTTACTGCCGTATTCAGAAAAGATTACTTTGATTTACGAAAGGTTTACAAAACAAATTTTGTATAGAAATTTATTTTTAAGCATTTTGTAAACCTAAATTACTTTTTTCTGAATAAGGCCTTTAAAGTTCACTTTCAAACAATTAAAAAGGAAAGCAAAACTTTGAAAACATTTAGTTCACACCCTCTGTATTAGTTCATTTTGCATCTGTAGTTCTTAGTTGAAAAATTGAACTAGTGAGCGCAAAACAATTGAACTAGTTCACTTAGTTCAAAGTACTGAATCGTTCATTTGAACTAGTTCGATCATAAAGTACACAATACCAATCAATGCTTTAAAGTTTAAACTGTTTGACCAACAACAGCAGCCTACTCAAATAAACGCCTTCAAAATCTTCACTGAACCAAAAATTTACCTAAATACTGCAAAATGGGGTGTAGAATTGAAGAAATGTAGGTTATTATACAGCTAACAAATTCGTTGTTCAAGTCTACGGATTTTTTTCGTTAAAGAAAATAATTTTCGTAAATAGTTAAATGGAAGAAATTTCTTCACTTTCACTCTTATTGTTTCGTTATTTAGTGAGTGGTAAATATTACTAAATTTTAATCGAATTGAATAAAAAAAAATTATTTGTAATAACTAATTAATGTAGTTAATTTGAATATTATTTTATTTACTGTGAAGAAAATTTGTTCAAATGAAGTAATGCATTTAGTCTGTATGAATAATTTTTTTATTCATAATGAAGAATTGTTATTTACTTTAACTATCCTATTTTATTAAATTACTAAGCCCCTGTAGGAACATTTTCTTCCACCATTTAAGAAATTTTTATATAAATTGTAAGTGGTAAACTACTTTACAAATCGTATAAGCAGTTGTGTGTTTGTTTACTGTTTACAAACTATATAAAATTGTCTTAGTTAGTGAAAGATAATGCTATTAACGATACAAACTTTAATAAAGTTATATTGTAATTAAAATAAAAATCATACAAATTACAAAAGTAATTATACAAAATGCAAGTATGTATTGATATTCATTAATAATAAATATGTACGTACTTAAATATATAAGTAATAACTAATAACATAACATAATTACATGTTTTGTTAATATGCAAGTCCAAGTTTGTTAGATTTGCTATTCTCTTCAAACACGGAGTGAATTTTTAAGCCGAACGTTTCAAAATTTTCACGAAAGCTCTCTTTCTTAAAAATTTCTTAAAAATTTGATTTTATTTTTATTATTAATCAAATACGTACCAACTTGAAACCAAATAGCTTTGTGTAATGTGTTCATTTGCTTAGTACCTCAGAAGCATGGGACAGTTCGTGGAGCCGGTAATGTTTGATTCTATCTTGAAATTAGCAGCATTTGCAGGAAAATAGTTTTTCAATAAACTTGTAAAATATTATTATCAGTGGTACTGAAAATTTGGTCAATATTTGGATCATTTATTTAACATTAAACACATTTACTATTTAGTCACTTTTATAATCAACTTTTTTAAACTTTTAAAAATTAATTTACAACAATATTTTTTTTATAATGACACTTCTTATAAGGAAACACAGTATTAAATAAAGTATCCGCCAGACAAGCTTAACTGTTTTTTTTTCGAAATGAAGAAATTTGTTCACTTTTATGTGTATTTATTTAATGTAAATGAAATAAAATTGTTAAACTTAACGAAATGTCTTCAATTCTACAGCCCATTTTTCAATTTTACGTATTTTTAGTTATTTAAAATTTTTTTATTCAATTCTAATATATTAAATTAGTTGAATTTTACGAAATTTGTTCAAATCTACAACGCTTTAGTCCATTAAGTCTTCTTCTTGTTTTAACGAAATTTTAACAGATCAATATTCAAAACAACACTTTTTCGGAAGTTAAATTAACTAAATTTATTAAAATAAACGATACATTATTCTAATTTACTTCCTTTAAAGACGTTAATTTAACTATTTAGGTTGTAGTTTTGACTACCATGCGATTCTGCTATTTTACCACTGTTTTAAATAAAATTTAGTTTATTTAAAAGAGTTTTAGATATTATTTTAACTAATTTTTATTCAAGCCAACAGATTGTATTTTAATACATTTTTAACAAAAATCTATTATTTGTTTTGAAGAAAATTTGTTTATATTAATAAATTTTCTTTAGATTTGAATAAAAAGACAGTATATTTAATGATTTTTTTCATTAACGGTCTATTAAATATTTTCGTTAATGTTACCTACGACATTTGGTTCAGTGTAGGCTAGCTCTACAATTGTTGCGCTGTAGCCAGCGACATCATAAGCACGTGACATATATGTACATTAAAGGGGCCGTTATTGATTCCAAAATTGATAGTTTTATGTAAAAAAATATAAAAAATTTTATACCGATAAGTTGCGATTTAGGGGTTGCGTCCGGCCATCAAAGTTGGCCTTCAAGCCCATTTTTCAATGTAATTTTTTTGCATATGACTATCTTTAAAAAAAACATTTTACAAGAATATGACATATGGCAATATATTAGCTCTTCAAGTCAACAACACTAGTCTCAAAGAAAGTTTTTTGCTAAATTTAATATTTTAGAAAATAATGAGGAAAATAACCAACAAAATACCAACAGTTTTATGTAACAAAATTATATTTATGTGGATTTTTTTTATTTTAAGCATGTACAATAAGAGCTTATATATATTAAATTATTTGATCCATATACAGTATATATAGTCAAAATAAATCTAAAAAAAAATTAAAAAAATTACATTGAATATATGGGCTTGAGGGCCAACTTTGATGGCCGAACGCACCCCTAAAACACAACTTATCGAAATGAAATTTATTTGTATTTTTTTTACATAAAACTGAACCGATTTGAGGGGTTAGAATAAAAGAAATCAACAAAAAATATTCTCCTTACAACTAACGGTCAGTCTAATGTACATGCATGACGTTTGTATACGCGCCCCTGCGTAGAAAGAAACACAAGCATCACAAATTTTTCATTCTCGAACTATTTAATTTTAACTGCTATACCTACAATAACTGAAAGAAATTTCTTGCTTAGCGTCTGTTTTAGAAAATTTCGCTGTAGTAAAACATTTGAAAAATCCCTCATGTCTTAAAAGTTCTTTTAAGAGGTCTTGTGAAGGTCATTTAAAATATAAAAATCATTTATAGAGAAATATTCGGCAAAAATTTTAAAAAAAAGAAATCTCTTATAAACTTGACGAAAAGTATCTCATATTAAGAGATAAAAAAGACTTCGTGAACGAATTATTAATTTAGTTACGCATTTACCGCCAAACCCTAATTAGACCGGTAAGAGTTGCGTAAGCATCAAACTACGTATTTACAGTACATTTAAACATATGTATGATACTCTTATATTATTTGAATGTGCTGAAAATACTTACCCTGTTGCTAGCGCTGCGCTGGACTCTCTAATTTAGGTTTGACTCTTATACATTATCGGCGTGTCTTTATTAGTTTCTACATTTTGGCCTAAACAGCTATTATATATTTGAACATATGTGTGTATGTATGTATTTTTTCTCATTAAAACTTATTTCGTTGGTATAATTCTATATTCAGTTACACAATATTATCAGTTTCAATTAATCTTCGAACAGTTAAGAGTTATTATTTCAATCTAAAAAATAAATATCAAGAAATGTTTCGCGAAAAAATTTTTTGCAAAGCATTGATATCGTATCTTTTGATATGTCTGCAAATAGCAGTCGTTTTGCCCGCAAGGCATAAACGCCTTGCGGGTGGTGAAACTACTACAATCGATAACGCTCCTTATATAATACAAATTCATTTGGATGGAGAATTTTATTGTAGCGGAACTTTAACATCAGAAACAACTGTTGTCACTGCAGCCCACTGTGTTGCAGGCGACAAACACCCAAATCGATTTGTTGTTGTGGGCGGTGCTTCGAGAATCACCGATAACGGTATCAGATCAAATGTTAGCAGAATACTATGTCATAGATATTATAACCAAACCACATATGATATGGATATAGCAGTGATGAAATTGGAGACACCTATTACGGGACCATCTGTAAAACCAATAGGTTTTTGTACAAAAGCCATTAAACCAGGTGATTCAGCGCAAGTTTTTGGTTGGGGTCGATTTGATGATGATTATTATGAGCTGCATAATCAACTGCAAACTGTTACCATAACTGTGATTGATAAGAACATTTGTGCGCCGGACTTACCAAAAAATATAACAGACTCCATGTTTTGTGCCGGAGCACCTGGTAAATATAGCTGTAAGGGTGATTCGGGTAGTCCGCTCATAGTTAATGGAGAATTTTGTGGTATCGTATCATGGGGTAGTCCCTGCGGCAGCAAATATAAAAATTTTTATCGAGGTGTATACACTGATGTAAACTATGCCAAAGATTTTGCAGCAGGTGCTGAACGATTTTTTAAAGACAATTAAATATACTTAATACGTCAATACAAAAAATGTGTTTTATAATATTTATTATAATTGAAATATAACAGATAAATAAATACCTTTCTTGTGTTTTCTTTCTAAAACCGTTTGCTAAATAATCAACATATTGGTTTTGATGCAAAATACTTAAGGGAAAAAATTTACAAAAATATTTGTGCCAAAAGAAGCGTTGATATCTCGTCAAGCTTGAAGTGTACATTATGGAAATTTTATTTTAATGTACGAGTATGTACACTTGAAGCACTCGTTATTTTTTTTTTTGTTTGCATATGGGGTTTAGTCGTTTAAGTTAACAACACAGCGTGATATATGGGCCATTTCGGCAGTACCCGATCAAAAAAGGGGGTGTTATAAGTAACGTTTGAAAGTGCTTCCATTTTCAACCCCCGACTAAAAAAAGGGGTGTTATAAGTTTGTAGTGTGTGTCTGTCCGTGTGCACGTACAGACCAACGGGCTGGACCGATTTTGATTTAGTTTTTTCTATTTGAAAGGTGACTTGATCGAGAGGGTTCTTAGCCATGTTTTAAGAAAATCGGTCCAGCTGTTTGGTCTGTACGTGGACACGGACAGACACACAGCCACACACTACAAACTTATATTCTTTAAATATATTCGGGGGTTTTTAAAATTTTCAATTTTTTTTATTTTTATTTCATTTGCTTTGACTGTGCTGGAAAAAAATATCGATATATCGATATTTGAGAGGGAAAAACATCGATATATATCGCCGATATTTCAAAAACCGATATATCGATACATCGATTATTATTTACGAGTATCGGGTTTCGATATTTTTAAGAGCTTTATAAATTTTTGCCGTTAATGGAACAGATTTATTTCAATAAGTTTTATTTCAATAATTTTCATACAATTCTTACTAGAATAAGTTCCGCAAAGCTTAAAAGCTTGTCTGCAAGATGGGAATCTTCCCACTCAATTGCAAATTGCTAGGGTAACTGTGATTGTTAAGGACAGTTGTGCGCTGTACTATCCAACAACAAATTTAACAGACGCTATGTTTTGTGCCGGGGCACCTGGCAAAGACATGTGTGCTGGTGATTCAGCCAGCCCGATCATTGTTAATGGAGAATATTGTGGAATCGTATCATGGGGTGGTAGTAACTGCGGCCGCAGTCACCTTTATCCAGGTGTCTACACTGATTTGAACTATGTGAAGGATTTTGCATTGGCTTTTATGCAACTCTACGATTGAAACTTCATTAAATATACTTAAATGTATGTATGTTTATAAATACACACACTTTGAATATTTTGCGATAAATAATAATGTCCTTTCCTTTTTTTTTGACGAGATTTATTATAATTATTCTTCAAAAAATATTTTTTATAAGACATTTGTGCCGGTCGGCTTTAATATTTTTTGTTAATTACTTTAAAAAAAATTATGTGAAAATGAGAAATAATATTGAGTTACGTTACTTTCTAAGGCCGAGTACCGTAGCTGTAATAAGTGAATGGATTGAAAAATAAAAATATTCTAATTTCAGCAATAGTTATTATTTCAAATAAGAAATAATGAAAATTCAAACAATTATTATTTATGTGAAACTCCAACACAATTTATTTATGTAACAACGATTGAAATTTTTATAAATGTATGCATTGGTAAAATTAATTTTTTAGAGTAATAAATCAATTTACAAGATTCGAAATTCGTATTTTTAAAACAAAAGAAAATTTTTTGAATTGAATAATATTGAAAATATATTTCAATATTATTTGACTACAAAAAAATCAAATAGTTCTTCTCAATCAGGCTGTTATTTCTTGATTAGAAATTATTTCTAAAAAACAAAAAGAAATATTTATTCAATTTTAAAATATATAACAATTATTTATAACATATTTAGATCAGGGCGTTCTATAGAGGAACTTGTTTAAAAAAACTGTTTTCAAAATGAAGAGTTGTTCAAACTGTTCATCTGTAATGGAAGATCTCTTGAACTATTTAAAATAAAATAGTCTCTCAATTAAGGATGGCACGTAAAGGTTTCGCTCAAGTTTTACAAAAACCCAATACCTAATTTTCATTATTTTGTTTTATGAAAATAAACGTTAAAAATAGACAAAATACGGACATAGCGCTCACTGCTTAATTAAAGATATTTGGTACTCACATCATTTACATATGTATGTTGAAGTATTTTTCAATTATCTTTGAGCAGCGCTTCTCCTTTTCGATGTCTAGGTTGTCGAGGAAAAATCTTCATCACTAGAAATCATCATATAAGGAGTATTTTAAATAATTTTTTTATTTGTATATTATTTCACAATTTAAAACTATTTGAAACTATTTTCAAGAATTTTAAATAATCAATAAAGTTTTTGTTTAATATAAATTTGACTTATTAACAAAAAAATTATTTGAATTTCAAAAACTCAAATGAAATAAATTAAAATTTCATTCAAACGATAGAAATATAATTTTAAAAAATTTCAGTCGCTTTATTCAAATAAATCATTAAGGGTTTTCATGAGAACTTTTAAAATTGCCATTTGTGCAATTGGGCAAACTTGCGAGACTTGTTTTGTGCAAACAACTTTTGTAAATTTGAAACAAATGTCAAGAAATTAATGAAATAAAAATAAAATAATACAATTTAAAGCAGTTTTTAATTAAAAAACATATTTATAAAAATAAAAAAGTGTGTGTGTGTGTGTGTGTTTAAATGTGCCTAAAGAAGTCCAAAAAAGCAAAATGTTGATGTTTGCAAAATGCACAATTGCACAGCTTAAGTTTACGACTCAAAATTATTGGGGCAAATTTAACAGGTTTGTGTAAATAAATTTCTATACAATTTTTGACATCTTATTTACGAGAGTGTAAAAATGCACAATTGCACAGTTTGCGAGACTTTTGAACAGTCTCATTAAAACCCTTATTAATTTGTTATATTATTATTTGAAATTCTAAAGACATAAATTTTTTTAAATTTTCTGACAAAAAAATTAATTTATACATATTTAAAAAAATTTATTTTAAATCAATTACAACAAATTTTAATTCATAGCATGAGGAATGTGAATGATTTTTATAAAATTATATTCCTTTAACAGAAATAAAATTTTTTTAAAAGTTTAATTTAATTTGAAATTTATTTGCTGGTGGTTCAGCTTGGTCTAATTTAGTCTAGTTTAATTTAATTTTATGAAAAATTCAAATAAAACAAATCATATTGAACAACTATGCCGAGTATACACAGTGACATTTCGTGACAAATATGGCAAAGGTAACATTGGGAACTTTTTTTTTTTTCTTTGTCATTTCCGATATTTTTCGTTGTATGGCATTAGCACACAAACTGTTTACGCATCTGATGTTAACAGCTGTGAGAGTAAGTTGAATGAATACACAAACACAAAAAGAAAATGTCAGCGTGCTGACCTAAAAAAAAATAGTTAGCATTGGATTCTCCGTACTCGAATTAAAATTATAAATGCCATCTCTGGTGCACATGCAGCTCTTGTGTTTAGGTATTTGTTTAAAGAGTTAGAAAAAAAAACGTGTTATGCAAGTGCACACAGCTGCTGTTTATAATAAAACTGACGTATGAAAATTCAATGTTGCCGGCCGGCCGGTAAAATAATCAATTGTGATCATCATCGTGTGATCATTATTAACAAGTTTGTTTGGTTTGTTATTGTCTACGATTCGTTGAATTGGCATTCATTGTGCCGCGTTACATCAACATAACTATATTAGACAACAACTTAGGCCGGGTTTAAATCTGTTTGCCATGTGCCAAAGAAAGCGTAACCACTAATTACTAATGGAATACTAAAAGCTTTTTTTTTAAGTACATATGTAAGTAAAACTCTGTGAAAATTTTTGTTTTAAATAAATATACATACATATATAATAAAGAAAAAAGAATCGAATTCTTTACGAATTCTGAGCAACTTTTTTCATAATATGGATTCAATTTTGTATGTATACATATGTGTACTCCTACATACGTACACAGTGACCTCGGGAAAGCGTAAATACCAGTGAATGTCAGCGACTCTGAAACGTTAACACGTGCTCACATACATATGTAAGTATGTATGTATATTTGTACACATTTATCAAAATGAAAACAAAATCCAATAGCGCTAAAACGTTCACAACATTTTTAGTTATTTTTCCCTTTACGTCTTGTATTATTTTTATGTTTCTCTTATTTAAGATCAAATTAATAGTGCGTATGTACATACTATGAATGATAGAGAACTTTTGATTTTCATGAAAAAACGAATATCGATAATCATGGTGGCGTCTTACGCCTTTTTGGGGGTTATGGTTCGATATGTACTAGAGTTGGGCATAGTTGTTCCTTTTGCGGATTGTTCTTTTTGATCCCAACAACAAAAAGAACTAGTTCGTTCTTTTCGTTCAGTTGTTCTTTTCGGTCAGTTGTGCAGTGAACAACAGATCAGAGATTACACATACATGCATACATTGAATCCTCTTCAATGTTTTATTCGTTTGTTAATACTCTAAAGTAATTTAATTTCATTCTTAACGACCTTATTTAATTAATAATTTTTGATTGGAAATGCTTAGAATGAAGTTTGATCATTTGAAAACAAATTTTAATCACTTTTTTAATACTGATTTATATTCGACACAACAAATTATTTCTTTTAATTGAGTAAAAATTTTCTTTGCTTAGACGTATTTTCATTTGTGCTTTGTAGTCTTATTTGTTGTATGCTTTTAGTAAGTAAAAGGTAAAAATTAATATTTTTGAAATTTTTAAAATGAAATCCGTTTTCAGTTTAAAACAAATTATAATCACTTTTTTAATTCTAATATTATTTTTCACAATCTGTTTTTTAGTTCAATACTACAAATTATTTCTATTAATTTTGTAAAACTCACTTGTATATTTCACTAAGTATACATTTTCTTTTGTTTGTTTTGATTATTGTGCTAAAAATTTAATAGGCACACTACATTTGTGTATTTTTAACAGTATGCAAACGAGAAACTATAATATTTTACTTGAAATCTTTTGCATGTGCATTGGTCAGGAACAGAGAATAAGATAAACAAAACAAAATTAAGACCAAAAATTAACGAACGAACAAAAAACGAACAAGACCAAGATATCAAAAAGTACCAAGAGAATAATAAAGACCAAAAGAACAAGAAAGACTAAAATAACAAGAAAGACCAAAAAGGAACAACTAGTCTGAACTAGTTCACATCGTTCACTTATGGGAATAGTTCAATTGAACTAGTTCGTTCTTTTTGAGCCCAACCCTAATATGTACAGTTTGTCAAGAAAATATTTTGACATATTTAAAATCGTTGTAAATTTTGACTTTTATCGTAAAGATTTTCTTCGTTTTTTGCATTATGAAATTTTTTGTCATAGATTTCATTTTATTTACATTTAAGTGAACAAATAAATAGTCGCAAGTTAAAAGTAAAATTAATAAATTCAGTGAAGTGCGAATTTGATTCGCGCACGGACTTTAGATATGTAATTCAATACGAAGTTTAGCCTGCATAAAATATAGTTTTGGCATTTTTTTCGTATTTGCGGTTTTTATCGTTTTGGGGTTTTTGCGTTTTTTTGGTTTTGGCGATTTTTTTGGTTTTGGCGATTTTTTTCGTTTTAACGATTTTATTGGTTTTTATCATTTTGGCGACTTTTTTTACTTTGGCGATATTTTGGTTTTGGCGATTTTTTCGGTTTTTTGCGTTTTTTTCGTTTTGGCGATTTTCTTTAATTTTGGCGACTTTTTTGCATAGGCGATTTTTTTTTAGTTATGTCGATTATTGGGTTATTCACGTTTTTCATTTAGGCGCTTTTTTTAATTTTGACACTTTTTTAATTTGGGCGATTTTTTCAGTTTATGGAATTTTTTCATTTTGGCAATATTATTTAATTTTGGCGATTTTTTCATTTGGTAATTTTTTTCATATAAAATTTTTTTAGTTTGGCGATTTTTTTGGTTTTAGCGATTTTTTTTTCGGTTTTTGGCTTTTTTTTTCATTTTGGAAATTTTTTTCCTTTGTGCGATTTATTCGACTTAGGCGATTTATTTTAGTTAGTGATTTTTTAAATTTTTTTCTTTTTGACGACTTTTTTTCGATTTTTGGCGATTTTTATTCTGTTTGGCGATTTTATAATTTTAAGATTTTTTAGTTTTACAGTTTTCCAAAAATTTCAAGAGTTTGCATCTTGCGGTTTCCGAGATACAGCAAGTTTTTAAAATTACATTAACTGATAGAACACCCTTTAATTTAATTTTTTTTTAATTTTATTGTTAACTGTTGTAGTCTATATAAAAATACAGTAATTTTAAAAATTTCAAGTGTTAATATACATAAGTATATACAATTGTATATATAGTATATTACATGGGATTTTAAAATTTTTCGTTGCTCGTTTTGGAACACCATATAGTTTTTAACTCTCATGTATTTGCTGTTGTAGCGGCCAAAGTTCTACATACTCTGTCCAAATTTCAGGTCCGTAGCTCTTACGGTTCCTGAGAAAATAGCCTGTGATTGACAGACCGCCAGACGGATAGGGTAGCGGACAAAAAAAGGGTTCTTTTTCACCTTTGGTGTACGGAACCCTAAAAATGAGAGCATAAAAATTACATGAAAACCAAAAAAAACTGAAAAATTTCTTTGTCAAGAAAATGTTTTTACATCCTTGTATTATATAGTAAGAATATAGGATAGATTTTAAAATGTATAAAAATATATATTTTTTGAGGCCGCCATTGGCATCAAATCGGCTTGTAAGACGACTTCTCATGGGAAAAAATGTTTCCGCTGAAATTTCTCACTTTCCCCTCGTATTACTGTTCTTAACTCCATTTAGTTCTTGAAATACCATTTGGAAACACTTTTTTTAAATAAACTCATGAATTTTTAATAGAGATGGAGCAGCCACAACTTTACCGCAATAAACCCAAACTTACTCGAGCTGTCAACCTAAACCATTTCAACGTATTGATATACCGCTCAGTAACAGTTTCCCATGAGACAATAGCAACTGCTCAAATGGTTTAAAGTCGGAATTTTTGATTTTTAAAATTGTTTACTTCTTGTTCTTGGAAAAATTAGTTCACAACTGTGAAGGAAATGTCGATGGTGGAAATGTACTGACACGCTTTTGACTTTGTCACCAGTACTACTCTACAATTATTCCCCATACAATACTTTTTGCCATACACATTTAGCATGTGTTTGTCATTGAAAATCTACTAGTAACACTAAAACAATTGACTAGGTACTCTCGACATTGTTCGTATATCAGCATGGAGACATACCAACCATACATTTACAGGTACATTTTTATAACTTATGTACATAAAAATTTATTTATATTGACAAGTTAATGAAAAATCCACCAGAAATACACCACATTTGTTTTCTCTCTTTCTTTTAAACTGACGTATAGAAGAGAAATTCTAGACAATGAGGGCAATTATGTAAAAAATTCCGCAGGAAATTTTTCCCTTTCCAATTAGAATATTTTGTTTTCCCTATCATTTGCTATTAGTTGGAATTGTTCCCTGGGAGAAATTTAATGCGGAATTTTTTACATTATTGCCCTGAATGTAACTACTGCTAGAAATTTAGTGTTGACATAGACACTTTCACCCAGTCTGACTGCAGGGTAGTGAGTTTACATCAGAGATCCGCAATGAATATTGTTGACATTCATATTCATACCACACTCACACTTACAAAGACCCTCAGTTTGTTTTCTAATTTCAGGAAAGTACTTCAAGTAGTCGCATTGATTTAACTCTTTTAGCTCATGTACATATGTGTGTTTATTTAAAAGTTTAGTCATTAAAGCCCATATGACACTTCATTTTTCTTTCATTGATCACGTTTTATAGAAATGTGCAAACATATTGTAATAGGAAAATTCAACAGGTGCAAAGGGTTCAGATATATTCAGAAAAATGAAATAATGTCATTTCTGTTTTCTGATGTACATACATGCACACATATGTACGTACATACATACATACATACATGTACATTAAATACATACCTACTAGGGATGCCAAACGGGAAATCCCGAATCCCGAAATCTCGGGATTTTCGGGATTTGGCAAATCCCGATTCCCGGGATTTGTAAATTTCAATCCCGGGATTTCTTTTTCGGGATTTCATAGAAATTTTTATATAAAAAACCATTGATAAATTAAAATATTCGTTGATTTTATGGTATTTTTAATATTTAATATTACACAATATACAACTAAGGGCCATTATTATAACTTGTCGATAGCTAAATGTAGGATGTTATTGGATGGATAAACACTTTTTCATTATTACAACTTCATTTTAACAAAAAGTGAGCGATAAGCTAAAGGCAAGTTCATCCTACCTGTAACTTTTATTGCGAGGTATAGTCATTTGAACTTGCCACATTTTCGCCACTTGCCACACTTTCTACTTTATAAAATAAAGTCAAATATATTTGTTCAAAATATGGCAAAAACAATGCAACACAAAACACATAAGAATAATAAAAAAACAAAATAATTGACAAAAATATTTTCATTATGTTTGTAATTTGACAAATAAACAAAAGCAAGTTGCCACTAATCATTTTTAGCAAACAATATCCACAATATCCACAGAAATGTTGCCACCAACCAAACATTTTATTATTTATTTTATCGGACAGTTGTAATAATGGAAAATTTTAAAGGTCACTTTATAGTTCAGTTTTGCTAAAGTTAGGAATAAATATCCGAAACTTTATTTTGAAAACAAAAAGAAGCATATGAGCTTTGGAAGGGAAATAACATTTGGAAAATTCATAAGTTTGAAAAATGTATTCCGTCTTAATCTATATTATGAGAGCAATTATGAATAAAATTCCACGAGAAATTTTTACCGCGGAATAATTTTAAACGGTATAAAATAATATGGAAATCAACTCATTAACACTATAAAAAAATAGCAATTACCTACCTGTCGGTAACAATTAAGTACTATTGACAGCACCTTAGTCGGAATTTACACTATGCAACGTCTTATTGCTAAGCTGATTAGTTTGTGGAAAAGAGAGACGAGGGGAACATTAACGTTTCTTTTCCCCTCATCTCTCTCTCCTAGAAAACTAATCAGCTTAGCAATAAGACTTGCATATTGTGAATTAGGACTTAACATTGAAGTAGAATACAATACAAGTCAGGCTCAGACTTTTTTTGTCGGGTTGACGTAAACGTAAGAAATATTTACCGAATAATGCGTTTCGTTTTTAAAAAGTCCATAGATATGTACATATGTATGTTCGTTCCAATAATCTATCCCGATTGGCATCCCTAATACCTACATATATATAGTGATAAAAGACAAAAATTTTAAACTAAAACTTATTTTCTCTCACAACTTATTCAAAATATATGTACTTACATATCTCTGAAACCTGTGACTTATTTCTGTACCGAATGTGAGAGCTTTTCTTGTCGAAAAAATTGTTCTCTCAACCTGCGAAATACGGGATTGGTTAGGTAAGGAAAAACTCTATTTTTTGGTAGTTTTTTAAGTTTATTTTAATTTTTATATACATAAATAAATCTGTGTAAAATACAAAATTATTTAATTTTGTTCGGTGCGAAAACTTGTTAAAAGTTACAGGAACGAGGAACTGACATAGAAAAAAGTTCTAGGTAAATCTAAGCAATTACAACAAAAATTGCACCAACCAACACATTTCGTTAAACAAACTAATGTAAGGCAGTTAAAAATATTTAATCTGAAAATGTGTAAACGCAGCTACGTCCGAATCACATGCACAATGTGTAAACTTTTATAAAGAGCTTTTTGTGCTTTAATAACGATGAGAGCACATCAGCCAACCAGATCTCGGCGGCAACAATGCTTGCTCTTATTTTGTAAGGAAACAAGAAGAAATTTAAAAAGCTTTTAAAGCTATTTACCTACGTGTGTTTACACGTAGCTGACTTAAAGGCTCAGTGAGCATGTAACTGCAACGGTAGGAAACAGCTGATCGATATTGTCATGTGAAACGTAATGTACAGATTTTTACATTCCGATTACATCTCTATAACCATTTTCATTACTTTTTACATAGCAATATCGATCAGCTGTTACTCGATGTTACTCACTGTTACCTACAGTAACAGTTACATTACATGACAGTCGGTTAACTGAGTCTTAAATCTTGTAGGAATAAAGTTCGTGTACATATGTATGGATATATACACATATATAAATATCACTCATTTACACAAAGAACGACAACGTCAACGTCTTCATATTGTGTAAAAATTTCATACAAATATCTTGTTTTCTTTTTTTTTTTTTTGCAAACTTGTGTTAATGACATATGACGTTTTTCATGTAAATGAGCCATATATAAAAAATTATTAAAATAACCATTATATGCAGCATACTTTTAGGCGTATTAGTATTTTTTGCTGCTATCTCTTTTTATATATTCTATTATTGCTAAGGCTGAGTTTACATCTGGCATTTCGTGTGTGTCGTTTGCCGCAAAAAGCGTAACCAACTAATTACTAATGAAAAACTGTTTGATTCAGACATATATTTATTGATTTAAACTGTTTGCACTCATTTTGGATTCTATAAAATTGTCTATTAATCATGTATGAAACTGTTTAACTTAATCAAATAGTTTTTCATTAGTAATTAGTTGTTTACGCTTTTTTACGATTGTGTGGCATTTGGCACACAGATGTAAGCCCGGGCTAAAACAGGGTGCTAATTCCCGCACTCTTGATTACAATCGAATAGAAATTAATTTCGATAGCAAGAAATTTTCTGATGATGCCACTCGATACCATACGAATCGAGTTTTTTTTTCAATGTTGAAAAAAAAGCAAATTAATTCATTTCACAACACTGAATATATTGTGAACAAAAACATATGTTTGTATGTAAATAAGTATGCAAAAACATAATTTTACACGAATGGTTGCTCGTTATCGAATGCTGTCATTAGAAATTTCTATATGTGCTATTCCAAATCCATTGAGAAAATCCCAAGAGCTAAAAAAACTCGTTCATTCGAGTAATGGTTCATTCTTAATCTTAAGCGGGAATTAGGCCCCAGGTTTAACAGCTGTTTAGATATTAACAGCCTTATTTATAAAAATTTTGAAGGCTTTATCAAGTGTTATAAAACAGATTTTCATTAAAAAAAATTCTTATTAAGCAAGCCTTAATAATTTTTATAAATTAGGCTGAAACATTATACATTATACGTTAATGTTGAGCATTTCATGTCTGGTGTACGTTATGTCCATATCTTACTAATTTTTGTTTGAATTAGCCTTAAAATTTTGACAGTCCCTCAAAATAATTTTATTTTTTTATTTTTTTTTTCATAATACTCCTTATAAATTTGATGTAAAGCTTTTGTGAAAAAAAATGATTAAATAGTTAACTTCTTCTGCAAATCTTCTGCTCTTATGTTTTTATATCACGATTTAAAATTTCTAACGCTCATCATTAACTAAGTGTGTTTATGGATCAATTAAAATGTTTTTTTTTATATCATTGATGGCATCAGTTCGTTGATTTTGATGGTGCCACTGTAGCTCAATGTTTAATAAAACGCTCTCATACTTAAGCAAAGTGTTACAATGCAGTAAATGTATGTACGTATGTATGATCAGTGATCATGATGCGGGTGTTATCTTACCATAGTCTAATAAATCATTCAATTGAATTACAGCAGCAATTTGAAATAAACAAGAAAATACTCTTAATACACTTACTGTGGAATTTATTTAGTACATGACTACTTTTCAAACGAATGAACAGAGAAAGAGAAACACAAAATAATTTAGAATAACAATTCGAAATATATGAAAGATCAACAGCTAAAGAAAAACGTCGGCATTAATTTGGAATAAGTTACACGGATTAAAGTAGCCAAAATTATAATAAGTCGATAGGAGCAAGTAGAGACTGCCCACCAATTTCTTTTGCAAAACATACAGCAACATCATCTTTATATAAATATATTAATGAATCGAATTTGAAAAATATGTCTGCTTATGCCGAGTACATGCTATGGCAATAGTGTACACTGGTGGAAACGTTTGTCATTTGCGATATTTTTAGTTGTGTTTCAATGCTTTACATATAAAAAAAATTGTAACGGCGCACATTTTGAAAATGACACCACAAAATGGCAATAGGCTTGAAAAGTGTAAAAACGAAAACTACTACTACGCATTGTAAAAGAGAAGATATTGACAAAAGTCCAAATAGGAAGTATTTTTTTTAGGTGGTGTAGTGCACTCTGCATATGTAGGTATTTAGGTGTAATTATATTTTCCTAGTAATTCTCATTTGGTTCATATTGAAATTAGTATAAGTGTTTCAAGTTTACAGATAGTTTATCAAATCAATACTGTGGCCTTTATTATGAGTTGCATTCGATTTTCGATCTTCGCTTCTTCATATTATGAGCACCGAAAATATCGTTGAGCAACGAATTTTCTATGGAACAGAAATAAGGTTTCGATGAAGTATTTTCGTATAAAAAATCATTATAAACGATTATTTTTTTATTTTTAGGTAAAGTTGTAGCAAATTTTATATTCTCAATAAGGTAATTTTGCTCGTCGTAATACCAAATGAAAATTCGTTCGATAAGTACTTTCTACTACAGTCGAAGATCCAAAGTTGCTCATAATAAGGGCCTACGTAAATGGAATTTTTTTGCTCTCGTAGCAATATAAGAAAAAGTGTAAAAATTTTTAACTTTGTAAAAAAAATACAATTTAGCGTTCGAATTATCATTGAAAAGTATAATAAGTGTAAAAATTTATTCCAGAAAATAAAATGCCATAAGATTTAATTCTGCCCTAATTCTGTTCGACGATTGTATCGTCTTGTCTATGAACGAAAAAAAGCCGCAGTTGTGATTCTTTTAAACAATTATTATTTATTGTCAATGCTAGAAGGTTCATGTATTTACTTTATGATTTTGTTCCAAATATTATATACAGGGTGTTTTTTTAGAGGTATAGAACTTCGAATTGAAATAAACCACAAGAAAATCGTTTTAATGTCCATCAATTTGGCTTTATTGGAAGGATAATTTTATGCCATTAATGTTTAAATATGATTTCGGGCATGTGGCCGCCGCGGCTGGCTCGAATAAAGCCAATTCTACAGGTCAAATTTTCAACCACTTTTTCGAGCATATGGGGCCGTATGTTGGCAATAATGCCACGAATGTTGGCTTCCAAGTCCCCTAACGTTTCTGGTTTGTTGGCGTAGACGAGCGACTTCACATATCCCCAAAGAAAATAATCCAATGGTGTCAAATCACACGATCTTGGTGGCCAATTGACAGGTCCATTCCGCGAAATTATGCGCTCATCGAATGTTTCCTTTAATAAATCGATTGTGACGTGCGCTGTGTGGCATGTAGCGCCGTCTTGTTGGAACCACAACTCATTCACATTAATGCCATCCAAAATCTTCCATAAAGTTGATGGACAAATCTCCAATTGCTGTGCACGGTGGCGAATCGATTCATTCGGGTACTCTTCAACACTTTGCTCTACAGCGGCAATTGTTTCTTCGGTGCGCACTGTTCGACGTCTCTGCGGATGCGTATTATCACATAGAGTAAACGTAGTGCGAAAACGATCCATGGTTAACCGAATTAATTGCTCTGATGACGATTATGTCGAACATAAAATGGACGGAGCTTGCGGTAAACCTCGCGAACTGAACCATTATTTTCGAAATAAATTTGCACGATTTGCAAGCGTTGTTCTTTTGTCAACCTGTTCATGATGAAATGGCAAACCAAACTAAATATTAATCACTTGACAGCTGACAAAATGGCCGCCAGTTAAAAAAGTGATGCCAACTTAAAGTTCTATACCTCAATAAAAAACACCAAATACAACACATATTTTTCCATATATTGTTCGAACTATTGTATAATAATTTAATTTAATTTTTATGTTTTAAAAGCATGGCAATAATATTTTTATTTTTCATTATCAGAAACAACTATTTTTGAAGAAAACAATTTAGAGAATTCAAAGACAAGAACTCAGAAATTGGTGGACCCATGGGAAAAAACGAACCCTTGAATATTATGGATTCCTCGCATGACGACACAAACTCAGACCACGAATATCAACAACCTACGAAGAAAAGCAGATCATCAGAACCACAAGCGTCAACTTCAACGAGAATGGATATTGACAATAATTATAATTATAATTGAAAATGTTTTAAATTTTGTTTTTATGCATAGATTCCATAAATTCCATATTTTCTGTGTAAGAATAGCTGCAATACAAATTGGAATTTTTATTTTAAGTTTTGTGTATATTCATTCATAACATTATTGGAATAAATTTATTCATCGATTTTCTCAAAAAATTTTCTCACTTTACTCACAGATTACGTGGCTTTTTGCGAAAGTAATTACATTTGACACTTTTTAGCATTTTTGATTTTTTATGAATTTAAAAAAAAATAATTTAAATATTTAGGCAAAAAATACTTTTTTCCCTTAGTACATTCATTTTTAACTTCGAAAGTGTTGCACACATAGGAAAACGGTATAGGAACAGATTAGAGAAATTTTAATTCTTAATTTTTCTAAATTTGTTTCAGCTAAATCGGACTAGTGGCTCTCGAGTTATGTCAAACAAAAGCGCTTAAAACGTTTTCACGTTCCCCTATACGATAGTTACTAACTTCAAATCGACATTAAAAATATTTTAGCAGGTAAGAAGACAAAACGAATGATGCACAAGTTCTTCATTTTGGCCCTACTTTCACGTGAAATTGTCAGAATTGAGTCCCAAAATCATATGTTGTACTGTGTTATCAAAGACAACAACCATTTTTGAAGAAGATAATTTAGAGAATTCAAACACAAGAACTCAAAACTATTTTGGAACAAAAACGTCTTAAATCTGCTTACTGAATTAGGGCATAACTGAAAACGATTTGATCTGTTTTGTTTGCTTCTATTTTTTAAATAAATATTCGATCGCATCGATCTTTCGCCATTATTTTTTCGTAATTTTGAGATAAAAAAAAACATTAACCACTGTACCATATTTTATTACTTCCAAAATAGAATTTTGCAATATATACATACATACATGTATGTATATTTTTGCCCCTGCAATTTATGCACTAGAAACAAGAAAGTTTTCAAACGATTATAGTCACTACTAAACGATTCATATTTTATAATAATTTTTTCTGACATACATAAATCAAATCAAAACGAAATGGCGTGTAAAGAAAAATATTTTGCGCCTGTGTTCGCCTAATTTACCTTCTGTGATTAGTGTTCGCAAAGGCATAGACAAAGCAAGTGTGTATTATAATGAAATTGGCTGATACGTAAACAGCATAAGTCGTTTTATCATTTAGCACCATATAAAGCCAGTAAATTTAAGAACGAATTTAATAAATTAAAAAGAAGTAATGCATTTTATATACTAAAATTTATGCCTTTGGCTAGTGATAGTAGATTTAATAAGAAATAAATTCTTATTCGGGCTTAAGTTCAGTAATTTCGATTCTTATTAAATGAAATATTTGTATTAATTAAGAAGAAAAATTAAACTAGACTTTTATTAGCTGGGGGAAAACCGATATTTTTCTGTGCAGCCACACACTTCATCAGCACCCTAGTCTATATACTTGGGTCTAGATTGTTATTATTTATTTATTTAAATTTACTACAGTTCAATTAGATGATAGATATAGTCGACTCCGCTTTACTGGAAATAACCAAAACCCATTTTTTTCAGTTATCCGATTTTTTCCCTAAAACGTAGTTCGAATTATTGAAATTTTTTACAGTTAAGCGTACTGCTTAAAATCAGTACAATAAAATAGGAAAATACAATAAAGTATGTAAGAGCGAAAAGCACAAATACGTTTTGCCATTTAATTTTTTAACGGACAAAACATGCCCAGCCTTTTTTCAGCCTTAAGTTATGCAATCGATTTTTTATAAATAAAATTTGTCATTGTTTATTTTTTCACTAAAGCGAAGTTAGTTTCATACAAAACGTAGTTGCGGGCTTGCTTTTGGTGTTCAGTAATACGATATTTTCAGTAAAGAGATGTTTCGCTAAAGCGAAGTGAATAAGACTAGTATCAGTATCGCTTTCAGTAATCCGGTTTGTTTCAGTAAAGCGTATTGCGTTACAGCTATTGTAGAATGCATATAAAAATTTAGTATGAGAAAAAAAGGTTTAAAAAATGCTTTAAATTTAACAATCATTTAGTAATGCCGGGGTAAATATTTAAATTAATCGGATGGAAATGTTTTAAAAATTTATAACTCGATTAGTTGTCGTCTACACTATTAAATATTTACTGTGTCCACAGAGTTTACTTATTTCTTTTTCGTCTCATCTTTGACGACAACAAAAACTATATATACATGAAGCGGTGTTTTTTTTCATTCGCGGCTCAAAAGCTGTTCAGCAAATGTTTCATAATATGGGAAAAAGACTTATGAATGGCAAAGGAACTTTAGTTGGATTGCCAGTTGCCAAAATGTTAATTATGGATGGCAACTGACAACTAACAGCTGTTTATTGCAGTTTCCAAGTTGTAATAAGATTTATGGTATTCGCAATAGAATAATGTAACAATATGGTTAGATATCGAATGCCATATTATTAAACTAAAAAACTTAATCGAATCAGCTCGTTATCGAAAGTGACGATTAGACTCCAGGTTTTTGTTGGGATATAGAACTTAAGTAGAAAATTACTTTCGACAAGATTAGTTAACTTTTTTTTCATTTTCATACTTAGGCCGTTTTCAAAACAACAGGCTAATTTTTTTGTCTGTATTGGCTTGTATAAAAGAAATGGATAATATGACTTGTAAATTTATCAAATCTATCTCTCCTACCAATCAAGAACTATGTAAGTAGCATTATGAAACTATAAAGTGTACCTCTCGCTGCACCCATCATTTGCTGTGATGCAACGTGTTCATTCATAAGTTTACAACAGACACACAGCAAATATATTTAATTTTTTGTTTGCCCTGCAACTACTTCGTACGAGATAATTTTTATTTCTTATAAATTTTGAAAAGGAAAATTTTTTTTAATTATTTGTCTTTTGCTCATCATCATCTTGATGATGATGATGATGATCATTTTCAGCTCTTCATCATTGATGATTATTATCAGTTTCATAGCATAAATTTGTTTTTATGAACGTGCGGTTAAATACGGAATATGTATTAGAATATCTGTGAGCAGGTTGAATAAGTCCCCATAAACATTTGAAATTTTGTTACCAATAGCCGTGGCGTGATAATTTCCAATTAAGGAAATTTAATGGAGATGAAGGGTTATGCTTAGAATGCAACTATGCGAGATCTTGTACTGCTTTAATAGCTTAAAAAGTAATCATTGGTACTCACATATATATTAGCTTTATATGTATGACAATTACTTCCCCGCAATGAATAAGGGAAGCATTTACTTGTGGCATTATATGGAAGTACTTATTTTTTTTTAGAGAAGCAACACTCAAGCAGATGCAGAGTGTGCAGGGCCAGGTCTGTGCAGCTCATCAGAATGTTTCTATAAATATTCACTGACAATTAAAGCCTTCGTTCTCATACCCAACTGAGCTCAATGGGGTTATGTGAGAGTCCAGCCAACTTTTTTAATTTTTTTTAAGAGAAGTAGCACTCAGGCAATGAATGCCTCCTACTATTACTAGGTTTTACCTTGGTGAAAAGGAATAGATAGAAAAAAGCTTAATTCTTTTACAACTCTGATTTTTGCACGTTTTTTTAATAATGAAGAGTTACAGCGCCTCTGGTAAGCGTATTAAATTTTTAAACTTTGTTTAGTACCCCCCAGTTCAGTTTACTTTGCCGTTGATTCTGCTACACAATGCCGACGAAGTCGGTACAGTTCAGTGCGATCAGTGACTCTACCTTCATAACTTGAACTTTTCTACCAGAACTGACACAGTCACCCTAATGTACATCAGAAAAATGCGTGGTGTTGTTATATAATGACTGCAGGACACCGGGGCTCGAACCCACGACCTTCGGTTTGGTAGTCAACGTGCTAACTACTTCAGGCAACGCCACCCGCTTTCTCCAGCTTTAAGGATATATATACTATATATAGACAAAAATTTATTGATGGTGAAAATTAACTTTGAAACCAAAGAGCACAATTTTAAGAACATTATCAATTATTTACTTAAGGCCGTATTCCAAAAAAAATTTATTTGAACTTCAAGTGAGCTTTAGTTATAATTTATATGGAAGTTTTGTTTTAATTATTTTTTTGATACGGTAGTTTGATTTTTTTTTTAAATTATCTTCTTAAAGATCTTTAAGAACTTAACAAACACAAAATGTTTGCTGGGACACCATGCTTAGACAGTGTACTTTTAATTTTTGAGTTATTTGACTTGCCGGCTGGTTTGGCGGTACAAATTTATAAATTGGTCACATTTGATGCAGTGTCGACGAGGCATCACAGACATCGTCCACAATCGTCATAGTCTCTATATCACTCATTTAAATATTTATTAGACACTAGAGATTTTCCTGCATAAATGTTTTGTATGTAATTGAAAATGTACGTGTTACCTTGTTTGTTTATGGATGCATTTGCTTGAAGCATGTTAGGAGGTATTTTTGTATAGTTGGCATAAGGTTTGAAAATGACAGATTTATAGTTTTAAATTACTAAAGTTTATTTTTTTCATATTTAAGACTGTCAGAAAAAAACATCCTCTCAAGGTTTTGAAATATTTTTTATTCTCATTTTCATTTAAACAAGAAAGTCCACGGTTCACACACTTCGTCGGGTGGTTACTGGTTTGCCGCACAGAATAGTAAGATGTATTATTATGCGGCAAAGCAGTAATCACCCGAAGACTTGAACTTATAATTCAGCTGAAAAATAACGTATCTCACTTTTTTATTTGCTGAATTGAAAGTTGATCAACAAAGTTGGCGTGCGTTAGCTAGAGAATGACAAAAGTATTGTTTTACGTACAAACACATGCATTAATTTTAAACCGAATACGTTATAAATATAAACATCCAACAACTACGTTTATACACATTTTTTTTAATTACGTGTGAGCTACAATCACACGCATTAATATAAAAATACTCTTACTATTAATCGGCTAAACACGTGTATATACAGGGCTATTTTACATACACACGAAAATAATATTTCCAAACAGCCGCATACACAAACCTAAACATTTTATGTTCCATTTTATATACACAAATGTATGTATGTATAGGGCCGCGAATGATGTATAAATATCCCGAGTATCAGTGTATTTTTTTTTTCGATTAAATATCCATAGACTAAGTATAAACATACTCACACTGAAAGTATAAGAGAAAGGGAGAGAGTCAATACCTTTGATAAGTATGTGCCTCTATTTATAGTTGTAGCGTATTTTAGTTAATCCCATAAACTAAGTAGCGATGCTCTTATATGTTGGAACCGACTATAGTCATTGTTGTTTGAGAGAAAATATGTGAGCGTACAAAATGTTTACGCTACAATTAGGATTATGCGCACTTAACAAAAATAAAACATTTTCCCTCATGTATATTTTTTTTTGAGTACTCATTATCATTCGCTGGTATGAACCGGGGCGAAATGAAGGCATACAATTTATTTGTTACACACTTACTTTGCAAGTATTTGTGTACTTTTGCAAAATTTTTCAAAAAGGATTTTTTTTAACAGAGCAATTTTGTAAGGTACTTTTTAGAGACATAAGAAGATTCGGCTCAAGAATAGTTCTTTTAAAAGATAATTTTTTCAAGGTACTTTTAAACAGGTAATTTTTAAGATATTTCTAAAAAGGTACTTTTTAAAAAGTTTTGTGTGATGTTTATTTATTTTACTTTTTTAAAAGGTGCTTTTTTAAAACGCACTTTTTTAAAAGGCACTTTTTTAATAGGTACTTTTTTAAAAGGTACTTTTTTAAATGTTTTAAAAACGAACTTTTTTAAGAGGAACTTTTTGAAAGGGTACTTTCTTAAAAGGAACTTTTTTAAATGGTACTTTTTCAAAAGGTACTCTTTTAAAAGGTACTTTTTTAAAAGGTACTATTTTAAAAGGTACTTGTTTAAAAGGTACTTTTTTAAAGGTACTTTTTAAAAGGAACTTTTTTAAAAGGTACTATCTTAAAAGGTACTTTTTAAAAGGAACTTTTTTAAAAGGTACTATTTTAAAAGAAACTTTTTTACAAGGATGTACTTTTTAGAAGGGTACTTTTTTAAAATTTACTTTTTTAAAAGATAATTTTTTATAAGGTTCTTTTTTAAAAGGTACTCTTTTAGAAGGTACTTTTTTAAAAGGTATTTTTTTAAAAGCTACTTTTTTTTGTTTTCAAAAGGTAGTTTTTTTTATTTTTTATTTTGAATTTTCTTTATTAAAGGTTTTTAAAATGTAATCTTTTAAAATGAAATTTGAATTTTTGAAGTCGGTTTGTGGAATTTTTTAATGTGGCTTTTCTGAACATAATTTTTCTAGAGCTTGCAATCAATTGCAAGTACTGCAGCTGCAAGTGCCCTAAAACTCCCATTGGAGTTTAGATACTGCCTACAGTTTTATAATTTCAATTAAATTTATTTTTCTGTTTTTTTTTCTTCTTTTTTTAAACCAAATAAATTCTATACTCGTAAATTTAAAAAATTAGCGTGCGTTAATTTACAAAATGTCATCAAGGTAAAAAAAGAAATCTAATTTTCTTGCTTAATAATTTCTTCTCGTTTGGCTGCATATTGGGGAAATTTTAATGAATGATGTGCCGTAGTTTTAAGCATTTATTATTTTGATACAACTAGTGCCAACAAAATAATTCAAGCGTTTAAGGTGGAAATAGTACTCGTTATAAGAACTGCGAAAAGAAAATTGTATGATATGTAGGTCTGATATATGCCAGCATGTATGAGTGTGTGTACTCGTATGTACGTACTTGTTGCTGGTAAAATATAAAGCGCTAGTATCTAAAAATCTTATTGAAATCATTAGTATAAACATTATGAGAAAAGTTTACACACGTTTATTTACAAAATAAATGAAAGAGTGAAAACAAGAAACGTAATTCTAATTACACACACCTCACAAACTTAAATTGTCTAAACATTTTAACAACACCTGGTAGGTATGTTCATATGTATGTATGTATATTTTGGTGAGAGCTTTACTTCTTTGAAGAAATTTCCATTTAAAGTTTTCTAGTGTATTTTAAATTAATAACAAAAGATATAAATTCAACAGTGTATTGTACCAAATTATTCATATTTGATAATTTTTTTCTAAAGCAATTAATTGTAGACTAAAAAATAAATAAAAAATAAACAAAACATTAGAAAAACTCAAGGGCAAATATGCTAATACGAGAAAAAGCTTTAAGCTCAACATGTTTTCATAAAAAGAACAGAAAATATTATAATTTCTTATTATGTACTTAACTGTTAAAATAATATGTAATAACAGTATACAATAATAGAATAGAAATAGAAAATAGAAATAGAAAATAGAAATAGAAAAGTTCTGAAGACTGAGTTAGGCGTTTTGAAGAAGGGTTAAAGTTCCGCTAGTGTTTTGGATTGTATTCGAACATCGTCATAGGCGGTTCAAGAACTAACTGACCTTAGAACAAATTTTTAATTTTTTTTCTTTATTTCTCATTGAATTTTTAAGGCTCACTTAAAGTTGAAAAGTGGCACCTTGAAGCTTAAAACGTACTTGGGTGGATCAATAATCTGTGACTTTTTGAATGAAACGAAAATTTGTTTTTAAAAATAATCTCCTATAAACTCAGTACACTTAGTCCACTTAGTTCCAGTTTTTCTTTAAAAAAATATTTTTTTTATTAATAATTTCATCGTTGGAGCTACAGTCGAATCTGCTTTAGCGTAACACGCTTTACTGAAAAAAATCGGATAAAAATCGGATGAAAGCGATACAAATCCCCGCACTTATTTTAAACACTGCTAGTATTATTTACTTCGCTTTATCGAAACATCGCTTTACTGAAAATATCGTATTACTGAAAACCAAAAGCAAGCCTAGAACTACGTTTTGTATGAAACTTATTTCGCTTTAGTGAAAAAATAAACAATGACAAATTTATGTATTAGAAATCGATTAAGGCTGAAAAAAGGCTGTGCATGTTTTGTCCGTTAAAAAATTAAATGGCAAAATGTATTTGTCCTTTTCGCTCTTACGTACTTTATTGTATTTTTCTATTATATTATACTGAGAAAAAATTGGATAACTGAAAAAAATTGGCTTTTGGTTATTTCCAGTAGAGCAAATTCGACTGTAAATCAGATGGAGCCATTTCTTCACATTTGGAAATAGGAAGTAGTCACTAGGGCCTAATCCGAAGAATAGGGCGGATGAGAGAGCAATTTGAAGCCCAATTCATGGATTTTTGTCACATGCTTTTGTGGTCGATTGTGAACAAACGCGGCACCCATCTTGCGGAAAGCAAGTAATCATTAAAAATAGAAACCACTGAGCCATGTGGTATGCCTATGGCATTAACAAACTCAAGCATTTTTTACCATATCGTGAATATTTTCGACATTTTCTGATGAATTGGCCGTCCCGAACTTTCAGCGTCATTTGTAATTGTGCGACCACAACGGAAGTCAGTAAACCACTTTTTTATCATTGAAATCGATGGTGCAGAGTCTCCATAGTATTTATCGAGCTTTTCTTTGGTTTGATCAACGGTTTTTTCGCAAAATATATTTAATGAGCACACGAAATTCACTTTTTCCATTATTAGAAAAATACACGAGGTTGTATGTTTTTAACAGTTTTTAAACGCAAAGTAACTGACGACACTTGCTCAAAATTTTACAGTAGTCTATTAACAGGTGGTAGTTGATGGGAACAGTGTTGCATTTAATATAACTATGAGGGAAGTTCGAAAAGTCAAAAAACTTATTGATCCGCCCTCGTATTTTATACATATGTATTTTTTATATAACTTAGTAGTCCATTACAAGCAAAACTCGAGGTCGACCGACCAATTACAGCATATTAGGAGGGTTCACTTTCTTTTTCCGCATGGAAAAAAATTAAATACACATTAAGCTTGTTATATGTGATCCGTGTATGGAATTTAATTAAAATTTGTTCACATATTTTTTTAATTTTTGAAACAAGGAAATTTTTCTTTCGATTTGGACAAAACTTGAACAACCCTTTTTAGTGTATAAAATAAAACAAATATACAAAGTTTCATAAAGCTCGAACTTTTTTTCTATACTTTATGAGATTTTTCATTTCAGGATATACGAGTTCATATGGGAAGGATGCGCATCACGGAATTTTTTAAAATTTAATTTTTGGTTACCTTTTACCAATTGAAACATGTGACCCAAATTTAAAAACTTTTTACAATATCCTTTCTATTTTTGACCGCTCGTTACACGAAAACACGACACTGTGCGGTGCTTTTACGGCTTTGAATGTGGTATACATAATTTTATTTTTATTCTTTTCACACAAATTTCATTTCCACTTTGATCTCTATATATTAAGAAATTTATCAAATTGTATTTTTTTAGATCGCGTACATCTTCGTTGTACAATCAGTAAATTTATTTATTTTCCTTTTGGATGTGCAAAAAAACAAAATCTTTTGATTTGCAGGTGTTTATTTTTCATTCGTATACATAAATGCGTCAAATAATTAGTGTCTGAACACTGTTGTGCCACTTTGCACTTTGTGTTAAAAAAAATTTTGGAAATTCTGAAAAAGAAGGGAACGATCACTGACTCTCAGTAGTAGTGGGGCGCTACGCTGCATGGTGTAATGTTTTAGAAAATTTATTAATTTAAAATGTTGGCAAACGGAGTAACTTGAAGAACATCTCCAGTAACTTGAAGAATATCTCGTTTTTAAAACGATTCGATTAAGAGAATAATAACGTTTGCTTATTACCAGGGAAAACAGAAATGTGATCTAAAAAAAGAGTTTTATGCGCATTCAATATGCACTAAAAACTTGAACATATGCACTAAAAGGTAAAAAAAATACACGCCTTAAAAAAATAAAATAAATTTGTTTATTAGTAAATGAAAATATATTTCTAATTCAAAAATTCAACAACATTTGTGTTTAAAATAAAACAAACAGACAAAAAAAATTAAAAAAATAAATTAATATTAACTGGTTTTGAAATTCAATTTAAAACAAAATTACCATACAAATTTTGACTAAAACAAATAATACAAATTAATTTTTATTTGATCCTCTCATAAGAATTTATTTAACTTCAATTTCAAAACATCGTGATATCAGAATTCAGATTTTTGGAACTGTATTTTGGTTAAATAAGACAAAAAATTTTATTTATAACTCTTATTGAACAAAACAAACAAAATATTGACAATGTACCTACAATGTCAACTCAGTGTAGAGTCAGTCACAAATATCAAAACTAAATTTGTACTGAAACTAACGTCTGTAAAACTGAGTAATTAATATACACATAAGAAAAATTTATACACTACATGGAATATTGGAACAGAGATTTATATGGCGAAAAATATAAATAAAAATGTTGACCAACCACTTAACTTGTAAGCATATTAAGCCAGATAGCACAGCAAATTTTTTTCTTTAAAACTTAAATTTTTATTTTAAAAAAATTAAAAATATCTATAAAGTATCAAAATATACCCTAAAAGCGTAAATTATGCTCTAAAAATTCGAAAATATGCTAAAAATTATGCTCCTAAGACTGAAATATGCAAAAATATGCTTTAAAAGGTAAAATAAGCACAACAAATTGATGCCAGAATTCATAAAAAGTTCTGAAACGGATAAATATCTTGTCCCTGCATAAATGCACAGAAAAAAAAGATTTGTAAATACAAATAATTTATTTGTGAATACAATTAAAATATTATTTAAAAAGGCACCTACAACGATTTTTGTAAATACAAACACACATTTGTAACATAAGAAAACAAAATCAAATCAATTATTTCCAATTAAAATGGTTTTGTTATTAACAATTGAGTTGTTAACAGAAAACAAAAATTTTTAATGAATTTGTTTTTCAAATTGTAATGTGTTGTTTCTTTGTTTGTATTCTTTTATATTATTTTTTAATTTGGTTTTTTGTTATATTTTTAAGTTGTTTAGGATGAGTCGAACCGGCAATCTCTTGATTAATAGTCTAATGTACTTACCACTCAGCTAAAGAGCAAATCGTTATTAGATAAGCAAATAATGAATACACACAAATGCGAGTTCTTCTGTTTCTTCTACATGTGTGTATTCCGTTATGATATAATTTAACAAATAATTTTGTTGAGTAATTTAATTGACTAGAAAAATTTTAATTTGTTAAATCAACAATGAGTTTTTTGAGTTTTTGCGCCATGTAGAACATAAAATTTGGTTAGTTCAGTTTATTGAAAAAAGTGTCTGTGTTTGTCATATCAACAACTTAATTTTTTATATTAACTAAATATATATTTCAATTTAAATTAACTATTAACAATTTGTTTTGCTGGTTGCATTTTGATGATATTTTTTTCTGTGTACGTCACACAAGCGAAAAAATCTATCAGCTGGCATTTCGTTACTACCTATATTATTATACTCGTGCCGTTGTTAAAACAAAACACACAGAAAAAAATATCATCGAAATGCAATCAGCAAAACAAATTTTTAACATTTAATTTAAAAATTAACACTCATCATTGTTAATATAACAAATTAAATTTTTTTAGTCAATTAAATTACTCAAAAAAATTATTTGTTAAATTATATCATAACGGAATGCGCACATGTAGAAAAAACAAGAAATCATGTTTTGTGTGTCGAATAAAGTGTGGCTCTTTAGCTGAGAGGTAAGCAAGTCAGTTTATTATCCTTGAGGTTGCGGCCGGTTCAACTCCCACCAAAGACATTTATTTAGTGTTTTTCGTAGACAAGCAAAAAATCGTTTCGCGGATTGTGATTGTGTACAAAAATAATATTGTTAATATACTAATTATGATAATCAAAATTTCTGCGGAAATTCAACAGTTCACATATTTAATAAAACAATAGCTTTAATTAAAAAAACTTTGAAATCTAACAAAAATAAATTTTGAAAAAATAAATAAATTTTAACCAACTATTTGCTGATATATTTCATTGAAAATATTTTTCAGATTTTCCTTTAACTTACAATTTTGTTAATTGTAGGTTCAAAATCAATTAATTATTTCATTGATAAAACAAAAAAATTAATTGTATTTACAAATTATTTTTTCTGTGCAGCAAGCTACGAAAATTCTAAATTAGCTCTCTCTATGTTTTTAGTTTTCTCATCATCTGTTTAGAACAGAAATATTTTATTCTAGGGAAAAACGAATTTTTCGCCAGTAAAAATATTAAGAATCGGGCTGATGAAAACAAAAAAAAATTTTTTTTAATTTATTGTTTTCCACAATTTCAAAGCATTTAGAATTTTTAATACCAAAACCAAAAGTCATCACAAGACATTATAAATAGAAAATAAAACTAAAAACTTACGTTTTCTTTTTCCTCGTAAGGTGAACTTACCTGCAAAAATTAAAACAAAAACAAAAAATAAGAAAATTAAAAATTTTTTAAAACATTAACAAAATAATTAAATGGCCAGACGTAATAACATATAGAAAACTAAATGTTCATATACATTGGCGGCAAAGTATTAATATTAAATTAAACATTTTTATTTAGTGCGAGAAATAACGCAGTGAAAAAGTAAACAAAAAAAAAACAATTTGTAGTAAAAATCAGGCCATGTGCTTCTTTTTAGGCCAAAATGTATGTATGAAGAATTAAAAAAAAACCAAAATCGCGATACTTTATTTTAACTACATACATATGTATGTATGTATAGCTGGCTGGCTGTTTATTTTTTGTGTTCAATACAATCGAAGGCTACAGTGGAAGTCATAAATTTTACGCATACCAGATGTTGGAAAAAAAGCAACAAGAAATATTAATGCGAAATACCAGCACAAAACTGCATAAATTTATACTATACAATTTACAACAAAATTATTGTATATACAATTAAAAACATTACCACAACACACTAAAAACTAAATATGTACAATAAAAATTAAGAGAAGATGGCGAAAAATAATGTGCACATGATCTAAAAAAAAAAAAAAAATTGCAGTACTCGTATCTTTATACGAGTATGTTTCATTATATTCAACCATACCGCGAAAGTTATAGGATACACCTAATTAAATTCTTTAAAAGATTCGGTATTTGCACTCAAATAATAAATGCAAAATTGGTACAAGATATTTATAAAGCAGGGGAGATAATTTATGTTGTAGAGTCTCCAGTTAAGTTTCCTAAAACATTTATTAGATATGTATGTGTTGTACAAAAATGTTTAATCGTGTGACATGTCCCAACAAAAAAAGAGACTCCAAAAAAGTCATGAAAATGTAGAGTTTGCGATCTGGAAGTAGTGAAAATTTCGATCGGATCTAATGATTTTTACATAGGGTTGTCATTGAAAGAAGTTCTCTTTTTCGATGCCTGGTCACTGAATTGGAAGCGATTGTAAGAAAAATTCCCTTTTTTTGTTCAATGATAATATTTCCATCTAGGAAAAATATTAAATAGTTACTTATTTTAACAATTCGTTTCTTTTTATACGAATTTAAACCCGAAACAGTGTTTTTATGTAAATTTAAGCAAATAAAAATTTTTAAATTTTAAATTTTAGACTAAAATTAGTTCATGAATTTCTTTAAAAAAATTATTTGTTTAATTCTGGTGAGCATTTTCTAACACTATGGAGGAGTTACAAGGTTTTGTAGTACTAAAATAAGCTTCTATATGGTTTTTAGCTTACTTTCGGCAAATTAAAAATATCGATTTTTTGAAAGCAATGAAAATGTAGTTCCACTAGAATGACTTCCATTTTTTTTCTCTGGGGAGTGATAAGTGAATCTCGAACTATGTATATCCAAAAAATATATTAAAGCCTCTGTTGCAATTTTCAACTCAACTCAGTTTCGTATTCTGCGAGTCTACCCTATTTTCACACAATCCAAGTTTTTACATGAAAAGGTTATGTCTACAAATTCAAGACGCTATGAAATAAGACCCAAGGAAATAACGACCAAATAAGAATATGAAATTATTCCCAATAAAATTAAGGAATTTTTAATTGGGTTTTATTTCATTTATTTTGGGCCTTATTTCATCTTGACTTTACTTCATATTTTTTGGGCATTGGGATTTTTAAATTGGGATTTATTTCATTTATATTGGATGTTTTTCTTAAATTATTTATTGGACCTTATTTAATTTTTTTTATTTGACGTTATTTCGCTTCTTATTTGGGCGTTATTTCCCTAGGCCTTATTTTATACTGCCCAAACTCAATCCTAATTTAGGCGGTAATTGGCTATTACTACGTTTATGCGGGCACTATTTGCAAATAAAAATATTTGCAAATAAATTAACTCACTGTTTATACGGCTTTTTTAATGTATAAAAACTTGGTAGCACTTCCATGGAAATTTTACTTATGTTTGCAAAAAAATTGTGTAAATGTGTAAAATAAAAAATAATAATTTGTTTTTATATGGTAATTTTTTCTTCTATCAATGTTTTTTGTGCATTATTTTATCAATTTATAGTTTTTTATTAGCAAAAATTTTTAAGTGTGGCAACCTCAAGCATTTTATTTGCAAATAGTGCGTTAAACGTGAATAGTTTTCTGAATTAGTAAGTCGCAATAAAAACGATAATATGGCAACAATTTACAGTTTTATTTGCAAATAAGCCGTGCGTATAAACGTAGTATATGTCAATTTATAGGTTTACGCATGAAATTTGTCAGTGTCAACCTATACACTACTCAGATAATTTGATTGGTAATACCATCAAACCGTCGCATTAAGGTATCGAATCAGGTCACTTCGACTGATCTGTAAAGTCGGCTAGTACATTGCTTGACATTCGCAAAGAAAGTGGAAAACTGTATTTTCCTTGATTTCTTCAAGACATATCTGTCGACCATCCACTGCTTATAGCATTGAAGCAAGACCAAATTTTCTTAGCAAACTTGCACGTGTCTATATGGAGATTGTGCGGCTTTCATAGTTATGTTTTTTTTTCTTTCTTTGAAATGAGAAGTAAGACTAAGGCTGATGACATTTTCCAAAAAATGGCACCAAATAGGGGATTTATCAAAAAAAGGGGGCAAATTAAAAAAAAACGAGAGAACTACACTAAACTTTTTATTTTTAATATATTTTCATATAACTCACCCTAAAAAAAAAGACATAAAAAGTGACAAGGCAGTCAAAAACAGTTGAATTTTCGCCACTTTAGTCGGTCAAACGGTCAAGCTGACTAAGGCAGTAGGCCTACTACTATTACGAGGTGTTATCTTCATTAGGCAAGGGATAGTTATAGAGAGTTCATTATTTTATAACTCTGCTTTTTGCAAGTTTTTTTAATAATAAATAGTTGCAGCGCCTCTGGTGTCAATGCGGGGCATTTAGCTTAAGCTGTGTTTGGTAGCCATTTTATTGGTTTATTTTACTTTATCGATGATTTTGCTACACAATGCCGTCGAAGCAGTTATATTAGGATTAGTATCCACTGAAACCTATTATAGTCCTGCACAAGACCACTTTTAAGACATGAGGGATTTTTCAAATGCTTTACTACAGCGAAATCTTCTAAAACAAACGCTACACAACATTGATATTTCAGCTATTGCAAGTAGAGGAGTAAAGAAGAAAATACTTCGTGGCGGAAGAATTTGTGATGCTTGCTTTACACGCATGGGCGCGTATACAAACGTCGTGCATGGACATACAAAGATACATAAGTTGTGTGTATGATCTTTTATTTTTCTTAACACATACACACGCACACATGCATTGACATTAGTTGTGCGCGCTTGCTTTAAGCAAACGCCCTTAAACACATAATAGCTTACCATCTAAATCTTGCACACACAGTCAAACGTACAATATGCAAAATAACAAGCATACACGCATCAACACTACTTCTTTTGATTGTTTGTTATGTACAAGAATTCTTCGCGACATCGCTTCTTAACACTCATACACACGAACACCAATGCATCCATCGTGCTTCGCTTATAATACGTCCTAACACACATACAATGATATTTGCATTTTAGATAAACAGCTTTGAAAGCTCTAAAATTTGTTGTTGTTTATTTGCAAAGTAAGTGCACTTATTGCTGCCTTTTGTGTTGGTGTTGTTGTTGTGGTTGTGGATGTTGTACTCTCGTCGGTGCGAAAGCATAAAAAGCTCTTTATAAAAGTTTGCACATTGTGCATATGGCTTCGACATAGTATAATATATGTCGCGAGAATACATTTAAAAAACAAGTTGTATTTACATTTCAAGACTGTTTACGCATGCCTCTAGTGTCTATGCTTTCAGGGTAAGGCCAGTTTGATCATCTAATTTAGATAGTACATTCTTGATTTGCCCAACTAAAATGGAGGAGGTCGTGGTACATAATCTTGGGGGGGGGGGGGGGAATTGATGCCCAGCTGTTAACGAAGATACTGACTTTGCCCCGCACCTTCATGTCGATCAGAACCCTAACTGCTTCCCTCACAGACAAAATTTCAACTTAAAATATCGTACACTGGCTTCGTTAGGGAGATGGAAGGAGTATTATATCCCAAAGTCGTCTCAAAAGAGACGACACCGCAGACCATTCTCGTTAACGGCGCATTGTCTATTTTACCTTCCTTGTATTCCAAATGAGACACTATATTATCAGAAGATTTCCGTAGTGTAGGGGCTAATTGGTCCACCATAGAGGATTAGATTATTTTAAGTTATTTATTAAAAAAAAATGATGTCGCATTAATATCTTAATCATTTTTGGCAACACTTTTGATTTTATTTGAATAAAGAAAGCTTGAAGCATTAAAGTTTAGCACATTAAGCACTGCAAGCTATCGACTTGGATAAGTCAAAAATAGAATAATTGTTATTTTGACAACAGCACGGCGACACGGCGGCAGGTTGTTGTCTATGCTGATTTTGTCGTTGTTAACCAATTGAACTAATTTCTATTTTTGTTGGCGCAAATGAGAAAATATATATAATAATACCCATACCCTACAGTTATTTCATATTATTTAACATAAAGCAGATACCGAAATTCATGTTAAGAAATAAATTTATTAATTTTTAAATGTATGCGTAATATAAGTATATTTTAAAAGAGTAATTTTATATTTACAAATGCGAAATATTTGAAATCATATATCATATGATGCTGCTGCCTTCCCTAAAATAATTAAGTAGCCCGCTGAAAGGCGACAAATGCAGTTAGCGGTATTTTAAATCATGTGTTCGTGTATCCTGCTGTGGTGAGTGTGTTTGCTGCATTAAACTTATGCGACTAATCGAATGAAATTTTTTTTTTCAACTTTTATTCAAACAATTTTATTTTTGTACCACCTTGAACTTTTACTTAATTTTTTCTATTTACAATTATAAATCGATTTTTTTTAGTACCGCACAAAGCATTAAATAAATGGTAGCAATTTGTTATAAAAACTAAATAAAAATTTAAACACAAATACTTCGATCACACAAGATCAAAAAATACATATATCTGAAAATACTACAAATTAGTCATTCATTCAACAAACTTTTTGGCTTTTTGTTAATTGCATTTTTCTATTTTCTTAGCGAAAAATTAAGTGATTTCTTTTTATCTCAATGTATGTTCAAGCGTTGAATGACTGTTTAGCAAGTGAAATCAATGTCGAGTTGAAGGAACATATTACAAGTTGGCAAAGCGACAAAAGGTGCTGAAACATTAGCATAGAGAAGAAGCTACAACAATTACAGCACACGAGCAAAAAACTTATTGTACAATATATATATATATATATATATATATATTTTTTTATATTTAAAAACCACCTGTTTTTAGCAATTTATTTTTAAAGATTAGCATGTATGTATGTACTTAAATAAATACCAGACAATGGATAATCAGAGTTTGAAGGACAACAACAAAAGTGGCTAAAAAACACTTGTTTAAATTGTATTAGTAAATAATAATAAAAAACACGATGTGATTCCGTTGAGATTCTGGAAATAACAATGATGTTAATGGAACAGTGGGCCAACAAGTGTATGCATCAGTGTTGCCATAAGGGATAATTAACTTTATACTTTAAGATATTAAAAAAAAAATTTTTAATCAGAAATAATTCATAGTTAGGCTCAAGTTCAGTAATTTCAATTCTTATTGAATGAAATATTTTTATTAATTAATGTGAGTTTCTAAAGAAGAGATGAAAAATTAAACTTAGACTTTAAGCTGGGGGAAATACCGATACTTTTCTGTGCAGCCACGCACTTCATCAGCACCCTAGTCTATCTACTTGGGTAGAGATTCTTATTAACATCAGCTATTTAACTTAAATTTACAATGAAACGTAATATGAGAAACGATTGTTGTGTATACAATTGATTTACCTTTGGTAAACACATTTATAAGTGTCACCATTAATTTTCTGTTTTTTCCATTTTTTCATTTTTCTATTTAGGTAATCACTGTTCATAATAACTTAACATAATAATTTATAACTAAAAATATAAAATGATTAACATTTTATATATTCGCAGATATATTTGATATATTTTTTAAACTTTTATAATCTATGACAAAAATTTTTGAACTTCAAAATCTTGTTTTTTTTTACAATAATGTAGTGAACACAGCCAATTATTCAAAAACTACGGCAACGTCAACAAGAGAAAGAGTATCATGAAAATAAAATAGATTTTAATTTTATTCCGTCCCGCGCGGCGGATTTTTACTTCAAAATCCTATGGAAAACTACACCACAATAAATAATTGTTACATTGTGTTCAGACTCATACCACGATTTACACAATTTTTAATGTGTTTTATTGAATATTTTTGTCTGTAATAGGACGAACGAGTCAGTTCTCACCATATTTGTTAAATCAATGTGTTCTCACATCATTTTTTAAAATAACGTATATTTCTAATAACTAAGATTCATGTGGCAACACCGAAAAATACATACATATATAATTTCTTAATAAAATCAATTTTTTACGCGATTCTGCCTTTATTTTCGATTTCAACGATTTTTCATACAAAAATTTAAAATTTCGATTTTGTGAACGACTTTCTTAGGAACGTATCTATCACGTAAATCGAGGGATATGTGTACATATAGCTTAAAAAATCAGCTTTCTTAAACACCTTATCGGAAAATGGAAAAGATTTATTGAACAAATTTTATTAAAATATATGATCTTTTAAATTATGTCTTTTATTTATTCGGCCACTAAACTACTATTAAAAATACGATAAAACTATTAAAGTCTTACAGCAAGTATAACACAAACGCCCCTTGTAACCTGCTGAATCGAAAGGTATATTTTTAGCTTTTTGTTTTAATATTAAAAAGTGGGCCGCACGGAAGGAATAAAAGCATCTATAGAATGATAAGTGTGAAAATAATTGGAACTTATTAAATTGCAAACATATTAAGTTAAAATTTTACAGACAAATCATTTCTTTTTAATAAATGCAGGCGCCCACAAGCCAAATTACATTCACATAATCGACGAATTTAAAAAAGAGCAAAAACTTTTATTTAGTTGTTGCTTAAGTTTCAAGGAGGCAAGCTCATGTCACATTACACAGAAATAACTGAAAATATGGAAGATTTATGGTACTAATGTTTTAAATGTAATTATACAATAATTCTCAGATAAACTGCGGCAACGACGTAGCTCTCATGCAATTTTTAAAAATTTCGAGTTATGATTTGGCGATTTGATGAAAATTTCTTGCCTGTATGCCAACATAAAAAAAAACAAATTCGAAGTAAATATAAAAATTTTTTTTCAATATCAGTAACTTAATTTTGGAATTAAAAAAATATTTTAGAAAAATTCTCTTAAACTAGCAACTTATTTTACTTATTTGCTAAATTCCCGTCTGTTTATTTTTATTCAAAACTAGAACAAACCACTCAATTATAAATGGACAGACGAGAATTTTTACTGTCTTCTATAAACAGGCAGTCAGTTTGTTTTTAACCGACTTCAAAAAAAAGAGGAGGTAAAAATGCGTCTCTTTTTTTGTGTTACTTTATAAGAGTCTAAACACAATGTTTGTGGTGCAGTGCGATTTCTCGTTGCGGGAGAGAAAAAATAAGGATAATACAACGGAAGACGGCGACGGCGACGGCAATACTTGTCATTGTTTGTTTAAGTTTTTATTAATTTTTTTGTACATACATTTTTATAACTAAAAACAAAAAATTATTAACATTTTATACATTCGCAGATATATTTGATATTTTTTTTTAACTTTTATAATCTATGACAAAAATGTTTGAACTTCAAAATAATTTTTTTTTTTACAATAATTTTGTGATAATTTACACAGCCAATTATTCAAAAACTACGGCAACGTCAGCAAGAGAAAGAGTGTCAAAACTTGAGAGAATAAGAAAGTCAGCAATGAAAATAAAATAGATTTTAATTTTATTGCGTCCCGCACTCCGGATTTTTACTTCAAAATCGTATGGAAAACCGCACCGCAATAAATAATCGTCACATTGTGTTCAGACTCTAACTCGGTACATTTTGGACCAATTGCAAAACTTTTTTTTTTGTGTGAGAGGTTATAGCTTCCTATTGGTCCCATTGTAAAAAAAGTAGGCAGGGACACACCCACAATTTTTTTGTTTAATTTTATGATATTCTACTTATTTGATTGCTGCGAAACCAATAAAACACCTTGGTTCTTCCAATTACACAACTTGAAATTTGAAAAAAATGGGCAGGGTTACGCCCATTAAAATTTATTATAATATTTCACGCGGTTCTACTTAACCGAAAATTACCACACACCTTGAGATCTAAAATAGACACAATCCTTCATTTAAAAAAATGGGCGGAGTCACACCCATTAAAATTTAATATTTTATTTTTAATTGGTTCTACTTTGCCGATTTTTATAAGACTTAACACACACCCTGACCTCTGAAAACCGCACAATCTTGCATTTAATAAATTGGCGGAGACACGCACATTAAAATCTAATTTTATATTTCACATACTTCTTCTTATCTTCTTCCATCAGATCTTTGCACTGCAGTCGGATTTTTTTTTGCAGGAATAACTATTATTGTAACCAAGAACTCAAAATAAAATATGTATTTACTGAGCCAAGAGAATTAAAAAAAATTTATTGCAATAAAATTTTAAACAGTTTTAATAAAATTTAAAATAAGTTTGAGATGTATTTTATTTGAAATTTTTCATAAATAATTTTCTTAAAATGATTTAAAATAAATTGTTTTTTTTTATTTATGTAAACCATAGTAACCCTATCCCACGATTTACACGTTCCTGAGAGAGTCGTATAAGTCGAAATTTAAAATTTTTTTATGAAAAATCGTGTTCATCGAAAAAAAAAATTGAGTTTATTAAGAAATTATATATGTATTTTTTCGTGTTGCCACATGAATCTTAGTTGTTAGAAATAAACGTTATTTTAAAAATTAATGTGAGAAACCAAAAATAAAATCGTGTAAATCGAGGTATTTCATAAATCTCTCAATTTACACCAAAACCAAAATAATTGTGTAAAAGTGAAATCGTGTAAAAAAAGTATTGTGTATATCGAGGGATAAGTGTATATATGTGAAACTTTTTTCAACTAAATTAATTGTTAGTTTTGATATTATAATGAGAATAAAAAATGTTCAACACTTACACTGCCGTTCATAACTGTTGCAACAAACTTACCTAAAATTAGACAAAAAAAAAGTAAAGGAAAACACATTAAAATCATAAAATATATAAGAACTAATAATAATAGTTGTATAATACATAAAGTGAAGATAAATTATAAAATTTGTTAAATATCAGAGTACGAAAACAAACAGAAGGAAACGTTTGCTTTCGTTTTTTTTTTGTTGATCAGTTATAGCTAATAAATCAGTGAATGTTTAAACATAGTTTAAGTTAATTTTCACAAAAAATTTAAAATTGATTTAAATACACTTTCACTTTTTCAGTGGCTAATTAAAGTTAATATCAAATTGCGTTGAAAATATGGTAGCACTGCAATATTTCCAAATATTATGGAAAGCTTTCCAAAGAACAGCTGTTCAATATAAATCAGAAAGTTGATTTATCAATTTGCAGAAAAGTGAAATAGCTAAAAACACATTTTATGATAAAACAAGAGCATCGTAATGCATTTTTCTATTTATATATTTCATGATATGAAATTATGTGTTACATTTGTTGTATATTAGCAAAAATTAAACGAAATTCTTTTTAATACGACCACATGATGTTCACAAACACACACATTCACAAAACATATGGTATGCTTGCAAAACTTAAACAACACTTAAATGCACAATGTTGGCTATTTAAGATTCGTTTAATTTTGGGGTGAAAAGCAAAGTTTTGTGTTTAAATCAGATTTAAAAATAAAATGCATATAATCATTGACTGATTTTTTAGTAAAACAATAACAAAATAATATTAATGAGTACAAATACGCCATTTATATGTTTTGTTATATCTTTCTGAATACAATTGGGATTTTGTATTTAATGCTAGGAACACAATTGGGACGAACGACGAATTTTTCGGTGCGAACTTTCGTCATAAAAAATAAAACACATTTGTTCATATAAAAATGAACACAACAATGCCCTAGAACGAAATTCGTCGTGCGTGACGAACTCTTAGATAGATTTATTTCTATTTTATACGCCGACGAACGACGAAAAAACAATTTTCTCTCACTCTCTTCGCATACACAATAAACAGTGTGACCAGATTTTAAAATAAAATTAAGCTAAACCTCGTATGTCTTTAATACATTTTTAGAGCATACGCAATTTAGAATAAAAAAGGCTAAAATGGTAACTAAGTTTTTAAAGAAGCTAAAAAAAAACTAAGCTAAGAGCTAAATAAAAATTTTACAGCTAAGTCCAGACGAAACCCAGTAAAAAAAGAGACTCCAAAAAAGTCAGGAAAATGTAGAGTTTGCGATGCGGAAATAGTGCAAATTTCGATCCGATCTAATGATTTTTACATAGGGTTGTCAATGCAAGAAGTTCTCTTTTTCGATGCCTGGTCACTGAATTGGAAGCGATTTTAAGAAAAATTCCCTTTTTTTTTGTTCTATGATAATATTTTAATCTAGGAAAAATGGTAAATAGTTACCTATTTTAACAATTCGTTTCTTTTTATACGAAGTTAAGCCCGAAACAGTGTTTTCATGTAAATTTAAGCAAATAACTTTTAAATTTTAGACTAAAATTAGTTCATAGATTTCTTTAAAAAAATACATTTTCTATAAAATCTGGTGAGTATTTTCTAACACTATGGAGGAGTTACAATGTTTTGTATGACTAAAATAAGCTTCTATGTGGTTTTTAGCTCACTCTCGGCAAATTAAAAATATCGATTTTTTGGAAGCAATGAAAATGTAGTTCCAATAGAATGACTTCCATTTGTTTTTCACTGGGAATGAGCTAAATGTAGCCCAAAATTTGCTAATATGGTCACACTGACAATAACCAACTTTATCAATTATAAGAGCTGAATTCGCTGAGTAAATTCGTTGTTATTGTGTTTCACACGACGAATTTACGCAACGAATTCTTATCGACGAATTCGTCGACGTGGACGAAATTCGTCGTTCGTCCCAATTGTGTTCCTAGCATAAGTTCTCCTTTTAGCTTTCAGAGAGAATATGCAATACAAGAGCCAATCTAAATGGGAGAATATAATTATAATTACTCACATTGAATAATTATAATTATGGGGTGGATTTGGAAGAAGTGAATTAAGTTTCTTTAATGTAGACCACTGTATGGAAGGGATTTAACTAATCTTTAAATCATCTTATAAGAATTACCGAGGTAAATATTCGTATTTAATAATTCGATACAATTCAGTTTATTGGATTTAAAGGGTAGAAAAATATACTTGTATATATATTCCTGTCGGTAAGTATTAAATTAAATTATTAAGGATTCTAGATTACTAGAAAGTTGAACAGCAAGTCAGTCAGTACAAGTTTTTAGCTCGTGTGTATAAATCAATTTTTAGTACAATTGTTTTCGAAAATTTGATAATTTAATAAATGATGCCAGATTAATTGTGTGTTGCGATTAATCGATAAAAGAGAACTTATATTAATTATGATTAACGTATTAATATAAAATTGTTATTTAATATTTTTGGATAATAATTTTAGTGTTCAAACCTTTCGTTAAGAGCACAAATTGTACAGTATCTTAATTTTTTTTGCGCTGAAACGTTTGGGAAACTTATCAGCGCGATTTATATAAGTGTTTAACTATTATTATTAGGGTTATATTACTTTAAACATACACTTTTTTATAATTGTACTGTTACGCAAATACACCGCGAACTGACCTAATACAAATGTTTTCCTTAACAGCATTTGTCAACAATAAGACGATACAGATACCCAGCAAAAAATTACACATTACCAACAGAACTATTTCCCATATAGTAACTTACTTTTCTGATTACCAAATTTGAGTACTCGCTTACAAATCACATTACCTAAAATTTAAAAAATTGATGTACAAGTTGCTAAATGAGGACAAGTTGCCAAATAAAGAAAAGTAAGTACTTCTCAAGAATCGATTATATTAGTTTCACGCCTTCTTAAAATCATTAAGTTGGTAATCCATTAGGGAAGAGCTTCCACCAAAAATGCTCAATTTCAAACCCGATTACCCTTCTTGAAATTTTTTGCAAACACACAAGACGATGTTGAAATAAATATTCAAGTCATAACAACAATTGTAATTTATTAACATTAACTTAACATTATGTGAATTGCTAAAGAACTTCACCCTAAAATAGTAAATAGTTTTGGTCAAAGAAATTGATCGTTTCAGTTATACTGCAATGACAATAAGTAACCAATTACTCGTTTCTGTAGTTTATGACAAGTTTTCGCATGGAATACAACTTAATAAATTTATTAAAAAAAAATTAATAATTGTTTTGTTTTTTTTTGCCTACTCATTCTGTATTTCATAAGTTGATAACAAAAAAATTTTCGACTAGAAAAGTTCTCACATTCGTTATAGAAACGAGGCACTGATATATAAAATTAATGCATTTATGGCCAGTTTAAAGAAGAACTAACGTGTTGCAAAGTTTTTCTATAAATGTTATCAAGTTTCTTTTTTTAACCCTGTAGAATAAAAATATGCATATACGCCACTTCTAAAGAGTCTTGCAAAAGTAACTTTGGAACGTTGAAAGTTAATAGTGATATTGTAGTTGAAGCTTCATCTGTCGAATTGGAAGCAATTTGTTCAGTCTATTTTGGCAAATCACTGGTCAGCAACACGCGCGTGGAGGAATATTTCTGGAAGAATGTGTAATGATAGATGTAAAATCATCCTTATTCTCACAGATGCGTAAACAGTTTGTGTGGAACGAAAAATATAGGAAATGACAAAAGTTGCAACTAACTCCCACTGTTATTTTTGCCATATTTGTTCAAAATGCTACAGTGCGTACTAGGCCCTAAGTCAACATAAAAAACTCACTGATGTAGATTTTGGGCAGGTGGCATCATCGGTTAGTATTTCTTATAGAACGATTTTGGCCAGGCCACCACTGTCAACAGCGAGCGACAGAATTGGATAACATTGGACATTCTGCAAGAGCGATCAGCGCACATGGAGGTGATTTAAGCTTGCTACCAAGATCGTCGATAGACTTTTCCTTATGGGATTTGCTTGAGCCACCGGTCTACACGAATAAGCCACAAGCTCTAGCAGGGATCTAGTCGTCGCTTTCGATAAATACCTGAGTCGATAACGCTTTTTTAGTTTGATATTATGTCATTCGATATCGAGCCATATTATTACATTCTACAATAATAGATTCTATAATCACAAATTGAAAAAAGTGATGGAATGAGCTCGTTATCGAAAACGACGATTAGACCCCAGCTCTCAAGGCTCATGTAACCGATGATGACATCGGTCAAATTGATTTATGTGCCAGTGAGGATAACTTAGACATTCCGGTTGTGGGCAAACCAGTGCAACCGTGGAGCACATTTACACCATATTATAAACCATAACATAATAGCAACGATTGACATTTCAAACGAATAAAAAATCTCGATGATACATCATATATACTTTATTTTATTTGAATTTAAAGATAGGAAGCGCTTAATGGAATACCCTTTACACTAAATCACTGATATGTAGATATTGTATATAGAACACTGTTGTCAATTCACTGCAATCATTAGGACTTTTGGAATCTAAAATATTTGCTACTTCGTTCGCATTAGTAAATTTTCAACGTACGCACACACAATTATTAGTTCTGACTAAACACAAAAAATTAAAAAATAAAACAATATAAGAAAAAAATTTTTACTACAAATAACAATAAAAAGTACTGCCTGCTGCCGCCACTGCTGCTAAGTACAATGACATTATTCTGACAGTTTTTTCCTAAAGCTGATTTTATACGAATCATTTTTATAGTTCTTGTTTTTTTTTTTTTTGTTACTACAAATTTTTGCAAGGAAAGAAAATTTGTATATATTTTTGCTAAACAAAAAAAAATTAATATTATAATAACATCGCAATAGTCTCTGTTCTTGCTGTTGACCATATCGCTGTCATTTTAGGCCCATTTAATACGGTTGGTTGTTTTTGGCATTTTGCCCGAACATTGAAAACAAACACTGCTTAACACCGCCAGCAATTTTGTACAATAATATTTAAAGAATATCTGCATACGTAGATATTCAAATAAATACGGAGAAAATTAAAAAAGAAAATGATGGCAGCCGGTTAAATGGTGTGAACGAATATACGATGACTTTTTAAGAGTTTTCAACAAAATAAACAAAAATAAATGAAAAATAAATTCAGTGAAGTCCGACTTTGACCCGCGCACGAAGTGTTCCGTACGGACACGAGATATGTAATTCAATACGAACTTTAGCCAATATAAACTATAGTTTTGGCATTTTTTTCGTTTTTGGGTTTTTTCGGTTTTAAGTGTTTTTTTTTTAATTTATTGGCGCTTTTTGAGTTTTGACACTATTTTTCTCGATTTGGTAATTTTTTTTTTTGGTTTTTGAAGTTTTTTAGCGCCAAAATAATAAAGCGTTTTTTGGCGATTTTTTTAATTTTGGCGTTTTTTTAATTTTGGCGTTTTTTTTCCATATACATTGGTGATTTTTTTGGTTTTGGCAATTTTTTTTTTAATTTTCGCGATTTTTTTTCTCGTTTTCAGGATTTTTTCGGTTTTTAGCGTTGTTTTCTAATTTTGGCGATTTTTTAGTTTTTGCGATTTTTTTTTAATTTTGGTGATTGTTTTTATTTTTGGCGTTTTTTATCTTTGGCGATTTTTTTCACATAAACAATTATTTTGGTTTTGGCGCATTTTTCGCGTTTTGGCGATTTTTTTCGGTTTTTGGCGTTTTTTTTATTTTGGCGATTTTTTTAATTTTTGGCGGTTTTTTCGATCTTTCCGATTTATTTTAGTGCTAGAATTTTTTTTTAATTCTGTCGATTTTTTTCGATTTGGCAATTTTTTTTTAAATTTTTGGCGATTTTTTTCAGGTTTTGGCGATTTTATAATTTTCGGATTTTTTAGTTTTACCGTTTTTGAAATTTCAAGAGTTTACCTCTTACGGTTTCCAAGATATAGCAAGTTGTCAAAATTACATAGTCAAAATTGCATTGACTGATGGACCACCCATTAATTTAAATTTTTTAATATTTTAATGTTAATTGTTGTAGTCTATATAAAAATATACAGACCTATGATTAAAACCATGTAATTTAAACAGGTTTGATAATTGGTTTGTGGCAAAAATGAACTAGTGAACGAGTTCGACCCCAGTTTAGTTTAATGACTAAACTTTTAAATAAACATACATACATGAGCTAAATGAGCTAAATCAATGCGAGTAGTATAAGTACTTTTCTGATATTAGAAAAAAAAACGGGTGCTTTGTAAGAGTGAGTGTGGTAGGAATATAAATGTCAACGTCGCATTCATATTTATTTCAACTTATTTATAAATGAAATTCACTGTGAGTGTGCGTACATCAGAGTAGTTGAGTTTAAACGATGTCTACGCATTTATATTTAAAATTGTATGAGTCAGTATGAAAAGCAAAAAACACGATTCATTGCCGATCACTGATCACGATAGCAAAAATATTAAAACGCGATTTCGTGTGTGTAAACATTAAACAACGATTTGCTGAAGTAAGTAAAGAAAAAGAACTGAGGTCTTAATGTTTATTAACACGTTAAAACCGAAAATTTTTAATTTTCACTACCTTTCAGAATGATTTCTAAAAATTTTCCATTATGTATTTCACAATTCACTAATCCATTCAAAACAATTTCAGACTCATTTGATGTAGAATAGTTGTAAGTTATTCTGAAAAAAAGACAATGAATGTCATGTAGTACATTTTAATCCAAAATTTATAATTTTTTTTTGTTGAAATAAAGGACAAATAAAAAATATATTTTTCCACATTGCATTCAATAACATTCCATTAAATATTTTTATACCCTTTACCAAAAAATGGTAAAAGGGTATATATATGTTTGTCATTCCGTTTGTAATTTCAAGAATATTAATAAGCGACACATAAAGTATATATATTCTGGATCCTTATGCATAGGGAAGACGAACAAGCGATGTCCGTCTGTCCGTCTGTCTGTACGTGAAATCGGTTTTCCCAAGCTCCCAGAAGAGCTAGCGACTTCGTTCTTGGACTGGTGTGTCAGAAATTTTCCGAAAAATTTTGCTATTGAAATTCAGCAAAATCGAGCAGACGGTTTCAGAGCTGGAAAACTCAAACTCAATTTACCCATAGAAAATAACTACCGAAAACAAGTTTTTATTACTTTTTTATTAAATTAACTTATTTTATACTTCGGTATGAATAAAATTGGTATTTATAATTAAAAAAAAATTTTAAAAACTTAACAGATTAAAAAACGTTTCCAGGGTTGGAAAACTTTAACTTTTTTCCTAATAATTAAACATATTTCATGTTTTAGGAAGAAGGATATTTTCTCAGGAACGGTAAGAGCTATGGGTCTGAAATTTGGACAGTGTATGTAGAACTTTGGTCGCTACAACAAATATATAAAAGCTAAAAATTAAAGGGTGTTCCAAAATGAGTAACGAAAACTTTTAAAATCCCATGTAATATACATACAATTGTATGTATGTGTGTACATATGTATATTGACACTTGAAATTTGTAAAATTAGTGTATTTTTATATAGGCTACAACAATTAACACTAAAATTAAAAAAATTTAAATTAAAGGGTGGCCCATCAGTTAATGAAATTTTGACTATGTAATTTTGACAAATTGCTATATCTTGGAAACTGTAAGAGTTAAACTCTTGAAATTTTCAAAAACGGTCAAACTAAAAAATCCGAAAATTATAAAATCGCCAAAAATTTAAAAAAATCGCCAGAACAAAAAAAATCGCCAAAATTAAAAAAAAAACGCTAAAATTAAAAAAAAAGCCAAAAACCGAAAAAAATCGCCGAAACAAAAATAAATGATTATGTGAACAAAAATCGCCAAAAATTAAAAAAATAATCGCCTAAATGAAAAAGAATCGCAAAAATCAAAAAAAAATCGCCAAAACGAAAATGAATCGCTAAAATTAAAAAAACGCCATAAACCGAAATAAAATCGCCAAATCAAAAAAAAATTTCCTATATGAAAAAAATCGCCAAAAATTAAAAAAATAGCTTAAATAAAAAAAAATCGCCAAAACGAAAAAAAATCGCCAAAATTAAAAAAAACGCCAAAAACCGAAAAAAATCGCCAAAACGAGAAAAAAGTGTCAAAACAAAAAAATCCCACAATGACAAAAATCCGCAAAAATCGCCAAAAAAAAAAACATTTTTATATGAACAAAAATCGTCAAAAATTAAAAAAATCGCCTAAATGAAAAAAAAATCGCCAAAACGAAAAAAAATCGCCAAAATTAAAAAACGCCAAAAACCGAAAAAAATCGCCAAAACGAGAAAAAAACTGTCAAAACTAAAAAAATTAAATATATAAAAAATAAAAAAATCGCCTAAATGAAAAAATCGTCAAAATCAAAAAAATCGCCAGCACGAAAAAAATCGCCAAAATTAAAAAAAAGCCAAAGACCGAAAAAAATCGCCAAAACCAAAAAAAAATTGCCTATATGAAACAAATCGCCAAAATTTAAAAAGCACCAAATTAAACATAATGCCAAAAAATTAAAAATTGCACTAGAAAAAAAGTATGAATTTTTTCACGAAATGAATATGCAGCTACATATCTCTGTGCTTATGTTTGTATCTCTATACTACATAAACGCACTTTGGTAAAGGGTATATAAGATTCGGCACAGCCGAATATAGGACTCTGACTTGTTATATATTTATACGTTTTTTTTCGATTTTTGGAATGCTTTACTACAGCAAAATATTCTAAAACAAACGCTAAACAACACTGTTGGTAAGACATTTCTTTCAGTTGTTTGTCTTGCCAACAGTCTTGTTTAGCGCTTATTTTAGAATATTTTGCTGTAGTAAAGCATTCCAAAAATCGTTCATGTCTAGAAAGGTCTTATAAATGGTCTTGTGCAGGACTTTAATTCATATGTATATGGGCTGATAAACACAATACCCTTCGTTGCGTTGCGAAGTTGGACACAAACTGTTCTCACTGGTGTATTATCGCTGGTCGTCGTCGGCTTCCTAATGTGGGTGTTCTTCAGTGTCGGTAGAAAGAGCCATGCAATTGTATGTATGCATGTATGTATAAAAAGCCTGCAAGTTATTTTGTTGAATATACAAATAAACACCACTGCTTAGGAGCGTCAAAAGGAAAAACATATCTAAAAACCAAATACATAATATTATTCTGAAAATAATTCTTGTCAACAAGCAAAAGTATCTCTAAATAAACAAAATTATGTATTTTTATATGATGTTTATAGCAACAAAAACCAGATAAATATACATATTAAGAAATTAAGAAGCAAATAAAAACATAAATAACAGCATTTAGTAGCTAAATAAACACTTTTTTATAGCAAACACCTTCATTCAAGACCGCCCAGCCCAGTCTTTTTATTTATTCACTCAAGTGGCAAGGGAATGAAAAAAAAATGTTTTTGATTAAATAATTTTTAGATCTATGGCTATAAAAAGACAGCCAAATGACATTTCGTGATCTGGTGACATATATTATGGCAGAGATTATAAAAGAAAACCAATAATCAATCCATTAATGAGCTTTGTATTGCCTATTATTTGGTCTATTATTTTGACGTTAATGTTTAGGCGAAAAATAAAGTGAAAAGTTTACAAATAATGGATTGGAAGTAAAACTTTGTTTGACTACTGTGTCATTAAAAAACAAATAAAACGAAAACTGGGCACAGTGGGGCTTTTGGGCGAAAATATGCAACATGAAATTTAAAGCTATTTCAATAGTTTTTTCTACATTTTAATCTGGCATTATACTTTTCTTCTGCAGAACATTTTAGCATAGTTTTTTTTACCGATTTAGCATTTTCTCATCATCACTTTCTGGCAACACTGATTTAAATGCTTATAAAACACAACAACCTCGATTTCCTTTCGGTTGCGCAAATTGACCTTGTGCTGTATGTTTTTTTTTTTATATTATTTGTACCCAAAAGTCAGCCTGTGTATATAAAAAAAAGGTGCATGAATCGGCTATATTGCAGTTGTTTGGTTGTAGTTTTGGTAGGTTTTTAGTTAACGGGTTTTGTTTTGGATAAAATGTCAAAAAAAAAATTACGTAAACGGAATAGATTTGAACATACATATTATTTCAAAACTGCTAGATTTCATGCAGCAGTAAATGAGCTTTAATAGACTTTAGCAAAACCACAAAAAATAAGCATTGGCATGTATTGCCAAGTTTTGGACCCTATTATGATTTACAACTAAATGGATAGTTACGTTTTAGTTGTAAAATTTGTATTATAGATTACAACTTTTTTCACTATGAGACAACTGCTTTTTATCAGTTGTATTTTGGTTTTTATTTCTTTATAAAAGCTAAAAATTAAAGGGTGTTCCAAAATGAGTGACGAAAACTTAAAAAAAAAACGCTAAAATTAAAAAAAACGCCAAAAACCGAAAAAATCTTTATAACGAGAAAAACGTGTCAAAACTAAAAATAAATTTCCACAATGACAAAAAAACGCCAAAAACCGCAAAAATCGCCAAAAAAAATGCTTATATGAACAAAAATCGCCAAAAATTAAAAAAAAAATCGCCTAAATGAAAAAAAATCGCCAAAATAAAAAAAAATCGCCAAAAACGAAAAAAAAATCGCCAAAATTACAAAAACGCTAAAATTAAAAAAAAACGCCAAAAACCAAAAAAATCGCCATAACGAGAAAAAAGTGTGAAAACTAAAATAAAATGCCAAAAAGAAATAAAAACGCCAAAAACCGAAAAAATCGCCAAAACAAAAAAAAATTGCTTATATGAAAAAAATCGCCAAAAAATAAAAAAATCGCCTAAATGAAAAAAAAATTTCAAAATCAAAAAATTGCCAGAAGGAAAAAAGTCGCCAAAATTAAAAAACGCCAAAAATTGAAGAAAAAAAATCGCCAAAACGAAAAAAAAAGTGTCAAAACTAAAAAAATTGCCACAAAAATATAAAATATATAAAAAATAAAAAAATCGCCTAAATGGAAAAAAAAATCGTGAAAATCAAAAAAATCGCCAAAACGAAAAAATCGCCAAAATTAAAAAAAACGCCAAAAACCGAAAAAAATCACCAAAACCAAAAAAAAATGCCTATATGAAAAAAAATCGCCAAAACTAAAAAAATCAGCAAAATAAAATAAATCGCCACAATTTAAAAAGCACCAAATTAAACATAATGCCAAAAACCTAAAAATTGCACTAGAGAAATAAGTATGAATTTTTTTACAAAATTAATATGTACCTACATATCTCTGTGCTTATGGTATGTATCTCTATACTACATAAACGCACTTTGGTAAAGGGTATATAAGATTCGGCACAGCCGAATATAGCACTCTTACTTGTTTTTTATCTAATCCAAGCTAGAAGTTCAACTGAAATATATTTTAGCAATGCATATAAATAACGCTGTGTTGACTTCACTATTTAAAACCTGCTACAATCTCAAATATTTCCTTTACTGGGCCAGTTTGTGGGAAAATTGTATATGTACATAGTTTGAATGTTGAAAGTTGATTTGTTAAAAAGTATTTATAGAAACAATCTTTATTATAGAATTCCTTATAAAATATTTCTTATCAAATCGAGAAGTTAATTAACGTTAACTTTTTTTACAAGGTGTTTAAAATACCCTAAAACATAAATGTTGTAGATCTACCTCTTTTTAAGGTAAGATTTGGTGAAAACTACCTCTTTTTCACATCAAATTTACCTCTAAGAAAAATCATCACTGGTGTGTTGTTCGGCCTTCGAGAGTTTTGCGTCTCGCTCGTACTGGTTGACTGATCTGCCACGGATTAGCGAATAATCATGCGTTTTTTTTGTGGAATTTATTTAACAAACAAGTTGCTACTTCCTATGTGCAGGCATAGGTCGTGTCCAGTCAGTCACAAAACTTTTTAAAATGCATCACGGGCAAATGGTCTAGTTACTCCGCCCATATTTGTGCAACACCATATTATGCAAATTTACTTTGTTTAATATATTTAAAATGTTTTGTGATAGCTCCTATGGTTTCAAAAACATAGTATAGATAAAAACTTTTCTTTTCGAGCATTGTTTCGAATACAACTAAAATTAGTTATAATTCAGAATGCCAAAAAACAGTTAAGTTGTTTTAAGGTTAAGTCGTTACAATTTCAACTAAACTTAGTTGAGTTGTAAACCGTAATAGGGGCATTTATTTTTCTACTATATTGGTATTCAAATTGACTCGGGTTTAAATTTAAAAAAAAAAATATTGAGCCCTTCTTTCGAATTTAAATGGAAATAATATTTAAATTTCGCTTGATATTGAATTGCATAATTTGTTCCCTTCAAAGGTCTGACAAAAAGCCTAAGAAATAAATTTTACAAGCAAATATAAAAGAAACCAGACAGGCAGACATAATAAAAAAATTAATTGTAATTTTTATGAATATTATTTTCTAAGAAATTCTATTTTTTTAGTTTTGCCAATTTTAATTAAAATAATTAAATATATTCTCATTACATTTCCTAACGACTTTTTTACGTTTCTAATTCAGCTCACATTAAATTGTCATTGAGTTGATAAATCTTATTTCTTGATATTTTTTATATATATATTTTTTTTTATTAAAACAATTTTGAAGATGAAAAGTATATGAAGACTTTTCTTGAAACCATAGTCTGCGAATTAAAATCTAGACAACATTTAATGTTCTTGTCTATATTGTGATTTTTTGTCTTCGATTTTTTTTCTATTATTTTTGTGTGTGTTTAAATTCAATTTAAATTAATTAAAATGCAATATTTGAAATGAAACACGCCAACGCATACAGAGCATAAATTTAATTTTCTAGTATGTTGTTGCATGCATCAAACTAAATATGAAAGTACATACGTACATACGTAGTATGTGGCACGAGATTACGAGTATGTGCAATATTTGTTTATTGTGGTGGCTGTGGATGCTTGGGATAAATGTGTGGTAAATTTTCCTTGTGTGTATTTTACAAGCATGAAGAGTTTTTGCATTTTATATATTTTATTTTTTGTTTTTTGTTATTGTGTGACATGAGTCTGTTGTCTAAAATGTCTGTTCTTTTTTTTTAGAATTTTGCCTTGTTTGTGGCAAGATGAACAATAAGAAAACAACATACATACATACTAACATAAGCAGCTACACTCACACAATCTTGGTTTACGTTGCATGCTATTGTGTTAAATAAATACATATGTACACATACATATGTATACACATGTGACATGAAAGCAAAATCTTGCAACCTGTTGCCTACAAAAAAGCACAAAAGTTACGCTGAAAATGTATTATAAATTAAATTTAAATTCTTAACAAATTCGCCTCAAGAGTTGTTGAATATAAATTCAAAAGGATAATCCTTTTATTCTAAGCGACTTGTTGCATAAAATAGTTTATTATTTAAATGCTTAAAAATAATATAAAAAAACGGCAACGCTGTTAATTCTCTTGTTTTCTTAAAACATATTTTTTTAAGCTGTCTTTATTTATTCACATAAATTTCTGAAGTGCGTTCAAAATGTTAAGCATCTGCTCTTTGCGCCCTTTTCTGTCAAGTAGCAGAAAAACGATACAATTTTAGGTTGGCTAATCTGTAGGAATTTCCTTGCTGTTACATTGGAATTTAGTTGTAACACATTTTATTTCTCTGTATTTTCCTATTCATTTGTCGGCTGCTTATTTTTGTTTTTTGCAAAAGAATTTTTCAAAATTCTTTGTACTATGTCATGATAAAATGTTATAAAATTCTTTGCTCTTTTTTTTCTTTTTTTTTTGCTGGTGTAGAGGTGCTTACTGCGACATCGTGCATAAAACAAAAAGAAAATAAACAAAGGTTGCAAATAGAATTTCATAAAATAAAACATTTTATTTAATATTTTTATTTAAATTTATTTTGTTTGATATTTTCATTTAAAGACAAATTTTGTAAATAGAAACGTTCTTTTCATTTGAAAATTTGTATGGAAAAAATATTTTTTGAAACCAATTTTCGTTATTTTTCATACAAGTTTGAAACGTTTAGAAACGAAAAAAATTACATAATCTGCCTCTTAAAAGCAAATTTTTACACGGGGTAACACAGCAAGTAAATTGAAGTATCATGGCCACACCCGGCACAATGGGATTACCCATATACAGGGGGTGTGGTGGCAGATTTATATTTTCAAACTTAAATAAAAAACATAATAATTTACAGAAAGTTTTATTAAGAGCATCATTGAACGATAGAATGAAAATGCAAATTTTTGTTTTTAAAGAGTATGTCATCCAGATGTCTTTCGACGAGTTGAACACACTGTTCAAAACGGAGCTTTGTGTGCTGCGCCACACGCTGCAATTAAATTTGTTCAATTGAGCTGATCTCTCGGCGAATATTTTCCTTAAAAGCTACAACAATTTGGGGATTGTCATTATAAACTCGCTCTTTGAGGTAGCAACATAAAAAAATTTATGCGAGTTAAATCGGGCTACTTCTTTAGCCATGGGATGTCCCCGAAGCGACTGATCAGTGTTTGGGGGATATTTTCCCGAAGCAAATTCATCGAAGCTATGGCTGTGAGTGCAGTCGCCGCCCCATCCTGTTGAAACCACGTCTGTAAAGAGTACGATGGATGTGATCACAGGTTAAGCAAATAGAATTCCGTAAACATGCGTCGATAATTTTCCTCGTCTGGCCTCGAAAATGTTCGAAAAAAAAAATGGTTCAATGATCTCATGTGGGAATAAGGCACACCCAACAGTTACCCTGAGGCAATGCAATGGTTCTTGGAGACCAGTTTTGCTTGTTGACGTGGCCGTTTAAGTAAGGTAAGGTGTTCACATTATAAGCAGTTGCCTTATGGAATGTCACTTTTTTTAGACATTATATTTTCTATGTCAAATCAATTTTCGTTTGTACTGCACACAGAGAAATAACACATGATATTGTCTATATGTACAAATTTAGCATGAGAAAAAGTGACAGTTCACACGACAAATATATATAAAGTGAACACAGCTTAAGTGCGAAAACGCTCGAACATCGTTTCACTAAAAATTTTGGTGTAAATAAAAGTCAATTTCTTTCAGTTCCTGAATGATTTGAATTTTAAAAAGATGGAACTTCAGATAATTTTTTAAAATTTCACGAATAATCGCTCTTGGAAGTGCCAGTGGGGCTGCTCTTTTCCGTATTGAAAGTAGCGCATTTTCACGTAAACTTCTTTCAACCAGTTCATTGTTTTCGGGAGTCATTCATAGCCGAAGCATTTGTGCGGAATTTCTACACCTACATACGAACGAATCAAATGTACACTCGGTCCATCACATATACGCCGAATACCGAAATTTGAACCAAATTGTGGACGAGCGATTACGTAAGCATCATTATTCTTAAAAAATGTCTCCACAGCGATCGCGCGATGCTGACTGGAGCACTGCGGTATCGTGACTAACAAATCCGCAGAATCGATAATGCCAACAGCGCAATCCTCCCTCCGCACCGTTTATTGCTTTTTGAAATAATCATATTTAAAAATATAAATTTGCCAGCACACAACATGTACAAACTGGTATACATACTTTTATTTGGTTCAAAAAGTTCGTAAAGAATTAATGAATTATTTAATTATGCACATGGAAGTTAAATGCAATAAGAAACATTTTATCGAATTGTTCGACCTTGTTTTATATGCTCACTTAAACTGTTTTTTCATGCTATTCTAACAGGATAAAATACCCTAAAATACCCTAATGTAATCTCAAGCTACATTAAAAAAAGTAAAACTAAATTCAGCTCTAACAAAAGCTAAAATGGTCACGCTGGTCATGACATATGCAACACAATATGGCAGTTTTACCTGCTCGCAGAAAGATTTGGGAACCTAGAGAGCGTCGAGCGGTTAGCAAAAGTAGAAAATGTGTTTTTCCCCTTTTTTTTAACACAATTTATTAATTGCTCTTAGAGCATTAAAAGATTATTTTTATACACGTAGATATGACAAGTGTGTCAGAGACATCATATCACTGATAAACAAAAATGCTATAGCAGAATGGCATTTTCGTTATTCGTATAGCTTATGGCCCATTAATAACGGCCATGATGACATGACATCAAAATATACAACTAATAAAGTATTTTATTTTTTTAATATTTACACTTGAACTGCCAAAGAGGAGCCAGAGAATGTCGAAAACAAAAACAAAAACAAATGAATGATTTTTAAACATTTGATTTGTTGCGTTGAATTTTCTTGACATTTCCTTTTTAGGATCTTTAACATGTTGCTGTTGTTGTTGTTGTTGTTGTTGCTTTCAAACCAATTTAATATACAATGAATGATCGTCGTTTAACCAAACATGTGTTTTTTTAGGATTTCGTTAAATTTTAACAGAAAACGTGTTTTATTTTTATGATATTTATTTTTATCATAAAAGGCCAAAAAACAAAGAAAACTTCTTAAAAGTGAATTGTGTGAAGTATGTGTGTGTGTGTGTTTGTTTTCTCTGTATGTGTGCGTAAGTTTTATATGGAGTATAGTGTTTTCAACAGAAAATAAAAATAAATAAGAAGCAGGCCATTGTCATTATGCCCCTTATTTTAAAAAAAAAATTTGCTATTATTTTTGTCAAAAGTTGCTTTAAAATACAAGCAATAAATATGCAGACATACTACATCGTATTTATATGCTTAAAATCGAATAATTGTGTGCATTTCATTAATGTCAAAATATCTTAAAGACCAGTCGTGTTAAAATCGCCATATTTTTTTGAAAGATTACTGTGTTAAGAGATTTATACTGAATGAGCTGCCGCATATAGAGTAAATCCTTATTGTCCGATTTGTTTTCAATAATTTATACACTATGAAAAATGTTCATGGGCTTGGTCTAAGAATCGAAAGTATCGGTTCAGAATCATGTCATGATAAGATTATTTAAATTTTCGTAGGCGTGATCCTGCCCCCAAATTATTACGATATATCCTCTTAAACACAAACAAATATTATTTCAAACCGATTAACATATAATGGATTTATTGTGTAAGAGATGGAATATATAATTACTATATATACGACAGGGATGGCAAAGTTAATACAATTGTACCTTTTTTGGTACTATTGAAACTCAGAAAGTACAATAGTACACCAATGACTAATTTAGTACATTTAAGGAATCTCCGCAGTGTCACTGGGTATTTCTTTTCAAACGATTGCATATGTCAATTTCCATTTGCTTCTTCGAAATCATATTCCTCTCCTTGAAAACAGTATTGTGTAAGCCAAACGCAGCAAGAAAATAAAAAAAATGTGAACTATTACATTTCCAAATCATCGGATGCTAGAGCACATGCTATTGTATATTTTAAATTTCAACTTTAACAGGTTTAACTTTTTTGTAAAAACGATTCGGTAACCATAACAAAGTCGATCATTTTAATAAAAACAAATAAAAACATTTAATTTGAACTAAAAAAAAAATTTTTAGTACAATTAAGGTCAAAAAAGTAAAATTTTTTAAAGTTGTTGGTACAATTTTAAATTTCTCAATGCCTTCCCTGATATACGAGTATGTATGTACGTATGTACATAAGAAGATATATAATTTTTAAGTCGGTTAAAAAATAAATTTGCCTGAAGAACAATTGAAGCAGAACTAAGGCCGAGTTTACATCTGTGTGTCATGGGCCCAAGAAAGCGTAAACACTAATTATTTATGAAAAACTGATTGACTCAGACACGTATTTATTAAGTTAAGTTTCTTGTTCCTGTTGGTAAGTCATCTGGCATCTGCTGCTTTACGAACAGAGAAATAAAAAGAAACCGAAAACTAAAAAATGTAAACTAAGAAACCAAAACAAAAAACAATTTATAACTGTAATAAAGCCCATTATTTTTGTTACGAAAATCACGTCCTAGCTCCTGTGTCTGACATAAAGAGCATAGCTCTAATAATTAGATGCAATTTTTAATAATTCTAGGGTAGCATTTCTACGCCTATGGCTACCGCAACCATTGATTTATTGGAATCAAATCTTGGCAGTAAGTCGTTTCGGGAAATGGCCTTGATAAATGGTCTAAAAGATCGTTAGACTTGGCAGCTCTCGTTTATTTCCTGTCAGTTAAACCAGCAACAATTGACGTCTTAGAGGTGGAATACTACATTCGTGGTCCAACACTGTTCGTTCAGACTGCGCATTGTCTAGAACAGCAGCGGTGGCCATATGTCCAAAATCATTTTAAAATTTTAAGGCCATATATAAATTCTTCGAGTTGCTGGATTAAAATTAAATTTTTTAGAAAATAAACATGATTTTGCGCAGTGAGGATGAAAAATCTGAGAGTGAAGTTTTCACGCTTTTTTTTTGCCGAATTTGCAGCCATATTTTGCAAATTACTCGCCTAAAGTTGTGTTCCAAATGTTCAAATCAACTGCCAGCTGTCGAAGCGCTTATCAGATAAAACAGCATATTCAGTCCAGAGATATGAACACCTACAAGAAAAACAAGCTTTTCGCAGCACGCACACCAACAAACTATGAACAACCCACTTGACCATGACTTTCGTTAATGATATCGATTTCGAATAAACCTCAAAAATTTAACGAGTAAAACTATGGCGAATGACATACATCAAAAGTGAGCCATTATCGAACTTATTTCGATATCGCAAAAAGAAAGCTGAATAAGTAATTTTTTAAGATTATTATCTTTATTTTTTAACTTATTTTATTTTATTTTCTTTTTTGAATTCTTTAATTTACGCTGCAGGATTTCGAACACGGTACCTGCAGACTAAAAGACTAAGAGGCTCATATCCACTAGGCTATTGTGCAAACTTTTTTCTGCGCAAGTATTGCGCACACATATGTATGTATATATTTTTTAATTCTTTAAAATTCGACCAAACACCCTACCTCTAGGCTAATAGACCAGCTAGGCTACCGTTACACATTCGAAAATCTATCGAGAAAATTTCGGTTTAGCAAACATTCGAATTTTTTTTAGATTCGCTAACAAATATCGATCAATTTTGTTTCGAAATTTATTCGCTTTAGTGATCATTCGTTCATGTCGAATTTTAGGTCAAGTGGGAAAATCCACAAAATTTAAAAAAATTTCACACCTTGCAAACGAAATCTACACAAAGAGGCCACAGCTGGAAAATATATGTATGTGTGTATATATATATATCCACATATGTACATATGTACATAAGCACTTGTACATATTTTTTACTTTAAAAAAATCATCGTTCATAGTATAAATAATTTTAATCAATTTAATTTAATTTAATATCCTCGGTTTGTGCACAAAAGTCCGTAAGAGTGCAATTGTAGTGCTACGGTAAGCTTTATTTTATATATAATGGGAAAAATGTTGATAAGGTGAGGTAGGTAAAGTATACATATGTATTTACATATATGTATGTATAAACGTGTATTTGTGTAATTTGAAACCTTGACACTTATCCAATTCATTCGTAACAATTTCATAACTGTAGTTGTTTATTTTTTTTTATTTTCACTTGCGCTAATCAGCTGTATGTACCTTATTGTTTGTGCATAGAACTTGTGCTGGCTACACACTATGACATTTTGTAAGATCGCTATAGTGTATACTAGTGACGATTCCCAACGATTATGAGTTACAACCAAACAAAAATATGTGAACGGCATTGCACGCAATTTAAATGACACCACAAAATGTTTGTTACACATGGTTTTAACAAAACCATGTGCTAAATTCAGTGCTGCCAACTTAAAATAATCGGAAGCAGCTGATATTGTTTATGCCAGTGAACAATAATAGTTACTGATTGAAAATTTTTCAACTTAAAAATGCAGGCAGTCGCAACAATAATCAAAAAATTGAGGAGAAAGAGAATATTTTTATCATCTCATTGTTCTCTGCGAAGTGAAAATAGACCTTTTGAGATGACTTATAACGTATTTGTACATTTTTTTAATATATTTTTTCATGAAATTTCATGAATTTTGTTGCACACAACTTTTTCTATTTGCTAATTGTAGCGATATCAAAGAGAATTTTGTATAAAAAAGGACGTAGAATGAATCTCAGATGTATTTTTGGCAACGCTTTCAATATACATAAGTTTCTCGTTCAGGCCTCCTATTGAAAAATAAAAAATTTTCATGCAACTAATTTCATGAAAAAATGCGTATGGCATGATTCTACATTACAAGTAACTCAAAAATTTTGTTCATATGAGTACAAAAATTGGCTTTGGGGTTCCATAAAACAAGTGTCAACTTTTTTTGAGTACAAACGTAATAATTTTTTATTTTGTTGTTTCTACATAGCAATTCCAATCGTTGTTAATGTCAAATACAGGCAATCAAAAATAAGTACTTGGGTATAGGTTTTTATACGTTAAAGAAGAAATATTAATGTCCACACAATCATATAGTGGAACCATTAGGAAAACTGTAAGCATAGATCTAAAAATTTTTACATATAAACCATATTTTCATCATAATTTTATTTTTAATTTTGTTCACATAAATTTGCTCAAGGAAAACAATAATAGGTTTGTTCAAGTACGTGAAACATTTTTACTGAGGTTCGCTATTTTATAGTGAAATTCCTTCGTTTACATCAAATCTTGAAGGAGTTAATTTTCAGCTCGATGTCTGAGCTCTTACTGATTGCAGAAATACCGTTTAAAGTTTTCATGCTTATGAATTTTAAGTATTTTTAAGTAAATTCGTCGGGTGTTCATTCTATTGTATACTTTGAATCGTATTAAAAAAACCCTAGTATATATCGGTTCAATGTGTATAAAATATATTAAGTTTATATCTTTAAAAAATTTTTCTACATTTCGAATATATGAAAAGATGTTAAGCTCTAAAGATTCCTAGTATTCACAATTTTTAAGTTTATTAAACATTTTGCTTTATGTATGAGTAAATTGCTGTGCTATATTCCTAATTGTTGTCTGAAATGTAGATGTATTCAGAGAAAAAATATTGGGAACATTTTCATTAAATGCTGCAAATTAGTAAACTTTTAACGATATGCGTATTATTTTCAATGAACGAAAGATTTCTTTTTTATATTTATTTGCGCAAATACAATAATTTTAACTACTTGAATGACAAGAAGCATGAACGATTTTTGGCTTGTTTCAGTTAAATCTTATTAACTTCTCATAATATGTAAAAAAAATTTAAATAAAAAATTGTGTCATTATCGATGTTATTAATTCAAAATTTATGATGCAACCTTTTTTTAATTTATCCAAACATTCTTTATTGCTCTTCTAGCAAAAAAAAATCATTATTTATTCAGTTATTCGATTTTGCTTGAAGAGTAAATGAACTGACCTAATATTGAGTTTTAATTATAAAGCAGCTGTTTTTTATTTTGTATGATTTTCTCCTAGGGCTGCCACTCAATACTGCTGCTACTATGGAAAAAAAGCAACTCAAATACCAAATTATATACCATGGTAATAATGAAATTCAAAATACAAAAAGTGGTACCAAATATAACGTAAACTAGACAAGTGTAGTATAAAAACTCATTTTGTTACGTACTCGCCTGTGTACTGCTTGTTTGCCTGAGAACTGACTTGTTATGTAAAACAGGCCATTAATGTAAATCTGGTATATCTGTGGCAAAAAGGAAAAAATGCTTGGGTCGAGATAAGCTGATTTTGAGTTAATGGCAACGCCATAATCTGCATATTCTAATGTACCCTTAGGCAAAATATCAATTAATTTCAGCGATTTTTTAAGAAGTTACAGCACAATGACTTGAGGCTTATCTTTTTTAGACTTCTAATCTAATTTATAATAATAGCTTAATTTAGGTTATACTTTGGTATATTTCTACTCAAATGTATTACTTCTGGTGTGTGGAACGATGTTTACTTAAAAAATTTATTTTTATTATTTTTAATTTAGAATTTCGGTAGAAGAAATAAATTTCTAAAAATCAACTTAAACGCTTAAAAGTGCTGTCGCCTTTTTCCGTATTGTCACAGATATAATAACTTGATTTCCTAGCACTTTTTCTTCCAAATTTTCGACAAGATATAAAATAATTTACATTTTAGAGCACATTTGAGTTTTTCTTACAAATAAAAATGGCTGTTGTACAGTTTGTCAAATAATTGTTAGAAGAAAAAATAAAAATACAGCAACAACTACACCATTTATACCGGAAAGTTATGTTATTTTGAGTAAATTTATAAGACAACCTGTTGTGTAAAACCTGAATTTATCAAACTATTAGTGTGAACGCAAAATCAGCTGTTTAAGAATAATTTGAAATCTATTTTAATTTTTTAATTTAATTTAATTTTAATTTATTCATTCATAACACGAAAACCTAGCCTCACGGACATAAGGGTCTTCACTAATACTAGCTACTAACTAAAGTCCTGCACAAGACCATTTATAAGACCTTTCAAGACATGAGATATTTTTCAAATTATTTACTTATTCTAAAACACACGCTAAAGAATATTGTTGAAAGATAATTTGTTTCAGTTGTTTGTCTTGTCAACAGTGTTGTTTAGCGTTTGTTTTAAAATATTTCGCTGTAGTAAAGCATTAGAAAAATCTCATGTCTTATAAATGGTCTTATAAATGCTCTTGTGCAGGACACTAATAGGTAGTACTACATTTCTTCCTTCGTTGCAAACTACTGGTGCATAAATTGCAGATGTAGCAAGTCTAGCATATTTACTGCACTCTGCAAAATAACCATAAAATCAAAACGACTAAACCCCCGCGCTGGCAAAATTTTAAGGCGGTAGCGCCGCCGCGGAAACTACTGTCAGCCACTAAAATTATGTACATCTGAGAAGAATGTTCATAAAAAAAGTGCTTAAATTTATTAAACGTTAAAATTTAAATTGCAATTGTATTAATTTACGTAAATATTAATAAAATGAGTTAATATGTTAATGTATTTTTAACGTAGATATTTTATCGCCGGCGTTGAAGTTCAAATATTAGCAGCTACTTAGCTTATATTGGTTTTATTTATTTTATTGTTCACTTCAACATTTCTAAAGGCAATTGCTGCAATAATTTTGTTAAACGTTTAAGAATAACACTTATGCTTTTAGCAGAAAGTTATTGCATATATCGAGCCATAACCGCCATAAAAAAAGCTTAAAATATGTATTTTTTAACTTATTTTTTTTTTACGAAAATCGATTTTTTGTGATCGTAAATAACAGATTTTTGTAAAAAAAATTAAGTGTGAAAATTATGCCGCTTAAGTGTTTTTGGCAGTCACGACACGATATGCTAAATACGAAACGAAAAGTGATTTTCGCTAATATGAACACAAATCAAATGAATGAATGCCGCGCGCATAGAAAGAGAAACGAAATCAAGCCGAACAGAAGTTAAAAAAAAAACTATTTTAGCAATTAAACGAGTTAAACTGAACAAAATGTGTTAAGTGCATAAATATTATTTGCGTATAAAATTATAACACTTTTACTGCTTACATCCACTATTAGCATATATTTGTGTATTTTTCTAAACTAGACATACACATCGTCATATAAAATTAAAAATATGTTATCGGTCACACTAGGATCCTAACCAAGAAAAGTAGTTATGCCCCCGCTTAGAGATTGAGAGTAATTAAATTAACGTCTAGCAGCAATATCTGGCCATATGTTTGTTGTAATTTCCTTTATAAAACAGAAATGTTTTTTCCTAAAAAATATGTACATTGAAAATGTTGAAGCTTGAAGGAAACTATAATTTTATTTTTTTTTTAGTTTTAAAAAAAAATGACTACTGGGGCGGGGTAGTAAATGAATGAGTGAACGAGCGAGTGAGTGCATTTACTTTTAATTTTTGTTTTTTTTTAATGTTTCGTGCGTTCTTTATAATTCACTGCATTTTAATTTCGACTACACACATACATACATACATTAACATCAATTGCCTGTAATGGATATAAGTCAAAATGACTGACGACTGTCGGTTTGATCGCCAAGTTGTTAAAATCAAACGAGTGTGTGTACATTTATATGATTTATGTGCATCTATCTCGTGAATGTGTAAATATTCATGCTCACTTTAAAAGTTTTATATTTGATTTGAAAAACTTGTTGCATGCTACTTGTACTTTTTCATTGTTTTTTTGTTGTTGTTGTAGTTGCAGATATCAATCAGTGGCAATTTATTAAAATTATTTGATGGTGTTATATACACACTTTTAACTTTATTTTTAATGGATTTATAACGACGGATGAACAGAAATTTTTGTACATTTAAGTAGAAACACTTAAAAATTTTAATTCATGCAGATAGAAATATGTACATTTTGATCGTAATAAGTTATGAGTGTTTAGCTAATTGAATTAATTGTTCATAACCAGGGAAATCACAAATATGCAATTGCATGTTTTTTCTTGTCTGATATATCAATCAGGAATTAAGATATTTATCCGTTTCAGAACTTTTAATGAATTCTGGCATCGATTTGTTAGTGCATATTTTTGCATATTTTACCCTTTAAAGCATGTTTTTGCATATTTCAGTCTAACGCGCATATTTTGAGCATTTTTCGAATTTTTAGAGCATATTTGGCGTTTTTAGGGCATATTTTGGTACTTTTTACAAAAATATTATTTTAATATTTAAAAAAATTTTTTTTTGGTAAAATTTTCTACTTTTTTCTGTCAAAATTTTATTTTTTAGTGAAAGAAACAATATTTTGCTATCATTATGAAGTAAGACTTTAAAAAAGAGCATTGTGCATGTTCTGGCTTCCGAATCGATTTCACACGTTTTCTTGTGAGTTCTGATGTTAAATCACATGCTAAACGTGCTTAAGTTGAAATTTAGAATGCACTAATTATTAGTATGTGTTTTGACAACCAAATTTAGAACAAAAGAAATACAATTTTTTTAATTTTCACTCACTTGTAAGCAGTCTTGTGAAAGAAAAACGAAACAAGAAAATTAAAAAAATTTTAATCTTAAATATCCAATTTTATTTCTGCTAAATTTTAATGCTGGAACAAATACTATTGATTTGCATATACCAAATTTCAACTTAAACAGGTGTAACATGTGTTTTAACATCCTCACTGGACGCTAATTTCAATTAAAACTTGGTTTGGTAATTGTGACGCACGCTGTTCCGATTACATCAGTTGAGGTTGAAAAAGAAAATGTTCAATGTATAAAAGTTTATTTAGATGTGACCGGCTGCGATTTTTATTTAAAAAGCTAAGTGAAGAGTTTTTCTTTATTGCAATAATAATTATACAAAATCTTATCTTATTCTTCAAAATACAGTTCATGATCGCTTTTGAAGTAAAGTTAAATTTTCGCTCTTAGTTAATTTTTTTATTGTTTCCTTTTTCCGTTTATTTTATTTTTGTCTTGTTTTGTAAATTTTGTTGAATTTGCTGAATTAAAATTCGTTTTTCATTTCCAAATAATCCAATTAATGTTATTTTTAAGAGCATATTTTTTGAGTTTTTAGTGCATATTTCGAAGTTTTTAGTGCATATTGAATGCGCATAAACCACTTTTTTGGAGCATATTTCTGGTTTCCCTATTCATAACCATTTATTTTATGTATTTAAAAAAAATTCTTTTTAACCCCCGACCAAACAAGGGGTGTTATAAGTTTGTTGGAGTGTGTCTGTGTATCTGTGTGTCTATCAGTGTCCACGTACAGACCAAACGGCTGGACCGATTTCAATTTAGTTTTTTCTGTTTGAAAGGTGACTTGATCGAGAGGGTTCTTAGCTACATATGTTTTACGAAAATCGGTCCAGCCGTTTAGAATATAACTCATCTTCTCTAGATATATTCGGGGATTTTTAGACTTTTAATTTTTGTTATTAATGATTATGTTTTGTTTTGAGTTTTTTTTAATAGTAATCGTGATTTTTTTTTTGTTTGCAATATTAAAGTATTTATTAGAATTTAAGTTATAGATAGTTAATAGATAGTCAGTTGCGCAAATCAAGCCCCAATTTTTTTCGTATTTTCGACGACAACTGGAATAAGGCTGACTGAAAAGTAGAATGAAATTGTATTATAATCAGGAATAATTTCCTAATTGGGATTAAGTTCTGCATTTTCAATTCTAGTAGAATGAAATATTTTTAATAATTAATGTCGAGCTTTATTTTCAATTTTATCGTAAGGGACATGTTATCGAATATATATATATATATATATATATATATATATATATATATATATATATATATATATATATATATATATATATATATATATATTTTACTGAAATTAAAATTGTTTGTTTTTAGTGCATATTGAATGCGCATAAAAAACTTTTTTTTGAGCATATTTCTGGTTTCCCCGATGATTGATAACTTTTAGGATACGGACTACAAAAAAAAATTTGAATATTTAAAAAGAACCTTCTCCTGGAAGGAGAGTGTGACGTAAGGTAATTCAGTAAGAAGATTTCGGACGTTTTTGTTTTGTGAAAATACTTTTGAGTACTTGTGTTTGAATTCTAAAAATTATTTTCTTAAAAAATGGTTGTTGTCTCTGATAAGGAAAAATAAAAATATTATTGCCATGTTTTTAAAACATAAAAACTATATTAAACTATTCTACAATAGTTTAAAAAATATATAAAAAAATATGTGTTGGATATAATGTTTGGAACAAAATCATAAAGCAAATTCAAGAACCTTCTAGCATAGACAATAAATAATAATTGTTTTAAAAAATCACAACTGCGGTTTTTTTTTCATCCATAGACAACACGATACAATCGTCGAACAGAATAAGTTGATTAGTAATTTTCGCTTACGATAAAATCAAAGATAAGGCTCGAGGTGATATTTAAAGAAGAGAAGAAAAATTTAACTAAAGTTTAGCTGGGGGAAATACCGGAATTTTTCTATGCCGCCACGCACTTCACCAGAACTAGGGATGCCAATTGGTATTAACCCTTATTCCAGCTGTCGACATGGACGTCACTTTAACACAATACCAAAAAGTTTGGGCTTGTGTACCCGCTATCGAAAACACCTGACTCCTGTTGGCACGTTTATGCTATTTTCTAGACGTTAGGGAACGTAAATTGATTGTTAATAGCACAAAATTGTTGTCGAGAGCGAGTAAAAAATCCCCAATTTTTGTTATTGTGTTAAAGTGGCGTCGAGTCGATAACTGGAATAAGATGAATTGATTTTTAAGAATCCCCGTATTCGAGATTTTGGAATCGGAAATCGATTTTTGGGATGCCACCACGCACATACATATGTACCTTAAGACTAGTTTAACTTTTCTCCTCTTCTTTGGAAAATCAAATTAATTAATAAAAATATTTCATTCTATAAGAATTGAAAATAAAGGGCGTTTTATAAACCAAGAAAAAATATTTTTAATATCAATGAAACGGGCTTTATTGGAAAGAAAAATTTATGAAATTAATATTTAAATATGATTTCTGTCATGTGGCAGACACGGCTGGCGTATAGAAGGCGCAATCTGGAACACCAATTTTTAACAACTTTTCGCAGCATTTCGCCGATAACTCATCGAATTTTGATTTCCAGGGGTTCAGTTGTTTGTGGCTTATCGACGTAGACAAGTGACTTAACACAACATCAAAGAAAATATTCCAATAACTAGGTTTAAATTACATAATCTTGGTGGTCGGCCGATTAATTAGGCAATTACGTGAAATTATTTTTTTATCAAAAGTTTCTTTAAGTAAATCAATTATAGCGCCCGCTGTGTGGCTCCGTTCTGTTCGAACCACATATCTATCAGAAAATTTCGAATCATTTTCCTATACAATTCACCATTGAGAGTAACAGTCTGACCATAAACGTTTTTGAAGACATACAGCCCAGAAAGCGCAACAAACAGTAATTTTCTGTGGATAGCATGGTGTTTCGAAAAAAAACGCTTGTAGATTCGCCTCACTCCAAATGCGACAATTCTGTTTATTTACGGCATCATCGGCATATAGAATTTTGAATGCACGATGAGTTTGACGAATAGAACAATTATTTTGATTAAAAATTTCAAAAATTTGCATGCGTTGCTTTCAAGAAAGTCGATTCATAATGAAAATTCAAAGCAAACTAAACTAACAAAAAGTAAGTACAAGCTGTTAAATGGGTGCTCAAATAAAGCAGTGATGCCAATTTGAAGCTGTGACGCTTTAGTATGTATTTGCACGAAAATCTTCGTGTGCGATCAAAGTCGCACTTCTGTTAATTTATTATTAAAAGCGTAGTTTTTACTTGTCATTTGTCAGGTTGAGTCATGAAAAGTACATATATGTGACCCGGTCTATGAAAAGGTGGCTTATGACTCAAAAAATTAGTTTTCACTTTAACAGCTGATTTCTCGAAATTTTGTTTTTGAGTCATAAGCCACCTTTTCATAGACAGGGTCGCATATATTAAAATGGTGGGCTTTAAAAATTAAATTAAATTAAAATTAAACGACTTATTGGAATATCCTGTACTCCTCTTACTCACTCCGCTGTTTACCTACCTACGACCTTTCAAGCTTGTCATGCATTAAACACATTCAGCACAGCAGGCTACCGACTACAATAAGTCAAGGATAGAATACACATGTTTATATGAAAGTGATTCTTTTGCAGACAGCAAGGTAACAAAGTGGCAGGTTGTTGTCTATGCTGATTTTGTAGTTTTAGTCCAATTAAACTAATTTTTATTTCTTGGGCTACAATGAGAAAATTCAGTGTTGCCAGTATAATACAAAATGTTGAACGAATGATATTGTACAATTATTTCATATTATTTAACAGAAACAATGGCCAAAAATTGATGTTAAGCATAAATTGATTCATTTTTATACTTTTACGCCATATAAGTAAATTTCAAAAGAGTGATTTTGATTTAACTTTTATAAATGCGAAATATTTGAAGCTGGCAATACTGAACAACGTACTTATACTTAAATATGAGGTGCTGATGGTGCTGCTGCCGTCTCCAAAATAATTAAGTAGCTGGCTACGAGGCGAAAAATGCTGCTAGCTGCATTTGAAGTCGTGTGTTCGTCTAGCCTGCTGCGGTGAATGTGTTTAATGCATAAGTGTCAAATGCTTGTAATTTTAGCAGTGCGTTTTTTTATGGTAAGTCGGTCGGACACGGGCCTATTACAAACTACTAAGCTTGAAGAAATACATACAAACGAAAATATTTTTATTAGCTGTTGTTAATATTTTTTTTAGTTATTTGAAATAAAGGAATATAAATTACTTAGAAATCATTATCGTTTATTAATTTACATTAAATTTACTCACCCGACTAATTTAAAAAACCGTACATTTGATGTAGACTCCAAGTTACTGCCACTGTGATCAAAATTTTATACGTTTAGTTTAAAAATTTACAATTTAAACTGTGTATTCGTAAAGTTAAGTTGTCTATATTTGAAGTTTATGCAAATTCACAAGTAGGAAGTAATTAAAAAAAATACAAAATGCTATGGAGCAAATTAAAAAGAGAGATAAACGCGACGCGTTTCAAAGGAAAAAAGGGAATATATCTATACCTTTTTTTGTTGATATATTTCTTTTTATAAATATAAATATATATATATATATATATATATATATATATGTATATATCTTTTAATTATACAAAAAAATCACTTCAACTACAAAATTAAAAAACAAAACCACGATGCAGCAAAGTCAACCGCATACAATTTACGAGTATCGATACAGGGCATTTATTCACAAACTATCATCTGTCTTTTTTGAACACACACACTTGAACACTTAAACAAACACAAGCATATTACAAATTTATTTATGATGTTGTTGACATCAATCAATTATTTTGCAATAATTTTTTTAAATTATTTAATAATTTTTTTTTGGACATACAAAAGTATGATGAACGAGTATTTAAAAATCGGACTGTTAGACTGATTGGCTGTGCGCGATGAATAAATCGCGTCTAGAAAGGAAGCATTTGCTTTTGCTTTTTTTTTAATTTATGAGATTGTTTAGATGCTTGGATCAGTTACATGTTTTTTTAATCGTACTAAACACACTATAGTCACTAAACTACTTTGAAATATAATAAATACAATAAAATATATTTAAGTGTCAATATTTAAGAAATTTTTGCCAAACTATTTGAGGCCATAACGCCGAGTCTATAGAAAAAATATTCTTATTTTTATTTCTATACATATCTCTGGCGCTCAGATCAGATGTTTAAAATATAAACACAACATAGGAGTACAAACATATTTAGCGAATAATTTTTATTGTAGTAGTTTTGATTTGGAATTTCAACGTGAATATTTAAGTGGGTGTTGATTGTTCTTAATGATTTCTTTATTGTGACGGGTTGGGGTTTTTTGTTCCTGTTGTTTAAGTTATTTTTATTTAAAAAATTATTATTTTATTTTTCTTTTCTGCTGCTGTTATTTATATTAATTCATTTGCTTATTAATTGGACGTGCGCTGTTGTTTTTGTGAACGAACTTCTTTCTCTTACTGGCCTGTAAATAATCGAAAAAGAAAAAATTTTCGATAAACTTGTCGGTTTTACACAAAATTTCAGTAAGAAATTTATGTTATAGGAAACTTTTCGATTACAGTATTAATTAAGAGACAGTGAACAGAAGAGAAGAAGAAGTAAGTAAATTAAGACACAGGTAAGTAGAAGTGGTTGAAAGGGTAGAATTAAATGTGAAGGAAAGGTGTATTGAAGTGTGTGTGTGTGTGTGTATGCGTTGAATTTTTAGGAAGGAAGTAACAATAAGGAACCCTATGTACATGACTTTTTAAACACATTTTACGGAATAATTTGCGTGGTAAGATTATGGTACCACCGTTTCCTTTATATAGAAAAAGTACTTTTAAAAAAACTGTACTTTCTATGGCATGTACTTTTGGCAAAATATACTTTTGTGAAAGATACTTTTATAAAGATATAAAAAGTACTTTTAATAAAATCTACACTTAGTACTTTTTATAACAGGTAATTTTTATAAAACGTACTTTTTATAAAAGGAACTTTTTATAAAAGGAACTTTTTATATAAGGAACTTTTTATATAAGGAACTTTTTATAAAAGGTACTTTTTATATGAGGTACTTTTTATAAAAGGTACTTTTTATAAAATGTACATTTTATTAAAGGTACTTTTTGTGAAGGGTATTTTTTTATAACACGTACTTTTCATTAAAATGTAATTTTTATCAAGATACTTTTTATAAAAGTTTTTTATAAAAGGTACTTTTTGCGAAAGGTACTTTTCATAAATGGTAGTTTTTATAAAAGGTACATCTTATAAAAAGTACTTTTGATAAAAGGTACTTTTGATAAAAGGTACTTTTTATTAAAGGTACTTTTCATAAAAGGTAATTTTCATAAAACTTACTTTTTGTTAAAGGTACTTTGTATTTAAGGTACTTTTTACAAAATGTAGTTTTCATAAAAGGTAATTTTCACAAAGTACTTTTTATAAAAGGTACTTTTTATAAATGGTACTTTTTATACAAGCTACTTTTTGTAAAAGATACTTTTCATAAAAGGTACTCTTGTAAAGGTACTTTTTATAAAAGGTACTTTTCATAAAAGGACTTTTCATAAAAGGAACTTTTTATAAAAGGTACTTTTCATAAAAGGTACTTTTCATAAAAGGTACTTTTCATAAAAGGTACTTTTCATAAAAGGTACTTTTTATAAAAGGTACTTTTCATAAAAGGTACTTTTTATAAAAGTTCTTTTCATAAAAGATACTTTTTGTTAAAGGTACTTTTCATGCAAGGTAATTTTTGCAACGTACCTTTTCTAAAAGGTTCTTTTTATAAAAAATACTTTCTGTAAACGGTATTTTTCGTTAAAAGTACTTTTTGTAAACGGAACTTTTCGTAGACGGTACTTTTTGTAAACAGTACTTTTTGTAAAATGTACTTTTTGTAAAAATTTATTTTTTCATAAAGATTATTTTTGCGATATGTACTTTTCCTAACTATAAATTAGTGTTTAAAAGTGTGAATACATTTGAAAATATAATGAAACGAGGTAAGAATGACGATAGTTATACAGACATATGTATGGATGTGTATACATGACTGTAGTTTAAATTTGTATATATGTATGCACATGTGTGTAGATATTTTGCTTCTACGTTGTACATACATACACTTTCTTTAAAGTACAATATTTAAAATTTAAATTATGTGTGAGAAGGGCAGAGAGAGTAAGATTGCAGAAATTAAATACTTTACGATTAAAGATAAAATTATCATGGAGTTTAGAAATACAATAAATTTTAAATGAATTGCTTGATTACAAAATTACTAAATAATTCTCGATTAGTTGAAACAAAATTCTATATGATTTTTTTTTGCCTTTTATGGTTAATTTAAAATATATATTTATAGGAAAATTAGTATGACTGAAGTCAATTTATTTAAAGTAAAACACAAGAAATATAGGCATTTGACAAGAGTCAATATGGAAATAGAAATTTAGTTGAAAATATTTTTTGTGTTTTAGAAACAAAATAATTTTTTGTATTTTTATTTGAAAAATAAAATTTTTTTTATGTATATAAAATCAAATATATTATAGAAAAAGTACTTAACACTAGAATTAATTTTTGAGTGGGTGTAATTTTGCCGAATGGTTTAGATAGAAAGTGATTGTATTATTATTAGCGGTGTTGGGGACAATAAACACATTTTAGAGCATGTGGCCGCTAAAAATATTCGTATGATTTCTTAAATTTTTGTATTTTTCCTACAAATAAATTTATGTTGCAAAAAAAAAATACGATCGAATCGAAGAAAATAGAAAAATATATAAACATATAAATACAGCAGAAAGTAGAGAGAAGATAGAAAATTCACATAACAACAAGCGCTTATTTAAGAAAGGAAATATTTTGAGAATTGGTTTTCCTGCAATTTGAAAAGCTTTTGAAAAAGAAATAAAATAAAAAGTTTTATTAAACAAAATAAAGGTGCATATAAATATTATAAAAACAAGGTTAAATTAACACAAAAGATTTAAAATATTTTTTTTTTAATAAAATTTTAAGAATATTTATATTGTATGATTAAAAGTTTCTTTGAAATGTTTCAAATATATTTGTTAATAGTATAATTTTAATTTACACAACAATAAAAGGACACATTGAATTACACAGCTTGCAAAATTATACGAGTACAATGAATTTTACATATAAAATTTAGTTTTGAAAAAGTCGGAAAATAAAACTAAAGTTCAAATACATACACATAAAAATATGTATGTATATTTCTCCAATCTCTAAGAAAAACAAAAAATAAATTAAAATTTTAATTGTATCAATTAAACTTTTTGATTAACGAAATTTTTAAACAAGTTTTATTTCATGGAATTAAATTTTTAATTGATAATAATATGCGACAAATGCAGACTTTTGGAAACATCACACGGACTGGGTATACTGTCCATTTCGATAGTGAGTGCTACCAAAGGGTAATTAAAACCTTTGCCCAGACTGGAGTGGTGACCAACCTGTAGAATTTATAATCGATGTGAATCTGACCTTCATTTGTCATACATATTTTTTTTTAACGATCCACAGAAGTCGTTAAAAGATCGATTGTTATTTTACTTAAAAAACAATTGTATTGTTAAAATAAAATAACAAAAACAAAATAAACGCACATCAACGTTATGTAAAATGTCACTTGATCAAGATTCTTTTCGGAGAAGTGTGTGCACATACATAAATACGAGTACATTTTTGGACGTTTTTACGTGATTAGAAATAAGTAAATAACAAAAAATAATATGTATGTATGTATGTATATATGTATGAATGTGTGTGTATGTGATTATTTTTTTTGCAAACTGTCAGCAATTTTCCAGCACGAAACTTTATTTTTTCAGTTTTATTGTCAGTAGTTAAAGTTTATTTGAAATTTTAGTAATTTTTTTTTTTACTTTTGGTTTTGTATTGTTCGGAAATTCAAACATAAACAGACATACTTATATGTGCGCTACTTGTATGCATGTACATTAGGGACGTACTCACTTGTATGGAAATGTACTCGATAAAAGCGATTGTTTGATTGTGCCTTTATACTTTATAAGAGACAAAAAATGTTATTTCAAAACATTTTAATTTATATTCTATTGGAATAGGCACTTTTAAAGTTTCGATATTGAATACCTTAATTAATCCCTTGATTGATATCTTTAATCGAATAAAAAATTATCTCAATTTATTTATTATGCTGAATGCAAAACGAAAAACAAATGTTGTTATCTTATTTGGATTATTCCCCATTTGTGGAAAAAATTGTAATGGAATAAGCAAAAAAAAAATAAAAATCAGATAGAAATGTCAATGTGAGTCCGATCACAGGGAGATTTGCAAACATCTAGTAATGCAAATTTTTTTAAAATTGGCTTATGGTATCTAAAAAAATACGATATATAAATTTTTGACTCTGATAAAGCTTGCGAGTGTGGGTTTGCAAAATTTTTATTAAAATCTCCACCCATAATTATTGGCATGAGATGAAGATTTTTACCCAATTGTCGAGCACCAGCTTCAGTGTAAGGCAACAGTAAGTAACAAAGATATGTTATAATATAATATTATAAATTCTTTATAAAGACTTCAATATATCTTTTATACAAATATTTGACATTTAAAACGCACTTTTATTGAAAAGTTTATATTTATTTTATGTTTTTCAACGTTTTAATAAAATTACCGCCACTGGCAACACTATTGCACTTCACAAGCAATTTCTATTAAAATTAACACTGCTCCAGAAGGTATGCTTTAAAATTCGGTTGAGTGTACTTACGTTTTTCTATACTTCTTGTTCGTATGATTACTCACACCGATTTGATAACGCTTTACGATCTTACTCAAAAATTGTGATTGTATTGTGAAAAAGATTTTTACCCCATAGCGCGTAGATGTTTACACATCAAAAATATATTTTGCAGAATAATTTTACAAATACTCGATTTTACAATGTGTGTGTACAGATATACAGTGTATCTGTGTATCTGTGTCCGTGTCCACGTACATACGAATACCAAACGGAAGGACCGATATTGATTATTTTTCTGTTTGAAAGGCTACTTGATCGAGAGAGTTCTTAGCTATGTTTGAAGAAAATACGTCCAGCCATTTAGAAGATATCACATCTTTTCTAGATATATCGGGGGTTTTTAAAATTTTTAATTTTTGTTATTAATTTAAAATGTTCAACCAGCTTTCGATCCAATCCAATCGAACTGATATACATATTTGGTTCTTCCCATTTGATTTTATTAGAAAATTAAAACTTATTAGCAAAGATTACTCAAGAATTCAAGGCCGTGTAGAGCCGAATTTTGTAAAACGAAAACGTTAAGCGTTGACAAATTTTGTATGTAGATATTTTTTTTTTTTGTAATTTATATAAGTCCACATAATATTTGTCAACAAAATTTGGTTCATAGCTCCATAATTTTCATAAAACACGCTTTTAGTATTAAATTCTATACTTTTGAAGGCGACCCTAATAAAAATATTTATTATTTGCTAAATGAGTAGTGTTTTGTGTCTGCGGTGTGTGTCGTGTTTGCCTGCCTGCGTTTAAGACGTTGACTATTTGTGTATAAACGATTTTTGCATTTGTTTATAAATCAATGTATACATTTGTGTGTTATACATTAAACACATTCACCACAGCAGGCTACACAAACACACGTCTTCAAATGTTGCAAACTGCATTTGTCGCCTTGTAGCCAGCTACTTAATTCTTTTGGAGACGGCAGCAGCACCATCTGCACCGTCAAGTACAAGTACAAATTAATAGTTCTGTATTGCCACTTTCGTATATTTTGCATTTATAAAAATTAATTACTCTTTTAATATGTATTTATTTCACGTTAAACTTCAAAAATTAATCAATTTATTCTTAACATAAATTTTTGAATATTGTTTCTGTTAAATAATATGAAATAATTGTACGATATCATTCATTCAACATTTTGTGTTATACTGGCAACACTGTATTTGCTTATTGTAGCCAAAGAAATAGACATTAGTTCAATTGAAGTACAACGATAAAATAAGCATAGATAACATAGCTGTCGCCCTCTTGCCTTGTGTATTCCTTTCTTGACATTTTGTAGTCGGTAGCTTGCTGGTGTGAATGTGTTTAATGCATGACATGTGTTTTTTGCTTCTTTTTTTTCTTCTTCTTTTTTTAAATACATAATAATAAACAAACAAAAATATGTTTAGAGATCTTAAATTACAAATATGGTGCTAATTGAAATATCAAAAACAACAAAAACAAGTGAAAAAAAAATGATAGCAAGCAAATATTTATATACAGATATTTTTACATCTACAAACAAATAATTCTAATACACATTTACTGCACAATAAAAATTTAAAAAAAAATTGTGATAAAACAGCAACAGCAATTGTAAGAAATTCACTATGATAGGACAACATGACCGGAGGAGCAGTGAGTAAGTGAAGTGACACAATTTATTTTGTAGAAACTTTTGATTTGAAAAGAAATACAATAATAATAATAATAAAATAATTTATGTGAAAATGTTATTTGCAAATGTTTGTTGGCAAAATTAATCAATTAGAATACATACATACATATGTATGTACATACTCAGAAAAAATTGAGACGAATATTTTTTTTGATAGACAGAGATACTGATGCACTTACACCACGCAACAAGGTTAAAAAAGCAAGTATGTAGATACATATGTACATATGTATCTATTAAAACTTTGGCTGCTGACAAACTTATTTGCCTTGATCCACAGTACTATTGTAAAATACTGTCACGGTGGGTGGTAATTTGCACTGATTTTTATAATGCTCAAGGAATCAATCCAAGTCTGTCCTACTTTAGATGAGGAAGGCTTTCGTGGATCTTATTTCATACTCTTTACTGGTAACAGCTCACTGTTAACACACACTAAAATTAATTAATATTATATCGTAGTTGAAATCTAGGAATAGGCACTAGGACTAACCCATCAGTGAAATGATTAATGAAATTATATCATTTGGATATACCAAAAATATCATAAACTTAATTAACTTAAAAAATAATCCCAACGTTCAGACCAAATATGACTATACCGATTTCCTGCCAGTATAGGCTAGAAGATATTAGATCAAGTCCCGTTTCAAACGAAAAAAACCCAAATTAAAATTCGTTTAGTCCACTTTCTGCAAGCATTGCTAAGAACACTCTCAAGAAACCTTTCAAACAGAAAAAACTAGATCAAAATTGGTCTAGCCGTTTGGTCTGTACTTCGAACTGTACAGACTCTGTACACACTCTATAAGCTTATAAAACTCAGTGCTGGATTTTCGTATAGGTCCGTGAGGCCCGGGCCTAGGGTGGCATGGTTTTAGGGGCGGCAAAAGAGGAATCTAAAAATTAGCATTTTAAATAGTTTGAAATTGATCATTTTTGTGAATTACTTTTGCTTTGTACATGTGGGTGGCCATGTGGCTGAGTGGTAGCGATGCAAGCCTCTCAGTCCAGAGGCCGTGGGTTCGATTCCCGCCATAGACACTGGGTGTTTTGCTTCGCTTCGCGCGTTGTGTTTTTGGTATAAAAAAAATTATTTGCAATATCAATAAAAAATTTTGAATATAGTTCTGACCTTACCCATTAATATATCGGTGCAATGTAATTATTTCTCAGATTTATATATATGATAGTATTCTAAAGCGGTTGAGCAGACCATTAGGCATTCTTAAGATTTAACGACAGTTCGGGTAAGTCTGTTTTACATGTTTACTTACGAAACCAGAGAGAGATCTAGTTAGGAGGTATTGAGAAGCAGCGTTAAAAAACTTCTGATCTGTATAATTGCTTTAGCTTCTGCTTCTGAACATGTAAATAGTCGCAGTCAAAGTGAACGCATAAAACGAAAAGCTATTTACTACGGAGAGTTTCAGCATTTGACATGTTCAAACAGTTGCCTGTTTGACTGCTCCTTTAAATAAATTCTAATGTTAAATGTTCGTTTTTTACTAGTTTTATATTTTTTTTTTTGCAAACATTGTTAGTGAAACTGAACAAAAAAGTGTGGATATGATTTTCAAAAAAAAAAATTTTGCTTAAAAAAATTGTGAAAAACGAAAATTTTTTAGTTAAAAAGTGGTTTGTATGAACTGTTAGGGTGCCTAGATTCGTTCAGATTACATTACCAAATATTGTTTGCAAAAAATTAGGAGTCCCTGTTAGTTATTCTAAAAGAAATTTAAAAAATTACTACTGCAAAAAAGTGCACGTAGAAATAATTTTTTCGGCCTAATATGTTAATGAGATTTATATAGTGGACTCTTAGCGTAAAGAGCTATCACTAAGTCTGAATTATCTGTTAGTCTAAAAATGATAACACCATTTTTTGAGGGCGCACAATTTAGAGATTAATAAAAATCAATTGGTCACCAAAATCGCCGAACCTGTTACACAGTGTAATTAAAATATTTATAAATTGCATATTGAATTTTAAAAAGATTGTCTTTATAGGGCAAAAAGGGCTGCATATCTCACGGGGCCTAGGGCGAAAAACATAAATCTGCCACTCATAAAACCACAACGATGCTCTGAAATTGCACTACACACTATGCTTTCGAGGGGCATAGATCTCAGCATAAGATCATAAAAATATTTGTTTTAGAATTAAGGGTCGTAGTCGTCGAAGAGTCACAATATTGGAATATTGGTCCTCCAAGATGTACATTTTTAATCCCACTTTGTTGTGTATTTTTAAGGGCTTCATTTTATAACAGGGATGAAACTATCTATCATGCAGTGGTGAGATCTGGCGACTCTATTAATACCATTTCTGGTAAATTTTGTTTGCCATCGTATTTTGAATGGATTGAAATCAGTAATACAGGGTGGCCCAGAAAGACCGAAGTGGTGTGAATTCCTTATAACTTTTTATTTAAGACATATTTTTTTAATTTTTTGTTTTTGGGTAAAAAGTGCTAAATGCCACATAAAAAGGCTACAAATCCTTCAAAATAAACTCCTTAAGTTAATCCTTAATCTTCCCACACATTATTCTACAGCAAGACTACACCAAATCGCAAACGTCGATTTGGTCGCTGTTAAGATATACAAATTGTATGAAAATTTCAATACTAGATGTTTTCATTCTGAACATAATCATATAGTTGAGTTAGCACCCGCATTAGATTAGTCAGTTAAGTAGTTTTTAAGTTTTTATCATAAAAAAAAAAATTTCACAAGGTTTTTGAAAAGTTTCTCCTTAACTTAAATACTATATTAAAATTAAGGATAACATGAAACAAAATTGTATTATTAAGTAGAAAAAGGAAAAATCCTTAAACTCTTTGTAAATGTACATATATATACTATTGTAAGTAAATTTTGTAAATATCATTAGACACAATAAACTGAATTGAATTGAATTTTAATTTTTTGTTTTTTAAATCTTTGGTGAAAAAATAATTTCGCGTAGAAGCAATTTTAATTGGCCTCCGCGTTCCCCGGATTTAACTGCTCCAGACTGTTTCCTTTGGAGTTATTTAAAAGGGAAAGTTTATCTTAATAAGCCTAGGACTATTGAGGAATTAAAAACCAATATTCGAGACGAAATTAACAACATAACACCGGAAGTTTTGCGAAAGGTCATTGAAAATGTGTTGGAAAGAGCACATTTGTGCGAAGCAGAAAATGGCCACCACTTGCGGGATATAATTTTTAATAACTAATCTTAAAATATTCCCTATAAATTTAATGTATTTAAAAAACAAAAAACTAAAAAAATATGTCTTAAATAAAAAGTTATAAGGATTTCACACCACTTCGGTCTTTCTGGGCCACCCTGTATAATAACGGTTTGCTATTCTTCAGCTTGAGAAAAAATGGTCTCAATTATAAATTTCCACTTGGTTGTGTTCAGTGCATCGTTACACGTAAAATGTGACAGCCACCTTTTTTTTGGGAGGGGTTTGGGGAAAGGGGTCATTCATGTCACCGACAGGCCTGATGGGTTATACGAGCATCTTAGAGCAGATTCCTTCGTATAATGCATTGGTCAACAGTGGGGATCGATGTTTCAGGCGCAAGATATTCTTATTCCAGTTGTCGCTATCGACGTCACTTTAACACAACACCAAAAAATTGGTCTTGTATATCCGTTGTCGAAAAGAACTGAATCCTGTTGGAAGGTTTATACTATTTTTTAGACCTTAGGGAACGCAAATAGATTGCCAGTCGCGCAAAATTGTTCTCGAGAGCGAGTAATCAAGCCCCAATTTTTTGGTATTGTTTAAAGTGACGTCGATGACGACAACTGGAATAAGGGTGAATAATAGTTTATAGCTAAAGACGTCTGATTATACGAGGGTGGATCAATAAGTCAGTGACTTTTTGAATGAAACACATTTTTTTTGCAAAACAAAAATTTATTTTTTAACATAATCTCCTTTTAACTCAATACACTTAGTCCACTTATTTCCACAGTTTGTGTATCCCTCCCAAAAAAGTAGGATTTTTCGAGGTCCTCAAAATATGCATCGTTGGAGCTAAATCTCTTTCCGCAAAGACATTTCTTTAGGTTTGGAAATAGGAAGCAGTCACTAGGGGCTAAGTCTAGAGAATATGGCGGTTGAGGGATCAATTTGAAGCCCAATTCATGGATTTTTGCCATGGAAACTGCACACGCGTGGAAACTTATTATGCAACATTCTTTGTCATATCATAAAGTTGTTCCACGTATCAGCCATAGAGTTTTGTGGTATAGGTACTTCTGGTTCCTCAAGATTTAAGTAGTATTGTCAACTACTTGGAGTACAATGCAACAATTCACTTACCAGGTTTAAGACTTTGAATTATTTTCTGTGCTACTCGTATTGCCTTAAAATCTGTAGAATTGTACAGCAACTTTGGCCTAATCGGAAAACAACTATGAGGTCTATATTCAAACACGAATGGAATAAATTTATCTTTTGAATGAATTAAGCAAATAAAATTCTGGTTTGATCTTAAAGCAAACACTTAAAACATGATACGAGTATGTATAAAAATAGAAAAAGTAAATAAAAAAATTACCGAGATGTATTTTGCACCAACTATAAATTAAAGCAACAGACTTTTCCAGCTAAAAATTTTAAAAAACTATACATATGTAAATACAAATATCAATGACATTGAGTACCTATGCAAACAAAATAAAATTTAAGCCATTAATAATAATATTCTCAAGCACACGGCGACTTTGAATTTCATACTCGTATCCAGCTAAATACTAGAAGCCTTGTTTGTTGTACTGGTAAAAACGTACTCATATCTACTTTAAACACACAATTCAAGGTCTTCCATAACGCACTTTTTTTAACAATTTACTTTCTGCTATTGTCTTATTGTAGTTATGTATGTACCTGCCTGCTAGACAGTCAGTGAGTCAGACGAATAAATATACAATACAAACAACAAGCCATCATCAGTTTCTTATATAATATTCATTTTTATCAGTTTTGTTTTCTTCTTGAAAATTTTTTTCTTTTTTCGTTGAGACGATAATTAACTTAAAATTTTTTTGTTGATAAGATTTCATTGAAACCAGAATTATTAAAATTAATGGACTGCAATGGAAAGGTAAATATGTACTTATACGAGTAATTGTATATTATAGGGATGTTATATGTACATCTGTAAGTAAGGTTAAATTGACTTCCTTTATATACTTTATACCCATACCTACATACATATGTATGTACATGCATCACCGACTATATATACATACATACGTTTGCAGGTAACAAAAGAAACAAGTTTAAAGTGTGTAGAAAAAAGCTAAACTTTACCCTAAAGTCTTATGAAACAAGTTGGTGTAAAGACAGAAGATATAGTGTGAGAAATGCAAGAGCACATAACGCAGTGTGCCAAGTCTCGTAAGAGTCGGCTAAGCTCTTACTCCACCGATTCTTATGAGGCGTGATATACTTAGTTTTAATGGGCGTAAGCCCTGCTGCTTTGTTAAAAGAGATTGAGATTTTTTCATTACAAAATTCAAGTTGAATAGACTAGTGAGTGCACGTATATTCGTATTCGTATTCGAATTGTCGAATATTCTGCTATTTTCAGGCGAAAACGAATGTATTCGTATTCGCCAAATTCAGTCGAATACGAATACGAATATTTTTCGAAAGAAATTAAATAAATAAATGCATAAATCCTAAATGAAATTTAAATAAATGACTAAAAATTTTAGTTTGTACAAATACACAAATTTTTTATAGAAATTTATGCGTTGTATGTTTTTCAAATATTATTCAATGACGATCATTAAAATTTTGGGTACTTTTAATTAACTTTAAAGTACGCGAACAAGAGTGTGAAGTCCTTTTTCATAACAATTTCCTAATATATCATGTTGCATATAATATTCGCATTCGTATTCGTATTCGCGAATATCAATTGAAATATTCGCATACGTATTCGCGAATATTAAAAATTGACATTCGTTACATCACTAGTATGTACATATGGATATGTACATTAGGGCGGGTCGATTTATAAGTCGCACAAATTACAAGGAAAGTCGTATTCTAGGGATCAAAATAAGAAACTTTGCCGAATGAACCATACCTCTAAAATGTATTCTGATGTCCCGACTTTTGATCCAGGGTGTGTGCATATGTGGGTCGGCCCTCCAAAATTAGTGGGGGTCGGTTAGTGAGATTTTTCAAAATTTGACCCTTCTGATCAATATCAAGAAAATTTTACCCTTCGGATCAAAAGTCGGGACATCAAAATACATTTTAGAGGTATGGTTCCTACGGCAAAGTTTCTTATTTTGATCCCTCCATACAAATCGACCCGCCCCAATGTACATATATAACATTTAACTTAATTTCAAACGGTGTTATCCGCCCACTTTTAAAATTGCAAAAATTTGCCATTTTCAGATCTCCAGATGTGTGCCAGGCTTCGTTAATTGGTTAAGTAGCAGCCATTATAAATTGAAAAGAAGCCAACACAAGGTCGAGCAAATAGATGTAAAGATACAGATATATGTATCAAAAACGATATTTTATTAAACAAAACCTGACAATACTTGGCGTTTCATGTGGAATTTTGGACCATTCTTACACTTTCTTTCTTTCTTACACTTTCTTTCTTTTTTGTCCAAGTGATCCCACAGATTCTCAACGGCACTTATATCTAACGATTGCGGAGAAGTTTCTATCCATTTTTTGACACATAAAAAATTTCATCTTGTGTCCATCGCCGGTGTGCTTCTTCTGTCTGTTCTGTCTTGAGTAAATATACAATTTTCAGCTATTCTTTCTCATTTTTCTGACATTGAGATGGAGATGTTATTTTTTTTAAATTTCGATATATTTTATGGTCTACTAACAAAATATTTTTCGTTAATTTTAATTATTATTTTTCGAACTTAATTTGTTTCTATATTTATGATTTGAACGGGCTAAAGTTCGTTTGAAATACGATGAATCAAAACAATTCACGTATTCCATTTGCAAGAAAGTTTCGTATATAAGGCAAAAATCTACATCAACTGACACCACACACAGTGGACCAACACAGAAGAACGCTGATGATGAAGGTTTAGTGGCCTTCGAAAACGGCTGGCTGTTCCGTTCAACTATGTGTTGTCAGAATATTTACAACTAACTTTGATGTTATTTGTTCATTAATAATATTTTTATTTAAAATCGTCATTGCAGAATTAAAACAAATTTTGATATTTTTGATTTGAACGGTCTCAAGTTCGTATCGTTCGTGGCTTCTATAGACTCAGTAGTGGAGCAATTAAAATTGCTGTGTGTGAACTCAGTCTTATCGTTTCAATCAATTTACTTAAATCAATAAATAAAACTCTTTTTAAAAACACAAAACATGCTTCTGAATTCACAAATTTATAATAAAAAAAAACCCTACACAATTGCAGACAATCATAAAAAAACCATTTCCGTTTTCCAAAATGATGTCCCAAAAAAGTTAAATAAGCGAGCGAACCCAATAGCAAACTGACTGAATGACATTAATTTTAATTTTTTAACAATATGTTAAATAAAAAATACCAAGAAAATTAACACACACACAAAAAAAGTAAGAGATAAACAATGCAAAAGATTATAGTTGAGAGATAGGAAAACCAAACAAATATGTATAAGAATGAAAAAATTAAATGCATAAATTTAAAATGAAACTGTCAAAAAATATGTGGCAGCCCGAGAATCCTAATGGCAAAGAAACTCTGACAGACTAGGCGAAAGAATTAAGCAATTCACAGTGGGAACGAACGCATATATGTACATTGTATGTCATAAAATAGTTTATTATTTTAGATACCTATTCTCTAGTTTTTTTTATAGACTTAAAAAAGTACATCGGATACCGCAAATTTTATCAATATCTGTGTAATGGTTCAAGAGATAAGTTGTCGAAAATGTACAGGAAAAAAGTGTTATCGAAGCGACCTTGGATGCGCAAAAATTTTTTTTATTTATTACAAATTATTTGACATCTGGCCGGTCCCACTGTATAATGGTTGGTGTGCTGGTTCACTGGTGGTATAATATCCCTTATTTTATATGTATAAATTGAGTTTTGAAGAAGTTATTTTTAGTTATGTTCGTTCTACTGGTGCTACAGACAAAATATACAGGAAAGAAAAACAAAACAAAAAAAAATAAAACAAATTATACAAAATAACAAAAACAAAAAATGTTTGCCTGTTGAATTTGAGTAACTACATTTGTATGTACACATGTACATTCATGCATACGAGGGTGGGTCATTAACACAGTGTATTTTTTAATTTGCCGCCTCTTAATTCAAATGCCAACAATTTCAGTTAACTTGTGTCTAAATTTGAACAAGCTGCGTCATTTAGTTTGTGATAGCAGACTACGGCGCGTTTTGAGAGGAAAACTAAACAAGTATTTATACAAAAAATAAATAGAAAAAAACCCGGCTGCGACCAACTTTGAACCCTTAAATATCCTAAATGGTCATTCGAAATAAATAATCATAAGAGAAACCTAAAGATTGTTTTAAAATACCTGTCGAATGATACCCATTTTGATATATGTAGTTCACCGACTTTTTATTTTATTTTTTTTTTGTATTTACAAAATGGCGTTTGTAGGCCGTCATATTGAATGTTGACAACTAACACTGCCTCGATTAAGACAAATCGATTGAAGTAAGTTATCAAAACCGGTCCACGCGTTCGGCTTAGATAGTGTCGCAAGCACAATAATAAAAACACAATACCCTTCTTTGCGTTGCGCAGTGGGCAAAAAAAGTGAATTTTGTGAGCTCATTAAGCATTATTTTTTACGGAAGAAAACCATCACTCAAATCAAGACTAAGCTGGATAAATGCCATGGTGACTTTTGATGGTAAATTTCAACGGTAAAAGAGTGGTTTACTGAATTTCTGGAGACCCCGTTGAGTTTTCTGCATCCGAAACAATAAAAAAAATCACGATATGATTCCGGCCGATCGGATCTTGAAAGTGAGAGAGATTTTGGAAGTTATAGGTTTCTCGCAGGGTAACACCAACTTTAAGGCAAGAACAACTTGAATACCAACCCCATAAGTTCACCATCGACCACATCAAAAGTCTACGTGTCATTGTGGAACAATCTGTAGAATGGCGCTCACCACTGTATCTATGCTTCATAGACTTTGAGAAGGCGTTTGACAAACTGAGTCACGATGTGATTTGGAGTGTGTTAGTGTGTGTGTCTCAAACTCATACGTCTCATAAACACCCCATAGCGAAACACATCTTGTAGGATAAAACATGGAAAATTGTTGAGTCGAGCGTTGAGAGTTGAGATCGGTGTCAGACAGGGCTGTATTCTATCACCACTTCTATTTAATATAGTTTTGGACAAAATCCTTTGTACAGTCCTTGATAACGGCGGGGGGATAACGAGGGGCTTGCAGGGCCGCCTAAACGACCTTGACTACTTAGACTACATTTTTTGGTACAAGCGAAATAAAAGACGTTAGCCAATTCTGATACCTTGGGATCATTATAGCTATAGCACTATAGGACCGGGCGCGGATATAGATAACCGCTGGCAGAAAGCAAGTCAAGTATTTGGCCGCCAAAAATCCATATGGAAGTCCCCATCTCTATCCTTGCGCACGAAAATTGCTGTATTTAACGCGAATGTGAAAAATACCCTTTTTTTGGAATGCTGCCACTCGGGACCTGCAAAAAATACAAGTTTTCGTGACCCGCTGTCTTCGCAAGATCCTACGTGTATTCTGGGCGAGAACTATATCAAATCATACGCTTTAGAGAAAAACCACCCAACAATCCCCATCAATTGAGTTAAAGAGCTGGAAATGGCGCTGGTTTGGTCACGCCCTTAGGCTGAGTTTACATCTGGCATTTCTTGTGTATCATTTGCCTAAAAAAACGTAACCAACTAATTACTAATGAAAAACTGTTTGATTCAGACATGTATTTATTGATTTAAATAGTTTGCAATCATTTTGGATTCTATAAAATTGTTTATATACATATTATGTATGAAACTGTTTAACTTAATAAATACATGTCGGAATCAAATAGTTTTTCATTAGTAATTAGTTGGTTACGCTTTTTTACGCTTGTGTGGCATTTGGCACACAGATGTAAGCCCGGCCTTAGAAGGAACATTAACGACATTGCTGGAATTGCCGTAGATTGGAACCCTCAAGGGAACAGAAGAAGGAGACTTCTAGCTCACACATTTAGAAGATAAATTGAGGCCATAGTAAACCGCAGTGGGAAAAGTTGGGGATAAGTGAAGTTATATATTCAGGGATTATATTGAGGGCCTATGCTCCTTGTAGGAACAACGGGCTCTGTAGTTTCAATCAGTGATCATTTGGGTATGAGAAAGATTTCTGCAAGGTGGGTGCCGCATTTGCTCACAATCGACCACAGACGCATATGCAGTTTCCTTCACAAAAATCTATGAATCGGCCTACTTATTGCTCCCTCATCCGCTCTATTCTCCAGATTTATCACCGATTGACTATTTAATTGTTCCCGAACTTGAAGAAATGGCTCAGCGGAAAGAGATTGGACTCCAACGACGAAGCATCTCAGAAACAAATGCCTCATTTCATGACCTCCAAAAATCAAATTTTTTGGGAAGCGATTAAAAAAATTGGAGAAACATTGGATCTAAATGTATAGAACTCAAAGGCGACTATGTTGGAAAATGAAATAACTGTTTACATAAAAACCAGTGTTTCTTCAAAAATTCACTGAGTTAATGACCCACCCTCGTATGTGTAGCATACATACAAATAAATCGAGAATAAAAATTTATAAAAAGACACACATATGAGAAATATTCGAACTTCACAATCCCAATCATCAGCATGATCAGGAGGGCAGTAAATTGCGATTGCCGGTCTGCTTGGGCTACAAAGAGTCACAATAATAGTGGTCGTCTTATCCATTTACGTATGCATGTATGTATTTATGTATTTTTGTTGTTGCTTGTTGAAGAGAGTGAAACTCAATACAATAAAGAAAATTACATATAATGAAAATAAAACCAAAGTTGAATTTTAAAACACGAAAACTCTTCATTCACTCCACAAGCCCAACCATTCCAAATTCAAGGTCAAGCGTGTTAAAATTTTCAAACCGGCCGTTCAACTTGATAACTTTTATTTCTTTTTGTCATCGTCAATTTTTTTTTGTAGCAGAGAAGCATGTAGAATCATACATTAAGAAAATATTAAATAAAATAAACGTAACATCGTAAAGAACTCCAAGTCTGAGGGTAATCATCGGACCATAAAACCATTGAACTACGTTTGTTTTTGCTTTTTGTTTATGAGTGCAACCCAGAGAGAGGGTTTCGAGTTAAAACTAATTTATAAGCACTTTTTTTTTTGTTTTTAAATAAAGAAAATAATTTAAGTAAGAATTATAGCTGAGATATTAAGTCATCTTTCATATATCGCAAAACAAGACTAAAAAAATGTGTGTAACTGCAATACTAATAATAATATTAATGAAAGATCGGGCACTTGCGAGAAATACAGTGGTGTGTGCTCAATTGATTTCCTCTTCATTGATTTAGCAGATGAGATGCTTCAAAAATCAAGCCATTGCGGCAGGAAATTAGTTAACAAAATATGTAATCGTTTAACTCTATCAAAATCGATGCTATTGAAAAATCAATTAAGCGGAAAGTACGGTACGCATAGGTTGTAATACATAACGCTTAAAAATAAATACCAAGGTTCTAATGGCAGATTCCGTTTGAGGGGACCAAATAAAACAGTTGGTAAGCCGAATCTGAGCTAATTTGACGTTTCAAAAAAAATAATAATGGTCCTGCAGAAGTGCTTAAAGTCATACACGATAATATTTTTTCAGATATGATATTTAAAAATCTATGTAATAAAAAAAATTTAAAAAACTCTAAAAAATATCTCTATTTTCGGAGTTAGCTTTCTAAAATCGTATATTGTTACGGAAATTACCATGACACTAATCTAACTTAGACTTTGGTAATCAATAAAGTTCTGCACAAGACAATTTATAAGACCTTTCAAGACATGAGAGATTTTTGAAATGCTTTACTACAGCGAAATATTCTAAAACAAACGGTAAACAACACTGTTGACAAGACATTTGTTTCAGTTGCTTGTCTTGCCAAGAGTGTTGTTTAGCGTTTGTTTCGCTGTAGTAAAGCATTTGAAAAATCTCTCAGATTTTGAAAGGTCTTATAAATGGTCTTGTGCAGGACACTAGTAAGCAATAGGAATTATCCAGAAGTTATTAGCTACAGAAAAATATGAATAAGTGTAGAAGCAGTTAAGAAGAAACCACGACTATAATGTTATACTGTCAGCTTATTAAGAAAAATACAACCACACAAACCCATAAGCCAATGCAGACGCAAGAAAAGAAACCAAGACAAAACAAAAAATTATCATACAAATCATTAGTTACAGCAATGATGAACTCAGCTCCAAATAGTTCTATATCTGGTGAAACATCAATGAATTTAAAACATAGTTATCGTAGGACGGAAGTCATCCAAATAACTGCACTTAAAAGGTTATCTAGAACAATTTTGGATATACATACATGTGTATGTAAATAACAGCTTTAAAATAAAGAATATTAAATTCAGCCATTACGATTTTTTTTGCTGACAATTGCTTTCTGCTTATTAGAAATATGTTACCCCACAATCGCATAAGCCAAGCCAGACGTAAAGAAACCAATAACAACAACGTTAAAGCGTTTTAAAAAAGTCGAGCTTTTCTATATTCAGAAATTGATTATTAGCTTTTCATTGCAAATATGTATGTATATTTATTAAAAATTTAAAATTTTTACGAATCCTTTTTGAGTACTTCTTTGCCTTCCTTGCCTTGCGAAAGTTTCAAAAAGACTCACATAGAGAAGAGTTAGAGGGTTACAATGTTCCACAAAAATTTTCCTGGTAAGATTTTACTTAAAAGTGCTGAGCACTTCAAATACATAGTCGTAAAATTCAAGTATTTAAAAGTAAGTGACAAATGTTTGTGTAACGTGTCGCTCGTGTAAAGTTTTGCCTCCTTGGAAGAGCTTATCAAATTACTTTAGAGTCAATAAAAAATGCCTTTAAAAAGTTTAACTTCTTGAGATTCAGCCTGCGAACCCTAAAGAAAGAATTAAAGAAACAATAGGGAGAAGACAAAAGAAGAACTTTTGCTTTTATAAGTTGTCTTTTTTTTTTTTTTTTTGCTTTTTGTTTCATAAATTTCAAATGAAATGATGAGTAATATTTTTTGTGAAAGATTGATGTGAAACAAAAATTAACTTTTTGGTTAGTAAATAAATGTTGTGTTTTTTTGCTGTTGTTTTATATTTAAAAAAAAACCCAAAACAAGGCTTCAATTTAAATTTTAAAACAATCTTTAGACCAGACAGACACTACAACACAACTCACACTTTAGAAAAGAATTCTTCTTTTATGTCTGCGTCTTGTGCGAGCAGAGAATAATAAATGCGATCATTTTTGCAAAAATCGTTTGAAACAAATAATTACACGACGACGACTTTTACAGATGATCACATAAATTGAGTTCAGAAACACTTGAAATTTAAAAGTAAAATAAAAAAAATTAAAACACGAAATCTGTTTTTGTGACAACACAATTAATTTAATTACAAGTTTATGGAGAATTTTTGTGTAAAAAAATTAAAAATAAAGTATTTTAGCAACAATAGCAAACATATAAACCATTTAGCAATGAAAATACTTGTTTTTAGCCTAAAGCCAACAAAATTAATGAAATATAGAATAAAAATAAAAAAAGAACACAACTTCACTCTAAACGTTGAAATAATAAATAATTAAACAAACTGGAAATTAGTTCAATGACTTTTTATTTCAAATTATTATTGCGACTTTTTATGAATTTATAAAACCTGTCGAATAGCCCATATAAATTTATCGGAATATCTTTTAGATTTCATCAAATTTAATTTACATAAGGAGATATTAGAGAATCAAGATACCTACATATGTATACATGCATATATGAAATTATAATTTTTAAGTAAAGTTACGAGGGTGACTTTTCCGTTTATTGTTTTGGTAGAAACAAATGAACATCAGTTTTTTGAGTTAAAGAATGAAATTTTTTATATAGTTAATTCCTATACAGGAATTCGTGCATGGATTATGGATTCCAAATCCTTGGAACTGGATCGAGATAGATAATTTTATTTTTTGAAAAACTGCTCCAAAATGTAGTTTATAAAATTATAAAAGTATTATGGTGAAAATATGTCCAGTAGAGCCAATAAATCAGATTTAAGAAAACACTATTTTCTTGAGAAGATTAGTGGTCATTTGGATAAAATATGGAAGAGCACACATACTACACCATATAGGTGTGGTACTCTGGAGGGTCCTAAATGTGACCCAATTGACCACGTTTCTCAAATAATTTTGGGAATTGAAATAATCGATTTTGAAAAAAATGCTTTTTTAGTGAAATTTCTTGAGAAGATCAGGGCAAAATATGGAAGAGCACACCTACTACACCATATAGGTGTGGTACTCTGGAGGGTCCTAAATACGATCCAAGTGTTCACGTTTCTCAAATAATTTTAGGAATTGAAAAAATCAATTTTGAAAGATATGCTTTTTTAGTGAAATTTCTTGAGAAGATTAGTGGTCATTTGGATAAAATATGGAAGAGCACACGTACTACACCATATAGGTGTGGTACTCTGGATGGTCCTAAATGTGACCCAATAGATCACGTTTCTCAAATAATTTTGGGAATTCAAATAATCGATTTTCTCAAGAAATTTCACTAAAAAAGCATATGTTTCAAAATTGATTTTTTAAATTCCCAAAATTATTTGAGAAACGTGAACACTTGGATCGTATTTAGGACCCTCCAGAGTACCACACCTATATGGTGTAGTACGTGTGCTCTTCCATATTTTATCCAAATGACCACTAATCTTCTCAAGAAAATAGTGTTTTCTTAAATCTGATTTATTGGCTCTACCGGACATATTTTCACCATAATACTTTTATAATTTTATAAACTACATTTTGGAGCAGTTTTTCCAAAAAAAAATTATCTATCTCGATCCAGTTCCAAGGATTTGGAATCATAATCCATTTAGCGATTACTCTTAAATAGCTAACAGTGCTCTGTTATGTGCTTAACATGCTATGTTAGAAATGTTGGTTCCTGTCTCTGCTAGTTAAATTCGAATTTATCTTCACACACATATAAATTTAACCCTTATTGCAACATAATATGAAAAGAGCATGAATTCCAATGAAATGTGACTCGTTTTGTTTGTATGGATTTACTATACAAATTGTTTTTGTAAGACCCAACTTAAAACCATTTTAGACTTGGGTTTAAGTTGGTTTTATGAAATGCAAGCTTGCTTTCGCTGTGCTAAAATTCAGTGCTGCCAAAACAAAATGACCGAAAGCAGCTGATAATGTTTATGCTAGTGAACAACAATAAATGTCGCTTGCAAGATTTTCAACTTAAAAATCGATGCAGCAGCAACAATAATAAAAAAAATTATGGGAAAAAGTTTTTTGGAAGGAAAACAAGGAAAGTATTTTCATTGACGTGTGGGAAGTGAAAATAGACGATATGACTAACATGGATCCCCCGATAAAAAAGTTTTATTTTGTGATGTATTTGTGAATTTTTTGTATACAATAACTTGATTTCCAAGCACTTCTTCAAGTTGTATTACTAGTTCCATAATTTTAAAATATTTTGAAAATATAAAATAATTTCCTTTTTAAAACGCATGTAAAATTTCCGAGTTTTTCATACAAAGGAAAACAGTTGTTGTACAGTTTGTCAAATAAGTGTTATATTAGCAGATGAAAATACAACAACAAATACAAGTATTTCTGCAGGAGATTAATTTTATTTTTGAGCAAAGTTATTAGACAGTCTGTGAGTTAAAACCTGAATTTAACAAACTTGCAGTGTGAATGCAAGATCAGCTGTTTATGGTTTTAACGTTAAAACCAGGTTTTAACTTTCAGGACACTACATACATGTGTATGTAAAATTATCAGCCCAATTATGAATATTTCCAGGGAGTTTTTTCTCTTCCCTATCATTTGTTCCCAGGAAATAATCCTCCTATTCTAAATAGCCGGGGAATAAGCAAATACGGAAGAGAGTAAAATCTGGATCAGCTGTTTAATGTTAACATATTTTTCTGCACTAACGCAAGAGTTCAGCAATAGAAATTTAAAATTGTAAGTAATTGTAAATTTTATAAAGTTTTTCTTATCGGTCTTTTTAATATTAGAAGGTAACAAATATTCCATTTACCTATTATGTGATCTAAAAGGAGGCCTGAAAAATTTAGTGTTTTGGTATTTGTTCTGAATACAGAAGTAGTTTATGTTTTTAAAGTGCATGTACGCAGGATGTAGATAAAAATACAAAAATACAAAAGGGAAATATAATAATTTGGTATTTATTTAAATTTTTTGTTTTAAGTAAATGCTTATAGTATTGTTTTGCAACTTTTATAAATATGATTTTTAAATTTTTGCATTATTTCTATTCAAAATGTTTGGAATTTTATTTTTTTTATCCCTCATATTTCCCCGGGGATTTTTTTCTACCTCTCCCTCATGTTTAGAATACATGCCTATTTTTTCCCCGGGGAGTTTTTTCCGGGCGAAATTTTAATTCATAATAGGAGGAATGGGAATAGGGAAAAAACTCCCAGGGAATTGCTGTTCATAATTAGTCTGTATATGAACTTTAGCGATTTTCCAGGTTCTAGATTTTTTTTTAATTTTTGCCGCATTTTTGCTTTCCGGTTTTGGCGTTTTTATTTCATTTTGGGGATTTTTTTCGGTTTTGGCGATTTATTTTAATTTTAGAGATTTTTTATGTTTGGCGTTTTTTTTTGTTTTTGGCGATTTTTTCGGGTTTTGTGTTTTTTTCATTTTGGCGATTTTTTCCGTATTCCTGATTTTTTGGTTTTTGGCGATTTATTTCAGTTTTAGAGATTTTTTAGTTTGGCAATTTTTCGTTTTGGCGACTTTTTTCCAGTTTTTTTTGCGATTTTTATCGGTGTGACAATTTTATTTTTTTACATTGAAAAATGGCCATGAAGGCCAACTTTGAGTGCCGGACGCACTTATCGGTATGAAATTTTTTTTGTATTTTTTTACATAAGACTGAATTCGTTTTGTGAGAAAAAAGTAATCCCCCTTATTGCGAATGGCGTCGTCGACGTCACATCAAGACGACAGTAAATATTGTCACTTGTCTACTATTTATCGGCTCTTCTTGACAATCTCTTGCTAATCTCTAAAGGTTTGTAAGTTAATGTAGCATGTTAATAGTAGTCAATTCTTGTTGAGAAAGAGTAGACAAGTGACAACTTTTACTGTCGTCTTGATGTGACGTCGACGACGCCATTCGCAATAAGGGGGAAAATATCTATTATTTAGCACAGGTCTGTCTTTTTTAGTAGATTACCTTGTAATTCTCTTCGAAAATAATGTTATACGAATTTGTATGTTAACATGATACCTAGAAATCATATTCCTTCAACTCTATTATTCCCCAATTAACAAATTTCAATTTCATATATTTTGTATTATTAATATCTACTCTTGATAGATACGTAGATGTACGTGCACAGATATTATATTAGAATATTGTAAACCTGTTCCTGGTTTCTGTAAGAACATTTTATTACCTGAGTAAGAAACAAACTAGTTTTCTGATAGTTTCAATAACATAATTTTTGGTTATTCTATGAATCCAACTACAAAGAATGAGACAGCTAATTAAAAAATTTGTTCGGTTGCGAAACCTTGTCACATATTACACAATCCAGCGAGCGACTGGATAGAACTTTTTAGCCTGTTCTAGTGTGTACGAGTATGTAAGTTAAATTTTGAGTGTAAAAGTTGTGTGTATTGTTAATTTATTTTATTTTTTTTATGTACATATGTAAACATCTTTAACAAGTTTCTGTGAATCAGCTCTTTTGTTTAGTAACTTTTTAACGAACACAAAAATTCATACATATATATGTAAGTATGTATTTATGTACGTACATTAATAATTATATTAAATCGCATTATTTATTTATTTTTTTGCTAGAGAAAAGAACCTGTTTTTTTAAGGAAATAGTTTTTTTTATTTTTGTATAAAAGATGTAAAGCACTTTTATTCAATGTGTGAGAGGAAAATTTGGCCGAATTTACAAACTTCATACAAAATAATCCAAAGTCGTTATTAAAAATAATTTTTTTATAATCAAATTGAATACAAATTTATTATTTAAAAAAAATACTTAAAATCGCCGATTATAAGGCACTACTTATCAGAAAATTCTCTACCGACATTCCAGTTTTATATGGCACAAAGAATGCTGATGAGGAACGTTGTATAAACACACATTTTAAAATTTCAGTACATCAGCAATTTTTCTATCCACATTATTTTACGCAAATGTCAAAAGTAAAAAATTACAATTAAATTATACACAAGATACATAAATGGTTAAGTGTTGGCTGGCGGGAAGCGGGAACAATACAGAAATAATTATTTTTATTTGTATTATTTATTTATCTAATCTTAAATAATATAATTGCAAGACTAGACTAGCTTGTGGCGCTAGAAAAAATTTATAACTGATTTAAATCACAAAAAATGCTTAAATCAATCAAAATAAATTTAATTTTTATCATATTATCAAAATGATACCAATTGTGAGAAAATTGTTTCTGTATTTGTATGCGAAAACAGACGATACTGATTCTATTTTTATAGGAACATTTCCAGTAATCGAGTTTGAATTGATAACAAAACGTCACAAAAAGAATTTATTACAATAAAAAGAGAGAAAGAAATTATATATAAAATAATAAAATAAATAAAAAAAATGAAATGGCAAGACTGTTGTAAATTTAGAGATGGTAAAAATTACCTTTTATTACAAAACAGCTTTCAAAAAAACAATGCAAATATTCCATTTGCATTAAAGACTGAGTATACTCCTTATAAATCAGAAATCTACATTAACTGACACCACACACACTGAACCAAACACAAAGAACGCTGATAATGAACGCTGGTGATGAAGGCCTTCGAAAACAGCTGGTTGTTTCGTTCTACTACATGTCTGTCAGAATATTTAGCATTAACTTTGGTGTTAGTTGTTTATGAACAATCATCACATGTATTTTGGCTTAAAAAGCGATACGAACTTTAGCCCAATAAAATCGTAAATATAGAAACAAATGAAGCTCAAACAATAATAATAAAACTTAACTGGACCAATTTTTCAAACATAGCTGAGAACACCTACCATTCAAACAGAAACGTATTAAATTAATAATGAAGCATTTTTGAATTAAGAATGAAACGTGTTAAATTTAATTTAGTGGATAATTCAAAACGAAAAATCGTTTCATTTTTAATATAAAAATAATCCCCCTTATCGTGGTTGGCGTTTTTCGACTTCAAATTCGACTATTTGTAGTTGATTAAAGAAATTAAGCTATATTTTTCTTTAATCTATTACAATACGCCTGAATTTCGCCGCAAAATCGCCAATCACAATAAGGGGAAATAAGTTTTAAAATAAAAATTCTTCATTATTACTTCAAGAATATTTCATTCTTAACTCAAAAACAAAATCTTTTAATTTGAGTATGTTCAACATTATATCACCGAAAAAATATTATTTTTTGATTTCAAAATATTTTTAAGTTTTAAAACAGGAGTGGAAATTTTTAAAATAAAAGAAACCAAACTTAGTTCTATTTCATAAAGGTTACGTTTTTCAAATCAAATTGTTTCTTTGTTTGATTTTAAAACTTTTTTTTTTTTTTTTTGGTGTATACAGCATAAAATAATATTGGCAACACCATTTATGCACAACACCAGCAGAATACGAAATAGTGGAAACTGTTAACGAAGAAGTCAATTTGTAACATAAATTTTTAATTTCTGCTACAAAATGTCCCCCGTACACTTTACGCCTACGAAACAAATCAGTGTCGGTTGCATGATCCGTGCAGCAGGGGCATAATTCTAAATGTAAATGGACTGTATTGCAAACGACACTCGGCGACCATTTTTATAGTTGTCTTTAAATCGATTTATAAGTTATTTATGAACAAATCAAGCAGAAAAAATAAAAATAAACAAATAAATAACCATGAAAGATATTTATTATGTCTTTTACACCTCTCTAAATGAAGCAAAAAGTCTGCTTGTATTTTGATATGATAAGAGTAGATATTGGAAAAAACCGTGCAAAGATAAAGAAAATTAAGCGATAGCTGGTAAAAAATACATACATACTAGTGATGTAACGAATGTCAATTTTTGATATTCGCGAAGACGAATACGAATACGAATATTTCAAACGATATTCGCGAATACGAATACGAATATTTGAAACGATATTCGCGAATACGAATACGAATATTATATGCAATATGAAATATTGAAAAATTGTTATTAAAAAGGACTTCACACTCTTGTTGGCGTACTTTAAAGTTAATTAAATGTACCCAAAATTTTAATGATCGTCATTGAATAATATTTGAAAATGATACAAAGCACAAATTTCTATAAAAAAAATTAATGTATTTGTACAAACTAAAATTTTTAGTCATTTCTTTAAATTTCGTTTAGGACTTATGCATTTATTTATTTAATTTCTTTGGAAAAATATTCGCATTCGAACACATTCGTATTCGCCTGAATATATAGCCGAATATTCGACAATTCGAATACGAATACGAATATTCGTGCATCACTAATACATACGTATGTATGTATCTATGCGGTTATAAAAAGTTGCATTCGATGTTCGATCTTCACTTATTATACAATTTTAAATTCTTATCATGAAAAATTTTTGTTGAGCTTTCATATTTCTGTGGAATAGAATTTATATTTTGATGTTGTTAAATACTTATTTAGGGGTTTAGGTTTTCTGTTTTATTTTTAGATATCAAAATGCTAACTTCAAACTACATACATATGTATGTACATATATCTATTCTTTCATTCCCATTGTATTTTGGTTTACTCTAATGCCGCCCATACATTACACAAGTTCACTGCACAAGTCTGTCACTGAGCGCAAAAAAAATATTCTGGATAAAGTTCTTAGAATTATACAAAGAATCGCCTGCATTATGGCGCATTAAAACAAAAACTGAACAGTTTACTTATAGCATAGACAGATGACACGAGTTAATTTGCATTAGCAGTTTTATGGCCTATTTCCCACCTGCGAATGAAAACGTTCTACTTACCATTCATATTGAAAACAAAAACAAATTTTCATATTTTATTGTTGTTTTCAATATAAATTGTGAGTCGAACGTTTTCTTTCGCAGGTGAGAAATAGGCCATTAATTCAAATTATCTTGTGAAATTATCCCCATCACAATGCGCATTAGATTTACCGTAAATGCACTAAATGAAATTAATACTGAATTTAGCTATTTCAATATGGTAATACCGTCAAAAGTCAATCAAAATTAAATTAATTTTTAATTTTTAAAATTAAAGTGGATTCAAAGTCAGGAAATATAAGTTATTTTAATTATTTTTAGAATAAGAAAAAAAAATATTAAAAGTTCGTCACAAATTTGTTCCATTTTAAGATTTCCAAGGAAAATTATCGAAAGGTCCCAGTGAAAAAAAATGGAAGTCATTCTAGCGGAAGTACATTTTCATTGCTTCCAAAAAATCGATATTTTTAATTTGCCGAGAGTGAGCAAAAAACCAGGAAGAAGCTTATTTTAGTCACGCAAAACCTTGTAACTCCTCCATAGTGTTAGAAAATACTCACCAGAATTTAAAAAAAATTTTTTTTTAAAGAAATCTATGAACTAATTTTAGTCTAAAATTTAAGTTATTTACTTAAATTTACATGAAAACACTGTTTTGGGCTTAAATTCGTATAAAAGGAAACGAATTGTTAAAATAGGTAACTATTTACCATTTTTCCTAGATGAAAATATTATAATAGAACACAAAAAAGGGAATTTTTCTTAATATCGCTTCCAATTCAGTGACCAGGCATCGAAAAAGAGAACTTCTTGCAATGACAACACCATGTAAAAATCATTAGATCGGATCGAAATTTGCACTACTTCCGCATCGTAAACTCTACATTTTCATGACTTTTTTGGAGTATCTTTTTTTACTGGGGTGTGTGTACGCAAGAGATGCACAAATTGTCAGGGTATATTTTTAAATTACATTAGTGAGCTTTTAATGCAAAAGTCTACGCTATTATATAGTGTATGTGACAAGCTGGCAGTGTATGGCTGGCATAATCTCTTTGATTAATAAAGTTTAGATTAAAATTGACAAAAGCGGTGCATCAAGATACATATTTCGACAGTATTTCAATAGCGGGAGTTGCAATTTTGGTTTTAAAGATTTTTTTCATCTATTTTATCCTTTTTAGGTGTTTTAGTTTTGGCAACTTTTTGTGTTTAGGTAATGTTTTTGCAATTCCTGCGATTTTTATAGTTTTTAGCTATTTGTCACGACAACTTTTTCTTCTATAGTTGTTATTTTTTCGGTTTTAGCTAATTTTGTATGGTTTACAGAAATTTCTTAACTATTTTTCCGCTTATGTTTATTTACGAGTTTGTCAATTTTTTTTCGCTTTCGCGATTTTTCCGTGTTTATTGTTTTTGTTATGGTTTTTTTTATTGTTGTGGAATTTTTTCGGATTAAGCAAATTTTTCGGTTATAAGTTATAACTTATAACGTCTTTTTTTTTTTTTGATTTAGCAATTTTTTATGTCTAAGCGATTTTTTCGTTTCGATTTTTTTCAGCACTGTACTGTTTTGGACTTTTTTTATTAGTTGGGCGATTTTTTTAATATTTGAAATTATTTTGCTTAGTCGATTTTTTATGTTTTCAGTTTTTCTCCACTTTTAAGTTTTGCCAATTTTCGCGGTTGACGAAAATTTTCGCTTTTAGTTTTTTTTGTTATAGCGATTATGTTCGTGTTTGTATTAGTGAATTTTTTATTTGTTCGGGAACTTCGTGGCTGTTGACGATTTTTATTTTATCTATTTATTTGTGGTGTCCCGATTTTTTCATTTTGAAAAATCTCAGTTTTTTCTATTTTTTCGTTTGAAGCAAGTTTTTCCGTTAAAATGATTTTTTTTCAGTAGCGATTTTTATGTTTGGGCTATTATATTTCGTTTCATTGTTTTTCAGTAATGGATTTTTCCGTTGTGGATTTTTTATTAGTTCGACTACTTATTCGTAATTGCATATTTTTTATTGTTTTATTGATTTTTTTCATTTAGTTACAATTCCTTCCCTTTCAAAATTTTTATTTTGCCAATTTTTTCGGTGGACGAAAATTTTTCGCTTTTAGTTTTTTCGTTTCAGCGATTTTTTATAATTTGTATGCGGATTTTTTATTAATTTGGCGATTTCTTCCGTAATGAAGATTTTCTTTTTCGTTTTTTCGTTTTTTCGATCTTAATGCCCAAATTCTGTTCGACGATTGTAGCGTCTTGTCTATGGACGAAAAAAGAAGCAGTTGTGATTCTTTAAAACAATTATTATTTATTGTCTGTGCTAAAAGGTTTGTGTATTTGCTTTATGATTTTGTTCTAAACATTACATCCAACACATATTTTTTCATATATTTTTCAAACTATTTTGTATAATACTTTAATTTAATTTTTATGTTTTAAAAACATGGCAATAATATTTTTATTTTTCATTATCAAAGGCAACAACCATTTTTGAAGAAAATCATTTTGAGAATTCAAACAAAACCTAAATCTTCTAACTGAATTAGGGCATGTGTCGTTACTACTTTTTCAGTATGAAAACTCTGTTTTGCCGAAAAGATCGGTTTAGGAAAAAAATTTCGGCTTTGAAGTTTTTTTTGCTTTACCGATTTTATGTGTTTGGGGAACTTTTTTTTCGGTGTTTTTAGTATTTTGGGCATTCTTTAAGGGTTTGATTATTTGCTCATTTTGGAAATTTTTTTCCTATTTTTTACATTAGGGCGGTAGATAAAAAATAAATATATTTAGTAAATTTTAACGTAGGGTACAAATATAGAAAAATATATTTGAGTTCGCATGAAGTTTCTTATATCCCTACAAAACGAAATTTTTTGTGTTTGACGTCGTTAAAAGTTACGAATCTAAAAGTTTATAATGTGGTTGTCAAGTTGGTTGTTCAGCAGAAGCATCTTCAATTATTTATTGATTAAGCTTGAATAAGCAATTATTTCTGTAATGAAGTCATAACTCTAAAACTGTTTTTTAAATTAATATCCCAAAATTAATTTCCATATCGATATTTATATTGTTCAAACATTTCATGCAAATATCTTATATTATACACATCCGTAGAGAGGAAATTTTTATATATTTATTTTACGATTAACCTCTTCTAATTTCAATACTTTAAACTCGCTGTCTGCAAAACAATTTTGTATTTGCGTTATGATTATATACAGCGTTGCCGGTTTGGTTACTTTTAACCAAAATTGGTTACTTTGTTTTCCAATGTGTACTTGTGTACTTTTTTTCTACTTTGGTTACTTTTTTGTAGCACAAAAATAACCATTTTTGTGTGGCATTTAAATTTGCATATCATGATGCACTACCACATTTTTAAATGAATTTCATAACTAAAAACTAATGTGGATGTGTTTTCAAAATTTAGTACAATTGCTCAGATTTTCCCAATTGGAAATAAAAAGTATTGATGTGGATATATTTTGAAAAAAAAGTTTCCAAACGTACAAATGAATTGATTGCCACACAGATCTTGGGTTTCTGAAAGGACACTTTCGTAGCCAAGCTTAATCTAAACTAATGCAGGGAGCTGGATGTTAAAACCAACTCTATAATGCATATGTATTTTTTTAATACTTTATCTATTCATTCATGTATTTGGACAACGGATGTAATAAAATGAAAATTTTTGATGGCAAAGAATTTTATTTCTTTTATTATTGTGTTTTATTTGATATTACTTTTAACCCTCGACTAAAAAAGGGGTGTTATAAGTTTGTAGTGTGTGTCTGTGTATCTGTGTGTCTGTCCGACTCCACGTACAGACCAAACGGCTGGACCAATTTTGAAAGGTGACTTGATCGAGAGGGTTCTTAGCCATGTTTTAAGAAAATCGGTCCAGCCGCTTAAAAGATATCGCATCTTCTCCAGATATATTGGGGGATTTTTTAATTTTTTAATTTTTGTTATTTACGGCCCGTCCCACGATATCACCAGAAATCGTTCGATCGACAACTTGTATTGCAAACAACAATAAAATTAGAAAATTTGTTTTTGTTTTTAATATAAGTATTCGATCGAACGATTTCTGGTGACATTGTGGGACAGGCAGTTATTTTTGTTTTCGATTTAATCGTAAGAGAGTCGTAAATTAGAGTTTTCAGCAGAAGGTTTTTTATAATATTCAAATGTGTTTTACATACGTAAATTTTATGGCTCTTATCTTAAAAGTTATCAACATTTTGGCTTTTTGATAATTCTAAACTATGGGGAGGTCAATAAAATTTTAATTCAAATAAAAAGTATATTTTCGATTATATGTCGCTTACGGTAAAATCGAAAATAGGGCTCAATAAAATTAGGAAATCTCAAATCTAAATGTAATAGTTTAATTTATATTATATAATTTTATAATGATTATATCGGTGGCAATATGAAATAATTGCTTGGGCATGCTTGAGTAAATTAAGCTTTATTACGTTATATTACGCACCAGGTTAAAGTCCGTAAAACGGCCGAAAAACAATTGTTTAAGAGGACTTAAGCGATTATTCCATACTATCACAGATATATGTATTTTTCATCGGAAGTACAAATAAGTCAGTATATTAAAGCTTAAATTATACGTGTTGCTCTGTAGTTTGGTTTGAACGGCTGTTTTCTATGGCTATGGTTATGTCACTTCTGATTGAGCCTTAAATACAAAAAAATTTTGGTTACTTTTTTTCGTCTTTGGTTACCTTTTTATCATATTTTGGTTAGAAAAATATTTTGGTTGTGGAAACGCTGATTATATAGCAGCAAATGTTCTAAATGTACATACATATTTGTATAAAAATCATAAAAATTATGGTGTATACTTTGCCATAAATTATTTCCAAAATAAAACATAAGCTTTTTATCATTTTTAAGACTTAATCGGCAAGTGACAAATTTTGGATAATGATGTTAAGCTGAAATGGTACAGTGGAATCTTTATAATACAACAGATATTAATTCGAAATTGCTGCGCGCCATTAGAAATAAAAACGCCATTAATTTTGTATTTACAATAAAATTATTCATTTCCCTCTGAGAGGAGCACCAAAGGAGACACGGACACGTTTTGCAAAACTTTTGGAGAAAACCATTTCTGATCTCTTTAATTTCGTTTACTTAGTTGTCTGCAATTTGGGTAATTTAGCCGGTTTAACCAGTGTACACTGTTCTTCGCATACAAAATGAATGAATACCTTGTACGACTGCTCAAACAACAAACAAACATTCCATTCTAATATTTAATGAATATATGTAGGTATACAAACAACAATTTGAAGTGCTTTTCGCCGGTATCTATTTTTATGCGTATCTATCTTATCAGTTCTTTCTTATAGTTTGTGTGTGTGTGTGTGTAGTTAAATCGTATAATTACTGCTACTGCCTTTCAAAAGAAAACATCTCATTAAGTAAATTTAATGCGATTTTACCGCCGCAGGGTTTATCGCACAATGGTACGCGAGCCAAGCAACTTAAGTTTCATAAGATTTCATAAGAAGAGGCTTTTCCCCAACATCTGTTGCATTACGTGTTTAAATGATAAGTTTTTAAATAAAAATGGTTTGCGTGAAAACAAGAAACTATAAAAAAGATATAATTTATTATTTGTTGTTGCCTTTGCTAAGTTTTTGTAAATATTTGTTAGAAACTTTTGAAATTATACTTTGTCAAAAGTAATGATTTAAAATATGTATGTAGTTATAAATTTATTTAGATGTTTACGCACATAATAAAAGTAAAGATAGAGTTAAGATTTATTACAATGAATATATCGCTCCTTATCAACAAGAGGGTATTAACTCAAAATTTTTAAAATTTCACTTTTTGCAAGAAATCAACTAGCAACATCAATATATACATATCTACAGTTAAAATTTCAGCGTATTCCGATTACTCTTTTGTTGATAAAATTTGTGTTAGTTTATGATTTTGATCAGGGTGACCTATGACATTTTTCAAAAAGTAGCACCAAAAGGGGGATTTATCAAAAAAAAGGGGCAAAATTAAAAAAAAAACGAGAAAACTACACTAAACGTCTTATTTTTAATGTGTTTTTATATAATTCACCCTAAAAAAGGGAGACAAAAAGTGGCAAAAGCACTCAAAAAAGTGGCAAGGCAGTCGAAAAAGTGGCAATTTGCCACTTTAGTCGCTCAAACGGTCACGCTGATTTTGATTTGAAATGTAATGGTTTTTATGATGAAATTGCTCAATTTTTGTTTGTTTGGACTCTTTTTCAAAACACAGATATTCTTCCCCAATAATAGCAATGTTTTAAAATAAAAACAATAGAAATATATTTTCAAATGAAATTCGCTTACTATGATGTAATCGAATTTCCAAATTCCCTCAACATACAATTACAAACAGTTTTTCGTCTCAGCTGAAAATTTTAAAATTTTGAGTTAATACCCTCTTGTTGATAATGTGCGATATGTATAAGGTAAAAGGAAAAAAAGAACTGAACTTGTATATTTCATTATATTATGTAATAAATAAATAAATAACTGTTATGCGAGGCTTAGTCAATAAGTTTATCAATTCTTTAAGACTTTTATATTTAATATGAATAAATAATTCTGGCAAAAAAAACGACTTCAATGCAAAGATCTGATAAAACATTTTCGAACAAATTTATGGGATATAAAATTAAACTTTAATGGGCGTGCCTCCGCTTAGTTTTTAAATGCAAGATTTTGTGTTTTTCAGAGCTCAGGGTGTGTGTTAAGTTTTGTAAAAATCGGTAAAGTAGTACGAAACACTTAAAATAAAATATTAAATTTTAATGGGCGTGACTGCGTCCATTTTTTAATTTAAGATTGTGTCTACTTTTTAGCTCAAGGTGTGTGGTAAGTTTTGTAAAAATCCGTTAAGTAGAACCAGGTGAAATATAAGAATAAATTTTAATGGGCATACCCCACTAATGAACACAATATCCTTCTTTGCGTTGCGCACCAGAGTAGCAAGCCGTACCGGCGCGGCTGGCGGCTAGCCAGTCAGCCGATTTTTTTCGACAAGCCGAGCCGCCGCCGAACCACTCGGCTTATCGGCGGCTTAGTACTCAGCCGATATTTTGTCTTTTATTTTTTATACATTTACTAATTTCGTATTTAATATGATAGCGAACGTCCCGGAAAGATAGTTGCTTTTGCTTGCACATAAAAAGAAAATGTTTATGTAAACGGTTTATGTAACGGTAACAACACTTACGTTCTCTTTTGGAGTCCCTTCTTAAATACATGCACGTTTACATATACTTTTTTGTTTAAGCAGTCAGGCGACTTTTTGATAATAATTGTTCAAAGCTTTTTGTTTGTTGATCCGTATCAGAATTCCAATAAAGTAATTAATTTTAAATTCAATCGGAAAGCTTAAATCAAATTTATGTAGAAGGCAATCATGAATAAAACTGCGCGAGAAATTTTTCCCGGGGAAAAGTTCCAACTAATAGAAAGTAATAGGGAAAAAATTCTAATTTGAAAAATTAAAAATTTCTCACGAAATTTTATTCATAATTGCCCTGATAGTCTAGAATATGTTTCTATGGTTTAACAAACAATTTACGAAGCTATTTTTTAGGACATCAATTACTGCAACATTCAAACTATTGCAAAATAAATAATGTTACAACGTGGTGATTTAATAATTCACGTATTTTTCTAAAAACAGGTTGGGTTAAAACTTTTTTCAAATGCTTAAACAAATCGGCCGTTGCCGCCGAAAATATTTGTCTTTCAGCTGCCGCCGAAATTTTTTGCTCGGTTTGCTACTCTGTTGCGCACTCGTGTAAAAAAAATTATTTATTGATCCGTCTTAGTGTGTTCATCAAGAATACTGGAATTTCAAAAACAAAGTATCAATTCAATTTCGAATCATAGAAAATATATAGACTTAAAATCGTATAAAAACTTTTTAACTGAAAGTCGCGAATTTTATTTGAGGGTTGCACACAAGAACAATTTAAGATTTCTGCACTGATCCCCCACATTAAAACTACTCATAATTTGCAATAAAAGTATTTTAAAAAAATCTATGTACAAGGACACCTGTTATATTTTTTTACATTCATATTTGTCTTAATTTCAAATGTATATTAAGAAAATATAAAACGGAAACTAAGATGAAATAAAAACATTCATAAAAAGATATTAAAGATGATCAAAAATAATAAAAAAAAACAACATAGACAATGGGATAATGAGAGAAAACAAGAAATACAAAGTACAGAAAGTAATTTAAACAAATTTGCAAACCACTGGCAATTAGACGAAACTGAATTTAGAGAGACACACAAAACATACAAAAAAAAAGTTACATGTACATAAATGAAAATAAAATAAATACAAACAAAAGATATACATTTATTGAAAAATTATATTAAAAAAAAAAACATTAACATGCTTTTCACTTCTTTATAAATTAAAGAAAATTTGACGAATTAGCGTGTTTAAAATAAATCAGATAAAATGTAATCTTTAGAAGTACAGAGTTGTATTTCTAAGAATTGTCAAATACAAGAAATAAATATAATAAAAATTAAAAATATTTTAAATAAATTTTAAAGAGGAATTTAAAAATATTATCGTTAAAATTTAAAAAAAAATTGCGAATATCGATAAAAAAAATATTGAAGAGAGGTAGTAAAATGTTAAAGCTTAGAATCGATAAAACGCTTGATAAATATTAGTGAATTCCTTTAATATAAATGACACAACTACATACATCACACTGATAATTATGTTAAGAAATAATAATAAATGAAATAATGTTGATTAAGTTGAAGTAAAATGTTAAAATCTTTTGTAATAAAAAATATGTATCGCTCATATTAAATACTTCAATAACGTCAAGTCCCGAAAAATTTAATTTTTGAGTTAATAATGCATGTCCATATCGATGTTCTTATTGTGTACAAATTTCACGCCAATATCTTGTAAACTAGCATCTTGAGAAAAAAATAAAATTTTCTTTTTCCATTTAGTTGTATGTATTTAAATTGAAAACTTTAAACTCATTTTTGGTAAAACAATTTTTTTTATTCTTATGACGTTTTTGTAGTAAATGAGCGATATGAAGACCAGTTGTCTGTACAATCCATAACAACAAAAAGATTTTGATTTTATTAGGTCGAATAATTGTGAAAAACGAACAATTTTGTATTTTCAATTTTTAATTGAAAATTAAACCAAAAATCAATTAAAAATGTATTTAATTCAATTAATGCGTTATTCATAAAAAATATTTTTGCTTAAAAAGAGGTTTATGAAACAAATTTTCTATGGAAATTATGATTACATTTTTAATTGATTTTTGGTTTTTCTCAATTAAAATTGTTTATTGCAGGAATATTTTTTTCGGTGTATATACGCTCAAAAACGGAAGACAGTGTTCCGTTTATCAGATGTTTTAGTGCATTCGAAATTAACTTCGCATAAAGTATCTCAAGCCTATGAAATTTTAAAACCATTAAAACTGCATTAAGTGAGCTATCTTTCTTATTGATTGTTTTCTGAAATTTGTCGGTTTCAAAAGTAAATGGTTTTCATGTTTTCTTTGATCAGGCGCGGATCCAGCACAAGGCTTTTCAAATTTTGTACTGAATATTTTCATTTTGATATGATAAATATCCATTATTCATTCCCCCTAGATCTGCTCTTAAATTTGATTGATTGCAACTTATTTTTCATTTGAGTTGCAATTTGTTGTTCTAATTCATTTTAATGAATTGAAAATCTTGTCGTATTCAATTCAAACGAATTGGAAATTAATTGCAATTCACTTGAACAAATTCATTTCAATACGAATTTAAATTCATTTCTAACTCGTTTGAATTGATTCAAATTTCATTAAATTCTTTTTTTGTTTTTTTTTTTTGTGAAATCCAAGTCTTAACGAATTAAAATCAAAAAAGAATAATTAATTTACAGGTCTGTAGTGCGGTAACGATAATCGCATCGTTAAAATAATTATAACGAAAATTTATCGAATTTGCTATTCAGTAACATTTTTAACGATATACGCTGTAGGTAAATGTCAGCTGTGTCGTTATTCAAGCGACAATAATTTATGTGCTGTTAATTTTATCGAAAAAATCAACAGAAAATATCTACATATATATTAAAAGAAGTTAAAGAATCACGCAATCGTTATTGCAAGCGACTAAATGTATAGACAAAAATTTCGATTGTCGGATTGTTAAAAGTTAGTTAAGTCGAGGGATCTACGAAAAAGTACATCCCTGGTATGATGGTGTTTATTAAAATTTTCAAAAGACAATAAGAATTCATCACACCAAGGTAATAGTTTTTCGTAGAACACACGACTTTGTATGATAGTGTATCACGGCTAGGGATGCCAAACGGGAAATCCCGAATCCCGAATCCCGAAATCACGAGATTTTCGGGATTTGGCAAATCCCGATTTCCGGGATTTGTAAATTTCAATCCCGGGATTTCTTTTTCGGGATTTCATAAAAATTTTTATATAAATTAAAATTTTCGTTGATTTATGGCATTTTTTATAATATTTAAAAGTCCCATATAATTTTATACCTGCAGTTTTAAAAATTTAATGACTATTCGTGACATATTCCTTATAAATTAACAAGAGCAAAATAAATCAACTACTTTCTCACGGTTACTTTCATCAAAGGATCCACAATATACAACTAAGAATTATTTTAAAAACAAAAAATAGCATGTGAACCTTGGAAGGGAAATAGCATTTGGAAAATTCATAAGTTTGACAAATTTATTCCGTCTTAATCTATATTATGAGAGCAATTATGAATAAAATTCCTCGAGAAATTTTTCCCGGGGAATAATTTTAAACGGTAACAAATAATATGGAAATCAACTCCTCAACGCTATAAAAAAGTATCAATTACCTACTTGTCGGTAACAATTAAGTACTATTGATAGCACCTTAGTCGGAATTTACACTATGCAACGTCTTATTGCTAAGCTGACTAGTTTGTGGAAGTTTGTTAGGAGAGAGAGACGAGGGGAAAAGAAACGTTAATGATCCTCTCGTCCCTCTCTCTCTCTCTCTCCTAACAAACTAATCAGCTTAGCAATAAGACTTGCATATTGTGAATTAAGACTTAAAATTGAAGTAGAATACAATACAAGTCAAGTTGAAACTTTTTTTGTCGGGTTGACGTAAACGTAAGATATATTTACCGAATAATGCGTTTCGTTTTTAAAAAGTCCATAGATATGTACATATGTATGTTCGTTTTCGTTAGGATTATAGACAAAATGTACATATATTGAAAACAAAAACAAATTTTCATATTTAGTTATGGTTTTCAGTATAAATTCTCCAACATCAAATGTGATTAATCAACTTAAAAATAGATGAGAAAAAGCCTTTAATTTTTATTTCATACTCGTATTAGAAAATTGTTAACTTTAAGGACATTATAGTATTATCAATATAAAACCTTTTCAAATGCATAAAATTTTTTATTAAAGTAATATTTATTTAAAAAATAATTTATTTTACCAAATAATTGTAGATCCCGAAATCTCGAAAATCCCGAAAATCCCGAGATCCCGAAAATGCCGGGTTTTTCGGGATCGGGATTTACAAATCCCGGATCCCGGGATTTCCATAAATCGATCCCGATTGGCATCGCTAATCACGGCCTTTAATTGCACCACTGATGTGGAGACATGCCTACATTATTTTCATTAATGCCGTCCTATAAAGTGTTTGGGAATTTTCTCAAGGAAAACATAGTCTGGCAATACCGATCAGCCGGCATTAACAAATGCATTACTAATTCATAGCAACAACAAAATGCACGTGCTAGAACTATAACTGGAAATTAAGATGTAGAGATGAATAAATATGATAAAAGAATGATAGTAACATTACATATACATATGTGATCATTCATTATGAACATATCGCTCACTTGCTGAAACAACGTCATAACTCGAAAAAAGTACTTTACTAGAAAACGAGTTGTTTAAAGTTTTCAATTTAAACATTTTATTTTTCTCTGAAGAGCTGGGTAAACAAGATATTTGTATGAAGTTTTCATACAAAATAAATAATTATGTGAGGATTAATTCTGCATCATTGACACAAAAATTAAATTTTTGAGTAAATGAGCGATATGTAAACATGAGGTGGGTTGAGGAGTTTCGTCGCTAGGGAAAGCTTTTGCGGTTCTGTTAATTTTTAGTAATCCTAATAAAGGTTTTTATAAGAGGCCATTTTCATGTTAAAAAAATATTTATTTGAGAAATTTTTAGATTCTTTAATTGAACTGTATTTCTGTATCCTATAGGTAGGTTATATTTAGTAAAACAAAGGAGAACTTCTTTTTTTAATTATTGTAAACTAATAGGTATATTTTAAATCATCAGGCATGTTCTGTAAATCACAAGGTTTCAAATCACTTTGTGATTTTAAAATCACAATTGTGATTTGATGGTGTTCTGAAAATTACAAAAGTTTTAACTTTTCGGTGTGATTTTAGCCTTTCAAAAACCACAAGAAAACAGCTGATGTTTTGTTTTGTAAATGCAAAATCACAAATGCAAATCACAAAGCAAATAACAACATTTCTTGCAAAAAAAGTGTCTAATTTTTTCATAATTTTATAAATTCTTTCATAGAAAATTATTCATTTTACTTTAAAAACAATAAAAAAAGATATTAAGTTATTCAATTAATTAATTTATTTCGAATTTCAAGATAAAGTGATTGAAAAAATAACCAAGTGATTTCAAATCGGCAGGCATTTAGCTGACCGGTTTAAAATCACAAAAATTCAAAAAGTTTTGTGTGCAGAACACCTTTCTTGTAATTTCAAATCACTTTCACAAAAAGTGATTTTCAGAACATGCCTGCATTTATCTAAAAAAGTATGAGTTAGTAGTCGTAGCCGTATTCGTCTGAATTTGTCGAATACGAATGTTCAAGGCGCTATCTCGTAGTTTTACGAAATTGAGTTTTTCTTTTTGTTATTCCAATACATTTCACACAAATACAACTCGTCATAAAATTTTTTTTTGCAATATTGCTTTTGCAAGCAGTTGTACTGTTTATTATTATGGTTTTACCTTCTCCTGTAAAGTTACAATTACTTGAGTCAGCAGGGCCTTTCTACTTGTGACCAACGATATACAGTAAGTGACAAATGGATTTTCTTTAAAGTGGTGGACAAGAACAGAGGGGAAAAGAAAACAGTTGAAATAGACGATGATTTATAGCTTCAGTAGAATGGAAATGTAGTTGTGTCATAAACATATGGATATAAATAAATACATAAATACATACATATGTATGTATGTATATACAGTGGACAGTTCCTATAGGCGGACACACCCTTTAGACGGACACTTTAGACAGATCCCGAAAGCTATGTAAGCAAAGCACAGCTTCCTCTTGAGCGGACAGTGCCCTTGTGCAGACACATTTAAATAGTTACTTCGGTGTCCGCTTAAGAGAGATTCCACTGTAGTATATTATGTATGTAACATATGTATGCAAGTGGTAATAAAAAACAAAAATAAAACTCACAGTTTGTAGATGTTGAGAAATAGGAACCAAATTATTTCAAAAACTGCTCGGAAAGTGGATTGAGTTTTTAGGTTTTTACACTTTTTTTAATATTTAATTGTTTTTAAGGTTTCTTTTTTTGTTTGGATATACAGAAGTTTATTTTTTAAGGCACTTTTAATTTACACTGAACGTTTAATTTTAATAATATTCACAATTACAATAAGGCAAGATTTGATAAATACACACTAAAAAGAAGAATTTATATTTTACACTTGTAGGGTTAAATTTATCAAAAAAAAATTTTTGTTTCTGATTTACTATCGTTGTGCTGGAATTTTTCTTTTGCCGCGACAGAAATGTTCTCTACACGTTACTTTCAATGAAAAAAAAAACAAAAACCCGCCACGAAAAGATAGCACAAAAGGAATTTTGAACAAATAAGGGAATATAATTTGGAAACGATCATACCAAAAGAATGGTATTGCAAGACAAGAGCACAAAAGGAATTCCGTCAAAGAACTTGTTTGAATACCTAAAAATGACAGACACGTTTTTTGAATGACGCGATTGATTTTCTTCGGAAATTGCAATTTGCAAAGACTTTGTTTCTGCGTAAACCAACACTTTTAATAAAAACTTTACTTAATTTACAGAAAATAAACAAAACGCTAAAATTACTTAATACATACATATGTAAATAAAAAATAAAAAGCAAATCTTGCAATTAGACGCCGAGAAGTTAGAACAAAAAACAAATAAACAAAACTAAAAAATTAATTCTTTTGTGCTCAAATTTCAAAATTTAAACCCAAAACACATTGAAGTATAGATACATTTTTTTTACAAAAATTCTGGTTTATGTGAACAGTAGTTTTTTTAGAATAAAAGACACTTTTTTCCAGCAAATTACAAAATTGTTCACTTTTAATAATATTAATAACTAGTTTATTTTATTAGTTTAATTAAATATTTTTGCATTCATTTCCAACACTTTCGTTTTCTTTGCACTGTTTTCGCAATTCACTTTTTTTGTTATTCTCTTTGTCACTAATTCGCTTTTAATTTGGGGTTGGTTTTCGGTAAATTTCGTTACTAAACCACTTGTTAATCATTTCTATTAAAGAAATCACCGCCCAATTTATTTCATTACTTGCAGTATATGTACTATGTATATTAGTTTAATTTGCAAACAAATTTAACACACATTTTTATTTATCTTATTTCTTTTCATGCAACAATTACTTAGAATATAATCAACAAAAATATTCATACAAATAAGAATTTGTTTCCACCTTGTAGTTCACACGACGATTTCTGTGTAAAAACTGACAGAAGAAAAACGAAACTGTAAATTGGATAACAACAAACAACAAAAACCAAATGATTGAATATCATGCAAAAACAGCAACAAATTTAAGCAACAACACAAAAGAAACCAATGAGTATGAGAGCGAACAAAGCAAAATGGAAAAAACAACAACAAAGACTTTTTAAGGGAGAGCATGAGTGTAGATAAAATTTGTAGACTTTTAGCAAAATGAAAACGAAAAAACAACACAAAAATGATCACAAATAGTGTGACCAGATATACTTGTGTATAATAATATAAAAAAAGTACTACGTTTATGTGCAGGGCTTATTTGCAAATAAATGTGTATATTATTGCCTTATAATTGTTTGATTGCGACTTGTTAAAGACTCAGTTAGCCAACAGTAATGTGTATATAAGTTATAGTTTTCTGAATTAAGGCTCAGTTAGCCGACTGTAATGTTATGTAACTGCAACGTAGGAAACATCTGATCGATATTTTTATATGAAGAGTAGATTACGTTACATTAAATCTCTATAACCACTTTCATTAGTTTTCACATAACAATCATCAGCTGTTTCGTACTCCTACCGTTTCATAACATAACAGTCGGCTAACGGAGTTTTAACTCAGAAAACTATTCACGATTAACATAGTGTCCACATCTGATGATTTCATATCATAACTCGTAATATAACGCCGGCAGAGCAACTGTAATATTTTCAGTGATATCAACACAAAGGGGTAGACGTTGATGATTTAATATCATGATGAATTAAACAAATATTTGCGAAATGCTTGCCAAAAATATCTAGTTTGCGTGTTGTTTAAGTTTTTGGTCGCAAATATTTGTTATGCAGCCTATTTTAAGCGAAAATATTATAATAAATAAGTGTAAAATGCAAAGTAGCACATACATAAAATGAAATTTGATATCAATTCATTAGTTTGTGATATCTAATGATTATACCATTATAGTAATAAATTGCGTCTATACGGGAAGAATTTTCATCATGATATCAATTTGACATTAATCATGATATAAGTTCATCAGGTGTGGACAATATGTAAGAGGTGCGAGTACTCTGTTGTCAGAACATGTCCTCCTAAAATCTCTAAAATTTTACTAAAAAAATTGCAACACCTGTATAATATTTTTAAATCATCAAAAAATCTTATAAGCCTAAAACAACACATAAAATTTTTACAGATCATTTGCGAAATTTCTTTCTTATAACAGAGAATTTAAATAAAATATCTGCAAATTTCAATTTGATTTCTTTCCAATATTAAAATTTTTAAAAGCAAATAATTTAATCTCATTTCAAAGCGTTTTATGCAAAGTGCATATTAAAGGAAATTTATTTAATAAACATTTGGCAAATTTTTATGAATATGTCTTATATATAAGCTTGTTTATTTAATTCAAAATTCAGATTAGTTTCCGATATATAGTGATCTTTATTTAACCTTTTCAAATTTAATAAATGATCTTAGCATATATGTTTACACAGTTATTAACCATTTCTGCAGCTTCGTTTGATTTTGCATATATCAATATAATCAATTTAATATACATATGCATAAGCAAAACCAAAACATTTTTAAGTTCTTGCGATGGTCTTTCGCGGCCTGGACAGAGTCTACAAATTTTATGTTCTCATAGTTCCATTCAATGGACTATAAAACTTGCCTAACAAAACACGTTTTTCGGGTTTCATATGAGGTGTTGCTGTAATATACATATGTATACATATAAGACCAGATTTTCAGTATTTTTACTTATCAAAACGACATTGAATAAAGTCTTCAAGTTAAGGACAAAAATCTGCAAATCTCACTGAAAATTGTTTAAGAAAAAATCAGCAAATTGCAAAGAAATCTAAAAATTTGACAACAGTGTACTTGAATAAGCACACAAAGATTAACTTTCAACTTTCAATTTTTTTAAGTTATCTTCCAATATCGTCGCCCTTAATAATCTATACATACACTGGGATAAAAATGTTTAAGTATCTATATATACGTAATATTTTAAAGAAAACATTTTGCCTGTTATGAGAATTTCTATTTCAAAAATATTTTAAAAAACTCTTGCCGTAGTACAGGTAATAAGAAATTTGTAATCTCAGATCATATGGAATTAAATGATCTCAGTGGTTGAATTATAAAATTATTGTCTTTAAATTGTGACCAAGTATATATTAAAAAAAAACTATTTTATCACGGTGAAATAAAGTAAAGAGTTTTCGAGATAACATTTTGTTTTAACTTTAAAATTTTTTAATTAGTTATTTCTCATCATAATATTTTATATGTATTTAATATCTCTGATACTGTGTTAATACGCGCGACTTAGTTTATATAAAACTTCAAATTGTTGCCATATAATTGTTTATAGTGAGTTACTTACGAAACGTATTCATGATTTTACGCACTATAAATGTTTGTTAATATAAAATATAAAAAGGTTAATATTGCAAAAAACACATTGATAGAAGAACATAATGAGAATTAAAAAAAATCATTATACAATGCTATTTTACACATTTATACTATTTTTTGTCAACATAAATAAGTTTTCTATAAAAGTGGTACCAATTCATGGTACTTTTTCATACCGTGTAAACAGTGGGTTAATTTATTTGAAATTTTTTTATTTTATTTTACTTTTTGGTTTAGAGTCTAAACACAATGTTTGGGGTGCCATGCGATTTCTCATTGCGGGAGAGAAAAATAAACAATACAACGGAAGACGGCGCCGGCAATACTTGTCATTGTTTGTTTAAATTTTCGTTTTTTTTGTGCATACATTTTTATAACTAAAAACAAAAAATGATTAACATTTTATACATTCGTAGATATATTTGATATATTTTGTAAACTTTTATAGTCTATAACAAAAATGTTTGAACTTCGAAATCATGTTTTTTTTACAAAAATGTTGTGAACACAGCCAATTATTCAAAAACTACAACAACGTCAGCAAGAGAAAGAGTATCAATAATTTAGAGAATAAGAAACTCCGCAATGAAAATAAAATAGATTTTAATTTTATTCCGTCTTGCACTGCGGATTTTTACTTCAAAATCGTATGGAAAATCGCACCGCAATAAGTAATCGTTACATTGTGTTCAGTCTCTTATGTTAATTTTTCTCTCCCGCAACGAAAAATCGCACCGCACCGCAAATATTGTGTTTAGTCTCTTAAAAGAGAATGAATGAATCAAAAGAACAACACAACTACTGCGAAATAAAATAAACGAGCTGGTCACTCTAATATAGATTTCTTGTTCTGAGAATTGCCATTCATTGGGTTCTAGTGTAGAGTTTTGTTACACGCGCAGTGTTGCCACATACTTTTTTTCATAAAATCTATTAATTTCTGGGGAAAAACAGATTTTTCAAATGCACAAAAGCACACAGCAGGGATGGGATTGAATATTTTAAAATTGAACCAACAACTGTATAAAAAGGTACTCTTTTTTGTACTAAAATATGTTTTCCTTGATATAATTTTTGTTAAAATAATCGTCGGAAGCTAGAAAATGGTTACCAAAGCGTTTTCACAAATTTGCTTGTGAGTTCGGATGTTAAAGAATATGCTACAATTATTTAAGTTGAAATTTAGAATTTAAAAATGAACAGAAGGGCTCTAGCATCCGAATTTAGAAAGCACAAGCTCACATTTTTTGATTTTCTTGTTGCGTTTTACTTGCACAACACTGTTTTCAAGTGAGAAGACTTATTTTGACTTATAAACTTTTGAACAATGAAAATAAATGCGTATTGAAATTACTAAAACTGGGGAGATTTTTTTAAATGTATGTACTTAATTAACCATTTGTGAACTATTGTACTTTTCGAGTTTGACAAGTATCAAAAAAGGTACAATTGTACCAATTTTGCCATCCCTGCCAGGTCAGTATCCTCCAAAACATTTTATGTATCACTCATTAAGTTTGATTCCGTACTCCACATTGGGATCCCGCAAATGAATAACCACAAAGCAACTTGCATACTAATGAAAACCTGTTTTATTAAGACATGTATCATCATGTTGAATTCTACAAAATTATTGAAAAACCAGTAAATTTTGCATCTGAGTATTACTTCTGTGCAGCACAGAACAAAATTCATGGATTTTTGGAAGCTGAATGTATTGCTTCTAACTGTCTCATCTCGAACAAAAAAAAATGCCTTATTCATGCGCAACAGCAAATGATTCGGGGGGCCTACCTACTCTGTAACATTGTCTCCCTTGCAAATACGATTCTGGGTTTCAATAATTTTGGCTGGGTATACATACATATAGGCTAAAGTTCGTATAGTATTACATACATACATATGCATTTATACTAGTGGCCTGCGTAAACAGACTTGAAATGTAAATACGTCCGTTTTTTAAATGCAAACAATAATAAATGCTGTCGTATAATAAGCATATCACAATGAATGCATTGGTGTATATAAGTGTTAACAACAGCGATGCTAATTTAGCGCGTTTCGCGCTAGTTTTAACTATGCCAAACGGTCTTTTTTCGTCTTAGCGCTTTTTAAAAAAAATGAGCTACGTTAGAGCGTTTTGAATAAAGTCGATAACATCATTTCAGTTTAATATTTTTTTACTTTTTTGTATAGGATTAACAATTTTCTAGTATCCAAAACTTTGATAAAAATGTTGGTTATTGATTCAGCTGTCGCAAATAAAATTACCTTGACTGTGGTTAGAATTAAAAACGCATTATAATACTATAAATGGCAAATGTTTTTGAAATTTCACAGCTAAAAATATGTATTAATGACCCAAAAAGTTTTCATTACTTATTAAGCATCTATTCTAGCTAAAGTACAAAACTATTCGATGTTACAAAGTTTGCTAAATAAAATTAAAATAAAAACTAGGGATTTCGATTATTTGGAAGGCGATTCTGATTCTGTATTAAATGATTTTACTGATATCGTACATTCATCGACCTTTATTAAAATTTAATTTAGCAAGTTTTGGCTATAAATAGTTGAAAATGTTGTAACTTGTCGCGTTCTAGCGCGTTTTGAGAAGGGCAATAGCGCTTTTGGGTTGTAAATAGCGATAACAAGCGATGTCGCGAAGACTTCTTGTTCGTAACAAACAATCAAGAGAAGTAGTGTTGATGTGTGTATGCTTTTTATTTGATCATATTGTAGGTTTGAGTGAGTGTAAAAGATGTTTATAGTAAGCTATTATATTATGCTTTAAGGGAGGTTTTTTAAATGCATGTATGCGTTAGTATGTGCTCAGAAAAATAAAAGAGCATACACACAACGTGCGTATTTATTTATATTTTTAGAAGTATTCGCTGTTGTAAAGCATTAGAAAAATCCCTCATGTCTTATAAGTTCTTGTAAGTGGTCTTGTGCAGGACTTTAATGTATACATACATACATATTCACACTCCTATTTCTTTTTGTAAATTTAAAACACATTCAGAACTTGAGGTTTTTATTAATTACAGTGAACATTAACACACTTCATTTCATACTAAAATATAATAGTGCTGAAAATGCATAAACATGTATGCACACACATACACACACACCCACACATACATACATATGTACGTAGGTATATTTGAGAAAAAGAGAAATAAAGTTTAAAACGCATTTATGTAAACAAAAAATAAATAAATAAAGGAATAAATATGGGATATTTCAAATGCAGTTTAATTTAATAACTGTGTACAGTGGGCTAGAATCAAAGTGTTTTTGACATACGAGCATTGTTGTTAGATATGACGATTTTACGTCATTTTGACGATTTATTATATCAAATAGGTATACCCAAATGACGATTGACGATTTCGTTTCAAATATTCCTCATATTTTGACGATTTGTTGAAATAAGTATTTAGTGACATAAATATGCCAACAAGTCCTTACAGAAAAAAGATTTGGTTTCGAAAACACAAATATCAAAAAAAATTAGTATAATTTCGGTAGCCGCTATTTTAAATATGGACTCTTAAATTCTTCCTTTACTAAAAACTTTTCCAAATCTTTTGTACAAAGGAAAATATTAACAGCCTGTTCATCGAACTGCCTTACGTTAGAAGGCGAGCGATTATTAGGCAAACGATCGAGTTGGAAATTGAGTTCATTTTCTTTTTTCGTTTGAAAATAAAAGCTCTTTTTGTTTGTAATTAAACGTCTAAGAACAATGTTTCCATTACTCATTTAGTTGTAATTCTTAGAGCTTTTTTCATAGAAAATTAAAAGTTTCTTTAAAAATGAAAAGGAAGCAACCCTATCAATCAATTGAAAAAATAAATAAAAAGTAAAGTTTTCAAAAATTTTTTGTTTAAAGTATACAAAAAATACGCGTTTACGCACTTGGATTTTTTTATAGCGACCGAGATAACGCAGAAGATTGCGAGACACAGCAAGTTTGCTACAGTTTCCACGCGAGCAGTAAGTTCAATAAATAAAATGATTATATACCACTTCCAACAAGGAAGTTTGTCGAATACTGCTGGAGAAAATGGAATCTGCAATGAAGCAAAACAGTAGAATCACTAGCGAGAACTATAATTAAAGTGACAACATTCCTAAAATTTCTCGCAACTGGTGGTTACCAGTTTTGTGCCGGAAAGGAATGTATTTCATACATGTCGAAATCAAAACTTTCAGAGGTGGTAATTGACTTGATTGGACCAACACTTTAAATTGCCAAGGATTATTTTTTTTATGCTGAAAAATATTTAAATTTTCTTGGTAAAAACATCCATTATTTTAAATTTTAATTGTAAAAATTCAAAAAATTCACCAACACGTTCAATTTTTCCTGATTGTTTAATTTGACAGTTGATTTTGTTTGTGTCGTACATACGTGAACCAATTTTTGAAACGAAAGCTAAAAGCTTATTCGTTTTACTCAAAATATAATGTACAAAAACCAAAAGTTCAATTCATTCGTTATTTGACGTACAATATAAAAAACTTATGTTACAAAAACAGGCTGTAAGACATTCAAAATTAAATAAGAGATCTTAGATTTTTTTAACTTTCAAGATAATGGCATTTATATTTAAGTATATTGTAGAAAAAATTAAAACAATTGATTTACCAAACAATAAATTTCTTTTCCATAACTTATGTGAGTTTGTTTTTTACTTTTATTTTTTACTTTACCATCGGCTACTGTTCAAAGAATACCTATTTAGTAATATTAATTTTACTAAAACCAAGATCTGAAATTTACTGGAAACAGAAACCCTAGAAATCATTATGTTTTCAAAAGATTATATGAAGTGTAAATCTTCGGAGTGCTATAATATTGACATTAAGACAAATTTTATAAAAACACAATTCTAAAATATATGTATAGTTTATTTTGAAAATAGTTTAATTTAGAAATTGTTGCACGCTATTACATATTCTGAATTTTATGCTTTAATTTCGCCTTATAGTTTTAATCTTTGACTATAAAGTCGATGAATTGTGTTTTGCTACATAAAATATTCTTTTATTTCTAATATGATGATCAGGTGTTTAATAAAACGGATAATTCTGGTGTGACGATTTTTTAAAGAATTTTTTTGAAAATTGTGACGATTTTGACGATTTTATTTTTAAAATTTTACGATTTTTAGAAAAAATTACCTAACAACACTGCATACGAGTACATATGTACTTATGTATGTACATAGATTGTTGCTTTGTGATAATTTTCGAATTGGCCTTAGTTACAGGTTGAATGAAGCTCGTTATTTTGAACTCTATTAGAAGCCAATCATTTTTGTAAAAATGTGGTCAAGAAAATCTTGTTATAAATACATACATACACACATAACTATGTTATTTAATTTTTTTTGATTCCACTGTGTAATAGTAAAATACAAATTTTATTACAAAAAATAAACCTTGTGCTGATTCTTTTTCTATAATTTAAAAAATAGCAATAAATGCGATATCTTATTGTATGCAGCGTTTATTTTTGTTTAGTTGCAACAATTCCTTATAATATTATTTATTGTTTATATTATTACATTTATTTATTCTATAAACAATTTGCTTAGTTATTTTGATGATTTTTTTTGATTTCCTCTTCATTGCAACTAGTTTTTGGCGGAATATTCATATTGTGTACATCGTAGGGTTTCTAGTTTCTAATTTTCCGGATTTTTTCGATTTTCAGGAATCGAGAAATGAAATGTTTTATTCTCGGGAATTTCGAAAACATATTGTTACGTAAAAATATTCCTACAGGGTTAATGCAAATAAGTATATATTAACTAAAGAACTAAACGTACACACATATTCACGTGCAAGCATTATAGCAACAACAATTGTGTACAAAGCTACAGACATACACGTATACAAATATAAGTGGGAGCACTTATGGTAACCACTCTGTACTAAAAATAGCACACTGCACTACCAACATACAAGTCGTTACTTTAAAAATTCAAAAACTAACGGTCAATCGAATCACCTACAAACATCTAGAAACGGCAACATGAATTTTCCCGATTGTGCTAGAAAACTGTTTGAACATCTGGCTACCAATAAACAAAAACCCGCCTAAACAGCCATATCGTTTATGCGGAGATAGTTTCTTCCAGTTGGTCTTTACTAAGTACATACATGAATGCATGTTGCTACGCCATCTATTTGCAAATATTCTAGATCTGGTTTGGTAGTATAAAAAGAGCTGCGTATGTGAGAGTCAGTCAGTATTAATTGGAATTTAGTGGAGTGAACATCGTTGAAAGTGAAAGACATCGTGCCGTGGATAATAACGTTCAGAAGTAAATAAGAAAAGACAAGTTGTAATTGGTTTAGTCAAGAATAAAAGGAAGTTCAGTTGCAAATAAGAAAATCGTGTTGTTATTTATTTTTATTTTTGAGCAATCAAAAGAACTCACACGTTTAATAAAATAAGAATATGAATTTAATTAAATGACCTCAATTAAATATATATTTTTATGAAAAAACATACAAAATTTATATTAAAAACTTAGATACTATTTCTTATAAAGACTTTTTAGGTCAAAAATATTTCGTAACGCTTGAAATTGTTTGAGTCAACTCGAAAAGCTCTATTACATCTGCTTCTATGAAAGGAAAATTGACACAAGGTGGTCTTGATTTGCAACTGCGTATTCGCCTTTTACATTTGTTAGTGTAAAATTTTCTGCTGTCAGAATATTTCTTAACGTTTTGATTAATTTGACAGCAGGGAAATTATGTCAGCTGGTGAATTAAGCTCACCTTATGTGAATTCGCCTTGCTTCCATTTTTATACATACATACCATGATACAATTACACTAGGTACATGCAGAACTACAACAAAATTACAACACCAAAAAAAACATGTATTTTGTTGGTATAAACAAACCCCAAATTGTCGGAAACAACTGTCTTTTGTTTATAAAAATAACAATTACAGGGTAACTAAAGTACAATTGCAGACGCGGCATTCCTGCATGATTATAGTTATTCAGTGTTGCCAATATGGGTGTAGTTAGACAGTGTGTAATTTCTACTCACATGCGTAGGCCATGTAATTAAATTCTTGTATAATATGTGTGTAATTCTACTTTGGGTTCTATTTTTATTTATTATTGTTTTAATTTTAACCTACACAAAAGATGTGTAGTGTAATTTTCTTCAATGTGTAATTGGAGACACATCCATGTGTAAATTCATTGGCAACACTGTATTCATTTTGTTCACACACATACATTAACGTTTTTGCAGCTTGTAAACAAAGTTTGACAACTAGGTGCAATGTATACAGTGACAGGCTGGGCTTGTGCATGTACCTAGTATAATTGTATCATGATACATACTATGCATCGTTAAGCTACGGTCACACTTGTCAAACATTTGCCCAAAAACGCGTAACCACTAAATGCTAATGAAACATTTATCAATTCAGACAAAAGCTGTCAAGTTAAAGAGTAGACAATAATAATAATGGATTCTATGATATTGTCTATTAGTTGTGTTCGAAACTGTTTAATTTGATAAACAAGTGTCTGGGTCAAAATTTTTTTCATTAGTGTTTGTATGGTTACGCTTCTTTGGGCAAATATTTGACAAGTGTGACCGTAGCTTAACAGAGTTGTATTTTTAAGTAATAAAACAAACAGCAATATAAAAATTCCAAAAATCTAAATACTAAATTCCCTAAAATTCCCGTTGAAAATTTCCCGTGATTTGTAAAAAAATAATTACCGGGAACTCCCGGCTTTTCTTTTTCCGCCTAGAAACTCTAGTACATAGTCTCTGTTTAGTTAATTTTTTGTTTGTATTTTCAATAAAGATGTTGTCGAAAAAATAATTTTGCTTGTATAATTTTTTTTTGAATTTTCTGCGTCAATTGACTGTGGCACAGAGTTCCTATCAGACTTTTTCTTGAATGCAAAAGTAAAAACAAATTATTGTATAAAAATAATATAAATTTATTTTATACTTCGCTGTTGTTAAATTTTATTTAGACTTCATCTTGACAAAATATTTGTTCTCAATTTTTATTAACATTTTATTTAGAAATATCAAAGAAGTCATTAAAATGTGAAAAATCTATTTACCTATTTGTACAATTGAAAAATTTTTGTACGTAAACATTTGAGGCCGTCATCATACAATGTTGCAAGTGGTATTAAATTTAATAGAAAGAAAATTAAAATTTACTCAAATGAAATTTTCATTCTATCATCATCATCATCATACATACTTACTAGAGTCCTGCACAAGACCATTTATAAGACCTTTCAAGACATGAGAGATTTTCAAATGCTTTTTTACCGTGAAATATTCTAAAACAAACGCTAAACAACACTGTTGGCAAGACATTTATTTCAGTTGTTTGTCTAGCCAACAGTGTCTTGAAAGGTCTTATAAATGGTCTAGTGCAGGACACTAATGCGTACTATAGGCCTGCACAGATATACCTGTTTGCATCAGTTTTGCGTGCATTAGTTCTGGTATGTACAGATATATATGTTATTCGGCGTTTCTGTTACTAGTCATGTTTTAGACCCGATGATTTGTCTTGAATCAAGTCTGAGTTTATGGAAGAGAGAGGAAAGAAGAAAGAAGAGGACTACTGATTTGATAAGTAATGACTAGTAACAGAAACGCTGAATAAAATATATATCTGTACATACCAGAACCAATACACGCAAAACTGGTGCAAACATGTATATGTGTGCAGCCCTATAATACGCAGATGCAGAGTGCACACATAGGCGTAGAAAGGCGTTGCCCCCAAGAATTGCTTTTGCACTTCCTAGAATTATTGAAAATTGCCTGTAATTATCTATTTTAATATTAGTAATGAAAATCATTGAACCATTTTCTACTTATCAGAGCCGCACAAAACTTTGCAAAAAATTTGGGCTCTTGGGCGGGCCACAACCATTAAAGTTTAGTATTAATCTATGTATATGTATTCTATTATTTCCTTACCACGAAACTTTGCAAATTGTTTGGGATCTTGAAATGGCATAATATTTTGGTTTAGTGGGAGAGGCCATGCCCATTACAAATTAATACTAAAAACTTATTATTATAATTCTACTTGGCCGATTCTTACGAAATTTGAGTCACTGTTAGCTCTGAAAGCGGTGATATCTTGCATTTAGAAAAGTGGGTATATCCACTAACATTTGTAAAATACCTGAATTTTTTGTACAGTATTATTATTTTCATGCGTGTTGTTAAACAAAATAGATTTTAAATTTATAAACATTTCAAAGGCACATAAGCGAATAAACTTTTGACTAGATGTGTGAAAATTTATGAAAAAACATGGAGCAAAATCTATGAATACTGATTGTCTTGTCTGAGATATCCCTGTAATAATTGTATATTAAAAAAAAGAAAAAAAGCAAAGGAATGTACTACATCACACAGTCAAGTGGTCCTTTGTTTTGTGTATAAATATTTCCTTTTTTTATGTGTATGTATGTATGTATATCACACAAGTGAGTGCCTCCGGCTGTTATAAAAAATTAAATAATACACAGTTTTTTTTGCTGCGAAATACCTGAACATGGACGGTTTCATACAGGGAACTAAGGCACGTGTTCATAAATATTTGCCGTGGTGCTTATAATCGATATGCAAATTAATATTTGAGTATATTTCCAGATCAACGCACAAATGAACGTTTAAACGGGGCATTGGCAGGAGATGGATGCATTTAAAACAAGCATAGGAATATGGTATTGTTGGAGGCAAGTTGAAAACCACCTTAAGCTAAACTATCAAATACATTTCTATATGCAAAACATGCATAAATATACACACATACATACTATACACATACACATAAAATAAATGCAAGAACTAGGATATATATACGAGTATATACCCTGTCGGAAATTACGTTAACTTTAAACTAATTTTAAGCTAACTATTTCGCAACCACTACTGACTAACGCTTGGATTACTTTTCAATGTAATCAAGTGACTATTTTAACATTGCGATGTCCTAGGCGGTAGTCAATTGCCTCACTCTCCATTACTTTCACCTAACTTAAAGTTGAATTTTTTAAATTACCTGGTAACAGCAAAATGTTAATATTAAACTGAAATAAGTTTCAAAGTAGCTGAGTATAAAAGTTGTTGGCTCTCATCAAATTCGATTACGTACTAAACTTAAGAATTAATTTTGGGTTATTTCTGGATGACATTGCAGTTAGCTTTTAGTCAGTCTAAGAAAAGTTTACTATAAGTTAACTATTTTTGTAATCAACCACACACACATTTTCCGACAGGGTACATACTTACATACATTCTTATGTATGAATGTACACCATAGGTGCCCAGAAAAGCATCAGAGTGTCGTACTTCAATCGGCTTTTTATACAAATGCATACACATACGCTTATAGATTTCTCTCGGTTCTCTCTTTGTGGGCAGCTCTGATGTACACTGAAAGAAAGCAATGAAAGGGTTTCATGAAATACCCTGAATTATTTTAGTGAAACTTTTTGTCAATAAAATGAATAATTAAATTCTACACATGAAATATTTTATTCTATGTATGCTATTTATTATTTTTGTTTTATTGCAAATCCCTGCATTGTTCCAAAAATGAATTTTATTTTCAATCAAGTTATTATATAATATAAAATTTTTTAAAAATTCGGTCTATACAACTTACTATTTAATCTCCTCATTATACACAAGCCAAGTCTAAATATTCCTTGCGTGTTACTTCCCGCTGAATTTATTTTGACGAGAGCAAAATTCTGCTATTTTAAACAGCCAGCGAAAAAATACAAAAGAGGGAGAATTTTCGGAATCAGCTGTTTTACTTGAAAATTTGCAAGTTTTGTTTAAGGGAAACAATTGCCTTGCGTCACTCGTTTCATTCGTGTATCTCGTATTACACGAAATTTCAAAAAACTTTTTTCTTTTTACTAACGGCAGCGAACTAACGAAGAGAGTGACAAGTGAAGTTTGCGAAGCATGTTTTTTCTTCAACTTTTCTTATCTGACTTTTTTCTCCACGTCTTCTGTTAGAAATTAAGAAAATTTTCATAAATGTTATTTCATGGAAAATTCAATAATGTAAATTAATGGGTAATCCTATTTTTCAAAACAAAAACAAATTTCAACATTTTGTTCTTTTTTAAAATTTAAGTGTGCGACATCTTCATTGTTGTCGACATCGTGCGATTGGCCCTAAGTCTTTGTATGCCACGCGTAACTATTTGTCCTGTGCCTCGTTTCTGTAACTTGTAAAAAGTTCTCGCATCGATAAAAATTAAATAATTATATTGGTTGTTTTACACAGGACTATTCATATAAAAACTGAAATTAACTTACTTAACCCTCCGTCTACAACTGATATATTTTTATCATACCAAAAGTCAAACTTCATATTGAAAAATAATTTATTTTATGTTAGCTCTTTTTGCTATATGGAATTTGACTTTTGTCACGATAAAAATTCATCAGGTGTAGACGTAGGGTAAAATATCAACCACATATAAAATTTTTCTTATTGAGTCTGTATTGCATAGAATGATAAAATTTTTTTGACTCAAAAAGTTTTCACATTCCTTCCAGAAACGAGGCGTTGCTTGTGCCGCCCTCAGAACTATGTTTCCTAATACGCAAACTAATGAAACTTATACAAGTAATATTAAAGGTAAAGTTTGAAAGTTTAAAAATGAAAAGGTCTTGAGATGCGGATTCTTCTCTTCTCGGGCCATCAAGCACTATAATACTGTCGCTTAAAATCTTTACTATTATGTTTACTCTCTAGTTATTACTATGATTTACTGTTGTTTTACTTTAGGTTAAATAATTGTGTGTTTTGATATTTTAGTTCACAACAGTATTCAAGAACAAAGCTTTAGTTAAAAACTTTTCAAATGCACTCTTTGATTTAGTATGAAATGTACACTGATGCACAAAGTATGGAAGTAGTGTACAGTAGTAAAGTGTGAAGTCATTATGCAGTTCTCTAGTAGATATAAACTAAACAATCGGTGCTTATATAATAAAGAAATTTTAGTAAATAAATTAATGGACATATATCACTAAAATTAAAATAATATTAGCTAACCTAAAGTTATGAAAAGTCAAAGGACCTCCGTAAGCGCGCCCATGCTTATACAGAAGCAAGCATCACAAAATTTTTAAGTCACGAAGTATTTTCTTCTTTACTCCTATACCTGCAATAACTGAAACAAATGGCTTGCCAATAGTGTTGTTTAGCGTTTGTTTTAGAAGATTTCGTTGTAGTAAAGCATTTGACAAATCCCTTATTTTTTAAAACATCGTGTAAGTGGTCTTGTGCAGGACTTTATTATACATATCTATGGATATTTACAAAAAGTCTAACAGACTCCTAAACTCCTAACATTTACAAGTACATCAGGGATGGAAAAGTTGGTACAATTGTACCATTTTTAGTACTATTTGAATGTCAAAAGTACCGTAGCACCCCAATGACCAATTTAGCACTATTGAACTTTTTTCTGTTATATAACAAGCAAGCAAAACAGCATTAAAAATATTGAATCTATAAATAACCAGTTTGGATCGCTGGTTGATGTAAAAGTTATTAACTCAATAAGAAACGATAACATACATATGTACCTATTGCTCCAGGGTATTAGAAATAAAAAAAAAGTTTTCCGATATTTAAGAATTTCTAGAGGAATGTTATCTCTTCCAAACTTATCTGCAAATGTGGAAAGTGTATATTTGAGAAGATGTGAGATGGAATCAAAACAAAGGATGGAAAAGTATATCCCAAATGTTACTTTTATATTCAAAACTCAATAAACAATAGTATTTTTTGTACCTTCTGGCATTAAAGAATAATATTCATTAATAGTATTTAATAATAATATTACAATAATTGAACTTTCCTTTTGATTAATTATTAAGTTTTTATACATATGCGTATAATATTAGTTAATTAAAAAAAAGTATTAAAAATATAAAAATAGACCATTCAGTACAATTGTACTGAAAAAAAGTAAAAATTTTCTTGAAAATTTTACAATTTGTAATACTGATTTCGCAACCCTGGATTACATACATCCCCATGAGTACATGAATCAATTGAGATGTTTTGTACACTTTTCATCACCAATATCTCCTATGCATAAAAACATATGTACACATGTACTTATATACCCATACTTATCTATATTAGTATGAATGTACATACCACACACATCATCTGTTGATGTACTGTTGTTTTCCGTTCATGGATGAAGCAGTTGCATGGTTGATTCTAACAAATATTTTTCGCTGTAGGCGATTATTGTTCATGTAAAATTATTTATGAAAACTTAGTTTTATTTTAAAGTTTAACTATATTTTTCCTTCTCCATAATTCCTTTGTTGGTATGAAATGCTTTATGCATTTAAATTTTTTTCCCATCTTATCTTTGGATATTTTATTTTGTGATGAACGCAATGAAATGCCTTTAGTCACTAAAGTTTAGTGATTGAGTTGATGTGTTTAACAGAATGCTTGTACGCCCGTTTAAGTTTGTATGTATTTATGTATCTATATATCTATGTATTTATGAATGCATGTATGTGTGTATGTAGGTAAGTGTATTAGTGCATAATGTGAAAATTGCTGAATAACTAAACTAAAAGTTGTAATAAAACTGCTGTTTATTTATTATTTTTCCAATAATGAAAAATAATATTCCAACTGTGCCCGACAATGGGTCTCGTTCCTCTATAATAGCTGTAATGGATGTCCTTTCTTATAGGCTTGTACAGCAGTAAATCTTAACTTGAATTGAAGTGAGAATCAGTTCTTTCAGTAAATCAGGCATGGCAGAGAGAATGGTAAAAAGTGTACTACACAATAGTGACATGCACAAAACCATTTATAAGACCTTTCAAGACATGATAGATTTTTCAAATGCTTTACTACAGCGAAATATTCTTTAACAAACGCTAAACAACACTGTTGGCAAGACAAACAACTGAAACTAATTTCTTGCCATCAGCGTTGTTTAGCGTTTGTTTTAGAATATTTCGCTATAGTAAAGCATTTGAAAACTCTCTCATGTCTCGAAATGTCTTATAAATGGTCTTGAGCTCTATGTCACCATAATTCGAATAAATTACAAAAAAGACAGTTTATCTTTTGGTCCCCAACAGTGAAGAAATCAAAATTTTAATTAAATTATTAGAATAAATAATGAGAAAAAATTTATTCGAATAAATTAACGATTAAAAATGTTGATTCGCTTATTCAAATATATAACAAATAAAATATTTTATCCCATAGTTCCGAATAAATAACGATAAAAAAAATGTATTCTACTATTATTCATTCGATTAATAAGTTTTATTTGATAGTTGGAATAAGTTAGAAATACGATATTTTAGCTGCTAGTTCCGAATATATAATAAACCAAATTTTAGTTAAATTTGTCAGATATCTGTATACGGAGTAAACAAATTTATTGTAATTTTCAAACAAATTACGGATTAAATGCATACAACGATAAAAAAAATTCAATTCAATTATTCGAATAAATTAACGATTAAAAATGTCTATCAGCATATTGGAATAAATTGTTAATGAAATATTTTATCTAAAAGCTCCAAACAAGTAACGAATAAAAAAAGATGAAAAATTATTTTTCATTATTCGAATAAACTACGACTAAGAATGTTTATTCGATATACGGAATAAGTCAGTAATAGAATATTTTGTCCTACGGTTCCAAATAAATAACAAGTAAAATTGAAAATTTAAAAAATAAAATATACAAAATATATTTTAATCGATTACTCTAATAAATAATGATTAAAAATCTATATTCTCCAATAAGTAACGAACAATAATAACAACCAACGATACTCATACGATAAAAAATTTTATTAGACATTTGGAATAAATAATGATTTAGGGTGTCCAGGTAGTACGAGTAGCAGCGTACTATGCTAGGCTTTCGGTGCGGATTTGGATTCCCACCAAAGACTCTCTCTCTCACTACAACGGGTGAAGGTCTTTGTTAATATGTTCGTCAAAATAAGTTACTGTATAATTTCCTTAATTTGCATAAATAACGAATTAAATAATTTATTTAATTATTGGAATAAACAAGGGACATAAATGCGTAAAAATACTTTTAAACGAATTGCCTAGATTTTAGTAAAATCTATTGTTCAATGGGGATTGTGTTGCTGACAATATTTTATTAAGGTTTTTTATGCCTGCCTGTCGCTTATAATATATGCAGTATAATATACATATATAAAGTATAACATTTCTCATAACTTCTATATTAGTAATTAAACTATTTCATTGAAAATACCCAATCTTGGTATATAATTAGCTAATTGAATTAACCGTAAAAAATAATCATTCTTTTAATTAAGTAGGCATTAAAGTTTTCAATCAAACATTTATTCATTCGCTCAGTTCGTATCATTATACGGAAAGTATAGAAAACATCAATATTAATTTTATATTATAAAATTTAATAGATATTAAAATCACAATTTTACCAATACGGGAATGAAAGGCAAGCAAAGAAATAAATAAACAAACCAACGAACCAACAAAAATAATACGAAACTGAAAACGCCTTTTAGTAACTGAAAATAATTAGGTCTCGAATAGCCATCCGCAAGCTAATAATGACCCATTTGACAGTAAAGCGCCACAGAGCTCAGAACCTTGTCACTCATTTTCTATTTAGCAGGATTCGGCGAACAAAACAAAAAACAACAACGATTAAAAGAAAAATAATCACATTTTGCCAATTAGCTAAAAATCGATGATGGTGATGATGCTGATGCTGGCGATTGTTGGTGACACTGTTGGCGTTTTTTGTGTACAGTTTATGTGCAGTACGTCTCTCTTTGTCATTCATTTTAATTTTATTTTGTGTGTGCGCGGAAATATTATCCAGCTTTTATAGACCTCAAATTATTTAAACATGTATTGTAGTTGTTTTTCCGTTTAACAGCGTGATCGGGCAAGTATGGGTGAATCGTTTCCGGTGAAAAACTAATTTGTTTTGTTTAACTTGTGTGAAGTTTTTCCTCTTCCTACTGTTTATTCTTTGTTTTACATTATTAATATATTTATTGTTGGTGTTTTTGGGGAATTGTTACAATTAAGTTTATTACTTGTTAAAGCGGTAATTATCCCAAAGTGTTAATTTAATTATGTATTCAGTAAAATATATTTTTATTGAAAAATACATCGAATTATTTTATTGAATAAGTAAGTAAATTGAGAAATTGGTATAAAAAGTGTATTATTAACAAATGTTAGATTAATTTTTTTTTTATTTTCTGGACCAAAAATTTACATAGAAATTAAAAATATTACTACGGAATTTACACGATGACTTTTTTCGCTGCATTTTTCTTGAATTCTCTTTTTTGTTGCAATCCCTTTGATTGCCTTTGTACCCCGTTCGTCAATAAACTCTAGAAAAGTTAGAGTAAAAAGTCATCGCGTGAATTCCGTATAAGAAATACTTTGTCAGGAATTCTATTCAATGGAAATTATTTCCTGGCTAGTGGCCATTTAGCTTCTTATATCGCATACATATTTCTTCAAAAGCATTCTTTAGAGATTTTAAACACTTTTATAATGTTTTATAAAGGTACTTTTTATAAAAGGTACTTTTTATATAAGGTACTTTTTGCAAAAGGTACTTTTTATATTAGGTACTTTTTGTAAAATAATTTTTTTATATAAGGTACTTTTTGTTAAAGGTACTTTTTATAAAAGAAACTTTTTATAAAAGCTCCTTTTTATAAAAGGTTCTTTTTATAAAAGCTCCTTTTTATACAAGGTTCTTTTTATAAAAGCTCCTTTTTATAAAAGGTTCTTTTTATAAAAGCTCCTTTTTATAAAAGGTTCTTTTTAAAAAAATGTTCGTTTTATAGTATGTGGTTTTATAAAAGGTACTTTTAATAGAAGATACTTTTTACAAAAAGTACATTTAATGTCAGATACTTCTTATGAAAGGTACTTTTTATGATACGTACTTTTTATTAAAGGTACTTTTTATAAAAGAAACTTTTTATAAAAGCTCCTTTTTATAATATGTGGTTTTTATAAAACGCACTTTTTATAGAAGATACTTTTTACAAAATGTACATTTAATGTAAGATATCTCTAATTAGAGGTACTTTTCATAATACGTACTTTTTATAAAAGGTATCACCAGCTAATTAAAGGCTATTTTATATAAAAGCTACTTTTGTAAAAGCTAGTTTTATGAAAAGTTATTTAAAAAAGAGATGTTATAAAATGTACGTTTTATAAAATGTACTTTTTATAAAAGGTAATTTTTAAAGAACGTGCATATAATATAAGGTACCTTTTATAAAATCAACTTTTTATAAAAGGTAATTTTCCTAAAAGGTACTTTTTATAAAATTTATTTTTTCTAAAAGGTACTTTTTAAAAAAAAAGTTACTTTTTATAAGAGTTACTTTTTATAAAAGGTACTTTTTTAGAATGTAATTTTAATAAAAGGTACTTTTAATAAAAGGTACTTTTTATAGAAGGTACTTTTTATAAAAGGTACATTTTATGGAAGGTACTTTTAATTGAAAATAGTTTGTTCTTAGAAAAAGTACCTTTTAATAACGGTACATTTTCATATATAAAATTTTATAAAAAGTAGTTTTTATAAAAGTTACTTCTGATAAAAAGTACTTATTCATAAGGAAAATTTTCTTAGAAATTCTCTTAAGTATCATGAAAATTATTTTCGAAGTTTCAAAAGAAAATTAAAAAAAGTTAAATTTAATTTTTGAAGCTTAATTTTTCAGCAAGAAGTTTTTTAAAAGATAATGAAAGGGTCGGGTTAAAAAATCATGCAAATATTGCCCATACTGAATTCATTCAACTTCTAAATATTCAGTGGGAAATAATTTCTGAGGAATTAATTTTTCCCTAGAATGCAAATCTTCGAATTTTTAAAAGAGGGCGAAACCTCTATACCGTGCCATAAACGCCAAAAATCTTAAGCAACATTATTTTCGAACTTAATTTTTTTGCGATCCTAAGTAATCGATTTTCGTAAAAAAACGAGGTCCAAAAAATATGTCGGTTAAGCGTTTTTGCGGTTATGGCTCGAAACATTGGTGACAAATGATGATGCAACAACGGATGAGTAATATTAACTTTGTCATTTCAAAAAAGAGCATTTTAAAATAATCATATAGAGCATAATGTGATTAATTTTCAAACAAATTTAATATTTTAAATATGTCTCTATAACAGAAGCAAGTTTTTGAAGATGTATTTTTCAGCCTTAAAATGCCGAATCCATAATTATTGAAAATGTCTCATTTTGAATAAATTTTTCAGACTAAAATTTGCATTTTTATTCCTTTATTTACATGCAGTTGTGCAAGTTGTGTTGTCTACCTTTTGTGCTTGTAAAATAATGTCAACAATTGTTTGAAGGATGAAATTATTTGTTCGGCACTTAAATAATTAAATATGAAAATGCATCAGTGTTAATTAACATTAACATAAGTATACAAATTTAAGCACACAACAAAAGCTGCAATACAGTTCTGTGAATTGTAGCAGTGCCTGCATACAAACATACATACTATCGTGTGTGTGTGTGTGTGTGTAAAAGTTGTTTGATTGCATGTGTTTAACTGGAAAACAGATACTTGAATATTCAAAGATAATTTTAACATTCAAACAACTTAAATCAAAGGATAAACTTAAAGTTTACAGCAAATACATATGCAATTTTTAATTCATAATAAATTTGATAAAAAAAAACTCATTTAAATTGTTTAAAATAATGTTGTTGATAAATTATTTTGTGGCATTTCTTTTTCTGCTTTAATTGGGTTTAATTGATGTGTGTGCGTGTGTACTTAATGTGTTGGTTAACAAGCAAATATTTTTGTTGTTAGTTTTATATTATAAATACATACCATAATAAATAGCAGTATAATAAACTGTATTAATTACTTTATTTAACTAATAATAGTGTTGTGTTGTTTTTATACCAAAGTGTGTGTGTGTGTGCGAGTGTGTGTGTTTTATTTGGTAAATAGTTTGTCCTTCTAATTTGTAAATCCATAACCACAAAAAAAATGTTGCAGAACAAACAAAACGAAAGCCAACAAATCGGCTTTTTACCTGCCACACAGTAACCAGAAAATATTATTTTAAATAACAATTTTGTTGGTTGTTTTTATTTAAGAATAATTTAGAAAATCTATTAAATATTTCATATGCATTACTAGTGAGAATATGGGAGCAAAATAATACACACAAGCATGTTATGTTTAAAAATTGTGTGGCAACTGAATGAAACACAATGGCACCAGTGTTTTACATACTAACACTAATAATTAAGCAACTAACCCTTGCCACAAGTGAAACTTATAAAATTAAATTTGTATAATAAGTATAATATTATAACAAAATTTCTCTCGGTGTTATTGAAGGATTACAAAAATAATAAATATTTAAGTGCAAATAAATTTTTTTCAAACTAAGTAAAATATTTACTAATTTGGATTTCCGTTAACAAACTAAATGAAAATAACACTTATTATCTGTGAGAATAAGGAAAAATTACTTAAGTCTATTTTAAAGGGGTTTTTGGGAGAGCACTTTTAAACTTTAAATGATTTTTAAACTATTTAAATTTTTGTAAAAGATAATACTTTCTTGCAGGACCATATAAATTGATGGGTCTTAAATATAAATTTATAATATGGGGCTGTTCGGAATTGCATCACTGCTCTGTATCATACCACTAAACTGTAATTCAAAATGTAATACAAGTTAGCTGATGATCTTCTTTAGTAGCAGCCATGTTTATAACTCATATTCTACATTCATGTGGGCATTATCTACTTCAGCGAAGAACCTTAGGGCATTTAAATTTCTATTTGCAGTGCAGTGATGTATTTGTGAACAGCACCTATATTAGATCTTAAGTCAAGTTAAGTTTTTATTGCAAAGTAATCATAAATTGAAATAAAATAATGAAAAAGTGATTTTCCTGCAACTTTTAAAAAAATCACATTAAAAAAATTTAACACTTCCAATGGGGAAACTATGATGACGTTATTATCTCAGCCTTAACTCAAGTCGACTTAAGCACTTTTTCCTTTTTGCCATAGATATACATACATATGTATTCCGTAGTAAGTTCAAAACGATTATTTAGTTTTATAAATAAACATAAAAAGTACTTTAACTATTTATTATATATATGGACATTTACATGATGTCGAACGTGACCGTGAAAAAGTTAAAAAAAATTATTTTTATTTAGACAACTAACGCAATTTATAGTCCTCTAATTAGTGTTAAATAAAGGTTACCAAAATTTTTTGTTTTTAAGATAATTAAAAAAACAAGGCATTTGCATGTGACATAACCAGAAGTTTTTTAAAACGATGCTTTCAGCGAAACCTGAGAAATATTCTAAGGTGACTAGTTTTGAAATGGTTGCGGTTTTACTCGAAATGAAATATATCATCATCAATCATCAAAGAATCAATTTTACGCACAGTCGCTCGTGACATGTTGCACCTGACATTTTTCTTATTGCTCTGCTTTCAAAATTATATTGTCTATTTATATTTATTTAATAAAAACTGTTTTGGAATTACCAGAAGCATTCAACTATTCAATTTAAAATAATAACCACAAACTAAACAAGAGAAAGAAGTATGACTAATATTTGATTCCTACTTTTGATTCCTGACCATACCGACCGCAAGTGCAACTATACTATACCTGGAATGATTTTTACTTCAACTATTACTTGAACAAAAGTTGTAAGAAATTTTAAAATTTTTACAGCTTTTGAAAGGGTTTAATTGCCTTTCTGCCAGCTTCTGCAGACTTTGTCTCGTATTGTCGAAAACAACTGACTCCCGTTCGAAGGTTTATGATATACCACTGGTTTTTTCGCAGTTTTTGCTCATCTAAGTTTAAATATTTTGAGATTACTTGTATGTAATTTTTTTGTTGCAACACAAATCATTTTGTTTTTTAATTTTCACTTATGATGTCGCACATGACAACTTCTGTATAAGTACAACGATCACAAATATTTATATATTTTAAGCAATTTTTTTATATTTTAAATGTGTTAAATTCTGAATATTTAATAACAAAATCTGATTTTCAATGTCGCACGTGATATGTAACTATATATGTGCTTTTGCTAAAAAAAATTCTCGTACCATTTTTTGACTCTTTGCACTCTCAGAAACAAATTTTAAGATCAAAAGTCCACGAATAATGTTTCTTTTCAGGAACGTTTATTAAAACAAAACGTGAAAAAGAAATATGCAGATGAACAAAGTTTGGCTTTTGTGACTTTACATTCGAGTATGTCAAAATGTAAAATTTCTGTGGGAAAATATGCTAAAACAAAGTGTTTTCAAAAACTTGTAATAATTTTCGTTATGTGTCGTTGGACTTTTCGCTGGAAATGCCCATATACATACATATAATTTCAATAAATTTCCAAAGCTTTATAACTTTTATGTGCATATAAAATTTATTAACAAAATTTTGTATTTTATGACTTCATTAAATATTTAATGCTGTTGATGTTTGCTTTAAATTGATTGAATTTTCAATTAAGTTTTGAGTGCAATTTTAGTAGTTAAATAGAACTAGCAAAGTACCAAGGGTTTGTTTGGTTGGACAAGTCTCGACCACACTTTTTATTCAGATATTTTAGTGAGACTTTAAATTGAAAGCTGTCGTTTTTATTCTTGTAATAAAAATATAACTTTGTAGTAAGTTGTTGGAAAAAGTACTTTCTTAAAAGATTGTTTTTCAAAAGTTATTTTTAATTGTCAAATGTAGATCATTGTTTTGTCATTTTCTTTTGTGGAAGATTTTTCAAATAAATTTTTCTGAACTCTGTGTTAATTAGCACAAAAGCGTTAGTTAAAAATAATTAATAAAATACAATGAACTACATTTAAATCCATTCATGTTGTTTCAACTTGAAATAACTTTGATTCAACATGGTTCTTCGTGTTTTTTTAGTAAATAACTTTGATTCAACATGGTTCTTCATGTTATTTATGTATGGAATATACGTTATTTGAACTTGAAATAACTTTGATTCAACATGATTCCCTCATTTTGATTTAAAAGCAATGTAATGTTAATTCAACATAAAATAAAGTTACTTCAAAATGAAAAATTTTCATCATTAACATGAAGTATATATGAACCAAAATCATTACTGAAAAATGTTAAATTAAACTTGTTTACGTAGAGCTGAATGATAAATTTGTTTGTTTGTTCCAACAAGTTTGATTTTACTTTGATTGAGACGTTAACATGAGCTGAAGGCAAATGTCAAATGAATAAAAAGTATTATTAGTTGGATAAGAATAACAAGATTAATGTTTAAATGAGATTTAAATATGTAATTAATTTTTTTTTTGGTTATTCAATTTATCAGACTTTGGCTTAAATATGCCTGCACTTACCTATAACATGAGTGAATTAAAACAAACCTTAATTTTTTTTCCATTCTTGAATAAAATAACTCATACATATAATTTATTTTTCTCTCATTTTATTTCGATTAAATCAATCTCTGCTCACACCTTTGTTGCCTGTATAAAGTAATGAAAGAACCTGCGATACAAAAAATTGCTGCTTTCACAGGCTGGTGTGCTTATTTTTTTCTGGCTGTCAAAAATGTCAGTTCAATTTTCATTTACATTCGCACGGAAAGGAATGTGTTGTTTGAGGGAGGTAAGTATAATTAAACGATTGTTTTACAATTTACAACAACATCAATGAAATGACCAGCTGGTATTAAATAATGATAATGTCAAAGCAGGCATTGGGTTCCATACCATTGGCGGTGAAAATGGTAAAAGGACTGAGCCATGTCAAACGTTAGCTTGTAACTCGAATGCTGATGATGTCACATAAACACAAATGCTTGTGAGTTAATTTTGTTGCATCGTTTAGTTGGCAAGTGGGTGATGCTTTGATTAGCTCATTTTATTCAAGGCAACCAACTGATTTTGGTTATTTTTGTAGTTTTTTCTTAAATTTTTGTTGCTTGGTGAAGCAATTTTTTTTCTTCTTCAATACACAGTCCATTAGTGCTGTAAGCAAATGCAGTCGAGGTGTGTACTATATCTCTTAGTCATAGCGGCGCTGGGTGCATAATTATGGCCACCTACTCTTGTAATTATACAACGAACGTCAAGGATCATGTAACAGCAGCATCCTAACCCATCCCTGCCAGCGCCATCACACATGCAAACATATACGAGCACGCACGGGCACACATACACACACACACACAAATGCACACACAGCTACCAAATCCTGTTGTGAGTCTATAATTTCATTTTAACGATTGATGGGTGCTGTTTTATAGCCTGGCCTTTTAAATTGACACGTTTTAATTAAAAAAAAAACTACAGCAATTCAATATAATTCGATACGCTTCGTTAATAACAGTTCAGTTCAATTTTAGTGAGACTTTTTTTTATCACAGTGAGTATAATATAACAGGCCGTTTTGTTTGTATTCCGTCAACCTGTTGGGAATAAAATTAACAAAGTGAACCGACTATTTAAGGTATTTGTAAAATTAAAAAAGCGTCAGCATTTGATAGACTCAAAGGAAGTTTTAGGAATGTCAAATAGAGTTAAGAGGAGAAATATTAAAAATTGCAAGGATTTAGGCAGAAAAAGGTAAAGAGAAACATTCAGGCAGCTGTTTGAGAAAGTTGTGTTAGTTTTTTGAAAAATTTCGCTTATTGAGATAATAATATTTAAGCAATGAAGCTTACAGCTTTCTCTAATATTCCTAAAATTTATTTATTCCTTAAAAAAAAAGAGATTTTGTGACATTAAGATGACTTCATCACTGAAGTCAAATCTCTTTCCGCCGAGTCATTTCTAAGGTTTAAAAACGAGAAATAGTCATTCGAGGTTAAGTCTGGTGGCTGAGGAAGTAATTATCAGTTTATGGACTTTTAACATAAAAACTGCACATGTGTGCACCCTTGCATAGTCCTGCTAAAAAAGAAATTATTTTTGGCCACATGTGCCAAATCCTCATGAAATCGAGACAATGAGTTGGCACAATATTTTCCAATATCCCCAAGACTGGGGATTTTCAGTATTTTTGGGTATTTTTCTTATCTTGCATTGGGTGCAGAAATATTTGGAAATATTTAATAACATATCATGTCTTAAGGTGGCATGATACAATACATATAATTTAATGATAAACTTACACGGGCGTATCTCCGCCTACTTTTTTCACATGCTTGAATATTTTTTAAAGCTGAGGGTGGGTGTCATATCATAAATATCAGTTCAGTGAAAGCACGTGAAATATTGTATTCAATGTCATGGGGTGTGGCTACGCCTACTTGTTTTAAAACAAGATTGTATACTTTTAAGAGTTCAGGCTGTGTGCCAAGTTTCGCAAATATTGGTTAAGTACAAGCACGTAAAATATAATACTAAAATTTAATAGGCGTGTCCCACCCTATTTTTTGGATACAAAATTATGCCTTAATTTAAGTTTAGGGTGTGTGCCAAGTTTCGTACAAATCGGTGAAATAGAAGCTTGTGAATTGTGGATTGTGTCTTTTTCAAAGCTCAAGGTTTGTGGTAAGTTTTATAAAAATCGGCTGAGAACCACGTGAAATATTATAACAAATTGTAATGGGCGTAACTCCGCCCATTTTTTTAACTTTCAAATTGTTTAATTACAAAAACCAAAAGTGTTTTATAGGTTTCGCAGCAATCAAATAAGTAGAATATCATAAAAATATATTTAAAAATTTGTGGGCGAGTCCCCACCCAGTTTTTTACAATGGGACTAATAGAAAGCTATACCCTCTCAGACGAGTAACGAGTTATAAAGCTCCACACCCTTAAAAAAATAGATATGAATTGTTAACCTCCTCCCTTTTTTGAAGTGAATTAAAAATAGGTATATTTCGAAGCTATCTGGATCCTTCAATAACAAAAATTTTTAACAAAAATATTCTTTATAATATTTTCTTTATTATTATCTTTAAAATATGGCCTTGACATTTTTGCCATATTTTTTAATATTAGGGAAATAGTTAACCCACTTTTAAAATAAAAAAAACTGTTTTTTTGTCATAACTCATAATAAGTTTGTTTTTCTTAATCGAAAAATATTTGACTTCAACATTAGCAGAACACTGGTTAAAAATGATTTTAAGGGAGGCTTTTTTAGCTCTTAGACAGGAAAATCTACTTGCAAAAAAAATATTTTTTATCGCATCAAAAACATCAGCTTGACAAAGCTTGAATTATTCATTAACCAAGGGTTGGCAACTTTCTGGATTTGTGGCTCCGCCTCCTTTAGAGATATATAGTCCAAATTCCACATTTAAGCTCTGTGATACCTTAGAAGAGGTACTCATAACGATCGGAAGGCTTTTTTAGAAACTACAGAAGTATTTCCATTTTTTTAACGAAATTCCCCACTGTGCTGTGGCTCCAAATAGCAAATAAATATTATCGAATTTTAGTGGTTTTAAATTTATTGCAAAGTTTTAAAATAGACAAAGAAAATGCAGGCTGTTTTCAAGAGATATCTTATATAGTTTCAAGGAACTTTAGCTTTGAATTTTCAAATTTTGGTTTTAGACCTAATTTTGTAAATAACTCCGGTAGTAGCATAGCCAAAATGTTCAAAAAATAATTTATAATTTCCAATAAAATTCATGATAACATGTAGAAGAAATTCTTGAGTTATCTTAATTCATATAGCCGCGAAAAAATCTAAATGAGAAATTTGAAATGAGAGTGAAAAATGGAAAAAATAGAGCTTAAAATTTTTTTTACAACTTAAAATTTTTTCTTTCAATATTTCAAAAGAAAATACTTGAAAGAGGACCGCAGCGGAAATTTAAATTGATTAAGGCATACAGTCAATTTTTCTACGAGGTAGTCAACTTTGACACCCTGCAGATCACCGTGTGTTCTAACAAAGTAGTAAAAATTTCAATATTTTTTAAAGCTTATATGGCATTTACACCTTCACAAAATTTAGTAGATTTTATTGAAAATCTTTATGAAAATCTATACCGTTTACACCAGGTTTTTTTTGACATTTATCAGGATAGATAAGTAAGTAAGTAAGTACCAGATTTTGTGCAGGTGTAAATGCCCTATTAGGTCATCTTCTATAATTTCTATGTACAATATTTTGTTATCGGATTGCAAATTTCAGAGTTGCAGATTAGCCTTTTTTTCTATTTAGTACCACTTTGCGACAATTATAAACAACAACAACTTTAATGATTCTATGCAGAGTTGTAAGACATGGCAATTTCTTGGCAACTGTGACGATTTTTTAACTTGTTTGGTGTCGACGACATGGCAATATTTCTGGCGGCAAATAAATTTTTTAACGATATTTATGGCTATTTTTTTAACGAAATTGAACTTAAAAATTATTGTAAAGCTGGATTCACCCATTGTTTCCGAACAAAATTTTTGTCCGGACAAAAATTTTGTTCAGAAACAATGTGTGAGTCCAGCTTAATTAAGGAAAATTAATTTGTTGAAGGAGTACTTTCAAAAATAAAAGCAATCTGCAAGAAATTAAAAAAATTTTATCTGGATGATAATTTGTATACTAAAATAATAATTAATGCGTTTTAAATTTGGATGAGAAAAATTTACAAGACATAATTTTTGGCGCTTTTATTACTACTTTTGGTGATTTTCGGCTAAATTTTTATAAATAATTTTTTTTAAACTTATACTAAAAAAAGTGTTGTATAAAAACAAATTTATTATTATATTAAGAAAAACTACATAAAATTGATTTTGGCGATTTATGCGATTTTTAAAATCAATCTGGCTAAAAGGTCGGAAAAAATCTGAAAAATTTGTGTATATAATCCATTGTCGGCTTACATACGCACAATTGAATAGAACGAACTGCTACACGAATTAATGATGTGATCGGGAGCTAAAGTTGAGAGGCTATTGAATATGCTGTGATTTTCTGTATGTTTCTAACATTCTTCTCGGAGCTTTAATTAAAAAAGGGCGTTTTATCGCCTAAGCAGGCACCAATGTTAACATCGTGGCTATTCCAGTAGTGAATAATTTAACATTATGGGCCTAATTTATACAAAATACTTTGATTTTATAAAAGGTTTATTAATCAACTTTCCATAGAAAATTTGTTTCATAAACCTCTTATTAGATAGAAATATTTTTTATGAATAAGGCGTATGTGTCTTTTAACTTCAATATAGATCAAATAAAATGTTATAATTTCTTATACATATCTTATGTACACTTGCGACTTTTCATTTTAATTGCAAATTTGGAACTATAAACATAACTTTTTTGTTAAAGCTAAAAACGTAATAATATGTTAACTATGTAGCTAGAAAATATAAAAAAAATATTTAGGACTTTCAAGCTCACGAGCTATTTACCACTGGGTCTTCAGAATGTTTTAGAAAGCATCATAACACAAAGCAACCTATAATCTGGGAGGTTGAGAAAATTTTTTTTTTCGTGAGCCACCCTTATGGACATATGTACACAAATTTTTTAAGGTATAATTTTCACAAGTAAAAACAATTTCATATATTTTTTATTCTAATAAAATTCCAAAGTTGATAAATTAAAAATTGATAAATTTATATGTAGGTATGTATATCCATACATAAAGCTTACCGCACACACCAAACAAACACACAAACACTAATGCGAAAAATTTTTAATTAAATATTTTTCTTTTACTGTGACGAAAGAATTTCTGTTTGTTGTGCATGGAAACTACAACAGGCGGCAATTGTCTCATGTGCTGTCTGTGCCTTGTGGGATGTTTTCAAGTCATTTGAAACAATACGCAAAGACAACAAGTTAGATAATATTAATTTAAAATTTAAATCAATGTAAGTAAGCAAAAGGCGACTGAATATCGATATCCCGTCGCTAAATGGCAAAAAAAACCTGCAATGTAAGAAAAATTATTGGATGGAAAACCTTAAAAATTCTCTAACAAATGCAGGAAATATTTAATCAAAGCAAATTTCATATTCAATACCTCCGTAGCATTTCTCATTAATAATCAAAGTGCCAAAGGATATGGGGATATTTAACATTCGAATTCCAGGGTTTCCATTACTTTTTATAAATTTCTGTTGTTGGATATTTTAGGAGTTATATGTTCATGAGTGTGTAAAAAAATTAAAAATTCTGAGGAATTTTTTCTCAAATCAAGTTAAGCATCTGTGGTAGTAGGGTGACATTTGTTCTGATTTTTAAATAATAAGAGAAGGAAATTTTATTCATTCACCCTCATTGGGAATAAAAATTCACGGTTAATATGTTCCATTTCCCTAAAATTGTAATCGCCAGTTTTTGCGTTCATGTTTTGTCAGTGTACTTTTATCTAATTTCGTTCAGCATTTTTTATTCTTGGGAAATATTTCACGTGCACACAATGTTCACCTGTTATTTCCGATAAGAGTGAATATGACATGAGTCATTATTTTTTCCCAAATTAATAATTTTTTATTCCAATGATTTTTATAATTTTTTTAGCATTTTTTCTTTTCTTGTCGTTTCCTATCTGTCCCTCTTACTCCCTCTCTCTCTCTCTCTCTCTCGAAAGTTAAATGCAGTTAATATTTTCTATAAAATTTTCAATTGTTTCCGTTTTCTATTTTAGACACCCATTGAAGGAATAGAATTTTAGCATTGTTGTGACGGGTGTGACCAAATATTTTCTATAACTTATTATAAGAATATTAAAATTGTATTGATGTGACGGGTGTGATCAAATAGTTCCTGTAACTAATTATGAGAATATTAAAATTGAGGCTTACAGAAAACATATAACGCTTCTTCTAATGGATTTGATTGGTCCCTTTGGAGAAAGAACGTACGTAACATCCGTAAAGCATTAATATCTTCTGCCAAATATTTTCTATATTAATTTAAAACTGACTACTATGAAATAAGGCCCAAGGAAATAACGCTCAAATAAGAAATAAAATAAGCCCCAATGAAATAAAATAAAAAAAAATGATGTAAGGGACCAGACAAAATGAATGAAAAAATCAATGAAAATGAAATAAAACTAAATTAAAAAACGGCAATGAAATACTAAGCAACCAAAATTCAAGATGAAATAAAAGAAAAAAAAAATCCTTTTTTTATGGGCCTTATTTCATAGCGCCTGAGAATTGTGGCTCATAAAATTTATTATATTATTATTAATTGCGCTTACTTTTTAGGGTTCCGTACACCAAAGGTGAAAAAAGGAACCCTATTGTTTTCGCTACGCTGTCCGTGTGTCCGTCTGTCCGTCACACAGTATTTCCTCAGGAACCGTAAGAGCTACGGACAGAGTAGGTAGAACCTTGGCCGCTAAAACAACAAACACTTGAGAATTAAAAATTAAATGGTGTTCCAAAACAAGCAACGAAAAATGCTAAAAGCCCATCTAATATACATAGAATTGTATGTATGTACATATGTATATTGACACTTGAAATTTGTAAGGTTAGTGTATTTTTATACAGACTACAACAATTAACACTAAAATTTAAAAAAGTATAAATTAAAGGGTGGTCTATCAGTTAATGCAATTTTGACTATATAATTTTGACAACTTGCTATATTTTGAAATTTTCAAAAACGTAAAACTAAAAAATCTGAAAATTATAAAATCGCCAAACCAAAAAAAAATCGCCAAATATTAAAAAAAAATCGCCCAAACGAAAAAAATCGCAAAATTTAAAAAAAAATTTTAACACTAAAATAAGGTACAAAATTCGAAAAAATCGTCCGAATTAAAAAAATCGCCGAACGCGAAAAAGGCTCCAGTAACAAAATAATTGTTAATATGAAAAAAATTGCCAAAATGAAAAAAATCGCCAATATTAAAAAAATCGCCCAATTGAAAAATCGCCAAAAAGCGAAAAAAAATCGCCAAAATGAGAAAAAAATTTCAAAACTAAAAAAGCGCCTAAATGAATAAAGTCGCCAAAATGAAAATCGCCAAAATTAAAAAAAATCGCCAAAACAAAAAAATCGCCAAATATTAAAAAAAATCGCCAAAACGAAAAAAATCGCCAAAATTTAAAATAAATTTCTAACACTAAAATAAGTCACAAAATTCGAAAAAATCGTCCAAATGAAAAAAATCGCCAAACGCGAAAAAGGCTCCAGTAACAAAATAATTGTTAATATGAAAAAAAATTGCCAAAATGAAAAAAATCGCGAATATTAAAAAAATCGCCCAATTGAAAAATCGCCAAAAACCGAAAAAAATCGCCAAAATGAGAAAAAAATTTCAAAACTAAAAAAAGCGCCTAATGAATAAAGTCGCCAAAATGAAGAAACGCCAAAAAAAGAAGAAATTTCCAAAAAATATTAAAATGCCAAATAACGAAAAAAATCGTCAAAACGAGAAAAAAAATTCAAAACTAAATAAATGGCCAAAATTAAAAAAAAATCCAAAAACCGAAAAAATCGCCAGAACAAAAAAAATATATCGCCAATATTAAAAAAATCGACAAAATAAAAAAAATCGCCTAAATTAAAAAAATCGACAAAATAAAAAAAATAGCCAAAATTAAAAAAACGTCAAAAACGAAAAAAAAACCAAAACTATATTTTATATAGGCTAATAAAATTCGTATAGAATTACATATCTCGTGTCCGTACGGAACCCCTCTTGCGCGAGTCAAATTCGCACTTTACTCAATTTATTTATTGTTGGAAACTACCAAATATTTATTTATATTGTACAGTAATATTTTACTAAACTGTTTCAATTTACTCTGACGGGTGTGACCAAAAATTTTAATACTTTATTCAGTCTACAAAACTGTCATTATAAGATACAAATATATGAAGAGGCAAAACAGATTGTTCAGCGTTTCTTAATTATTTTAAAATGGAAAAGTTGTTATTTCAAATAGTTGACCACTAATAGACCGTAGAAATAATACACGTTAGTAGAGAACAAACGACAATGGCAAGACTGTTGTAAATTTACAGATTAAAATTAAGCTTTCATTACAAAAAAGCTTTCAGAAAATTGAATTTATTCTAAGAGTTAAACATAGATTAACCGCATCTCTATTAATCGGTTGCATCTATTAACGGGCATGCGGTTCTTTTTATGTTCCCCCTCTATTAGCCGCGCTTTACATCTATTATCCGTGCAGCATTCATGTATTTTTTATTATGTAAATCTAAATCCGGTGTTTGATTTTGATTTGATCTTGCATTCTCTATGACCACTTGTATGCTTTGTATACAAATATTTGGTATTTTTGAATCTGTAGTTAAACAAATGTTGAATAAAATAAAAAAAAATAAAAAAATATTAAAAAAATTTTAAATTTATTTGCTGGTGGTTCAACTTGGTCTATATGCATTTCATTGTTGCTTTAACAAATCATCAGTAGACTTCAACCACACATTTTGAATAGTCACAAACCTCTTATCTTATGCACAAACTTTCAAGAACTATTTGAGAATTCAGTAATAATAATATTTTTGAAAATCACAAAAAAAAATAAGCATAGTAGGCTTAGAAACTTAAACAAAACCCAGCAAATAGTTTATATTCGATATGAATCTATTTTATTTTTCTACACCTTTATACAATTAAATATTAAAAAAAATTAATTTCTGTCTATTTGATTATCCGTGCTGGTGCTGTTCCCACAAGAGCCGTATAATTGAGGTTTAATTGTATATGATTAGTTAGATAAGAGTAGGACTGAGAAATAAATGAGTCATTCAGCTTTTGGTTTGTTCGCAGTCTTATGAGTGAAAAGCAAATTGCTTTATTTTTCTGTGGAAAAGTATTTGTCGTAGTTTTTTCGTTCAGGTACAAGACAATTCGAAAGTTTGAAAAGATATTTTCTTTGCAGGAAGCATTTGCGAAATATTTGTTTGAATTTCATACACTGATAATATGCATTTTTTTTTTGTAAAAATTATGGACCACTATGTATAAAAGTAAAAATTTAATTCACATATTATTATACGAGTACAAAAACCCTATTTTTGAAAAATAAATAATCCTAACTGACAACACTTACTGTCATAAGGAACAAAACAAACCATTCTTTGTCCTTGCATGCACACAAACACACTGTTATTCATTCAATAGACAAGCTATTAGCACTCACTCACTTTCACACATTTTCACAAATAAGCTTTGTAGTTATTTTGTGTCCCCATCTCGCCACCTCCCAAACAACTAAACGACAACATTCTCTCTTGCACTCTTTAAATTTCCATGAGTCTTGTTTGTGCATTTGTGTATGCATATTGCAATTTTCTTTTGTCAGTTATATCCTGTTGCGTCTGTTGTCTTTCCTTTGAGCCCTCTTGCCATTGTTTTTTTTTTGCCTTGTGTTATCATTGACAATTCGTCCGAATTTATACACAGAGCAAAGTCTACCGCCAGCTGTTAAAAACAATTGCCTTTGTAGTTGTATGAAGCTATTTTGGTTGTATTATGCCCATCCGTACAATAAAGTGATGAATTGTAATCTGTTTGGTATTTCGTTGGCTGAATAGGTGAGGCAAATTTTTTCTACACGCAACATGACAAACAGAATTTTTGTTTGTGTGTTTCTCATTGGACAAGCACTTAGGAGGATGATGCCTAGTAGTGCAGTTAATTCTAAAGGAATATATAAAAGGCGGCTGTGAACATTCGATTTAGGGTGTTTTGCTAATGAAAAATGATAACAAAGATTTCTGCTGAGAAATTGTTCATTATGAGAGAGCTGCTGAACTGAAAAATTAAATTTTTTTTTTGCAAATTCTTGTGCAATTTAATTGATTAATTAAAAAATATATTTAACAATTTTCTGAAACTTTAAAAAATTTCATCATTTCTTTTAGTTTGAGGGTATTATCTTATTTTCCAAATATTAAAACAACAAGACTAATTAATTATCCATCCCTGCACGCTATACGTATTAAAGCACTTATAACGTACATGAATACACACACATATGTATGTATGTATGTATATCGATGGCTTAATATAAGAAAGACGGAACTCGAATTTTCGATATTTTATAGGAGAAGAAAAAAAACTGAAGAAAACCTAAAGCATTTACATGCAGAAATAATTTTGCCTTAAGTTCTTGGTTTTGAACTAAGATCTACAAGGAGGATGCAATTATACATTGTCTCCCACAAAACGTTAATAATGCGATTTAAAAAAAAAATTGACTTACGCCTCTTTTATACTAAGCCATCGATATCTAGTTGGATTTGTGTATTTCAAGTGAGTGTGTTGGATTTGTGTATGTAAAGTAAGTGTATTTATGTAACTGCACCAGTGCTTTGTTATTCTCTGTTGTGAAACGGATGTAAATCGCTTATAGAGCTATATATAAATAAAGATAAATGACATCTATGTAAGATATCTTGTTGCACAGTTTTTGTTAAAATTTGGTTTACACACCCACATAAATGTGGCAGCAATTTATTTATATTTTGCTTAGCAACAGCTGTTTTAGTTCAAACATAAATAATTTATGCGAAATTTGTAGAGTATAAAATAACAAATTTTTTGTGGGTTTTATTTTTATTTTTTGGCGGAAATAATGATGGTCTTTTAATTTGTGTTTCTCTATTATGTTCAAATGAAAGTGTAACTTTGTTATGGCAACTAAAGTGTGTTTATAATTTTTGGTTGTATCAACTTTTATGATTACAATTTAATTTTTAAATTTGAAAAAGCTTTCGTTACTCTGAACCACAATGCAATTGGGAGCTCTCTTGTTTGGAAAGATGTCCTCCTAATTTGCTTTTTATCTAACTAAATCCCTGTACATGATGGAAGATGTCAAGGTGTCCATTAAAACGTACTGAGTAACTACACTGCAAAAAATTTGATGTCAATTTTCATTCAAATGTACTTGTTCCATAGTTAGAGAATATGGAAATGTTACAAAAAGTAAGGAGTAGTGTATGGTGAAAAAAGGATATATCCTGCAAATGTATATTCACTATTGTGATGATGTATAGTCTTGATCTTTTGTCAGTTTAATTGGGATTTGGTCTAGTGTTATAGTAAAAATCACTGAAGAAGTTCTATGTGGTGGGATTCAGTACGTATCAAGAAGTACAAACATAATGTTCATTGTTCCCTCCAATGGTACCGCCAATCCACTCTGGAACCGGTCCAGTAACTAGATATTAACGTAAGCTTAACTAGTGCGTTTGACATATGAGTGCCTCTGTGGTCGAGTGGATATTATGCAAGTCTGTCATGCCGGAGGTTTTCAGTTCGAGTCCCAAAAAATAAATTATAATTGTATTTTTTAACAATGGATAAAGTGAATAAAAAATAAGCATTTGCTTTTTACTTAAAAATTTGTTTTTATTTTTAATTAATTAATTAATTTTTTAAACAAATTTTCAAGTAAAAAGCAAATGCTTATTTTTTATTCTTCACTTTACCCAAGTTTTCATTGTTACAGTTAAGTGTCGAAACGACATTTTTAAATAATTTATATTATTTAAAAATGTTACATGTAAAAGTGGCTGGTGCGCTTCATAGGAAGTGGTAGAACTTGGACTGGTGCCTATCACTTGGGGACCGATCACGTGACTAGTCTTATGCCAGTTCCATTTCCTGTAGGGTAGTTTCAGGTTGCAAGCGACGTCCAGTTGGAATGCATTCTGCTTCCTTTTCTCTTCAACATATTTCCTAGTCTTATTGTACGTAAACTAACTCGAGTAAATAGAGAAATACTATGAAGACTTAATCATCATCATCAGCGTTGAATACCCTGACGATATCTGCCTTTTATCGTATAACCATATGACGGTCATACTCAAATCCTCGTAATTGAAGCCACAAAAGCTGGACTAAAGATAAATATAAAGAAGAGTGAGGTGATACATTACAACATCCTGAACATCTACAAATTCTAGACACAGGATATATATCTAGGAGCAAAATATTTTTTTTTATATCGGAAGTATTTAAACACCTACAGACGGCTGCAGAGTAGTGTTGTCGCCTAACCACTCATTTGGTATGCTAAGCCCTGTATAGAAGGAACTCTTCTGCTATCTCCCTGAGCTCAGTATCTTACCTTTTTGAGTCAAATTGGTACTCTTATATGTCTGTGAATCTTACAAAAAGTCATTACACGTCATGAACGTGAGCCACGTATGCATTAAACAAAACACCATAAGTACCAAGCAGCATAGTGGGATTTTGGTGCTGAAACCCCCATTTTTCTACCACTCATTTTTGAAACTCGAATGATGCATTTTTGTAGAGAATTGCTAATATATGGCAATTGAAATGATTTGCCATATTATAGCAGTTGAAAATGCTCCACTCTGCATTACAAAGTGCAAAACGTAGAGTTGTAAAAGAAAATAAGCTTTCCTCTATCTCTTCCTTCACCACCTATCTTCTCTAACACCTATAAGTAGTAGTAGGCATTCATTCACTTTTGTAGAGAATTGCTTACATGTGGCAATTGAAATGAGTTGACATAATAACGCAATTGAAAATGCTCCACTCTGTCGAAAAACAGAAGCAGAAAAAAATCATTCATAGCAATATTCTTAGTTGCGAATAGTGTTGAGTTGGTCACAAAATGCAAAGATTTAAAGGTAATATTGCAACAGTTGCTGCTGAAGTGGAATCCTCAATCAGGACTCTGATGGTTCTAAGAAGAATTGTCTTACTATCGCAAACACTGGGGACCTTCAAATAGAGAATGAAATCATCCAAGGCGACCTAAACTGGTGAAAAATAAAATATTATTCTTCTTCTAATAGGATCGAAAGGATATCTTATTTATGTATTTATGCATTCGAAATATTTCAATAGTGTTATTGTGTTAGCTAAGTAGTTCCCTTCCCCTTCGGTATTACCACCGAAAAGTCCATCAAACACCAAAATACTAAAATTTCTTGAAGACACTTTGTTTAATAATATTTTCATGAATAAACAATCAAATTTAATTAATTTGGTAAAGTTTTACATTTAAAGGTAACTCATTTCAAGATTTTTAAATGCAAATTCACAAAAATGCAACTCTTTTATTTCTATATTTCTCGTTTTGCTTTTTTTTTTGCAATTTTGCTCTCTAAAGTATTCTTGAGGTGTAAAATTGCCAGAAAAGATTGTTCAAGACACTATGCGTTTATTGAAAATAACTATAAATTCTTGTCTTGCAAAATCGTATAATTTTAATGTCACATGCGACATTGAAAATAACATATGCTATCAGTGCGTCGAAAGTATATTAAGTACAAGCAGAGATATTTAGTACAACTAAAGTAAAAAAAAATAGTTCCTGAAAATTATAAGGATTTGCAATCGTGGTACATACACAAAAATTGTCACGTGTGACATGATAAGTGTCAAAATAAAAAAATTTAGAAAAAAATTCATTTAAGTTAAATCACTAAATTTATATGAGCACAAGTGGCAAAAGTATAAAGATAGTTGCAAACGTGCAGAGAAAATTTAATGGAAGCTAAAATATTGTTAAAAACCGTAAATTAAATAAAACAGGAAAACAATGCGGAATGCTAGAAAAAAGAAGAAAGAATTGTTTTAAACAAAAAACTTAATAACTGAAGAAACAATATAAATATTATTATGGAAATACATATGTCAAGTGCGGCATTTGACGCGCAAGAAAGATTAAAATTTAATTAAAAAAAATAATAAAAATCATGTTTGGGTAAAACTAAAAACCATTCTAAAGAGACATCACTGCACAAATTTCTAAAATAAATCACATTTAAATATTACTTCAGGCTTAGTTGAAATCAGCACAAAAATAATTTCTATTTTTGTCACATGCGAATGGCTTGGTTTTTTTAAATTATCTTGAAATTAAAAAAATTCTTTAAAATCAAATTTAACACCAATTATAGGGCTAATTTAAGACTATAAGCTACGAAAATTTGGTTCTTGGTTAAAAGACAATGTTGCGGTATTCTTTCATCTATTGCAAACACGTCATAGTTGAAGTCGAAATGAGTTAACCATGTGAAGGAAGCTTAATTCTTAACGTTATACTTACAAATTCGTAAGAAGAGCAACGGAATTAATATAAATATCGTGATTGCATAAAAATGTCACATGCGACTGCTAGTAAAATTTTATTTGAAAAACTATGAATTAATTTTGGTCAAAAACCATTTTCAAGAGACATCTCTGCACAGCATTCTAAAATTAGTCCCATTAAAAAATTGCTTTAAGTTTTACTGAAATGAACGTTTTAGTCGTTGGCCGCAAAAACAACTTCTATTTTCGTCACGTGCAAATGACTTGGTTTCTTGCAATTTTCGTGAATAGCACATATAACACCAATTATAGGGCTAATTTAAAGCTATAAGTGACGCTTATTGTCAAAATAAAAATCTGATTTAATTTTTGTTTATTTATGGGAATTCTTACAATTTAAGTTTAAAATTTATTAACGCACTAATAGTCCCAAATTATTATTTTGCTTATTTAGTAAAATATTTTTTTTTATTAAAAATACATTGAAATTGATTATTGAGAGCTGAAAAAAAGTCAGCCAATGTAGCAATGTTAAAGTAAGAATATAAAAAACATGTTAATTATTGAGTTTCTGTTTGAAACTTTGATATTTGTTGAACTTCTCATTTGATTAAATGAAAGTTTAATATAATAACTCTAGTTGCTCTAAAAAATTTTTGCATTAGCAACAGCAAAATAAACATATGATCCAGCTAAACCTTTCAATAATCAATTTAAATATATTTTTTAATAAAAAAATATTTTACTAAATATGAAAAATAATAATTTGGGGTTATTAGTGCGTTAATAAATGTTGTTTAAGTTCCTTTTTATTTAGATTTTTTTTCTTCATTTTAGATGTGTACAATGGTCACGTTCGACATCATGGAAATGGCTTTATTTAATAACATATTTTCATTATATATATATGTCTGCTAGTGTAACATTTCCTTATTTGTGGTTTATCGTGCGGATTTGTTGAAATACGCTAATGTGATGTTAAAATGCTGTTCATTTATTTTTGTTACAGAAATCAGAGCTGGTAACTTACAATATAACCTTACATGGCATTGTATTACAATATTAATTGTGTATATTTGAGTTTGAGCTTAACACTTTTGAAAGCTATTTTATTTAAATTTTTCTGACATTTTTCAACTGTTTCAAAAGTCGGTTTGCAAATAATTTGTAATTTAATTTGTTTGTTTTTAGTTTTTCGGTTGGATATTGCAACAAAAATATTTTGTTTAAAATGCCACAAACTAAATGAAATAAAATCAATTGTACAAAAAAAAAACTGAAAAGAACAACGGAAACAGAAACAGCAGCAATAAACCAGTAACAATCTGATATCAACAACAACAACTCTCACTTGTACTGATTGCAACTCGTAAATAAATTGATGATATAATTTTTATCTTTTTTTATTTATTTTTAGTTTGTCAAAGCCGACAAATAAATAAACTAACAAAAACAACAACTATTGCGGTAGTGTAAATAAAGTTTTGGTAAAAATTGAATATATATGTAAGTGCAAATGAAATTTGACAAGCACACTTATGTAAAAGTATATGAAAGCCAGACACAAAGACACTTTAGTTTTAGTTGATACCCAACAAACACATTTTCTATGAAATATTATTTTTTGATTGTAGCTTTAAACATATGTAGACAAGATTTAAATAAAAACATGCATTCATTTGTAAATTTTAGGTTTTTACTAAACAGTGCGCAAAAGGGAATCGATCCCTGAATAGTTCTAAATTTTTGTTAAGAGAGGAATTTCCATTTGCATTGTTTGGAAGTTGGCTGACTTGTGAAAAATTTATATCATAAACCTTGACACTTTACTATAGTACATTGAAATAAAAGTAAACTAAATGAGATATTAAAGGCACTTAATCAAATTAATTTAACAAGCAATATAATATAATAATTTTCCTCTCAAACGTTTTTAAAACGTTTATTTAAGAAGCGCACAAATACGATTTATATATAAAAAAACGTGCTAAATGTAAGATTTTACGCTCAAAATCAAATCATTTCTATACTAAATACGTAAGATCTTGACTCAAGAATAAAATCTCATTTCTCTTAAAATCGCATTTAAGATTGTAATCTTGTATAAAATTTCGTTTCAAGATCGATATCAAGATTTTGTTTTTAATAAGAATCTTTAATTAAGATCTTATTCCTAAAAAGTAAAGAGTATAATCTTAAAAATAAGATTACGTTCTTGATCTCAAGAATGCGTTCTTAAAGCTTAAGACCACGTTATTGATTTTAAAAATTCATTCTATAAATTAAAAATGTATGCTTAAATTTGAGAACATCAATTTCAAGATTGATATATGAAGATTTCTGCAATCTTAACTCAAGAATTGATATTAATCAAATTCAGATCGTCATTCTTCCTTTAGTGAATGTACAAGCTTCCATTTAGGCTTATTCCCAATTAAATATTAAGCCCTCTTGTTTGCTGGGTTAGAGCAATTTTCTTCTACTTTCTTTCTTTTTTCAAAGAAATTGATGCCACACTTTATAGCAAAATAAAGGAAAAAAATCTTATACAGACTTTTATATACCAAGTACGTCGATCTGTTAATTTTTTATTGTTGTTGTAAAAACTTTAGTTTTGCTGTTATTTTTATGGGTTAGAGAAATGCACAATACTTGCAAGAAAAACAAAAGGAAAAAACTGAAAAATTAACACATTTACCAATATCAAACAGCAACAGTGTTTCTCTATCTGTGATAAAAAAAATAAAAATCTGCTAAATACATACATACATATGTATGACAAATATTTATTCAGTTTAGTCGTACCTGCTAATTAACTAAAAAAAATTATATTTTGTTTTATTAAATAAGGCTAAAAGCTTTATACAAATCGAGTCATACCCGCTAAAAAAGCTTAAGCGACACATTTTTTGAACTTAATTTTTTTTTATGAAAATCGACGATTGCAAATTATAAATTTTGGTCACAAAATAATATTCGAAAATTATGTCGCTTGAGCTTTTTTGGCGGTTATGGCACGAAATGAATGTGATAATTTTTAAGAAACAAATTACACCATTTGCAATAAAGGCTGAATATATAAAGCAGAAATCTACATCAACTGACACCACATACATTAGACCAAACACAAAGAACGCTTATGCTGAAGACGTAGCAGCCTTCGAAAACAGCTGGTTTTTCCATTCTACTATGTGTTTGTCAGAATAATTTAAAATTTACTTTGTTATTATTAATTATCACATATAATTTGACTTAAAAAGCTATTTGAACTTTATTTTAATCAAATCATAAATATGTCTCTATATAATTATTCTGCTTGGTAATTAATATTTAATAATAATTATAATTATTCTGAAAAATAATAGCAGCCCTGAACAACATGCTATTTTTGAAGGCCTCTTCACCTTTTCCTTTAGCGTGTGTCTGGTCTATTGTAAATGATGAAAAGTTCAGCTTTATATAAAAGTTTTACAGTACAAATGTAATACGTGAATGGTAGTTATTCATTACATCCGAATTTGTTGAGAGATGTTTTGTAATGAAATCTGAAATCCCAAATTTAACTAACCAATTTGTTTTTTCATTACTTTAATTATGCAACTTAAAAAAAACTGCAGCACATTAATTCAATATTTTTCAATTCAATAGAAAATGTATATTGAAAGACTCAAAAATACAAAAAAATAATAATATAACATTGTAAATTAATATTTTTCGATATTGAAATAAAATTTTTTAACATGACTAGACTTTCGCTAATGTTTCTTATTAATTCAATAGGGTCTTTATTGATCATAAGCTGTTTTTTCTTTGGGTGTATATTTTTATTTTTAATTTTAGCCATTTTTTTAAATATCGATTCGAACTTTTTTTGTTTCTTTACTTGTTTTAATTAATATTTTGAATCGTTTTTAAAAAGTTACCGTGAAAAATTTTTACATTAAAAATATTTAATTATTTATGCGACTAGTCTTGCCATGAGTGGAATCCACTTTGAATAATAAATAAAATTTTAATTACATATACCAAAGTGTAAGCGAAATTAAGCTTTTATTCCATATGAGGTTATAAGTCGAAAAAAGATAACCAACAAGTCATTGGTTTATAACTTCCCTGTATATCACAAAAAATAATTAAGATATTGTCTTGGGCTACTTTTGCATATGAAGATTACACCTGAGCCATTACCCTAAAAGCTGTTAATCTCGACTTGAGCAGTTATTCCTTTCTGCCAAAAATAGAAAAATTCTCCAATAGATTGAAATTTTCTTTAAAATTAAAAAAAAATGAATTTCGTCATAATAAATAAGTCATAATTTCAATTGATCAGGCGAAACTCAAAAAAAAATCCTAAGAGTATGCTACGAAAATTATTAATCAAACAAAGTTCACAACGTATACTTAATTTATAATAAAATAATACGTATACGTGCATTTATAGGGACATACACACATGCATTTATCACCTATTCAATACCCACCAAACCAAATGTGCCGACTTTTTCCGAAGACAGACTTTTCGTAACGAATTCGTTAAGACATTTCGGTAGCTTCTCAGAAAATTTTTTTATTTAATACAAATTTTTAAAATCATTAAATCTTTGATTTATAAATTTTGTTTTAAATAAATGAAAAGAAATAAAAAGAATTGTAAAATATGTATATTTAAAAATGTAACGAGTACGTTTATGCAAATTATTTCGACAAAGCGGTACTCTGCTGTATAAACAAAGCATACATGTCGCTGCGAATTCGTACCGGCATATCGTATTGATTTATTACCGACATGTCATTACGATTTCGTAACTACATATCGTTGCGAAGTTGTGTCAACGATTTCATACAAAAATCGTTACAATTTCGTTAATATTTCGGTTCCGAAATCGGAAGACTTTGTCGACTAGTCGTTAGGAATTCGAAGCAGTTGGTTTGGTGGGTAGTTTTACATAGATGTAATACCAGAGCTGTAAAAGATTGCAATCGATTTATTTATAATCAAATTATTTAGGGTTAATGATTTTATTTTTTAAAGGTCGACTATTGGTTTTATGATTACATTTGATTCTATTAAAATTCATAAATTAGTTTTATGATCCAATTTAACATCATGAAATCAATAAAAATAAATAAATCATGTAGCAATTCATTTAGCAATTGATTGCAGTCTGTTCAATATGATTGCTACCGATTTGATTTCCACTAGTGTTAATCATATCATATAGATATCTATAACGTTGTCGCTTTTATGGAAAAATTATTTTATGTATTAACTAAAAAATTCAATCTTCCAGTCTTGTGTATCTTATTGTAAGTTAAAAATATTTGTTTATTTACCACTTAGTACGAGCCAAATTTAAATTAATAAAATTTGTTTGTATCCCAAAGTGCACAAAGCACTCATATCTAATACCACTTTTAAACACATCCAATTGTAACTTTGTGATTACACGACATCTGATACCTCAACAGAAATATAAAGTTTGGGAAACTCAATCCCTAAAGACAGAACTTTCTACTTCTCTACCATTTATTATTTTTGTGTGACACATTTTAATTAAATGCAACATGTTTTTCTTGTGGCATGGTTAGTTTAGTTGTTATTATTTTTATAGTTTGTTGCAGTAATTATTTTTATTATTGTTGTTGCTTTTATTCCAAATGCTCTTTAACTTAAAAAAAATCGATATTTATGTGATTTTGCTTGTTTTCCTTTCTTTAATTTTATAACAAGGAAATATTTATTTACATTTTGCTTCATATTTTATCCACTGCTATATTATTATATTTTGTGCCATGAAAACTAGAGTGTTATTAGCAGCAGAAGCATATTAAATTATTAAAAATTTTCTGCATTATACCAGGACCCACTGGGAGTTTTTGTTTTGTATAATCATTATTATTATTACTATAAAAAAGTAAATTTTGCAGGCCGTGTGAAAAATCAAATGAAATAATTTTTGTTTAGTACTTTTGTGTACAGTTGTGGTAAAAAGTATTTTAGGCTGGTTGTTTTTTACCAAAGGTGACGCTACGTAGGACGCTACGATGTCCGTCTGTCCTACGATGTCCGTCTGTCAACATGTCCGTCTGTCCGCCTGTCCGTCCATCTCTACATCAGCTAATGTAATTTTTACAACTTGCTATGTCTTGGAAATCGTAAAAACGCCTAAAAGTGAAAAAATTAGCCAAAACGCGAAAAAATCGCCTTAATGAAAAAAATCGATTAAATGAAAAAAATCGCCAAAATAAAAAACAACGCCAAAAGCTGACAAAAATCGGCAGAAAGCGAAAAAGACGCCAAAACTAATAAAAAATCGCCAAAATGAAAAACTCGCTAATTAAATAACGCCAATAACCGAAAAAAGTCGCCTTAATGAAAAAAATCGCCAAATTGAAAAAATCGCCAAAACGCGAAAGAAGCGACAAAACTAAAAAATTGCCTGTATGAAAAAAGTCGCCCGAATGAAAAAAAATTGTCAAAATGAAAAATCGCCGTACGGGTCAAAGTCGCACTTCACTGAATTTATTGACTATTTTAAATAGATTATCCTTTTTAGTTGGGTAAGGCTGAGGACGTTGACTCTTATTACTTTAAGTTTTCTTTAAACTTTAAGAACAGATGAAATTACTTGAATGTTATAATTAACAAAAGAAAAAATATCGATTGATGCTTAAATTTTGCTTGTGTTTCTAAAATAATTAACTTTTTCTGTATGGTCTTCAAGAAAACTTTACTTGGTCACCATAAATTAAACTTAAATTAATAATCAACTCAGGACTGATTAGTAGTAATTTTCTCAACTTTCAAAAGTAAAACTGTTACAGAATTTATATTTAAAGATATTTAAAGATATAGAAATATATTGATTTTGTTTGATTGAGTGCATAGATGATTATTTTAATAGCGCAGAGAATCTGAAAACAAACTTGGATTTTATTAAAAATTAGAAAAAATATTGGCTGGGAACTAAGTTGTTGAAATATTGCACTGCGCACTGTATATACATCCTAGCTGGCCAAAGTGGCTCAAGAGTGCCAAACTTGAATCGGCTTCTTGTACAAATGAATACACGAATAAATTTCTCTCGTTGGCCATAACTGAAATACATACATACATTTGTACGTATGCGTGTGTTTGTGTATGTGTGCTTTATTTAATGAGAAAAATTCAAGGTAAAATTTTATTGCTCGCTCGAAGAAATGTTCTTGTTGTGGTTAAATTTTAATCTTGATGTACATGCATAAATATAAATACATACATATATAAAATAATATTTAATTTGCTCTTGTGCACTTCAACATTAACCCAGTTTTTGACTATTAAAAACAATACACTACATTGAAGTAAATGGATTTACTTGTGGAAATATTAGTTTCATAAAATAAGCTATAAAATAAGTTTTTTAAAGTAAAAAGAAAACCAATTTAGAAAAATAAGTGTTTAACTGAACATTTTTATCTTTTAAGCAAATTCAAACATTGAGAAATTGTAACTTTTTTCCTTAGTGTCTAATATCTGACATTATACTTAAAACAATGATGTAAAGCGATGTAAGGAGACCATAAAAATCTCAAACAGATATACATGAGTATTATATCTATCTATCATAAAATCGATCTTATTGTTGCGCAAACGAAAGGGTTTGTTGCAGCAGCTGCTGCAATAAAAAAATAACTAACATGTTTTTGTTTCTACTAGACACGTGCGAGAGTATACAATAACATATTTCAGAAATATGTATACAAGTGAAATTCTTGTATTAATGGGAGAGTAAAAACCTATTTTAACTATTTTACTTAAATAACAATTCAATAATTTAATAATAATTAATTTTTCATACATATTTTTTTGTTTAATGAAAAACAATTTTTGAATAAGAATTAATATATAAAGAGAATTGGTGAAATAAGCCCTAACTGCTTATATTGTGCCATAAGCGCCAAAAAGCTTTAAGCTCCATAATTAACAACTTGATTTTTTTTAAACAAATTTGAGCGTATGTAATCTATTTTCATCAAAACAAAACGAGGTAAAAAATTAGTGATGGGCAGTGAATCATTTTTCGCTATTCATACTGACTCATGAAATTTTAAATATAATTAAGTAGACTTCATTTAAACTCAACTACTCTTTTTTTACGTATACTCACGATGATATAAATGAAATGAATAAATATGAATGCAACGTCGACATTATACTTAGACTAGTTAGACTGATACTCATAAATCACTTCAATATGATTTCTAATTTCAGAAAAATACTTATACCACTCACATTGATTCAGCTCACTCAACTCATTCATATACGTATATTTAAAAGTTTAGTCACTAAACAGTTTGCAACTAGTGTACCATAGCAGTAAATAGTGTTGCTTTTTAATTCAAGCAAAAGAAATAAAAAAGCAAAAGAACAAACACATAACCTCGCAATGATTATTTTAATTTTTTGAGTGCAAAATTCGCATTGCGAGTTATACTTATTTTGCATAGACTGTAGACATTGAGTCAAGGAGAGTCAAAATCAACAACGTCATAAATGTTGCTATGTATAAGTTGGATGCGCATTTCAAACTTTCGAGTGGATATGATTCATAGACAATTTTGCAATAAGTATGAGTGCGCATAAGTACATGAAATTATAAGTCATGATTCAATTCTACTCACTTTTTCACTACTCATTGCTGAACACTGTATAAAATATGTGTCATTTAAGCGTTTTTGGCGGTTATGGCTCGATGTGGTTCAAAAATGAGCACAACATTGTCCTTTTTATCTGCTTAAAAATATTTGAAGTTAATAATACATACATAACATACGCCAGATTCCTAAAACATACGCCAGATTCCTAATAACATACGCCAGATTCCTAATAACATACACCAGATTCATAAAACAGACACCAGATTCCTAATAACATACGCCAGATTCCTAATAACATACGCCAGATTCCTAAAACATACACCAGATTCCTAATAACATACGTGACACTGACTTATACGAAAATTTGTGCACACATATGGAACTGTGCACTTCTTTATTTTCTACATTTTCCCCATACGGTTTATATTTATTCAAATTATGACCATAATTTGTTTTAACAATATCATCTCAGCTGATGCTACAAATGAATGAAGTAAAGAGTGTCCCGGAATTTGCAGCAAGTGATTAAAAACTAAAAATATGTGCTTGCTGAACAAAACAGGCCATCATTTTTGTAAAAGAGATTTTTTGAACGCCCTATTACATTTAAAGCAGAGATGTAGGGTCCCATATTTAACTGCCTTGGAGTTACAGAAACGCCCAGTGAAAAAAAATGGAAGTCATTCTAGCGGAAGTACATTTTCATTGCTTCCAAAAAATCGACATTTTTAATTTGCCGAGAGTGAGCAAAAAACCATGTAGAAGCTTATTTTAGTCACACAAAACCTTGTAACTCCTCCATAGTGTTAGAAAATACCCCCCAGAATTTAAAAAAAATTTATTTTTTTAAAGGAATTTATAAACTATTTTTAGTCTAAAATTTAAAAGTTATTTGCTTAAATTTACATGAAATCACGGTTTCGGGCTTAAATTCGTGTAAAAAGAAACGAATTGTTAAAAAAGGCAACTATTTACCATTTTTCCTAGATGAAAATATTATCAAAAAAGGGAATTTTTCTTAATATCGCTTCCAATTCAGTGACCAGGCATCGAAAAAGAGAACTTCTTGCAATGACAACTCTATGTAAAAAACATTAGATCGGATCGAAATTTGTACTACTTCCGCATCGTAAACTCTACATTTTCATGACTTTTTTGGAGTCTCTTTTTTTACTGGGCGCTTACAATCTCGTACGCTTTACAAATTTAGACTTTTTTAGAAATAATTTTAAAAGAAATTTTAAAATACTTATTTGTTAATGGCTTAGCATGTTTAGATCCATTTTCAAATAGACTTCAACTTCATGCTTAACAACTAAAGGGTGTTTTTAGAGTATCACAACTTAAAATTGGCATTCCTGCTTTATTTGATCACCCATTTAACAGCTGATAGTTAGAATAGATAGATAGATAGAAATTATTAAGCAAAATAATTCTTCTATTCTTTAAAATCATCGTGCACTTCTTCCAATTCCAATTAAGCCCATTAAGCAGAATTGTCGCATTTGGAGTGAGAGCTTTATGGGCTGGTGGAGTCATTGGCCCATGTGTCTTCAAAAACAATGATGGTCAGAATGTTATGGTACAGGAATATGATTCGAAATTTTTTCATACCTCATTAACGTGGCATTAATCTTGCTGATATGTGCTTCCAATAGGACGCAGCTACATACCACACAGCAGGCGCTACAATTAATTTACTCAAAGAAACTTTTGATAAAAAAATAAATTGGTTTCGTCATTTAATATCATTGGGTTATGTACTTTGGGGCTTGTGTTAAGCCACTTGACTACGTTGATAAGCCACAAATAATTGAAGACCTAGAAATCAAAATTCTAAGAGCTTTCGGCAAAATACGCACACAAATGCTGGGAAAAGTTGTTGAAAATTGGTGTTCCAGATTGTGCCTACTACGTGCCAGCCGTTGCTGCCACATCACAAAAATCATATTTAAACATTATTTTAATAAAATTTTCTTTACAATAAAGCCCGATACTCAGATATTAAAAGTATATTTGCTTGTTTTATTATGCTATAACCTCGTGTCTCTCTATAAGAAACACCCTTTAAATTTTTTAAATTTGCATTCATTTTGACCATGAAAATTTAAAAGAAAAAACTATGCTGAAATCATCTTATTTTTTGTTTTGTTTTTGAGTTCTCTTTATCGAAAGTTGTATTATTATTATGGAAAGGTGCATGTTAGCTTGAATTTTGGCTCACCTTTTAGTGCTGCCATCAACTTTTTAACCAAATATAGCAGCAATACCCTCATTTTATATTTTGCCATGAATAAAAGTATATAAAGTTCATTTATTTTAACAACATCATAACCCAAAAATTGATCCTAATAAAAAGAATTTGACATATCGTATTTAATATTGCAAGAAAGTTTTGTACACATTCTTTGTACAATTACTTCTAAAGAGAACAACTTTTTCTTTTATACCTCCATGTATTCGTCTTTTGTAAAACTAGTTTTTTTTGAGTTATGCCATTTTTGTAGTAAATGAGCAGTATGTCAAAAAAAAATATGAAATGTACTGCTCATATTTATGAGGTAAACGTGTGCTGTGATCTACAAAAAAGGTTATATTTGATACGAGTAGCACCAGCACAATGTGTGAAATGCTGTGTTGTGCTGCGCTTACAAATAGTATTTTTTTTTTGATAATGTTTTATTGGTATGTGTAGCTTATGCTTGTGTATTCTGCTCTGTTTCATTTAGTAACAGAAACTAAATCATTTGGAAACACCAAATGAATTGAGACGAATAAAATTTGCAAGTCAATGGTTCTAAATGAGAGCAAAAGTATTACTCGCAAGTTAACTGACCATAAAGTCCTCAGTTCCGTCAATATTTTTTTGTCGGCTGCTGCCAAAATGCATAAGGATATGTGTATGTGTTTATGTGTATCTTTCTAAAATTATTTGTGTTTATATATGGTAAAATGATTAATTATGTAGTGGCATAGTGCTAACGCATAAACACACACACACACACACACAAACATAATGACTTTGGAGAAACTTTTCAAAGAAAATAATTATATTAAGAGCTGCAAACAGTCAGAGTAATTTGCATAACAGCATTAGCTAGAAACTTGAAAATTAGTTTTCCAACAAGTAAAATAAACAAATTTATAGAAATTTCAAAGCATTTAAATCGGTCTCTTTGGCGTCATTATCTCCATATCATGCTATTGCTTTTGATAACTACTAAGAGTTGATGCAAATATTGCATATAGAGCAGTTCGGGGATATATGCTACATTCTGCCATACCACAACAACAAATCACATGAAAATAAAATTTCACAATAATTCATACAAAAAGCCCCTGCAGACTGAGAAGCAGAGATTCAAGTCAAAGCAAAATTATCGGTGACCAGCGGCAGCGCACCAAGAGAATTTTAAGCGGCTCAAATTGAAATTGAAAGTCGATTTTCATAATTTTTTCTCCGAAATTGTAAAACTTTGCCTTTTTGGGCAGACAAACATTCGGCTGGTGGTAAAAAGATTAAGTTGGAAAATTATGTCGCTTAAGCTTTTTTTTTGGTGGTTATGGCACGATATACATATAAGGTTAATGTAAGTGTATGTTGTATGTATATGGTAGTGATGTAACGAATATCAACTTTTGAAATTTGCGAGTACGAATACAAATAATTGAAACAAAATTCGCAAATACAAATACGAATACGAATATTATATGTGAAATATATAGCCACACAATTGGGGAAATAGGTTGTTATGCTAAGAACACATTTAAAATTTATTTTGTTGTTATTTTATGGTGTCATTTTCAAAATACGAGGGTGCATCAATAAGTCTATTTAATTCCAGACTATAGGATTTTTCGAGGTCCTTAAAATAGGCATTTATGTGGTCAATAATTTCATAGTTGTGTATAAATCTCTTTACAGCGAGATATTTCTATAATTTTGGAAATAGGAAATATTCACTAGGGGCTAGTTTGGAGAAGAGTGTGGAAGAGGGAGCAATTTGAAATGCAATTAATGAATTTTTGTCATTGAAACTGCACGTTCGTTTGTGGTCGGTTGTGAGCAAAGGCGGCACCCATCATATGGAAAGCTTTATCATACCCAAGTAATGATTCAAAATAGAAACCACTGAGCCATCTGGCATCAACAATCTCATGCACTTCTACTCTTCGATCGGCCAACACCATATCGTGGATTTTTTCGACATTTTCCGGGTGTACTGACCTCAGTTTGGCATCCAGAATTTTCAGCGTCATTTGTACGACCACACTGAATGTCAGTAAACCACTTTTTTACCATTGAAATCGATGGTGCAGAGTCCCCATAGTATTTATCGAGTTTTTCCTTGGTTTGATTGACGGTTTTTTTTTCGCAAAAAATAATGTTTAATTAACTTTTTTCCATTTTTAGAAAAATACACGAAGTTGTGTATTTTGAACAGCCGTTAAACGCATTTACTTTGCGACGACACTTGTTCAAAATTTGACAGTAGTCTATTAACAGGTGGGACTTGATGGGAATAGTGTTGCGTTTCATATAACTACGAGGGAAATTTAAAAATTCATGGACTTATTGATCCACCCTCGTATGTGAATTGGCATTCCCATTACGGAAATGACAATAATTGCCACTAGTAGGCACTATTGAGATGTCACAAAAAATTATCAAAAGCTCTTTGATTTTTTAATTTTTCGTTTTTTAAAGACTCCAGTTTCTTATGACATGGCTGATAACCTCCTTTTAGCTCGATGTCCTTTCCCCAGATATATAAAAAAGCTGAGATACTCTGTTTACAATATTAACTGTCTATCAGCTTAAAATAATCAAATCCTACCAGAGCATAATCAAGCTCGGCTTTGATATTCAGGTCTGTTACAGAAATCGATCGAAATTGATTTGATTACGAATTTTCAATTAGACCGATTTCGTTTTACTTTCTCCAAATTTTAATAAGTTTTGTGCATACAAAAAGTGTCAATTCGACTGTTTTTAATTTAAATATGGCAATATTGTGCCATAAAACAAAGACATAGTTATTAGAATACCAAAATAAAATACCAAAGGCACAACTATTTGTGTAATTGAAGTGAAAAAAATTTAAAAATTAATACACGTCAAGACTTTGCCGGAAAATTGCGGCGCAGTGTATGTGTTAAAGTTTTATTTATTTTAATTTGACTGAATAGAATATTTTAGCTTTGACTCAATAGAAAATTATAGCATTTTTTTCTAAAGACTTGAGGAAATTTTTTATAAAGGGTGATTTTATAGCAACTTTTTTGTGCAAATCAGCTGTTTTCGTGTATCACGTTACTGTTAAACATGCTTTTACAAATAAACACCGCTTGCATATTATTACATATTATTATCAAAATTCATGCTCGGCTAAGAAAGTGTGCACGATGCAGTTATTTTATTTTATAGTCAGTTTAGGCGACCTTCTGAGACGTATATTGGTACTATTTCTGGTTAAATTTTACACCAAAATTACACTATTGAAGAGAGTAGAGTGCAGACAGAGGAAAACACTCGTATCAAAGCTGTATCCAACAGTCAGCTGGATTTGACTGACATGTGGTTTCAGCAAAACGGTGCCATATGCCACACAACATGCGAAACAATGGCCCAATTGAAAGGCGAGTTCGTTGAACAGTTTAGTTTACGTTTGGGGTGGGTCAATTGGCCGCCTAAATTGTGCGATTAACGCCTTTAGACTACTTTTAGTGGGGCTGTGTTAAGGATCATGTCTACCGGGATAAGCCCGTTGACGCATTGCAAGACAATATTGAAGAATTTATTCGTGAGATACTTGGTGATATGTTGGAGAGAGTATGCCGAAATTGGACCTAACGTATGAACCATTTCAGACGTATACCAGGTCAATATTTATATGAAATCATCTGTAAACATTGAATTATATAGATCGTTCTACCAAAAAAAAAATATTTCATAAATTTTTCTAAATTTTATGATTTTTTTTTCAATCAAATTCGAAAGCTCTTGAAAAATTACTCTATGTGTGTGTATGAATGTATCTATATGTAAAGAATTAATTAATACGAGTACGAAAAAATTTTATTTGATTGAAATAAAGTTGCTTCAAATAGATTTTTCTACTTTCACTTACAGACAATTCTGACAAATAAATTTAAAGTGGTTTCTTTGACAGGCCTGACTGATTGGACTGAGTTCTTTCAAAGGAAAGTATTCAATTACATAGCGGTTACCAATTTTTTCCATGGTTATAAGTTCACTCAACTCAATGTTTAAAAAAATAAATACAAAAGCAGGTTATACATGACATGTGTTTGACATTTGACATCTCAACTTTTCAACTCAGATGTAACTCTAAATGTCTGTCAAAATTGTTGCTTTATGCTATAAACCTTCTAGGTTTATAGCATTCTGTCACAAGTCCCTGCTTCTGACGCAGACTCTGTTTTTATTCTCTCTCTCTGTCTGTAAATAGTTTGTTTATTTGAGAACCAGTATCGGCCGAATTCTGTTTCAAAATGCTGTTGCCGTCACATAAATTTTTCTTTGCTCCGTAAAGATTTTTTCCTAAAACTCGAAGATATGAGTTGCAAGTTAGCATATAATAATTCAATGCTATTTATATTAGCCCCATTCACAATCTTGTGCAAATGGTCTTGTATCGTAGCATGTGCAAAATTGTATAGTGTATTGATACTCACCACACTTAACAATTCTTAGTGGTGAGTATCAATATACCATTTTGCACATGCAACGATGCAAGACCATTTGAATAATATTGTAAATTGGACTATATTATAGGTACATAATTGCTATTAAATAGTTAAAAAATATACATAAATCGGTGTATTAATATGTTGACTTCAGCCGCCTAAATCTTTCACCAATAGTGAATAGCGTAGATTTCTGATGAAATATTTTCATAATAAAAACAGCTGGTGTCAGAAGATTTATCACAAGAAAATGGAGCACGGTCTAATTGAAAGTTTGTCAGACGACTTTGTAAAAGTCGTTTGCAGGGAGCGTACACTCAAAGAAAAGAAATGGTTGAGAAACAAAATTATGTTCTCAGAAACAAATGTGTGGTCGTTTAAAACTGGTTATTGTTATTTTAAACATTAATTTTGTTACGGTAAGCAAAGTAATGTTTGAATTCAATAATTTCATTATTTTATGCATAAAAAAGTGTGATATGTTTAGAGCTTAACAATATAGTTTTGTTAAAAATTTATGACTGCAACATAATGTTTATTATTATTTAAAAATAATATAATATAAATAATAATATAATGTTGTCCAAATCCGTACTATATTAAGTTTAAAAACAAAGTATTTTTCAGAAACAACTTATGTCAGTTCAGTGTTTCGTTTATAAGCTATCGGTAGTGCACGTAGTGTTAAATAAATAAATCAATAAAGTAAAATAAAAAGTAAGATCAATAAAAATATATGTATATACATACATATATCGTGTTTAAAATTTTTATTATTTTAATATTAAAACATTATATTTTAGTCATATCTAACATTAACGTTGTCATATTAACAATACTAAGATTGGGCATAACAGAGTTAATTTTTTTTGTAGATAATGTTGCTGTTTGATTATGGTTACCTCAAACATATTTTTTCTTGGCGTGTAAGCAACATGGTAATATAAAACTCAAAACAAAAACTACTGCCACTATCTATGAATGAATTGAACTAGTTTTGGCACCGCCTTCCGCCTCTAGGCTTGTCTTGTCTTTGTATATTAAAATGAATTTAAAGCATTTGAAGTGGCCTGCCTTACTTTATTGTTGAAGATGTGGTAACCCCAAAAACAGCTGTATGGCAGAAATAAAATATTGATCTATAGCACAAAGCAAACAAAAGTATTGAAAATCTTTATAATATTTTTAACTAAACAAATAATAAAAACAGAAAGGAAATCACTGCAATGTGACCACAATATAAAAACTATAAAATGTATTCAATGTATATATGAAAAACTTTTAAAACTTTTTTGACTACCCTGTCACTTTAAAGTTAACTTTAGCTAAAGTTAAGTTAAATTATAACTAAGCTTAAGGCCTACTTATGATAATGTTCCTTGCAAGCAATAAAAATGTCCTGTGATTGCACAGGCTGCACAAAATCGATTTATCTACATTGAGTTTATTGTTTACATTTACATTTTAGACTTTACAAAAGTTGTCTCTTCAACACTCAACAGGTTTATTTATAGAAACTACAGTCACTGCCTGCACGAGTATTACTCGTACCAAGACAGTAAATCAAAACACTATTTTCTTTTATTAGAGTACCTTAATTTTTTACCTGACACTGCTAGCTTAGTAAGTGTGTTCTCAATAGAAAAAAAGAAATTCAAAGAATTTTTAGTTATTTTTTCGTGCTTCTGCAGTAACAGATTAAATGGAATTTATTACGATATTGTAGTTTTTGCGAGTATAAAATGTGGGTTAGTTAAAAGTATGTACAGTAAGAAAAAAGTGAAAAAAGAGAAATAGCAAAAAAAAAAAAGTTAAGTTACAAAAGAAATCAACATACCTGGTGTAAATTAAGCAGCAATGTTTAATTTGATATATGATTTATGTAGTGAATGACTTTTTACACGTCACTGAATGGTTTTAGCTTTTTTTTCTTTGTGCTGGTTTTATGCATTTGCATGTGTATTTTTAAACATTTTGACACGTTTTAAGTGTGGGGCGAGAGATGCTTAGATTTTCATAAAATGCACACAATCAAACAGTAAGTAATTGGGTAGCAGACAGTATGTATTTTTTTGGCTTATTTTATTTTTAATTTGTTTTTTTTGGATATACACACATATGTAAGTATGTCGTAAAGGTGAAGGTGGATTTAACCCAGCACAAATGTGCAGTACATACACTTAAATTAATACACGCACTGGCCAAAGGACTCAGGTGTTGCTAAAGAGTATGTTTAACGTTGAAAATCTGTTTGTATGTAAAACACTTTTAGTGTTGAGGGTTTCCTTTAACTCTTTTGGCTTGCGGTGGGGTTAATTTTCAGGTTGTTGCTGCCTTGTATACGGTTACTGGGCTAGCAACTCATCGCGATAAGGTACTGTGTAGTAGCAGACGTAGTTTTTTTAAATGTTAATAATGTTTATTTTTGTGTGTGTTTGAATTGCATAAATTATAAATATAGTCTTGAGTACTGCACGACAGCCAACTTTTGAAACGGCGGGTATTTTCTTCACTCACAGCAAGTCCTTGAAACAATATGCTAACAGCGCTCATACACACAGACACATACATACATACACAATTAAATATCTTTCATATTTTTAATTTGCTTGTTTTTAAGAAATGTCATTTACACTTGTATATTCAGTTAATTAACACGATAACATTAGTTGTGTGACCGACAGACAGACAGACAAGGTGACCAACACAATTAACACTTTAATTCACCTTAATTTGAATTCAAACTTTTATATACATGTGTATGCACATACGTACATATGTATGTATGTTCTATGTATAAACAAAGTTTTTATAAATTGTTATATCCAGCTGTATACACATTTAAAATTTGTTAATTAAAACTAGATTTTATTTAAATAAAATGTTTTATTTTTATTAATATTTTGTGTGTTTAAGTTGCACGTTAATAAACACATGTAGTAAAAGTACTAACACAATTCTACTTTCGACACTCTTTTCAAACAATTTACTACTTTAACACTTTACACATGCACGAACACATACATGTACAAATGAGCTGTTGTCCACTCACACATACACACACACTCTCGCAAATGCATATGAACATTTACTCTCTTTCCTTTTCTCTTTTACTCTGGTTCTTCTACACTCTTTTGGCTTTTTCTTCGTCTGGCCATAAAAAAAAGAAATGTAATTTCATCAGCAACAAACAATTATTAAATTCTTTTGCTAATATTTGTGTTTTACACTAATATTCTTATTTGTATATTTAATGTTGCATATCTTTAGGCTTTGCTCTATAATTTCTAGAGCAGTCGTATATTTTTATCACCTGTTTCAATTCCTTTATTCTTTTTTTTTAACATTTTAGTTATTATTAGTAAATCACCTTTTTATATATATTTTATCATAAATAAAACCTGAAACCCTTCGATGATTTTATGACAACTTCTCTAAAAGCGTACTGTACCGTTTAGGTTGTATGTTTTGTTATAAATTTCTCTTGACTTTTCAATATGGTGAAAAGTACTGCCAACCATGTCCTCAAGTGGTGAATATTGTGCTGAGAATTTTTTTGGTGGTGGTGGTGTAGGACATAATTTTTTTCTTTTGTAAAAACAGAGTTTGCGCATATTCTCGTTATTTGGTGGGAGACAAAGTTAGTCAGGAGTATTTTGCAGTCGGTGCTATTATGAAAGCTGGTGAGAAAAATTGATTAAAAAATAAAAAACAGGAAAAATACACTGTAGGAATTTTTAGTTCATAGTTAAGAAAATTAAAAAAAATTAATAAATAAATTAATTAATGTGTAGTTTCCACATTGCAAGCAAGCGACTTGTCTAGAAAAATATATATTAAACCATAAAATATTTATTTTAGCGATTTCTATACAAATTTTATAGAGAAGTCACTTGCTTGCATTACGGAAACTACACAGAGAAAAAAGATTGGTTTTAAAATGGTTAGGCCAATAAAATATCATTTGCATTAACTATATTTCAGCTCACGCAATCAATTTTCTATTAATCCAAAAAACAATCAATGTTCATGGCCATAAGGGTATAATTGTAACAAATATATGATTCTGACAATTCTTAAATTGATTGCATCAACCAAACGTATGCTTTTGTCATGACTAACTGATTGGTTAAAACAACCGAATAAAATATTATGAATTGGATTTTACTACCAACTTTTGGTAGTAAATTGTCTTTCCATATTAAGGTTAAAATAAACATTTTTTTTATCAGTTGCTGCAACTAACAAGAGGTTAAGCTTACTATCATAGTTTATAGCAGAAAATTAAAAAATTAACTTTTAAAATTTTCAAAGATTTTATGATTTGTGAATTCTCAAATAATTTTTGAAAGTGTGTGCATAAGATAGCAGGTTTGTGGCTGTTTAAAATGTGTAGTTGAAGAAATGCATATAGACATGCTTCACCACCAGGAAATAAATTTCAATTAAAATGAACTTATGACAATATGTCAAATAATAAATTTCTAAAATTATGTATTTTTATTTGCGTCTATTGCTTATTTTTATTTCAGTAAGGAAGGCCAATTTTTCTTTCACAGGAACCAATTATTATATTGTTTTAGTTATACTAACCATATTTTCGGTAGCACGAATAACTTTTATTTCAAATTCCATAATGTTAATCAATTTTTTCTTATGCTGCAACTATTTGGTTAAGGGTTATAATTAAAATAGGGTGCTACCACAAGAACATTGCAGTCGTTATAACAGAATTCTATGTAGTTGGTGCAACCGCCAAAATTTGATTGGCAACAAATTCGGTTGTCTCAACGAATCTGTTTTCTCTGTGTACATATTACTCTGTGTTTTTGTCCATAAAATTAAAGTATTGCTTTGGGAATTTATTTTTAATAAAATTCAGAATAAAAAATACCTAAAATTATGTGCCAAGAAGCAAAAATTGTTCAAGTCATATTTTAATATTTTGTAGATGAGCACTTTTAAGCTTTCAAGTTGATTTTCAATAAGTTATTTCTGTTAAAGCGCTATTACACAGGCATACTTGTCATACGTTAGACACCCTACAAAAAGACTACCAGTCAATTGACTGCTCATTTGATCGATAGTCAGGCAGGATATATTCATCATTGCGTAGAACAAAGTTTCTATCACTTTATTAAGGGCAAAATGAAAAATGTGATGGAAACTTTTGTGTACGTGTGATCTTGCATCTCTCTCTAACTATCGAATATAACATATAGTTGAACTGCTCACTCCAGTGCTTTTTAATAATCAATGATAGCAAAAATATTACTCAAGTTTGACTTATCATAATAGAGTAATATATCCCCCACAATTGAGTAATCATACATGATTGATATAATGACAATAAATATAGTTTTTATTATTTTAATTGTTTTTTTTTTATTATAAAGTGATATAAAAGTAAATAAATAATTTAAAATAAGAGATCTAATTCAGCAAAAACAAAATAAACTAAGCGGTATATTGCCCTCTTTATACCTTTTCACCACCAACGCATCTTGCTTTTTACAAATACATATCTAAAATTTTGAAAAGAAATATAAATTAAATTAACTTTTGTAAATTTCTTTATTAAATATTGTTTTTACTTATCTTTTTTAACACTTTTAAATTTTACTTTTCACAGACAGATTAATTTTAGTTTTCTCTCCATAAAACTCGATGTTGTAAAAGTTTTGGCATATATACATTAGATGTCCCTCTCTAATATATATGCTAGAGTAGAACAACTATAATCAATAAATAAATCCATCATCATTTTCTATCAAATGACTAGTCAATTGACTATCAATATTGAATTCAATATAAATTGCTGCAATTGTGTTAGTAAAAAAATTTTGTTTGTGTTAGTTTCAGTCATTCATTTCTTGTAGGGTATGTATGGTGGTTTTAAATTTTTTTTTATTTTCTGATGTCTGTCGCACACCTAGTATGAAGTATGCTGTCAGCATTCGACAGTGTAATGGAAAAACCCATAGTATGCCGTCGTACATGTCTGCAGACAAGTATGCCTGTGTAATAGCCCTTTTACAATTAAATAGGGAAATTCGATTTTTCGTTTTTTTAGAAAAAATCATATCATTATAAGTAATACAAATGTTTTTTTTATTATATTATACACAAATGTAGGCGGAGTAACTAGACCATATACTCAAGATGTTATTAACAGTATTTTAAAAAAATTTTGTGACTGACAGTGCAACGACCTATGCCTTCACATAGAAAGTAGCAACGTAATTGTGAAAAAAATTCCATAAAGAACCACAAGATTATACGGTAATCCGTGGCAGATCAGTCAAACAGTGCAAGCGAGATGAAAAACTCTCGAAGGTTACCCCCCGAACACACAATCCTGACCGCACATAAGAAATAATTACAATGATGCGAGAGATGTTTTCAACCCAGAGCTTGATAACGACTCAATACAAATATTCAAAATATATCAAGGCATAAGCCAAATTAAGGTATTCTTCCATCTGACATTATAAATTCAAAAGCGAAAAACAGCAAGTCCATGCGCTAAAGTTTCCTGAAAAATTACAAAATAAAAATTAATATATTGCTTGGAGGCATTTTTGAATATAAAGATTACCGGGAAGCAATTATTCTATCAATAGTAGTGTACCCCAAAAAAAATAATTTTTAGATTTTTATAGGTACCCCAGCCAGCATTTTTTGAAAGCCTATAGGGTAAAGTATTTTTGTAATTTTTCCTTAGTTATAAGCAGTATTAAGCTATTGTCCTTAAGTAAAAGATATAATTTTTTTTGTGTGTTAAGTACAAATATACCAGTGTGATATATCTTGCATCTGCTTATTTGCTATCCAGTGACCAACACACGCGACCCAAAAGATTGCGACGCAGCATCATGTTTAACTGTTGCATGGTAAATCTGACTAAATTTAACAATAGTTTTTATAAAAAGCAACACAACTTAATACTATTGTAATTTTGTTAATATCATATCTGTGGCAACATGTAATAACCGCTTAAATCAACTCAAGAAATATATATTATTAAGAATATATTATTTAAGAATAAATCCCAATTTATGATTCTTTCGTATGCTATATATGAAAAGAAGGGGCCCACGCGAAAGTGAAATCATGCATTAGAGTTTTTTTTAGCTTCTTAGCAGTAGCGGTAGTATCAAAGCTTGCGTAAAGCGCTGATTTTCTTAAGTTAACTTAAGCAATTATTAAATATTGAATATTATTTAATATTATCCGGATTTAAGTAAAAGTAAATATTACAAAAGTCTTTAATGTCTTACATCAATGAAAAATCAAATAAAGCATGCCCATTAATTAATTTTGAAATTATAAATGCTCTTTAGCATTTACTAAAAAATTAATAAGAGCTTAGTTAGTGCTTTCACTGTATGAGTATCTTAATTCTATGTCAAACTATTGACTGTCCGATGTTTTTCATAGCAGAAACAAAAACTTATGATTTCATGAATGAGCTAATTTTCTATATAAGAATTAAAAATTAATAGGGCATTTATAGTAGCACGATATCTAGCTGATTTCAATTGAAACCCTTATAGGGCATTTATATTATCTCAAAATCTAGTAGTTAGGAGATTTCCAGCTGAATCTAACTGCTTTTTAATAGATTTCACATGCAAAACCAAATCGAATATTTTTATTTTATTTTTACCACCCTGTACAAAATATTTATATAAAAGGTGGTTGAATCAGCTACGGTCTGCTTCAAAAGTTGTGTGATTTGGTTACATTGCAGTTGTTTGGTTGTAGTTTTGGAAATTTTTCGGTTAATGGGTTTTGTTTTGTATAAAAAAATCTCGATAAATGTCAAAAAAACATAGTATAAACGGTATAGATTTTTATAAAGATTTTAATTAACATGTGCTAGATTTTGTGCAGGTGTAAATGCTTTATTATGAAAATTCCTACCGCTTACAGCAATTTGAATAGATAGTTGTCAAGATTACTTATCGAAAACAAAAACCACTGACTGAAAATTTTACAACCAATTAACTGTAATATTTAGTAAAGTCGCACACCTTTTTACCTGCGTCAGTTTATTTTTAACCGACTTAAAAAAAAAAGGAGGAGGTTAACAATTCGTCTCTATTTATTTTGGGGTTATACTTCATGTACTTCGATATATAAAAATTCTTTTTTTTTTGCCTGAGAGGGTATAGCTTTTCATTGGTCCCATTAAAAAAAAAATGGGCAGCACACGCCCATTTTTTTTAAATTTATTTTTATGATACTTACTCATTTGATTGCTGCGAAACTTATAAAACACCTTTGGCTCTTGTAATTTCACAATTTGAAAGTTGAAAAATTGTGCGGGGTTACGCTCATTAAAATCTATTATAATACCATACTTTTGGGCGGAGTCACTCCCAATAAAATTTAATATTTTATTTTAAGTGGTTCTACTGTAACGATTTTTACAAGACTTATTAAGCACCCTGACCTCTCAAAAATACACAACTTTGCATTTAAGGAATGGGCGGAGGCACGCCCATTCTGTCAGATCTCTGTATTGAAGTCGGGTGTTCTTTTATTAGACAGAAAAAGCCAAAGTATATTTTCCTCAAAACTATAATTCTCTTTCGAATATATAAAGTGTTGTTGGTTATTTTTATACACCAAAAAAATTAAACCTCCAATTCTGGAGACATCTTTTTGATTTTGCTAATTTTTAATAATAATATTTTTGGGGAAAATTCTAACACTGAATTCTAACACTAATCCTGAAGCATTTAGCTATTGCTATCGGGAAATGGATTTAACGTACATACAGATGGACAACGCTTATGCGACCAAACTATTCATGAGGACCCAGAGTATATATATACTTAATGGGATTGCATGTGACAAATTTATACGAGTTTAAACCCTTAGCGTTTTTGGTGAAGGCTAAACAAATAGTTTTAGTTTTTAGACCATATAATAGTGCGTTCACATTTGGGTTAAATTTAATACTTGCAAGTTTTTGAACAAAATCTAGTAGATTTCCCACACAAAAAAAAATTTTACTCATGATTAGATATTGTCGAGATCCACTTAAAATCTAGTAGAACTAAGGAATGCAACAATGGATTTTCTCAAAATTGTACTAAGAAAAAGGTGTATGAATTAGCTATATTTCAAATATTTGGTTGATGTTTAGGAAAATGTTTTTTGTTTTGGATACAAAATCTTCATAAAAAAAAATTGGTGTAAACCATATGATTTTAAATAAAGGTTTTTATTGAAATCTGCTAGATTTAGTGTAGCTTTAAATGTTCTATAACAATTTAATTTCGATATAAATTTGGTTTTGTAAACCTTAAGTAAATCAAAATAATCTGTTTTGCCAGTTTTATACAAATTTTTTTTAGTGTATATTCTTTGATTACCTGTTTTCACATGGAGCAACTGACAGGACAACAAACGTAAAGGAAAATGCCAAAATCTCTACGTCATTTTTTTTCTTAACCTTATATTGTTAAAGGAAAAAGGTGAATTTTGCACCAAAGGAACAATCTCTTTTTGAACCAAATTTACTCGTGCTAATTTAAAGACAACGACCGACCTCATGCGATGAGCAACAGTTTTGTACAATCAACCACATGAAACAAGCAACACAATCTGTCCAACAAGTAAAAAAAAAGAAGAAAAGGAAACAAAAAAAAAAAAAAACAACAAAATACAATAAAATAGTGTGTCATACACCATTTTGTACTCACTATGTGGTGTATTTTATTGTGCTGCCAACAAAGAAAAAGTCACCTTTCAATGACGTAGTCAATACTAAAATGTTTGTGAGAGAATTTAATTTTATATTCACCAAGAAAAAGTTTGTTAGTGTATTCGTATATTTAATTATGATTGTGCCGCACACACAGAGCTATTGTGTGTATATTTTTGCACTTACATCGAACACTAGTTTCATGTGTTGCCATCCTGCCACATGTTTTTAAATGTCTTTTTGTTGTTATTTTGAATCCTCTTTGACAAAGGAAAACTGTTGCTCGAATTGGCGATAGTGTGTGTTAGTGTGAATATGTACGTGTTTCTGTATTAATGTGTGTCTTGTTGCTTTGCTTAGTTCATTTTTTTTATTTGTCTTAAAATGGGAGAATAAAATTTTATTCACTTTAGAAAAATAACACTTCATATAAATTGTCTGTATTATTTTTTTGGGGGGCAGAATAATAGTTTCATTTATGAGACGGGACTATAGTTTTGGTGACTTGGTATTTGTTTGCATTGAGTAAATAATCATAATACACTTTGTACACTGATTTGATGAAGCGAAATTGAATAGGATAGGGAAAATAGCAAACGAATGAAGGTGTTGGTAGACCTAAAAGCAGCCACTAATGATGCTTAATTTTAACGGCTGTGTGGCGCACCATTCAAATAAGTTTCAAAGGGATATATAGTGTTGTCAGTGAAATACATATGCATGCATTTAGATACCTACATATGTAATAAAATATTCAGTTAGAAGAATTTTTGAGAAAATACTACATGAATGTTATTAAAAGGAAAATTTAGTAGCAATGCCGTAGGACTCGAAATATCCTTTCAGCACATTTACACCTGCACAAAATCTAGCAGATTTCAATTAAAATTTTTTTTCAAATCGATACCTTTCACACCAAGTATTTTTGACATTTATCAAGATTTACTATGCAAAATAAAAACCATTTACTGAAAATGTTCCTAAAGCTTCAACAAACAACCGCAATTTAGCTAATTCAAACACCTTTTTTTTGTAATACAGCAGTTTATTTATTATTTAGCAGAAATTAAAAAAAAAAAACATAGTTGCATCACTAATTTGTAATCAGTGTTGCCAGTAGATTTCTTGAAAAAATTCCTACACATGCTAAGAAAAATCCAATTTTTCCTTCCTTACACGTTGAAAAAATTTCCCCTACAAAAATCCCTACGCATTTTTGCCATTAAAATAAAAGAAAACCATTAGTTATAAAAATAAAAATGTATATGTTTATTAAAGCTTTTGTCATTAATATAAAAGAAAACCATTAGTTATAAAAATATAAATGTATATGTCTATTAAAGCTTTGGTAAAAAAATAAATAAAAACCTAAAAAATAATATTATGTATGTATGTATGTACATATGTATGTAATTTTAATCAAATTCAATTAAAACAACATAAAGTTTTTTAAAAATGAATATGAATAGTTTTTTTTTCAAATAAAGTTTAAAAGGATAAATTTAAGTCATCTTTCAACATTGAATGATATCTTAGAAAAAACATATATCAAGGCGAATTCATGTACCAGGTGGTGCCAAGTTAACAGCTGCTTTTTTTTAATCAAGTTTGGGTTGTCAAATTATATTGCAATAAAATTTGTAGGAAGTTTGATTTGTCAATTTTTATTGCAATAAAGTACTAGGCAGATTTTGTTGTTACATGCTTGACACCACCTGGTATATGAATTCGCCTTAGAAAAATAATGCATTTATTTCATAAATAATGCGACATGGCGAAAAATCCCTACATTTTTGAGAATATAAAAAAATGTTCGATTTCCCTACGCTTCTATTTTAGTATCGAAAACACCTACTTGTAGCGATTTTCGCTTACTTCTGGCAACACAATTTGTAATCGATTTAAGTACATTTCGAAAAAAAAACTACTAACGAAGTAGATATTTTTTGAATAGGAAAACTTCTCAAAATTAATCAGAGTTTTGTCGAAATCTCGTTAGTTCTAGATTAGGATAAGATAAAAGTTCGCTATTAGAGCTTTTTTATGAAGCTTTTGTTCTATTTTATATTCGATCTATGGTTCGAATAAGGATAATCGTATTAATTTACTCATTCTTTAAAAGGACTTGAAAATGTTCGCCTAACTAGAGACGACTTCAGGCCCAACTATAATATGAATAAGCGAACTTAAGCAACTGTGCAGTTACATATAAAACGTATGTGGCAAACTATATTGTACTTATGGAACTTTTCGTCAAGTTTCGTTAAATGTCATTTGCTTAAGCTAAGTGTCAACCTGAACGCACATTCCGTACGGAAAACACTGTTTGTGCATTTTTTAAACTCAAGCAAACATCATCAGAAAATATTCATTTGTTTTATATATTTTTTATTTTTTCTTATTTTAAACTCAGAAAAGAAAGCAAAACTTTTATTTTCATTTTTTGTTTTACAATACACATATACACGCATACACATGAGTTTATTTATGTATGTTCATTGTTGTACTTTTTAGTAGGCAAAACAAATAAAACAAGCAATAAAGTGCTGGATATAATTATATGTGCATTTTTAATAGATTAGGACATTCCAAAAAGTTAATTTGATTGAATTGCATTCAATTAGTAGTTATAAGAAGAAACAAAAATTAAAAAAAAAAATTGTGAACAATACCTATATGTGCAGCTGTGGCTAAAGAATACTTAAGTGCATGTAAGTACATTGTGGCCACCTAAAAGTCACATCTCAATTGCTTAAGTATTTGACAGACTTATCTTTCAATTCTGGCATTAGCTTAAGCCAGCTTATTCATATTATAGTTGGGCCTTTAATGAAAAGTTACGAAATAAGTTTACTCAAAGCTACTATTTTGGGAATATTTTAACAATACTTCAGTAACTCAAACTTAAACAGAACAGAACAGTTCCTAATCTGTAAATGGATACTGCTTCCATCATTTGTTTTCTTTACTGAGATACAATTACAACTTTAACTAAAACTAAAACATTTGCAATTTTCACACGTTATAGCCGATTAGTTGGACCAGCTATAGGGTATTCCAATAAGAAGTTGCATTTTCAATAACACAACATTTTAACTGCTTTTATGACTCCAGTTGTAACTTCTTGACAAATCATAAGTGAAAACTACCGCATTAATAAAAATAACGCATTAAAATTTACTATTTATCGATTTATCGAAGCGTTGGTGTTCATAATTGTCCATTGAGATCTTCTTATTTAATATACGTAGATGTTTGCTTTTGTATTATATAAGAAATATGTCTATGCCAAAGGCTACTTCCTAATCATTTTAAGAACTGAAAGATGACGTTTAAGGAGCTATCGAACACATATGGTCATGTTGCATAATGGGAATTGAAAATTTTATGATAATAGTATTGTAGCTTTGATGATTATTTGGCTGATAGTGCTTCCACAATTAATGATATAAGCTCCTCTTTATCATTAAATAAATATTCGATAATTTTGCTAGGAAATAATTATTGTTTATATGTCAAAATGAAATGAAAGATCTTATACATGTTAAAGTTGCAAGGTCTTGCAAATTAAGGTGACAACATTACCACATACCTTGGCAAAATATATAATAGACAACAGATTATACTGGTATACAGAGTGGCAATCTATAAATCATAGTCTAGGTATTACACTTGATAGCATAAGTTCACTTGCCAGCTATAATTGAAATAATATATTGCAACAGCTAATGATCAAAGAGAGAGAGAGAGAGAGAGAACTTTATTTCTGAGGCAAAAAGATCTCAGCTTCATCATCTCTACCCCCAACTGAACTTCAACCTAATACCAATTATTCAACAAAATTATACATCAAGGAAGACAAGTATCATAATAAAATCTAGAGGTGGCTTACTTGAAATAAACGAGAGAGTATTTTGTAATAACACTCAGGGCATTTATACAATGTGTAATTTAGTTGTGTCTGAACATTTTCTACATGTTATCGGTGTATGTTCTATATACAATGCATATAGATTATAATGTTTTAAGAAAAGGCAATATGATGGAAATGAGGTCGTTAGTATATTAAGTGGTTCGGATTTTAACAGCCTATTTAACTATCTTGAGATAGTAAGTATAGAAAATTGATATTGAATGAATTTTCTTCTTAAATATTTTTTTTTTATAAATAAACTTATAAATAAATAAGTATATATGTAGATCTCACAAGCTACTTATAAGTACATACATACAGGATGGCGCAAAAATAACCTTCCGATGTTATTTGGCTGTAATTTAAAAAAAAAAATGAAAAACTTTGATTCTTTTTGTGGATTATTTTTATTTGGTCTTTTAAATTTTTTTTACATCAAGTCGAAAATATGATGTCATGTAAATGGCCGCCGCCACAGTTGATTGTCATTTGAGCCCTTTTTATGGCATTATCCATCACTTTGGCGATAGGTCCTCACATTCTTGACGGATATTATCTTTAAGAGCTGCAAGTGTCTGAGGCTTGTTGACATAAGCCCGCGACTTCAAAAAGCCCCACAAAAAGAAGTCTGCAGCGGTCAAATCAGGCGATCTTGCTGGCCAGTGCAAATCGCCAAAAAGGGGAGATTAGGCGCCCGGGAAATGCATCCTTCAGCATATCGGTTTGGGCACGTGCAATAACATTGTTTATTAACATGTATTTCGCAAGTGTTCACTACACAAATGTCAAAACAGAACTGACATTAAGCGCCAATCGCAATATTTATAGCATTTTCTGATAGAAGGATTACTTTTGCGCGCCACCTTGTACATATGTAGATTCTTGTAAAATGCTAATTTGGCACACAACATTATGTTATACCATACATATATATATGTAAATTACTATATACATTTTAATTATCTTGATATAGAAAATTTTTTTACATTTATTAATAAATTAATAAATAAATACAAATATTTTGATTGATATTATAAAATCCTTCAAATTTCTTTTTTGTGTGTAACACTCTATTTATCCGAGTCCTAATAAATTAAAAATTATGGATCCTGCGCTTCAGCCAGTGATAAGTTGTACTAGGTCCATCACTCTATTGCGTTGAAGTACCGCTGGTCTGCACTCTGTACACTCGCAGATAAGGAAAGAAACTGTGTCTTCTTTATACTGTTATTGATGGAATATATTATGAGGGAATACTTAGCCTGCTAGTATACCTACCAATCGTCCAGGGGGACGTAAATACCACGATCAGCTGCAATATAATTTTTAGATTTTGCTCTACAATTTTTATGGGCTTGTCGTCGAGGTGTGGCAGCATTTTCTTTTCAATCGATCCCAGCCCTCTGCACCTATCTTCTTCATTTATACTAGTTTTTAATAATCTTTGTACTTCTTATCTTAAGGTCTTGAATTCAAGTAACATTAGCCTTAATATATCTGCATGTGGATTTCAAGTTCGTGTGATTAACCTTCAACTTATCTCCAGGCTGAAAACTTTGAATATTAATTTTGAAGTTGCATAAGCAATACTTTTCCTTCTGCTTTCTTCGCCTATTTGAAATATGTACAAAGCTTATTCGCAATCATATTTTGCCATCTACAGTTTTATTAAATTTAATAACTTATAAAATCTAATTAAAAAAAAATAAGAAAAAAAATATTAAATAATGTATTTCAATTTTTTATAATCCCTTTTGATATGCTGGCTAAACAAAGTCGCACCAGTCATCCCGCAAGGGGACAAACAAACCAACCCACACCACCGCTTATACACAGAGACAGACAAGTATAAAGTGTCATACAATTAGAAACCATTAATACAAGTGTCATCTTAAATTAACCAAGTTGGAAATGAAATTCAACTTCTGCAGTTAAAAGAAATCTTACTTTTCTTTACTTGCTGCTTTCTCTTGTTGCATCTTCTATTATGCGGGCTCTTGGATGTTTTCTTGCAACCTTTTTTTCTTTCTCTCTACTCTGCTACTTTGTTGAAGGGATTGTAATCTTTTTTTTTTTTTTGCTTTTCAATTTATAAAATGCTGCCCTATTTATCATATTTATTATGATTTTTAATTAAAAACTTTAAATGTGCAGCAGCAATAGAAGTTTGTTACTGCAACAAAATATTTGCAAAGAAAATAAATGAGAGGGTATGAATTGAATAAGTGCAAGCGTTAGTAGTCTTGCATTGCAGCTAATAAAATGTAAGAACAAAAAAAAAAAAGACAAAGAAAAGAGCAACAAATAATAAATAAAAATTACATTAATTGCCGGGCAATTTGTTTAAGAATAACAATGAAATAATATTAAACACTTTTAAGATGATAAAATTAATGCCATTTCTAATTATGCAAAGTTTAAGAAAGAAAATTTCACTAGTTGTGAAACAAAGTTGCAGTTTTTTACAATAGAGTCAATTATATTTGTAAAATGCAAAGTGGAATGATGGGTTATTTGGAACCAAATACAAACTGGAAGATGAAATACACTTACGACAAAGTTTTTATTATTTTTAAAAGTTTACTGCATTTTAATTTTACTAAACCGGTTCACATTTTTTAACCACACCAAACAATAGATAGAAAATTTTGCCAAGAATTTTTGTGTTTAATAAGTGAATTAAAAAATGAGTTAGAGGATTGGAAATAAAATATTTAAATACACCATTTTTGAAAAACTTTTAGACGAAGATGGCCTCAATATTTGAACACCTATTTTGTGGCTTTTCTGTAGCCTTCATTAATAACAACCGATGCACAGTGGCGTGAATTATAAAAAAAATTGTAAAAAGTTCGCAACTTTTGAACTAGTCAACTGGTTTCGATTAAACTAACTGTTTTGGAAAGTAGAAGTGTTAAGATTTTTAAAAAGCATATTTTGAGGCACCCTGTTGTAAGACAGGGTAGCTCCAAGGAGCCTCAAACTGGGAAAGTGCGGGTATTGAAATTCTGTCGGAGCTTGTAACTTTTGTAAATAGGGACCGATTTCAATAATTTTTCAGCAGGACAATCTACGTTAAGAAATAAAAATTAAACATGCTTAGAGTATCATTTTATTTTATCTCTTTCAGTCTCCAAGTTATTAGACTTGAACAATTTTTTTTTTTAATTTTTGGCCCTGACTTTTTTTATTCGTTAGTACATAACTTCTTTATTACTTGCCAAAAATCAGTTTGTTTTATTATTTTTGAAAGAAAACTTCATTACAATTCATATGAAAAAAATTTTTTTTTGATATATCGAAAATTGTAGCAAGCAATAATTTTGCAGTTTGGATTTTTAAAAATTATGAGAAAATTTTGTATATTTTGTGAAAAAAGTATTCTTAATTTTTTTGGAATATTTTAAAAAATCGCGATGTTATATATTTCTCTTTTTGCGATCTTATGATATCAAATTATTATATTTTAAATACTTTTTAGAAAGTTCTAAAAAAAATTTTAAGAAATATAGACATTTGTACACAACATTTTTCTAAAACAACACAACTTCTTTCTACCTTTTTTAAGAAAGCTTTAAAATTAATTTTTTAGCTAAACTGCAAAAAATTTTATTTTTAGCAGCTGTTATTAATGAAAGCCACCGATTTTTATTTATTTATTCTTTTTTATTAAAGGAAAATAACTTTTTTCCTTGCTCAGTCGAATAATCGATAAAAACTTTAACGATGATTAATTTTTTTTTTGCAATATTATTGACCAATTTAGAAAATTAATAGTAATGAATTAAACATATTCACCACAGCAGGCTACAGGAACACATGACTTCCAATGCCGCTAGTAGCATTTGTCGCCTCGTAGCCAGCTACTTAATTATATTCGAGACGGCAGCAGCGCCATCTGCACCTGATATTCAAGTACAAATTAATAGTTCAGTGTTGCCACTTTCATATATTTTGCATTTATAAAAATTAATTACTCTTCTTAAATGTACTTATTTCACGTAAATGAACAATAATATAAATTTTTGAATATTGTTTGTGGTAAAAGTGATTTCATTGTGAGCAAAAATGTAGTGCTCCAAACCGATACTCGCCATACAAAAATCAGCAGCGATATCAGCAGGTTTCTCAGCGCTACTTTTATTTTATAATAGTAAGAACCTGCTGTTTTGAAGCAAAATTTTTGCTGAGTAAATATAATACACATTTACGAGTACACAAGCATACGAAACGGTGTTGTAGTAAACATTCAAAGCATAACAACAACTCTTATGTTATAACTTCTGCTTATTGAGAAATGTACAACCACACAAGCACATAAGCCAATTCAGACAAAATACACAGACAACAATAACTTTAAAGCAATGATAAGCAAACACATACATATGTGTATATGTATATAAAAGAGAGTAAAATTCATGCCTGAACGAATATACGTGTATAAAAGTGCCCACGGGCGGCCTTTTGCTCAAAGGCCGGAGCACAATGAATCCGCCATACGTTAAACTTCGCCTTTTTCAACTGACATTAGCGCAGCGATGGAGAAGGTTGGCACAATGATTACTTTATTGGCGGACGCATTAGTATGTTGATTCTCTATTTTATTTATTAAATTCAACTTTTTTATTTATTTTTTTTTTTTTTTAATTTTATTTTTACTACCACAAAACACAAACACATACCAAAATACATACCAAAAAACCAACCAATACCTGTCCAACTACTCAACGTACGTAAAAGGTTAAAAGTTGAAAACTTTTTGTACTTTGCGCGGACGGACACGTACTGAATGTAACAGACCTCATAAGAAACCATGTATTTCAACTTAGCTGTCAGTTGAAAAAGGCGAAGTTTAACGTATGACGGATTCATTATGCCCCGGCCTTAACATTACTTTAAAGCTTCTACATACGTTATGTTCTCAACGTACATACACACAAGCTAACACAACACCATTTGAAAAGAAATACGGAATGATACTGCGGAGATTCCTTAAATGTACTAAATTAGTCATTGGTGTACTATTGTACTTTCGTAGTTTGAATAGTACCAAAAAAGTACAATTTTACCAACTTTGCCATCCCTGCATTGTGTGCTTAGCAGTTCTTAATATCAGTGTTGAGTACATAACGTGATTTTATTTGGGGTGCCCCTGTGGCTGAGTGGTAGCGATGATAACCTTTCAGTCCAGAGGTCACGGGTTCGATTCCCCCCATAGACTCTGGGTGTTTTCTGATGACAAGCTAAACGCTTCGCGGGTTGTGTTTGTTTAAAATAATTTGTTTTTTTTGATAATAATTGCAAACTGTGACTTTTTATTTAATTTTTTTTTAAATTTCAATTACTTATAATTTGTACATGCACAGACCCACCAACGTATATCGAGTATGCACAAATCAGGCCTATGCACAAATCAGGCCTACAAATCACACGTGTTTGAGTAGCTTTGCAGCTGTGGATACTAAAATCGAGTAAAACGTGGTATGAAAATAATTACAGAATTTCATTTATTTCTGAGCTGCTCTGAAAAGTTGAATAGAACTGAGCTTTTTAAGAGGTGTCATTCTAACGTAATATGTAATGACTTAGGCTATTGCTATTAAAAAAAATATATATGCGTTTTAGTATTATTGCGCTCTGTAGCAGTAAATTAACATTCGATGTTTCCTAAATGTTTAAGTTCCATATTTGCCGAAGCTTTTGAAAATAAATACTTGTGTATACACATGTTTTACAAATATTTGTTTCAATTTCTCACTCAAATTAAAAGAGATTTCATAGAATGAAAATCCATGAATCCCCAGGTAATTAAGTGTAGGAAAACAAAAGAATTAAAAGTTTTTATGCAAACTATTTCTTCAACTTGTGCAAATGGCGAAGATGTAATCAGAAGAAGAAAAAACAATGGTTAAAATATCAAAAGAATTTAAAAAGAAATGCTTTTGTTTCTTGAATAATACTTGCTCGGTTTGCATTTGCAAAAGAACAAAACAAAACAATAGAGGTATAAAATAATAAAAAATTAAAATAATTTCTTAAGCGATCTCAGGTTCGGTATATTTAATTGAGCCAAATCTAGTACTAAAGAAATTCCGAGAAATCTTTATTAGATTTCCCATAGAAATTAAGATTTACTTTATCACTAGATTTTGTCGAAATCTGCTTAAAATCGAATAGAACTTTGTGTTGCAAATATGGTTTTTTCCAAATTGTAATACAGAAAAAATAATCCAGTGTACTTAAAAAGGTGTACAAGCTAGTTAGATTGCAGTTGTTTGGTTGTAGTTTAAGAAAATTTTTAGTTAATGGTTTTTATTTTAGATAAGAAATCTGGATTAATACCAAAAGAACTTAGTGTAAGAGGTATAGATTTTAATAAAATGTGTTATTCATTTACATATGTTATTCTTTAAAGAAAAGAAGAAAAAATTAAACAAGACTTTAGCTGGAGAAAATACCGGAATTTTTCGTTGTGGGCGTACAAGCACAGAAGATGGTGAATATTGTTATGAATCAAGAAAAGAAGATTGCGCATTGCGCAGGTCCGTTATTTTATTTTCTGCATGTGACGTAAATGCAGATATAAACAAAGTACATACATTTGTTTGTGGAATGTGCTCTCTCCCTCTCCCTCTCTCTCACACACTTTTTACAACAAACCACATGTGTTTTTGTTGTAAAAAGTTTAAAGTTAAAAAGTATTGTTTAATGACTTAGATGCGCAGTAGAAAATTTATTTGTATGGCTGACTGCGTAATATTGTTTTCTGGATTCATGGAATATTCTCAATACCCAGTTGCGGTCTCCGCAATCGAAACAATTGATTGAATTCACGATATGGCGTTTACCGGAAAATGAAAGTTGGAGATATTGGTGAAACCACAGACGTCTCTGTTACAGCATCGCAAGATTGCTTACTTTTGTTCCAACGCAACATGAACAGGTTTTTGTGCCGTTTCGTTGTGGTGGATACAACAAAAATCCACCAATAAAATAAACCAAACTCCGAGCAAACAAAGTCACAGCCAATATTTTGTTTTGGGGATGCCCGCGGTAAAATCGGCATTGACTATCTCCAAAGGAGTAATGGAAAATATGATGCCTTATTGGATCCATGTACTTAGTATTTGAATGAAAACAAAAACCGCATTTGGTTTAGAAAAACCTTATCTTCCACCCAGCACAATGCAAGGATGCATACAGTCGAATCCCCTTGAGAGCAACACGCTATACTGAAAAAAAAATCAGATTACTGAAAGCGATACAACTCCCCGCACAGCTAGTCTTATTCACTTAGCTTTGGCAACACATCGCGTTACTGATAATATTGTATTACTGAAAACCAAAAGCAAGCCCACAACTACGTTTTGTATGAAACTTACTTCGCTTTAGTGAAAAAATAAACAATTACAAATTTATTTATTAGAAATCGATTGCATAACTAAAGGCTGAAAAAATTTTTAATGTTTTGTCCGTTAAAAAATTAAATTTCAACATGTATTTGTCCTCTTCGCTCTTATGTACTTTGTTGTATTTTTGTATTATATTTTACTGATTTCAAGCAGTGCGCTTACTAACTGCAACAAATTTCAACAATCCGAACTATGTTTTAGAGAAAAAATTGAATAACTGAAAAAAATTGGGTTTTCGTTATTTCCAGTAAAGCGGAGTCGACTGCATATGCATATGTCTGGATTAACTATTTCTTGTTTCCAAGCTCATAGAATTAGCTCGGAGAAAAAATATTTGACTCTAACAATGAAATCATTGCACAAATAAATAACTGTTCTCAAAAAATATTATTTTTATAAGGCATAGAAAATTGGAAAATTTAAAAATTTTGTAATGGCACTTTATTCCCTCTTAGGAATCACAGGCCTTAATATATATGTATATAGAAAGTTAGAGAGCGCAAATTAAACTATGTTAAAAAATAAAATGATTTTGGATCCAAAAACTAGTATTAATGGTTAATTTGAGCTTTAATTTCAAAAACTCTTTTAACCAAAATCAAAACAATTCACGTATTCTATTTGCAATGAAATTTTGTTTATACATACAAGGGACTTAAATTAATTGACACCACACACACCTCGGATCAAATACGTGGAAGCTGCTGATAAAGGTTTAGTGGCTTTTGCTGTTCTATTCTGCTGGTGTTTGCGAGAATAATTACAATTCTCTTGGCTCTAATTCATGCTACTTAAGAATTATCACATTTAATTTGGCTTGCTAAAAATATAATTAAATAAAAAAGTGCAAGAGTTTTGTTGTTAAGATACAGAACTTTTTATTTTTTAATTTCTTTTGTTTTTGATTTGCTACAGCAACTATTGCAAAATAATTTATTGAACAAATATTTTATATATACATGCAACTCTAATTGTCCAGGAATTTTTTTAAAAAGTTTCGTACGCAGTATACACTAGTAAACAAATCTGGAAATTTTCGGTACTTATTGTCTAAGAAGCCCGTTGCTATGCCACAAAGCTGCTCATTAATAATAAGCGGATTTCCGCTATCACCAGAACCACCAGTTATTTGTGAAGTACATAACATAGAGGTGGGTATAGTTAAGGTATAACTATAAGCCTTTTGGCACTTAACTTTATTAAGCAGAGAGAGAGTTATAGCTTGTAAATGATTTGGATTTAATTCAGTATTTGTATCCTTAAAGCCCCAACCATAAGATTTTCCCTCTTGTAAAGAATGTGGGTATATATCACACAATGCTATGGGCTTAATTAGTTCATCTGCAATGGGAGTGTCTAGTTCTAGCAGCGCTACATCCTTGTGCAATGTTGCTTTGTCGAAATCTTCATGCACAAACGTTGCATTAACCTGCGACTGAATACCCTGGTCAAGGAGATTGGTAGTGCCACCTTTTACGGTAATTTCTGTTATTGGCAATTTATGTACACAAGTGGCGGCAGTTAGAACTAAACGATCTGATACCAAATTTCCACTACATCTAAAACTTCCTCCAAAAAAGATCTGCACTAGTGAGGGTACTTCTTTTATATCAGCAGGCTCACCACCATAAAGTGATAAAATTCCAGTTATTTGCAACAGCAGCAAGTAGGAGATTACAAATAGTTTGACAAATTCCCTTGAAATAGTCATTTTTAATATTCTTTATTTTTCCGACTGTTAATATGATCATTTTTGTGGGGCCTTATATACTAAAGATCTTATTCATTAGGGTTTGCAAGTAACCGCATATTTTCATAATAGCGATTACGATTAAAAATCGCGATTAACTGAATCAAAAAGATATACTTTTATAATTTTTATAAAAACCAAGGCACATCAATCAGGAGGCTTATTCTGAATTGCGATGCGAAAATCTATGCGATGCGCAAATGAAATGCGATGCGTAAGAAAATTAGTATTCTATAAGGCTTTCGTAATCGCATTCGAGTTTTATTTTAAATCGTGGCAACGCCGGTCAAAAATAACAACGCTGGCCAGAAATAACAACGCTGGTCTAAAATAAACTTCAAAATTAAATTTACGAAAGAAAAAGAAATTTGTGATTGTGCATACAAACAAACATTAATTTATATAATATTTGTGTAATTTATCAAAAATGGATTCTGTGGCACTATGGTTTGATGATGAAGAGGCGCATGACCAAAATGAAAGGGTGCAAAGAAGATTGCTTAGAAGCAAATCGGATATTCTAAGCTTGAATGTAAAAAGGTAATTTATTTTGAAGCATTGAAAACAACAATGACCCTTTCCCAGTTGGCTGTGTTTCATCATAAATTCCACAATTATTTAAAATTGGTGCAATTTGGTGGTCTTGTTGTTTGTTTCCCTGAATAATTTTAACAATTAATGTAACAATAAGTAAAGAAAATTATTATTTTTCACTTACGTTTGTTCTTTGCGAATGCTGTTTTGCTGTCGAATATATTTTGCGATTTTCGTATGTATCTGACATTTGTTTTCGCAATACAGAATACCGACTTGCCACTTTTTCGCATTTTAAATGCGAATAAAAAAAGTACTTTGCGAACGTCGTAACACAGAATAGGAAGTGTTCGCATCTGCATGTTTTCGAGTCGCATTGACTTTCGTATCGCAATACAGAATAAGCCTCCAAGTAACCGTGATTCTACAACAAATATTATAACAGCAATAACCACATGTACTTTGTTGGTATACATTATCATCTTACTTTTCAAAACAAGGTACATCGACAGAGTGTATGTATGTTTATTATAGGAAATGTCAAACACCATACAAAAATTAATATTCGTTTGGTGTTTATGGATACCCAAATAAAAGCATATTCTTAGGCTTATACTTGCACAATCCAAATTTGACATTTGACTTACTATAATGACATTAGTCACTCGGTGTAGTGCTGTCACCTAATAAATGCGCCTTGATTAAAACCAACACAATTACGTCTTAAGTTTAAGTCTAACTTTATGTGCCTATGCCAAGAAATTGAATTATGTTACACAATTCTTAAAACACTAATAATCCCAAATTGTTATGCAGTAAAATATTTTTATAAAAAATACATTGCAATTGTTTATTGAGGTGTTAGCTGGTTCCTACGTGCATTTCACTGTTGCTAATGCTGAACATTAGGGACCCTTACCCAAAAATTTCTTAGAACAACAAGATAGATAATACTAAACTATCATTTAAACGCATGAGAATTTCAATTAATATCAACGTTTAAACAAGAACTTAATAATCCACATGTTTTTTATTTTCTAACTTTACCATTGCTACATTGGCTGCCAATTTTTACAGCTCGAATTGTAGTTGTAAGACATGCCATCAAGAAAACGAGATTGCGCACTCAGCCATATAAAATAATTTTCTATTACGCATCTATGTACTTCTTCATAGAATATAAACAAGTGCTAGTTGCAAAAAGTGTGTGAGGGAGAGAGAGAGAGAGACAGCACATTATACACATAAATGTATTTACTTTCACAAACATATAATAAAATAGCGAACCTGCGCAATGCGCGCAATCTTTCTTTTTTGATTCATAGCTGTTAGAACTGTGCAAAGAAAATAAATGTAATAAATCAACAACTGTCTACAAGTCTACTGTTGATTTGTTGAAGCGCCAACGAAATGCAGCTATGTAGACATACTAAGCCTGCAATAAATAAAACTGTATATATTTTATATTAAAACCTTAAATTTAAAAATTTTATGAGTTAAACTCGCCCTGTATGCAAGGTTGACATACATTTTTTGCTGAAAAAAAGAGCAAAATTTTTAATACTAATCGACTATTTCAAGAGTTCTATTACGACTTCAAATAAAAAATGCGATTCATCGCGATTTCCATTAAGATTATAATCGCTATGCCAACCCTATTATTCATAAAAAAGAATTCGATTTAATAAAAGGTTTATTAATTGAATTTGCATGGAAAATTTTTTTTATCAAAATTTTATGACCCAAAAAAATATTTTGTATAAATAACGCAGTACATAATTGAATTAAAGAACATATAGAAACATGTGCTCAAATATTTGCTAAGAAAGTAGGCAAGTGATAATTAAATTAAACTATTATAGTTCATTCACCCTGGAGTAAGAGGCAGCTGCTATATTTGAAAAAGAGACAAGTCTACTTGGTAAAAAAAGAAATTAGTTAACGTAAATGCAGATTCTGCCTTTCTTTATTTATAATAATTCACTGCAGAAGCAAAGTATCCACTTTCTCTCAAATGTAAACGAATGTGTTTTCATTCAGTGTCAAAACTAATGTGAATTAAAAAAAAATTAAAAGAAAATAGTTCAGTAAAAATTTATTATTAATCGAACAAGAAAAAATATCAAATTATTAACTTGGCAGCACTCGATCAAAAATACTTGTTTGGTGGCAACACTGTATTTCTGCGAAAACAATGTATACCTGTTGTTATTTTTTGCATTTAATTTCAATTACATACAAACTTATTATAACTACAAACATGTTGAATATTGAATTCTGGATTCAAATATGATATGATTTTTACCTTTGATTTGTTAAAATAAAAATTTTAAGTGGTATCTGTGGTATCTTTAATTGTTTTCAGAAAATTGTGGGCAAAGGTTCCCTTATAATCTTCATTTGGAATAATGAAATGCATAAAGCATCCATATAAGCCCGAAATAATCAATTCGAATGTGTTTTTAAGCAACAATCAATATTTTACTTTCCAAATTATATATTAATATTGAGAAAAAGTAACAAGCACATAAGCAAATATCGTTTTTTTCAACTATAAATAATATGGCTAAGCTTGCGAATTGAAAAACTAAGGCCGGGCTTACATATGTGTGCCAAATGCCATACAAGCGTAAAAATAGCGTAACCAACTAATTACTAATGAAAAACTAGTTGATTCAGATATGTATTTATTAAGCTAAACAGTTTCATACATAATATAATAGACAATTTTATAGAATCCAAAATGATTGCAAACTCTTTAAATCAATAAATATATGTCTGAATCAAACAGTTTTTCATTACTAATTAGTTGGTTACGTTTTTTTTTGGGCAAATGACACACAAGAAATGCCAGATGTAAACTCAGCTTAATGCTCTAATTAACTAGGAAGATTTAGGACGTTTCTGTTTGAAAATACTTTTGAGTTCTTGAATTTGAATTCTCTAAATTATTGTCTTCAAAAATTGTTGTTGTCCTTGATAATCAAAAATAAAAATATTATTGCCATATTTTTAAAACACAAAAATTAAATTAAAGTACTATACAATACTTGGAAAAATATATCGAGGGTCTGTGTTCAAGAAGTGCTATCTGCAAAGCTTTAAAATTTTAGAAGAGCGCAAAAAACTGTTATTTTCTCAAAGTGCAATTGTTATAAGTACCCAGTAAAAAAAAGAGACTCCAAAAAAGTCATGAAAATGTAGAGTTTGCGATGCGGAAGTAGTGAAAATTTCGATCCGATCTAATGATTTTTACATAGAGTTGTCATTGCAAGAAGTTCTTTTTTTTCGATGCCTGGTCACTGAATTGGATGCGATATTAAGAAAAATTCCCTTTTTTGTGTTCTACGATAATATTTTCATCTAGAAAAAATGGTAAATAGTTACCTATTTTAACAATTCGTATCTTTTTATACGAATTTCAGCCCTAAACAGTGATTTCATGTAAATTGAAGCAAATAACTTTTAAGTTTTAGACTAAAAATAGTTCATAAATTTCTTAAAATTTTTTTTTTTAATTATGGTGAGTATTTTTCAATACTATCGAGGAGTTACAAGGTTTTGTATGACTAAAGTAAGCTTCTACATGGTTTTTTGATCACTCTCGGCAAATTAAAAATATCGATTTTTTGGAAGCAATGAAAATGTAGTTCCACTAGAATGACTTCCATTTTTTTCACTGCATTTAAAATCACGTTTTATGTACATAAAATATGCAGTAAAAATATAAAAATATGTACTTAAAACTAATGCATCAATCAAATTTTTTTTCACCATTTAAGAACATTAGAAACTTTAAAAAATCAGCTTCATTACTTTCTTACCAAACATTTTGAGATTAAAAACTTAAAAAACATAAAAAGCTCAGCTTTAATGCTTTCTAAACAAATATTTTGTCAAAACATATGCAATACAAAATACGAGTAAGTTCCCAGTAAAAAAAGAGACTTCAAAAAAGTCATGAAAATGTAGAGTTTGCGATGCGGAAGTAGTGAAAATTTCGATCCGATCTAATGATTTTTACATAGGGTTGTCATTGCAAGAAGTTCTCTTTTTCGATGCCTGGTCACTGAGTTGGAAGCGATATTAAGGAAAATTCCCTTTTTTGTGTTCTATGATAATATTTTCATCTAGAAAAAATGGTAAATAGTTACCTATTTTAACAATCCGTATCTTTTTATACGAATTTATGCCCTAAACAGTGTTTTCATGTAAATTGACTTTTAAGTTTTAAGCTAAAATTAGTTCATAAATTTCTTTAAAAAAATAAATTTTTTTAATTCTGGTGAATATTTTCTAAGACTATGGAGGAGTTACAAGGTTTTCTATGACTAAAGTAAGCTTGTACATGGTTTTTTAATCACTCTCGGCAAATTAAAAATATCGATTTTTTGAAAGCAATGAAAATGTAGTTCCACTAGAATGACTTCCATTTTTTCCACTGGGTTCAGTAGAACTTTTATTTACGTACATTAATGAATAAATGTTTCTTTTTAAATTGTCAAAGGTAAATCTTGGACGATTTTTTCTGAAAAAACTTTTATGTAATAAAAATTAAGTTATTTATTGGTACTCATTTAAAGGCTGCTATTTTGTTTGTGGAACATTCAGTTTCTAAGTTTTCGTTGTTAGAACTATTTTCGTACAATTTTTTGCATATATTTTAATTTATTTTTTACCACATCTTTAATTAATTCAACTTGAGGTTTTAAAGTAACGAAAGCCACTAATTGATATATAGTGTGAACAAGAAAGCAATACTTTGTGTGCACAAATGTCAATTTAGGCAGAAGGCTGTCGGATACTATATTTCTATTAATAAAATGAAAGAAATTTTAAAGTAAAAAATCATGCCCCATATGCAAAAAATAATGTATTCTTCAAGTGTACGTTAAAACCAGTTGTTGAATGAATATTTTATATTAACGTACACTTCAAGCACACTTTAATAGAAATATAGTATCCTACAGCCTTCTGCCATGTCCCGCATTTAGTTACTGCAGAATGTATCCCTATTGTATCTCTGAATATTTTTCATTAAAGGCTTTCTTTAATTTTCAATGGTATTGATATTCTTGACCTGAGCCAAGGTATTGAACTTAGAGTCCTACGTTCTTACACAGTCGTAAAAACTGCAGCTCTTATATACTTTTCAACCAGTAAGAAAACCAAAATTAGATTTATAGCATGAAAAAACTAAAAAAATGGTATTAAAAATATACATTTATGATGAAATATGCAAAAATATGTATTTATTATCAAATATGCAAGAATATGCACTAACAAATAGATGTCATTTTGTCGCATCTATTTGTTGATTCGCAAAAAGATATTTTATTTACGTTGATCTACGACCAACGACAGAAAACATGTATTTACATGAAGATCCTTTCCCTAGTTGTGACTAAATTTTTATGAAAAGTACCATATACAGAAGACATCTTAATTCTACTAATGTTAATCAAATACAGTTATTGCTTTTGGACTTCGAGAAAATAACAGTTTTATTTTGTCTACTAAAATATTCTAGAATTGCAGATAATACTTTTTGAATATAAACCCTCGATATGAAAAAATATGTGTTGGATATAATGTTTGGAACAAAATCATAAAGCAAATACACAATAATTGCTTTAAAGAATCAAAACTGCGGTTTTTTTTCTTTCATAGACCAGACGATACAATCGTCGAACTGAATTAGGGCATACGTTAGTTATTAAGCTTATCTTCTTTTGTAACTCTGAAATTGTGCGTTTTGGAAAAGGCGACTTATTCCACTTTCAAATTAAAAGCAGCTAAGCATATTTTTATTGTATATTGTTATTTAGGAAGCAAAAATAAATATGACATATTTATTAAACGCTTATGATAGCATTGCTAAGCAAATAAGAAATATTAAACTTAAAACTAAAAGCATAAAAACTTATTTCAGCAGAAGCTTAAATATTTCAATTGAAAATTTTCCATAAAAAGTGATCTTACGCTACATGGATAGTTAGCGAACCATTAAATACAGACATCTCGCTAGCAACTGCGTACAACAAGCTGCTAGCAAGCATACCAATTTGACTTAATAAATCGTTTACATAGACTTTACGCAAAATTATTTTTCGCCCAAGAGCCAGGCCATCTTATTGATGCGCCTTGTTTTCGCTCATCTGCTAACTAAATTTTACAGATATAAATTTCGGAATCATAAGCAGAGAGCCCTGTGAAATTTTCCACCTCGGTTGCTTAGTTAAAGAAAGCTGATTTCTGAAAAGAAATCAAAAAAAGGTTTATAAAAGACCGTTTCAGAGCTGGAAAGTTTAATTTTTTGCCATATAAAACTAACATGCTAAAACTAATTCTTATCTTTTTTTTTTGTTAAATAAGAATATTTTATATTCCATTAAGAAAAAAAAATTAGTAGCTATTAAAAATTTCAAAAAAAAAATTATTCCAGGGTTGGAAAATTTCAACTTTTTTTGTATATAAAAGTAACTTTATAAGTAAAAAAATTTTTCTTTCTTCCTATAAATTAAGCATATTTTATATTTTTAAAAGAATAAGAAAAATCTAAAATAATAATTCCAGGGTTGGAAAACTTCACTTTTTTTTGTGGTATATAGAAGTTACTAAGGCAGCGTTCAGACTATTATACTTTATATTTATACATGTCACAAATTCAAATAATACGTGCAAATAATACGATAAAAATTTTGACATCCCATATTATTCTTTATATTACAGTGTAATGTAATAGTGGGCCTTGAAAGCCTGCTGTAATATAAAGAAGAGAGAATACTTTTCATTATATCATGGTTGCATTTTCTCACAAACCAAATTTCCAAGTCAGCTGTTTCGCCGCCGATAGCGTGTCGAAATTGATGTAATGTTTTGTCATATGTATATCGGCTCAAAACTTTGAATAAGTGAATCGTGTGGAAGTATATTTCGTTGACGTAATTTTTCAACGTTTTTGTAATATCTTTTCTTAATTTTATTTTGTTATTTACATAGAATATTTTTATCTACTGAATTTTTTCAAGTGCCGGCACATCCCCGCTTTGCCGCCGTGCTAGACATACATTTTCATTGAACAGCTGTTTTTTTCTGCTTATATTACACATTTTATTTGAAGTGTGATGGTCTGAACACAATATGTGATTTTACGTTAGATATTTTACAGTCGCAACGAATATATTTAGATTTCTGTATCGTAAAATGTCATTAAAGTATTAATATTTGTATAATAGTCTGAACGGGGCTTAAGTCTAATTACTTTGCTACTTTCACTTAGCAAATTAAATATATTGCATATAAGTTTTAGAAACAAATAGTTTGGTATGAAAAATTAGAAAAATTAAAAAGACAGTTCCAGAGCTGAAAAATTTAAACTTTCTTGGTATATAGAAGTTACTTAATAAAATAAATTTTTTTCTTGTTCGATTTTTTTTTGATAGTTGAACATATTTTATATATTAGAAAGAAATAAATTGGTATTGAAAATCAGAAAAACCAACCATATAATTCCAGGGCTGGAAAGTTTAATATTTTTTTTGGTAAAAAATTAAATAATTGAAATTTGTTTTTCGTTTTAATTAAACATATTTTATATTTTAGAAAGATCTTTACTAAAAAGTTTTCTAATATTTGTAAAACTTTGGTAATTAAATCTATTTTAAGCATAAGTATGTCAGTGCTCATGTTTCTTATTGTTGTCTTGTATGAGTTGTTATTAATTTTTAGTAAATGGAAATACAATAAAATATATCACTTAAGAACAATGATAGCTACAAATTAAATTAAAGCACAAGTTACATTTAATTTCCCTAAAACGGTTCATTTCTGCTGAACAAAATTAAAAAATTCTTTGGGAATAAATAGTGTATCGCGATATAAGTGAACGTATCATATTGGAAAAGGATCTTTGATTTGTTTGAAGGTTTATAATATTAAATATGAAATAAGTTAACTTTGTTGTATTGAGGTACAATATTCGGATTGTCTTTGTCTTTGGAATATACAATAGAAGCATGGTTTTTGAACATCATATGTTATAACAAGAAACGATTGTTTAAAATTTTCTACCCTTGCCATAGTTTGTGTTACATTTTGTTAACACCATAATTCAGTTTAGTCAGATTTTACACACATGCGTTTTTGTTGTTCGGCATCAAAATAAAATGCATGTAAAATGGCGCACTATGACGCGTTTTCGTAAATTTTGCTGCAAAATATGGAGAGCAGTCTGTAAACACATGGCACGGGACACACAAATGAAGGTGTGTAATTCTGCTGAATTTAGATCTCGGTATCGGTAGTAATATGGCAAAGGCTGGCAAAATCTTTAACTTATGATTATATACATATGCAGATTCAAGTCGGCTTAGATGTGGGTGAATAAATTGCCATTAGCAAGTGCTGATATATGTTAGTACCGAAACTTTACTAAAACAAATTTTTGGTCTAAGTATTCTGAACTGTTTCAAATCGGTTAGATTTACAATGAAGTTTTGTATTTTATACTTGTGCTGTTATAAATAAATTTTAAACCAAAAATATATTTTTTGAATAAGGCAGTATATAAATTAAATAAAATGAATTTCCCAAGAACTTTTGTAAAATTCTCTACTAAAAGTTTTTAATTGTCATGTAAGTGAAGGGTATACAAAATTCAATATACTTATTGGAATAAAAATTACTTGAACTAATTTTGCTTACTTACTTTTAGAATGGAACTAGTATTTAAGGCGCCTAGAAAATAAAACAATACTTTTGGTAAACAAGTTAAAAATTATTTAAAATGAGTACAAGTAAACAAACACATACATTTGAGCAAATAGTTTATTTTTAAAAATTTCCACAATAGGCTTGAGCTTCAACGCTGGCTATAAAAGTTGCTACTTCTCATTATTTTAATACGAGTTTCAGTACTGTGTTGGGCCTTAAAGTTACTTTAAAATATAAATTATAATAATGACTAGTATTGATAAATTATTTAAACATTTTATAATCTGTTATTTGTTACTGCTGCAAATATCAGCAATCTTATCGCTAGAGAGTGGGGAACCCGCTGATATTGAAAATGTACCATTTATAATGCAGATTTACAACGAAGGAAACTTTTTGTGCCCAGGAAGTTTGATAAGTAGCAAATTTGTTCTCACTACAGCGCAATGTGTCGAAGAAGTAGATGCGGCAAAACTGACAATAAAAGGTGGTTCATCTAAGCTCCTTGATAATGTTATCGCATCTAAGGTTTCCAGAATAATATTAGCTAAAGATTATAACAAAGAAACATACGATGCAAATGTAGCAGTAATAGAATTAGAGAAACCTATAGAACGAGACGTAATTAAGCCGGCAAAGCTGAGGAAAATTAAATTGGTGCACTCTTACTACTTACAAGTATACAGTTGGAGTAAAGTTCTAACTGAAGTTGGTTCGTATTATCCAAATCAATTGCAAACTGTTCAACTTCAAGTGATTAAAAACTCCTACTGTGAAAATATATATGGAAAGAATGTAACAGACACAATGTTTTGTGCTGCCACGTCAGGCAAAGGCGTCTGTGATGCCGATCGTGGGGCTCCGGCTGTGTTTTTGGGTAGATATCTTGGTGGTATGTTTTCATGGTCCAAAGGTTGTGGAGAGCCAGGTTTTCCATCTGTTTATACGGATTTGTCAAACAAAAATATTAAAAAATTTATCAAAGAGCTTATGAAAAAGTAATAAACTCCTGTATATTACATAACTTCATTTTTTATGGTATTTTTAAATTTTATGTGTTAATGAAGGGTTTGTAATTTTTTTAATTAATAAATTATTCTTCAGAAATAAAAATTATATCGATTAACATATTTTTTTTATTTATTACATAAGATTTTTTAGATTTTTTACCATTTCTATAAATCGAAAACCTTACTAATAAAGCACGTACAGCTAAGCCCCAAGTATCGGAGCAACAAGTCCATAATTTGTAAGTTTTCTAATGGTGCTTAATCGGCGCTTTTTTTAAGCATTGCACGATTTATTTCTAAGCGATTCCATTGCCGTGGCATATTGTGGCAAAAATAGTGAAAGTAATCGGTACAATGTGGTGGTCATGGACCTTGCATAGACCAGGATTAATCCTTAACGATACCTGAAACCTGTAAGTATGGCAGCCTAGTTTTTGGTGGCTGCAGACGCCCATACAGATTTAACCAAGCTTAGTAATCTACACAGTTCCATGCCGACACCAGTTCAAGACTCCAAAAAGTGTGATCACCAAGACAGTTATATCTACTGCGGCTTTTTCGGGGTGTAACTTAAGGTTGTACCTTCTTAATATATCTAATACTCTCTTGAGCCTTAATTGGTGATCCGCTAGGTTTCTGCCGCAGATTACTATATCGTCCAGATAGACAAACGAGTCGATTCCTTGTAGACCCGTTAATATCGAGTTCATGATTCTTTGAAAAGTGGCTGGTGCCCCTGTTAATCCGAAAGGCATACGATTAAACTCGAAATGTCCCAAATTGGTGCTAAAAGCGGTTTTTGTCTGTCACGTGGGTCCATTAAAACTTGGTGGTGTCCACTCGCTAGATCGAGGGTAGAAAAATATCGGCTGTATCCCAGTTGGTCTAGGATTTCGTCAATTCTTGGTATGGGGAAGACTTGCTTTATTGTGGCCTCGTTCAATTTTCTGAAATCTACTACTAAGAGCCATTTTTTCTCTCCGTCCTTTCCTGCCTTTTTTGGTACTAGGAGTATTGGTGAATTCCAAGGGGAAGTACTGGGAGAGATAATTTCATCTTTGACCATCTGGACCTCAGGTAGTCTATATTTCTCCTATTTTGATGGCATAAAAAGTCATCCAACAGTACCCAGCAGGGTGACCGATTTCAATTTTTCAAAAAGTGGCATCAAAAGGGGATTTATCAAAAGGGGATTTATCATTAAAATTTCTATTTTTGATATATTTTGATATAATTCACTCTAAAAAAAGGTAGAAAAAAGTGGCAAGGCAGTTGAAAAAGTGGCAATTTGCCACTTAGTCAAACGGTTACGCTCGTACCTAGTTAATGCCCCCACTAGAAGTTTGCATTTGCTTCTGGTTAGTGATAAGAGGGATTTAGTCGATTTAGGATCATAGGAGCTTCACATGATTTTAGAAGTTTTGCAAGTTTTCGCAACACGTTTCTTCCTTCATCTTGGAGTTTATGATCCATTTCAGGTATTGAATTGGTTTCCGGACATATACCATTTCCTCCACTGGTATTATGGTTGCGCTATAATTTTGTTTTTTGGCATCAAGTCATATGTTATTCATCAATACAATATAAACAAATTGGGTCTGGTCATCTCGCTCTTGAGAAATAATGATAGCCTATTTCTGTTTCCTTAGCTCTAGAAAATAGCATGAGCCTTAACCATTACAGGCAGATGTTTTCTTCAACGGGTAGACGAGCCTCCATTAATTGGTATTGACGCGACGATGACGTTGACTATGGGAATAATGCTGCTATCTTGCTGTCCCTGCGAAAATAGTATTTAACATGTGATAAGAACAGAACTCATTGTATGAAAAATTACGAGGAACAATTAAGTAAATAAATTACTGTCACTTCTGCACATATAATGTTTTTTTAACCACTTTAAAAATGTAACTGCAACAATAGGAAACAGCTGATCGATATTGTTATAAGAAAAGTAATGATACATATTCATACATTCCTGTTACATCTCTATAACGATTTTCATTACTTTTGACATAATAATATCGATCAGCTGCTTCCTACCGTTGCAATTACATTCTATTGCAGCCGGTTAACTGAGACGTTTTTGTAAATTTGAGCCCAAAATATGAAGAGAATTCTTCATTCACATGACACGTGTTACACATATGTATGTAATGTATATGTATTATTTTTTTAATGTTGCTGGCAAATTGGTAATTGGTTTTTAATACACATACATATACGTATATAATACATATGTATATATTATATACGCATTTTCATGAAATGTTTGAGTATCAATATGGAAGAATAAATTTGATATTCATATGCACAAATGAAATTGATTTAATATGCTCTTTATAGCGAAACGTGGAATTTATTAAAGTGTTAATGCAACATGACACTATTATATGTAAATGTGGCGAACTAACACGCACTATTGGGTGGATGTGTATGCAAATTGTTACTTGCTTCATTGCATGTATTGGTGCAATAAAATGTTTGAAGGTTTCGGACATGATATCAGTTGTGTTAAAACCGACAGATTTTATTTTGTCACTGAAACTATTTGTAGTTGTCTGCTTCTGGCTGTGTTGAATCAACAGCCTTACCCAGCTAGCATTCTGTATCACAATAGAATCTTTTTCTAATCAGCTTGACGGGAAAAATAACAGCATATGAGCTCATTTTTCTATCATAAATGATACTCCTGTTGTGAGAAAATGGTACCCTTTAGATAAATCATACCAAAGAATCATTTATGATAAGATTTGCTGACTTGTTTTTGAGTAATTTGCTGGTGGTATTAAATCATTAAATCACCTTTTTGAGGTTTATTTGCAATTCGTTCCTCTATTTTAAAGAGACCAATGGAGATAGGATTTTTTTTAAATTTTGCGCTCCAGTTGTTTTCAATTATTGAAAGATTTAAAACTTTTAATTATTTCTGTGTATGAATTAGCAGTTTCCATGGAAAACTTAAATCAAATATTTCTAAAAGAAACACTAAAAATTAATAAATACACACTTATTTATTTATTTATTTAAGGCAAACAAATATTATTTGGATATTTGAGTGCTTAATTCAACAATGTGGAAGGTGTGAGTGTACACATGTAATATAAGTATGCAAGTGTTTACGTAACGTGTGCTTATGTGTGTGTGTGGATTTGAGCAGGTTTTTATACTAATGAAGTGTGTTTATAATTAATTAGTCCTTGGTTTAATATTACAAGATTTTCTGCATAAATTTAATTGCTGCGTAATTAAGCAAAACCAAAAGAATAACTTAATAACATAACATGTACATATGCGTGTTAATATAAAATAACAATCTTCATAGAAATACACACACACACACATTTATGTATGTTTGCGTAATTTAATAGGAGTCAAATAAATAATTGTTAAGAGTTAATTCATTTTAAGAAGGAATGTAATACTAATATCACTTACAAAAGATACTTGAGTTATGTTGTTCACTTCACTTGCGAAATTTTAAAATTAAATTAAAAGAAAATTCTTAAAAATTAAAATAAATAAATACAAAAGTCTGTATGAATATACATATACACATAAGAGTGGCCGTTAATTGTATGGAGACTTTTATTTTTTTTATTTCTTCTACTCTCACCACCCCAATCAGTTCAGTTTTACGTAAAAAAAAAATACAAAAATGTAATTTTTTGCATATGACAATCTTTTGAAAAAATCATTTTACAAGAATATGACATATAGAAATATTTTAGCTCTTTAAGTCAACAACATTAGTCTCAAAGAAAGTTTTTTTGCTCAAATTAATATTTTAGAAAATAATGGGGAAAATAACAAACAAAATACCAACAATTTTATGTAACAAAATTATATTTATATGCAAATTTTTTATTTTAAGCATGTACAATAACAGCTTATATATATAAAACTATTTCATACATATACAGTATATATAGTCAAAATAAATCTAAGAAAATATAAAAAAAATTACATTGAATATATGGGCTTGAGGGCCAACTTTGAGGATTCCCTAAAACACAACTTATCGGTAAGACATTTTTTTGGATTTTTTTAAAATAAAACTGAACCGATTTGGGGGGTGAGAGTAGAAGAAATCAAAAAAAGTAAAATAACGGCCACCCTAATACACATAAGTATACCCAGATATGTGAAAGAAGTTTAATCCTTACAAGATAAATTTATTGTACAGTTATCCCTTTAGCGGTTTCAAAATCGTTGGTCTGGCAAAGCTGAATAGTAATTTTTTTAGCGACAGGTTTGCCATTTACAAGCATGCTCTGTTTAAAGGCTCAGTTAGCCGACTGTAGTGAAATGTAACTGCAACGGTAGGAAACACCTGATAGATATTGTTATATGAAACGTAAAGGCTTAGTTAGCCGATTGTAATGTAAAGTAACTGCAACAGTAGGAAAGAGCTGATAGATATTGTTAAATGAAAAGTAATGAAAATGGTTATAGAGATGTAATGTAAAGTAACCTAATTTTTATATAAAAATATCGATCGGCTGTTTCTTACGTTGCTGTTACATTACATTACAATCGACTAGCTGAGCCTTAATGTACAGATTCTTACATTCCAGTTAATCTCTATAACCATTTTCATTAATTTTAATGCTGTTTCCCAGCATTCTAGTTACATCCCCTTACAGACGGCTACCTGAGCCTTAACAATAGAGGGACGAATCAAATTAGTAAAAAATTTCCTAAAAATAAAAACTTGGTGCCAATTTCTGAAAATCGAAAATATCACTTGTGTTAGTGAAAGTGTGGCTAATAATCAGAAGAACCATTACCTTCAATTCAGAGCCATATGTCCATAAAATTACTGTATTTTTTGGCCTACAATTGGAGATTATAAGCTGAAAGTAATGTGGCTGCAACAAAACAGTGCCACGACTCCACAATACGTAAAATTTTAGCTTTATTACATGAAAAGTTTCCAGGACACGTTTATCAAATAAATTCTATAATTATATAAAAATCATTAGAAAAATTATCCAAGCATTTTTCATGAGCATCTGAGTTAAATTTACAGTTTTGAAACGTGTATATATTTTGTATTGATTCTATTTCGATAAAGCTTGTCAGTTAGATTCTCTTATTGTGAACATTACATTTATATTTTTTTTATAACAATTGCAACAGACATTTGCTGTAATTGCATGTCTTGTGAAAAAGAAACTGAGCAATAATTAAAAGAACCTGTTAATAAAAAAAAAAACAAAAGCAAGTGGTGAGCAAAAGGTATAACAATACATTTACAATTCCCTTAGAGTATGTGTATCTGCAATACAACTAGAACACATTTTGTAGCAAATGAACATGAAATCTATATTATAGATTAACGATGTTGTTAAGCTGCTACGCCTTGAAGGAAAATGTTGTGATTTACAATTAGAAACACTTACAAACACACACACATACACAGTTGTGCACATGAATATCCTGCATACATTTGTAAACTTGTTGAACGTCGTTATCATCTGAACTTTGTTGTCTCCTGGCTGCTAGAAAGAATTCTTTAAAACGCTTGAAGCCCTTTCTTGTTTTGACTTCAGGCATCCTTGCCTTGAGCTTCTTATGCGGAATTAATTTTTGTATGAAGAGAACAAGTTCCTCATAATACAACATCAGTAACAGAAAATGTTTGCTGGGTGGCATGTGAATAGTAACGGACATGTAATCCTTAATTGTGAATGGCTATTTTAAGTGCAAATAAGTTTTTTTAGAAGCCAGAAACAAAACAATTGAAAACTTTTTATACTAACTTTTTATATCGTTCAACAAAAATGGTAAAGCATAAATATTTTGGGTCCTTATGAATGGGAAAGTTGAATAAGCAATGTTCCCCAATCTGCAGCTGAAATTGGGTTTTTGAATCTTCCACAAAAGCTAGAAACTTCAGTTCTAAATTGATGTGTCAAAATGGGTCACAAAAAGATAAGTATTGAAAATCAGTAAAATTAAAATGCCAGTTCTAGGAGTGGAGCCAATATACTAGGCTCTAAAGATATTTATTTATTTAATTTTTTATTTGGGAGTATGTAAATATTTCTAAAGTATTATTGGCCAAATTGGTATCCAAAAAAAACATTTCAGCTTGAACTGTACCTTAAATCAAAATTTCCATACACATCTTGGCAAAAAAAACATTTGAAGTTCAAATAAATATTTTTTTGAACACGACCCTTAAAATACAACAGAAATTTATATAATTTCTATAGAAATTTTATTAGTTGATGTCAGAAAAATATACTTTCAAATTGCTTTTTGAAAAAATCTAATTATTTATCAAAATGATACCGAGTATGTGCAAGTTTTGTTATTAGTACTCGTGTCTTTTAAAAAATTAAAAAAAATCGCCTTTTAAAAAGCCAAGTGTGCTGTCAAGTCTGTCAAAAGCACTTGTCGTACAATTTGTAACGTTTAATTATTAACTGACTTCTAATTGCTACGAGTATAAATGGAGACTTGGCCATAAAGAAGAAATAAAAAAAGGAAAAAACAAGAAATTATTGGTTGAAATCCTTTGGCATGTGTTTTTATATAAAAACAGATAAATTATGCTGGGAATTACTTTAAATTATTGAGGACTGAAAAGGACATAAAGGAAGCAGCAAAGCCATAATATTTGTTCAATAAAAAAATTTTAAATGCCGTAATAATTAAAACTAAATACTGTAATAATATTGTTAAAATAATATTGTAAAAATATGTTTAAGAAAAGAGAGGTTGACCCATACACATTGTGTTCTAATGTGTCATATTGTCATAATGTTATAAAATTTAAAAAAAAAATTTTGAAATAGTTTTAAACATTATTTTTTTAAAGTTAAGATAAGGGATAGTGATAGAGAAGATATAGAGGAAAACTTCATTCTTGAACAGCTCTGCACTTTGTTCGTTTTAAATAATACAGTGCTGCAGTGCCTCTGGTGTCAATAAGGCGTATTAAATTTTTCAAAGTTGTGCGTAGTACTGATTAGTTTTTTAGGAGAGAGAGACGAGGGAAAAATATTAATTTCTGTTCCCCTCTTCCCTCTCCATCAAATCAATCAGCTTAGTAATAAGACTTGCATAGTGTAATTTAGGACTTAGTAGCCCTTTTATTAATTATTTTACTTTGCTGATATTCTGCAATACAATACCAGTGACCAGTGTCTACGCCTATTTTTTGAACTTTGCGACAACAACTAACATAATGGGACACTAATGCATGTCTGGTGTTCTTTATGGAATGACTGAACTCGAACCCAGAACCATCGGTCTTGTAGTCAAACGCAATGCGTTTTAAGAATTAGATTTTTTAAAGAAATTTATGAACTAATTTTGTTTTTTCAATGGCACCAACTGTACGTGCCATATGACTTGAGAAAATGGGAGTGTTAACAAGAGAAGTGTATTGTGACAAAAAAAAAGATATACTGTGTAAATAGCTACATATTCACTATTTTGGTGATGTATCGTCTTAACCTTTAGTCAATTTAATTCAATCTCGGTCCAATATTGCACAGTGGGGACTTTTGCAAAATAAATGGTAATAAATCTGAAAATTTTAAAATACTGATTGTATAAAGCTGAAACTTCGAACATCATGTCTTGATAGCCTTTTGAATTAAGCATGAGAGGAATTATTTACAGTGAGCCACTTGTGATTTTAATTGTATAAAGCATTTTGAGCTAAGCAAAAAATTCTTAAACAATAATTCTCAAAGCATTTTTTTCTATATCTTTAATAGCTTAGGTTAGGTAGGGGTGGCAGTCAGAAACCCGGACTCACTTAGACCGTTTTGGTCCATTGTGATACCACGGAGACTCTGCTTATGCGGAGTCCCCACCGTCGAACCATCCAGAGCTCAGTATAAAGCTGCTAATACATTGAAGTTCAACACTAGCAACGACAGAAAGTTCCCTGAAGTCAAGAGCGCCCATTGTGGACATTCTCTTTCGTGCAAGTCCAGGACAGTGACAGAGAATATGTCCTCTGCTTTCCTCTTCATCAATATCTTGGCGTTGACGTTGTGTTCAACCCTTAGCCTTTGTGCATGCCTACCTATGAGACAGTGTCCGGTTAACACGGACACTAGAATCGAGATTTGTTTCCTATTCCTTGAAATTAGGTAATCCATACCTTCTCTATTTAGTTGAGTCCATAATTGCCTTGTGATCACGCAATCATTTCTTGTGACCCACCTTCTATTTGTTTCATCCTCTGTCTTGCGCCTAAGTCTGAGTTTGCAAGAGAGTAGGGGTAGACCTACACATTCCAAATCCGGTGGAACCTGTAAGGTTGTCCGAATTCTAGCAAGCTCGTCAGCCCTAGAGTTCCCCTGTAAGCCTCTATGCCCCGGGATCCAGATGATCCTAATATCAAACTGCTCTGCTATCTCATTTAGAGATGATCGGCAGTCGAGGGCTGTTGTTGTTCTTAGACGCGAGGATTCGTGGGCCATAATAGCTGCTCGACTATCGGTGTAAATGTTAATTAAAGTCGTTGAAGTGACATTCACTTTTAACCAGTTTGCAACTTCTCTTATAGCAAGGATCTCTGCCTGAAAGACACTGCAGTGATCCGGAAGTCGCCTTGCAATAAGAAGACCTAAAGCCTTCGAAAAGACCCCATAGCCCACACCCTCATGTGTTTTGGAGCCGCCCGTATAAAAATCAACACTTCTTCTTCTACCTGGAGTTCCATTCATCCACATTTCTGTACATGGTATCCAGGTGTTTTATAAAGACGTTCGTGTAGTAGAGCAGGGGAGGTTTGGTCAATCCTCCATCCCATTACTTCACCATCGAGTATTCTGCAGTGGCCGGTTCCATTTCCGTTCCACAGAGAAACACATCTAAGACGGATTGCCGAGGACGTTGCCATCTCCTTCCCTACTAGATCTAATGGTAGTAGATGAAGAAGCATCCCCAGTGCATCCGTAGGAGTGGTGCGAATAGCACTGGTTACATACAAGGATGCAAGTCTTTGCACCTTGTGTAAGGTGTATAGATACGTCTTTTTCTCCAGGGATGGCCACCACACGATGATGCCATACATGAGAATTGGACGTACTATTGCAGTATAGATCCAATGAACAATTTTTGGGGTAAGACCCCAATTCTTCCCAATGGATTTTTTGCATAGATATAGTGAAATTGTTACTTTTTTCACTCTCTCTAGAATATTCGCCTTGAAACTCAGCTTCGAATCAAGAATAACACCAAGATATGTTGCAGTGTTGGACACTTTTATCTCCGTATTATTAAGTGTTATAGGTCGGAAATCAGGTATCTTATACTTCCTAATAGCTTAAAACAATTAAAAAAAATTTTTTTTTTGGCCCTACTTTTTAGCTTATTGTTTGTTAGATCTTTAATTAAAATACAGCATTCGACTTTTTAGGAAATTTTGAATAAATTTTTTTTTGTATGAAATCGAAATCGAAAAAACGCTAAAAATATAAATCTTAAAATTTCTTCGAAAAAGGCATTTTTTCCAAAGATTATTTTTACTATTTTCAATTTTGTAAAAGACCTTGTTTTACACAAGCACTCTTCAATCATTTTTTATGCATAAGACAATTAAGTGATAATGTGTTTAGAGCAAATAATTTTGTATTTTGGATGTGTACCCTACATTCAACAATGTCCGAAAATCATCTAATTTAAAAATTATTTTTTGTGTTTAAGAGCACATAAAAAATTATGATGATAGATTTTAAAATATTCAGCTACAATGTTACTGTATGTGAATAGTTTTGAACATTTTGACAAAAATTTAAGATAATTTTGTCATAAATACGGATATATGCAAAGATTTTTTGGAAAAAAGTCAAAATTTGGGAAAAATATAGTTTTTACTATAAAAAATATATCTGTGGCGAAAAGAAAAATGTGCTTATGTGGAGTAAAGCTGATGTTGAGTTAATAATACTTCCATAATTTGCATATTTAAAAGTATCCCTGGTCAAAATCTCAATTAATTTTCGTGCATTTTCAGGAAGTTGTAGTTGTTTTTTTTTAAACTTCTAGTATCATTTAATTAGGCTATACTTTGCTATATTTTAACTTAAGAACTGTAGAACGATCTTTGTGTAAGATAAAAAACATTAACAATTTTAAAAACCCCCGCATATATCTAGAGAAGATGTGATATCTTCTAACTGGCTTTACCGATTTTCTTCAAACATGGCTGAAAACCCTTACTCTCAAGTCACCTTTAAAACAAACAAAAAACTAAATCGAAATCGGTTCAGCCGTTTGGTCTGTACGTGGACATGGACAGACACACAGATACACAGATATACAGACACACACTACAAACTTATAACACCCCTTTTTTAGTCGGGGATTAAAAATAAAGGTTAACATAAAATTTCCCAATTTAACTGTAAAAGAAATATCTGAAAATCGACTTGAACGTTTAAAAGTGCTCTCCTGCAAAACAGTCAAATATGAGTTAAGCACAGATATGTATATTAAAATAATTTTGTTATCTTAAATTTGAATTTATGACTTCTATATGAGTCGAGATATTCCGTGTGTAGGGTGCAATTCAAAAAATATATAGAATACACTTAAATTCTTTCTCTTTATTCACACATCAGCTGTTTACAAATGTTTTGAATTCTAAAATTCTACCTGTATAGAAAAACAAAACTAAAGATGGAATGTTATACAATAAGTGTATGTACAGTGTAAACTTTTCGCAATAAAATATATTTCTTGTAAATATAATGTAAAAATTTAATTATTTTTACAATTTATAAAAATAAAAACTAATGGCAAAAGCTTTCGTTAATTGTTATTAAAATATTATTAATTAAACAACACTTATGAAATAAAATTGTTATTACATTTGTTTTCAATAATCTTATTTATTTATTTTGAATTAATTTAAATGCTGTAGCAAAACAAAAAAGACAACCTGGAAATGTCAGCTGTTTTTTTTTTAATAAAATAAAAAAATAAAATAGTACATGTCGCTGTTTTAAATTTGTTTATGTATATTTTTACATTTTAATAAAAGTTCATGAATAAACATACATAAATAATAATAAAAATAAAATTAATATTGCTTTTCCTTTTTTATATTCATTTAATATGTATATGTATGTAGTTTATTTTTTTTACCTTTTTCGTTAATTTAATCCGCTTAAAAACTGCAACTTTAACAGCAGTTGCCTGTGAAAATAACTAATTTTTATATGTTTTTGTACCTTTTTGTATAGAATCAGTTTAACTTTAGCAAAAAATTAAAAAAATCAGTGATAAAATTTTTAAGTAAAAGTTTTGATTGGCTGAAGGCTTCAGTGGTTAAACATAAAATTGAATTATTTTTTAATAACAACATAAATAGTATATGGTGCAGCTTTAATTAGAAAATCAGCATTTACTTTTTTGTACTTGCAGATTCACCCTACAAAAACTATAAGATTTTTTTGTACCTTGTTGTTAACGTTTAAATGGAATAATGGCAAAAGTAGCTCTTGCTCTTGAGCTAACTTCCAATATTTTTGTGTGACTTACGACGCACAGTTCTTTGATTTCATATAACAATAGAACTAAAATATAGAGAGTTATCACAGAATTTTGAAATTTTGAAGGCTTATCACAAAAAATTGTTTTAAAAAATCTGACAATTTTTAACTTCTCGCCTGAATTTGTCCCAATTTTCGAAAATCGACTGTTCATTATATTTTAATGATTTGAGCTCCTTGGAGTCGATTCTAACTTTTTTTTTCGCGATGACGTCCGTATAGAAGAATGTATGTATGCATTTATATAAATAACTCATAACTTAAGTACAATTCAACAGATCGAAAGCAAATTTGCTGCATACGAGCCCATTAGATCTTGTAAGATGGTTTCGAAAATACAATTTTCACAAATCAATTTGAAAAAAAAAAATCCAAGCCAGTTAAGTTTAAAATCTATTAAGCTCTTAACCTTAAAACAGACACGTCGATTGCTGCTAATTTGTCTCTAATTGAATGATTTGTTCGTGAGATATCGATGACGCAAAATTTCAAAAATATCGTTCTTTTTCTAATAACTTCAAATCGATTTTACATATTCACTGAATTTTATCAATTCAAAACAACTGTATCGCATACTGCAAATTTCACCAAAATCTCTAAAACGCCTAGAAAGATATCGATGTAAAACATTTGGGAAAAAAGATATAGACGACAACAACTTGTTAGACTTTTTAAACACATTAATTTTTTTGGGCCCAAAAACTGGCGGGAAGCTTCATACATGGCGTACAAGGTCAAACTAACTTAACTTATGTATTTTCTAGATTTATTAAATAAATCGTCAGATAATATGCAAAATCACGTAACTACACTTTTAAAATTTTATAGAACAGACTAAAAGCTAAACAAAATCATTGAACTGACGGAAATAAAGTTTTTTTATTAGAGCTATGCTCTTTATGTTAGACACAGGAGTTAGGATGGGAGTTTCATAACAAAAATACAAAAATAATCGACATATTTACATTTTTTAGTTTTAGTTTTCTTTATTTTTCTCTGTTAGTAAAGACGAAGATAAAAACCAAATGACTTATTAATAAGAACTTAAAAGGAACAAGGTTGCTAAGGCAGCTTTTACATATGTATTTAAAATGTCCCCAATTGAGGTGAATTTATTTTGTTTTATAAATAATAATAACATAAATAAATTTTATGAATATTAAAACTAAGAGCCTCATTCCTAAAAATTACTGAGGCCTTATAAAGGGTTTTTAAAATAAATTTTCATAAAAAATTTTTCTTATTAAGCCTTTTGGTAATACAATGTATTATGATACGTCAAAAAGTGAAGTAGATTATACAAAATCTTGTCATGTAAAAGCAAAATGTATCAAGTAGGATAGAATACGGATAGAAAATTTGACAAGTGGTCGGTAAATGTTTATTTTCTAAACCATTTTAGAAACTTGAGTATTCCCATAACACTAGAGATGTATTTCAAAGTAAACATGCTGCCAATGTTTAATGGTATTTATTGAAAGTATTGACACTTTTATAGAAACAACCAAAATCAACTCAGGCAATTTTCATGTTGTTTTGTAAATACTTTATGACTGCAACCATCAGCTACTGAACTGGTACAGCAAAGCCAAAAAAACAATAAATAAACTTAAAAAAAGAAATTATATTTTGTAGTAAAATTACATTGAAATTAAAAAATGCTCTCTCCAATATTAAGTTTTATTGGTACATCTTTCTTTTGCAGTTTTCCAATTTTTGTTATTGACGCAACAGTTTAATATCATTGCTTGCATTTTACTTATAGTATAAAGTCATGAAAAATACATACAACAGACTGTCGTTCTCTTTTTTTTTTAGAAACGGAGAGAATTTCATAATATTTAATTCTACAAAGTCGTAATATTTTGTATTACCATGTAAAGATAGCTTAAGCAGCATAGCTCTAACCCATTTAAATTCCATGGGTTTGATCATTGGTTTATGTCAAAAATGAACTAGTGAATGAGTTCCATCCAAGTCTATCTCATATATTTCAAGTTTTTTTTTATTTTAAATTCGGCTGATTGTTATGATGAAAGTTTAACATTTTACAGGAACTTGCGTTTCGATATAATATTTATTAATATTTACTTATACACACAAAAAAGTAATATGAGTAATATTGTAATATTAATTGAAATATTTGTAATATCAATTAAAAAGTTAATTAAATTTTCACCTATAAATAATTTTTCTACTCAAATTAGTTAATACAATTAAATATTTAATTAAAACAATTAAACTTTTAATTGAAAGCCTTAATTGGTAAATAAATTTTTCTTTTAAAATGCTCTTTTGATTTTTTTTTTGTTAGTTACGTGGTTTTGCATTTTAGATTTAATTATAAATTATATAGTAACAGTGACTGATGTTTATATAAATTTTTTAAGGAATGCAGCACAAACAACTATAACCAAAAATTTATATATCGTATTACACAGAAAAAAGTATTCATCAATTAATATTTTCAATTAAGAATTTAATTGTATTGATTAAATTTTTAATTATATTAATTAATTTGACTTAATTGATATTATCAAATTGTTTATAGGTGAAAATTTAATTAATTTTTTAATTGATACTACAAATATTTTAGTTAATATTACAAAATCATTCATATTACTTTTATGTGTGTAGTTAAAATTATACGAATGAGTATAAAAATACTATGATTATTAATCGGCTACAGATGGGTATTTTATTTACATGCAATCATAGAGCAGGTTTTGAACAGAAATACACACCCGCACATGATCTATTCCATTTTATATACACAAATGTATGTATATACGGTAGCGAATGACTAATGAATATCCCGAGTATAATGCCTATATTTATTTTGTCCGATTAAATACCGATAGCCTAAGGTTAAACATACACAGACTATAACAGCCTGTTTCACAATGTCGAATAAACATGTTCATTCGCATTCTAAGCGAAAGAAAACAGAATTCTGTTTCTTTATCATTTATATAAAACATTCGTTTTAATTAATAAACCTCTATACTTGGTTGATAAAAATTTACTTAATATTCATCACATACATCTGATCGCTTTTAAGAATGGTTGTATTTACTTCAAAGCGATTAATACCTGATTTACATTAAGCATTTTTTTCATGAAATTAGTTGCATGAAAAAATTTTATTTATCAATAGGAGGCCTGGAAGAGAAATTTATATCAAAAACGTTGCCCAAAATGCATCAGAGAATCATTCTACGTCCTTTTTTATATAAAATTATCTTTTATATCGCTACAATTAGCAAATAGAAAAAGTTGCGTGCAACAAAATTCATGAAATTTCATGAAAAACTGCTTAGTGTAAATCAGGTATAAGTAGTAATTTTGTTATTTTAACGAAAAATCTCTCAAATTAACTGAAATTTTTTATATGGCTGTAAGAGATGAAAATTGACAGACGTAACTTCAAGCTAACGAACGAATATGATTTCGTGAAACCCAAATTTACTTGATATCGAGTGACTCGCTTTCGTTCGGTTAGATTTTCATTCGACATTGTGAAACAGGCTGTAATTATGACAGAAAGTTAATATACTTAATACGCATCTGGCTTTTTATTTTTAGTTATAGCGTATTTTAGTTTTTCACCTAAACGAAGTAGAGAATCGGCTATAGTTATAGTTGCTGGAGAGAAAATATGTGAGTATGCGAATAAATTTTGCTACAATTATGATTATAAGCAACTACTTAAATGAGGATTAATGATTTATGTATATTATTTTTAGTACTCATGGTTATTTTCTGGTACGTAAACGACTTCCATAAATCTCCATAATTAGATAGAAATTGTGTGTAACGTTGCAATTATCTGTGTTAATGCAAGAGATTGAAAAAAAAAAAAAGTTTTATTATAATATATTTTTGTTTAGGGTTTTTATTATGTACATTGCCATAAAATTAATGAAAAAGTAGATTTTTGTCAATAATTCACACATGAAATAAATTTTTACTTAAAAAGTTCTCTTTTTATATGATAATAGCTTTACGAAGAAGGATCAAATAGCCTTAAAGAAAGACATTAATGATTTTACAGCAGCTTCTGTGAATCTGTTATATAAAAAAAGTTTCTTTTTACGACTTATTGATATACTAGGGATACTCATATGATATTTAATTCTTATGCAAAAGACTGTAAAATAATGATAATAAAAATCTTTAATCTGGTGGTGGGAGTTTATTTTTCTACATTGCAGAAATCTGCTCCACTTTAATGTTTAGCAACCTTTTTTTAATGTATATGTGTGTGTGTAAAACTGAGCTCAACATATTTGTTGCAAAAATATTTAAGTAAAACTTTTTTAACAAATTTATTACCATATATTAATGCTTCTTATATGCTTAATATAATTATGATTATTTTTACGACTTCTTAAGTTCTTGAAATCAACTTGAATATCATTAATTTAAAATCTTAGATATTCATATCATAAGTTTTTGGCAAGTTTTCAACATACATATGTTTCCTAATTTTTTATATAGGGTGTTTCAATAAGACGTTTTATTTTCAAAAGCTAGCATTATTGCAGTTGTCATGACTCAACTTGTAATTACTTGACAGCTGAAAAGCAAAAACAAGGTCATTAATAAAAAGGCGACAATAAACGCTTCAACAACCCATGAAAATAATTGGAATTCATTTAGAAAAGGGGAACATTTCGCGGTTATCGTGAAACACCTTCTCGTCCGGTAATTGTGAAACTGGTGGAAAAGTATGAGCTGTTGGGAAAAGTTAGTGATGTGAAGAATCGAACACGTGTATTTTTCTCTAGTTGCCCATATGCAGCAAAAATTACTGCTTCCCAGAAGCATTTTTGTAAGAGAGACAATGCTAGAGAACCACTTGCTGTTGCGCATGAATAAGGGACTTTTTGTTTGTTCGAGAAGCATTACATTTAGCTTCCAAAAAGCTATGAATTTTTTGTTTTACCAAAGTGCTTCACAGAAGTAATAATGTGTGGCTCTTGTTTGCTCAAATGCAAAAGTTGCTGGCTTGCAAATTTTTTTTTAAATAAGTTTTGTACTCTTTTAGAGTGGTTGCTTACGTTAGTCTTTTAAAAAGCATTTTTTCCAAGATTTTGTTATAAAGTAAGCAATATATTGCTTCTCTCAGTTGCTAGTGCTTCCAAATCAGAATATTTGCTTGGTGGGTAGTGTTGAAACAAACCCAAGGTTTGTCCATTTATCATCAATCTTTGGAGGTGGACATCCCACAATTAACATTATATTTTGTATAAATACTTGAACCCTACGGCTTTTAAAGTTCAGTTGACACAATTACTTATGTCCATCAAGTATAAAAGATATCAATCAAGTCTTTGCTGTTTGGGTTCTTGAAATATATCAAACTGATTCATAATTTCAGCTAAAACTAATCATCAGTGATAAGGATTATTACAAGCTACATTAACAAGCAAAGTTTCAGGCTCAGTAAATTCAAGAATTATTGTTAAAAAACCTCTTCTCTCTATCATAAATGTGTGACCAGTTTTTGCAATTTTTAGCCTGCAGGATCAAAAGATCCTAATTTGTTGGAAATGAGGCTTTTAAAATTGTAACGGTGAATGTATTGTGCTATCGAAAGATCATTAACGATTTAGTATGGCCGGAATTTGAAAATATTGATACTTAGGATATTGATTTTGAAAAAAATTATACTGCATGTTACAATAAAAACAATACCTTCGATTTTTTGCATGAAAAGCTCACTTACTAATAGATCGGAAAGGCGATCAACGTGGAAGAACAAGTCTAGGGCTGACGCAAAGTGCTTTGCCCCATAGGCAAAATTAAAATTAAATAAAGTGGTTAAATAAATGTTTTGTAATATACATACATAAATGCAAGGCTAACATATTAGCTTAAATACATATGTAAGTAGAATTTATAACCTACACTTTTTGCTAAAAGTGAAGGTTTCTAAGGTCCAACAAGTTTTTTACTTAAACTATTGAACTGGAAATCAACTAAATAAACATTTACTAAATTCTCTTAAAATTAATCGTTTGTTTATATGTATATCAAATAAAACGTTTTATTGAAAGACTCTTTAAATTAAAGAAACCATAAAACTTAATGATGTGTTGGCTTTCCTGTAGCCTTTTCAGCCAGTTAACTGGTGATTTTATTATTTCTGGCATATTTGTATGTATGCAGCATCTAGATAATAATTATATATGACCCCTACATTTTAGTATTTGACAAAATTAACACTATAAAACATAAAATTATATTTGTAGCACAACCACTAGAAAAAAACATAAATGTTACAGCTTTCAGCTTCTAGGAATGAAAGCTACTCGTAATTACAATATGTTTGTTTGTTTACTTGCAGAATTAAATGTAAAGGTAAAGTAAACTTTTGTTTGGTTTCATTAGTTGCAGTTTTAAGGTACTTTTGGTTTAAGCTCATTAAGTTTTCTCTTATACTGTTATTAAGTTCCTAAATGGCACACATACAAATGCATGATTGTATATATAGATCTTTGTGTGACTACCAGGGAAACTAAGATTATGGTGTATAAAAGTGTTTTATGTATACATATATATATTAATTATGCCGTAAAAAATTTAAAAATACATACATACATGTGTTACTAAACTTTCAGAACGCACGTATGTATGTATGTATGTACGAGTATGTCAAAAGAAGTACACATATGCATATACATACATACATACGTATATTCGTGGTTTCTGGAACAACAACGTCAGTGGGAAAATCAAGTTTTCAAAGAGAGCCAAAGAATTTTAACTGAGAAACTAAGGGCAAACTATAATAAATTCAGTAAAGTGCGACTTTAACTCGCACACGAAGAGATCCGTAAGGAAACTACAAATATAATACTATACGAACTTTAGCATATGTACTCCAATATCTTAACTGATGTAGCTTTTTTATTATTTATGATTTATTTGAACGGGCTAAAGTTGATATCGCTATTTTAAGCCAAACTACATGTGATAATTATTAATGAATAAATAACAACAAAGTAAATTTTAAATTATTCTGACAACAACGTAGTAGAACGGAACAACTAGCTAGCGCATCATTAGCGTTGTTCTGTGTTGGTCCACTGTGTGTGGTATCAGTTGATGTAGATTTCTGCCTTATTTACTAAACTTTTTTGCAAATGGAATACGTGAATTATTTGGATTCATCGTATTTCAATTTGCTGAAAGGTGTTTTGTAATGAAAGCTCAAATTTACTATTAGCGCTTTTTTTCGTTATGGCGTTTTTTTCTTTTTGGCGATTTTTTTTTCGTTTTTTGTTGTTTTGTTTTTTAGCGATTTATTTTATTTTTGGTGATACATATTTTTCATATTAGTGCTTTTTTATATGGGAAACTTTCATTTTGGCATTTTTTTAATTTGTGAAGTTTTAAGTTTTAGTGTTTTTGAAAATTTCAAGGGTTTGCCTCTTGCGGCTTTCGAGATACAGTAAATTGTCAAAATTACATACTCAATGTTACATTAGCTAATAGAATTTTATTTAATTTTTTTTTAAATTTTAGTGTTAATCAGTGTTAATGAAGGTGGCATTGGCTGAAGTAGTTGACTACAAAACGGAAGGTCCTGGATTCGAGCCCATTTCTGACAGTCATTTACAAACAACAACATGCATTTTTGTGATGTATATTAGTTGTTGTAGGAAAGTTCAAGTGATGAAGGTATGAACACTAGTCACTGAAATACTCCTGCTTCAGCGTATACTAATTCTAATGTAACATCACATTCAGAGCGCTCTCGGTATTGTGTAGCAGAATCATCGGTGAAGTAAAATCATCAATAAATTGGCTACTAAGAACAGCTTCAAAAATTTAATACGTTTCATTGACAACAGAGGCGCTGCAACACTGCCTGTTGGAAATGAATAAAACTTTCCTCTATCTCTTCCTTTACCACCTGTCTTCTCTATCACTATCTCTTTCCTAAAGATGGTAACAACTATTAATACCAGCAGGCGTTCATTGCCTAAGTGCTAAATAAAAAATAACTTTTAAAATTTCAAGTGTCTATATATCTTGCCATAACCGCCAAAAAAGCTTAAGCGACATAATATTTTAGCTTAATTTTTTGACTATTTGTGGCTCGATGTAATAGTCGGTATACGAGTATTACATTTGAATTTAAAAATAATTCGTTGCGCGCCTTAGAACATCCTTTAATTCTTAAATGTTTCATTTTTGTTGTTGTAGTAGCCAAAGTTTTACATATTCTGTGGAAGCTTTAACGGTTCTCGAGAAAATAGCCTGTGACAGGCGGACAAACAGATATCGTAGCGAAAGCAATAAGGTTTCTTTTCACACTAAAAATGTTCATAGTTCTTTAAATATGATTCATAGAAATATTTTAAAATTTATCTTAGTACGAAATTTTATAGAGATACTGATCTAGCGAAGTATGAACGCTTCGAACTTTAAAATGCAGTCCCATTTGACAAACATTTGCCTAATTAAGCGTAACCACGAAATGCTAATCAAAAATCATCTGATTTAGATACGTGCTAATCAGTTAAAATAGTTTGATTCATAACTAATGGACAATGTTATATATTTTAATAATATTGCAAATTTTTTAATTAAATAAAACAAGTCTGTGTCAAAAGGTTTTCCCTTGGTAGTAAGTGGTTACGTTTATTTGTAAAAATATTAGCCAATGAGATTGTGATTTTAATTTTTTTTACTTTAACCGACAACTAATAATAGCGTTAAAATATGTTACTGGAAAGTAAAGTCGATAATTTTTCATTATATTTATTATAGCGATACGAAAATCGTTAGGTTAGGTAGGGGTGGACCGTTTTGGTCCATTGTGATACCACGGAGACTCTGCTTATGCGGAGTCCCCACCGTCGAACCATCCAGAGCTCAGTATAAAGCTGCTAATACATTGAAGTTAAACACTAGCAACGTCAGAAAGTTCCCTAAAGTCAAGAGCGCCCATTTTGGCCATTCTCTTTCGTGCAAGTCCATGACAGTGACAAAGAAAATGTTCTATGCTTTCCTCTTCATCAATATCTTGGCGTTGACGTTGTGTTCAACCCTTAGCCTTTGTGCATGCCTACCTATGAAACAGAGTCCGGTTAACACGGACACTAGAATCGAGATTTGTTTCCTATTCCTTGAAATTAGGTAATCCGTACCTTCTCTTCTAAAATCATAATAAAAGTTACTCACTCCAGGTACATGAGTTGATGACTAATTTGTATGGAACAATCATTACCGACTGTTGATAAAATCAATAGTGAATTAGTAGTGTTTTACTATCAACACTTCCTACAGGGTACATTTAATTGAATTTACCATACGGCTACATATACACCTACATAAATATCTACCTTCAGTTTTCACAAACTATCTAATATTTCTAAAAATAAAATTTTCAAATATACTTTTGCATTTAACTTTGTTTTATTATTTAATCCTATTAACTAGAAGAATAGTAAAGAATTTTTAATTTTTCTTCTTCAAAGGGAAAACTAACTACTCGCATTAAAAAAAAATTCTTCATCTCTAAGGGAGAGTGAGTGTATAATTGTTCCAACATATGAAAAAGATCTTAAAATACAAGAATACCTACACTAACTCATACGTAAAATTTTGTAAACCAAATAGTGCAAAAGAGTTTATTATATAATTCTTTTAATAAACTTTTCCTATTAGAAGCTTTAATAAAGTTATTTGTCAAAGTTTTAAGAAGATCAGGACACAATGGAGGGTAAGGGAAGAACTTTTGTTATTCATAGAACATTTTGCAGTACAGGTATGAATATTTACAAAAAATAGAAAATAAAAATTACCACAAAATCTTTACAAAGCTATTTGTTTCAAACTGAAAGGGTTTTGCAATAGGGACTTCCAGGCTCGGATAGTTGAAAGCGAAAATACAGTCGAATTGATTGTTATTTATTTAGTCTATTTTGTCAAGTCAGCATGGATGAATATGTCACTCCCCCAATTTACGGTCGCCATAATCTTGCTATTGAAAGGATTGTTTCCAGTGTAGTAAATTAATATAAGTTCACTGCTTCGGTGAATAATTAACTTACAGCTGTAGTTGAATTTCAAGATTCACTGAAAACATCGCAAGATAATTTGAGGCACTTAGATATCGCGTCGCTGAAAAGAACTCTACTTCTCACAGGCCTTATCTTGGAAAATTTTGCATTGTATGTTATTTTCTGTGAGAAATCATCTTTAGCGATGAGGCTCATTTATAAAATAATGGGTACGTCAACATACAAGTGATAGAATTTTGAAATGATAGCAATTAACATGAAAACCAATCACCGTCCTCGGTGAATATTTCTTTGAAAGCGTTATTGCTAAAACCTTCATATTCAACGGCGAGTGATATAGGACCATGATTACCAACTGATTTTACCTGGAACTGTATGTGGTTTTATCAGGACAGTTTATGCAACATTAAAATTCTGCAAGAGCGATTTAAAAAGCTAGTTATCTAACGTGAGTTGATGTGAAAGTATTAATAGGATTTCTTGGAAATAAAAAAGAGTTAGGAGTAATAAATCAGTCAATGATTATAAGTATTTTATTTCTAAATCTGATTTAAACACAAAATTTTGTTTTTCACCCCAAAATTAAACGAATCTTAAATAGCCAACACTGTGCATTTAAGTGTTGTTTAATGTGTGAATATGTGTGTTTTTTTAAGCAATGTACATGAACATCATGTGGTCGTATTAAAAAGAATTTCGTTTAATTTTCACAAATGTAACACATATTTTCATATCAAAAAATATATAAATATAAAAATGCATTCCGATGCTCTTATTGTATCCTAAAATGTGTTTTTTGCTATTTCAGTTTTCTTCAAATTGATAAATCAACTTTCTTATTTATATTGAACAGCTGTTCCTTGGAAAGCTTTCCATAATATTTGGAAATATTATAGTGCTACCATACTTTAAACGTAATTTGATATTAACTTTAACGAGCCACTGAAAAAATTAAAGTGTATTTAAATCAACTTTAATTTTTTGTGAAAACTAACTTAAACTTTATTTAAACATTCACTGATTTATTAGCTATTAAATTAAATATTCTCTAGAGGCTTTTATAGTGAACTGAGAATGTAATGTAAAGTATTAATAATCTCTTTCATCAAAGCAACCTGAAAAATAAACTGGGTATTATTATAAGCTTTAAGCTTTTACTGACTGTGACCATTTATTTTTATTCTGCTGGGTTATAAAGCGAATCAAAATGATCTTATTTCTGTTATAACAGCACACACATTTTAACCAAAATCTTTGTTAAACATTTTAGTTTTTCAATCAAAAGTCAAACTTCAAGTAAAATATATATATTATATGAAAATTTATATGAAGTTACCAATATAGAATGACATACATACATATCTTATTTTAAATATAATTAGTATTTAAAATCTGTACAATTAGTATTTAAAATCTTAATTAACATTGATATTATTAATTGAAAAAGTTTACGTGCTTATGTTTAAGAAAGTATCAACTATTATTATTATATATTTCATTTGTCTCTAAAATTTATTTAGTGCAGTCCCCTTTTGCTTCTTTTTTAAGTTTTTCTATTATTCGCTGAAAATTTCCCATGCGCTATAAAGCCATATTATTAATGATTTATGTACGAGATTATTATTCCTGAACTGTTTGGTACGTCCTTAAGCATTTGTTATTTGATTTTATGCATGTACGATGACATAAAGCCCACTTATGAGAATCTATGGGAATCGTGTGTATGATTGCATGTGTATGTATTATGTATGTAAAAAATATAACAATGTTTACTGTTAGTTAGAAGCAACAGATAGTAAAACTATCACAACGATTATAAAGCAACAAGTGCGACACCATCCATGCGTGGAAAGAGCGCTTAATTCTGTTTAAATTTTAAAATGTCATAGGCATATTGCAGTCATAGTCTTATGGCCCCATTCAGTAAAAATATTTAGGACGTTTTTGTTTAAAAATACTTTTGAGTTCTTGTGTTTGAATTCCCCAAATTATCTTCTTCTAAAATAATTGTTGAATTTGACAATGAAAAATAAAAATATTATTGCCGAGTTTTTAAAACATAAAAATTAAATTAAAGTATTATACAATAGTTTGAAAAATGTATGAAAAAAAAAATATGTGTTGGATATAATGTTTGGAATAAAATCATAAAGCAAGTAAACAAACCTTTTAGCATAGACAATAAACAATAATTGTTTTAAAGAATCACAACTGCGGCTTTTTTCCATCTACAGACAAGACGATGCAATTGTCAAACTGAATTAGGGCATTCGGCTCGGCATAGTAGTGTGGAAATGTTTTGGTTGTAGTCTAGTCATAGTTTATTTACAGTCTAGTCAAAGTTTTTATATAATCTTAGTCATAGTATAATTGTGGTATAATCACAATTTATTAAAAGTTTCGCCATAATATATTCATAATTAATCAAATTATTTCCATAACATAGTTAAAATGGAATCGCTGTCGCCCAAAACTTAGGTTATAGTCGACTCATATGCTAGTCATAGTCTGATCAAAGACTAGTTCGAGTCTTGTCATATTCTCTTCATAGCACACCTGTAGTTTGTCGTAGTAAATTTTATTTGTTGGACGTAATTATAGTGTGTCATCAATAGTTGGCCCACGATAACTGTTCTAGCACTACGCCGGGACTACTTCAGCATATCATCAAGGGTGGGCAATTTTCATGGGAAGAGCCTATTAATTATTTACTCATGGTCTAGTCATAGTCTTTATACAGTCTAGTCATAGTGTATTTTAACCGCTATAATAATATTATCATAGTTTTAGTTTATTTATTTCCACACAAGAAAAACTACCAATGTAAGATCACCATTAAAAAATTTTGGTTTGTAATCATATTAAATCATAATGAATTAAAGTTTAAAGCATGATGGTATGTATTTGGTGTGTATCTAAAGAATATTTAAGGTTGCTGTAGCTGCAGCGGTAAAAGCGTTTACTACGTGTTGAGTTTCGGATTCAAATCTTGGCGGGGGAAACCAACTATATACATATATACAATTATTTTCCTGACGTCTGTTCCACACACACATTAAAGTTTAATAATTAATAAAATACAATGACTACCTTAAATTAAATTCATGTTGTTCCAAATTGAAAAACTTTAGTTCATCATGATTCTTTATTTTTATTTAACAGTACCATAGTGTTTAGTTAACAAAAAATAAAGCTAATTCAAAATGAAATTTTTTTCATAAATATTACAGTAAATCATGTTGAATTAACATTAAACACATATGAAGCATATATCGAGCCATAAACGCCGAAAACTCGAAATTTTACAGAGGAAGGTTTTTTTTAAATGAAATCAGTTTGAATAAAGCCATTATTTTAAAATTTATAATGTAAATATTGTTTTGTGTGATACATTTAATTTTAATAATTTTAAATAGATATTTGCATCATAATGGTTGTTTTTTGTGGGATACATTTTTTTTGCTTTCCTTCTGGCAACCTATTATTAAAAAAGGCGTGTGGGTTACACAAAAATTTATTTTAAGGAAGTGATTTCCCGTTTTTTTTATTTAAATTTTTTACTTACTCCTTAAAATTAAATTAAATTTCATTTAAAAAAAAATGAATGTATACATTTCATAGTATATTCGATAAAACAAAAATAAAGTAATGTAATTAATATATTTAAAGTTTTGTATTAACAAAGTAATGTTATTCATATTAAAATCTTGTGAACTTGAATAACGATAGATAAAAATACGAGTATATAAAGAACGCTAAATACTATCTTCCTGGTCGGTTTCTGGTAGCAAATCTTTAACAGACCCATCCCATTTTAATTTTAAATACTCGTGTTGGAATTTTACGGGTATAGTTTTTCTATCGCAAAGCGTTTTCAAATCCTTATATTTAGCAGAAGAAATGTTTAATATATCATCATATAATTGAGTAGGTCCATTAGAAACTATTTCGGAGTTTCGTCTGGATCGTGGAATTGTATTTAGATCATAATTTATGGTTTCAGATTCATCAAAGTAGCCATATTTAAGAGTGATATTTGGAATATTTTTGTCCAATGTAACAGAGCGTAATTTTGTAAATTGAATTTTCACTGAATTTGGAAATAACGCCTGTGAAAATGTCTTCCAGTCTTTAAAATCACTGTTAGTTAATTCAATACAATTATATTTTCTTGGGTTAGTTCTTGCATTTGATATTATGGTGTACCACTCACTTGGAGCCCAAATACACGAATTTGGACATTTTTTCTTTAAGCACGGGTTGGGCAAAACACTCGTATTTTTTTTCTTAACTTTATGCAGCCTTTTAGGTATTCCCTTTTGCTTTCTGTAGCCCCTTTTCCCAACAAACGCTTCCTCCTCGACTTCTTTTAAACTTTCCAAACCATTTAAATCAACGAAAGATTCATCTGAATCGCTATACGGTATCAAGTAGAGCTGTAAAAATATCCAATAATTGAAAACAAAATCATATTTTGCAAAAAAAAAATCATGGGATACCTTCGACATATTGTTCTAAAGCTTCCAAAAATACAAATCCTTATCTTTATCTTTAATTAAAGTCTCAAAAAATTGTGTTTTTTTTCCACTATGTTTCATTTATTTTAAAAGAGAATTTAATTGTATCCCACACAAGCGTTCAAAGAAAATGTAAACAACTCGCCATATGCATTTACATTAAAATTGTTTTTCTTATAAAATCATAACGGTTTAATCTACAGCCATGAAATTTTGACAGATGATGCAAATGATGTTGAACTATCGATTTCGATAAAAAAAACAAAAATCGAATATGGTGTGGGATACATTATTTTGGCGGTAATGGCTCGATATGTTGTCCTTGTCTATTCAATGTTAAGTTATAGTCTAGTCATAGCTAATTTACAGTCTAGTCAAAGCCTTAATTTGATCTAGTCGTAGTCAAATTGCAGCGTAATCATAGTTTATTAAAAGTCTGTTCATATTCCAGTAATAGTTTACTCTTAGTTTAGTTATAGGCCAAACATAATCTAGTAATAGTCTATTCGTTGTCTAGTCATAGTCTAGTCATATTCAAGTTATAGCCTAGCCATGGTTTTTTCAAAGCTTAGCCATGGTCTAGGCATAGTTTGGTAATAATCTAGTCAGACTCTAGTAATCATTTTGTCACAATGTTGTTAAAGTCTTGCCATTGCCTAATCAATTTATATTCAAAATCTGTAGGTTAATCATTATTTAGAAAAAGTCTGGTCACAGCCTATTGTGGTCGTAACTCAATGAATTTTTATCCGATCAACACATTATAAATATGAGACGCTAAAATGAAAACATATATTTTCAATCGCAATAAACTTGCCTAATTATTTATATAATCCATTGTCAAGATTTTTGGAAATATCTTTGTAAACTTCAAAAAAACATATTTTTCGCAAATATCTCGAAAACCCTTTTTAAGAAAAATAAATGAATACCATATTTGTGTTCAGCTGCCTTAAATTAATTAAGAAAACATCTCATTTTAGAGGTGCATTATTTTTGTTGCATTGTGATATCTGTAACAATATCGAAAAAGTTCTTAAGTCATATTTGACTGTTTGACTGGGAGAAAGCACTTTTAAGCGTTCAAGTCGATTTTCAGAAATTTATTTCTTTTACAGTTAAATTGGGAAGGTCTCTGTTAAACTATATTTTTCTAAGCAAATATTGTTCTGCATACTTTAAATACGAGTAATACATTTAAGTTGAAATAAACCAAAGTATAATTAAATTAAACTATTTTTCTAAATGAAATTAGAATTATGTATAAAAAAAAGTCATTTTGCTATAAGTTCTTGAAAAATCGCACAAGTTAATTGAGATTTTGACCAAGAGTACTTTCAAAAATGCAGATTATGTTGGTACAATTAACTTAAACCCAGCTTATCTTGACTTATCGTTTTGCCTTAGATATGTTTTTAAATTATTCAAAAACAAAAAATAAAAAAATTAAAAAATGGAAAAAAAACAGAAAATTAATAGTGATACTTATAAATGTGCTTACCAAAGGTAAATCAATTCTATACACAAAACAATCGTTTCTCATATTCCGTTTCATTGTAAATTTAAGTTAAATAGCTGATGTTAATAAGAATCTCTACCCAAGTAGATACATTATGGTGCTGATAAAGTGCGTGGCTGCATAGAAAACTATCGGTATTTCCCCCCCCCCCCCACTTTAAAGTCTAAGTTTAATTTTTCTTCTCTTCTTTAGAAACTCACATTAATCAATAAAAATATTTCATTCAACAATAATTAAAATTACTGAACTTGAGCCTGACTATGAATTATTTCTGATTAAAATTTCTCAATTATTCAAAAACATTATCTGTGCCAAGGGATCAATAAGAAAAATATAACGTACTTCAAACTATCCTATATACAAAATTGCTTTTTTAGATTCGTTATCCTAATTTTTACGATATGCCTCATTTCAATATTTTAAGTCTGGCACTTTTAGGAATACGCTGACTTTAAATTCACAATTGACGGGTCTTCGTGCTCTTCTGAAAAGTTCAAATTTGCATATTGAATAGTTTGACGTGGTAGGGACGATAGCAAACATACTGAAAAAATCCCATTTTTTGGATTTTGCGAAATTTCTTTGGGAATAAATGAATTTTTTTAATGAAGTTTTTCTTATTTTATAGAAAACAAATTTTGATTTCTGCATAATATGAAAAATGCTTTGGCTATCAATTCTATAACATTAAGTAAAAAATAGAATTGTTTGAGTTATGACTTTCTTGCTGCAAAGGCCCGATTTGTAGTTGTACTTTAAATGAATTATGAATTGTATGCTGCGCCTTCACATGCAGTCACTGTGACACACTCTCCATCACATATACATATGTACATATGTATGTATGTGTGTGTAAATATAATGGCATAGTATGTGTATTACATATCAACAGATGATATTGCCCTAAAGGCTGCATGTATTGTAAGTATATATTTTAGCCTGTTGCATTTAAGAATAGTTTTTTTTCGTTTTATCTTTGTTTGAACTTTTTGTTGCAAATTCTCTATAGTCAATGTAATAATGCCGTATTAAATGTGTATGATAAAATGTGTGCGGGCTGGGTTGGTTGTGGGACAACTTTCTTTCTAAGTTTTTCTTTCTCGAGTATCTTTTGTGTAAGTTGGAAGATTTTTTTTTACCCTAAATGGTTTTTGTAGACTTAGAGCTTTATATTATATTATTACCCTCCACCATATAGGTAATTTGCCATGTGTGTTCCAGTGGGGGAATGTTGTGTGTGGGAGGTGGTGCACTTTGTGTAGCCTGCAGCCAGTTAAGCTTTGTTTAAGCAGAAGATGAAAGAGAATTGCTGTCGTATTTTTGTTTTAAGTTCACAGGGCACACTTATATGCTGATCTTATAACCTGGCTAAAGGTCATAAATTAATCAAAAATGTACATACATTTAAATTTGTTTTATTTCCTTGATTTATTATAATTGTTAGAAAAGAAATGTTTAAATTTCCTACATTTACAATTACTTGAACTTTAAAGGGGCAACTAGTTTATTTGAATTGAAAGGGAGTTGAAAGTTTTCCTAAACTAGAACTTGTGCAATTACTAAATTAATTGCTTATCCAAGTATTAATTAGCAAAATAACAAGAATCATTTGTATAAAAATAATAAGCAGGAACGCACTAGGTAGGGCCAATAAATAATAAAAGTGAACGCAAATGTCTGCTTGCGTGCCAAAATCATTTTTATGTATGTAAGTATGTGATATTAAACAGGAAAAATTATGTTACATTTGAATTTTGAGAAATACATTGTTTAAAATTTGACATTTATAATTAATCTCCATTAGCTGTTTCCCTTGCATTAACATCTCTATTTGCATTTGACTTAATATTTCTTATAATCTACTCGTAGAAGATTTGTACTTAAGATTATTAAAGAGAATATTTGTTGCACATCATGTCATCATAAATTTCACTCCTAAATGCATTTTGTAAGCATTTGTGTGTGTGTGTTCAAAGCCAAAACCTGAAGGCAACACGTTGCTGGTGGCTGCCAAGAAATCAAAAGTCTTGAAAGAAGCAGCAAATTTGTAGAGAATAATCTTTATTGCTTAATCTTGTAGAAGTGTTATTTTGTTCTTTTCTTTTTCTTTTTGCCTTAATAATTACATATTGTAATGCGTTGCATGTAGAAGTAAGTATTATAGTTTCATTTGGTGCCTGTTTGAAAAGAAATTTACATTATTCTTGTTGTAGATGAACAAAATTAAATGGCAATTTAATGCTGTGTGATAAAATCACATCTCTCCGTAGACCACTGCCTGTGAAATTGAAAAGGTTGTTATGGCACAAATCAAATTGATCAAAACATATTAGGTTTGTTCATTAACTAAAAATATTATGAAATTTTAACAACTTTTACTGGAAATTGTTCATTAACTCAAAAAGTTTGCAAGGAGAGAGCGTCGAAAGAGAGAAAAAAAAATTGAGAGACAAAAAAAATCCTACAAATTATTACTAGTAAAATTTTTACTTGCAAGAATTATCCAACCACCTGTTGTGTATTTTGTTGTCAAATAAATTATTTAAAAAATATCTAAAAAAGGAAAACTGAAAATATGTGAATTTCTTTGCTAAAAAACATGTACACGTATAAAAAAGAAAGCGTGTTTTCTTACTTTATTGTTTTTCTTTCATTAAGCCACATAAATTCAATTTTAATGGCAAATAATTTTGTTTGTTTCTCATATATTATCAGAGATGGAAAGTTTAATTTTTGTATTTGTTAATGAATAAAATTATAAACATTATGAAAAATGCATAAAATAGTAAAAATATATGAAACGTTGTAAAGAACTTCATATAAAATGTCAATTTCTAAAAAAATTGCAATTTAATATATTATCAATTAAAATTCATCAGAAAAGGTACAATTGTATTATGATTTCCATGTATGGTTCGGATATTAATAAAATTTTCTTGCAAGTTTTTACAAGTAAACAGTTCATTTACTTTTTCGTATCTGTGAGAATAATTTACAAATTTCTGCCTTGCTCTCTCGTTCCAAGTTTCTGCTAGGAAAGTATATGAACACACCTATTGTTTTTGTCACTGTTGAGAAGCTTTTTGTTATTTTTTTTTATCGAAAGGCATTATTGAACAATAACTAAAAGTTGTCTTCAAATGGGACTTATGAAATGAAGGCATTCATTCGCTCCAAGACTTCTTTCTTCCTTTAAGCTTTCCCCTTGATTACATTTTAATAGTCTGTGGGTCTCACCATGACGACTAACTGGACTTAACAGTTCATATTAACGTTTAAAATTTGTTATTAAAAGTAATTGTTGTTGAAAACGTGGCTCTTGTTGTACCATTTTTGAGTTAAAACTCAAGAAACTCTGAGAAAAACTTTATCCTTGATAACGAGTGAATGGTTCAATGAAAATACACAGAAAAAAGTGTTCACCAATTAATATTTTCAATTAAGAATTTAATTATATTAATTAAATTTTTAATTGTATTAATTAATTTGACTGGAAAAACTTAATTGATATTATCAAATTGTTTATAGGTGAAAATTTAATTAATTTTTTAATTGATACTACAAATATTTTAATTAATATTACAAAATTATTAATATTACTTTTTTGTGTGTATAGTTATAAACTATAATTATAAGCAAAATGTATACACGAGCATTCAAGCTTCAAATAACTTAGAAGTAGCTCTATGATTCTGTGATGTGCAAAAATTTTGGACGCTTATACTTTTTTAGTTTGTTGCCAGATATAAATTATTTTAATATTTTCTGAACGTCTTTTGCTTGAGGATGATAATGCGCTGTTATTGGAAGCAAATGATCTGATTTAGAAATATATATTTAGTTCTGTCCTGTGCAGTTTGAATTGCATCGCTCCACGTGAATTCTGACGTACATAGAATATTGTTTTAGGATTGGTGACCGTCAGTAATCAGTTTATTTTAAGACGATTGGCTGATAAGGTCATAGTATCCGATTCTGGTGTTAGGCAGCCAAATATGAACACAGGTGTGCTGAGTTGCTCCAAGTATTTACTTCGTTTGGCGTTTAGGGTTCTACCGCACCTGGTCGGTCGTCAGAGCCTCGTTAGCGTGACAAAGGATACCATGTCTCGGGTGGAATGTGGGTGTAGTTGACATTTGTAGAGGATTGGCTGTATATACAAATGTTGATTTAGTATTTGCATCACTTTCCGTTCGGTTTGAAAAAGTTTTTCTTCAGTTGAATGTTTACTTAGAAAATTTATTATTTTCAAATAATATATTAATTTTGTGGTTTTTTATTTGGTGGGCAGCTCACAATCTCAATACATTTACAGGGCGCACCAGTGATCTAAACAATATTTAAGGCTGTTTTGGCTGCAGTACTAAGTGCGTTGATTACCTCGCGATGAGTTTGAGTTCAAATATTAGCTGGAAGAGCCCACTACAACACACATTTTTTTCTAATGCCTATAACAATACACATTACATAAATAAATAATTAAGTAATTGAAGAAGTATTGTTCTACTCTCTTCATTGATGTTTCTCAGGCATTTGATAAAGTATGGCATGAAGGCCTAATTTTAAAATTGAAGACATATCTACCAGTAATTTTTCTAAAGCTATTGGAAAGTTGAATTCTACCCCGGAAGTTCATTGTTGTGGAAAACCCCTAACGAGGCATCCCGATATCTTTAGGAACATATTATCCAGCTGGAACTATGGCTAAAGTTGTGGAGAATTAAAGTAAATGAACAGAAGTGTGCGCTGGTAACATTTACTCTATGAAAAGATACTTCTTCCCCCATTATAATTAATAATCAAATTCTTCCTCAACATTCACATGTAAAATACCTTGCTTTTCACCTTGATCGACTGCTTACATGGAAACAAGACATTGATTCTAAGCTAACACAAATGAAACTAAAATTAACTCACTCAGGTACATTGGCTGATTGGTAGAAATTCAAATCTCAGTCTAGATTGCAAGCTTTGAAATATACAAGTCGCTTTTGAAACCTATATGGTACTACGGAATTCAACTATGGGGCACTGCTTCAGCTTCTAATGTTGACAGAATCCAACGAAGGCAAAACAAAATTTTACGTTTGATAACATCGGCTCCATAGTATATTAAAAATTCAAATATACATCGTGATTTAAATATGCCACCCACTAGTAGTTGAAGAAATTGCCAAATACGCAGGCAAACATTAAAAAAAAACTAGAGTCACATCCTAATCCGCTTGCTCATAATATTATGAACTTTACTGGACACATCCGCCAAAAAAAAGAGGACACAAGGGCTCTAATACTCAACACTCCAGATAGCAGATTCCTGAAAATACTTTTTTTTCCTTTTTTGACTATCACTACTTATGTATTATTTATAATTATCACTAAGTTTATGTCCGACAATGGTCAGGCCTAATGATTATATTTTAGATTTAAGATTTGAATATTTATTGCTAGTTACTATTTGAAGATACAATAAAAAAAATACATGTATTAAAAAAAATAATAATAATAATAATTGAGCTTAAAATGACTACATTTAATTAAGTTCATGTTGTTGCAACTAGAAAAAACTTTGATTCAACAAGATTTTCCGTGGATTGAGAAGAAAGACCTTTTTTTTTAATATAATGTAAAATAACAATTTATATAAATTACAATATAAACGTGTCATGTAGAATGGGTGGGATTAAGCAAAGTGAATTTTTGTGTGTTAAACGACCAAGCTTTATATGGTTTTTTAATACTTTAGAAGCAGTGAAAATGCCATTCTTTTTACGTGTCATATTAATAATAATTATTAATGATTTACACATTTTTTTTAAAACTAAATTATTTCTGCTGTATTAAGAAAGACATTTATTGCATTTCTAATAAACTAAATGTTTTAAATGTTATTGTGAGTAAACTCATACATATATAATATTTTTAAATATTTGTGTACCGATAAGCATATGTTTGTATTTATGTATGTAAGAATATATTTATGTTATTTGGTCCCAAAATAAAATAAATTGACAACATTTTAATCCAATTTGCTTAAATTTATTTAATATACAAACACACAAACGAAGAATCATTTTTTTTCTAAGATTATTATATTGGCAATATGCCACAATTTGTGACTAAATATTATCCGATTTCATGTGAACTAAAGATATTATTGTTAAAGACAATTTACAATTACAATAAGTTTTGCGTGTGCATGTCTGTCTGCAAGTATTTTGTGTACTAAATGTATACATATGCATACATACATATACAGACATACCTACATATGTACGTGTGTTTAAATTTATTCAGCTCAATAAACACATTTTAAATACATATTTAATAATAAGCAAATAATAAAAACCAATAAAAACAATTTATTAAAAATATAAGAAATAACTAAATATTCTGTGTATCTTAACAAATAAAAACAGTTTAAACAATTTAGTAAATATGTATGTATGTATGTGTGTGCGTGCACTGAATGAAAAGAATGAAAAAGAAAAATATTGAACTTGTCATTCATGCATCAGTTTGATAAAGTTTAATAAAAATGCTTAATGATAAGAAGATGAAAGCAATTTATTTATTTTATGTTTCTATTGAAGAAAGAAGAAAGCAATTAATAAATAAATAGAAAATTATTTCATGTTTATTTTTTTTTATATAAAAAATATATCATAAAACAAAACAAAAAGCTGATTTATAATTCATAAATAAAAATCAATGAAGTAAAAAGATTTAATCATATAATAAAAGCAATTAAAATATATAATCATATAAACACTTGTGTTCAAATAAGATTGAAAAAACAATGGCTAAGAGGACAGAGTTTCCACAAGATACTTATGATTAAAATGAGTTAAATTTATTATGTTTCAATAGTAGATACACTTTTGCATTCATCGATATATAAAATTTCTTTTATAACTGCATAAAAAAATTAAATTTAATAATATTTTAATATACCTTGCTGAGCTATCTAAACTCTTGCTGATAAGACTGTTGACAAAAGAACTTCTGTTTTATGGCAACCGCACCTAGAATAATGTTTGGCTGACCGCGTTATATCAATTAATATCAGTAGTTTAACATTGCACAACTAAGGTTATTCTCCCAGCAACCACAGCCATTACGTAAGATTTTTCGTGCTTAAACAATGAAAGTATAGTTGCTCACGCCCACAGGGAGTTCTTCAACAGTAATCCTGACCTCCAAGCGGCACAGCGTAACCACTTATATTGAAGGCAGAAGAATACCCATTTTAAACACAATCCAGTACCTTCTTCAACTAGTGAACATCATCTATTTAACTTCGTGCAGTTAGACAAAGTCTACTTTTCAGTAATGGATCATGCAAACATCGATCCAACCTCTAGAGAGCATCTTGTGTTGGGCCGCCAGTACTATTTGAAGAGACCGAAGGTTTCAACTCTACCATCTTTTTAACTCAAGGAAATTCTAGGAAATTCTCCACATGAAAGGCAATAAAGCAAGCTACTTTCTTTCACAAATATGGAGGTATTGGGTAGTAACACATAAGCTTTGCGGGTAAAAAGCCAAATGTATACCAAGAAGAAAAAGCCACTTTGACTCTGCTAGAGTCCGGGGATTGCCACACCCGTAATCTCTTAACAAATCCCTCTGAGTGGAACCTGACCGATAGTGAGTACACTGAAAGAATTTTTTCATAAGTTCTATAAATTTCGACATTAATCCAATGAAAAAATTCATTAAAATTCAAACAACGTTGGATTAATGAAACCAGTTTCGTTAAAATTATTTTATTGAAAACAGTGTCATCAATGCAACGAAAGAATTTCATCGAAACAACGAAATAATTTCATTAAAACGACGAAATACTTTGATTAAAACTACGAAATGGTTTCATTAAAACAACGAGATAATTTCCAACTAAATAATTTAATTAAAACAATGAAACAACTTAATAAAAACATTGAAATAACTTTATTACAACAAAGAAATAACTAAATTGAAACTCTATGTGTAAATAAGCATACAAAGAGCAAAAGAACAATCATACAGAACTACTTTTGATGCAAGCTTTTGGTCGACAATTGTTGCTGTATATTTTATTATTTTATTTTTAGTTTTAAAGAATTTAATCTTTAACTTTATGTTTATTTAAAGCAAACCCTGTAAATGTTTCTTAATAATTAGAAAATATTGCTGTCATAAGTCCAATGAAATATTGTTACGAAACTAGAATACCAACGAAGCAACTCCAATAAAATTCATTTCATTCGTGAAATTTTCATTAGATTTGTGAAATTATTTTTTTAGGAAGCAAAATTCTTTGAGTGTAGCATCACTACAGTATTGCTGGTGTTGAATATGCACATTATTTTAAACTATGTAGCCATTTTATTAGTTATTTTAATTCGTCGAAGATTTAGTGCTGCAAAAAATCGACAGAGGGCGTAGCGCTGTGGTATGCATTAGCATTATGGTTTCTAATTTCTCGGAATTTTTTCAATTCCCAGGTATCGAGAAGTAAAATGTTTTATTCCCGGGAATTTCAAAAACATATGAATTCAATTTGATGACCTCAATAAAAAATATAATTTTATGAAAAAACATACAACATTTAATTTAAAAACAAAGCAACTTTATTCTTTTTTACTTTTTGGTTCAAATTGCTTAATTTGGCATCAATAGCTGATAATCAGCGGTGCGGAAAAGATTACCTGTTACTAAATTCTCCTTGGCTGGAAGTTGTTGGAGTCATCTCGAAACCTTCTTTACCTCTGCGCCATGGTTATATTATGCATCGTTACGTAAATATTAAATTCAAAAAAATTCACTTTGAAAATTTCCCGGGATTTGTAAAAAATAATTCCCGGGAATTTCCGGGATTTTTTCCCGCGTAAAAATAATAATTAGCTTAGACAGTAGTTTACCCGCCTGGTGAAACATGAAAGTTAAGGGTCCAGCTCACTTTGGTCTAATACAATGATCCCTTTGTCCATACGATGACAGTAATGCATTTACGAAAACATCCCACTTCAGCCGCGAGCACCACCTTTCCAAAACAATTGCTTTTACTAACAAGTAGATGTTTGACACTTGATCATAATTTGAATTAATTAATACATTATTATGTAAGCATACTGTTCTCATTCGTTAAAGGCATTACAACAATGTACTTATTTATTTCGGCATAAATATTTCAATAACTTTAATTTCATGTGTGTTTCTGTATTTTTAAACCTCAAATCTAACCACACAAAAGCACACACAACTATTTGCATGAATTCTGAGAATATACAAATATTAAGACATTCCTTACGTTTTTCAAACAACAATAACATAAAACCAAAATGATTTTAAATTACAATGCTTTGATATACATATCGCACACTAAGTGATAAAGAGTCACTACTCAAAATAATCAAAATCGTTTCGCTTTTAAAACCGGATAAACCAGGAGGCAAATCGCGGCACTTGTTATGGAAAAAAATTACTAAATATTTCCATATAAACTCTATTGAAATATTTCGTAATTTCATTCCATAACGAGTGCCGAGATTTGCTCCCAGTTCACTGAGCAAATCTCTAGCGATCGCAAAAATTTGTTTTGAAACACAGTCTTAATGAAAAGTATAAAATATCGTTATTCCTGTTTTTATGTTACATACTTGCGTAATTTGTACAGTATCAAGAGTTTTCTGTCACTCCTCAAAATTTGAGATATTTTTAGTTGTGCTTGTTTGTGATTTAGTGTGCGATATGTGTATCATACTTTAACTGCCACTACTTGCAAGAGTGATGATCATGGTGGGAGGCAGGGAGGAGAAATTATGAACATAAAACTGCAGTAAATCTTTTTATTTAAAATAAAAATTTATACAAAACTAAATACTTTTGATTTAAAATAAACAATTAGTTATAGAAATGCATATACACGCCCACAGACATGAACACACGCACACTTGCTTACGCAGATCTTTGGGCAGCCATTGTTATGGCAATTTTTTTTTTAAACTTCCGTTTCCATTGTTTCCTTTTCAGTTTACTTTGTTTCAAGTTATTTGTTATTTTCATTTTACAATTGTTTGCATATGAATTGAGTTACTTAACAATTTTATAATTTTTAAAATGATTTACAAACATTGCAGGTGTATGTAAATATATTGTGGCATACCGAATTGTTCATTTATGTATGAAGTTTAGAGTGTCTGGAAGTAAATTTGTTTAATGGCAATAGTCTCAAAATGTCTTTAAAGTAAAATTAATTTTCATTTGGCAAATCTATTCAGAAAATGATGTAACCAAATATCAGGGAGGATTTCAAGTGTTGTCGAACTAGCCGATTTTAAGGTTGTTTGAAGGATTTTTTACTTGTTCGAAAAGGTAAATAATTTTTACTTATTACTAGGGAAAGGATTTTCATGTAAATACATGTTTTCTGTCGTTGATCGTAGATCAACGTAAATAAAATATCTTTGCGCATCAACAAATTTGCGACAAAATGGCATCGAGTTGTTAGTGCATATTTTTGCATATTTTATAATAAATACATATTTTTGCATATTTCATCATAAATGTATATTTTTAATATTTTGTTTTAGTTTTTTCATACTATAAATCTAATTTTGGTTGTTTTACTAGTTGAAAAGTATATACCCAGTAAAAAATTTTCATGTTTTTTGAAGTAATAGGGCAATAAAGCGCATCATACTTTGCTTTAAAATACAAGCTTGTTAAAAAGCAGTGAATGTATATGAAGAGAACTACAGGCAAAAAGTGATTTAATAGTGAGCAAAAATGTAGTACTGCTAACCGAGAACTTGCCATTCAAAAATCAGCAGCGATATCAGCAGGTTTGTTAGCTGGGTAAGATCTTACGACTGTGTAAGAACAAAAAAGGAGAAAATGAGAAAAATTTACTATTCGAATCGATATTCAAAAACACCGTAGGACTCAAAGTTCAATACCTTGGCTTAAGTTAAGAATATTAATACCATTGAAAATTAAAGAAATAAACATGAGCATGGTATGTACAAAGTGCTTTTGAAAGCTTCTTTGCATGTTTTAGCCTTTAATGAAAAATATGCAGTGATACGATACGGATACATGGTACAGTAACTAAATGGGGAACGTGGCAGAAGGCCACGGATACTATATTTCTATTAACGTGTGTTTGAAGTGTACGGTACGTTAGAACAAAATTTTCATACAAAAACTGGTTTTACGTACACTTGAAGCACACGTTATTTTTTGCATACGGGAGCAAGTTTTTTTACTTTAAAATTTCTTTAATTTTATTAATAGAAATATACGGCCCTATGTATATCAAAAATTGGCATGAAGTTAGCATAAAAGGCAAAATTAAACATGATCTTGAATAGTTTTGCCATGAAACTCCACATTAAAAATCGTGCCAGGACTTAGAGGTGGATTAAAATTAGGTAATTCGACCATTTCTAATGTCATATTGTATGGAGGTACTCGTTAACACTTAATTCAATTTCGTCACTTTTGCTAACTTCATGCCAATTTTTGCTTATACATAGGGCCGATAGTATCCGACAGCCTTCTGCCTAAATTACATTTGTGCACACATAGTATTACTTTCTTGTTCACACTATATATCAATTAGGGGCTATCGTTACTTTAACACCTCAAGTTGAATTAATTAAAGATGTGAAACGAAAACTTAGAAAATGAATATTCCACAAATAAAATAGCAGCATTTAAATGAGTACCAATTTTATTACATAAAATTTTTTTCAGAAAAAATCGTCAAAGATTTACCTTTGACAAGTTAAAAAGAAACATTTATTCATTAATGTACGTAAATAAAAGTTCGACTGAACTTACTCGTATTTTGTATTCCATTTGATTTGACAAAATATTTGTTTAGAAAGCATTAAAGCTGAGCTTTTTATTTTTTTCAGTTTTTAATCTCAAAATGTTTGGTAAGAAAGCAATGAAGCTAATTTTTTTATGTTTCTAATGTTCTTAAATGGTAAAAAAAATTTGATAAATGCATATTTTATTAGTTTTAGATACATTTGTATATTTTTACTGCATATTTTATATACATAAAACGTGATTTTAAATGCATGAAAATTCTTTCCCTGCTTATTACTTATTCATTTTAATTTTTAGTATCAAAGTTTGCTTGTTTTTTAATTTGTTTGTTACACATGCTCGTAATATTTTGAACTTTACTGGACACATCCGCCTAAAAAAGAGGGACACACGGGCTCTTATACTTAACACTCCAGATGGGACTACTTGAAAATACTTTTTTCCTTTCCCTTTTTTGACTATCACTACTCATGTATTATTAATAACTATCAACAAGTTTATGTCCGATAGTGGTCGGGGCTAATAATTATGTTTTAGATTTAAGATTTGAATACTTATTGTTAGTTCATATTTGAAGATACAATACATAAATACATGTATTAACAAAAAAAATTGTTTTTATTATTGTTGAAGTCTATTGATGTGTGGGTTAGCAGCAACGAATTGCATCTAGAACATGCTAAGCCAACAACAAATAAATGTTTTTAAATTATTATTTATTTATTCATTAATATCGATATTATAGTTAGGAGTAAATAAAGTAAATAAGACTGAAAAATTACTTTTTAATTTTGTATACATTGTACAAATCGTTACCTAAATGTAAAAAGAGACTAACTCACTATTTTTTCAATCGAGATTATTTATTTTTTCGATTCATTAGATGTTCTTCTTTCGAAATATACAACGAACTCTAGTTCAAAAAAATAATGAGTTAGGGCTTTTCTAAATTAAGATTTATGTATTGGTTCTTTAGGATCCTTATACGAAGCATTAGGCCTCAACTAATGGTGTTGTGATGCGCCCTTACAGCCTCTCCAGCACAAATGTAATCTCCCCTACAAGTGGAGTACCTTGTTGTTAGCTGACGAGGCTTTGACGACCAACCATGGGTGGTATAACTCTCACAAAAGGTGGCGGATTAATGTCCATTACCTCTTTGGATACGTACCGGCAGCGCCAGATCTAGGATGAGAAAGTCAGTTTTTACCTCAGTTGGGTCCAATTAACAAGGGTCTTCATGTGCAATTTAGTGAGAACATTAGTGATGTAACGTATGTCAATTTTTGCTATTCGCGAATACGAATACGAGTATTTGAAACGATATTCGCGAATTAGAATACGAATGTTTTATGTGAAATTTATAGACATTAAATTGGGGATCTATTTACGCCTGAAATAGGAAATATTAAAAAAATTTTATGAAAAAACACTTCACACATTCTTTTAGCGTACTTTAAAGTTAATTAAAATTACACAAAATTTTAGTGATGGTCATCAAATAATATTTTGAAATGATACAAAGCACAAATTTCTATAAAAATTTAATGGATTTGTACAAATTAATATTCGCCTGAATATTCGACAATTCGAATACAAATACGAGTATTCGAGCATCACTAGTATACTTATAGCTTCTTTGGCATCTAACAATAATAAATTTTTTTTTTAAATCTTTACATTTATATGCAAAAAGAAAACATCTAATTATTATTTTTAATTATTTTTTTTATTTGAATTTTTGTTTCTTTTTTCTAGAAATAATAAAAATTGAAGTTTTAATTTCATAGTTTTCGAAACAATCAGGCCAGATAATATTTTCTTAATAAATGTGTAAACAAAACCCGAAAATGTTCAGCCAAATTGTGGTATTTTTCTTTTCATTTTATCTGTATTCAAATTGAATTGAGTTTTATTGGACACTCTAATTTCTACTGCAGAATAATAGCATTAACAAAGTTATATTTTATTCATGAACAAATTTTAAGCTAAGAAGAAGATTTTTTGTATGTTGCTAATATTATATATATACATACTCACCCATATATTTATTTTTATGTTAAATTTTAAATAATCACAGATTTTATTTATTCAAATAAAATCATACATAAAAATATTTTCCGGGCTACACTTCAAAGAAAATGTATTTTGCAAATAATTATTTTTATATATTTCAAATCATAGTACTAATCGCGGCTTATGAGCTTTACGTAAGGCGATATAATGACTTTAATAAATATCATTATAAAGCCTCAAAGATACCTTACCGATTTGCATAAAACAATTGTTCGGGGAAAAGCTTTTTAGTATTACATTTTTATATTTGTTTTAAAAAATTTATTATTCCGACCTATTGTCAGAAGTTTATTTTAATTTTAAATTTATTTCCTTTAGGTTCAGCGTTGCTTATATTCATTTTATTGTTGTTGTAAAAAATCATCGGTAGACTTCAGTGACATACTTAGAATAGTCACAAATATCTTATCTTATGCACAGACTTTCAAAAACTATTTGAGAATTCACAAATAATACTATTTTTGAAAATCACAAAAGAAATATAATCGTAGTAGGTTCAAAAACTTATACAAAACCCAGCAAATAATTTATATTTGATATGAATCTATTCTATGCCCCAGCTTGGACGATGAATATGTGTACACCCTTCTATACGCTTCTATACCTCTCTCACCACTCGACAACAATGTAAGACTTTCTGAAATACAAATTTCATTATCTAAGCTGATACTTTATTTTCCCATCAAAGTAATCTGAGAACAATTAACAAACCTTCTGCTATTTAGTTTTTTCCCTCTAATGAAATTTTTACTTGCTTATCTTTTAAAACGTTTAATCGAAAAAATTTAACTGCTTAAGCGATTTAAAACTTTTAGTCGAATTAAAATATTTAATAGAGTATCAAAATAAACAGTTGAGTCGATTAATCGAATTTAAAAAATTTAATCAATTAGCCAAACTAATAAATTTAGTAGATTATTTGAATACAAAAATTTCATATATTAATCGAAATAAAAAACTTAGTCGATTAATTGAATTAAAAATTTTATTCGTTTAGTTGAACTAATAAGTTATATCGGTTATTTGAATTCAAAAGCTTAATAAATTTATCGAATTACATTTTTTAATCGATTAGATTAGACATTTCTTCGTTTATTTGAATTTAAAAAACTAAAAGTTTAATCGAATTAAAAAATTTTGTCAATTAATCGAGTGATAAATTTTAAACGACTAGTGAATAAATTTGTTCGGTTGTTATGTATTTAAAAAATATAGTAGATTAATCGAATTAAAAATTCAGTCAATTAATCGAATGAAAAAATTTAATCGATTAGTCTAATTAGTATATTTAATAGATTACTTTAATGTGAAAATTGAACTGCATAAATATTGAAGCGATAAGTCACATAAAAAATATAAACGATTAAACGATTAATTTAATTTGAAAACTTAATTAAATTTTAATAATTTGAAATACGAATATTTGTAAGAAACTATTTTTGATTTATAGAAGATTTATAAAGCAAAATTGTGTATAATAAAAATTTTATGAGTAAGACCATGTAAGAGTCCTCCTGTGAACCACTATTGCTATGTGATTGTTTCTTTATCAACAAGTTTTTTGTCTTACTTTTCTTCAAGTGTAAGAATTTCTGAAATGCAACTCAATTTGAGAGATATGTTATTGTTATTTCTCTTATAAATTATTTTAAATAATTACTTGATTTTCTCATTTTTGCTAATGTAAGTAATTGTTTTGTTTATTTGATTTCCAAAAGTAATATTTTATTTAACAAAGGAAAAAACAAATAAAATATTTTTTTTTCAAGTAAAACTTTTATAAAATATGTAGTTGTACAAAAACAAATTCAACTTTTCTCCTGCATGAAAATGATTTTATAATTTATGTTTTAAAGTAAATAATAGTCAGGCTCAAGTGCAGAATTTGCTGTTATTGTTGGTAGAATTTTTTTTATCTAAGATATTTTATTTATTTTAGTAAAATAGTTGTTTTAAAAAATAAACTATTTTATTCGAATTACTATGATTTATTTAAGATGACGAGAAAATTTAAATCTGACTGGTTAGAGAAATACTGCATTTTCTGTGCTATAATGAACTTAAGCAGTTTTTGTGTCCATCTACTTGCAGAGAAGGGATCTAAACGCAGGGTAGTACATCAAGCGAACTTCCGACCGCATGTATATTTACAAGAAAACTTCCTGTAAAATACCCTTAAGACTCTAAGCGTTGTAAATTATTCTAAGCTTGCTTTTAATCCTCACTGTCTAAATTATTAAAGAAAGCTTTTTATTAATTTTAATAAAGACCAACCAATTTCCACATAATACGTACATATATAATCGTTTTATTATTAATTATACTCCATTGTTTCACAAAACATAAGGCAGATTAAAATTATTTCCAGTTAAAGAAATTCAATAGAAATATAATTTGAAAACCTTATAAATATCTAATAACGCAGGTTTTTTTTCTTATACTCCTATTTTGTATGCAAACTCAACACTACACAAATGACCTTTTGAAGGATTAAGCAGAAGAAAGCAATATTAAGAAAAGCCATACACATGAATTATTTATTATTAAGGATAACACAAAAGTTTCAATTTGTAAAGGCTTAAGTCAAGGGATTAAAATCATTTGAAAATTTATGACTAAAAAGTAAATTTATCAAAACTATGTACATATCTGTATAATATCTTTTGTGTTTTAACTATTGATAGTTTTCGGTTTATTTGAAATGATTTTTGTTTTGTTTGGTTTCTATATTCTGTATTCTGGTCATGTACAAAATTAGAAAATGTTTAAGGTTAAAAAAATAAAACAAAATAATAAATAAATTACTAAAATAATTACACCAGATATAAGACAAGCAACAAGTTTAGTATCTTTGGGAGTTTGTGATTCTATCCTGTGAAAGTGGAGTGATTTATATTTGTACGTCTACATGCATGTACATATGTATACCAAGTTTTATACAGTATTAAAACCAGATTTAGTTGTTAGCCCCAAAAGATTTAAATTTTTTGATTGAAATCAATTTTTTATCACTTTAAAGAGTTTAAATGTCGAGAGTAAATAATTTGATATTAAGATAAATTCGTTATTTTTTATTCTACTCATTAAAATAGTGACAACAATTGCTTTGCTGAGACGATACAAATTCTATGGCAGAAATTAAAACGTGCTAATGTCAATACAAGCTGATTTTGGGTTAATGACACCCCTGTAATCTGCATAACTAAAGTACCTCTGCACAAAATTTGAATTTTTTTGTGTGACTATTACTTCAGTTATCTTAGGTCTGTGCGGCAGACTGTTCTATGAATCGAAATAAATAAATAAATAAAATTACAAGACAAAGTTTTTATTATAACTGTTTAAGTTTTTTATTATCATGTTGTTATCCTTAAAAGTTTTGATAGTTTTTGTATAAAAATGTTTGCTTTTTTTTTGGATAATCTTAACCAACTGTTAATGTGTACAAAAAAATAAGCATAATTTTTCTCAACTTTGTAAATAAGCTGTCATAAATAAAGTGAAGAATTTGTTTTCTACAAAGAACGAAAATTTAATGTAGCAGTTCTTTTTAACAATTCTAAATACGACTACATAGAAGGCAATCAATTAAAAGTTTTTGCTAACTTTAAATATTTTTTAAGCTGCCATTATTTTTTATAGAGCAAACCGCTTTCCTGTCAAGCTCAGTCGGTTAAATTAGTACACTGAAAGGGATAAATGAAAATGACTGACAGCGAAACTTAGTGCATTTCGGTAGTCAACATGCATGACAAGACAGTGGGTGTTCATTAGCGGCGCATAAGCAATTTTCTTGTTCAAATTTGTTTCAGTTTTTTTAAGTTAACTTATCAAAAAATATGCAGTACACTAGAGATAATGTGAATAAGTATTGCTTGTAATTTTATTTAATTAATTAAAATAAATAGCATTTATATACACATTAGTATGACCAAAAAAAACATTTTTGTTTGCCTCACCTTTTTTTGCTTTGAAAACTTATAGTATTTTAATTTTTTTCAGATTTTTCGGAAAAGGTTTAGAAGTCGCTAAAGTTGAATTTAACCCAAAAATCGGGGTTTCTCGACTTTTTTTATTTAATTTTGCTCATTACTCGGCTTATAAGCATGATTTTCTTTGGTACTAAGTCAATTTTTTTAAAGAAAACTGTTCAAACTTGACTTCTCTGTGCAGATATTATATTTCTCGATTATTTATTTGCTTATTTGAATATCTTCTATGAAGTTTTTTTTTTGTATATTTCGCATAAATTTTAAAAATAATGCTTTGTAACTTTTAGAATTTATATTCAAGTTAAAAACACTAATAATTCAGTTTAAAAGGTGGATACATTTTGAGTCATTAAAAAAATATTTAATATGCTCTTACTGTTCCTGATGTTACGAGTACACTAAGTCCTAATTTACACTATGCAAGTCTTATTGCTAAGCTGATTAGTTTGTTAATCAGCTTAGCAATAAAACTTGCATAGTCGTTTTGTAAAAACTGCTTTTCTATATTAATAACATCTTTTAAGGTATATGTATGTCTTAACAAACAAACTTTGACATTCTATTATTAAATAAAACCTTTAGAATTATAATTTTAAAACTTATCGCTTTGTTTCTTATATATTTAAACTGTTTTTGTTGTTTAAAACTTAACGTTTTCATGGTTAACTAATTCCTTAGTTTTACTTAAAATGAAAAGAAAAAACTTCGGCATTTTGATTTCCCATAAGAATTGTTTGTGGTCTTTTTGATTAATTTAACTAATTCAAACTAAAAATAAATAAAATAAATCAAAAGGAAAATAACAAACAACCAACAGACAGACTCACATAAACAAAAAGGAAACTACATCCCTCAACAGTTGACCGCAAATCTCTTTTTACCTTTTCACTGTTCTTCCTGCCTTCACGTTTCTCGATTTTGTTGTTGTTGTTGATTGAAATGACAAAAAGCGTCAGATAAAGCAATTCCCCAGAAGCCGTTACAAGGGTTACAAAACAATAACTGTTTTAAATAATGTGGGTGTTGACAGGGTGTGAGTGTGAGTGTGTGTGTTGGTACATTTCACGTATATTTTAGTAAGGAAACGGAATTAATTTTGTAATACATGAACATTTTGTTTTTTTGGGTTGCTGGTTTCTTCTATTAGGAAAATTTTGTTTTCAAAACTTATTAATGCATAAGTAAATATTCGTTGGGTTTTAACTTTGTTTTATTAAATTCTTATTGTTTTCATTTCAAATCAGTAAAACAATTTCAGCGTTTTCTTATTATTTATTTGTATTATTTCTTTACACTTGACCTATTTTTAATACGACTACAATGAAATTATAAATAATTTATTGTGGCATTTCAAAATTGTTTTTTATTGAGAGCAAAAAAAATAAAATATAATAAAAATTAAAAGTTTGTACAAATATTTATGTATCTCAAGACAAACGTGTAAAAGGAATTATGTTTTTATTAAATTTATTAAGTGAACCTGTGAGTTGTTATTTTTAATGTGATTTCATTGTTGTGCAAAAACTTATTCAAGTGGCAATGCTTTTGTGGTCAAAACCAAACATATTGTATTCTTTATATTCTTTTTTTCATTATTGTTGTACTTAAACAAGCAACATACTAGTTACATGAAGCAGCCAGAACACACTTTAGTCATATTATTATGGTACAAGAACTAAAGTGGTTATATGTAAGTAAACAAATGCAAGCGTGTATGGAAAATTCTGAAGATGAAAAAAATCAATGAAAAATTGGAAAGTATTTTCCTATATAAACAACTAGCACCCTACTAAAGGTCAACTCTAAATATTTGAATAAATAATATGCAAAGAAGATGAAAAGTTGAAATATTTTGAACTAAATGAGAATTATAACTTATAATGCTATAATTATTTGAAAATTATTCCTCAGGAACAAAAAGTTTTTAGCGTAGAAGGAAAAACTTATTTTGCTATATAACTTACAGTTCCTTGTGGTTCATTCATGATAAAAACTTATCAAAAATCTACTTTAGTTGCTTTGCCTTAGATCGTATTTTAGCTCCTATATTTTCCTAGTAGAACGTTCAAAGTCATTATACATTTCTTTGTGGCAATTAATTCTCAATAAAGAACTAAAATTTAATTTTTGTCTTTCCCAAAGTATATAAATTATTGCATATACTTTACTTTGCTGCTCAGGGATAAAACATGTTTCATATGTTTCATAGGACATTAAGTGCGAGCCTGTGTAAGCGTTTGTTTGTTCTTTGATGTATTTTTTTTTTGTAAACAATAAGTTTCATGCATAGAATATTGTTTTCTCTCTTCTTTACTCTCAAAACCAGAACCACTATGAGCTATTCATTATAAGTAGGTAAAAAGGGCATACATGTACAAACTTAAGACAACAAACATTATCAAAGGCTATTCAAGTGTTATAAAATCTAGGCCATGATTTTAAGGGAAACAGTTCATAGTGGGTGCCTGCCTTTTGTATTCGCATCAAGCAATCAAATTTAAAATACTTGTATGTGTGATTTTGTGCCAATTTAAATGACACTAAAAATATGTATAAAAACATCCTTTTTAGGGATGCACACACTAAAGGTGAAAAGAACCCTATTGTTTTCGCTACGATGTCCGCTTGAACGTCATAAGCTGTAATGCAATATACAAAAATTATATAATTATGTACATGCAAATTTTCAAAGTAACTCAGACTAATTAACACTGGGTATTCTACCAGTTAATGTTAGTTTGAATATGTAATTTTGACAACTTGCTTTATCTTGGAAACCGTAAAAGGCAAATACTTTAAATTTACTAAGACGCTAAAACTAAAAAATTTCAAAATATAAAAATCTTCGCCCAAACCCGTAAAACAAATCGCAGAAACGAAAAAGGAGTCAAAAATAAAACAACGACAAGACTAAAATAAATAAAATAATAAAGTAGCTAATCAATTTTTTCAAAAATTCGACTTGTGCGACCTCTAAATCTTTTCCGAAAAATCTGAAAAAAGTCTAAAAAATATTTGACCCTTTAAGCTTTTAAATTATGCTTGGGCTCAAAAACAAATTCCTTTTTTTGGACAGCCTCATACATAGTTCTCGAAAATTTGTAACCGAATGAATTTTTTTATTTATTTATTTAAACATACAGGCAAATCCCGGTATAACGAATCTCACTTTAACGAAAATCCGATATAACGAAAGGCCAAATTATTTACATTAACAACCTTATATAGCGAATACTAGCCTAATTTTTTACTGGATATAACGAATGATGAAGAAAAAATCACAAAATAAAAAACAAAAACTTGGTAGGAACATATTTCTAACATTTAGTTTTACTTTGTAAAGCGAATAATTTGATAAATTAATTAATGTTAGAAGGCACTTTATAACGAACGGCAAAAAATATAAAAAGAAAATCTATGGCAGCAATCTAAATGCAAAGAAATGTGATAATATTAGTTTGTAATTTGTAGCTTAGTTGAAAATAAATTAACTTAGTTCTTTTTATTGTATTGTGTCATGTCTACAATAATAATAACTAAAATAACACTTGAAAAAAATCTTTGCGATATAACGAATTTTTCGGCATTACGAATTGGCCCTGACATTATATCGTTCGTTATACCGGGATTTGCCTTATTATACAAAGTAGATTTGCATAATATGGTGTTACACAAATATGGGCAGAGTAACTGGACCATATGTCTAAGATATTATTAACAGTATTTTAAACAAATTTTGTGACATACTGTACACAACCTATGCCTTCACATAGAAAGTAAGAACGTGGTTGTGAAGGAAATTCCACAAAAGAACCGCATTATTATACGGTAACCCATTGCAGATCAGTCAACCAGTGCGAGCGAGACTAAAAACTCTCGAAGGCCAAAATAGACACACAAGCCTGCCCACACTTTGGAAATAATTATGATGACGCAAGAGATATTCTTCAACCCAGAGCAAAGCAGTAATAACATGCTGTTGTTGTGTCACTATTTTGTTGAGTTATTTTTCATTATTAAATACGATTGTATTTATTTCCATGTAAATGTTAATAAGTTTAAAACAATTTCTAGAAATAATGGTAATTTATAAATTGGCACTACTTTGATTTACAAACACGTCAAACAAAAATTTGACATATGTACGTAGTCATAAGAAAAAGTAAGCTGACAACATAACGGAATGAAAATTTATTAGAATTCGAAAGTGTAATTGCACTTTCGCAGGGTGTTTCTTTCGTCATATTGGAAAAGGTAGTTAATTTCTTTGTGTGTTTTATCATATAAATCTTCAACGAAGAAAAGCATAAAAGCTCAGGCTATGCTTTGCTTTACGTAAGTTTTAAATATTGTACGCAGAACATAAAAGAAATTTTAATAATTAATATATTTTAGTTTTTTTTATAAATTGAATATTGGTTAAAAAATTAAATTCTGAGGTGAAATTGAATTTAGGGGAAAGTAAAAAGGCAAAAGCATAAAACAGTAAAAACTGATAATATTAAAGAAAAACTAATTTAAAAAAACACCCCGACTGCTCCACAGCTCAAAATTGTGAAAAACAGTAAATATGTACATTTGGCAAAGTTGTGAGGCTTATAAAAAATTTACTGGCAACACTGATGCTGCTTCATTTTAAACGCCTGCGTATGATTAATTAATAACCGAATAAACATATAAATAAATATTACGTATACGCAACAGCCACAAAACACTGATTAAATATTCACAATAGTGATAAGCTATAACGTGATTTTTTAATAATGTTGCTCTTTGTGAACGTGATTTCTAAATTGCTGTTCTTTTAAACTGTGACTGTGATCATAGTTTAGCAGTATTTGCTTGTAGCAGCTCTGTTATTTTGAGAAAATCTAATAAGAAGAGCAGCAGTGACTGTGATTACGGTTTAACTAATTTCAGCTCTTCTGCTTTAAAAGTCTTTACTAGTATTGATATTTTGATTAATACTAATAAGAAGAGCGACAAGAACAAGCAATTGGCAATCAATCCCGTCCAAATATTGAGATTTTCGTATAACAGGCAGAGAGACAAAAATTGCAAATATGAACATGTGAGATGTACATAGTTGCCATAAAAGACGTTTGACACGATTTGACGATTTTTTATCAACAAAAGCTGAAGGTATAACAAATTCATGTAGTAGTAGCCTTATCTGATGTTAAGTAAGTTATATGATGTTAAGAACTATATTTCCAAAACCTGTTACTTGATAAATTCAGTCACAGTTGTGATTAGTGATTTTTCAATCGCTGTGAAAAAGGAACAGGTTTCCAAATATCGGTCAACTCTTATGCACAAGCACTAAGTACTCGTATTGCTGCCAAATAATTTGTAACCCATAAAATATTTATTAAATAATAATAATAATGAATAAAATAATTTTTCATAATCATAAAAAATATCTTTTTAATGTTTTACCCTTACTTGTAACTAAATATTATCATTACTAATGAGATTTAGATAATTTTAAAGTGTAGTCCATAATAAAAAATTTAACATTCCTTTTTGCTTATAAATTCAAACAATAAAGGCATATACAAAATATTTACTAGCAAAATTTAAAACAATAATTTTCCCTCAGATAAGTTATGTGCATAAAACTTGTATGTAGTTATAAACAATTATTATGTGTATAACAAAATATTGTATTAATAAAGGAAATAACAAAATCCCTGCATTAGCACGTTAATAATTAATTAAATTTTTTCAAAACCATCCTTCCCTAACCTCAACTTAAAACTACACCAGTCTTGTTCTCTGTTCAGTTTAACACAATCAATTGCGTGTTATTATGTTGTGCGTTCATGTGAGTGTGTGTGTTTGTGTGTGTAATTATGTGTGTGTGGTTATAAATTTATATTTAATGCAAGACCTGTGGTTGTGCTTCATTGGCATTTTTAATAATGTTTACAGTCCTTAATTGAAGGTTTACTTTCATACGGGCATATTTTAATCAACATGCCACCGCGATAAAATGCAGACAAAACAACGGCAAAAAAATTATTAAATAAAACAGATTTTGTTTTTAATAATTTTCACTTGCACTCATGAGCTAGATCATGATAACGTTATTATTGAACTGATAATATGTCTATAGGCCAGTTTAAATGTTATTAAATTTCATTATCAATTTTGTTTTTGAGTAAAATTTATTTTAATTTTATATAGATTTCAAGTGCTTGTTTGTTTTAAAATAGATGGGATCATGTAACCTTGCGTGTTAAAGCTTTAGCTCAGGCGTGCTTAGGCTTGACCTTAATTTGATAAGTACTTAATTTCACATCTTACACGGAAGTATAGGGAAAAAATAAAACAGACTGTGGCAGTTATTACTTACTAGCAATAATTTTATAGCGTGTTTTTTAGGGACTGGGAAATCAACGTACAAAGTCCCTTTTTGTAGAATGGTTGTGCTGTATTTGTAAATGAGTTCAAGATGGACATAAGAAAAAAATTATTAGAAAGTCCTTCAGACTTTGGAAAAAATGCACTGTTATCCAGGCAGGGATTCTAGCGATCATAAAGGTTACGTTATAAGTGACTGAAAATGTACCTGAAAACAAGAATTCCAATTCTTCAATTGTCAAGTTCAAACTAGTTTTAGACTGTAATGGCACACTCAAAGCACTTACGAGCAGGTGTAGTGTAAGGCTATGCTAGGTTCCCGCCCATTGTAGTATTGCAAGTAATGAGACTGCTGATTAATTGGCACTATTAGGGTCAGGGTTAGCTGAGTAATTGTTGATAGCAGAAGCGTCGGTGAAATCACTGATTAGCCAATATAGCAGGGAAGTAAAAAATTGGGTTTTAAAGAAAATAGATAGGCCCTGAAGCTAGGATGTCGTGAACTTTATGACCACGATTTGAATATTGGGTATGAAAAAGAGGATCTTATAGGGCCTTACAACAGTCTTAACTAACTATTGTCCAGTTAAAATAAAGAGGAGCGGGTTGTAAGCTGGCAACTCAAAATTTTGCAGGTGAGCCAAAGAGCTGCTGCAAGGATTTATTATTAACAATCCTGTAAATAGTTTACTGCTTTTGTACTTAAAATAAATATTTTTAAATTTTTACATTAAATTTTAAGGAATATTTATATTAAAATTATATTCAGTTTGCCCGCAATAATAAAGTAAATAAATTCAATGAAGTGCGACTTTGACCCGCTCACGATTCTTTTCGTTTTTGGGTTTTTTTTCGGTATTGAGCGTTTTTTTAGTTTTGGCGTTTTTTCGGTTTTTGGCGATTTTTTCAAGTTTTTGCACTTTTTTTTCATCTAGGCGTTATTTTAGATTTGGCGCTTTTTTCGCGTTTTGGCAATTTTTTTCGGTTTTTGCGTTTTTTTTCATTTTGGCGATTTTTTCGGATGTGGTGATTTATTTTAGAGTTAGAATTTTTTTAATTTTGGCGATTTTTTTTTCGATTTTTGGCAATTTTTTTTGGAAAGGCGATTTTATAACTTTATGATTTTTTAGTTTTACCGTATATAGAAATAAATTCGAATAAAATATTTTTAATCGAAATTTCTTAAAAAATATAGTGGAGACATTTACGCAGCTAGAAATTTTTCCAAAAATGAAGAGCATGATGACTGTTGACTTTCATGAGTAATATTAAATTAAATAATTACATGGAATTTTTAATAATTCTAGAATTCGAAGAAGGGAATGAGACAACCGAAATTCTTGAAGAGCAAGGCCTCTTCACTGGATGGCCTTTCTGCAACGATGTGCAGAGAATTCTGAAATGTCTAACTAAGGGTTTAATTTTGCTTGGCTTATATTTAATTTTTTGTTTATGTTTGACTGTCTTATGTCTTAGTGTTATATTGTTAAGGCAAAACTTTTCTTTTAAATATTTTCATTAACATTTCATGCACCTGAATTCCTGCTTCTAACAACTTCAATAATTATGACCAAATTTTGATATCACAAACTTTTTCAATACTTCATTAGAAATAAATTTTTAAGCCCGCAGCGTCATTTATGAATTCTTTATTAACGCTGTCTTGGTTAACATTTTTATTAACAAAAAAATAAATCAGGAGTGCTACGCAAAGTACTTTTATGTAAACATTTTTAACCGTATTGTCGTTTTTCAATTTCCTATGAATATTTTATGAACTCTTATATGACAATGTGTTTGTGTTGATAAAATTACACATGCAAAATTATGAGTTTTTTTTTGGTAAACTTTATTTCATATCATGAGTAATGTGGTCACTGTTTGGTCAAATATAATTAATGTTCATTTTAATAAACTTTTTATGGTATTAACACACAAACAAAAAAAAACAAACAACCAAACAAGCACACAAATAAAGTAGCAACTGTGGCATCTACTGGATGCCACATACCATAATGCAAACAATATGCATGGAAAATTATAAAATTATTTAAAGGCGAGCTTACAAACATTCACACACACTCGCATAAAATTATGAACGCTGAAGTATCCTTCAATATGAGCATTTTAAATATATTTTTATATTGGAATATAGGGAGTTTGGCTGATTTGTATTTAATTTTTAAGTACAAGCGATATTTTTACACTTTAAAAATATTTTTCTCGTTTGGGGGTTTTATTAAATAAATAAATTTGATATCTACAGATCCCAGGCTTCAAAAATAAAAACGTTTGTTTACTTTTTTCTTTGGATAATTTCTCACAATTTTCAATTCGTTACGAAATTAATTCTTCATTGCAGACCTCGAAAGCGCTATCTATAGGTGATGGGAGAACTACATTTCACAAGTACACATACTAAACTTCAAAACTAACAGCTGACAATCCTGAATTCCTCGAGTTTTTATTTCAGATTCTCCTGATTTTTCGACAAAGAAACTCTTCTAGAGTTTTTTTATTAAGTATTTTAAATAAATTGTTTTTTGTTGCAATTACTTTAAAAATTTTAAAAACTTTGTCAGTTGGCTTTTATTTCTGTTTGAGCGGTTTTTTTGATTCGAATTCATATGCATGTATTTATGTATGTATATAAGGATGTTGACAACCAGGCTCCAGTTAAGAGCTTTGAAAGGACACAATGTCACATCGAAACTTGTTAGTGATTGTAGGAGAGCCCTTAATAAATATATTGTCAGATTATTTTGGGTTTCTCGCCACAACAGGAAATGAAATTGCCGATCAGCTGGCATGAATAGGGTTTGCATTAGATGGAGGAATGGTGACAGATGCGTTAATTTACTGATAGGTAATGTCCTATAGGGAACTCAATAATTAGGCTAACAGTTTATGGCAAAATAAGAAGTATTCTTGAGTCTGGAGAGCTACGTAACCAAAACTTTACTCAAGAAGATCCAAACTGGTACTGGATATGAATAGGAAGGCAAAGTAAATTGTGTTAGGTGCATTGACTAGTCACTGCTATGTTAAAGCAGATTTCTGTAGGATGTGCAGTGATGAAGAGGAATCAGAAACCATCAGAAACATGTTATTTTTCACTGCCCGAAGCTGCATCGTCATAGGCTTAGACTTATAAGCAAAAGTTAGATGGCTGAGAGCATTAATGATATCGTAAAGTGTAAACTGGAGGATATTAGGTGCTTCATCATACAAAATTTAGTGTCTTTAAGACGAATAATATGGACACTTCTGTGTAGAAATGAGGGGAAAATATTACTTTTAACGGGCAATAGAAAGCAGTTACAATGGATCCAAATGAATCTCCTAACCTTATCTTAGTATATAAAGGACTTTAAATATTCTCTCTATTTTGGACATTTTCTACGTTTAACAGTTTTCAAATTTTAAGGCAATTTTCGCCAACTTTTGTTTACGCTGTTCCGGGTAACTTTATTGATTTTTATTTCACATTTTTCTTTCCCAGACAACAAACAAAACAAGCAAACAAAAATAGAATGGAGGGTATCGGACCAGCCATTATGGCTTGATATCGTTCCAAAAAAGAGATTTATTTATGTAGACATATATACTATGTTTTAAAAATGGAAACTGACAAGAAAAAGTAGCAAAAATTTATACAAGCTTCACTTGGTATATCATCGAATTTTCAAAAAGTGTAAAAATTTATTCAAGTTAAGTTTAATTTCTATGACAACAGCTTAAAATATCAACGAAAAGAAGTCAAGGAAGTTTTTACTCACTTTCAGTGCCTAATGAATTTTACTCTTGTTATCTTTCTAGAAACTAAATTTCCTATAATCAATTATTAGTGATTCTATATCTACAGAGAGAAATTTTAAAACTCTAGCCTCCATCAATCAGGCTGGGCAGTCACTGTGCTCCTTAATACAAGTATATAGGCAAGATTATCTGTTGGATAAAAATAAAAAATAAACAAAAATGTGTCATACCATATACAAAATTATATTTTCCTCCCATATGTCATAGTGTTGTTCTTTAATTTCTATAGTCATTTACTTAAACAAACAGAGATATTTTGTAGATGTAATACAAACAGAGCAGTAATTATATTTACTTAAAAAATGTTTAAATACAATTAAAAGCGTTTTTCCTTTTGTTCTTCATCATTTGCTTATTTCAGCAGCATATAATGAATATTATAGAAATATTATAGCCACCACTACACACACATATTCTCATATGATTTACCTACATATGTAAGTATAAAATGGTCGCTCGGTTTAATAAAAAATATTAAATATTCAAGCAAACATTTACATGAACACCCGATAGAGTATTAGTTAAGATAATATCGGGGCAATAAGTTTGCGAAATTTAAAATTTTTCCCTCTTAACTGAAACTATAATATAAATTTTCGTCAACGAACAGCTGTCAGTTGAGTTCTGTCAACATTTAAACAAGCTGCGTCATTTAGTTTGTGTATATTAGCCAATAATGGTAGACTATGGAGTAATTTGAGAAGAAAATTTAAAAAGTGCCCATTAAGCATGTTTGTTTTGTTGAAAAAACTAAAACTTTAGCCTAGATCCTACTTTCGGTACAGTGTACTGATCTTTGGCGGCTCACTGAAATAAAGTCAAAAGTAATAAGCTGAATTGGTCATAGCACTCGACCACCGACGTAAGTATGTACCACAACGCTTTGTAGGACAAATTAGTGTCAATGTTTATGCTTAAATTAGATTTTCTTATAAAAATTGAGAAAATATACAAAAAACTCTTGAGTAAAGATCTTCTAATTTATTTAGTTATTTTTTAGCAAAACTATTTAAATTTTCCAACCTTACATCAATATTTATGATTTTTCTGATTTTTAATACCAATATATTTCTTTCTAAGATGTAAACTATATTTAATTAACAAAGCAACAAATTTGTTTTATTTTGCTACTTTTATATATCAAACTAAAGTTTAAATTTTCCAGCTCCTTCTTATTTTTATAATTTTTATAATACCAAACTCTTTCTTTCTTAAATAAATAAAATAATTTATTTTACCTAGTGACTTTTATATCACCAAAAAGTTCAAACTTTCCAGCCCTGGAGTTTCTATGTTTTTATGTCTTATGGAAAAAAGCAAAAAAACAAACAAAAAAGTTTAAATTTTCTGATTTTTACTACAAAGAAACAAATTTGTTTTATTTTGTTACTTTTGAATATCAAAAAGTTTAAGTATACCAAACTCTTTTATTTTCTTAAAAATCTAATATATTTAATTTATAAAGAAAAAGATTATAATTAATTTTACCTAGTGACTTTTATATACCAAAAAAAGTGCAAATTTTCCAGCCCTGGGCTATTTTTATTTTAATTTATTATAGCAATAAACTTTTTTTAAAAATATAAATTATGTGAGACATTTTAAGTTTAAATGAACTAGAATGAATTTCCAATCAGGAATAATTACTTAATCGGGCTTAAGTTCAGTTTTTTTAATTCTTATTAAATAAAATATTTTAATTTGAAATTTAGTTGCTGGTGGTTCAGCTTGGTCCATATGCATTTCATTGTTTCTGTAACAAATCATCAGTAGACTTCAACCACACATTTTGAATAGTCACAAACCTCTTATCTTATGCACAGACTTTCAAGAACTATTTGAGAATTCACAAATAATAATTTTTTTTAAAATCACAAAAGAAAAATAAGCATAGTAGACTTAGAAACTTATGCAAAACCCAGCAAATAACTTATATTCGATATTAATCTATTTTATTTATCTACACCTTTATACAATTATAAATCCAATTTTAAGAAATTTATTATTCGACATATTGTCATAATTACATATATTTTAATTTGAAATTTATTTGCTAATGGTTCAGCTTGGCCTTTATGCATTTCATTGAACCACCATCAAAAAAAAAATTCAAATTAAAATATATATAATTATGACAATATGTCGAATGATAAATTTCTTAAATTTAAATTTTAGATTTTATTTTTCATTTTGCCTTGTTATTACTTTTATTGGACCCGTAGTATATATATGTATACTTTATGGATCGCATATGAATATTGGAGAAGTTACATAGGAAATGACTAATCTATATAAATACTTTTCCATTTGATACATAAAGAACAAAAGAGCCCTAGTGAAATATCCAGGAATATCTCAACTTAACCAAATGTATATGGAAACCGATTTTTATTTGGTCATAAGAACTAGGGATATAACGATATGTCGTTTTGCCGATGCAATACCGATTGCGATATTCAAAAAGAAATATCGCCGATACCGATTCCGATACCGTTACACATATTGAAACTGAACATAAGTTAAAATTAACAAAACCTTTTATTATACGAAATTATAGTATAAGAGATTATTAATATTTATAATTAATATTTGAATTCATTCTGAAATTAACAAAAAAAATTGTTTTTTTAAATACATACATGATTTAGCATTGAGAGAACATTTCACTACTATGGTGCAAAGCAAAACAAAAGAAACGTTTAATTTTTCTGTTTAGACATTATTTTCTGCTTTTAGTATATTATATCTCTTAGTTTTTATGCAAAAAATCGTTGAAAATTTAATTGTTTGTTCAAAACAGCTCTAAAAAACTTTAAGAAGTATCGCCGTATCGGTAGTAAAATATCGCCGATATCGATATATCGGCAAATCGGATATATTGGCATTGGTATCGGTATTCATTACTCCCTATTAAAAACCTTGAGGCGACTTTTTAACACGTGATTGATTATTCAAAAATTTTTCGATGTACTACAGGGTTTATTTAAAAAATATTTATATACAAACATATACATAATTAAATATATACATATATGTATGTATGTATGTGTGTATACATTACCTATGAGATAATTCATAATAATAATGCTGACTTTCATAAATATTGCATATTTTCTGTTCTTTTTTTTAATATTATTTTAATTTATATTTTTTACTATTTTTCTCTCTGTAACACTCATTATAAGTTAATTGTAGGCTATACATTTTTTTAATTATAAAACACAAGAATACAAGTAAAATACAGCAAACAAAAATTAAATATGGATAAAAAAAGGATTTTGAAGGATATTCTTAAATGCCTTCGTGTGAATAAGATAAGCAAGGCATGCTTTTCGCTTGAAAATATTTTCAAACAAAAAGTGTGGAACAATACAAAATCTATAAAAATTCATTGTAGATGCTTAAAAGCATTTAAAAGCTGGTTTCTATTATTAAACTGTTAAAATAATTATTATTGTTTTATTGTTGTAATTTCTTTTGCCTTTATTTTTTGATTTTCAAGAAAGCAAACTTAGAGAAAAGTCCATATCTTTGAGTTATGTTTTCCTTAATGGTCCTATTTACCTACTTACATAGCTTTTTGATCTATTGTTATGTGCCATTTGAAATAAATTTCTGGTTCTACTTTAACTATTGTCCTATTGTTTCATTTAAGCAAGAAAAACTTATTTCCTTGGCACTTAAAAGAAAGAGTAGATTGTGAAACTAGAGTGTGTGATAAATATTCCAAAACAAATTGTAACATTTGCTCTGTACTCTTGATTTGCTACAAATCAATCGTATTTTATTTATTGTGCAAGTGTGTATGGGAAGAATAGAAAAAAAAATAGTTTTGGTTTTTTTTTTATGTGAGGTAAGTAAGGAGTCTTTCATTAAGTGCTTCCTATCTTCCAGTTAAAATAAAACAAAGTATGTATGAGGTATCATTATTTTTTTAAATTTTTTTAAAAGCCTTTCATTTTGATGGTTCGCATCCGTTATGTTCAATTGTCCATGACTCTGTCATATAAGTCTGAATTTGACCGATGGCGTGGATTATCTTGAATTTATGTTTAACCTACTGGGTTATAAACCAACCACTCGAAAAATCTAACGGAGTCAAACCGCACGTCACGATGTTGAGTTAACATCACTTGCAAGTGAGATAACCATAGATTGATTCGCTAATGCAGAATGTCCATTGCGATATGAACTGTGCAGCAAGTGGTGCCATCCTGTTGTAAAAACATCAAAATTTATCCAAAAGAAATTAGTAATAATTGACTTATAGCACTCGCTATAAATTGACCGTAGCAGTTGCGCAATGACGCCGATAACAAGTGATGATCTACAAAGAACATTGTCATTTTCGGGATTCGTCTGACAACCTAGAATATGATGTAAACTAGCATCCTGCCAAATTCGCCATTTTTTTTTGTTTGTTTCTATTTATCCGGAAATTTGCCTTATTACGGTAAAAGATTTTTCGATTATAATTGAGGTCAGTTTCTAACTGCTCTAGAACCCATTTAATGAGCTCATATTTTGCTCTAAGGTTGCTTATCTTTAGTTGCTGGGACAGTTGAGATTCTTTGTATGGTCCTAAGAGATGACGCAAATTTGTCAAGCTGTTGACTGCGATAGACAGAGGGAGAGAGAGGAAGAGAGAGGGAGAGAGAGGTAGAGAGAGGGAGAGAGACAAAGTTCTTGTAAGCTACGCTTAATTGACGACCTCGGATTTTTCAGCACATTCTCCTGGACAGGGGCGATGTTTTGCGTAAGTTTATGCACATCATCGATATAAGGATGGTGGTTGATTGGTTAATGAACCAGTTGAGTAAAGTTTACACTATGAATACTTCTTTTGTTAGGATGATTATGACAACCGTAAGACGACTTAGACACTCGAACTATTTATCGAGCCCAATACCTATTGTTATTAAACAAATTAATCCTTTGCACGTTTTATTCAACTCTATTTGCATACACATTGATTTTCCGAAAGCGTATTAAGAAGGACAGCAAATTCAATAAATGTAGCTTTAACCGCTATCGGTTGTCAAAGTTTGAAAGCCCCAATTGAAATACTCTTTAGATAACCAGAACAAAATTGTATTTATTAGCAAGAGTAATCGTTGCAGCAGGTGACAAATTTTCTTTTACTTGGAGCATAGCTAAAAGTGGTTTTTGTAATGAAAACGACTATAGAATTATGTTGCATTTTTTTAGTGCTGAGAAAAAATTAGTTCCTCAATCGTGTCCAAGATAACAATTCTCTTTTATTTCAAAAATATTTATTTAAAAAAAAATTATATTATTTATTCAATCAAGATGCCCAGACTTTGTCAGTTTTCACATTAAAGTGAATATCCAATATAAAAGTTAATTCCATTCAATATTTAATACCATATCTGAATGTCGTAATATTTATCTAAACAGACATGTATCTACATTATTATAAGTACTTTCCAATTGCCAGCAAGCATTTGTGGGAAGAGGGCGAAAAGAAATTGAGGACAACATCATCGTTGCTTCATTTCCTTTATGGAAAACTAACTTGAATGCAATTGCTATTTGAATTTATGAATTGGTTTGGTGTATTAGTGAAAGATTGCAGGTTATTTTTCCATTGATGTGTGTTTATAGTAGAATAAGTGCAAAATCGAATCTATCGTTGCGGAAAAGTAAGTTATTCCTTAGGGCAGTGCTTAGACTATAAGGAGGGTTTGTAGTTTTCGGTATCATTTTTATATTCTAATCAATAAGGTATAATTTTCAAATTTTATACGTTGTTTGAGTCACTCAGATGTTCTGAGACTGGAAATAAAATACTTTGCCTTGTCTTAGTTCACCTTAAATGCTCATGATCTTTGAATGCTTTTCGAGTTTTTCAAAAGCTACACTTACTGCTCGTGTGCTGCTGCCAATAATGTTAATATTGGTACCGGAATGATAATAATGTCAATGGTTCTGATTTTTGTCTCTTAAAAAATCTTCTCCATTAGTAGGTTGAAGACGTCACATGCCTGAGTTTAACTTTTCTAAAAAAAGAACTGATGCAAAGTAACCAATTGGAGGGAATCAACTGACGTAAAGAAAATATTATGTGTAAGTGGATTAACTGCTGTTCTCTTGATCTAATATTACCTTTAAAAAAGTGATTACTTTTTAACAAACTTCAAATAATTCAAATTAATGTTTGCAGCAATGGAGTTTTAATCAGAAGTCAAGACAATTAGTATTTATAAAATAACACTCCTGAACATGTAGAGTATTTGATGTAATGATTTTTACATAGACTTGTTATGGCAAGAGTTTCTCTTTTCTAATCACCTAATTAGAAGCGATGAGATGAAAAAATTTAATTTCTAGCGTTTTACAACAAGATTTTTTTTTCTCAGAAAGAAAGCTAAGCATTTTATAATCTATTTCTTTTTTTTTTTAATGTAAGCATGAAGCATTGTATTAATTTAAATAATTGTAAAAGTTAAGACCACGATTAATATATAAATTTCTTTAAAAAAAATTGGTTTTTCCCAAAGCATGCTGAGAATTTTATAGAAAAAATAAAGGAATTATAAATTATTTATGTATATCAATAAAATAAATTTTTACTTGTTTTTCTGCTAAATTTCTGCACATTAAATATAAAGTATTTTTGGAAGTAATGAATATCTAGTTCTTTAAGAATAACTTACTTTACTTTTTTACTTTTGTCTGGGCTACGAAGAGCTCATATATACTTTAAGATTTTTAAAACAAAGCTGTCACTTTTACTGGATGATGATCTGAGAAAATGATCAGTTTTCACTTATTAAACACTTGATGATAAATTTGAAATGTCAGAAAGTTACATATCCATACAAAATAGAACTACCCTAATGCACATGTATTCTTAGATGAATGCAAGAGTGTTTTGTAGTAGTTGTTTAGTATGCCTTCGGGTTAGAAATGTGTAAAGATGCATTTAAATTCCACACAACAGTTCATGACGAAAATGATGAAAAGAAAAATATACGCAAGCACACACACACACAAAACACCCACTCCGATTAGGCGACAAATGTCAGATGTTATACAGCTCATACGCTCTATAGAGTCCATATGGATGGGAAAATTTTTAGAAATACGGAAATGTGGGAGAATAAATGAATATCTGCGATGTTAAAGGACATCAATTTATTTTTGCCATGTTATCTGATCAAAGAAAAAAACTCCAAGAGTTACAAAAACTTAAAACACAAACTACTCAAATGTACATACAAATGGCAAGAGTTAGTATTTGCTGATAGACTAAGAACTTAAAGATGAAAAGAATGGAAAAGGTAATACCGATGATGATGTGGATATTGACGAGAAATCATACAACAAAATTTATTTCTGTTAAGCAATAAACTGAAGGAATCAATGCTGTTGTGAATGAGTCAGTCAACGAATGACTGACTAATTCAATGGTCGAGCGTGAGTACACGCATACAAACATACGTACTATGTTGTGTATGTATGTATGTATGTATGTATGAATAAATAAATAACCAAATAACCGAGTTTTTAGTGGATTTTGCATATTGATGTGATTTTCCACTTAATAACTTAAGGGGCTAGAAAAACGTTCAAACATTCATTGCATGCAGCAAAAATATTTTTCTTTACGAATGGATAATATTTTTTAAGCAAAAAGTACTTAAAAGAAATGTAAATGCGGCTGTGTAGCAACAAATCAAGGGCAGTTAATAAGTATGAGATTAATCGCCGCTTACAATAGAAAGAAGGAAAATGTAGAAAAGGGTTGAGATTCTCATTGCATGCATAACATTGGGAAATTTTTTTTTTAACGAATTATATGAGAATATTAAATAAAAATATAAAGAGATGATTAAATTTACACAAACAAATTCTACATTTAATCGTACCAATTTTGAGTTGTTGGAATTTCAACTAACAAAAATTTTCTCAATAACCGAGAGAGATTTCACAGCATATGTAAAGCTTTGTCATTTGCAACAACAAATATATGACAGTTAAAAATGAAAGGATGTTCTAAAGCGACCCACGAAACATATTGAAATCCTAATGTAATATACAAACACTTATATGTACACTGAAAGAATTTTTGTAATAAGTTCTATGAATTTCGACATTAATCCGATGAAAAAATTACAACAACGTCACGCTTCGTTGGGTTAATGAAACCAGTTTTGTTAAAATTATTTCACTGAAAACTACGTCAAATATATTAAACAGTGTCATCAATGCAATGAAAGAACTTCATCGAAACAATAAAATAATTTCATTAAAACGACGAAATAATTTCATTTAAACCACGAAATAGTTTCCTTAAAACAACGAGATATTTTCCAACGCAATAATTTCATTAAAACAATGAAAAAACTTCACAAAAACAGTGAAATAACTTATCTAACTATATCAACAAAATAACTTAATTGAAACTATTTGTGTAAATAAGCATACAAAAAGTGCTAAAACAATCATACCGAACTACCTTTAATGCAAACTTTTGGTTGAAAACTGTTGATATATATTTATTTTATCAGACTTTCATGAATACAATGAAATTTTCTTTGGGACAACGAATACATTTCATAACTATAATAAAATTCCAAATTGCTGTATATTTTATTAATTTTTTAGTTTTAAAGAATTTAATCTTTAATTTTATTTACTTTAAGGTATGTACTTATCTATATATATATATTTATTTCAAGCAACAACTGTTAATGTTTCTTAGATATAAAGGGGTTTCTTAACAATTAAAATATATTGTTGTAATAAATTCAATGAATAAAATTCCAATAAAATTCTTTCACAATATTCGCGAAATTTTCATTAAATTTGTGAAATTACCATTAGATTTGTAAAAAAAACTTATTAAATTGTTTTGTTGGATTAATGAAGAACAATTATTTCGGTGTAGACTCTTGAAATTTTCAAAATTTGTGGATTTTTATACAGAAACACATTTAACACGGAAATTTAAGAAAATATGAATTTAATTAATGTAATTTTGATAACTTGCTGTTACTTGCAAATCGTAAGAGACAAACTCTTGAAATGCTCAAAAATGCTAGGACTAAGAAAATCTTAAATTAAAAAAAATGCAAAAACGAAAAATCGTCAAAATGAAAGAAGCGCTTAAATGAAAAATATTACCAAAAATAGAATAAATCGCTTAAATACAAAAAAATAGCAAAAAGTAAAAAAGTTAAAAGAAAAAATAAAACCAAATGGCCAAAAACGGAAGAAATCACCGAAACTAAAAATACGCCAAACTAAAAAAATCGCTAAAACTAAATTCACTAAAACTTAAAAAAAAATTTTAATTCACCAAAAATTAAAAAAAAATCGGCGAAACGAAAATAGTGCTAAAACTAAATAAAACGCTAAGCCAATTTTTTTAACGTCTCCATAAAATAACCCAGGCCGGCATAAACAGTATTGAAATGTAAATAATAATGGGATGTTTCTATATTACAAGTAACTGAAAAATTTTGTTCATAAGAGTATAGAAATTGGCTTTGTGGTTCCATAAAACAAGTGTAAATTTTTTTGAGTAAAAACGTAATAATTTTTTATTTTGTTGTTTCTACATAACAATTCCAATTGTTGTTAATGTCAAATACAGGCAATCAAAAATAAGTACTTGTGTATAGGTTTTTATACGTTAAAGAAGAAATATTAATGTCCACACAATCGTATAGTGAAACCATTATGGAAACTGTAAGTATAGATCTAAACATTTTTACATATAATCCATATTTTCATCACAATTTTATTTTCAATTTTGTGCACATAAATTTGCTCAAGGAAAATAATAATAGGTTTGATCCAGTACGTAAAACATTTTTACTGAGGTTCGCTGTTTTATAGTGAAATTCCTTCGTTTAGATCAAATCTTGAAGAAGTTAATTTTCAGCTCGATGACTGAGTAATTGCATGCTCTTACTGATTGCCGAAACCCCGTTTAAAATTTTCATGTTTATGAATTTTAAGTATTTTTAAGTAAGTTCGTCGAGTGTGCTATTGTATGCTTTGAATCATATTAAAAAATCCGAGTATATATGGGTTCTATGTGTATAAAATATATTAAGTTTATATTTCTAATCAATTTTTCTACATTTCGAATATATGGAAAGATGTTAGCTCTAAAGTTTCCTAGTATCCACAATTTTTAAGTTTATTAAACATTTTGCTTTATGTATGAGTAAATTGCTGTGATATATTCCTCGTTATTATCTGAAATCTAGATGTATTCAGAGAAAGAATATTGGGAACATTTTCATTAAATGCGTCAAATTAGTAAACATTTAACGATATGCGTATTGTTTTTAATGAACGAAGGATTTCTTTTTTATATTTATTGGAGCAAATACAATAATTTTAACTACTTGAAAGACAAGAAGCACGAACGATTTTTGGCTTGCTTCAGTTAAATCTAATCAAGTTTTCATAATATGTAAAAAAATTTAAATTAAAAAATTGTGTCATTATCGAAGTTATTAATTCAAAATTTATGATGCAACCTTTTTTAATTTATCCAAACATTCTTTATTGCTCTTCTAGCAAAAATAATCATTATTTATTCAGTTATTCGATTTTGCTTGAAGAGTAAATGAACTGACCTAATATTGAGTTTTAATTATAAAGCAGCTGTTTTTTATTTTGTATGATTTTCTCCTAGGGATCCCATTCAATACTGCTGCTACTATGGAAAAAAAGCAACTCAAATACCAAATTATATACCATGGTAATAATGAAATTCAAAATACAAAAAGTGGTACCAAATATAACGTAAACTAGACAAGTGTAGTATAAAAACTCATTTTGTCATGTACTCGCCTGTGTGCTGCTTGCTTGCCTGAGAACTGACTTGTTATGTAGAAACAGGCCATAAGTCTTGTTTTTTAAATGTATTCTCGTGTATTATACTAAACCAATAATAAATGCTGTAGTATTATAAGTGAAGCATGATGGTTGCATTGGTGTTCGTGTATATGAGTGTTAAGAAGCGATATCGCGAAGACTTCTTGTTCATAACAACCAATTAAAACAGGTAGTGTTGAATTGTGTATGCTTGTAATTTTACATATTGTAAGTTTAAATGGGTGTGTAAGATATAGATGGTAAGCTATTATGAGTTTAAGGGAGGTTTTTTAAAGCACACAACTCATGTCAATGTATATGCGCAGAAAAATAAAAGAGCATACACGCAACTTATGTATGTATGAATGTACATGCATGATATTTGTATACGCACCCATGCGCATGAAGAAGCCAGCATCACAAATTCTTCCATCACGAAGTATTTTCTTCTTTACTCCTATACCTGGAATGACTGAAACAAATGTCTTGCCAACAGTGTTGTTTAGCATTTCTTTTAAAAGATTTCGCTGTAGTCAAGCATTTTAGAAATCCTTCGTGTCTTAAAAGTTCTTATAAGTAGTCTTATGCAGAACTTTATCAGATATAATATTCAATGATAACAGCCAAAGTTCGTATCGTGTCCTTAAAGAACCTACATATGCGAGTCACAATCAAATTTTACTCAATTTAATGCAGTTTTGAATAATCTGCAGAAATTTGTTTACTAGATCGCATAAAAGTTTTTCGTCCAAATGACTTTTGCAGTCCATATGCGTTGCACTCACAAATTTATGTCTCCTTTCAGCAATTACCCCCTCAATCTAAGTTGAACTTGTGTATTTAAAAATAATTTGTTTTATTATTATTCCTATTTCATTAAAAAAATTAACCTTGTTTGGAAATATTTAAATTTCAATGATGAAAGATCCCTCCCTACTTTAAAAGGCCTTTAAAAGGTAAAAATATGTATTTTTGTTTGCAAAATGAATATAATAAGAAAAAGAAACAAAACATAATAATTTTTGAAAGTAAATGTATTCCGAGAAATGAAATAATAAAAATGTTATTAAAATAACTTTGTATTTAATAAATATTTTTGTGAGTCACATAAACATAACAAAAATATGTTGCTATTCATGATAAAAACCATTAAGTAAATAGCTTTGAGCATTAAAAAATAAAAAATAAATATGAAAGAAGCAGCCGCCAACAAAGAGGCACGAGACAAAACATTCAACATGTTATCAAAAAGACATCAAACATCACCTTTTGTCATCATCAGCACCATCATCATCGGCAGTAACAGCAGCAGAAGCAAGTGAAACCCAGCGAAAAATATATGTGAAACATTTTTACGAGCTCAGTTGATTTTTTTTCTAGAAAAGAAACGTTTCAATTGTCAATGCTTAGGACTTTTTTGCTTACCAAATTTTCTGCTTATCAACACAAGTTGCTGATTGTACGTTCTCCATCAACATCGTTGGCCAGGCCGTTAATGTAGTTCATTGGTATGCTGCTGTTTAAGCCTAGTACTATGTTCACAATTTCGTGAGAAATGCTGTCAAACTGCATGTAAAAGAATTTGGTACAAAAAATTTGTGAAAGAAATTCGCAAAAGTAGTCTTCGGTTTTTTTTTGCGAAAACACGTAAAATGTATCTGGCAACATGTTTTTCCAATGCAAAATGACTCTGGCATCATTTTAGTGACAGCTGCGAAACAACATGAGCAGTACTTTTTACGCACAGAATTTTAACAATCTTGCATACTTTCAAGCAATAAAAGCGAGAAATTATAAAATAAAACTGCGAGTTCCCAGCTAAAAATATTATATATGGTCCATATACTTTTAATATATGAATTTTTATATAACTATATATGAATATGTATGAATTCATGTATGAAAATATATGGGATTATACATTTCAAAACTATTATATATGAACTAATATATGGACTAATATATGAAATGTATTATAACCAGGGAAACCACAAATATGCAATTGAATGTTTTTTCTTTTCTAATATATCAACCCGGAATTAAGATATTTATCCGTTTCAGAACTTTTAATGAATTCTGGCATCGATTTGTTAGTGCATATTTTTGCATATTTTTGCATATTTTTGCATACTTCAGTCTAACGCGCATATTTTGAGCATTTTTCGAATTTTTAGAGCATATTTGGCGTTTTTAGTGCATATTTTGGTACTTTTAAAAAAATTTTTTTAAATATTAAAAAAAAATTTTTATTGGTCAAATTTTCTACTTTTTTCCGTCAAAATTTTATTTTTTAGTGAAAGAGACAGTAGTATGGGGAAGCAATATTTTGCTACCATTATGAAGTTAGACTTTAAAAAAGAGCATTTTGCATGTTTTGGCTTCCGAATCGATTTCACACGTTTTCTTGGGAGTTCTGATGTTAAATCACATGCTAAACGTGCTTAAGTTGAAATTTAGAATGCACTAATTATTAGTATGTGTTTCGACAACCAAATTTAGAACAAAAGAAATAAAATTTTTTTAATTTTTACTCACTTGTAAGCAGTCTTGTGAAAGAAAAACGAAACAAGAAAATTAAAAACAATTTAAATCTTAAACATCCAATTTTTGTCTGCTAAATTTTAATGCTGAAACAAATACTATTGATTTGCATATTCCAAATTTCAACTTAAACAGGTTTTAACATCCTCACTGGACGCTAATTTCAATAAAAACTTGGTTTGGTAATTGTGACGCACGCTGTTCCGATTACATCAGTTGAGGTTGAAAAAGAAAATGTTCAATGTATAAAAGTTTATTTAGATGTGACCGGCTGCGATTTTTATTTAAAAAGCTAAGTGAAGAGTTTTTGTTTATTAAAATAACAATTATAAAAAAAACCTTATCTTATTCTTCAAAATACAGTTCATGATCGCTTTTGAAGTAAAGTTAAATTTTCGCTCTTAGTTAATTTTTTTATTGTTTCCTTTTTCTGTTTATTGTCTAGTTTTGTAAATTATGTTGAATTGCTGAATTAAAATTAGTTTTTCATTTCCAAATAATCCATTTTATGTTATTTTTGAGAGCATACTTTTTGAGTTTTTAGTGCATATTTCGAAGTTTTTAGTGCATATTGAATGCGCATAAAACACTTTTTTTGGAGCATATTTCTGGTTTCCCTGATTATAACATATGAGCTCATATATGAAAATTTAATTATGAAGCTCTTCATATGTGGATCCATATATAAATATAAAATTATATATATATATATATATATATATATATATATATATATATATAAGAATGTATGCATACATGATATCTCACATAAGATCATTTTTGCAATCAAAAAAGCTTGGAATTTTATCACTGCTGAGTTGGAAATCCATTAGAAACTACATACGTTATGCAAAATTTATATGCGTACCCTAAACGTTTAAAAAGAAAAACTTTTTGTATCAAAAAAATAAACATTTTTGTATGATTTTATACATTGTGGCCTCATTTAATATATCAAATAATCAAAAGGATAATCCAGTCATTAATTTTATAGAAAATAACAAAATTCTCTAGATAAGAAACAAAGTTCATATTACTGTATTGAAAACTATTGTTAGAGGGATTATTTTTTCTTTTATAATTAATTACATTAGTTTTTAATCTGATTTCTTAAGCTAAATGTCATGTACGAATATGATTTATGTGTCTTTTAAATAATTGATTCACCTTTTGATGAATAAAATGACTTTTAGTCCGTTTTGAATTATTTGTCCAAACAAATTTTTCATTAAGTACAACCTATCTCTCAAGTCTAAACAAATTTAATTTTAGTAATTTAATTTATTGCACAGCAGTGCACTTTTGTTAATCTAGAGTGTATGAATATGAACTTTGCATACTGTGGAGGGAATTTATACATACATGTATGAAAGTGTATGAATATATATAATCATGTATGCCCATATACCGTCAGTTTTCGAATCCGAACCATATAGTGGATATCATATATGCTCCATACATATTTTTTTAGCTGTGTTGGTCTACATTTAGTACATGTAAAATTTTTCACGCGAAATAATCAATGTTGCTGAAAATTTTTCACAACTTCGAACGGGGTACCAGGCTTTAACAGAAAAGTCTAAAATAACAAAACTACTTTTTTGTAATATCATGTATCTTCTTCTTGCTGGAAATACTATTAAGTAAACTTCCTTCATCAGAAATAAAATTTTTTTGTCCATATGATAATTAACACAATATCGCCGTCAAACGAAATTCTTTGTGCGTGACGAACTCTGCGATAGACTCTGCAATAGATTTATTTCTATTTTTTATGCCGACGAACGAAGAAAAAACAATTTTCTCTCGTTGAACAAACAATAACCCTTTTATTTATCAATTATAAGATCTGTTATTTATTTTTTGTTGCTGTGTTTCACAGGACTAATTGACTCAACGAATTCCTATAGACGAATTCATCACGGTGGACAAAATTCTACACTACACTTTTCATGCTTTGAATGCATATTTTTGTTGTGCTGGGTTACTTCATCCATGAAGTCGGACAGAAACATAAATATGCATATTTACAAGAGAGATGAAAAACAAATGTATGAATTAAAATAAAAAAGGGAATCATCACTCCCCTTCGAAATGATAAATGAATTTTTTCAATAAAAAAAGTTAAAATTATTGTCACTGCCGAATTGTTGTACAAAATGCCACCAAAGAAAAAAACTAACAGACTGAAATTGTTGGTAAAATTATTATAACGATGCAAAGGTGAAAAAGATGAAAAGGAAAAAGTTTGTTATTGTTTCTTGTTACTTTTTTTTAATTTGTATCTTTTTCAAATACAGGTGCTTCTTAGTTTGACGATGTGAGATTTTGTAATTTAATTTTTTTCTTGGGAATTTTATATTACGAATTAAACAAACATTTTTCTTTGACTTTGACTGTAACGTGTCGCTACAAAAATTATTTTGCATAATTTGTTAGGTAACATAGACTTTGAGTATTTGAAGTACTAATTTAGGGTACAACCCAATGGTTCTGTTTACTATTGTTTGTTAACATTGATATTGGTGTAAGTGCATTACATTACTATAATCAGCTATTTACCAAAATCAAATCAATAATTGTATACACAACAATCATTTCTCATATTCCGTTTCATTAAAAATTTGCGTTACATAGCTGATGTTAATAACAATCTCTAGCCAAGTAGAAGACTAGGGTGCTGATGAAGTGCATGACCCAGCTAATAAAAGTCTACTTTAATTTTTCTTCCTTGCTTTAGAAACTCACATTAATTAATTAATAAAAAATTTCATTCAATAAGAATTGAAAATACTGAAATCAAGCCGGATTAAGAAATTATTTCTAATTTAATTTTTGATGTTTTTTTTTTAAATTTTACTTCATTTTAGTTAAATGCAAACAAAGGAGATACCATTTTTCATCGGCTCTACGAGTGGATAGATTTGAATTGCAGCGATACGCATTTCGGAGAGATATCACAGATTGGTAAAGAGGATTTCATGCGGTACGTCAATGCAACGGGGTGGATCTAGTGTGAACGATTCCAGGATCTAGCTTTGTATTCACAATTTTTCATAACTTGGGACTCAGGGTTTTATTTAATTGTCCGTAGCAAACAGCCACATAAATCAACCAACCAAAGAATTAAATGTACAAAAAAAATATTTTTACAATGACACACGCTGTTGTTAAACACAATTAAGTTCGATATTTGTAATTTCTAACTAAAATTGAAGTTGTTTAAATAAACAAATTGCAAGCAGAGAGGAAAATTTATGACTTTATGCTCCTTTTTTTGCTAGAGTGAATGGTGAAGGGTATAGAAAGCTGGCAAAACCTTGTGGAGTATGACAGTCAGAGTAGTATTTCAACAACATTGTCAGTATTGTAAAACTTACTTGCTTTATTACATCTCCAGCATTTATTTTTTCTTTATTATAAAAAAAATATAAAAAAAGAAAAAAGGAGTGAAGCTAAAGTGGAGGGAAAGTATAAGTTTGCAAGTCAACTGTTGGCTCCTTGAATCAGTGCGTGAACTTTAACTTATTTATAACAATTTCTTTCTTCCAAGTTCCCTTTTAATTCCAATTTTACTTATTATATATTTATATTTTTTTTTAATAAACATCATCTGTATTGCGAGCAACAGCAGCAGCATCAACACAAAATCTTATAATTGAAATATTACAACAATCAGCAACATTTAAACAGTCGAGCGTTCATTCAACAGCCACCGATATTTAGCGCAACAAAGGAATGGGGTGTTGTATTCTACACAAGCAAAGAGAATGTAAATTTTTTAAGCGCTGGAACAAAAAAGCTAACAACAGAAAGCTAAAACTTTAAATTATATTAAATTGTAATCGAAAAAGTTTTGAAAACTTGGCCAAACAAATGAAAACAAAAATATTGTTTTATAAAAATACAATATTAAAGTTTTTCGTTGAAAGTTTTCTTCTTCATTTCAGCTCTTTGGATGAGAGTTATCCATCCGTCCATGGGGGTATAATTCAAAAGAGTGTAAGAGCTCTAAATTAAAAATATAAATGCAAAAGTATGTTATAGCTTCTTGTTACTTACCGCACAAAATCTAATACTAATCTGTTTGCCACCAAAAACATTAAAATATATCAATAATATATCAGGAATTTTTGCGATCTGCGATCTGCTAGCAGAAGCAATTTATAATTTCCTCAATTCCTGAATTTGTCAGTATATTGGGGAATATATTATTTTGTTTAAGAACAAATTACACTGGTTTGCAAAAAACAAACAAGCATCATCATACATTTATATGAAAAACACAATTATCTTTCATAAAAATTTTCTAAGCGTACCTGCTGTTTGGTTTACCGAAATATTTAATTAAAATTTGATAAGCAACATAAAATATATATGTATACATATTTACAATTAAATAAAAAAAGTTTTTTTTTATTTATAAAATTGTAATGTTATTATGACTTAACAAAATACAAATAAAAATGTTCACAATATGTTTGTACTTTGTATTTAGGATTAGCACAAAAGCTTATAAATAAAACATAACACACTATAGTTTAAAATTAAAATTTTTATATTTTTGCAATAGGATTAAGTAATTTGCAATGCTTTAACAACTAGATATTGTTATGAAAGAAATAAAGAACATGATATAAAAATTGGCAGAAAGTTGTAGAAAAAAGTCATGCCGGCGTTCGTATTGCCCATCAAAGCTGTACTAACAGCACATTGGTTAGGTAAGATTATTTTTAAATCAAAAATCATCTGAATTTTTCTGCTAAGCCAACATTATAAAATTATTTTGTAAGTTGAATTTGCCACACATTGTTGTACAAAATCGGCAAATCTTTTTACACATACGCTATGTACGGATTTACCTACGTCTGGTCTGACTTGTCAAGTCTTGGGTTTTTCGGAGAGCGAGGAAAAGAGAAATGAAAGGGATACAGACTTTACCGTACGATTCAAGTTTGCTTTTTTATTTTGTTTTGTAATTCGTAATACTCTACGACATTGCAAATTGATGAAACTTGATGCTGGGTATGAACGCAAATGCAGTTTGAAAAGAAAATTGAACAAAAATTGATCATGTTAACCTGGTGTGTGTGAATGAAGACTATTCCGCTCATTCACTCAAAGATTTTCATAACTCAAAATATAAAATGCTCTTATAATGTTGTGTTATTTTATGAATTGTTGACTTTTTGATGTGTAAACATCCGTTCGCTAGGGGGTAAAAATCTTTTTCATAATCAATCACAAATTTTGATTAAGACCGTAAAGCGTTATCAAATCAGTGTGAGCAATGCATGAGTGTATTAGTGTAATCAATACAACAAGAAGTAAAGAGAAACTTAACAGCTGCATACAAATACACTTAACCGAATTATAAAGCATACCTTCAGGAGCAATGTTAATTTTAATACAAATTGCTTGTGAAGTGTAATAGTGTTGCAAGTGGGGATAATTTTTGTTAATCAGTTGAAAAATATAAAATAAATAAAATAAATTTAAACTTTTTTAAATAAAAGTGCATTTTAAATGTCAAATATTTGTTCAAAAGATATATAGCAGTCTTTATAAAGAATTTATAATATTATATTATATTATATTATATTATATCTAAATTACGTACTGTTGCCTTACACTGAAGCTGGTACACGTCAATTGGGTAACAATCTCCATCTCATGCCAATTATTATGGGTGGAGATTTTAATACAAATTTTGCAAGCTTTAGCAAAATTTTTATTTGACGTTTTCCACTTGCAATTCTCCACAAACCCCAACAACTAATATTTCTACTACTTTAGATGCAGTTTTCAATAGATTTTTAAATATAGTAGAGTCCAAAATTTATATATCTTGTTTTAGTTAGCATAAGCCAATATTAAAAAAAAAGTTCATTACTAGATGTTTATACAGCTCCCTTATGATCGGGCTCACATTGCTTTTTTTTATTTATATTTCTAAGAGGTTAGAGATAGAGTTCCGTTGCGGAAATTCCCGTGAAAATAAAAAAAATTTCCATTCCCGTAATCCCGGGAATATATGGCGGGAATTCCTGAGAATTTTTTGGTGTAAAAAGTCTACTGTCTGGAAATTTTTACTAACGTATGTTGAATTTTAATTTGTTTTTAGAAAATTCTTTAGCAAGTTAAATATTCTTCGGGTTAATACAAAAAGTAAATAATTTTTATGCAAGTTATTTATATGGAAGATAACAAATCTTGTTTGTGGGACTATTTAAAAAAGAAAACACCAGATCCTCTAAGTAATCTAACTTGACATTTAAAGGGATTACATTATATTCTTTAGCAATTAAAAGTTATGGAACTCAGTAAAAAGCCCCCGAAAAAGTACGAAAACATTAAACGATATTCTTACAATATTCTAATAACAAAAAAAGAAGATATTTGTTGTTTTTAAGCTGGCACCTGTTGATCTCTTTTCCATCAGATCTATAACAAACAGTTTAGTAAAGGAGAATCTCTTTTACTCAACAATTTTCATTTACCCAAAACTGAGCGCGATGTGCAAAAATTTATTTTAGATAACTTTTATAATGTCAAAAATGAAATCAAACAAAATATCGAGTCCCAGTTAAAAAAGAATTGCTCATTTTCTCTAATTATGGATGAATGGACTAGTATAAAAAATAGGAGATACTTAAACATATGCATGCATGGAAATTCAACTGATGACTGATGATCAAAGGATGACTGATGAATCAATTAATGCACTGTCGGTTTTAAAAACATTAATAACACTGTCGACAATAGTACGTAAATGAATGTACCCTTTTATATTTTATTTACTTTTTATTAGGTTTTGTTAATAATTTGTTGATATTTTAGTTTAGTAAGTTCGATCTCGTTTAATAAAAACAAAATCTAATTATTTGTTTCAAACGGGAATTTCCGGGGTTCCTGGAAATTTAAAAAGCAATCCCGATATCCCGGGAACTAAAAACGTGCGGGAAAAGAAAAACTCTAATGCATACATATGCCTTATTTAAATGCGGCAAGTCCCATATTCTTTTATCGACGAAATAACATCAAAACTAAATTAAAATAAAAAGATTTAAGAAAAAAAATCTTAAAAATTTCGAGTTTATTTCGGTGCTATAACTGCCGAAAAAGTTTAAGCGACATAATTTTCAAACTCAATTTTGTAAAGGAAATCGATTATAAATAAATAAATAATAAAGAAGTAAATAATCAATTTTCCTCAATAAAACAAGGTCCAAAAGATTTATCGGTTAAACTATTTTAGCGGTTATATCTCAATTTCATAATGAAATATTTTCTGGATATATATGAAATTTTTTTATTCAATAATTGAAATTTATTTGCTGGTGGCTTAGCATGAAAAATTATAAAATTTTCATAACTTCCAAAAAAAATTTCAATGAAATTTATTTATTTGACAAATTGACAGAAATGTGAATACAATAATTGAAATTTATTTGCTGGTGGTTTAGCATGTCTATATACGTATTTCATTGGTGTTTGAACCAAATCATCAGTTGACTTCAACCACAAATTTTGTATCAATTTGAAAGCCTACTAAGCTTATTTTTTGTTTGTGATTTTCAAAAATATTATTCTATGAATTCTCATATAGTTTTTGAAAGTCTGTGCATAAAGTAAGAGGTTTGTGACTGTTCAAAATTTGTGGTTGAAGTCTACTGATGATTTGGTTCAAGCGACAATGAAACACGTATATAGACATGCTAAACCAACAGCAAATAAATTTCAATTATTGTATTCACATTTCTGAAAATTTGTCAAATAAATAAATTTCTTTGAAAATTTTTTTGGAAGTTATGAAAATTTCATAATTTTTCACTAAGAATTTTTTTTTAAATATACAATCAATGTTACCTTTATTTAAAATGCAATAATTTCATTAAACATTTAATTGAAAAAACCAAAATAAATAAACTTTAATTGACCGAGTGTTAAGTTAAGCCAATTTTTATTTCCATTTTAACTTTATTTTTAATAGAAAAGTACACTTACAAATGTAAATAATAAATATTTACTTTAGAAGCCTTTTTGCTCCTGTTTCAAATATACACTAATAAAACTGAAATTGAAAGTAATGTTTATTGCAGGATTTAAAATGTACAAAGTATAAAAAATGAAAAAAGCTTTAATCTACAAAGAAAGAAAAAAAAACAAGTAAAAATCAAACGATTTTTTATGAATCGCATTAAAATAATAAAAGCCATACAGTGTTTGCTTTGTTAACGTATTCTTATATGTGCATATACACAGTGTATTTGATTGTATGAAAGTGTTTGCTTTCCTTTGCTCTGGATTTCACATAACGCAGACTGAATGATTGCAAGGCAATCGGTTTGCAGCCCTTATATTATTATATTACTTCGTAATATAAAGGGCTTAATAACCCATTCAGGCTAGAGGAAAATAATATTATATTGTCATAAGGGCTGAAATCAAAATGACATATCCCGAATCAGTCCATTTTACTTCATTTCGAAGAAAACGATTTGAAGTTAAAATATAAAATTTTTTTTAAACAATGCACATATTTACCAAAACTAAATGGAAAATATTTACAGGGGTGCTTCTGATATACCGATGCTAGCCTGTCAGTCCAAGGGCCATGGGTTTGATTCCTGCCATGGGTTTTGGGTGTTTTCTGCAGGCAAGCTAATCGCTTTGCGAGGTTGTGCTTGTTTCTATAAAAATAAATGTATTTTCTGTTAGAGTAATTCATTTAATAGTTACAGACTATTTATTCAACTGAAGAAATATTCTAATATACTCTTAATATATACATAATGGTTTTGAGTGTTATTATAAAGGCATTATTGGTTTTGTCCATCATTTCAAGTTGAATTTACATACATAAAGGTAGTAAGAATAATTGCTCTATTACGGATGGCAACCGAAATTTAGTTGCGTTACCAATTTCCAAAAAAAAATAACTAATACGTATGGCAACTGAAACCTAAAGATTTGTGGTTGCCATTCACCTTAAAAATTAATTTATCTTCATTTAAACACTTTTTCGTTTTTTCTACAGAAAGTATTCCACTGAACTACATAATCATCTGAGATTGCAATTAAAAAGGCCCCAAAAAGAGGCACACCAAAATAAACTCACCACACGCGAGTACAAGAATGGCAAATAGTGTTTTTATATAAAAAAAACAAACTGAGAAAAATACTTAACAGCAGCACATGTGAAAAGGTGTTTATGAAAAGAGTTTTCCAATAAGAGCGGCTTGAGGCACAAAAATCCGAAACTTGATTACTTTAAATCGTGATTAAACTATAAGCAATCCATATAATGTCTGTGTTTTAAAGGTTTAAGTTGGCAAATACTACTTTGACAAATGTTACTTTGTGTTTAGTTTGGTTTGTATTTCATTCTGAAAAGACTTACACCTGAGCCATACCAGCAAATTGTGCAAAATTTTGTAAAACAAAAAGTTTGTTCAGCTTAAGTTACTTATCGTTTTCTGCTGCCATTTTACGAGGAGTAAATAGGCCAAAAGAGCAAGTAATTCGATGAATTTCACACCAAATTTACTGTGTAACATAACAAACAACCCTGGAGAAGTTGCACAATGCCTTCTGCCAAATTTTGGGATGTATGGGTAAATTTTTTGCCATGATTTATCTTGGAATTCAAACTTCTTATTTTTTGTCAGGCAATGTCTTACCAAACTGTGTTTGTTAAATAAATAAAAAATTGGTAATTTGGTGGCCCTTCTATTCTCAGTAATGCTGAGAATACATCTTAAACTCAAATCTGCTATTAATTTTGCTCTTTACAAAATGTCATTAACTCTGCTGATTATTGATTATTAATTTCTTTAATAAAATTAAAACATAATTTCTTATAACCTTAGGATTTTAAATTGACACATACTTATTAGAAACCCCTATACCCCGCAGTTGACAGAATGTACATTAAATATGTATTTACCCGTCATTCTTATAAGAAACATATTTCTCCATCGCAATAGGTTTTTATTTCGGACCAAGTTTTTCGTATTTTTGTTGCTACATAGTTAACCTTGTCTGCAGCTTCCATGAAGATTCCATTCGATATACAGAAATTTTTTTATGAAAATCAGTTAAAAAAATTTTGTGACTTAAGCCTGGTACGGAGTTCATACGGAATTTCAGGTTCTCATACAAACTGTATGTAAAAAAAATTACGGAAATTCCGTTTGGTAAATTTCATAAAGGAATTTCCATTTGCTAGTACGGAGCTGCAAAGGAAAAATACACGGAATTTTTGAAATTTATTGCCTATCTTAGGGATGTTATAAATATAAGTCAGTTATGTCTATTAGAAAGATATTACTATTTGTTTTCAGAATAATTAAAAAAATTTAATTAAGGAAGAAGGTGTTAATGCTAAAACCAAAAGACTCCTATGAAGACTCTTTTATCTACAAGAAATGGCATTCAATGAACTAACGGGTGTTTCCATAACATAAATATAAACAAATTTTTATTTAAAAATATTTCCGCTCAATTTGCACGCTTAACTACCAAACGTTCGCGCTTACAAACGCAATCATTTAACTATTTACATCATCCAATGCTGTTTCATACACGCCATATTTGTATTGAAGTATTTGTTCTTACATTCGTGCAGTTGTTCAGTCAGGAACTTAAACAACAACAAAATTTTAATAAATTTTAATAAAAATTGTTAAATAAATTGTGTTTCATATACAGGCATATTTGTTTTTATGTGAAATAAATTTATTTATAAAAGGGCTGCAAATTAAATATTTAAAGTATGAATTTAAAGAATTGTGTTAAAGGTCACATAATTAAAAAACTGGCAAAAATTTTTAATTGAATTTGATGAAAAAAAAAACAAATTCCCCAGAATAAAAAAAGTAGTGTTGAAAGAAAGATATTGAATGATAGTCAAATTTTCATGTGATTTCTTTTAATTATTTTAATTTAATTGCTGGACTAATGTGACTTACGAGCATAGACCAGATTGTGCTAAACTTATTTACTTGTTCTTAATTTTTTATATATATATTACCTTTTTTGGCCTTTTTGTCACTTGTGTCCGCCACGTGTGTAAACGTACAGATTTTTCATCGTTCAATTTGTGGAATAGGCTACACTCATATAACTGGTCCTGATAGAAATATAAAAAGATAAAAAATATAAAGTGAGACGCACTGTTAGATGTAACTATTTGAAATCGAAGATAAATCAGCTTAAATCATAAAAAATATTTTTATGAAAAGAAATACCAAAAAGAGGCATTAATTTGAAAAAAAAATTTAGCAAAATCTAAACTTGGTTTTCGCCTGTTTTATCCATATTAAGTTTGATGTTTAGTACTAGCTCTATTATTTCTGCAGATGAAAATATACCGATTACCTACATTTCTATTCCCTTATACATAGAAAATTACAAAATATAAAAATTTTCAAGTGTTCACAATGGGAACTGAAGGACTAGAAGGCACATATGCATGTACTTTCATAGATAGCACTGTGTAAAAAAAATACACATAGTGTGTATTATTTTTCTGCTACGTAATGTCGAGTTCTCATAAACGGACTGAAAAAGAAAAGACTTAGTAGACCTTTTGACCAATGTATACTTAGGTACAGTAAATTTAAAAAAAAACTAATTTTTTTTCGTAACTTTTCAACTTTGTTTCAATCTAACACAGTATTTTTCTACAGGGAGTATAAATTTATAACTCAACTTGCATAACTTATTTGATTACGAGTAAAACGCAGATTTGTGTTGAGGTGATAATAATTTTAATAGAAACCCTTTTGTTAGGCCCCTTTCAGATTAGGCAACTTTACTTGCACATGTCTTGTGTTTGTGAGTGTGAGAGGAAAGATCAGTTTGAAGGGGACAGAATTGCCGAGATTTGAGTACAGACTTTGCTTGTGCTTGGCAATTCTGTTTCTGCTGTCATTCTTGTCTTGGGATATTTGTTTGGTCTTGACATTGTCTTTTATTTTTTCTTCAGTGTTTTGTCTAATTTTGTGTTAAGAAAATTTCAAATCACTTTCACAATTACAATGAATACAGAAATGAAACATAACGTCAACATATTAAGAAAATTCGAGCATAAGAAAATTAAACTTGCTCAACAAAGTTGCTGAATGTGATCATAACCTTTAAAATTATACTTGCTCACTTAGAAATTGCCTAACCTGAAAGGGTCCTTAAACATACATGCATATTTTGTTTCGTGTTCTATTTATGCGCTTTCTGGGTATGTAAGCTTCCAGGATGATGAAACTACAATTTAGAAGACATAGATCAAGACATAGTACAAAATTAGTACAACAGTGGTGCAGTTTTTATACCATCTAAATTTTTTATACCATGAAATCGAATTTCATTCCTTAATAGTATGAACTTCTGTGTTTGATTATTATGATATGTTATGTTCCTTTGGTGTACGTATGAGTAATGTATTATTTATCATCAGAATTACTCATACGTATCCATTCTCAAAAGAGTAATGCTGTAAACACAACTGGGACGAAGCGATGCCAACTTAGCTATTTTAGAGCTAAATTTAGCTCTTTTTGATTGCTTCTAACTCGAAATTTTTCGCTTTAGCTCTTTTTTAATAAAAAAGCTAACAAAGCCCTTTTCAATTGTGGAAACGGCACGTTTGGCACTTTTTGGATCTTATAGTAAATTTTCACGATTTAACCCTATTGTTTCTGCCTTTGGCATTTACATTTTTGGCAACTATGTTTTTGCAAATGCAGATACTTTTTTTTCGCAATTATGTGAGATACATATATTTATGTATTTAGGTATTTTTAATTGTAAAACCCCGTTTTTATTATAAAGTGTTCATTTCTGAGTAATTAGAAAATTTTCCACAAATTATTGAAATGGATTCTTACTGCCAAAAATATAGGAAAGCTTGGAAATCAAATCCCGCGTTTAAAAAAATGGATTAAACCAACAAAAGATCCTTGTAAAGCTAACTCTTTTTGAAAATTATTGTTCTTATTTTGTAACTTAACGTATATACAAGTATATGTAAATGTGTATGGTGCAGATAAATATTTGCATCAATTGCTGTGAAATGATTTTATTTTAAATTATTATTTTTTATTTTTTCTTACTATTATTTTTATTAATGTAAAAAAATCTTGAAGTGCAAATTGAATAATAAATATGTACATTCATAGATTTAAAACGGAAAAATCTTGAGTTTTTAAATTTAGCTCTTTTTAGCTCTTTTTGGGTACACAGTTGGCTTGTTTTGCCTTTGAATTTTTGGCATCACTGCTGGAACGTAAGAAATAGAATACATGTGTGCATATGAAACTACACACAATCAGTACGTTGGACGAAAGTTGCCGTGCGTAACGAACTTGCTTGATTGATTGATTTATTTCTATTTTGAACGCCTACGAACGACGATACAACAATTTTCTCTCTCTCTCCCTCTCTGTCTTTGTACACACAACTACCTTTTTTTCTAGGTACTGAGTTTGATAAAAAAAATAACCAAACATTGCAAAATAAATAAGTGTAAGAAGAAATAAAATAGTTCAAATTTTCGTAGGTAACACTAAAAATATTTCTTAAGAAATTTTGATATGTGGCTAAATCCTAGGACCGTACACATGCACATTGCAAAACATTGTAGACATGACAAGCAACTTTGAAATCGATGCACTGATTAATTGTTTGATGCATTCTTAATGCTTGTTGACAGTGTTTCAAAAACTGCAATGACTTTCATTACATTTGATTTTGCTTCTGCTTTTGCTGTAACAGTTTCAGTCAAAGCAAAATTGCCAAATGATTTATGAACAATTACGCAGCACTTTCATTAATTGACGAATTAAAAAGTTTAAATTTAATTTGATTTTGCTTTTGGTTAGTATTGCAAGTAAAAGCAAAAGTAGAAACCCAGTTGCTAAGCTTTTTCAGGTCACCAAGCAGTCACAGTCAAAAAAAAAGCTTGCTCGGTATTATCAATACAGATAAATTTGTTAAATTTTCAAGATATGTAAGGATAAGTTGACATGAGTTTCTTTAAAAACTATAAAATTTTAGTAGCTTCATATATAACGCCGTATGATGTAGTATATAAAAATTTTTGAAATTATCTCATTGAAGCAAAAGATAATGTATTTGTTCCCTTCTAATCCTAATGGTTTCCATAAGTTCAGATAAACCAGAGTGCAAATCAGGGTATTCGATACGACTCGTAATTTAAAAATATTTCCATATAACAAAACTACGAGTGGTATCGAATGCCATAATTTGCCGCCAGTTTTGCATTTGTAGCTTAGCGAAAACGTAATTACTTACTATTATTCAGGAACATATTTGTTTTAATATAGTCACTACTTTTATGAAAGAAAATTCCAGAACCCTAAAAATATAGGATGATGTTTTTTATTCGATTTTGGTATTGGTACAATTTTTTCACATTTCCATTTGGAGAGAAAACTACTCGTCATTTTGATGTTATTACAATTGTCAGTTACAAAAAGGATAAAAAAGGCCAGCTAGTTATTACAAGTTTAGGAAGAATGTTGTTGGATCCAACTGTGTTTGATGTAACTAAACAAATAACGGAAAACTCTTTAGATTGACTCACATACACGAATTAAAAAACCTTTTCTTTCTAAGAAAGTAATTTTTTTTAACTCATTTGCATTAAATAGAACGTTTATACTTAGATTTTCATAAAAAATTGAGTCCAATTACAGCAGTTGTTATTAAAGGAACAGTTTAATCTAAAATTTTCAGTGCCCTTTCCTATAAGAAAATATGTTATCCTAATTATTTTAATAAGTGTGCATATGAATTAAGTTTTTTTTTCAAAAACTTTGTATTCGAATATAATCGTAAAATAGTTTAAAATATCATGATAGCTAAATGAAACTAAAATCTGTAGAATTTCGGAAATTTGTTCGAGATGAGTTAAGCTATCAAAGGCATACAGAAATGTATAAATACACAGTCATACGAACATTATCGTAAAAGTAATTAGAAAAGCTTTCCATTAGCTTAAGCAGACATGATGGAAACTAGATTTTAGATAATCGTGTTTCTATTTTTCAAAGAAGGAAACTAACGATTACCTATCATTAACGATGTCGAACTAATTGTGATAAGAGCTAAATTATTTAAAAGATACTCCGTAGTATGTTTAATAACTGATTATAAATATATCTTGAAAAAATTAATGTCTTTTTTATTTTGATTTAAAGCAGCTTATTCTCCAAGATTTTATAAGGACACAAGATAACGTTTCTTAAAATAAAATCTTGTGATTTCGTTTATTAAAATCTTAATAATAAGCTTTCTTAGCAACAGTCATAAAGCACAGCTTTTGCTTTATTAATTCGAATGCATTAGTAGTCACAGCTGCAAAAGCATTTAAATACAAAAATTAGGTACAAAATTTATCTAAAACTAAATGTTTTAAGCACATTTTGCACTTAATTAGTTTAAGTTTTTATCACATTTTTATGGTAAAATCCGGCTATAAAACATTCAGAAAAAAGAAAACTCAGGAAAGAAAAATTGACAATTTTCAATTACCTTTATGCATAATTTGTAGATTTTTATGGACATTGATGTCGTAAATCACCTAAAACGAGACTAAAATAAAAATTTATTAAATTATGTAAAACAGCAGAAATACAAATGTTAGCTAACATGTAAAATATAGAATAAAATGTTAAAGTAATACATGCTGTAAGTAACTGTTGAATAATACATGTGCAACTGGTGGCGTTTAAGTAAATTTACATGCAAATAGGGGTTGTTACAACCAAACAATATCATCGTTACTTTCTTATTGCAGGAGTATAACAGTTTTAAGGCAATTTCCAAGTAACATTTTAAGGGGATGATGTGTATGAAAATTGTAATAAAACTGTTATAAAGGAGAAAGTAGGAGCAATGATGGGAAAGCTTTATGTTAATCGAACAGTTTGCGTGGTTATTTAACAGGAGAATTGCTAACAGTTTTTATCTAATAACAGTGTGTAGTTTTACTGCTAATCAAAGTATTTGAATGTTAAAATGCATAATGTTTAATATTTTGGGGAAATATTTGTATTATTTATGCCATATAGAAATTTAAACTGTAAAAAATAACGCAAAAAGTTGCATTTTAATCTAAAATACGAGTACTTTTTTATTGGAAAGATCAATACGTGGCGTTAATATATGAAAATTATTGCGGATATTGGCCACTGCGGCTGTTTTGACGGATTAACGATGCTCATTTTGGACTCCTTAATATGAACTTGTTTTATAGAATTGCTGGCCGTATATCAGTAATAAAACGAGCAATGTTGACTTTTGGGTACCGAATTCCGCTACGATGAAATTTGAGGTGTCATTATTTTTGGTGCTCACTTGTTGATTCGTGCGTCCGCAATGGTGAGAATGAATTATTTTAAAATTTAATTAAATACTAGCGTGAACACTGAAATTGGTGAACACTTCAAAGCTCTTTGTCGAAGAATCCCGCCACAAGACGAGAATCGTTGCTGTTAAAACAGCACAAGTAGGGTTTGCAAAGAATCACAGATTTACATAATCGCGAATACGAATAAAAAATATGCGATTAATCGCTATTATCGGTTAATCGCGATTTACTTAAGCTTACAATCTGCAACTTTAATAAAAAAAGCCAAAAATAAATTAAATATGTGTTAAGCCAATTTAACGTTTGCTTAAAGATTTAATGGATTACAAAGTTTAATTGACCCAATTACATTTTTCATAGGTTTTTGTTTTTAATTTTAATTAAACTTGTTGATGGCAGGAATATTTTGCTCTATGTAGGGAGTCGACTATGCTATTGCTATTTCATGCTAATCTTATGGTATAATGCCAAAGGAAAAAAAATATATCATTAGTGCTACTGCTTATACTTAAAATCTAGATATCCTTAATATTAAGCAACATGTGCCAGCTTTGACATTTCTATTATGGTTAGTTAAATGAAAAACAAAACATATAAAAAATTCATATAAGAAATAGATCACTTTCGTATCCCAAGGGGAATATTTTTGTTAGGAAAACAAATATTTATGTTTTAAAAACTATAATGTCTTACAAATAACACACATATGCCCACTAAAGGATTACCAAAAAATATCAAGAAGGATATATTTATAAGCATAAGCCGCTTAAGAAGCTTACATATGTACATACATACATATGTGCATTTTTAGATACTCGTATGTATGTAATATTTTATCTAGCAAAGGTTGTCAAAAGCTTTTTGGCGGCATATGCCATATTGCCAATTGCTTCTAATCTAAAATACTTTTATGAATATTTTATAAAATCTGTATTATTTTATTTTATTTTTAAATAACATTTAAGTATCATTTTCAAAAAAAGAAACAGTAGAGAAATACATATTTTTCAATGAATATTGTACAAAAAAAACTGTTTTATATGAACTTGTTCATTCATTATGATATAAGCTCATCAGGTATGGATACAATGTTAAATAAAAAGTAAATTGAGAAAGTAGAAATATACTTCGTCGTAGAAAAATTTTCGTATCGAAAGATTGATACCTACAATTCATTTTACATGCCAGTTAGTAAACTTAAGTAAAACATTTTTTTAGCTAGTTTTAACATTTCTTTTAAGTAACTTTTGGCGAATTCTCAAGAACAACAGTGCATTTCAGCAACGTTTCCGAATTGTGAAAAATTATTTTGAAGATAAGGTTCTACAGCACCTCGTAATTAAAAATTATAATTGATGCTTAAGAAATCATATTTACTTATTTTCCAAAAGTCACAATACAACCAGGCGTAAGACATATCATGCATCATTTCAAAAGCATTTTCTTATTGTCGTACCCGCAATGATATTATTCCCCTAATTTTGGTTCTTTCCACAGCTTTTGTGTAAATTAAAATTATGAAAAAAAAAATCAATAGAAATAGAACCCAAAATAAAATATCGCACAGATTACACGTGAATCTAATTACAAGTCCTACATATGAGAGTAAAATTTACTCTGTTACACACTGATTGGCAACATTGAATGATTATTTATTTATTTATTTATTTATTTATTGGTTCATATTTTACAAAGTAAATTTGCAAAATGCAGGTGGCAAAAAAATGGACGGGGTAACTAGAACATATGTCCATGATGTTAACAGTATTCTTAAAAATGTTTGTGTAACTGACTACACCCGATCTATGCCTTCACAGCGACTACACCCGATCTATGCTTTCACAGCGAGGTGGTTGTCAACGAAATTCCACAAAAGAGCCGCAAGACTATACGGTTATCTTTCGCAAGTCAGTCAACCAGTGCGAGCAAGACAAAACCTCTAGAAAGCCAAACAACACACTCACACACACAACTGACCGCACTTAAGAAATAATTATGATAACGCGAGAGCTGGGGTCTAATCGTCGCTTTGGATGACGTGCTGATTCGATCACGTTTTATCAGTTTGAGATTATGTCATTCGATACAGACCATATTATTACATTGTTCGATAGCGAATGCCAAAATCTCAAACTGAAAAATGTGATTGAATCACTCGTTATCGAAAGCGACGATTAGACCCCTGTTCTTCAGACCGGAGTTGCTTAACGACTGACTGCATGATTACAATAATACATGGATACACCTCTGCAATTGTTAATAGATCTGTAATTGTTATTTTTAAAATTGAAAGACATCTGTTTTGATAAATTTCTGTTTTTTTTCTCCCAACAAAATGCGTTTGGTTTTTGATGTTGTATTTTTGTTGTAGTTCTGATAGTACATGACAGAGCCATGGCTCTGTCTACAATATTTTCAGCTTAGGAATTACAAAAAGATAGTAATGAATTTTGCTCAATATTCTGTTGGACACGGTTCACACACTTCACTTCAGTTCAGCTGTAAGAAAAATACGATATTTGTATTTCCTTGTCCTTGTCTTTCTCATAGCTGAATTATAAGTTGTTTAACAGAAGTTGAAGTGTATGAAGCGGGATTTTGCACCATTGAAAGTAATATTGGTTGTTATACCACCATTGCTCACATATTTGTTTGAACAATGATGTCTTAACAAGGAAAAAAATACTTATTAAAGATTCGTATGCCTGCTTCCAAGGACATTTACTAAATTATACTTCCTGCTAATGTGTCTGGCAAACTAATCAACCGAGTTTGCTGCATATAATTTACATGCCACTGTTTTTGTAAGGGTGTAAAATTTCTTCATGACTCATTCTTCTAAGCGGTTTTTAAATCAAAACCACTATCCACACTATCCATTGACATCTTCAAACAAATAGCTTTTGTACAAAGGTAACAGGTATTTGCCGTGTGGGTTAAAACATATTTAACAAAAACACTTTCTAACAAATTCAATAACACTATCAAATGAGTCAAAGGTAACCAAACAACATATCAGTGGTTAAGTAACCACTATGCAACAAAAAAAATTACAAAAGTAGTTTAATCGATTTATACACATTTTTATATTGTTTTTAACTTTTTTTTTTTTTTTGAAAAGGAAACAAATACCTACTTAACTTGGTGAGAGTAACTCAAAGGCTATTTTTTCAATTGATTTAGTAAATCTTAACAACAAACTCTTATATGAGGGCATACATACTGATGTAACTTGAAGCGACATGAAGCTGAAAAGGACCACAGGAGGGAATACAATGCACAGTAGAATCGATCTCTAAATGAGAAGGCAGCAATGTTCAAATTTTAATATGCTGTTTGGGTTGCATAGGCATCTGGAAATATAATAAGAGCAGTAGCTGGATCCAGTAACTTTTAGTTATTACTATAATCGTATTTAATTACTATAATCGCTATAATATATATAACGAAAAATTATTGACTTGGCTATTCAGTAACATACTTTAATAATATTTGCTGTTCGTTAATAATTAAATATTAATTAATAATTGTAACTATAATTGTATAATATAATTATTATTATATTATAGTTAATAATTTAATCACAAGATCAAATTCATTGAGTTTTTCTTTATTAATCGTTCTTTCACTTTTCGCTTATTTTCACATGTTTCTATACAGAGATACCACATAATATTGAATTAAATGGTGACTAATATGAAGTTGAAGACTATCGTAAAAAATAAATTACAGAATTACATTATCGTTAACACAAACGAATAACTTTATCGATAAGTATTGCGGTTTTCGCTTCGCAAAAATTACTGAATCCAGGTACACCTCTCACCGACAAGAATTTAGTCTATTTTGTTTTAAATTCTCCCACCAAAGAATTTGTTACAATAAAAATGGGCTATCTTAAGTTTTGCTGTCTTTGCTGGTTTTTGCTAGTTGTGTTAAGTTTTATTATTTAATCTATTTTAAAAGTCTTACAACCAATATTAGTGTTAATAAACATTTCACTTCTAGCCCTCTCTTTTTTATGGGCTTTTCTACTATTTGTTATAATAGAGTGAAAAATTATCGCTACGTAGGGGATGTAGAGGACTAATGTTTTTCATAAAAGTATTTGCCTCAAATTTTTTAACAAAGTTGCTGAACATGCTCTACACCAGAGATGTAAAGAACACATAGTTTCATATGCTGTAAGGTCAATTTGAAGGAGTGAAACCTTAGCCGCCTGAAATGAAATTCTGATATGATCCTTCAAATGTCGACATACTTACATATATTTTTTTTCTTATCCTCTACCAGTGTAAATGATGAAGTGAACTTTTAAATAAAATTTGTTTATTGGACATTATTTTTAAAACTACTTCCCAGTAAAAAAAGAGACTCCAAAAAAGTCATGAAAATGTAGAGTTTACGAAGTAGTGAAAATTTCGATCCGATCTAATGATTTTAACATAGGGTTGTCATTGCAAGAAGTTCTCTTTTTCGATGCCTGGTCACTGAATTGGAAGCGATATTTAGATTACGTAAACAGGTTGCCAAATAAACAAAGCAAGTAGTTCTCAGGAATATGCTATTTTAGTCTCACGCCCTATTGTAACGATTAAGTTGGTAACCCAGTAGTTGAGAGTTTCCACCAAAAGAACTCTTAATTCCAAATTCAATTAACATTTTTGAAATATTTTTGCTGAATGGTAACACTTTACGAAAATAACATATATTTTTTAATTTAGTTTTTTTTTAAATCGTTCCACTATGTACTGGTATAAATTTACTGATAATTCAAAACTGTATTTTATACTGAAAGCTGTTTGGCGATCCATACCACTGTGCAATGTATTATTTTGTAGAATCAAAATTCATCCTTACACACATGAGCTCTCTCCTTATTATAACAAAAAAACATATATACATACATATACATATATTCATATTAAATAAGTAATATGAAATACAAGACAAGACATGATGCGACCTAAAAAAAAACTTTGTTTTAATGTTATTTTTACCTGTCAATCTAATCGTTCAAACTTCAAGGCAAACTTTTTGGATTGTTGAAAATATAAAAAAATAAAACAAAACAACAAAATTCTTTTGGCAAATTGAAAAATCTAATTCATAATCATATTTAAGATTATATTCGTTTCGCAACCAAATTTCTATCTATGCTAAACTCGAGGCCCGCAAGCGATTTTATCATGATTTTTATTAAAATAAACAAGGAAAAAAGGGATAAGGGATAAATGAATTGATGAGGTTTTTTAATATAAAGTTAATGGGTATTTGACGAAATAGAATTTCACTAGTCTTAAATATTTCTCCTAAATGCAGCAAGGATATATATGTACAAATGTACATATTTGTAATAGTATAAGGAACTTCAATAAATTGAATTTGTTTTTTTTAATCATATTATTTTAGGAAATTTTACGTTTGTTTAAACTTAAAGATTAATCCACTGAAATCCTATCGCACATTCATTTACATAATTTATGCGAAAAATGCCTGCAAAGTTTCTCCTATTTGAACAATTTAGACGATGTTAAGGTGACTCCTAAGGAAGTTGATAATATTCACTTCTTGTTGCAAGAAAGTAAAAATAAAATTAATTAACGCTCTCTCTACACATTTTCCAGTTGTAATTCAGAAAGTGTCGAATGTAATTTTAGATTTATTAATTTAAATTCAAGAAGCGTCAATTGACTTATTGTAATAGAAGCAGTTGAGAGGAAAAAAATTAAAAAAAAATATTTGTTTGCTATAATAAAATTAAAATTATTAATTTATTTTAATAAAATAAAAATAAAATTTGTTTTTTTTTTAAATTACAAGTGACACTTTTTGAATTACAAGTGATGCTTTCTGAATTAAAATTTTTAAATTTAAATTACAATTGACGCTTTCGGAATTATAATTGAAGCTTTCTGTATTATAACTGGAAAGGGTGTAGAAAACGTAGGGCGGAAAAAATTTGGAAAAAATTGCTTGGAAAAACCATATAATATTAAGTTTTGTTCAATAACAACTGGTTTTAGTCTGTTACGCATGGAGAACTCTAATTTTTGTGTGTGAAGTTTTTCCAAATTTTGAGCCATTCTTCTATTAATGCTGCTTTCAGCTCAGATTTATTTGAAGCAGCAGTGCATTTTCGCAATTTTTTGTCCAAGTGTAATGCGGCTTAGGTCTGCAGAGGTTGTGAGAAGATGAACCATATGCTTCTTTTTTGTTCGAATTATGGCTAAACCATCGTTATTGTAGTTTTGTATAAAAATGCTTTGAAACAATGCTACAGAAAAAACTTTCTGGTAACACTTAAACAAATATTAAAAAAAATCAAAAGCACAACGGAATGAGTGCCGATACGTACAGCTAATAAATGAATTACACAGGCTCATACGCAAGTATGAGAACGAATGGATACTAATATGTACATTGTAGAAATATAAAAAATTTTCGATATGTGCTAAAGTATCAAATTTTTTTGTCCTTCTCTGATAGGAAGTTATTTGCCGGATACTTTTACACGCGGTGCTAGATATTAAAATATTTATGCAAGTAATAGGGCTAAGTCACTTTCAGAAGACATAAGCCCTGAATAAAATATTGAGACGTTCTGGGATTTTGGAATCCCTCTCAAGAGAGGGACAATACAAGCTCATACAAACTTTAAAAAACTTCAAAAAAACACGAATAAGCGACAAGATGAGGCGTCCACATGTAATGAAATCATAGAAAATTGAATCCCAGAATATTTTGTATGAATGCGGTCCTACAAATAAATTTATAAATCCTGATAACAATTTTGTAAACATATAAATATAACAGAGTTCAACTGAGAGAATTTGTTACTCAAGTGCATTGAGGTTTATCTTGTTGATTGACAAAACGTGATATTGAGCTCTTGATCGTGTTGTATACATATAAATGCCGGTAAAGAGAAGACAACTGAAGTGGCCTGTTTCAGCTCTGGAACAGTAAGAACTATTTACTGAAACTGAACTTAATTTCAAACAAGCATTTATTTGAAAATTCTTTTGCAGCAGTTTTTTCTGTGCATCTTATAATCACTTTTGCAGAACTTGTAAGGATGTACCGAACATATCCTCCATACCTGCCTCAGGGTTGCACGCTTAATTAGAAAAATATAGAAAAATATTTATGTTAGATTATGTCGCCTGTTGTATGCATCCATGTGAATTCAAAATGAACCAAACTTTTATAGGAACTCGGTATTGTTTACATAATCCCTCAAACTTTTCCAGTCAATACCTCTTAGGTGGGTACTGTCCGGTAAGGTTTAATTCCCAAACTTACCTGATCTCAGCTGGGTGAAAGCAGGAAACTTAGAAAGGAAGTACTTTTATGTATCGATTGCCCTGCAAGCATGCCCTGCAATCAGGGTCATCTGTGGCTCCAAATGCCTGCGTAAATTGGAGTGCCCCCTAAGGACGCCGGTAAGTTTTCCTAGCTTAAACTTGTTTAGTTTCAACAGCCTCCTTATTTTGTGTACGTCCAGGACGCCCCATAGAATCTTGGTTATAAGACCCACAGTATCACTATTCCATTGTATCCTGTGAACCATCTTCGGCAAATTTTGTACCTCAATCGTTTTTGGCTGGAAAATCTTTGCATAAATTAGAGTTACTGTCCATAAGGTCATTGATTTTTACTCCAGTCCATTTGCAAGTTCATTTCCAATTACGTCGTAGTGGACCGGCACCCTTTCAATACAAATGTTGTCATGTACTGCGTAACCGTCAATGATATTCTTGCAATCTAAAACGGTCCCAAAGTTTACTATTCGGTTCGGTTATGATTGCCCTAATTGCCGACTTGCTGTCAGTAAATATATTGACATCTGTGGCCCTAATATTCACACAGGTCCATTGAAAACCTCGAACTTTCGCCTGGAAGAAGTATATTTTCCATGAAGAAACCTATTCCCGTTCCTTACTATACCTTCAAGCCATCCGTGTACAAACTACCGCTGGTGTTTGTTCTAGGGTTTCTGATATCAATGTCTGCTCGCATCCGCACAGTGTTCTGATGATGTAGTATGTTGTTTTTTCCGATCCATACTTGCATCACTTGTAGATATTTGATGTAAGAACTGCTTCGTATCTAATACGAATGTATATAAGTTGAACGAATAAAATGGTTTCTAATGCCCTGATGGATGTAGTTCTCATAGCGCCACTTATATCTAGGCAGCACATTCATTTAGTACAAATTGGTAATTTGAATACCAGATATGATGAGACCTACTTGAGAATCCAAGGCGGCTATCAGTTCCAGCTAATTTGTTATATATATGATAATTTATATTTATTATAATTTATAATTATAATCTTTAGTATATTGTGAGCAACGTTGTTTGACTCAATCGCTGAATTAATTGATTTTGAATTTTGTTTTAATTTCTTATTTATTAACGAACTGGCCCACGATCTCAACAAGAAAATAATTGAACGATTACTTACATATATTGAAAAGAAAATAAATTTTCTTATTTTATTGTTGGTTTTTACAATACAACTTGTCGATCGCATGTTATCTGTCGACATTGTCGGTCAGGCCGTAAAAGTTTTAGTGCACTTAGTTCTCATCTGTCTTTTGATTTTCGTTAATAAGTTTGATATTTTAAGGCATACGGGGATAAAACTGTTAGGGATAGAAGTATTTTCTATTTTAGCATAATAATCAATGAAAAATATAATTTTTAATTTTTTTGTAAGTTGCACCTTTTTTAATTCAGATGCCGATATGAAAAATTATATTTGTATGTATGTATGTATATGTACATCTATTGACTACACCTATTTTGCCAAAAATCAGCCTCATCTGCTCACATCCAAGACAAATGTTTTTCCCGTTAATATTCCTTTAATAACGTAGTTTTACGAGTTAATAATGCGGCCAGCAACTTCTACAATTTTAAATATAAATAATAAAAATTACTTTTACTTTTCCACGTTGCAATTTTTATGGCTGCTATTTCTTTCTAAGCTTATGTTCAAATATTGCTGATTCAAGCAAATCTATGTAACTTTCTGGTTTTATTAGAATTTATAAAATTAAAAAAGCTGTTAAACTTAATAAGTTTATGACACATGACAACACATTTCAATAAAATCCTTTAAGGACTCTTCATTCGTTCATACTAAAACAAGCAAAACAATGAAAGTTACACGGAAATCCCAAACTCATATAAATAATATTGTCCTGTTTTTATATCTTTTTAGGCTTTTGCAGGCAACAGAGTATATAAATAAAGAGTTGTAGTGTGAGTATTTTAAAGTGGTTAAATTTAATGACGAACACTCACACACATACACGCGCGCACACACTAGTAAAGTGATGGGAAAAAATGGGATATGGGCCAACATAACCAACAAAAGACAAAAAGTGTCTGCATGTCAATAAATTTTAAGAAGATTTGAAATTTTTTATATTGTTATTATTACCTTTCTTAAGGACTATCCCACCTTCAGCGTTATTTTCAGTTTTTTGCATAAATAGTAGGATTTTTATGAAACTGCACAGTGGGGCTGATGGCACTAATAAGCTGGCACTCCAATTCAATTGAAATATGGAAAACTAATAGAAAAGAATAAATAAGAATTTATCAAAGACAATTTTTTGTTTTATGTTTCTGTTGATCAAAAATATCAACAATAATAGTTGAACATGTGCATTCATAGCAATCCGTGGCTCCAATCTAATTCAACTTCCTTCGTAATATAGAGTGCCCCTTAAGGTTTGAGAATTTTGTAACATATTATCGTCTATAGCCTTATCTATGCCCAAAGAGTACTGCCATTTTATACCTTTTTATTATTCATCTAGCTCCAGTGTGCAATGGAAACATATGTGGAAGAGGCGTACAAATATATTTATGTTACTAGCAATGACCCAGCAAACATACTGATTTGAAGTAGATTATTTATTAAGTATGTTAAATATTTCTTTGAGAGATTATTAGAAATAGCTTGAATCTTTCTCAAAATATTAGAGAATTTTGGATTTTGTTTTTGTATTTCACAAACTTTTTCAAATAATAATTTTGATTTAAAAATTTTACATTTTAAAGAAGGAAGTAGTGACTTTGCATCTTATCTTCATCGTTAACTAAAAATTTTGTGCTGACGGCATCAGGTCAGTTCGGTCGATTTAAAAAGATTTCTTCTCGATCTGACAAGAATTTTCTTTTTTGGAATTTAAATAAAGTAGAAACAAAATCTTTACTCAAATGTGCCTTTTTTCAGAAAAATCTTATACAACAATTTTTTTTTACAATAAATAGCAGAATACTTTTCCTGTACTTAATTTTGTACTTATTGTGACCTGGTCCTGGACCATGATCTTTTCATGGGATGACGTGAGGGTTTTTGAAAAGCCTTTTTTCTAACGGCTCTCGCTAAAAATTGTATGGCGATTATTATCATCTCTTTTCATTATTTTATAAGTTGAGATCTGTAGATTATATCGCTTGATAATATTTTGACCAAATATGTATCATTTCATAATATTGAGATTACAATACCACATTCAAATTTATTACAACATTTGTTATTCATTTGAAAGTGATCCTACATCTCGTGATTGATATTGTATAAAAAATATGTGTAAATACTTGCATACACAATGTAAAATGTTTTTTACAAAAAAAAAACATATATTTATTTTAATATACATATATTACTCCCTAGCGTTTCGACACACGTGCTTTTTATCTACTCTAACGAAAACCCATTGTCAAAACGACGTAATTTTGGAAAAAGTTCGAAATTATTGAAGTATATTAATATCCATTACATTCAAATTTATAAGAATTAGAAACAAGCAGAAATTGTTTTATGTTTCAAAAATAGAACAACAGAGACATAAAGAAATTATAGCAAAGTAAAATTAAAAAAAATTTACAAGACGTGCATAAAACAAACCCACAGAACTCAACAAGCTGATTACTTACATAGACCTTAATTAAAATAAAAGATTATCATGGTTTGCATAAAAAGTCCACAACACTTCTAATATATTTTTGCTTAGAAGAATATTAGAAAATTTTTAATTAAATAAATTAAAAGTTTAGAGAAGAATAACTTTTGGCATTCAAGGATATTGTGTTTGTTGGGGAAGTGAGACAGACACCTTAGACACAAGCACATAATTTTCGTGTGCAAGTGTGTATTAAATTTATGTACACGTACATGAATACACACACACACACATACATATGCATGTGCTTATGTGCTTATGTAATTGTATAAGTACTTTTGTGTGCGGGTAAATGTGCGTGTGTGTTGTGGGTAATTATGCAGATGGTTTATGAAGCGGGTTTCTTGTTTTCAGTTGCTGCCGTTCTTAAAGGTCTTTTGAGATTTGCATTAAATTTTACTTGTACGTGTCTAAAATAAATGTGTGATTTAAGAGTCAGTCAGTCATTAAGTCTTGCCTACGCACGTTAGCAAACGTACGATTTTAACACAATCAGGGATTTTATTTTCACTCTTATTGACATTAATGACAAATATATATTATTTTTTACTTCTTCTGGGTACATGCATGTAAGCAATAAAAAAAAATAGAATAAAATAAGAACCACATCAAACTCGTTATCATTTGCCGTATGTAATAAGATGTATGATCCCTGAAAAGGAGACACTAATATAATTATATTAACTCATACTTATTTTAATTATTTAAAAAGCATTTGCTTTTATTATAAAATGTTACAATGTTGATTTTTTGTTTGTTTGTTTAAATTATCATGAATCCTCTTTGTTAGCATTACAATTTGCTTTAAAATTCATTCGCCCTTATAGGATGTGGTGGTGCATAGTGGTAGTAAAATAGTGAAAATATTAAAACCAGCTAAGTGTAGAAGTGAAGATGAAACTTTAACATGCACAATACTGATGGCAAGAACTTATAGCAGATTACTTAACTTAACTATATATTTAAATCAGACAAAAATATAAAAGCAAATCATCAGCATAGCATTTAAATATGGCGAACATGTGCCGCTATCACGCATTTGGGAATCTCGCCGCACTTTTGGAGGTCCAGATACCAACAGATGGATAATAATAAGGTTGATAAACAATTTCGAGGAGCAGAGATCAGTAACGCGAGCGAAATCTATTTAAGAGTCAAAAAACAAACAAACAGTAGCTGCTGTTATGGCCATAGAAAAGCCAGTTTGGGGAGTTGCCATTGTGCCCTCCGCCTCCTAGAATTATTAAGAATGACTTGCAATTGCTATTTATGGCACAATGCAGGCGTTAGGACGTGATTTTTGTAACAAAAATAATCGACACTATTACAGTTATAAATTTATTTTTGTTCTGATTTCTTTGTATCTAAAAGCAGAGTACGAAAATAAACGAAACAAATTGTTTGATTTTCTTTTGTTTCGTTCTTTGAAGTGAGTAATACAAAAACAAAAAAAAAAACATTGAGAACGATCGTTAAATTTGGTTTTGTATTGTTTTTGCCATAAGCACAAATCAGAGAACACAGCCAGCCTATCGGCTGTAAATAAATGGAAATGTTTTGAAATAATTGCGGCGAATTTGACATCATCATATTATATAATATTATTGCACTGTTATTTAACACATTAACTTTGTTTATGTTCACACTTATGTTTTTTTAAATGTTTAAGACAAGTTTTCTAAGTACTAAACACATTAAGGGTTTTCATGAGAACTCTAAAAATTGCTATTTGTGCAATTGGGCAAACTTGCGAGACTTGTTTCATGAAGCCCCTTTTAACCTTTAGTGCAAACAACGTATGTAAATTTGAAACAAACGTCCAAAAATTAATTAAATAAAAATAAAATAATAAAGTTTAAAGCCGTTTTTAGTTTAAAAACATATTTATAAAAATAAAAAAAGTATGTGTGTGTGTGTCTAAACGTGCCTAAAGAAGTCCGAAAAAACAAGAAGTTGATGTTAACAAAATTGCACAATTGCAAAGCTTAAGTTTACGACTCAAAATTATTGGCCAAACTTAACAGGTTGTGTAAATAAATTTCTATAAAATGTTTGACATTTTATTTACGAGAGTGTAAAAATGCACAATTGCAAAGTTTGCGAGGCTTTTGAACAGTCTCATGAAAACCCTTATTATATTTGTGATGTTTAACGTTGACGTTTTGTCAATAAATTATTTTCTTTGTAAGATTTTTCGAACAATTATGTTTCTTATTTGCTTTATTATTTTTAAACAACAAATGGTTTTGTAAATAATTACCCGTATTGCGTATGTCACGTCGAATATTCGTCTACGAGAATTTCCTAATAGTAAAAAAGGAAATTCTTGTAGTCGAATATTCGATGTGACATACGCAATACCGGTGAATGTAATATTTTTTAAATAATTATTTTATTCCAAATATTTTTTTTACGTGTCACCATTTAATGACAACACAAAGTTGCCAGAGTTACCAAAAACGTACTGAACATACTACATTTACGTGTTTATCGATGACTTTAATTTTAAAACTTGTTATTTTAGATGCTTAACAAAACAAGTTAATGCATGGTAAAATATTTAAAAATTATTGTCTTTAAGCTCTTGAAGACGAATGGGACATTAAGCACATAAGTGTGAACATACTATTATATAGCTAAGTAGCAATGGCTATAACAGGTATCCTAAGACAGGTATCCTAAGACAACTCTCTTCTTTTTTACCAGTAATAGTTGAGGATAGGTGGCTTTTCATCAAACATAAAAGTAAGTTTTAATTTTTTTTTAATAATTTATATTTTTTCTAGGTTACGATTTTTTATGTTATGTGCCTAAATGCTTTTTTCCTGGCTTAAAAATAAATTAACAGAAATAATAATGTGCAGAATACTACTAGTAAAAAATATTTAATTAAATAGCATCCTCTCACTAAAGCATCTTAACATACCAAACAAGAAAAAAAAACAATTTTATATTGTCATTAAGCTGGAACTGCTTATGCCAGTAGAGTCCTTAACGGTCTTATTTTAAGCATGTTTTTTAAGTAAAACAAATTCTACATTATCTACCCCTATTTAAACAAAAAATAAAATTGAGAACAATGCCATAAATGTTAGTCAATAATTAATTATTGGGTTACTTAGAAACAGACATTTATTGTGGCAGCACACTAAATTAAAATACAACACAGGGTGATTTCTTTTAAGTGTGGTTTGTCAAGGAAATGTTCGAAAAAACTACCCTTGACTGTTAATTAATTTTTTATTCTTTTTCTATTATTATTTTTTTAATTAAAAATAATAATTTTAAGTGATAAAAAGTGTTTACGCTTGTACAAAATCTTTTATATTGATATATTGTGGATTTTTGTTTAAGAACTTATGCCGAATCATTAGGTTAATTTGTTTCAAAACCAAAAATACACAAAAGCTTAATTGGAAAAAAGAAGTACTTATTTTGTAGAGTTCAACCCTTGTCAATTTTGTTAAAAGTGTCAAAGGCTTATGACGCCACTTTATATTTATGAATTATTACATAAACGGTAGATAAAGCTTATAAGTAACTGATACAAAATATTTTATAGAAAATTAATAATTTATTTTCATGGAAATGGGTTCTGAGATACTTTTGTATTTATGGTATATACCGAAAATAATTGTCCATAAAATTGATTAGCAAGGATCTTGTTTTGTAACATTCTATTTACAACTTTTCCAATGTTTTTTTTTTTTGCAAATGTAAAGTGCAAATTAAAGGTTGGCCGCAAATATCATTGAGAGTGACAAAATAATAATTTTTCAGGAGTACAAACAAATTTTTTTTAAAAGCAAGAATATATTTTTTTTTAATTTTTTAGCACGTCAAAAACAGTGATAATTAACATTTACTTTTCTGTTTGTACCTCTGTAACATTTATCAATTATGTACTTCGTTCGTATAAATTTGTTAGTTACTTGAAAAGTTTTTCCACTGACTGACTCTTTGTAATTGTAAGATTAATAATTTTTGATGGTTTGATGTTTAGATAATAAAATAGAGTAAATTTAATAGTTATCAGGAACACCAGATTCTTAAAAATTTATTTCTTATAACGTCATTCGCGGCCTTGCTTTAATTGTCGCTTACTCCACTTGCTTCAGAATATTTATCTTAAAAGATAATATAGAGTCTAAGATTTCATCGGGTAATTTTGGGATGTTATATACTCTAATCTTGATTTTATTAGAGCAGTGGCGTCAGATGTCAGGTATATTAAGGTACCGTCACACATGAAATATATTTTTCTCAATAAGCATAGTCCGAATTTACACTATGCAAGTCTTCTTGCTAAGCTGATTAGTTTGTTAGGAGAGAGAGAAGGAGAAAAGAAACGTTTATGTTCCCCTCCTCTCTCTCTTCTACAAACTAATCAGCTTAGCAATAAGACTTGCGACATAACGAGTAAATACTGAACAAAACATGTGTTTTATTTTAAAGTTTTTTGTTAATTTAAACAGCTTCGTACGAATCTAATACACATTATCCTAGATTACAATATTATTGTCGATATGAAATACTTGTGTAAATGTGGCTGTTTTTTCACTAAAAATTCAAATCCTCGTGACAGCTCTAAATTTTTTCGTTGAATCAATAAATTCTATCAATATGACAGCAAGTTAGATTTCATTGCATTAATGAAAATGTTTCATAAAAAATATATATATAAAATATATCCAAATGTAAATAAAACAATTGATTGCACTTTTTGCAAATGTTGTGAAGTGAGCATATTAATTGAAAGTGTATACCAACATTTTATTACCAATTTCACCTCGATAACGACACAATACTACCACCTTGTCAATCGCTCAGTGTATCGATAAATTTATATATTTATGGTATCAAAATTTATTTTATTTCATGTATTATAAAGTGTTTTTGCAAGAAATCGTCAAATCTAGTGAGATAAGCTTTTAGTCTTGTTAAAATTAGAAAAATTATAAGTTCATAATAACAACGAAAATATTATCATAAATACAATCAAGAACATATGAACATATACAAGAAGAAAGCAAATTCATTCAGTAAATGAAAATAATCATGCTATTAATGCAATATTTCATTCATATAATGAAGAAGTACCAATGAGGCCGCTTCATTAGCTGAATGGATAATTTTTCTTTTAGTTTTAAGACTTTTTGAGGAAGTGTTTCATAAAGAAATCCCGTATAAAGTATTAGTTAAAGGCTTACTTTGGTATCTGGAGGAATACTTGGTAAGTGTAAACTACATCTAAGTCCTAACAAGTGGCAGAGAGGCAAAATATCCAACTGTTGAAAGTTGACCTTAAATTCTTTTATTTCTGCTTCAGATAACTAATGCTTACATCTCCATCTCATACCTTAATTTTGTGGTTTTTAATATAGAAATATTTTCTTTTTTTTACTGTTTATGGCCTTAACGAATGTTAAGATATTAGAGCAAATGTTTGGTCATTAATTTTCACGAAAAAAAAGTATATATATATAGACAATATATATTTTTATATCATTAAATGAAAGCAACCCTTTTTTACATTTGAATACTTTGCTGTTTAGACCTTCTTTTTTAGGCTTCCTTGAAAAAATGCTCTAATTTTTATTTTACTCGTATTATTATTTACATTGTTGATTGTCAGCATCAATTATTTAACCTTTTTGTTTTGACAGCATTAGCATGAGGCAATTTTACTTCTTGTCTTACTCTTCTCAACCATGTTCTAGTCAAATTTTTGTTTTTTTCTTCTCTTGCGTTAAATTAAAAAATTATATAAACACCAAAAAAAAAGTAAAGTGTTAAAGAAATAAACTTATCACGCCTGAATTTGTCAATATGAAAGGTTGAAAATTTAAGCAGGAGGGGAAAAACAGCGTTTTGAATAATTTTCCATACCTAATTTCCTACACAATGGGCCACAATTGGCTGCGATAATGATGATATTGTACTTGAGTTGTAGATGTTGATAACGACAGCGGCTCAGCTATAAGCCTATAGTTGCAACTTCATCTTATGCGAAACATTGTAAGAAAAAAAACATAAAGCCTATTAAAATATGAAAGAAAAATAAAAAAAAACAATTCCCCACCCTTTAACATTTTCGGTTCATTTGTTGCGTGTGAAGACGAAATGCAAAACAGAACTGTTAACCAGTTACTTGTCCTCTATTGTATGTTGCCAGTTGTAAAGGGTTTCCCAGTAAGACATTTATGTCAGTAAAGTTTTTAAGTTAAAAGATAAATCAAAAATAATTCATAGTCAGGCTCAAGTTCAGTAATTTCAATTCTTATTGAATGAAATATTTTTATTAATTAATGTAAGTTTCTAAAGAAGAGAAGAAAAATTAAACTTAGACTTTAAGCTGGGGGAAATACCGATACTTTTCTGTGCAGCCACGCACTTCATCAGCACCCTAGTCTATCTACTTGGGTAGATATTCTTATTAACATCAGCTATTTAACTTAAATTTACAATGAAACGGAATATGAGAAACGATTGTTGTGTATACAATTGATTTACCTTTGGTAAACACATTTATAAGTATCACTATTAATTTTCTGTTTTTTCCATTTTTTCATTTTTCTATTTAGGTTAGCACGAAATTATATTACTCTACCTCAGTATGTTTAACTATTCTTACTTATCTTTTTACGATCATCACATTAATTATTTTTACTTATTCGATGTACCATCGGTATATGCATGTAATTGTTATTGTAGTGGTCTTATGTTACTTGTTGTTGCATTCTACAGTTTTATTTTAGTTATTCCAGCCTTCTGAAACTGTGATAACCAAGTGAACAGTGATTGCCAAGTGAAGGCTGGAATAACTAAAATAAAACTGTAGAATGCAACAACAAGTAATGTAATACCACTACAATAATACTTACATGCATGTACCGATGGTACATCGAATAAGTAAAAATAATTAATGTGATGAACGTAATTTGTAAGCAAAAAGAAAAAATTACTTTGATCTAATTAATTTTATATGCAAAAGAAATTTAATTTTCCAACTCTGTAATCATCCTATTAGATTTTTCTGATTTCTTATACCAATATAGTAGTTCTTTCTTAAAAAAAATATATATTTATATATATAATATGTTAAGTGAAAAAAGAAAATAGGAACTATAAAATTTGTTTTATTTAATGACTTTAATATCCAAAAAAAAAGTTAAAATTGTCCAGCTCTGAAGCTGTAGTTTTTTTCTTATTTAATTTTCTTTTCAAAACGTTAAATATATATAATTTATAAAGAAATAGAAAAAAATTATTTAAACTTAGTTAGATATATAAAAAAATGTGTAAGTTTCCCAACTCTGGAGTCATGCTTTTTAAGTTTGCTGATTTCTTAAACCAATCTCTTTCTTTTTAGAATATAAGATATGTTTCATTTATACAGAAAAAGAAAAAATTAGTTTCAGTAAGTTACTTTATATAGTTAAAGTTTTCCAACTCTGGAAAAGACTTTTTAATTTTTTATTTATTTTTTAATTTGAAATACCAATTTTATTCGTACTGAAGTATTATCTATTATCTAACTATTATCGATAGTTACTTTTGAATGGCAAAACAAAGTTTGAGTTTTCCAGCTCTGAAACCGTACGTTTGATTCAGCTGACTTTTTATACCAAATTTTTTCGAAATATTTCTGACACACCGGTCTCAGACCAAAATCTTTAGCTTTTCTAGGAACTTCGGAAAACTGGAATCACTTGGATGCAGACGGACTGACGGGCATCGCTTGTTCGTCTTTCCTATGCATAAGGATCCAGAATATATATCCTTTTTGGATGGCTTATTAATATTCTGGAAAGAACGACAAACCTATATACTAGTATACCCTTTTCTATTTTTTGGTAAAAGCCTGTAAAAAACCAATTTTAATTATCAAGCTTCTTCCTTTTCGCATTGTTGTTTGCTGGGTTGAGTTTAATTTTTCTTTTTTAATATGTGTAACTTTAGAAAAAAAGGGGGTGTCGCGCTTTCGCATGCAATGAAAAACATACACACTCACACAAATAAACAGTACAAAACTTATGGAAGAAAAAACTGTTGCTGTAGAACCACTTAAGACAAATTGCGGGTAACAAGCACCATTCAACACGCAACTGGAAAAAAAATTTTAAAATATTTTCTAAATCCTTCAACAACAGCATCACAGCCATGAAAGAATTTTATTTTTTTTAAAGAGACAAAATGAATACCAACTACAACAAACCCAAAATGAATAGGAAAAATAAATAAACGAAAGGATTTTCCTGTTGTTGCCAAAGAATGAAATGAAAAAATCTGCATATATTTAACAACTTTTCTGTGTGAATTTCCCCGCACGCAAGCACTTCGTTTCTATACTTTTTGTTCTCACGTAAATGATTGAGTGTAAACGGTTTGTTGCACGAGCACAATTTTGCTGGTTGTGTGGCAAATAAATTTACTTCTAGTTCTTTTACTACAACAATAAGGAATTTTTAACCCTTTTGCTAAAGTTCCTCATCACTTGTCTTATGTTTTATTTTATTTTTGCTGCTTGAGAGTATTAGCTTTTGTGTTTAGGAAAAAAATCAACTTTTCCTTTTAAATGAATTTCAATTTATTTGTGGCACTTAGGCGCTACTTAAGCCTCAAGTATTTCATAACAAAATATTAGCAATTTTTTTCTTACACTTTCTTATCTTAAGCTTTTGTTGTCGTATAGATTGTAACGCCAATGACAACTTGATTTTTTTTTCTTCGTTAACACCAAAGCAAAAGAAAAAGGATAAACTCTACAGTAGTCAATCACAAAAATGTTTGGAAATAATGTGAAAATGGCTTGATTTTTATTATGTGACACAAAACAGTGAATAAAAATCATAAATCAGAATATTTCATATTCTCTTTAACATTGTTGTTTTTTACTTCTTATCCTTAAGTGTAGAAATTCCATCTAAAGGTTGTCAAAATGAAACGAAAACTCATTTATTTATATTCCTTTTCAAAATTTACACTTCAAAGCAACACCTTTTATCTTGATTTCTGCTTGTTTTTTATTTTTATTTTTCATTTAGTAAATATTTTGTGTTTAATGTTGTGTTAAATGTGCCCTAGACTTTTTGCTGTCTTATCTTACCTACACCATCGCAAATTAGTATCAATGTCAGAATAAGATACATTTCGTATAATTTTCAACCCACCATAATAACTTTTAGACAATAGTTAGTCAGTCGTTTTGTTTGCTTTTAATCATCACAGCGGTTTTGTCATCTTGTGAAGAATATTCTAAGTGCACACTGTTTTAGGAATTGTAAGAGAATATTTTAATTTATTAAATTTTCCATTAAGATTGTTATCGCAAAAGGAATTTATTATTGTCTTACTTGAAAATTCATTTGCAACTCAGGTACAAAGACGGGTAAATGGCAGCTTTGCTTTGTAAGTGATTATTTCAGTAACATAATTAACAAGTGCTGTTTTCTTATAGATAAGTCCAAACTCCTTTATTCTTATATATTTTATTTATCAATATGTAAAAAATAGAATGCTAGTTGAAATCTTAAGGGGCCGGGCCTCGTGCATCTGTCTTGACGTCCTATTATGCCAGTGCAAAGGCAGAGCATTTATGCAAAGTTTTGTAGTCATCTGGTGATATATACTCGTACTTAAATAGATACATACAATATTGAATATTTAAAGGCATGACCCTGACCTTTTTTATTGTTTAAGTTTTGCAATACAAATCTATTTTAAGCATAAAAGTGATAAACCAACTATATAAAAATTCAAAGATACACCTGCATGGTCCTTCGAAGAACTCAATGCATTATTATGGGCATTATTCCTACCAATTTAATTCTAATGGCCGCAGCCATAAGAATTTCCGCAGTGATGGGTAGTGGAGGTCAAAAGCATACGGACACACAAAAACATGATTCATCTCCGGAAATAAGTAAGGTTTCATATACATATTATATATTGTCAAGACCACATAACTAACAAACAATACAAAATCGCATTTTTGGGAAAAATTGTAATGGGTTATTATTATTTTTTCTGTTGTCAATGTTAACCACGAAATTTTTAAATTTGATTCATGTTGATTTAAAGTGATTGATAAATCACGTAAATTGTTCACAGGAAAAACTCTAAAATTATCACAGAGACAAAATAGATCTTTGTATTAAATAGACAAGACGAAAATTGCTGTTTTTCTAGAATGCTTGCACTCAAATACAAAGAGTATTAGTTCGTACCTCAGCCTGAGTATTCTGAAAACTTTAATTTGTTTCTTTACACTATAAGGCACTGTAATCTCTCAATAATTTGCTCTTTTGCTTAGACGAATTTTACTAAAATGAAACTACATGGGCATGGTTATGGTGTTGTTCTTTTCATATATAGTGCAAGAGCTTCGTAGTGCGAAATAAAGAAATATTTTGTAAATATTTTCTAAATATTTTAGTTTCCTACACTGAAAAATTTTTTTTCATAAGTTCTATGAATTTTGACATTAATCCAATGAAAAAATTCATTAAAATTCAACCAACGTCACGCACCGTTGGATTAATGAAACCAGTTTCGTTAAAACTATTTTAGTGAAAACTACGTCAAATGTATTAAACAGTGTCATCAATGCAATGAAAGAACTTCATCGAAACAACGTAATAATTTTATTAAAACTATGAAATAATTTCATTAAAGCCACAAAATAATTTCATTAAAACAACGAGATAATTTCCAACAAAATAATTTCACTAAAATATCAAAATAATTTCATTAAAACAATGAAATAATTTCATTAAAACAATGAAATAATTTCATTAAAACAAGGAAATAACTTCAGAAAACAATGAAATAACTTTATTGTAACATCGAAATAAATTAATTGAAACTGTATGTGTAAATAAGCGTACAAAGAGTACAAGAACAATCATACAGAACTACTTTTGATGCAGGCTTTTGGTTAAAAACGGTTGAAATACATTTAATATATCAGACTTTCATGACTACAATGAAATTTTCATTGGGACAACGAATACATTTCATAGCTATAATAAAATTCTAAATTGCTGTATATTTTATTATATTTTTTAGTTCTAAAGAATTTAATCTTTAACTTAAATGCTTAATGTACTTATCTATATATGTTTATTTCAAGCAAGCCCTGTAAATGTTTCTTAAATATAAAGGATTTTCTTAATAATTAGAAAATATTGTTGTCATAAATCCAATGAAATATTTTTACGAAACTAGAATACCAACGAAGCAATTCCAATGAAATTTTTTCACAATATTTTTTTTTCTCTTTATTTAGAAGTATTATAAATACTTTGACAAAACCAAAACAATTAAATATTTGCATTAGATAAAACAAAATTTACAAATTTTTTCTGAATATATTGTCATTTCCTTCGTTTTTCATATTATTTGGCAATTCGTTAAATAACTTCAATCCTTTGTAGAATAGACATCGTTGCATTTGTATTGATGTTACCCTTTTAATTCGAAAATCATAAGCATTTCTCAGTTCATATGGTTGACAATCTCCTACATAATTTATCTGCTCGCATAAGTGTTCTGGTGCATTTCCATTTTTCATTTTTCTAATAAATTGGATTGTTGAATTGAATTGTAATCTTTGTTTAATATTCATCCATTTGAGATTATCCAGCATATTTCGTATGTGAGTGTATCAGTCACACTTTAATATTATTCTCATTGCCCTGTTTTGCAGTTCTTGCAGTCTTTCAAGTTGCGTTGAGTTGCAGCACGTATATAAAATAGTTGAACCGTATTCAAAATGGGATTTAACAATTGTGTTATAAACATTTATTGCAGTTGATTGTGATATTTTATTGCGTATTCTTTGAAGGAAACCTATTTTTTCAGCAATTTTTTTTACATGTGAAGCTTATGTGTTCATTAAATTTTAGTTTTTTATCTATAATAAAGCCGAGATATTTTATTTGCTCTACTTTTTCAATCACCGCATTGTTAATTTTGAAATTGTCATTGTTGTTCATATTTATTTCTAGTATTTTAGTTTTTGTTTCATTAAGTTTCAGTTTATTAATTTTTAACCAATTATTTATCTTGTTTATATCGTGATATAAATTTGAAATACATCCTAAGTCATTGTCTGCAACCGTGTACATGAGAGTATCATCAGCATAAAGAACTATATCACATTTTTCCAGTAATTTTGGCATATCATTTATGTATAAGATAAATAGTAGAGCCCCCAAAATAGAACCTTGTGGTACTCCAAATTCGTTTTCCATCTCTTCCGATAAACTTCTGTTAACCATTGTACTTTGATTCCGATTTCTTAAGTATGATCCCAAGCACTCTAGCTCCAGCCCTCGTATACCATACATATATAACTTTTTCAACATTATTATCCTATCTACATTCTCAAAAGCTCTTTTAAAATCAATAAATATAGCCATCATTTTCTTATTATTTATTGCTTTCCATTGACTTACAACGTAGTTTCACATGAGTATTTCTTTCTTAATCCCGATTGATATCTTGAAAGGATATTATTAGTATCAATATAATTTTCCATCTGATCTTTCACCACCTTTTCAAGAATTTTTTCACACGTCTTCAGAGAATTTATTGGACGGAATTCTTCACCTTTATTAGTCTTTTTTACTTTTTCTATTGGGGTTATAATTGTTTTTTTCCATTTATCTGGGAAAACACCTGTTTCCAACGACTTATTTATTATTTTAAGCAAAAAATCTCCTGATATATTCCAGTTATCAAGGACAATCTTATTGGATATCTTCTAATGGTCAACTTTATTATTCATTTGTTGAATTACATTTTTAAGCTCCACATTATTTATTGAGCGAAATTTAAAACTATTGGTTATATTGTACACTATTTGGTTTTCATATTGTATTTTTCGTTAGTATCATTGAATTTGTGAAAAAAATCTAATGAAATTGTTTCGTTGAATTTATGAAGCAAAATTCTTTCGGTGCGCATATGTTTCATGAGCTTGTTTCAATATACTCAAATACATGTACAAGTTAAATTCTATGATCGTTGTTTCAATCTGTGATAATTTTTCTATTCTTTGATCATTCTTAGATTCTTTGAACATTCTTACATTTTGTGATCATTGTTACATTATATGATCATGGTAATATGAATTGTAATATGATTATAACATTCTATAATCGTTGCAATATTCTATGTTCATCGTAACATTCTATGATTATTCTTAAATTCCATGATCATTGTTACATTCTGCAATTGTTATTATATTATGTGAGCATTCTTACATTCTATGATTGGTGCTACATCTAAGCTCTAAACTATAAGCTTAAACTAAGCTCGTGCATGCTGATGATGAAGGTTTAGTGAGCAACCTTGGAAAGCTGCATGTTCTAATGTTCCGCTAATATTTATAAAAATAGCTACATATATATATATTTTTGGTGTAATTTTCTCCTGAAAAATTTAATTCATGTACAATTTAATTCCCTCATGTATGATTAAGAGTTAACGTGAACTTTATCTGACAGTTCTTCATACAAAGCTTGCCGTTAGCTTTTAATTGTGTATTGTGAAAAGGGTTGTCTAAATATTAACTTTGACGTAATTAAATTACAAAATATTTAGCAGCTGAAGCTATTTTTCTTTTAACAATAATTTTGCAATCAGCTCACACTGTACGTTTTACTGACCTTTAATTAAATCTTAACTTAATGTTTCTTCTTGCCACTAAGAACTCTTACGATTGCATTAATCATTTGAAAATAAACACTTTTTCTTAAGAGCAGCAAATTTATTTAATCTTATGGTAATCATTTAAGTACAAACAATTTGTAAACGCCAGCTTCCAGATAAATTTTTATATATTTTTAATTTGAGTTCATTTAAATGCTTAAACAACACTCGTGTTAAATAAAAACTCTTTAAAAGTGTCCATGATAAAAAGAGTGACAATGAAGAAATATATAGCGAAAATTAAGAAACCAAAGCAAATAAATTGAAAATCTCATTAATTTCAATTAGGCATTCGACCCTTAGTTGTATTGGCGCAACAGTGGTAAGCTTTTCATCCTTTTTCTCCTTTTTTTTTGGTTTAACTCATGCTCGAGCTGTACATTATTTGCTTATTTTAATTTTTCCAAAGAAACAAAAGCAAAAAATATGTACTTCATTCTAAAATTGTGTTGAGTAAAACTTTATCAAGCGGCAAAGTTTATCTGTTCATAACAAAGAAAACATTGAAAGTAAAAAATAAATCTACCAGGACACATGGATGAAAACTCAACAAATCCATAAGAAAATGTAAGACAAATAACAAAAAAAAATTATGATGTTTTTAGCAACTTGTGAAAAGATCTACACACACACACACACATGTGAGTATATACAAATGCATGCGTATATGTACGTAGGTTCCTTTGGCTCCCAGAAGAGTCATTAAAAATTTAAGAAATAGAAAAGCAAGGAATTATAACAACAATAATAGCAAAAACAATAACATTAAAAATGAAATAAGAACATTTTACAGAATTTCAAACAAGATACTTTTTATGTTTGTAAATACATGCATACATAAAATATTTATATGAAATAATGTTGGCGTTTCTGTGTACATATATACATATGTGTATATGCATATGTTTCATGTACTTAAACTGTTGCTTACTTACTTGTAATCCTGGTAAAAAGAATATAAAATGTGCTGGCACAAAGTTGTTGTCTAAATACACATATGACAACCGGAAAATGTTTAGAAGTAATTGGAAGGAAGCAAGCTCATCTGATCATCGTACGAGTATCTAAAATATATGTATGTATGTGTCATATGGATGTCAAAAAGTGCAACAGAAACCTTAAATAAAAAAAATTGCCATTGCAATACTTTGTAGAAAGAAACAATAACTTTTATTATAAAACGTAATATTGGAGTTTAAATTTTGATTGAAAGCACTGCGACACTCATTGATCACTGGCTGATTCATCATCGCCCAGCCCGAACAACTATAGCTAGAGAGCTGAAATTTGTTATATGAGTTCTACTTCCCATGCAAAGATCCGCTAAAAATTTCGATAGCGAAAGCGCAAAAGAGGGTGAAATTAATATTATTGTATCTCGGAAACTACGATGCTGCTAAAAAAAGTAACTACCCAGCTAAAAAAATATGTATGGAGCATATATGATATCCCATATATGGTTCGGATCCAAAAAAACGAGGGTATATGGGCATACTTATATGATTATATATATTCATACAGTATGCAAAGTTCACACACTCTTGATTCACAAAAGCGCACTGCTGTGCAATAAATTCAATTACTAATATTAAATTTTTTTAGACTTGAGAGAAATTGTATTTAAGGAAACATTTGTTTGGACAAATAATTCAAAACGAACTAAAAGTCATTTCATTCATCAAAAGGTGAATCAATTATTTAAAAACACATAAATCATATTCGTATATAACATTTAAACGCATATAAACTTAGCATACCGTATGTATTTTCTAATGGATTTCCAATTCAGCAGTGATAAAATTTCAACCTTTTTTTGATTGCAAAAACGATCTTATGTGAGATATCATGTATGTATACATTCTTATGGCTCCATATATAAAATATTATATTTATATATGGATCCACATATGAAGAGCTTCATAATTAAAGTTTCATATATGAGGTCATATGTTATAATACATTTCATATATTAGTTCATATATAATAGTTTCGCCATGTATAATCCCATATATTTCCATACATGAATTCATACATCTGCATGTATAGTTATATACATTCATATATTAAAAATATATGGACCATATATAATTTTTTTAGCTGTGTATTTGCTAAATGTACTTTTAGGGGTCAAAGAAGTTTATAAACTGAATTTATAATTAGGTGTTCAGAACTTTGATAAGTGATAGCGACAATATTTTTGGAACTATATTTGACAAGTTGGCTGTTGATTGATTGCTAATCAAACCAATGCACTAATATTTAGATAACAGATATGTATCTAATTATTTTATGCGTATAATAATGACTATCCTTTAATGAATAAAATAAGAACATATTTATAAAATTACGTGAACATACTTATTGTTGTACTTTCCAGTTAATAATGACATATATCTAGACAAAAATTTAATTATCGTGAAAATAAAATTCGAAAACTATAAAATAATGGTTCACTATAATTTTTATTACAAAACTTAAGTATTTTCGCATATTCCACAATACCTGTATTAATTTATTTTCTTTGTTAAATTATGATTTTTAACAATCTCAAAAAAGGTACACATTTTATAATTTTGTTACAAAATGCTATTTGTGTTTATTAGAAAGAATTGCAAATTAACTTTTGAATAATTTTAGGCAAAAAGTAGTTTAAAAAATGTTGCATATTTGTAAGCAAAAAACAACAAATTAAATTTTGAATACTTTTATTCAATCAGTAATCTATTATTAACTTTTGGATATTTGTAGGCAAAAAGTTTGGAGTACCGCATACTTTTCGAACTTCTCAAACAAAAATAATGGGTCATTCAAGCAAATAGTGAGTATTTACGACTTCAGAGTATAAACACTTTTTCGCATTCTAGTAGGCAAGGTCTTTTGCTGGGAAGTAATACACTTTAGTTGAAATATACCAAGGTATAAGCTAAATTAAGCTTTTATTCCAAATTAGATTAGACGTCTTAAAGATATATTTTTCGGAATCTACCTTTGTGTTTTCATTTTTAAAATATTAATTATACTTTTTTGTTTGATTGTTGAATTTTTTTGCCATATCTTATTTAATCTAAACATAACTGAATATGTTTTGAAATATTAATTAAAGTTCATTTGTGCTCAACTAGCGACTCACATAACAATTTGCTTTCATGCAAGTCGAACTTTGTGCAACTAAAATAAACTAAATGTTTAATTAAATTAAACAATTGTTTTCAATAAAAATTTTTTCATTATAAAAATCTCTACTCCATCAAAAATGTTCTTTGTTATACCTTTTGGTATAATTTTTCAAATAAAATTTACTACTTCACAAAATCTTGAAATATGTACTTAAGGGAAAGATAAATAAAAAAAACAACATAAAAAGAACCTTAATATCAAGCAGATATTCTAAAGGTTTTATCGTCCACCTACTCGAACAATAGATAAAACTGTTCTTTTGTCTTCCAAGTGCATGCAGTCTTTCAAATTGAATTTCTCATTCAATTTTACTTTGATTCAGGCTAAATACGCACACAAAGCAGAATACAGGTAAAGAGAGCTGCTGCAGCACGACTATTTAAGTATTTCTTTATTGTAAATTATTTATTATTAATAAAATAAGGAGGAATAAAAAATAACAGCATAACGGTGTAAGCATTGCTTTAGTGAACCGTTTTATGGGCCGCAAATAACATTTATCCATCCAACACGACCAAGACCTCCATCCAGCTTTTGTAAAAAATAACTTACAATCTTCACATCCACATTCACATATGGTAAGCTAAGGGGCGTAGTTGTACGGAGAGAGAGGTAACCATAAAAAGGGTGCGTATTTTTAATACTTTACGGTTAAGCAGTGGCGGCAGAGAAAACGCATTATTTTATGAAAGCACGAAAGAATTTTCAATAGTACTCGCACAAGTATTTGATACCAAGCCGTGTTTGTTCAGTGGTCTTTGTTTTATTCAAAAAAAAAAACAAAGAAAAATAGAATAAAAAAAGCACAGCAGTATTTTGTTTCTTTATGTAACAACAATTTTTTTACGGTTTATTGTATTATTTATTTATTTTTTTAATACTCAGATTTCTTACATTTTCTTTTTATTTATTCATTGTGAAATGAAGTAAAAAATTTGCTGCCTATAGTTTATTACCGCGATTTGTCTTAAGCAGTTTTCGTAGCTTTTCCCCTTCACAATCATCGTATGTAATTGTTTCGGGTTTTTTATGTTTATTTGTTGCTTTGGCTGCCTTTGTCTCGTTTGCTATTGTTGTAATTTTTATGATACTTGTGTAATTTTCTTATAATATTACACAAAATACGCAACTTACAGTCGTGCTAATATTACAGTGAAGTGAATAATTAAGTGAGGAGATATCATTCATAATTAATAATATCAATTACTTTTTATTCTTAAATAAATAAATGTTCAAAAAATTCTGATAATATAAGTAAGGTGGCGTAGGTTGGTTTCACTTAGTTCCTAGTTGGTCCCGTTGTATTACCTGCACAGAAAAAAAATTTATATTTTTTAATTAATCACTTACTTGAAACAAATTTTAAATAAAATTGATAAATGTCAAATAAAAACTTGTTGTAAACGGTTTAGATTTTTTCAACAAAGATTTCAATTGAAATTATCAAGACTTCATGTAGGTGCAAATGTACTGTAGAGGCAAAAAAATTTTTTTAGCAAAAGAGTAGATTACATGATGTAAGAGTCTAAGAATAGGGTAAAGATGACCACTGAATTAGAGATGGGCACGTGTCGTTTTTTTTTTCGTGTAACAAGAATTGTTCATCACAAAAAATCTGATTTTGTGCGTGTTCGGTTCGCTTTTCTTGTTGAGCAAAATTGACACTAAAAACACGAAACGATTTTAGATATCAAATATGTATGAATGAAAACAAAAACAAATTTTTTTAGTTTTTTTTTGTTTTCAATATAACTAAGCAATTGAAAATTTCTTGTCGACATCGTGGAGCAGGCCGTTAATATATTGTATCGTCAAACACACAATACCAACATATTTGTTGATGTTATATGGGCCTCTGAAGCTAAAACCGCTGTACGTAAATCGATAGTATCATCTGTGGTAGCAGATAGTATCAGCTGGCAGTGTTCATTCGGTGCCTAATTTTTAAAAACGACTCTTGAAAAAAATCAATTAAATTTTCAGATCTTCAATACCACACAAATAATATTTCATGCGTATTGTGCAGTATCGTGTTGACGAAATTTATCGAGTGCGTCTTGGTATTCGTGTCATGTTATGTTGGAAAAAATTGGCAGGTGCCCATCTCTGCACTGAATATCATTTTCTTGCGAAAATTAAAAAAGTGCAAAATTTTGAAGATGAAGTTCACTAGATAAGAGTCCAACTAGGAAGCTCTTTGATGTGTTTTTTTTTAGTTTAATATTTAGTTTTTTTTTCAATGACAACAAAATTTTTAATACTGGAAAGTAAACTTCTGAGAAAAGAAATATTGAGCCTATAGATCCAAAAAAAAGTGTTTTTAATTACGTAAAAGCTTAACTACCTAACTTACACCTAAACAACTTGTCTTCCTTTTAATATAATAAAAATCTGGCACTTATTCATATGTATCTATATGCACATGTTTTTAATTTTTGCATTTTAGGGCATTACATAGAAATTTATGCAAATATATGAAAATATGTAATTCCATGGGGGAAAATTTAAAAAGAATTTATATTTTCTTCGTCATGCACTGTAAATACTTTATTTCTTATTAGTTTATTAAGGCACACTTTTAAAGAAAAGGAAAAGAAAAAGAAACGCACTCTTCATATTTATAATAAAGTATGAAAAAGTGTGCAAGTATACATATATGTACTTCATGGTAACATCAAGTATGTCTGTCTGTCTACCTGAATTTTTTTTATATATTATTTGAGCTTTGGTTGTAAATAAATTTTGTATTGTATTGTTTGTTGTTTGCCATATGTAATGTTTTTTATTTCATTATTATTATTATTACTATTATGCACACACTCACACAAACCCACTCTCTACCTCTCTCTCCCACACACACATGCACACATATATTTATCTATCTGCTGGTGAAGTTCTTGTACAGAAATTTAGGTTTTTTAATGTTGCATACAACTCGGCTAAATGTTTATTTTTACAAAAAAAGAGATGTATTTATTTTATTTTTACCTTTTGTATGTTTGGTATTTTTTTTAATGAAAATTCATAAAATAAATAGAGTTGATTGTTACGAATTGTTAAGGAACATAAATGAAGCAAAAAGAACACTTGGCAGTTTTTGCAAATTTGCGTGTTTGGAGAAATTTGGTAAAAAAAATATACCTTTTGTTAGTTTTCATTTTCATTATATTTCATAGAGAGAGAAAACATTATTTGTTGTGTTGATGTTTTCGTTTTGTTAAAAGTTTGTTGTTGGTTAATTTGTTCATACACAATTCATATTCTAATTAAATTTACACACAATATAAATTCAATGTTTAAGTAAACATACCAGCTTTGATAACAAAAAAAAGGTACACGATTAAAGTGCAGTTACTGATATCTATTTCTGGATTCAAAATTAAGAAGAAATTCATTATTTTTACCCAGAAAATTATATATCTCCTGGATAAAAGCCCAAAAAAAAATTAAAATTTAATTGTATCAATCAACCTTTTTAATTAATAAAATTCTTGAACAAAAGTTCAATTGATATAATCAAATATTTAACTGACTATTTTTATTTTGATTTTCCCAATTAAAGGTTTTAGTTTTACAACGTAGTAGTGAACAAATAATAAAGTAAAATGATATTTCAGTGAACTAGTTTATCAAGTGCAAATTTCTTTACAAGTTCTGGGCCATTTCCGCAACCTCCGTTTATTTACAGGCAGGATTTTGTCTGCCCGATAAATTGTTTTGTATTATAAAACCTTCATTTATTTTTGTTTTTCATTAAATATTATTATTATTATTATTGATAATAATAACAAAAAAATTTGAAGTCGTAATAATGGCAAGATATTTATCGGGCAGACAAAATCTTAATTTTAACTTAAGGCAAACTGTGGAATCGGCTTTAAGGAAGGTAACAGCACAACTTCAAAATTTCAAGCCAAAAAAAATCGGAATTTAGGCTTTTGTTGAAAAGTTGCAATTACGCGTATTGCGTATGTCCCGTCAAATATTTGTCTAGGATAATTTTGTCCTATATTAAATAAACCTTTTACACACTTCCTTTAATCTAGTAGACGAATATTTGACGTGGCATATGCAATATAGGTGAATATTAAAGTCTCATTATAAATAAAACCCATAATTTAGTTCAATCTTATTTATTTGCATTTCTTGAAGCCAGCTACGTCCAAGCACATATATTTTCACATTTTAATTTGGGGTAAACAGCTTTGAAAGCTCTAACGCTTTGTTCTTTTTATTTTTGTAAAGTAAGCAGCAACCAGTGTTGTTGCCAGGACCTTATTGGCTGTTGTAGTCTCGTTGATGTGAAAGTAACAAAGCTCTTTAGTAAATGCTGGCAACTTGTACATATGGCTTCAAAGTAGCCAACGTTAAGGTAAACAATCATTTTCTAAGTAAAATTTAAGAAATAAAGGGACTAGAAAATAAAATGAAAATTTCAGAACCGAATTGTGGAAAAATTTTTCTAGGACATTGCTTTTAGTAAAATCGTAAGTGTTCATTACAACTAAATAGTGAAATAAAATTGTAATATATTTAATTGAATAAAATAGCTTGCACTAAGGCCCGTCATTTCTAGAAATAATGGGCTGAAATTAAAATCGGATTAAATCTTAGAGATGGTTAGTAAATTAAAAATACTTGTGGCACTGGTTAGTGTGATACAATAATTGATGGTTGCTTTGTCCTAGTTAATTAAATGGCGGTCCATGTGTTTTTATTTTTCTGCACTCCCCTTTTGATTGAATCAACATGAATGAGTAGAATGGTTGGCGAAACTGCCAATTGGCTACTGTTTCTTATAACTCAAAAATGAGAATGTCTTGGAAGGAAAAAAATAACTCCTGGACTAAAAAAGAATTTCAGCTTCTTGCAAGGCTTGGCTTGTCTAAATCCAAACTATTATTACCTATGAACAAGAATATCCTACAGTTATTATAGAAGTCTTTTTTTAATTCAAGTTACAGTCAGGAAAATATTACACCCAAAAAACAAGTTATTATCAATAAAACCCACATTGAATCAATAAAAAATATTAACGAAAGTCTAGTTATGTTGAAATTTTGAATTCCAATATGAAACAATCAGGGCAATCATGAATAAAATTCCGCTTGAAATTTCTTTCTCCCTTTTCCAATTATATAATAATATAATTATAATTTTTTGTTTCCCCTATTACTTACTTTTACTTGAAATTGTTCCCCGGCAAAAATTTCACACGGTATTTTGTTCATGATTGCCCTAAATATTAATTTAAAATTACCCTATTTTGATAACTTCAATTTTGAAGAAATATATATTAAAAATATTTTTCGGTACTGAATTCTTATAGAAAAACGTTGCCGCCTTATTGATTTGATATGGTTAATATATTGACTTAAAGTGATGCCATATAGATTTTAATATGTTTCTTAATAATGCAACATTTTGTTATTTAAATATCAGCTTAATTATAAAATTAATGAAATTAAAATCTGAAAAAATTGCTTAATTCACAACAAATTGAATCATGTATTTGTGTATCAAATACACTTTTTGTTTTTTAATTGTGAACACACTCTGTGTAGTGTATTAATGTATTTTGTATTTTTAATGAAAAAAGGAGAACAAGCTACATACAAATTCTCTCAGAGAGCCTCTCTCTGCATACAACATTTTAAAAACATATAAAATAAAAGTGTAAGAGGCTAAACACAATGTTTGCGGTGCGGTGCGATTTCTCGTTGCGGGAGAGAAAAATAAACACAATACAACGGAAGACGGCGCCGGCAATACTTGTCATTGTTTGTTTAAATTTTTATTAATTTTTTTGTGCATAAATTTTTATAACTAAAAACAAAAAATGATTAACATTTTATACATTCGCAGATATAATTTATATGTTTTTTAAACTTTTATGACAAAAATGTTTGAACTTCAAAAAAATCATTTTTTTACATTAATGTTGTAAACACAGCCAATTATTCAAAAACTACGGCAACGTCAGTATTGTGTTCACACTCTAAGAGTCTGAACACAATGTAACGAATATTTATTGCGGTGCGGTTTTCCATACGATTTTGAAGTAAAAATCCGCAGTGCGGGACGGAATAAAATTAAAATCTATCTTATTTTCATTGCTGACTTTCTTATTCGCTCAATTTTTGATACTCTTTCTCTTGCTGACGTTGCCGTAATCTTTGAATAATTGGCTGTGTTCACAACATTATTGTAAGAAAAACATGATTTTGAAGTTCAAACATTTTTGTCATAGATTATAAAAGTTTAAAAAATATATCAAATATATCTGCGAATGTATAAAATGTTAATAATTTTTTTGTTTTTAGTTATAAAAGTGTATGCACAAAAAATAATAATAAAAATGTAAACAAATAATGACAAGTATTCCGGTCACCGTCTTATGTTGTATTATATTTATTTTTCTCTTCCGCAACGAAAAATTGCACCGCACCGCAAACATAAACACAATGACTTTACTAGTGTATTTCATTTTTATATGAAAATTTTAAACAACAAATGTTACACTCTTGTATTTAATATGATAATACAATCCATACAGAGATACAAGAGGTTTTGTGAATTAAGCAAATATGTTTCAGATTTAAAACAATTATGATTCAAAGTACTTCTTATATCGTGAATAGAAAATGTAAAATTATTCTTTTAACATGGCGCATATTTATTTTTAAGTTTCAACATTTTCATTATTGTATCAACATATAAACATGTATAGGTATTCCTCAAGAATGAGACAAAGGAAACATTTAATGAAAACACTGGCATTGTACATTTTTATAGCACTATTGCAACGCCCCTGCTGTTAAATCCTTATTTACACTATGCAAGTCTTATTGCTGAGCTGATTAGTTTGTGGGAAAGAGGGACGAGGACAACAGAACCATTTCTATTCCCCTCGCCTCTCACCCCTAACAAGCTAACAGCTTAGCAATAAGACTTGCATAGTCTAAATTAGGACTAAGTAGGCGTACAATTTTAAACTAAGTAGACATATTATTAGATACGAGTATTTTACTTCGCCGCGGACTTATTGCCTTATGTATAGCGAATAAGTGTGCTATGATATGCATTAGCAAAGACACTTGTGCGAAAAATCTATGATGCTGAGATGGCTAAGTCTGGCCAGGGATTTGATGTGAGCGCTCGAAGACCGTCATTTGATTGTAAGTCAACGTACTAACAGCTTTAGCTACCAGCACTGATTAAAACAAGTAACAGTAGGCTGAATAGCGGTTTTCAAAGGTAATTAAAAGATAGCACATAATGTAATCCAGAGGATATCAGGGGTACTAAGTAGTATCCGAGAAGAAGTTCTCACTTTATAAACTTAAACACATGCATGCGTGTACACTGTACAGTCATGTTTTTTTCAAAACTTGTTTAACAATTAATTTAACTTAAAGTAAATTTTTCACACAAATTTACTTTATAATAATACAAAAAATGCAACTAACCTGAAAATTAAAAATTTGCCAACAATTGTGCAAATAAAGCTGCTTTACATAAATTAAAAATTACGTTCGTTTGACAAATTATGTTTTGGAAAAAAAGTAAAAAAAATTACTAAAATAAATTATTAAAAATTTTTCCTATTACTTTGCCAATGTTAAAAAGTCATAAATATTTAACTACATTATATCAAATTAATTTAATTATAAAATATATTTAAAATAAATGTATGAAAGAAAACAAAAAGCGTAAATTGAATTAAATGAAAACATTTTTATCTTAAAGGCAATAAATATAATTGTCAGTTAATTTGGCGAAATAATAAAAAAAATATTTGAAATGCAAAAAAAAAAATTACAAAACAAATAAAACAGAGATAAATATGTCCAAACAAGTCATTTGCATTGCCTTACCCTTGTAACAAACTGATTAACACAATTACAATTGGGGTCAGGCTTCAATGAGCATCATTTGTCTTTTCTTTATTTCGGTTCTATATTTAACTTTTTTCTTTTTGTGTATCTCCGCTGCTTGGGGAGCATAGAAAAAATATTTGGCCAACCTTAGAAACCGCAACAAGTTTCATTTGCAGAACATGTTTTGTGTTTGGCATAAAAAGAAGGAAAAAACCTATAAATCATTTTTAGCTTAGCTACTATTTCCTTTTTCTTGTCTACAGTTTCTACAATGTTTTTAACTAAGCGAGTGGCTTAAAATATTTAACAAAGTGCCTGTATGCTGGATATCTTCACTTAAACATCTATTGAAAGTGATGCATATTGTCACTCATGTAGCTTAGTTTATTGCATTTGGGAAGACTAGTTTTTTCAAAAGATATGTTTTCAAGTTTTTTCAAGTATCCATTTTTCTTATATTAAGAATAGTCACTGGTATATAATTTGTTGTAAAAAATGCTTGACTAGTCATCAGTTGTGATTATGTAAAAGGGCTCCATAACTTTGGAATACATTTAACTACATCTACCAAGTCAAATAATTAAGGAAACATTCTTTATTTCTAGCAAACAAAATTTTGAAATTTGTAAATATGTGAAGTTTTCTTGAAATTAAAGAAAAATAAAAATACTTTGTTCCTAAAATTAATATTTTTCTAATATTTTTCAAAGCTCCAAAAAAAATTCTGCGCATTAAGTTGAATAAATTCGGTTAACAATAATCTCTTCTTTGGAAAATCACATTAATTAAATGAAAACGTGCAAAACAAGACAACAAAACAAATTCTTTTCTATCGTTGACACTTTTTGTAGCTGCTTTTCTTTGCAACAGTTTTTATATTCAAAAGATTAATAGATGCGAATAGTGTTCCCAGTTTAGGGGATTTGTCCCCAAATTGGGAATTTTTTTCGCGATTGGGGATGAAAATTTCGTATTGGGGATCTGGGGAATTGTTGGGGATGTATCCAAATTTGAGGGGATTTTCGGGGGATTTTTCGTATAACTGATGGTCAAACAAGAATGATTTTTGAACTAAGAAATATGTGTCTGGCGAGTCTAAAAATGTGTGTAACTAGTGTATGGTTTCTAATAAAGAAGAAGTATCAAGGCAGAATAACGAATAATGAACGCTACCAAAACAAAAATACGCAACAAAATGCAATACAACCTTTCGAAAGCACTTCTTAGAATAAAAACACACTTTAAAAATAATTCAATTTGTTGTCACAAATTTAATCCTTCTGCTAAAATGCTAAAGCTTTTTAATACAAGTACTAGGTACAACAAAGTTTCTGAGGCTGGTGAATCAGAAGATTTCGATTCTGAAGTTTTTGAAATAGTAAACTTTGGTTAAAAATTTTTTTATACTGGTGTATATTAAACTATGTGTAATTTTTTCCTTACAAGTTTTTCATAAGTACAAATTAAATTTATATGAACGTAAATATATTCGTATCTATCGATAGAAATGAATTTTATTGAATAAAAATTTGTTATTTATGTCATTATTTGACAAAAAAAATGTTAAAGGTTTTTATTTTTTCAGAAAAAAAAATTTTTATAAAAAATATCAATTTGGGGATTTTTGGGGATGAGAAATCAAAAATTGGGGATAAGCTCTAGAAAAAACTGGCAACACTGGATGCGAACATTTTACTTTTTAAATTTCTTGCCATTTGTGAAATAGATTTTATGCGTATAATTAATTATTATTAAGAATCTAAAAATTAAGTATACGCACTAAGAATGACTTTTGATGAAACAAAAATTACACAGCGCAACAAGAAAACCCATCGTCAACAGTTCCAATTGAAAATGAAAGTAGACCAACGGAGTAAACAGAACCGTCAAACGGTTCTGAAAAGTTTCGCGCTAACTTTAATTTTTATGGCCTCTTGAAGTTGGGCCATTTTTGCCAATTTTGTGCACTATGAATGAAAATTGAAAAAAAAACATATAAATATGTGTATAAGTATATTGAATGGAATTTAATTGTGCGTACTTTTGAATCTAATGCGGATTTTTTTATATATAGCCGATATAGTTGTGGTCAAATATAAAGAAATTATAATTTTTTTATTAAAATGCACTACATGATATTTATTGTTTTTTCTGAAAAAATTTTAAGCTATGTTGTCAAATTTTTATGTTGTACCAACAGATTTGCTTGTATAATAGGGCAAACATAAATGTTGTTGAGCATGGTTGCTAATTTTAGTATGATTTTCGTCCAACACATATACAAATCTACGTATAGTAAAGGAAAACTCAACAAAAAAGTAATGGCAAGTGGCGAGCTGAAGCTTTTAAAAGAGTTTATTGAATTGTGGGCTCATATTTATATATATATATATAAAATCCTTTCAGACTATTCTAATGCTTTGTACTATTTTGTAACTTTTGCTAATTTTTTCCAAAAAATTCTTTAAGACTTAAAACAGTTTAAATTTGTATATAAAATAAAAGTCTCTTAAAAATTTAGCACACCCACAGCACTACGTGTGGCAGCTTAATATTTACTTTAATATTTACGGGGAATTTACGTTAACTAATCGTTTACATCCTAGACCTAAATGTGGTGCTGGAAATTGTTGTCATATGAATGAGGGTAAGTGTACGATAAATTTGAAAGTAATTTAAGTTTTAATTAAGCTATAATTGTTTATTTAATACTTGTAATTTGTCTATAAAATCAAAACTTCTGCCAAATACCAGAGCCACTGCAACACTGTATTGATAAAAAAAACTGCTACAAAGCAGAGTTGTAAAAGAATGGAGCTTTCCTCTATCTCTTCCATCACCAGCGGTCTTTTCTGTCAGTAGCCCTTTCCTAAGGAATGTAAGACCTAGTAATAGTAGTAGGCGTATGTTGCCTTAATATTACATCTCTTTATTTAGAACAAAAAAAAAATGGCAATTTAAAAAGTTTATTTTAAATTGTGTAATTAATTAAATACCTTAGCTTATTAATTAACATAAATTTTTTCCACATTTTAAACGCATTTCATTTGCAGACAATTTAGAACTATGTATAATGAAAAATACCCTCTTATTTCATTTTCACAACGACTTAAAAAAAGTTAACAACAAAGCACCATAAAAATAAGATTGAGAAAAAAAGCAAGCACAAAAAAATATTTACAAAACCACCAAAGAAAGATATCATTTGTAATCCTCAGGCGGCAACAAATTAAAAACACATTTATATTGGTTAAAATAAACATTTCCTCGAAGGTATAAAACAAAAAAAAAAACAAAGAAACAAACAAAAAACAGAAAAAAATCAGGAAAGAACTGTATTAATCATCAGCAAAAAGTTTGTTGAAACAACAAATAAAAATGGAAACAAAGAAAAAAATTTAATACGGTTGTACAGAAACTTAAACACACTTCAATTAATTGTCAACAAATGTAGTTTTAAAGCCATTGCAATATAATTCTGCAATTTTTAATATTGCACAATAATATCTCCAATATGTATTTCATATTTGAAAGTTGCACAATATTTTGGTAATATCAAAAGACTTTTGATTTTTATTGTACAATCAAGACAATTTTGTAATGTGCTGGCAACATTGTTCAATATTGTTTTGTTTTTCACTGGGCAATATTTTCTTTGAATATGTACAACGACATATGCAATAATATTGTATAATGTGTGGTCGGCTTAAGTTTCTTAAATTATAAATGATTTCAAACTAAAATTGAATGAGGCACTAACTTTTTTAATCATATTTTGAATACTTTTGCAAGCTGTTGGATCTGTTGGGCAGATTGTTGTTTATACATAAATAATTTCTGTATATAGACCAAGATTTTATGCTACAAAGTGAAACTATTTTTCTTAAGACTTTATTAAATATTTTTTAAAATATTAAAATAAACAATAAATGAGTAAAGTTGGTCCCACTTTAGGTTATTAAAGTTTTCTTCAAGCAAAATTTTTATATGTATCTATTATATCAAAAGCTACCGTGATGGTTAAAATAACTCACAAGGCTCCATGTAAGTTAGTTCCCTTTTTATATTATAATCTTAAAATCAAAAATAAATATTTTTTAACTTACAAACAAAATAACAAGCTTAATAATATTCTTTTTAGTTTGGTGTAGAGTGTAAAAGTATAAATCGACACTAAAACTTCTTGCAGTGTGAATGTTTTTGTGTTGTGAGGCTGAGAGGGAGTGAGAGATTATTGTTTTTATTCTATTACATATATACATACATATGTTTGTATATAAAAATGAAGCCAAACACTGCTAAAATAAAATGAGAAATGAGCAAAATAATGTGGAGCAAGCAACAACTACAAAAACTCATAAATTATAATCTTCTCAAATAGATAAGTGCAGAAATTATGTTAAATTACAATTAATAATACTCATACGCCACATGTGTTTTTGCTTGAAAAAAATATTTACGCGCACAATATTAATCATACGCCGTGAGGGCAAAATCATCAAGTAGTCGTATCTAATACAATAAATTGGTGTGAAGAAATTTATCATAGTAATTGATGAACATACATATGTGTGTATGAAGGTGGGATTTTTTTTTTATTTTTTGCAAATGGGAACCATTGACACTAAAAAGTTTTTAATAGTACTTTCTTTTAATACTCATATTTATTATTGGATTTGTAATTGAAAGTTTCTTCAATGTTTTTCACGATATCGCAAGGTCAACGCCTCGTTGTTTTGGGTGAGGATTCTTTTTTCTTTTCTTATTCTTACATGCTGCTATTATATTAATTCCGTCGGAGCATATGAAGGGTCCGCCATCTAACACTTTTTTTTTGAAATAATGCTTATTTCGTGAATGGTAACAGTTAGCTCATGTCTGATTTGACAGATAATAAGTTTTATTCTTTCGCTGAACCAGCCAACAGACCATCCAATGCGTTTTCGCTTCGCTAAGTAAGCTTGCGATCGACTTACAGAAGATGCCGATTTTGCAAAAAAAAATCATGTGTTCAGATGAAGCACATTTTGATCTTGGCGGGTATGTGACACAGAAAACCCCCACGCATACATTGAAAAGCCGACACACCCAAAACGAGTCACTGTTTTGTGCGGATTTTTGTCCAGAGGCATAATTTTTAAAACGAGCAAGGAGTGGCTGTTACAGTCAATGGCGATCGTTATCGGGCCATGTTGAACGAATTTTTGTTCATAACAATGAAAGAGGAGGATATTGGCAACATTTGGTTTCAACAGGATGGCGCTACGAGCCACACAGCCGAACCTTCAATAGTTTTTTTTATAGCATTTTCAAAAAAAAAGTTATCTGGCGGACCCTTTAGTTTCCAAAGGCGGACATTTCACGAATTTATTTAAAAAAATCGAGTACCCTGAAAAATAAAAGTATTTTTTTAAAGTACATAAAATTACACATCGCTAGCGAAAAAAAAAACAAATGTTAGAAGGGTAACAGTTCATTTTTAGTGATACCTTAAAATTATACATCGCGAGAGAAAAAGTAAAGCGAAAAATTTTGCGGTATTTACTTAAATTCTATTTTATTTACTTTGAAAAAGTAGGTATTCAAATTCAAATGCTTTGCTCAAAATAGTTACTAAAACTATGAGTAAAAGTACCCAGCAAAAAATTTTCAAGATTTTGAAATGGGCAGTACTCTTTTAACGGCGTATAAAGTAATGAGTGGTACTTACTTATCTAAATATTTTATGTGTAATGACTGTCCTGTAATGAATAAAATAAAAACTTATTTATATCATTACGTGACAGTACTTATTGTAGTACTTTCCAGTTAATAATGAAATATATCTAGAGAAAAGTTTATTTGAATGTGAAAATGAGCTTCGAACATAATATGAGTAAATAATTTTGATTGCAAAATTTTAATATTTTCGCATATTCTTCAATATAACTATTCACATATTTTCTTTGTAAAATTATGATTTTTAACAATCCCAATAAGCTATAAGTTGCCAAACTACTGTTTAATAGTTTTAGGCAAAAAGGAGTCTAGAAAATTTTGCATATTTGTAAGCAAAAAATTATCCTTTAAATTTTGAATACTTGTAGGCAATCAGTAATCTATTAACTTTTTTGGATGTTTGTAGGCAAAAAATTTAAAACGATGCATACTTTTTGAACTTCTCAAACAAAAATAATGAGTTATTCAGTCAGACTGGAGAGTATATACACTTTTTTTGCATTTTAGTAGGCAAACCTTTTTTCTTACATACTTATATAATTATGATTTAAGAAATGTGTAATTTAAGCTAACTTTTTAAGGCTTGTAAAAAAAACCTATTTTTTGATCATTTGTGTCGAAAGTCATTCAATGGCAGGCAATTCATCAGGAGCATGCGTGAATAAAAAAATCATGAATTTTTGCTAATTTTGAATTGTTGCCGCTAATAAGAATTTTATTTCTGTTTCTTTAAAAAAAATTATGTTTATTAGCTCTTTAACAATTAATTTTTGTGCAGGATACGCATGTTTGTCTTAACAGCTGCCTATACAAAATAAGTGGGGGCTCTCACTATTTGTGTGTGGAGATATGAAGAAATCTACGAAAAATGGCCTTTTGGACCCACTGTGAAGCAGTTTAATGGGTAGAATGCTGAATTGTATTTGATATCCGTATATTCATTCAGCTCACAGAGTTGTTTCGCTTAACAAATCTTTTAAAATTTTAGTGCCCCAAAAAGCCGAAACCGAAAGTGCCGAAAGCCGATTAACTTTCATCATCCTTTGTTCTTGTTATTGGTAAGTCCTTGTCCAGACTTGCAATTTTTGTTGCTGCAATTTTTTAAAATTCAACTTTGAAATTTTAATTTAAAATATTATAAAATTTTTGTTTCGCAATTATTAATTTACAAATTCTTAACAAATTTCCTTGAAAAAGAAATTTTTTTTTTTAAAAATTAACAATTTTATTTACTTTTTGTTACATATTATATTTTTTATACAACTGAAAAAAGAAAATAAAATAAAGCATCTATTACATTTAAATTAAAAAGTGCAAGTTTGAAAACAAAATAGGGTTACCGAGGACATGAAACTGTATACCCCTCCCCTATCTTCCCACCACTCTCACCTATAAACTCAAGAATCGCTGCAACAAAAAATTGCAGTTCTGGACAGGGACTAAGCTGAGTGTGGTGTGAATTAGTACGTACATATATATTTAATATAATTTGTAAACTCTTTTTAATCATCAATACAATTAGAATTTTTTTTTCGTGATGAAAACTAAAATTTTCCATTACGATCTTTTCTGAGAGCAAATATCAGAACCTTTCAGATCGACTTCAGCAGTGAAATTTCCTACAAAAAAGATCATACTGTAAACGTTGATATAACTTTTCTGGAGATCTAGAAGAGAACTCTCTCTCTCTCTCTCTTTCTCTCTGTCTATCTCTTTTTCTCTACTTTTCTGGAATATAGTTTTGATGAGGCAAAACGGAGATCATATTACAAACTAGGACACAATTTTACAAATAGGCTGAATCTAATTGTTTGAATCCTTTCTTCTTAAAGACTAGATTATTTAGAATATTTATTTAAATTTTATTGTACATACATACATAAATATAGGCTGAAAATAACACACAGATCTTGGCATAAAGAAGCTATCCACCCCTGACTTACAAGTTATTTATTTTTACATTAAAATAATTTCTTACAACTGTTGTGTGCAATATCAAAACATTAACCTTTAATTCATTTTAGTACCCTCCCACATAAAAATCGGATTAAAGTCTTTAAGATATTTATTAAATAATAAAATAAATAACATTACTTGCTGCAACAATTTCCCTGTATTCACTCACTAAATCATGCGATTACATAGAAAAAGCGAGTGACAACATAAGTTGCTAATGTTTTTAGCTTGAGGTTTGGCTGCATGTGAAAGAGATGAATTCAACAAATAAACCCAAGTAATAAAATAAAAATATATTCCCTTTTTCTGTTCCAAATTGACATAGAAAACGACGACTATAGAAAAAAATATATGCACAAAGTAAACTGATCACTTTTTGATGGTGCAAAAACAAAAATTATTCATTCTCATTTGAATATAACCACAACATTTGTCATTTACAAATACAGTGTGTAATTTTTTTTTTCTCTAGCGCGTTAAGGATACATATGACAGAATGTTTATACTGCGAGCATATGTATTTTATATTACACGCCCTGCTCTACACTTAAAACCACATCAATGTACTGAAGCTTGTAACACCACTGCCACACTGTCACCTTTGCCACATTTATTTATAAAGAATGCAAAAATAATGATGTCACATCGTATGACAAAACAAGACATAAATTATTTTTACTCCTAGTGCTCGCACTTGCATTCGAAATGAACAAAAAAAAAATTGTAAAATACAACAATGAGAAACAAACATCATCGCACTTTGTTTGGGTTTTAATGAAAAATAAAATACAACAAAAAAAAGAAATACGAAAATGTTACCACACTTAATGGGTTTAAATAACGTTAATATTTACCCATGAAATTATACATGTATTTAAGTGTGTGTGTGTGTGTGTGTGTACGTGTGTGTGTGAATACAATTATGTTCAGTTGCGTTTATGTGTGTAAGAAGTATGAACATAAATTTATTGTCCCTCGTGGATGTGTGTGTGTGTGTGTGTGTGTGGAATTGTGCATTCACCCTCACGCTAGCTTCTTGTTTTGCTGTATGTTTTCCATCTCATGCGTTTCAGATCATGCATAAATGTCATCGTGAGTTTGTTTTTATTGGTTTTATTTTTATTTGCGACACATTGTGACTTAACATTTACGCACTAGCATTGCGATTTTGTCTGTGTAGTGTGTATTTGCGGGTGAATACCAACCGTCATAAAGCTAAGGAATAATGGCCTTAAAATTATAAAGCAATTGCTATGAATTGCGAACAAAAAATTTAAGGTAATGTTTTTGATTTGGGGAATTATAAACATGTTCTCAAAGTATTTTTATTTCTTATGTAGGAAAGGAAATCGTGATCGTTACGCAAGAGCTTATTTAGTTGTTTGTTGGAGTCTCCAAGGGAAGTAGGCATATATACATGTGTATGTATGTACATTAGAGTGGCCGTTATTTTTTATATTTCTTTTATTCTCACCCCAAAAATCGGTTCAGTTTTATGTAAAAAAAAATACAAAAAAAAAATTTCATAGCGATAAATTGTGTTTTAAGGGGTGCGTCCGCCACTCAAAGTTGGCAGTCAAGCCCGTTTTTCAATTTTACAAGAATATGATATATGGCAATAATTTAGCTCTTTTAGTCTACAACAGTAGTTTAAAGAAAGTTTTTTGCTAAAATTAATATTTTAGGAAATAATGAAGAAAATAACCAACAAAATAACAAAATTATATATACCAAAATTGCATTAATATTGAAATTATTTTAATAAGCGTTTACAATAAGAGTTTATATCTCTTAAATTATTTCACACATACATATATTAAGTATATTAATCAAAGAAGTAAAAAAAAACACATTTAATATATGGAACTGAGGGCTTACTTTGAGGGCCGGACGCATCCCTTAAAATACGACTTATCGTTATGAAATTTGTTTGTATTTTTTTACATAAAACTAGACCGATTGAAGTATCAGCAATGTCCATGTGGATTCATTCCTTTTGAGAAATTTATGATGAGTACCGCTGCAGAATAGGAAATTTAAGCCATTTTTGTGGAAACAATTAATTAAAGCAAAACGGCAGAACCAATTAAAAAAATCATTATTGAATCAAACTTTATAACTAAGCCTCAGTTCTTCTCATGCATGACAATCTTTGACTAATATTAGTCATATACGTTGACATTATTTTCCGTTTTTTAATTGTTATATGTTTAATTTTGTTAAGGAAACTTTTAATACGTACAATCGTTATTTGAAATCCCATATAAAAATCTTTCATGTACAGAAAATACACCTTGTTCCTGCAAAGAATGTGAAAACTTTTTGAGTCAAAAAAATTTTTATCATCCTGTGAAACATAAGAGTGAGTAAGAAATAAACTGCATTTTTTATGTTTTTTGTAAGTTTATATAAATTTGTATGTGAGTAACCCTTTGTCAAAAAGGACAATCAATATAATTATTTAGTTTTTCCCGATGCGAGAACTTCTCTCAAGTTACAGAAAAGGGGCACTGGGTTTTCTTTACCGGCTATATATATCAATAATTGTGGTTTGACAGCTGAGAATGCTACACTGTGTTGACATTTCTGTTCAGTAATGTTTGGCAAGTCATCATGGATCATTTCACACCAGAACAATGCTTTTAAGTTGTGGAAATTTATATCTCTTCGCCAAGTTGGAAAAGCACTTCTTCCGCATTGCTTTAAACATAATCGGCCTACTGAACAAGAAATTTGTGCAGTTATTGATAATTTTTGCACTAAATTTTACTCTTCCCTATTAAAAACCATCAGCAAAACCAAGAAATATGCATACCGAAGAGAATATTGCTGCTGTGGCTCAATGAGCAAGGAGCTGTCGTTACGAGCTATGCTGACTGAATTTTAGTTTGCACATATCCATATCACTCATCGCCCACCTTCGTCAATATTTCTTTCATAAGACTACAACTACTCATTCAATGCCTTGGACCAGAACTGGGAAAATTGTTTAAAAGAAAAGATGATGGATCAAGTAGTATCCTTGGACATTAATTTTAACTTTTCCATGTTGAAAATGAGTGGAAAGAACTATGCAAGTAGTTTGTTCCACATACGAAGATCACGGCTAAAAAATTAATTGTCTCTGTAATGCTTAGGATGCAATTCACTATGAAGAAAAATAAGCGAGTTTTAGGAACAACTTCCCTGTTTGCATTCGAACGCATTCCATTGTAGTAGCAGAACCCTAAAAAGCATCGACGCTCCAATAAATCAAAAGAGTTACATACCTTATTGTGTGAGATAAGCTTTTTAGGCATCTTCTGTACCTAGCCGAACAGTCCAAACATTGACTCCAAATTGCTGGCTTATACATTTGAGTTATAATTGGCTTCCAGACAGATAAATGTAACTGGTGTAAATAGTGAGGAGATCAGATGGACTGAAGTATTTTTTAAGCTGTTTAAAAAAGTTAAGCAATTTAAGACTTCTTTTAAAACTTAAAAAATGTGATCAGTCCTCCAAATATTACACTGAATTTTGATGCTGAGAGCATCTCAAGCTTAAAATTTTTTAACACTTAAACTAAACATGGTTACAGATGGGCCAGCATTTGCGACATGAGTTGTTTAGTGTAATTTGGATCCTACGAGCATTCAACCCATTCAGGGATTGCTAGTAAATCATAATTTAAAGAACGAGTATCATTCATTGCTGATTGAGAATGAATGGTAAATGCTGCTGCCGTTCACGAAGGAGTATATAGGATTGGAAGTTTTTTGAGATAGAAGGTTATTTTAATAAATATAGGGAGCAGAAGTGCAGAAAAAATGGAACCTTGCTTAGGCTCAGGGAAAGTTTTGTATGAATTGGTTGAAAGGCAATAAACTTTCAAAGGCATCAGTTTTTGAGATAAAAAAAACTTATCTTGGTTGCCGCATTTTGACTTCAAATACAACGTTTTGATTCTAGATTAAAAAAAAATAGTTTTTGCATTCTTCAATTCAGAGGTAAGGGGAATGTTATAGTTTAGCGGCATGGACTTCCCAACTTTCTTTTTTGGTTTCTTTTTTTGACAACAGCACCAATTGGCAGCAAGTAGTGGCCTATTTTTGTAATGAGTGCGAAAATTGTTATTATTATGTGCATCAAGAACTGAGTAAGATAAGTAATAACATTTTTATATGAATCATCTTATGAAAAACAATCAATATAATTGTTTAATTTTTCAATGCGAAGACTTATAACAACTTTTACCAACGTTACTTTATTTTAAAAACTAAATATGACTTACATAAGAGGATTTTGTAATGGTTACTTTGTTCCCAACTTTTTTATATAAATACGAATATACTTCTGTATATTATTCCACATCTTATTTTATGACATTTAAGAAAATATGATTCCTAGAAAATATACAGTAGGCACTTCACTTATGCAACTGATAACTGCTGCAACTGCTAGACTCTAGGAGCACAAAAAATTACAAGTTTGCTAAATAGAGTGTGTATGTAAGAATAAAAACATTAAATAATATAGACAGAGTGTAGTGTACCACACCTATGGCAGTGCACTGTAAAACAAAATAATTTAATTGTTTTAATAACAGTTCAAGCCAAAAGCATTGCAACACAGCCTAAAACAATAAGAGTGCTAAATGCGAATATTTGAGTGACATACTTTTGAGTTACAATATGAATTACTCATTACCAAATTTCCCCTTTTTGATTGGCCATTGTCAGAGTAGAGAAAAGAGCAAAAACTAATTTTTAATAAATAAACATAAGTTAGAATGGGTAATTATGGTTTGTAAAACTAGTATATAAGTAGAATTAATTATTGGATAAAACAAGCCTTTAATGAAAAACATAAACCGGCAACAACTCTTCCTTGTCTATGTTATCCAAACTCTCGTTTTTTTTGGCAGTTCCTTTTGAATGTATTCTTATAACCTGTACCTTCTGTACAGCTATATATAAAAATAATTGGGCTATAGGGAAAAAAGTGTTTGACAATAACACACTGACTCTTAGTGAAGAGTGAAGCAACAAGAATATATTACGAAAAGTAATTAATTCTGTCTTAATAAAAAAGAGAAACAAAAAATTTCCAGTACAGAGGTTCGTGTACAACACACTCTACTTCTTCAACCCCTCGCCTTCAAACATCGTATGTCTGCCTTTCAATTTCTCAATTGTAAAAGGGGATTTAAGCAAGACAAAATATCTTTACAACCTTACACTTTGGCATAACAAAATATCAGGTTATAAATCAGCGGGCATTGGTTATTGCAATATCCCATAATGTTCCACGAATTATGACTGAAATGTCCGCTAAGGAAGTCAATACCTGGATTTCAGAGTGTTGTGCGAAATAAGCTGAAATAGCATCAGAAATTACTGCAAGTTATGCAGACATAGAATCATTACAAGAAAGCTTGCAGTAAATTATAATAGGATGAATATGAATCAAAACATATCACGTATTCCATTTCCATTGAAATCTAAAATGTTTATCCGACAACATACACAGTGGTCCAAAGATAAGAACGCTGATGGTGAAGGTGTGGAGGCCTTCAAAAATTATATATTGTTTAACGCTGCAATTGTTTGACAGACTATTTCCCATTAACTTATTTATTTTCTAAAAATTTATTTATTTTCTATAAATTGTCACATGTAATTGGCTTCAAAGACAAGCAAAGAAATATATAAAGTTCGGACAAAAGTTATGAATAAATTCAGTAAAGTGCGACTTTGACCCGCCCACGAAGGGTTCCATACGGACACGAAATATGTAAGTCAATACGAGCTTTAGCCGATATAAAATATAGTTTTGACATTTTTTTTCGTTTTTGACGTTTTTTTTTAATTTTGCAATTTTTTTATTTTGGCGATTTTTTTAACTTTGGCGATTTTTTTTTTGGTTTTGGCAATTTTTTCGGTTCTTGGAGTCTTTTTTCCACTTTAGCAATTTATTTAGTTTTGACATTTTTTTCTCGTTTTGGCGATTTTTTTCGGTTTTTGGGGTTTTTTATTTTTTGGCGATTTTTTCGTTTTGGGGTTTTTTTTAATTTGGCGCATTACGGTTTTTGGCGTTTCTTCATTTTAACGACTTTTTTCATTTAGGCGCTTTTTTTAGTTTTGACAATTTTTTTCTCATTTTGGCGATTTTTTTCGGTTTTTGACGATTCGCCAAATTGAAATTTGGCGATTTATTTTAATTTTGGTGATTTTTTTATTTTGGCGATTTTTTTTCATATTAACAATTATTTTGATATTGGAGCCTTTTTCGCGTTTGGGGATTTTTTTCGGTTTTTGACTCTTTTTTCATTTTGGCGATTTTTTTCATTTGGACGATTTTTTTGAATTTTGCGACTTATTTTAGTGTTAGATATTTTTTTTGTAATTTTGTCGTTTTTTTTCATTTTGGCGATTTTTTGAGTTTTTGGCTATTTTTTTTTGGTTTTAACGAGACATATGTTTGCCAAGTTGTTGCGTAAACCGAGAGCCTGCTGTATATGATATTTTTTTTTCTTCAAAATTATAATTTTTTATTTAAAAAATATTTTCTCTTATTATGACAAAATTGATATTGCAGCTTCCTCGCATTCGTTCTATTTATTTGAAAAGAAGTTTATTTTAAGCTTCAAAACTTCTGACTTATACTTGTTGACAATGTGCAAATGCATTATTGGCAAAGAAAAGAAAACACGAAAAAAATTGCAGTGAATGGTAACAAAAATGTTAAAATACATTCAATTGAGTGACAGCAAAAAGCAACCACTGAAAACCACTTACTGTTGTTAAAGAACACTTATAAATGTCATAGAACTACTTTAAGTTTTTTTCTTTCAATTATAAATCAAACTGAAAGAAATATATAATTTTTTTTTATGTAATACACTTGTACATTTGAAATTTTAAATTTTTTTTCCTCAAATTATGTTAATATTAAAAAGATAAATATCAAATAACAAATCGTGCGCTGTTTTACATCAATGTAATTGCTTCTTTATGAATATGAGAATAAATATCTAATAGTAATTTGCTAGTGAAACCATGTAAGAATGTGCATACGTTAAAAAAAAAGTTACTTGCAAACTAATGCGTGGTTGGAAAATATAACAAAAGTGTTTTTAGTACGAGTAAGTTAGTTTTTCTTTTTGTGTATTTTTTCACTAACTACCTTTTCTTTCTTCTTTGAAGGCAAACATTTTTCACAAATTAAATGAAAACACCTAATGTTGGTACAGCGTGATATTTATACAGTAACTTTAACACAATAGTCACAACTGAGGACCAAACAATGAACGGAGAAGTGTCCGTGGAAAGTTTATTCCGATACAGTGTAACAAGTCTTAAGTGGTACATATAATACTTTTTTTTGCTAGTATTTCTTTCAATTCAATTGTGCTGTATGTGTTCGAGTCCTTTGCTCAGCTGTCAAAGTATATGTTTATTGTATTATATTGCAAAAGAAAAGTTAATTATTTTTAAAATTGTATTTAATTTCAATAAATTTAAAACAAAATATATAAAAATGAATGAGTGAATGCAATAGAAGTTTTTAATTTTTAAATTTGAAATTGCAAAAATAAACAAGTTTAACGTGGAATAAAAACCTTCCAAATCAGTTTATGAAGTGTGTGAATAAGTAAATTCAACAGAATGACTCAATTGACAACTGAATTGAAACGTCTATGGGGTGCTTAAGTTAGGTTAGCATTCATATTCAATTCATAGAGCTGGGCTTTACCATATTATATTAAATTATGTAACCTTATTTGAGGTGCAGTTGAATGTTAAAAAACAAAAAATTTTGCACGAAAGAGATGACAAAAAACCCTCTATCATATAAATACCTCACTTCTTTTTTATTTTTTTTAACATACACTTCTACTTGAAATGAATGATTGAAACTAACCCAAACAATTAAAATAATCAAAGTTATATTTATTGTCAGTATATCAATCATGTATGATTGCTCAATTTTGGGGTATATTAGTCAATTATGATCAGTCAAACTATACTAATATTTATGTTATCACTAATTAGTAAACATAATAATAATAATAATAACAGTAGAGTGAGCAGTGCTACTATATGATTCATAGTCGTTAGAGTGAGATGCAACATCACACGTACACAAAAGTTTTCATCACATTTTTCATTTAGCCCTTAATAATGTAATAGAAGCTTTGTTCTACGCAATGATGAATAATATCCTGAATGATTTCCGATCAAATGACCAGCCAATTGACTGATACTATTCTTCTAGGGTCAATTATATGTAATTTAAAAATTTAGGTCCCTTAGTTTTATAGAATAACAAAGCTTTCTGAATAGCAACGCCGTAGTACAAAACTATCACAAAAATTCTATAATATATGTTTCCAAAGACTTAGAAAAATTATACTTTAGTTTATGTTTCCAGAAAAAAACCACTAAAAATCCATATATCGTTGGTTTAGAGTATAAAGCTGCTAAAGCCACTTTTTATAACATATGAAAAAAATTTAATACCGTTCGAAAGCGAATTGCTTAAATGTTTATTTTAGTTTGAAGCTCTATATTTGGAAGAAATTTAATGTATTCGACTAATTTCTTAAGCTTTGTATAGAAACCGTTAACAGTATTTATTCTCTAATGTAAAATTTGCTAGAAGTGATTTAGCAAGTTTTTACAATAAGCCGATGATATATAAAAGTTAATCTCTTTTTTTTTTGTCACGGCATCACGCATGCATGAATAGCTGGTCCGATAGCCCATAATTAATTTCTGTGTTGATTTTTATTGCCTGAAGAACAAGAATATTGAAAGACAAAATTCAGAAAGTTGCGTTGTTAGTATTATACCTGTTTTTGATAAAACTGGTATAAATATAGTTCAAAGTCTTCCCACTTTCTTTGTAAATGCGAACGAAGTCGCGGGAAAATGCTTTAATAAAATAAAAACTTCTTTTAAATTTTAACTTATTTTTGTATTTTTCGCTCTGTGGTAAAGTGAATTTGTTGCACAGTAAATGTACACAAGCGAACTGAATTTTTTTGTTCACTTCAATGATTCTTTTGGAGTTGAAGAACTACGGGTATGATGAATGAAAACTTTTTAATGTTTGCCTTGCACAAACATTTGAAAAAAAGAAACATTTCACTTCCATAAAAATCTTACAAATTTGGGTGTTTAAATAATTTTTGCTTAAAAACAATTAACTCTGAAAGCAATTACCAAAACTAGTTTAAAGTTTTACCATGAAATACATATAAATTGTTAAGGTATTTGTCTTCATTATTTTTCTTTTTAGAGACAATTATCATTAAAAACGAAAATATATCTAGTATCGTAATTATGATTATGGCAAAATTTATGTATAGAGCTTGAAAATAAATTAAAAGAAACTTTATGAGCACGACTATATACAATAGGAAATATTTAAGAATTCAGCTTTAACCAGACCTATTCTGACTAAAAATTCGTCAGTTTTCTTTTATTTTTATTATTTTCTTATGTTAATAAATCGTGTGCCATGTTTCAGGTGAAATAAAACAGTTGGAAACAAGGTAAAAAAATTTAGTTTCCTGGAAATTATTTTTCGATAAAAAAAGAACTTTCAAAATAGCATTGCTTCTATTTATCATTGAAATAAATACGATATTCAGTACCAATGTAAAGATCTAATTATCAAAGATAATCGGAGAATTGCACAGGACTTTATGGATGAAACTGATTTACATTTGATTTGTCTGTGTCAGTGGTTAGGAGTTGCTTCGCAGGTAGTGATGGTCCCATCGTGTTTTTGTGAACTCTCAATTACTTTCCCTACACTCAAAAAAAAAAATTAACTAAAAGTTAGGAACATTTTCTAAATTTGAATAAAATAAGTTTTCGTATGGCGCCAAAGCTGTTTTTACTCGAAACCAGTAAAATATTTACTAAATTTCTAGTTCATTAATGAACTAGTTTATAGTAATAATATTTTCATATTTTAGTAAAATTCTCCTAAAATTAAGTAAAACTTTCCAATAAAATTCGGAGCTTTGGAAAAAAATTTTTTCGTCTTTGATCTTAAATTTAGTAAATTTTCCATTTTTTTGTCTTTAATACTGGTACTTATTTTTATTTTTAATTAAATTCTATACCACATGGTATGTTTTTTTATATTTTCATTTTATATTCTTATTTATAATTCACCATACATACATATAAATTCCTTGAGAGGAGACAAGTATTGAACCAGCAACCTTCTGATTGATAGGCAAGCACTCTAACCAATTGCCTAACAAGGCAGCTTGAATAAGCATTGAAATTATTGAGTTTTAAAATTTAATTTTATTTACAAACAAATAAATTTCAAGTTCAAATATTCCTCGAAAATATGAAAAACTTACTTAAAACTTACTTAATGCAAACAAAATATATATTCTATAATTTAAAGAAAAAATACTTAAAACTGGTAAATATTTTTCTAAAATTTAGAATAACTTTTTATATCTTTCAAGTAAGTCAAATTTCATGAACTAATCAGGAGTAATTCATTTCCTAAAGTTTATTTTTTGATTTAAGAAGAAATTGACTAGTTCTTAATATAAAATTTTCTTCAGTTTATACCCATTTTTCTACTCTAGGTAAATATTTCCTTTAAGTCAGTAAACATTTCCTGCAATTTGAGAAATTTATTGTGTATTTTTATGAACTATTTTTGAGGATATAAACTTTTTATTTTTTGCTCATATTAAGTAATTTTAACTAGATTTTTGTAAAAATTTACTTAAACTTAGAAAAAATTACTTAAACTTAGAAATTTTTTTTACTTGAATTTAGGAAAAAAATTTCTTAATAATAGAACATGTTTTTTTTGAGTGTAGAGAGGCACTCGGAGAAATGGCAAATTGTTGAAGAGTTAACAAGAAAGGCGACTTTGCGTTCTCAATTGATATCCAAGTAGTACACCTTTATATTGAGCCGGAATCAATATTTGCTTGTTCGTTAGTAATCCATGTGTCCACAGATATTATAGCACATGCTATCTTGAGCATCTGTCATAGTGCACCAGCTGTAAGTTTTGGAACCGGGCATAGTCTTAAAAAAGTTGAAGATGCAATGGCGCAGATAAATGTCTCACTTCCATAATATTATCCCTTTCTCCACAGGTAGACCCGAATATATCTTCCAAGTGCATAAAAACCCAGAAATCTTGTTGAAGGCAAATGTTCTACAAACATTTTCTAGGAGTGGGTAATTTACCTGAATGTTTACAGATATGAACCATTGTGCTCTTTGTAGTCCTTAAGGTTGGATTTGTTGGTCACTGGGAATACTAAAGAGCTATGTTATCCTGTCTATTTGTGCTTAAGTGTAGTCTATGCAATGTTTTTTGTGCTGCCACCCATGAAAAAAATTGCTTTGTAACGTTTCATAGATAAATTGTAATAAAAATGCATTAATAAAAATTTATTTTTTTGATACCGAGGACTTTGAAATTTTTCCAGTTCATAACTTACTAAGACCCAACACATATTAAACCTTAAAAAAATTTTCCTCAACCTATTTTAATTCATGCATGAACATACACGTGATAAGCACATGGACGTTTTGTTTGTACAATTATTGCACAATAATATTGCAAATGTATCTGTTCCTAAACATGTTTTTTTACAGGATTGTCACTGCATATATATTTAATTATAAGTTAACTCTGAGTTTTATATTATTTTCTTAACACCAAGGCAAATTTTCCTAACGTTTTCAGAAGTGCTAAATTTAAAAAAAAAACTGAACGGAAGTTTTCCTAATTCACATTTCATGGCACTTTTTCATAATTTTACTCTAAAATGGTGAGCCATAATTAAAATACTAAAGATTATAAACTTTGCTTAAAATAAAATAAATAATATAATACAATAAATTAAATAACTAAGAAATTTTATACTAATTTAATTAATTTGATATTGCTCATTTAAAAAAATTACACAAACTAAACAGACTTACATGCGAAAAAAAATATTCTTCAAAATAATATCGAATTGGATTTTAATTGCTTCTCCTCCCCCATATTAATAATAACTTTGTAAAACAATATAACACTTTGGAAATTTGTAACACTTAATTAAATTTTAAGAAGTTTGCACTCAAAAATATTATAAAATGTAAACATGTAATATTCGTGAGTGGCATTTGAAATTTTATTTAGTTTTCTCTTTTTTCTTTAATAACTTTTATTTCATTCCTAAGGGAAATTTAGGAGATGAGTTGTTAATTTATTTTGAAATTTTTATTGAATTATTTGTAAGCTAAGACATTTAAATTTTATAAGTCAATTGCGAGCACAATTACATTTTGGAAATTAAAAAATGTTCCATTTAGGGATTTTGTTAAAAGTAAATTTTGTTTTTATTGCCCACTGACATAATAAATACTATACTTTTTTAAAATAAAAGTCCAATTAGGAATTTAACAAGGAATTGTTTAATAAATTAAAAAATTAGATTATTTTTATCTGAATCAGAATATTTTTTAAACTTTGAAAAAAAAAATCCATTGAAATAACAAAATTTTCAAAAAACTAGTTCCGTACATGTCTCACATGTAACCGAATTTTACTTTAATACCTCAATCAGTTATTTTCCTAATGGGCCTGCTTATTGTCTCTTATAATAAGATTAAATCTATTCAAATTATGAAATGACTTTATAATACACCAGAGAGATTAGAAAATAGATAGAGTACCATAAGCGTTATTATGTGTAGCTTATGAATTGAAAATACATAATGTTTACTCGTCTACATTTCCGTATTGGCCATGTCCGCAAGATAAAACCGCAGATGCCTACAGGAGAGAGAACGATAGTATAAAAAAGGATACTGAAAGATTCTTAAGGGTTTTTGAGTTGTCCTCAAAAAAATTTTATTGAAAAGTAACAATAAATGCCTTTTTGGTCAAAGAATAAATTTTAATGCAACTGCTAGTCAATAAGCTGTCTTTATGCACAACACATTAAAAGAATATAGTAGTCTTCCATGTTAAAGCTATTTTTATTAATAAATCTTAATACAACACCAGAATATACTATTATTTTGTCAAACTTCCTTTCCATTGTATTTTGATGACAACAATTTGCAAATTATCTTGAAAAACGGCAGTCGCGGTCAATTGGCCAATTGGGTTATAACATTGAAAAGTGAAAACACACACCCATACAAACACGTACTCGTGCATGTATTTTAATACTGAAACACTTACTTAATCTATGAACAGCAAATAGCAAATAGAAGTGAAATAACAATTTTCTAAGCGAGGCATGTCTTTATTTAACCTTGCGAAAAAAATATCTCAATAATAAAAATAGTTAAAAAAATTGATTTTTTGTGCCATTAAATTTGTTGAAGCTTCTTATGTAATGAAATTATTATTTACTTCTTCAAAATTATAAATTTTTCAAACACAAAAAATGATAATTTATAAGACTTTCTGTACTAACCTCGTTGTTGCTAATGTATATTTGTATTTACATATTTGCTTAACGATTACTATTGCCATTCAGATGACAGTGTAAAATACTTTACATACAAGCCCATTAAGAAAGTGAGAGCAATGAATTGGCCTTGCAGTGGGCCAATATTGTGAGCAGCAAAGTATAACTTCAGTGGTTTTCAAGAATAAGTCCATATTTTATATGGAAATATATTTACACAAACCTTTACTTATCCCAACAAGTTTAAGTTATAAACCTAAGCTGTGGAAGTGTACATTGGATAATCGTTGTTCTTCGAATAATCTGCATAATTTAGTTTCTTTTGCTTTCTTTACACAGTTTGAGACCCAATTTTCACTTTTTATATGGAAATACATATTGCTATCTTAATATAAAAAGGACCTAATTAATTTCGATACATTAGATGTTTTTCTATTAAAAAAAATGGTGAGTTGTGGCCTTTCTATCTTTATATATACGAGGGTCCGTGACTTTTTGAATGAAAAACATTTTTTTTGCAAAACAAAATTTTATTTTTCAACATAATGTCCTTTTAACTCAATACACTTATTGCACTAAGTTCCAGTTTTTGTATCTCTTCCAATGGATGAACTAAACAGAAGAGTCTCTGCTGCTTTGTTTATGTGCGCAGAAAGTCATTAAACTACTTTTTTACCATTGATGGTGCAGAGTCCGAATAATATTTATCGAGCTTTTTCTTGGTCTGATTGACGGTTTTTTTCGCAAAAAATAATGTTTAATAAGCACTCAAAATTCAATTTTTTACATTTTTAGAAAAATACACGAATTTGTATGTTTTTAACAGCTGCTAAACGCAAAGTAAATGAGCACACTTGCTCAAAATTTTACAGTAGTCTATAACAGGTTCCATCAAGGGAAACAGTGTTGTATGTCATATAACTGCGAAGGAAGTTCAAAAAGTTACGGCCTCGTATATAATTCCACTGTACGTGTGTATGTCACTGAACTCCTCCTAAGCGGCTAAGCCGATTTGAGTGAATTTTTTTTGTATGCATTTGGGTGGCACCCTTAATGGTTTAAATTCACAAATCAGCCTGGCAGAAGGCACTTCAGTCGGTATCTAGGTTATTTATCCATACTGCAACTAAATGGCTTGATCGCCTTAAATGAATTTTTATTTATGCCTTCAAGGGGAACGGGGTGTGTGAGATACCTTTTGACGCACTAAGCTAGTATTAATTAATATTAATACGAACAAGTTGCTTCTAGTTTTCTTGTTTTATTTTTGCGCAAAAGTTAAAAATGCGCTGCGTAAAACAAGTCTTGAAAATTTTCACAAATGCAATTTTAAGAGTTCTCATGAAAACCTCTTTTAATTTTGGGAAAATTTAATTCTTAGAAAAATCTTACAAAAATATTGAAAAACATTGACCCATTTGATTTTTTTTACTAAAGCATAACTTCTGCACTGATAGTAAAACCATCATAACTCCGATGTAATTTGACATCACTTCTATACTACCGTGAGTTGGATAGTATTGACGCTGCAGTGTTTGGGTACAACGTATAAATCTCTGTGAGCAAATGGCTTACGACATTTCATGTATAAATGCAGGCAATCACCAAATATGTTCACATTAATTCAAGTACAGGCAGTAAAGGAGCGCATTAAACTGTACCTTGCGATAGTCAAGCAGCTCTCAATACTTTACTTTTATTTGAATTATTTTCCAAGGTTGGAGTTAAGAGTGCTTTGACTCATTACAAAAGCTATCGATATAAAGCAAGGTTTTTGTTTACTTGATAACTGGCCACAACTAGATAACGAGAAATTGGATGAAAGAGCCAGAAAGGCTTCTGCTGCTTTGTTTATGGGCCCAGAGATATTTTGTAGAGTCAGTTGGTGAACTGTTATCTCTCTGATCAAAGGAAATGATACTCTGCCCGCAAACGAAACGGCATAATTTTATTTAAGCTTAAGTCAGGTCAAAGTATTGATGACGCCATTTTTATATAGTGGCATCTCGAACCTCATTAAGAATGACTTACGGCTCTTTACGGGTTTTCTTTCTAGTAAGTTTGGACTGAACTACTCTCTGTGAAAAAGCTACCAAGTTTGCTCACCCTTGTGTAACAGTAAGAGTCGTCTTTTTCATTCTGAGTTTTTGACAAGAGCTCGATTTAATTTACAGATATATGACACAAAAGATCCATTAGTTGTCGTAGTGCTGGTCTTTGGACCAGATCTTTATATTATTCAATTCTATTCTACTATGAGTATCTTCTTTTTTGACCCAATTACATTCACTATCACAACGACTTACAACAACTTATCATGGAATGGCAATGGTGATAATTGTGACAAAAATAGATTTGTGCAGTAACAATAGATAGTCCGTTATCATACATATGATTACTGACAAGAACAATTGAAGAAAATACCGAGTCACTTTAAAGTTTCGGTCCACAATAAGCAATGTTGTTCTAGATAACTCTGCAGAGTGTTTACAGCTATTGTCTGCTGCCCATTAGTAATTAGCGTTTAAAATATTCTATATTTAAGAAGCCACTTCTTCTCTGTGAATTTACGTGAAACAAAGTATCCGAAAGGAAAAAGTTACATCAATTCAACTCAATTCAACAGCATGCCCGAACATGTTAAGGCCTTGCACTAGTTCCACTGCACATAATACATGTTTATCTTAAATAGTCTCTGTACATATTTGCCTGAATGTATTGCAAGTTATTTAAAAGCTTACAACCACAAGCTTCCACTGCTTAACTACTCACACACATAATCGTGAAAGATACACTCTTTAAATTTTCTGCAAACCACATTCTGTATTTGCTTGTGTATTAAAAACTAAAGTATTTGTACTTTTAAGTGGTAAAATACAAGCTAAATTTTCAAAAATATTTGATTACAAGTTATTTAATATTTGAAATCCAGTTACGAGTACTTCTGCCGACTCAGTGGCTCAAGTGCGAATGAGTTTACAATGACAGATAGATTTTCACAAACACACATTGTTTTCAACTCTTAAACACATGGCATAAATATTTGCAAAAAAAAAGTTCAAAATAAAACTCTTAAATTCTTTGCGGCTTTTTCTAGTTTGACGAAGGCTTGAATTATAGTAACTTTTTAGTGTCAAAATATTTTAAATATTTGGTTTTCTGATTTAGAGCTGTGGAGCTCTGTGGAGCTGTAAAGTCAATTTGTATGTTGTACCACCATAGAATAATTGAAAACAATCTGGACTAAATGGCTGCATTATTCTTATCACTTTGAGCACATTATAGAGTTTTATATATGTACATAAATGAAACTAAAGCCTAGTTAACTGCTTGTATAGTTTTATTAAAAGTTTATTAACAGTATAAAATAATAACATCAAACTAGAATTTGACAAAATATTCTTTTTTATTGCACCATAATAAAAAATAATAAATGTGCAATATGATAATCACTCTTATCAGGAATAAGAGGTGAACATTTTGTTTATGTGAAATATTTCCCATCAATTAAAAATGGTGTAGAGATTTACCCCTTATGCAAAAAAATATTTTACTACAGCTTTAAAGTTCATATTAGTTGCCAAGCACTTTAAGGCTAACATTGCTTTGTTAAGAAAGTGTATGCAAAACACAACTTTAATTATTTTGTTATTTAATACTTAGTACTGGTAACACCACCGTGTTCAACAACCACTTCACAGCTTATGATGAACAAAATTGAATAAAATTTCATTCGGGTATTCAAATATTTTTTTATTTTATTAAATAAATTTTTATTTTCTTGAAGTAAAGCAACCCAATTTAAATAATACGAGCTTCTGACATGGTAAAACAGATAAACATTACTATGAAGTATACGTAAAAAAATATGGGGAAGAAAGAAGTATTATCACAATTTCTTTTATTCGAATGAAATGAGTATTTGAATACCCAGCTTTTTTCGATTTGTTTTGATTGTATGTACATCACTAAGACATTTTTGTGCAATTGTATTTATATTAATATTTTTTATGGATTTTACGATGTATTTTGAATCAGTTGGATAATTTGATGAGATTTTCCATTACATGACAGAAATATTAAATCTAAGCTAAGAGCTAACACTTCTAGCTTCATTTTCAGATGTAACATGAATCAATATGTGTTATATTAACAAAAATATTTGAGGTACAAAATAAACATTTTGAAAATATCAACTTAAAGTAGTCTTAACAAACGTGGGTGCCTACTTTAGAAATTTGATGTAATAATTTTTTTAGAATACAACTTTACTTAACATTGCTTTGCAAAGCTTTGTTAAGTTTTTTTGCATAAGACCCTTAGACAATAGTATATTGACGCAACAGCGACGCGAAAATGGCAATTAAGAGTTTAGGGAAAGGAAACACATTTCACTTGAACTTTAATTCTCGATAAGGCTGAGTATGGTCATCAAACATAGAGTCGCTGCTCTAGAAAAGTATTCATTGTTACTCAGGTAAAATACAGTTCAGGGTAGAGGGAACTAGGTACCATTTAGACCGATTATAGAAAAGTTATTGTTTTCTCTGAAAATGTATAATTTTCATTTGGTCCTGTTGTAGAAAATGTGACGCCCATTTATTTAAAAAAAAATTTAAAAAGAGGCATTGAATGCCTACAAAGGTGTTACCTTCTTTTTTTATGAAATTAATAGTGATATAGAGGGCAGGCGGTAAAGGATGAGGTAGAGGAAAGTTTAATTTTTTAAAACTCTGCTCTTTGCAGCGCCTCTGGCTTAAATTATTAAATTTTTTTGAAATTGTCGTAGCCATTTAATCGGTTATTTTATTTCATTTTGCTACACAACAAAAAAGGTCGCTCTGATGTTACATTAGGAATAGTATCTGTTGCAGTCGGTATAGTTTAGTGACCAGTGATTATGACTTCATCACTTGAACTTATTCCTACAACAACTGATACAAAGGGACATTAGTGGTAATTAAAAAAATGCGTGGTATTGTTATTTGATGACTGTTGGATACAGGGAATGAACCCAGTACCTTCTGTTTTGCAGTCAACGTGCTAAGTACTTCAGCCAAGGCTTGATGACCTTTAACTTATCCAATTACTGCAACACTTGGCTTTTGTGAATTCAGAATATTGAAGTTAAACAAAAACTTAATCTTATACTTCAGGTACTTTGACTTGACCGCTTTTAATGAAACTTGGAATACAAACTGAGCTGCAATAAAAATACAATTCTTCTATTTAAAAGTGGGTGGGATACGCCCATTAAATTTTAGCACTATTTTTTGCGTGATTCTATTTGATTGATTTTGGCAAAACTTTTCAGACACCTTAGGTTTAGAAAAAGGATCAATCTTGCATTAAAAAAGTGGGCGGGGCCAATTCCATTAAATTATTATACTTTAAATTACGTAAATCTATTTAATTGATTTTTGCAAAACCTTGCACACATACCTTGAATTCTAAGAAAGCATTAGTCTTGCATTTCAAGAAGTGGGCGAGGCTTCGCCCATAAAAACTTACCACTAACTTACTGCTACTTCTACTTTTCCGATTCCCACAAAACATTGCAAAAACTCTCGCCTTTTATAAAAAAAAATTTCATGCTTGAAAAGGCAGGCGGAGCCATGCCCATCAAAACCTAATATTGAATATCACGTGCTTTTAGTTCACCGATTTTTACGAAACTTGATACACATCTTGTTGAGTTTATAAAATTGTATGCTGATGCTAGTGTTTGCAAAGATGGACGTAACCACATCCTTGAAAACATAAAGTTGGATCGCAAAATTCAAAAATAAAACTTTAAAAATATTGGATCGACTTAAAAATAAGCGCTAAAACGTTAATAATAATTTAAATCCATTTATATAGGTAAGACATAAAAAGATTTTTATTTTTTATATGTCGAATTATTAGAGCTATGCTGCAGGATGATGATTTTCGTATCAAAAATAATCGAGAATATTATAGTTATAAATTTATTTTGATTTCTTTGTTTTGTTTTCTTTAAACCAGAGTACGAAAATAAATGAAAAAAATATTAGATTTTGTTTTGTTTCTTTCTTTGAAGTAAATGGAACAAAAAAAAAGTTAAGTAATGTGAGCGATTGCGCAACTAATTTTTGTATTGTTTTTGCACCATGAGCACAAACTTTACATTAATTTATTTGTACGCAGCTAGAAAAGAAAAAAAATAATAAGAACGTTTTAAAATATTTGGGGCGAAGTAGATATTATATAAAATGTAAGTGTCATGTTATTTAACAAATGAAATTTGTTTTTTATATAGCTAAGCAGCATAGCTCTAACCGGGTCTCCTAAGACACATCTCTTTCCTTTTTTTTCATTCTGCTTTATTGAATCAGAAAACGTTTTTTGAGATATGTATGTATTCTTTACCGTTTTCAATCGTAATCTTATCAATTGGGTCACACTACACTTATCTGCCCATGACTCTAACGTTAGAGTTTGATCTAACTTTTACCTTTGCTTTTTAATATAGGCCCCATATATGTAAGCAAAACCTTGCCGAAAAATTAGATAAACCTCGTATTTTCCAATTTAAGAATTTAAAAGAAAAATTGCTTAATTCCAAAACATGCACAAGTACTTTTGTTTGTCCGCATCAATTTCTTTATAGCCTTCAGCACTTGCTGCGTTTGAATAACGAAATTGTTATTTTCAAACAAAAACAACACTAATAGAATGGCTCAAAGAGCAAACAGCACACTGATGTTGTTAATGATAATGACAATAAGTCTTTTGTTTTGTCATATATCACCTACTGTTAACCAAAAAATCAAAAGCATGTTGCAATCCACATGTAGATGCCTCACCTTAATGCAAAATTCCCTCATTATAAATAGTTTTTAGACATTGGGCAGCAAAACATAGTTATTTTTATTCCTGCATACACAAATTCTCATTACTGTGGATGCAATGAACAAAGCGCTGCAGGCGCAAACAGGCCAAAACACAAGCGTATTGAAAACTATTTCATGTTAAATTTTGTAGCATACATTCCCTCCTATTTTCTAGTATTTTCATATTTGACAGCAAACACTGGTTAATGCCTCATGCAATAGCAGTTTTAAAGACTCAAATTGAAGATAGTCAGTGCCAAAATGTTTTCAAAATTTTCCTACAGCGATGATGTTATTCAATATGTGGTATAAAATGAAACGATGATTGTGCTGGCCAGAAATATTCAAGTAACCACACGCATCTGTATCAATATTTCAAGTTAAAGATCAAATACACATTCACATTTAATTTAGCTTGAACATGAATATGTCAGAACGTTCCGAAATTTAGCAGACACATAGTCTGCGTGCACGAGTATAAGAAAGCAGTTTGCAATGTCATCTCTCATGCAATCTTTATTCTCGGAAAATGTTTTTCGATATTTCAGAAAAACGCTTAGCACTGGTAAGCCAAGATATAGGGAAACAATAATAAGTATGTTTAAGCGAATATGAATTCTTCTCGATGTAAACAAACAGCGTGTAACAAAAATATAAATCAAATATACACATAAAAAATTTTCACATTAAAATCTACGTTAACAAGGTTTATTTTAGATTTATGTTTCACATATATTTGATGTTACTTCAACATGATTTACAGTAATTTTGAAAGAAAATGTTTCCAATTAAAATAGCTTTATTTTATGTTTATTTAACATAACATTGCTGTTAAATCAAAATAAATAATCGCCAAACTTATTTAAAATTGGAGCAAAGTTAATTTGATACTGAAATAACACGAGCCACCATGTTGGATCAAAGTTATTTCAAACTGAAACAATATGATTTTAATTTAATGCAGTTATTTTAATTTTTTTAATTAACTTACTTACGTAAACGTGTGTATTGGCACCGGCATCAGGAAAATGTTTCTAGTTGGCTTCCCCGCCCAAGAACGAAATTATGCTTAAAATTATGTTCACACATATGCCACTATTTTTTAAGAAATTCTTACTTTTGTACTTGCTATTTTTAACCCCCGACCAAAACAAGGGGTCTTATAAATTTGTAGTGTGTGTCTGTATACCTGTGTATATGTGTGTCTGTCCATGGCCACTTACAGACTAAACGGCTAGACCGCATTTCATTTATTTTTCTTTTTGAAAGGTGACTTGATCGAGAGGGATCTCAGCTATGTTTTAAGTAAATCGGATCAGCCGTTTAGAATATATCAAATCTTTTCTAGATATGTCGGGGTTTTTAAAAGTTTTAATTTTTATTATTAACTCAGGTTTTCTGTTTAATGCTAGGAATACAACTGGGACGAACGATGAATTTTTGGGTGCGAACTTTCGTCATAAAATATAAAACGCATTTGTGCATATGAAAATGAACACAACACCACCGTACAACGAAATTCGTCGTGCGTGACGAACTCTGAGATAGATTTATTTCTATTTTGTACGCCGATAAACGACGAAAAAACAAAATTGAGAGAAAACTCTCTCTCTCTCTCTCTCAGTTTTTGTACACACAACAAGCAACTTTATCAAATATGAGAGAAGAATTCGGTTAGTAAATTCGTCGTTATTGTGCTTCACACGACGAATTTACGCAGCGAATGGTTATCGACGTTCGTTCCAATTGTGTTCCTAGCATAAGTCATATGCAGCGTTGTCAAATGTGCAAATCTATCTGTATTTTGCATTGTTTGAACACATGAGCAGTCTGCTAAATTTTTGTCAGAAATCAGTTTTTTTCTTAAAATTTGCTATATTTTTAATACTTTTGCTATTGTATTGTATTTTCAATACTTTTAAATATTTTAAAACATCAGTAGTTGATTATATATATATTATACACAGTGACAAAATTATTCATGCTCTAATCGTATAAAATACCTCAGCAAAGTAAAATTTATATGAGAGACAAAAAAATAGCCAAATATATCAAAAGTTTTCTTATGTTTTCCAGCAACGTGCGGAAATTAAGCAACTACTCTCATGTACCTGCACTCACAATGCCATTGATTTATAAATATACTTTGAAATAAATGTGAATGCTACTTCGACATTCATATTCATACCACACTCACACCTACGAAGCACCTCAGTTTGATTTCTAATTTCAGGAAAATACTTATGCTACTCACATTGATTCACCTTATTTAGCTCATGTTTGTATGTTTATTTAAAAGTTTAGTCATAAAACAGTTTGCAAGTAATATATAATAACAGTAAAAAGGGATGTTTTTCAATGTCTGCAAAAATAAAAAATAAACAAAAAATAAAAGCAACAGAGAAACAATTACACAACCTCATAATGATAACTTTAATTTTCGTATGCGAAGTTCGCATTGTGAATAATACTTATTTATTTTGCATCGCTCATAGGCATTGAGTCAAGGAGAGTCAAAATCAACAACGTCATATATGTTGCTATGTATGAGTTCAATGAGCACTTGAAACTTTCGAGTGAATCTGATGATTTGATTGATGATCATGATTTAACTCTACTCACCGCGCCTATCTCTTGTCTATATATAATTGTCTGTATATTATAACTATTAGAATTTCAATATTTTCCGTGGCTCGCTATAGGATATTCTTTCATTTTTAACTCTCATATATTTGTTGTTGTAGTGGCCAAAGTTTTAGAAAAAGATTGTTGTTTGTTGAAGTTCTCTCTAATTACTTTCTATTCTATTGCTATAATAATTGTTTTCTCATTTAAGTTTGCCCTCGTACATAGATTCTGTTTCTCTTTTCATGAGTGTTTTTGAAGTACTTTAGACATTTTGCTAACCATGTTTGAATGTTTATGCCCTAGAGTTTAATTAATTAGTGCATCTATTCAACTGTTTTAAACTGTAGACATACTTACAGTAACATATACATATATGTACATATATTGATCTATTTACATATACTATATGTATGTGAGCCTAGAAAGAAACTAAGTACAAACGTGTTCCCATTTATTTATTATGGTATCACAATCTTATTATCTTCTCTTTGTCAATTCTTTTCTTTCCTTAGAGTAGACAACAAAACATCGTATTTGTATAAACAATAATAAGATACAAGTACTTATTACATTAACCACTAAAGGAGCTTAAATTCATTACAGAGATTTTAAAACCACTCAGCTGCCGCTGCCATCTGTCTGTCTATTTATTTTTTCTTTTATTCGAACAAATTTAAATTGTGAATTGGAACAAATATAAGTTGTAGAAACGAAATTATTCTATCAAATTTGAGTTATTCTGCTTACCAGTTTTCTTCCTACACTTACCTACATATGTATATGTATGTATATAACTTTTAGTTTGTATCAGTGTGTCTGTGTATTCAATTGTAGATTGAATTTGTTAAGGTTATTTAATATAAATTCTTCTTCGGTTCAGGCATCTATAAGTTATCATATCCTTACGAATATATGTGCCTGTGGAACCGTAGCTCTGCACCGGCTAGATCGATTTTCATTTATGTTTTTTTCGGAAGGTGATTTGATCTAAAATGTTCAAACATACTTTTAAAGCAGAGAAAAGCAAAATTCCTTTCATGGAGGTTATCAACCCACTTGAATTTTTTTCGGTACATTTGAGACCTATTTTAAAATTTTTTTTTTGTCTGAGAGCTTCTATTTGGTCCTCTTTGATTTTCTGCTCTTTCGCTTATCCGGTTGCTACAAAACTTACTTAACACGTTAAGCTCTCATAACAACACAATTTTAAATTTAAAAAGTGAGCAGAGTTACACCCAATAAAACTTAATATTATATTTCACGTGATTCTGTTTGACCAATTTTTACAAATATACCATACACCCTGAGCTTTAAAAAAGACACATTCATGCATTCAAAAAGTGGGCAGGTCTACTATCACTATCTGATTTAATAATATATAGCCGATTTTTACAAAACCTGACACACATTTTAAGATCTTAAAAAGACAAAAAACTGAATTCAAAAAGTGGCTTAGATCAGTACTAAAAATTAAAAAAAAAACTAGGCCGGCCTTAAAAATTACCACTTAAAAGTTACACATAATTTTAACTCATTTATATAAATAAAATAATTTTCAAGTCTAAGCAGGGACAAATTTTTATACCATTTGAACCGTGTTTGTATAGAAATTTTAATCGATTGCGAGTGCCGTAACTTGCTCCTGGCTTTATATTGTTCATTGAATTATAAACCAAAAACTAACAAGGTAATAAATATTAGTTATAATTTAAAGTATTTGTTCTATTAAAAAATAGCTTAAGAAAAAATAAATTGATTTTAAAAAATAAATTTGCTTATTGCCTTGTAAATAAATAGACCTTAATAGCAGGTAATTTGTTTCGTTTTGCAAATTTAATTTACCTGAAAAACAAATTCCATTTAAGAAAAATAACATACAATCTTCAAACGTTTATGAGCCACATTTATACCCACACAAAATACTTGGACTTACAACTTTTAGTTCTACTCATTTGAATTTAATCTCATTTACAAGTATTTCTTACTGACTGTGTTTTTATTTTAAAAATTTTTTTATGTTATTTTGAAAACTTTATCAATTTAAAATGTTGTCTCAAGATGCGATCTGAGCAATTTTCTTCCAACAAATTGTGTATGCTTCGGAGCACTCGAACCATTAACTTGTTTTCTTACAGTCCGTCCACATCTGTCTGTCTGCCAAATAGCAAAAGGAATATAATAAGAAAAAAATATATATCTACATCTATAAGATAAAAATTCGACCACATGTTGATAGTATTTAACCTGCTTGAGCTTTTTGCAAATGTGTTGCACGTAGTGAATGAATTGAATGCAACAAGAAAAAAAAACGAACGAGCACACAAACAATATTTACACTTTTTAAAGTTCTTACAAAAAAAAAATTGCCAAGAACATGAATGAATGTTTATTTGTACGTTAAGGCACTTTGGTGTTTGCAGGACTTCATGCAACTATCATTTTCTGCTACACACGAGCATGCAAAGAATTGGGCTTTGACTTGCATACAAATTACCAAATGAGTGGATGGATACAAGTAATAAAAAATATATGAACATCTAAATGTCATGAAGGTACATATATTTTTATATAAAAAGAACAAAATAAAGCTTTGAAACCTGTAAGAAAAATCATACGTGTTGTTTTTACATATGTATACTTAACTGGTCAGAGTAGATCGATCCGAACAGGAAATGGAGTTGCAATAAAATGCTTTAAAATAATTTTGATTACTGCATGTACGACTGCTGTTACATCGCCAGAGTGTTTATTCCCATTAGTATTTTACTCATCTTTATATGATAGTTGCCAGCAACTGCAATTGTCTTTCTAATAATAAAATTACAATTTTACTGCAAAAAAAAAAAAGAAAATATAAAATAAAATAATTGCAAAATTTAATGCCTCAATTAGTAGTTCAATTTTATTGCAAAGTGTTTTGTTTTACAAATTTTGCAAATATTGCAATTACAATGTTATAAAAGCTAATACATTTATGTTATTATTGCAAAACTTATAAAGCTGTTTCAAAAAGGAAAAAGTGCTCAAGTCAATGTAAGGTGGTTTTGAGGTAATGACACTCCTGTTATCTTTATACTTAAAAGTAGTCCTGAAAAAGATCCTGTGTATTTTGTGAAATTTTTCAGGAAGTTATAGCTATATGTATATATATAGTGTTATAGCTTAAGGTTATACTTTGGTTTATTTTAATTTGAATGTATTATTCAGAGTTAGTAAGACAATGTTAGTCTCCAAAAACTAAAGAAAGAAATTTCTAAAAATAAACTTGAACGTATGAAAGTCCTTTCCTGCAAAACATTAATATATGACTCAAGCACTTTTTCCGTAATGCCACACAAATACTAAAATAAACTTCGAAATTGGAATAGAAATAAATTGCTTTATTTCAAAAAAGGAATTCTTCTTAAAAAGGGTGAACTCAATTTCGTCACCGCGCTTTTTTTGGAGCATCATATAAAGGGTCTTCCATTAAAAGGTTTCATTTCGATATGTAAGCAAACGACAGAAAACAATATTTATTATGCCAACTGATTTTTCAAAAACAAAAAAAATTTATAAATATACATGCATTGGGATTTTAAAAGTTTACATCTGAAGCTCATTTTACGGCCGATTTAAAGCTGCACCCTACTGTAGGAAAAAATTAAAAAAAATAGTTTGATAAATGGGTTTTTGGTATAAAATTTCTTCAAAACATTTCTTCACGACATTACAACCAAAATTTCGTTGGCATACATTAACCCTCTTGCTCTTCTATAAATGGCTATCTTTGGTAATTTAAAAAAAAGAGAGAGAGTTGTCTTAGAACATTTGGTTAAAGCTATGCTGATTAGTTATATAAGTGCCCCTGTGGCTGAGTGGTAGCGATGCTAGCCTCTCAGTCCAGAGGTCGTGGGTTCGACTCCCACCATAGACTCTGGGTGTTTTCTGCAGACAAGCTAATCGCTTTGCTGGTTGTGTTTGTGTTAAAAAAAACAAATTTGATGTGTGAAATAACAATGCAATACAATTATATTATATGATGACCTCAAATTTGCAGCAAATATTTAAAAAGTTTACATTTATTTCCATTATTTTCTTTTCTAGTGGCATATGATTAAATCAATATATTTTTTATGGGCGGTGATGCCTGTTCGCCGGCTTACAGTCGAATGGCTGTGTTCTCTGTTCATGTACAAAAAGTTCAAAAGCAAATTGAGCATTCGTTATCATTAATTATGTTTTGTTATTGTTTCAGAAAACGAAACAAAACAAAATGTTTAATTTTATTATCGTACTCTGCTTTTAAGCAGAAAGAAATCAAGGCAAAAATAAATTTATAACTGTAAAAGTATTGATTGTTTTTGTTATTAAGCCAACAGCCATTTTTGCTAGTGCTTTTAGCTTTTAATTTATTGTAATTTTAATTCTAATAAATTTGTAAATAAATAAATAAATAAATATTTTTCTTATGAAAATCACATCCTAACTTCTGCATCGCGCAATAAATAGCATAGCTATGAAAGGGAAAAATCATCTTTAAAACAGGGATATATGTAGTTTAAATATTATGAGAAACTTTTTGTCATAAAATTCGACTTTAATACCAGAAAATAGAAAATTCGACTTTAATACCAGAAATAAGCAAAATAAAAAAAAATATAAAATTCTTCGAATTGTTCTTTTTCTAGGCTTGGCAACACTTGATCACTTTCAACCACCTTTAAAGTTTCTGGTCAAATTTAAAAGATCGACAAGAGATGGACAGACCTGGATTTTCCTCAGCAATATGGGCCACAGTAATAATATTCTTTTGAGCGACGTTCAAGAGTTCATATCAAAAACTTTTACCACTACACAGTGGGGGACTTTGGCAAAAAAAAAACACATGTATGGAGGTGTTATAGAACTTAAGTTTGGAATTTGGATTTTATCAGCCTAATATATTGAGCCATACTCGCTAAGAGAGCTTAAGCGACATATTTTTTTAACTTCGCTTCTTTGGTGGTTATATCACAATATAATAAAAAAACTGGTATTAAGTTAGCATAAGTGGCGAAATTGAACATGATGTTAAAAAATGTTTCCATAAAACTTCACTAAATTATGCGCCGATTCTTAATGTCAAATTGCATGAGGTAACTCATTATCTGCTAGTATAATTTCGTCACTTATGCTAACTTGATGCCGTTTTTCCTTATACATAAAGAGCGGAGACCCCAAAGTGAGCCAACTCGGAGTAATGTAAAATTCAAATCTATGTCAAGCTGATGTTTTCAGTCTTATAAAAAAGATTTTTTTACAAGTTAATTCACCCATTTAAGATCTAAAAAAATTTCACTACATTTCTTGTGTTCCTCTAAACTGTAACTGTATTAAAACAAAAATATTAATTTTAACTTTGTTACCAACCTTGGTTCGCTGTTTCGGCGAAGTCAAATCTTGCTCAATTTGCAAATTGAAACCTGTTTTGTATTTAAAACAAAATTTTTAATATTACAAAAGAAAATTAAGAACACAATTAATTTAAAAGTTATATGCAATTTAAACTAAAACTTTGGAAAAAGTTTTTTCTTAACCGTTTTTTTGAAGCAGAAAATGTGTTAATTATTTTACAATTAAAAACATTTTTTGAAAATATACGAACAGCGCACTCATACTTATTTTAAATGCAATACAATAGAAAATATGTAATTCAAAACATGTTTTTGTATAAAATTTTAGTTATCGAAGGAGCCACGCCATTTTGAGGTAGTCCTATGTTTGTTCTATATATGAAATTTAAGGTCTGATCCCCAAGTTCTAAAGCTGAAACCTAAACAATTATCACGCCACTTTTTAGTTCTTTTTTTATTTTAGGCAGCTGTAATAAAATATTTTCTTAGTCTGCTAGATATTGTTGGCTTCTTCGTAATTGCAACACTGAATCATCAGTACTTTTTTAACCATTGAATAAATCAATCAAGATTTTTTACAAACTTTTCCAATTTTTCGTTTTTGAATATTTAAAAAATAGACACATGAACACATAGAAAAACCAGAAAATATTGATTAAGAAAAGCGTAACAAAAAGGAGACCAAACATATTATTCAATAGTACTGTAATGCATTTACGAGCAGGCACTATTGTACTTACTTTTACAACTTCTATTCATTAATTAGCATTCATTGATGCATTTACGTTCATTTCCTTCAGCTTAAAAGACTGACTGATGTAATTCTTGCCAAAGCGTAATTATCATACAATCCCCTGAAAGATGTGTATTTTTTTATTTTTTGCCTTTAACGTTACTATAAGCATTTTTCTGCCAATTAAAGCACACAGGGAGAGGCAAACAACGAATAACTTGCTCGAAAAGCTAACAGAGACGTAAAACTTTTTTTTCACTATTCTTGTTATATCCAATTTTTTGTTTGTTACAAATTTTCACAAAGTATTTTTTGTAACGCGTCATGTTCTTAACTTTTAAACATTTTAATTAATAAGTCGTTTACATAGTAAAAAAAGTAATAAAAAAAAAATTATAATATATAAGTAGATACAGTCGCTATAAATAAGCATTTTTTTAAAGGAAATTTATTTCTTATATTAGTGTTTTATATATATAACAAATTAGTTAACATTCAAAGAGAGTTTTACAAAATTTTAAATTTCATTTAAATGCGTTTATAATCCCTCAAACATGACCAATTAACGTAATTATTATTTTAACTTTCATTAAAACACATCTTGCTACAGCCATAAAATAGTATTTTTAATTCAGCCTGCACTGTGGTCCACGTACATATCTCTTTGGGTAAATTTCAAAATTCTGGCTTTAACATAGCACATGCTTCATAATGACAAACTATTATTTTACGAAATAGTTCTTCGGTATTGTTATTATTATTATCATTATTATCACAAAATAAAAATAAGCATAATATAATTCGGAACTTATACAAAACCCAGCAAGAAATTTATATTCGATATGATAAATGAGTAGAAAAGTAAAATAGATTCATATCGAATATAAATTATTGGCTGGGTTTTGTATAAGTTTTTAGTTCTACTACGGCTATTTTTCTTTTGTGATTTTCAAAAATATTAATATTTGCAAATTCTTTTTGAATGTCTGTGCATAAGATAAGAGGTTTGTGACTGTTCAAAATGTGTGGTTGAAGTCTACTGATGCTTGGGGAAAGAACCAATAAAATGCATATAGACAATGCTTAACCAATCAATTTTTTCTATGTTTGGTTGTTTGTTTGTTTATAAAATCAAAGCCGTTGAACTCCAAGGCTGGCAAATTTTCTAATCGGAAGCGCTGCCACTAAAAGTGCCTTCATACACTAAGATTATGCGCATCTGCGAACGTTTACTGAAAGATGCTAAAATTTATTAAAAAAAAAGGTTAAAATTGCATTAACTTGCGTAAATTTTAATTAAAAATAAAAAATTAAAAAAAAAATTGTAGTATTCTACCACGCAGATATTTTAGCGGCAGCGTTTATGTTCAAATATCAGCTGTTTTATGTCAGCTTTATTTATTTATTCTGTAATTTTTCATTATTTCAAAAGTCTACTATTACAATAAGGTCCAGGCGCATTCACTTCCAGGTAATAGTAAGATTACAAAAATAAAACAATGAAAAACACAACATGGCTTTTAAATTGACAAAAAAGTCAAAAATAAAACGTCAAAAAAAGAACATGTAAACAAAAAATTAACACAAAAATTATTTATACTAAGGACCATTTTCATAATGTACAATTAAAAGATAAGAGGAACTTTAGTGGCAAGTTTTGTATGAAGAACTTGCAATTAAAGTTCATGTTAACTCTTAGGGCCGTTTTCGCAACTTGCCTTTAGTTAAGCGCAGGGTTTTGCCTGCTTATTATAAAACTTTCAATTATTTTTTTTTATCCATTAAGTATTATTATTATTGACAATAATAGCAATAAAAAATTTAAGTTGTAATAATGCAAATATATTTATAGGAAAGACAAGATCCTTCCTTTATCTAAAGTTAAGTTGTGAAATTGGCCCTTAATCATATACTGTGAAAACGGGCGTAAGTTGAAAAAATATTTCGACAACGACAGTAAAATATTTTTTATTAAAAATATTTACATTAAAATTGGTTATTGAGGGGTTTAGTTGGATCCTATGCGCGTTTCACTGTTGCTAATGGAGACAGACCATCTTTGCTTATTCTTATTTTTTTATTTCTTTTGCCAGAATCAGTTAAATTTTTGTACTACCTCCTTAAGCGACACAATTGTTCTGTTACACCACAATTGATATAGAAATAAAAATAATTATCAAATAAATTTACATTTCCTTCTTTATATGCGATAAAACTCTGCACTAACATATTTAATTATTTTCATCATAAATTTTTAATTTAGAATTCGTAGGACCACTGTAACCTGTCCTGCTTTAGTTAGTGGCACACTTTTTATTTTTTTCCATTTTATTCCAATCACATTTAATATAAAAATGGCGATTAAATTGCATTTAATAGACGATCATAATGAGACACAACAGTTGCACAGTCAAGTCTCCCCTTAACAAGAATTATGGAGAAAAACAAACAAAACTCAATTTGAATTTTTATCGTATTTTTTCGTTTGTTATCACAAAAAATGTCTGCATTTATTTCTATATTACGATATTTTTGTGCGTCTTATATCATCTATAAATGTTTAATAGGCCCAAGAAAACAATTACAATTACTCTTGCACACGCTTAGCTTGAGAATTACACGTCGTGTAGAATTGCTAAATCACCCTCTTAAATCAACAAATTGTTTATGTATTATTACTCGTACACTCCTCCAGCATTAAAACATTTGTAAATTATAGACATTTGCAGTATATGTAATTTTTATTTGCAATAAGATAAATTGTATTCAATTTCTAATATATTTTATATTTTCTTTATGTGTATTTTTTTGAATAAAGGAAATGTTTGGTATTGAAATGGTTTATTTATTAGATTGCAATAAAATTTTCACATAATTTGTTGCTCGTTCTTTCTGTTTTTTTTTCATAAAAACTAAGTGTTGCGAACTTCTATTAATAGACTAATAGCAGTAGTTGAAGATATAAGAAAAATCAAAAAAAGTTTTTAAGGCTATAAGAAAATTCCCAAAAAAATTTAGTCTCTATTACAGTCCTGCACAAGACTATTTATAAGACATTTCAAGACATGAAAATTTTTTCAAATGCTTTACTACAGCGAAATATTATAAAACAAACGCTTAACAACGCCAACAGTTTTGTTTAGCGTTTGTTTTAGAATATTTCGCTGTAGTAAAGCATTTGAAAAATCTCTTATGCCTTGAAGTGTCTTATAAAAGGTCTTGTGCAGGTCACTAGTCTCTATTAAATGAAAAGTTTTTTGTTAATAGTTTATACTTTCTTAAAATAAAACATACAATACTGTTTTTGTTTAAGAAAGAAGCGAAATTTAGTTTATAAATATTTGGCGATAAGTTGGTATGATATTTTTTTCACAGAATAAATCAGGTACACAGAAAATAATACAACAGGTTGTTTTAAACAAACATATAAATAATTAATATATAAATAATAAAAATATAATAATATAAATAATAAAAATAATAATAATAATAATAATAATAATAATAATAATATAAATAATAAATAATAGTTATATTTTAGTTTTCTCGTTTTCCGTATTTGCTTTAATGAACATACAGTGTATTATTTTAACCCTTAAATGCACACCGTGCATTACTTGTTTTTTTTTAATACAACAATTGTAACGGAAACTTAAGAAAGAACATTTTAAAATAAGGAATGTTGTATAAGTGTTCTTTGAAACTCCGTTTAAGTTTGTTTATATCATCAGCAAGCTACCAAAGTGCATGCATGAAATTGTTGAACAAACATAGATTGTAAACCAAGTTTTAAAAGTGAATAAATAATTAATATATCTGCTTCTTTTGTAGAGATTAGTAACAATTTATATATTGAACACTATTTAAACAAATTTTAATAAATTTTAATCAAGTATATTTTTTAAAATTGTTTTTCCTCTCCTTTTTTATTTATCAAAAAGTGTTTTTTGCCAATTTTTCACGAAAAGAGGGAAAATAAAACCGATATTCATGCTTCGGGACCAAATTTACATAAGAATTTCTTGATCTCAGTCAAAGGTTCTGACCTCATGCATTTAATGGTTAATAAATAAAAGAAATTTTTTTAATTTTGTTAAACTTTTATAAATTTTGGCATTAAATTTTACGAATTCTCTAGATCAGTTAAAGAAAAATATAATTGAATACAAAATAAAATTTTTTCTGTGTACTTTAACCCAAATTTCATAAAAATCTATGCAGAAATTGTGCGTGAGAGCTTTCTAAAAAAATAAAAGATCAGACAGACAGACATCTGATCGACCACACACCAGATGAAATGGCATCACTATTGGCGTGGTCGAAATTTATTGATAATATATTATTGTTCTATACTTTGAAACAAAGATAGTAACGACAGTCTTGTCGCTGAAAATGCAACGACAATTACAAACGACTGTCGTAAGCTTAGAGATGGTCAAATTGAGCTTTCATTACAAAAAAAAGCTTTCAGCAAATAGTAATACGTTGAATCAAAACAATTCACATATTCCATTTGCAGTATAGCCTAAAGCAAACATCTACATCAACTGACACCACGCACAGTGGACAAAACACAAAAAACAAACAAACAGTTGTAGTGGCCTTCACAAACAGCTAAATGTGCCGTTCTACTACGTATTTGTCATAAGATTTACAATTAACTTTGGTGTTATTTTTTAGTCAATAATTATCACATGTAATTTCGCTTACTTAAGTGATACGAACTTTAGCCTGATCAAATCATAAATATAAAATAACGAAATACAGTATTTTAAAATTTTAGTTTTCTTAACAAACTTCTTACAACTACAATTCGAGCTGAAAAAAGTCACCCTATGCAGCAAAGGTAAAGTACGTAATAAGAAATATGTTGATATTGAGTTCCGGTTTTTACTTGAGCTTCTCATTTGTTTAAATAAAAGTTTAACATAATAACTCTAATTGTTCTGAGAAATTTTTGGGTAAAGAATCCCTGATTATCTGCATTAGTAAAGAGCGAATAGGGTCCACATAATCCCTCAATAATCAATTTAAGTTTTAAATTTATTTGCGTTAAAAAAAATTTGAACTTAATTGTAGCAATTCCCAAAAAAAAACCTGATTTTAAAAAATTAATTTATGTGTAAAGAAACGCAATAACTTTAAGTTTTAAGTTTTCAGATTCAATTTGAGAAACATTCATTTGAATGTTATAGAAAATAATATTTTCTTGAAATTTGTCGTACATATTTGTTTTAATTATTACTTTTGCAATATTTAAATCAATATATTCAATATTCATGTATTTATGATAAAATTTATAATTTTCCGTATAAAGCTTCTATATACAATAAAACAAAGAATAGCAAATCTAAATATTTATTTTGGCTTTAACTCTACTGGTCTTTGCATATAAATACATATGCATGTATATGAAGCCATTTAATATTCATGTTCATTTCAATGAATATTTATTATTAATTTTCATTATAACAATTACAAATCCCCAAAGTTGAATATATGTGTATGGTTTTTTTTCTTTGTGTTATTGCCTCAATATTATATTGTTGTATTGGCAATATTAACAACAAATATGTTTTTATAAAAATGAAAATTAACTTACAGAGTAAAAATGTATACCTGTTATTGGCGCACATAACAATAATATTTTATTTTATTATAAAGTTATTGTTGCATTTATATGTGAACGTGTGTGAAGATGTAGAAGAACAGGGCAGCAGAATATAACAGGCCTTCTTTAAAGAGGACTTTTGTGATTATTTTGCAAGAAAATTGTTTAAAGGTCTTAAGAATGTTAAGTGTGCACCTGGATAATGGGTTAAGATATCCCCACGCCTACTTTCTATATTATTCACTGAACTAGGTTAGGTAAGCTTAGGTAAAGCTAGCTTAAGTTTGGATAGTGAGAATCAGTGCAGAAAATTGGTTAGTAATGACATCCTAAGAAAATTTTAAATAGTGTTTTTTTTTTTGAATTCGTACAGCAACGGCTTATGCTACGATGTGTGTCCGTCTGTCTGTCACAGTCTGCTTTTTCGAGAACCGTAAGACCCACGGTATTAAAATTTTCACAGAATATGTAAAACTTAAGCCGCTACAAAAACAAGTAAAAAACATTTATAAATTTAAGAGTGTTCTAAGGCGAGTAAAGAAAAAATTTGAAATCCTAATGTAATATACAGTCAATTATATACAAACACTTGAAACTTTCAATTTCAATTTTATCAAGACTACAACAATAAGCTCTGAAATCAAAATCAAAATAATAGGGTGTTCTATCAATTAATGTAATGTTGATAACTGGTTTAATTTTGGAAACCGTAATAGGCAAACTATTGAAATTTTACAAACCATAAAACAAACAAAAACCAAATTAACAAAATGCCGAAACGAAAATCACCAAATATATAAATTAATTGCTACAATGCAAAAAAAAGTATACAGAAATAAAAAAGTCGCCAAAAAACTTAAACAGAATCGCCAAAAACCACAACAATCGCACAAATTAAATAAGGGTCAATACCAAAAAATCCCCAAAAACCAAAAAACACCCAAAAACCGGAAAAAACGGCATAAAAGAAAAAACAACTAGTGGCGTACGGAAACTGTCGTTGTGTGAGTCAAATTCGCAATTTATTTTATTTCTTTTTTTCAGGATATTTTTGTATTGCTTGTAGTCCTGTCTATTTAGTACTTGCAATTTATTGCACGAAACTTTATATATTTGCTATTTGCTAAAAATTTAGCATGCATGCTTGCTCCACAACTATTTTCCCACAAAATTTATCATCTTCGAGCTAAGAGAAGAAGAAACCCAACTTCTTCTTCTTCTGAATAATAATTTTGACAAATGTAAAGAGTTACATGTGATTCAAAAACTGACAAGTTAGATTTAAAAAACACATCATGTATGACCCTCTTAAGCAAAAAGCTTAAGATTAAATTAACCTTAATCTTCATTTGTAATTTTTGGGCAGTCGACTATATGGTTTTACTTGCTAGTTTAATCTGCCAATCATGGTGGTTTAATTTTACTTTAATATTGACAACAAACACTTGCGTAACGTATAACTTTTTGTAATAATTATATGATAAAATAATTTAAAAACACATAAATAAATATATACATATATTTTATATTACTTATATATTTATTCCAACACGTGCAATATTTTACCAATAAATAATAAAATATGACAGTTTCAACTTGAACAAAGTGTGTTGATAACACTTTGACTTTTGCACAGAAAATATTGCCATTATTTTGCTTATTAGAGAAATAAACTAATCTTAATCTCGAACCCAAAAAGTCACCCTTAGAGTTTATGGATACTTATGGCTTTAAAAAATATTACAGAATTACGGATCTCTAGCATGTGGCAACATATAGTTAAAGCCCTCTTTTGTAACACATATGAAAGCGTACAAGTTTATCTAGTATTACTAATGGTTGTTAAAAAAGGCCTCAACAAAGGCTGATTTACGAATTCACATTAACTCTGGCATATGTGTGTGTGAATATATTTACATTTGTGTGTGCATAAGAAAATTATTTTATTAATATTCTATAATACAATACGTTCATATGCATTACAAAAGAGTTGGAGTTGGGGTTGCAGAGAGGGCAAGGGAAAGCAACGAATCAAGCCACAATTCTACTGTTGATAATAATATAAAATGCTTACAAGCAAGTCTTTTAGCTGATCTTCCCCTGTTGACGTTCGCATGTGTTGTAATTTTGCAACATAATGTTATTTTCATATCTAATAATGGAGGCGGTAGTTATTGTTAATATGACCTGTTTCATTCATTCATTGTTTTTTTTATATTTTGTTGCAAATTTATTAAATTTAAAATGAATAACATCGGAGTTTTCTCTTAGGCAAGAGTGTCGTGTAAGGGTGAATAAATCACCCCCCCCCCCCCCCCCAGCTAGAAATGGAGAAGGGTCTACTTCTTTATAAGTATTGGGGAATGTTTTTTTTTGGGAAAAAATACATAGAGCCTATTTCACCAACATATTTAAGTATCAATTCATATTTAAAAGTAATTTTTCCATACAAAAATCAGAATTTAAATATGAATTGATATTTAAATAGAGTTGGTGAAATTGGCCCATAGTCTAATATAAAAAAAAATTTATTTAATTTTTAGTTAAGCCAAAAATCCATTCCAGAATACCATTACCAAAACAAGTAAAATATGTAAGAAGACTTTATTAGCAAGCCTTGCTACACATAGAAATCAAATTGCAAATTAATGTAGTAGTATTTATATATATTTTTTGAAGGATAGACAAACACAATACCTGCTGGATCGTGTTTTTGATTTAGGTTTTATTCGTACGTCAGTATAAAAATAATTTTGGTGCAGTTTACTTCTCACCAAAAACACGCGTTCTGAAATGTATTTGTATGTATTTTATACTGAAAATTTTAATAACAAAAGCTGTTTATGAAACTTTGAAATTGAAATATCCTTCAAAAATTTTTCTAATAATAAGGAATTAAAAAAAAAAATTGAGAAGCTTTTGGTCATTTATACACCTCATTAAGCAATCATCCACTAAATAATTAAATTTCAAAGAATACAAAAACAAAAGAACTTCATCGAACTTTCACTCAAGTCTTGCTAACCAAACTGTAATGAAATTTATGCGCTTATTGCAAGCATAAATAATTGGAGAAATAATATGTTATTTTCCAAAACAAGACAATGCATTCGTTCAGAAACTAGAGGATAACTTGATTAAACACAATAATTACACATTGATTACCACGTGCATTACCAAGATGCACAGTTTTTGCTTATGACGAGTATTATGAATTATAAAATAATTTATTACACTCCACACTTTCTGTCTTAACAGTAATGAATTCTGGAATGAAAAATTATACATGCTGTGTATTGCCTTGTCCTTCACTATTCATTACCTTTTCCCACTGTGTTATTGTCTGATGCTCCTTTATTATTTATATATACTATTCTTCACACTCAAAATTTGTCTCCAATATTCCTTAAAAAAAATGTGGCAAAAACCAAAAAGTTGTCTTAAGTAGAACAAAAATAAGCAAACTAACTAACATGTGCATAAGTAGTAAGGAACAAACGACAATAGCAAGACTGTGGTAAATTTAGAGATGGTAAAATTGAGATAAAATTGAAATACGATGAATCAAAACAATTCACATATTCCACTTGCATAAAACTTACGCATATAAATAAGAAATCTACATCAACTCATACCACATACAGTGAACCAAACAAATAAAGTTTAGTGACCTTCGGAAACAACTAATTGTTCCATTCAACTATGTGTTAGTCAGAATATTTACAACTAACTTTAGTGTTATTTGTTCATTAATAATTATCACATGTAATTTGGCTTAAAAAACGATACGAACTAACCTGATTAAATCATAAATATAGAAATAAATGAAGTTCGAACAATTATAATTAAAATTAACTAATATTCTTTTTTCAACTTATTATGCCGAATACACTTTTTTTTGGGTCGCAATAGTGTGTAATAGTGGCAACTTTTGACATTTCCTATATTTTCCTTTGTATGGCATTACTCTCCATATAAAACATATAATGTGAGCGGCGTTGCACGAATTTTGAAAATGACACCATAGAACGACAGCATAAAAAATGCCAGATGTATACTCAGCATTACAATTTCTTATTATCTAATATTACAAATGAAAAATTAAATGATTTTGTAAAATTTCCTTCCCATATAAAATTCCTGTTTTCTCGCTACGAAACTTTCTTTGCCTCCCATTCCATTATTCATAGTTATGGCAAGAAAACGTGCTACGTGTGTGCCAAAAAACTTACAGTTATATATTCTTCTACCAGCTTTTCTCTCCTCACTATTTATCATTTGTTAAATGACAGCTCTGAGGAGGAGGTGTGCTACAGAAGGGTCAGCAATAATAACGTGATTCAAAATGCATTTATAGTTTTATTTGGCTGGTCAGCATGACAGGTTTGGCATTAGAAGGACACGTGTGATGTGACAATCACACTTTGGCACATTTCACATCAAACAGAATACAATAATTTAATTTCAGCACCCAATTACAACGTGGGTTAATTTCTCGTATATTAAGCTCTTAAATCTCAAAGTGAAATCAAATGTCTAAATTTCATTCGGTTGTGAGTATAACACTTGCAATCACATACATACATACATACATACATATATATGAGTTGTAGAACATGCAAGCTCTCACTCACACACACTTACATACATTACACACATAGGTACAGAATATGTTCACGTACCATGGTTTAATAGTGACAATTCAATTGACACATTACATTCGAATTGGTAACAGTGGGCAGTCAAGAAAAAATAAAAAAAGGCAGCTAATATCTTAATTATTATATCTGTTTCGATTTTTCTTCTTAATGGCACTCCTTAGGAAATTATTACAACATTGGCTACTTATTTAAGGGCGTGGTCATCCCACGTGGAGGTGATGTAAACTAGACATTTTGGATGCGCGCTCTCTAGCGAAGCCACAGTAGACATTTGCACGATATTACATTCCATATACAATAACATTTATAAATATTTCAAACGAAATTTGATGTTGATTGAATTGAAAATAGTTTATTTTAACATCCATAAAAGATATACAGATCCAAAATTTTTCTTAGTTCTATGACTTCAAAAGAAATTAATTTTGAACGTACTAAGTACAAAACCACTAGGACTCGACAAAAAATGAGGAGGAGGAGTTTTAAATTTTATCAATATATTGTTACGCAAATGCCGCCAACAGGGTTAATGCAAATGTTGTTAAATAGAAAACATTTGATGAGGAAATGTTACACAAAAAATTATTCCAACTGGGTTAATGCAGTGCTAAGCAAAAATATTCCAACAGGATTAATGCAAATAACTATTTAGATTAGTAGCAAAGAACTAAATAATAACAGTCATATTTATAAAAATTATTAAGGGGTTATAAAGCCTTTTTAAGGACAATTTTGTAAGAAATTTTTTTTTAAAAAACCCTTTATAAAGCCTTATTAAGTTTTTATAAATAAAGCTCTAAGTATACATGTGTAGCACGCACAAGCGTGACTAAACGTAAACAACCAAAACCAACGAATGCTCAACAGCGACTGCTCATTAAGAAGATACTCATATGTACATACCTATATACAAGATAATTGAAACGAAAAACTAAGATAAAGTAAATAACCGCCATCTATCTATTGCTTCTTTAATGATGTATGCATATACACATGTATGTACAATGTGAGATTTTTCACAATTTGACCCTTTGGATCAAACGTCGGGACATCAAAATACATTGTAGAGGTATGGTTCCTTCTGTAAAGTTTCTTATTTTGATCCTTAAAATACGATTTTTCTTGTAATTTGAGCAAATTGTAAATCGACCCGCCCTATATACATATTTAAACAACATTGAAAATGATGATGAGATTGTCTTTGATTTTTCTGAAACATTCTAGTGGTGCTGTGCGAAGTATAAATGGGGTGACGCATCTGCTGGCAAGATAGTCGATAGCAGTCTGTGTTTTACGGTACAGCAGTCAGTTGATAGTTGAAAGTTTATAATTAAGTTTGTGCTCTGCAATACGTCAGTTGAGTTGAAGAGACTATATTAACAGTCGGTAGTAAGTCAGTCTATAACGCAGTTAAAGTCTGTATTTGAGATTATTGTGATATATTGTTGTCTTGAGTAAGTAGTAAGGAACAAGGCAGCTGATAGTTGTGTGTAAGAGTGTAGTAAATAAAAGTAAAGCCAGCGAGTCTTTAGTGCTGTATCAATGGCGAGTGTCGGCCAGAGAGTTGTTATTGTTGTATCAACGGTAATTGTCGGCAGAGTGAATGTCGTATGTGACGAGCAGCAGACAAAGAGGCATTTCGTCAGTACTAGCGCAGCCAGCGTATGAGATGTGCGTATCCAACAGTGGAGTGGATGTAGTGCACCGAGAGAAACACCAGAGAAATGTCGATTGATGTTCGGCACTCTGCTGCTACTTTGGGCAGCTCACGCATAGTGACAACCAGTTGTGTATATTGGAGTAATTTAAGTTGTGTGTGTGTGTATTTAAACTCTTTATTAATTTAGTTTAAGTGAATTTGTAAATAAAATGTGTATCATTCTTAACCCTAATTACTATGGGTCCACGGAAACGAAAAACCTGACAATATGTTATGTTTGGAGTATACGCAATAAATATTGTTAATAACGTATACGGTCTTCTTATATAAAATGCGTATTTTTCGCTAAAAAAGTTTAGTTCTACGAGTATGCGAATTCAAATACTAATTTTTTGGGCGATCTTAAAAATGTTGTAATTAGTAAGTTGAGAAAAAACAAAATTTAAAGTAATGTGCTTAGTAACAATTTTTGATCATTTCTTTGAGTTTAATGTGACGAATATTGTAAAAATAAGAAAAAACTTTATACATACGTTCTTCTTTTTATATATAGCGCTTAAAAACTTTATAATTCTACCTGTAAAATATTCTTCATACACCACAGTTTACACTTTGACACACAAAGTATGTTTGTTTGTTTGTTTGTAAGGAATTCAATAATGTTTGATATGGAATATAAACACGTATATAATTGTGAACATATACAAGTTCATACATACATACATACATACATATATACATACTATATATACGTACAAAAGACATCAGTCGATAAGAGTAGACATTAACTGTCAGACAATTTTAAGGTTGATAGTTCAAAAGGAATATGACAACCACAAAACCATACGACACCATCATACATTGATCCTACTTTGTCCAATTGTCTTTAACTTTTTAAAATGAGCTAATTTGACACATGTAATGGTGCCGGGCAATAATGTCACATAACGCCTGGCATGCACAAGCAAGCACATGCAAGTAAAAGCAAGAATAAGTTTATTACAAAGTATTCTAAAATATAAAGTGCTTGTATAAAATATACACACATATACATACATACATACTTACGTGCACACAAATATGTGAATTACTGTATACATATCTACATACATACACATTTATGTGTTAAAGTACAGCTATAAGTTTGCTGGTCTAATGGCACCTGAGAATTGCAAATTTAGTATCAAAGAACTAAAGTATGTTCTTGGAAAATATAATGAAATTAACTGCAATTGGACAAAATTCAGTTTGAAAACATGCAAAAGTATTTATGTATTTGCATGTGCATGTACAAATGAATGAATGAATTAGTTTAATTAATAAATTTTTATTGCATTTAAATACGAGGAGATTGTATTTTAATTGAAGAATCTTAATACATTATCAAATAAAATTAAATAATAAAAAGTGAGAGACATTTTTTTTTCTTAAAGTTGATCTTCAAGGATAAGGGAAATTACTTGTAGTAGGAGTTAATTTGGGAAATTGTTTATTCAAATCAGTGATGGACACTGTGATTGTATTAAGATTGTAGTTGACCTGCTGTTTTTACAAACTGGACAGTAGTCATCTTGGGTAGAAATTTTTTTAAGTTACTTCTCTGTTTGCGTGATTTTTATAAAAATTTTGTAGACAAGTCGTCTTTGAAAAATTTTGTCAAACTTATTTTTGATTTTTGATAAATCCTATCACAAAATTATATTCCCTGCCTAACAAATGCCAAACTTCAAACTTTCCAATGATAATAACTATACTCATATTTTTTCCAAAATTATCTTCGTATTTTTACCCGACTGCGCGACGCAAAGAATGGTATTCTGTTTATCAGTCTATGTATGTATGTATGTATCTGTCGACCGCGCTTTACTGGAAATAACCAAAAAAAAAATCAGTTATCGGATTTTTTTTTCTCTAAAACGTAGTTCATATTAATGAAATTTGTTACAGTTAAGCGTACTGCTTAAAATCAGTCCAATATAATAGAAAAGGACAAATACATTATGCCATTTAATTTTTTTAGCGGGCAAAACATGCACAATTTTTTCAGCTTTAAGTTATGCAATCGGTTTCTAATAAATAAATATGTCATTTTTTATTTTTTCACTAAAGCGAAGTAAGTTTCATTCAAAACGTAGTTGTGGGCTTGCTTTGCTTTTCAGTAATACGATATTTTCAGTAAAGCGATGTTTCGCTAAAGAGAAGTGAATAAGACTAGCTGCTGGAATTTGTATCACTTTCAGTAATCCGATTTTTTTTTCAGTAAAGCGTGTTTAGCTAAAGCGGATTCGATGTATGTTTGTTCCTTTGCGGAACTATATAAACCGAACGTGCGTACCAATTTCATGATTCAATCGATTTCTCTTAATTCTGGGAGTGCCACTAAAGATATGACAGCAGTCAAAATTAAATATGGCGGCCAACAGACGCCATTTTGTAAACATGAAAAAATTCAAAAGTCGGCGAACTACATATATTAAAATGGGTGTCATTGCACAGGTATTTAAAAATCATCTTTGGGTTTATTCTAAGATTTTTCATTTCAAAATAACATTTAGGATATTTAACCGCAAAAAAACTTGGCGCCATTCGGGTTTTATGAATTTTTTAATTACCAGATAATTGTTACTAGAAATCTTTTCTGTTCTTTTAACATTCAACTTATTTATAGTCCTATGATAATATTTTTAATCATTTACTTAAATAACTTTATTAAAATTATCTCGTTTACTCAAAAAAAAATTATTTTTCCATTAAGTTGTGTGTAAATTGAAAACTTTAACTTGTTGAGTTATGACGTTGTTTGAGTAAATGAGCGACATATATTTGATCGAAATTAGTACCAAGGTATCTGGGAGGCCACAATATAAAATTTTTCACTATATTTTCGTAATCCCAAGAACAATTTTTTCTAGACTATTGGGGCTAAAAGACCTGGTATAAAAATGTCCTGTATTTAATGTGTTCATAGTGACCTTGAAATAAAAATTAAAAAAAACTTTTAGTTCACTCTTCTTGCTTTTTTTTATCTTTTATTTTAATAAACTTTCATAATGGACTTGTGAAAGTGATATTAATTATTATCCCTTTTGCAAACCGAAAGTTTTGTCGAAATATTTTGCCATAATAATGACGATGATTATCATGGTAATAATTAAAAATGTTTAGTTGTCTTTTAGTTGTTGTGCTTGTACACATGTAAAAAATCTTCTCGTACTGTTTAAAATGAAATATAAATCAATAAAATGGAATGCAATGCACAAGGGGTGCAAAAGTTTTTGTCTATGGTCTATGATTTAAAATGCTTCCTTAGCCAGAAATTAAATGGGAATATATTCCAAGCTGAGCTTACATCTGCCATTTTATGTGTGCCATGCGCCCAAAAATGCGCATTAGTAATTAGTGGTTAACTAATGAAAAAATGTTTGATTCAGACACCTATCTATTAAGTTAAATAGTTTCATACATCACTAATAGAAAATTTTTAGGAATCGAACATGATTGGAAACTATTTAAATCAGTAAATACATGTCTGAATCAAAAACTTTTTCATTAGCAATTAGTGGTCATGCTTTTTTGCCATATGGCACACAGATGTAAACCTGGCCTTACACGCACTTTAGACTTGATATTTTGATTCAATTCAAATTCATTGATTACAAAAAAAAAATATTTTGGTGCCCAGGAGACGATCAAATAAACCCGTCAGTGCATTGCCCATGCGTGAGACGTGCCAATAGATATCAATTGTATTTTAACTTCGAAGCACAAAGGAATTCATGTTTTTTTGGCAATTAGAGTTGCGCAGTTGAATACGACTTTCGTTATTGATATCGCTTTCGAATATATCTCGAACATTTATCGTGTAAAACTATTAAGAGTGATACTCAAAAATGAATCGAAAAAACTTCACCTGTCGCTCAGTTTTGTCCCAAGAAACATTCGTTATCGAAATTTCGCTAGCAATATCAAAATGGAGAGAATGTCGAACTAAGTTCGATATCCCAAAAAGTCATACATCGAACTTGGTTACTCTAGCCTAACCGGCTGACACACATCCACTCGGTTACCATCACACATTTGAAAAACTTTCGAAAGAAATTCGAAACTCAAAGTTTTACTGAACACTCGAATTTTCTTTGATTAGAGAATAAATATCGAAGAATTTAGTTTGAAAAATTACTTCGCTTTAGTGAGCATTCGTTTTTATCGAATATCAGGTTAAGTGGATTGTAGCGATCAAATAATCAGACTGCACCCACACATGTATGCGATTGATAATATTATTTGATCGTCTCGTGGGGACTTTGTTTCATTTCACGAAGTAGAAAAAGTTGTAAATAAAAGAAAAGAAAAAGAGGCGAGGAGACTCTGGAGATGTTTCTGTAGGTAGTTCAAAGTTTGTGTTTGTTGTTAGTTAATCATTTTAATGTTTTTTCAATATTGATTTAAGTGCATAGTAAAACTGTTGATCAATATCTCGAGTTTGAGGTTATCATACAATGAATTTTTGTAAGATAATTGCTGAATCTAACTAACTTTGTAAGTCTTAGCTCATTAAAAAAAGAAACCCCATTTACTAAACTGAGGAACCAATTAGTACTCGTGTGTTGTGTAACTTTGATTTATGCCACAAAAAACACAATTTTGACTCCTTGTGCAATATTAATAAATTCAGTGAAGTGCGACTTTGATACGCGCACGAAGGGATCCGTACGGACACGAGATATGTAATTCAATACGAACTTTAGCCAATATAAACTATAAAATTTTGGAATTTTTTTCGTTTTTGGGTTTTTTCGGTTTTAAGCGTTTTTTTTAGTCAAGGGTTTTTTGAATTTATTGGCGCTTTCTCAGTTCTTGCACTTTTTCTCACGTTTTGGCGATTTTTTTTTGGTTTTTGAATTTTTTTAATTTTGGCGATTTTTATTATTTTGGCGCTTTTTTTATTTAGGAGATTTTTTTATTATAGCGATTTTTTTAATATTGGCGTTTTTTCATATAGGTGATTTTTTTTTGGTTCTGGCAATTTTTTTAGTTTTGGCACTTTTTTTATCGTTTTCAAGATTTTTTTCGTTTTGGCGATTTTTTTTTTTAAATTTGGCGTTTTTTTTTAATTATGGTAACTTTTTTTTCATTTTGGCGATTTTTTTCACCAAAACAATTATTTTGGTTTTGGCCCATTTTTCGCGTTTTGGCGATTCTTTTCGGTTTTTGGCGTTTTTTTTTCACTTTGGCGATTTGTTTTCATTTAGACGGTTTTTTCGAATTTTACGATTTACTTCAGTAAATCAGAATCAGAATTTTTTTCTTCTATTTGGCGATTTTTTTTTAATTTTTGGCGATTTTTTTCAGGTTTGGGCGTTTTTTTAGGTTTGGCGATTTTATAATTTTTGGATTTTTTAGTTTTACCGTTTTTGAAAATTACAAGAGTTTACCTCTTACGGTTTCCAAGATATAGCAAGTTGTCAAAATTGCATTAACTGATGGACCACCCTTTAATTTAAATTTTTTAATATTTTAATGTTAATTGTTGTAGTCTATATAAAAATACACTAATTTTACAAATTTCAAGTGTCAATATACATATGTATGTACATACAATTGTATGTATATTACATGGGATTTTAACATCTTTCGTCGCTCGTTTTCGAGCACCCTATAATTTTTAATTCTCATGTATTTTTTGTTGTAGTGGCCAAGGTTTTACATACTCTGGCCAAATTTCAGGTGCGAGCTATTACGGTTCCTGAGGAAATACCGTGTGACGGACAGACGGACAGACGGACAGCGTAGCGATAACAATAGGGTTCCTTTTTTCACCTTTGGTGTACGGAACCCTAACAATGATACATATAAAGCATTTTGATTGAAACTTTAATTCCAATTCAAATATGTTTTGTTAAAAGTATACTAGTAAATATACTGTCCATTTGATGGAATTAAAACACAAATTTTTAATTCTTTTCATAAAAATATCAAACTTGAGTTTGGCAAAATAAATTAAATATTTTAAGGAAATGATCCTTTTAAGTCCTTAAAGTTGTACAAAAAAAAATTATATTTAATATTTTAATCTTTACAATTCAATATTTAAAATTTAACATTCTATTTCGAAAGTCATTCAACAAATATTTCTTACATTTTAGTTACACGTTCAGTTGTTATCAGAAATAAATAATTATTTTAATCCTTTGTCACTGTCATCTCATCATCTCGGTATTCACACATTCATTCATTCGTTCGTTCGTTCATTTATTCATCTATTGTTCATTGTGCGTAATAAATACTTTAAAATACCGGTAATAAATCTTTTCTGGAAGCTCGTATTTTTTAATAAACAATAGACTGATGTTTCTTTAACAAATCTCTACACAAAACATTTAGATTTATAGATTAGATAAAAGTCTATATGAAGTATGTGATTTTGTGTAAGTGTGTGTGTTCCCTATTTAAAGTTACATATAAAAAGGTTTATATTTTCTGCCATTTTGTGCTCTTTTCATATCAAAAGAAAATATGTATGTATGTTTTTTTTAAAGAAAGGCATGATTAAAATGTAATAATACCACATATTCATGTTTATGCTTTCTTTTGCAAAATCTTACTTTAGAATAGGCCACAACACAACAAGCCATAGTAAAGGCAATTCTTGAAAGAAAATATTTTTTTAATAAATGAATGACAATATTGATTATTTTGTATCATAGTAAGGGAATATTAAAAAAAATTAAAGATTTTTGTAGCTTTTAAAAATTTTCTCTAAGTATTTATTTCAAATCTTAAAGCACACAACTAATGCTTAAAGTCAACAAAAACTTGTAAAAAGGTTGAAAGTAATTTTATAAATAGAAAACTGTTGCAGCAAACTTCAGCCATCCCTTAACAAAATAGATTCGTTAGAACTTTTTTGTTCCCTTTAAAATTAACTTTTTACTTATTTAAGAATTCGTACTTTTTTTAATAATATTAAAAGCCATTAGCTTATCACTTTAAAAGGTAAATTAAAAATTAATTTGTTCCAGTTCCGTTGTAATATAGATGTTAAAAGTCCTCTTTCTTTGGAAAACTTGTTACAGAAATTAAAAACAAAACCATATCTGCCATGGCTTTAGGGAATAAAAAGAGCAATTACTTGGAATATTTTTGTTTATTTTTAATTTCATTCGAATTTAACATATTTTATCAGATATTTGTCCAGTAAAAGAAGCTCATAGTAGTTGTATGAAAATTATGTATAAAAAAAATTGGAAAAATTGCGTCTTTTCTTTTTCTTACCTCAAATTCAAAATCTAGATATGTTTGTATGTTGCCCATACATTTGCAATACTATTGTGCAATAATCGATGGTGTACAATAAAATTTTCATTATACTAGTGTATTAGTAGTTGGCACAATATATTAGATAAAATCAAATGTATATTGATTTATGTTTATTGTGCAAAAAGGAATATTTTGTTAACATTGCAAAATAATCACTCAAAGTCATCGCTCTATTTCTGAAGGGTAATACATACTACAATACACCTCCACTCAGAAAACGTGGATTAGGGTAAAGTAAAAAAACAAGCAATACAATCGAAATAATGTTGTAAATTACTAATATTAAATTTGAGCTTTCTTGACACAAAAAACTTTCATCAAATTACTGTACAATAAATCAAAACAATTTACATATTCCATTTCCAATAAAAAATTAAAAAGCAAGCGATTAAATTAAGAAAAGGACATTGGATTAAGCAAAGCATGCAAGTTAGATATTCATATTATTCAAATAAGTTGCGTACGGACTACAATTATTGGCACCAAGAAATATTGACCCAACTATTGGCACCCTCTGCTTGCATAGCAATAGCAAAGCGTCCGTTAAAGTCCCGTTGTAGCTTAAATAGTTTTTTTAATTCTTTGTCTTGTTTTCTTGTTTCTTATTCATTATTGTTTAACTTTAAATGGCTCAGTTGCTTGTAATCGTTCGTGTGAGAAAGCTGTTTTTGAAGAACGTTGGTTTGAAGTTTTAAGTATTGATTTCAATAGTGAGGTGAAGTTTGGTAAGTACCATTATTTTTGTATTTATTGGTTTTTCAATGAAATTTTATGATTACTTTACTAAATATACGTCAAACCTAAAAAATTTCACCTTAAAATATGAGTTTTTTACGATAAATTGTTGTAAAACGTGAGTGCCAACAATTGGTTCCAAATAACTTTAAATTCAATTATTGGCAGGGGGTGCCAATAATTGAATTTGTAATTACTACAATAATTGGCCCTGCCAATAATTGTACCTTTTTTGAGTGCCAATTATAGAATTTAATATATTTTCAGAATATTGTTAAGTTTTTGTTAAATCAAAAATACATCCATAGTGTATTAAAGTGTAAATAATAAAATAAAATTGATTTCAAATTAAATTTTCGTTCTTTATTTCCCTTCGAAAATAGAATAGGGCTTAAGTATTGTTAACACTTTTTAACTCCCATGGTGCCAATTATTAATTTTTTGGTATGCCAATAATTATGGTCTCATGCCAATAATTATAGTTTTTCAAGTGTCAATAATTGTAGTCGAGTGCCAATAATTATATACATAAATGTGCCAATAGTTGTAGTGCAGTGCTAATAATTGTAGTTTTTGAAAGGCTTATTTTATTTTAATTTTAAAAAATTACACATAAATCATATAAATTTTTCATAAATGTGATCTTATAGAAAAAATATCCAAAAATAAAAAAAAAATCCGCCAAAAAATTTCTCTACAAACCAAAGTAAATGGTACATGTTCAAACTCAAAAATTCCTTATGGGTGCCAATAATTGTAGTCCGTACGCTTTATTGTCAAACATTTGCCCAAAAAATCGTAACCACTTAATGCTAATGAAAAATCTTTCAATTCAGAGAAAATTTTGTCTCCAATAATGTTGGATTCTATGACATTATCTATTAGTTGTGTTCGAAACTGTTTGATTTGATTAACAAGTGTTTGAATCAAAACTGTTTTCATCAGTGTTTGTTGGTTACGTTTTTTTTGGGCAAATGTTTGACAAGTGTGACCGTAGCTTTAGTCTTGTAACGAAGTTTTCTGCAGGGTATACTCAGCCTGAAAATGCCAAGGTCGTTACAAGAAATAACACGTTTTTTATCCTTAATTATTATTATTCCTTATTTCAATTTAATAAATTTAGTTTCTTCTTAAATACAATTCATTTGATTCATTATATCATCTGTTTAGTTTATGGCTTCTCAGCTTATCTTTTATACCTCTGTGGTCAATTTTTTTCATACTACTGATGTTCCATGTACATATCGACTTATCAGGAGGGTTGAAGCCTTGTGGATATTTTGCTTATCTTTCCGCACAGTTGAACGTACGGGTTACCGGCCTACTACTCCCCGGTTTAGTTAAACTTTAATGATATAGATGGCTAAATACTTGATACGTGTTGACGTTGTATTTTTCATAGAGATTATCCAGGGTGCAAATTACGACTTTCGATACCACTCGTAATTTTAAAATATTTCAATAGAGTTTATATGGAAATATTTTTAAATTACGAGTCATATTGGGTACCATTATTTGCCCCCAGTAATGTTTTGCGACCAGGTAATGGGTAAAAATTTTTATTAATATATATTTATCCAGGTTCTACTGTATAACTTAGTGAGAGTCTGAACACAATGTAACGATTTTTTATTGCGGTGCGGATTTCCATACGATTTTGAAGTAAAAATCCGCAGTGCGGGACGGAATAATATTAAAATCTATTTTATTTTCATTGCGGACTTTCTTATTCTCACAATTTTCTCTTGCTGACGTTGCCGTAGTTTTTGAATAATTGGCTGTGTTCACAACATTATTGTAAAAAAACATGATTTTGAAGTTTAAAAATTTTTGTCATATATTATAAATGTTTAAAAAACATATCAAATATATCTGCGAATGTATAAAATGTTAATCATTTTTTGTTTTTAGTTATAAAAATGTATGCACAAAAAAATTAATAAAAATTTAAACAATGACAAGTATTGCCGGCGCCGTCTTCCGTTGTATTATGTTTATTTTTCTCTCCCACAACGAAAAATCGCACCGCACCGCAATCATTGTGTTTAGACTCTGACTAGGTAATCGCTAATAAAGTTTATTAAAATCTGCTTATCGGTGTTATACTGTATTGTTTCGCGTCTAGGCAATCACTAGCAATGTTTATTAATCCAGGTTCTACTGTATTTTTTTGTACCTACGCAATCGCTAACAATGTCTTTTAATATATACTTATTCAGGCTCTACTGTATTGCTTTGCGACTAGGTAATCGCTAACAATGTTTATTAATATCTATTTATCCAGGTTCTACTGTATTGTTTCTCAACTATGCAATCGCTAACAATGTTTATTAATATATATTTATCCAGGTTTTGCTGTACTCATTCGCGACAGAGCAATCGCTTATAACGTTTATTAATATATACTTATCCAGGTTATACTGTATTGCTTCGTGACTAAAGAAACGCTAACAATGTTTATTAATATCTACTTGTCGGTGTTCCACTGTAATGTTTCGCGACTAGGTAATCGCTAATAATGCTTATTAATATATACTTATACAGGTTCTACTGTATTGTTTCGCGACTAGACAATCGCACACAATGTTTATTAATATCTACTTATCGGTGTTCCACTGTGATGTTTCGCGACTAGGAAATTGCTAATAATGTTTATTACTTGAATACTGACTTACCCTGATTTATCCTGATCCACTGATATTTACGAAGCGAGTGATCCATGTTCTAGTGTATTGCTTTGCGACTAGGTAATCGCTTACAATGTTTGTTAATTTCTATTCATCTAAGCTCTACTGTATTGTTTTGCGACTAGGTAATTGCTAAAAATTTTTGCTAGTTGATTCATCTTGTAGTGCCATTCAGCAAAATTTAACGATACGACAATCGTTATTTTTGTCTACAAATTTTTTCGCTTAAAATAACGATTGTGTAATTCTGAAACTTCTTTTTAACGATAGGACTCAGCTGATACTTTCTGCTGATTTTTGTCGATAAAATTAATAGCACATACATTATTGTCGCTTAAATAACGATACATTTTTCAATAGAAAATCCGATAAATTTTCGTTATAATTATTTTAATGATGCAATTATCGTTAAAAGGAAAGTAAGTGAATCGCACTACTGATCAACTGATGTCTACGCAACCACTGATCATTGTTTGCAAAATCTTCGGCCTTTCACACTAATTTTTCCTTTTATGTTATTGCTATAATATTTGTCCAGATTTCTGCATGCCTATTTTTGTTATTGTCCCTTTTTTTATTCAATGGTGTTTGTCGTGCTGTACGGCACCCTAAAAAACATCAGCATATTAAATTGATTTTTATCACACATTTTTCAACTCTAATATTCATTACAGAAACTTGGCACTCAAGTTTGCAAAGACTTGGACTTCAATAGAGCTGAATAATAATAATCATTCCATGCTTCTATAGCTATGTGTATTTTTAATATACTATCATATTTCTAAGAAAAAATTAAGTCCAAAAATATCAGCAAGTGGGCTGCTGCTTGCGAATATATTGACTAATTTTATTCCTTTGCTAGCAATTACACCACTCCTTTGTAAAACATACACGCACACATACACTCTCACACCCACATGTATACATATATAAAAGCACAAGTAATTAACATTTGTTAAAATATAATTAAAACTCTTTACTTTCTCTTAAGCTTAAAACAACAAATTAAAGAACTGAAGTGAATTTAAATAAAGAATCATTTAACGTTTCATCTCAAGCATCCTTTTATGCTGCAACACCACACACACACACATACATACACACACAAACTCAATGCAGATAATTAAGTAATTTCTAACAACTGTTGCAAAAGCAACAAGAATAAAAGAAACAGCAAAGGAAAAGCCAGCAGCTAGCACATACATACAAAAAAAGTTAAGAACTATGAAAAAACAAAAGTTAAAGAAAATAAAACTAAATAAATGTTAAAATAACAAAAATTATCAACTCGAATAAAAGCCAATTAAAAACGCATTCCTGTTAAGGACATTCTTCCTTTTTCATACTTCCCTCTGCGCTAAGGACTCCTCTCGATGGTTTAATTGCGACCAGCTGCAGATTATTAAACTAAAATGCAGTTTTAAGCAGCCCACAGAGAATGAGTTGGTTGGAAAAGATAGAACTTTTGTTTTTGTTGGCAACCGTAGATAATCGTGTTTGAAAATTGGACATAGTCGTAATTGTTAAATTGTTTTTTTTTTGTCATTATTATTTTAACAGGGTGGTCAGGAAAGAGATTCTGCGAAATATGTTTGGTCACTCTGCTTAGGTTAGGGTAGGTTAGGTTGAATGGAAGGCCAATCAATATTGATCCAATCCGTTTCGCATTACACTTATACTTTTATAGCATGTTCTACGCTCTTAGTAAGAGATATTGGGGAGATACCTATTAAAAACAATAAAAAAGCTATCAAACTGAATCAGGTTCGGAATGTCAATATACTTCCTTAGGTATTTTCAGTCTAAATCCTTAAGATATTACATATCATAGGTACGTTTTCACTCCGATCTGACATTACAAAGAAAGAATATGGGAGCTTTGCAGCGGTCAGAGAGAAAGTATTAAATTGATACCATCTGTTTACAGACGAGAACTGAGCTCATTTGACCACAACTTACAACGAGTGATCAAGATTTTAAAATCAGCTTAATGTTGCAATTTTTTCCATTTGCCAATAATGAATCCTATAGACTACAAATAAGTTCAAAAAAAAAAATTAAAAATTAATCAAACGATCATTATTGTTTTAAAGTTTGTTTGGTAACAGTAACTTTTATGTTTTAATTTTCGAATTGAAAATGTTTCGATTTTCATTTGACATTTGCGACTTAGGAGACCCCGCAAGAAAAAGTCTAACGAAGTCAAATCACACGCTATTGGTGGCCGATTCACATCACGTCCACTTATGATGATCAGTTCCGCAAATTGCTGATGTGGCATGAGCTGTGTGTCACTGAGCGTCGTCCTCTCAAAACCACATTTCGTTAGGTATAAAGAAGTTGGTAAAACTCAACATATAGCGCATGTATTGTTGCACGTCTGGCCAACTTCATTCTCTAGAGAATATAGATAGACAACGCTGAAGACCGATAATTCTTGATAACACTGCACAACAAAAAAAAATATCCGATCCTTATGTATTTTTTTTCTCCTGATTACGATGGGATCATTAGTTTTTCCCAATGATCTCTAGTTTTAACACATGATTTTTAACACCCTTACAATAACAGTAAGATATCCTAATATATTCATCAATGTGGCTCTATCTTCATTAAAGAGATTTTTGTGAAGATTAATAATCTAGAAAGTATTTTTAAGTTTGGAGGAATAGTTGTGATATAGTATTAACGGAATGATACAAAAAGTGGTGTAAATTATGCAAATGCTAAATGTCACTATATCTTTTTAACTAGAGCTGATAAGGAAAAACTAATCGTAATTAAGAGATAAAAGTACATAAAGATTGGCCATTTTTATTTCAATACTTAACTCACTGTTGTGCAGTGTAATGAGTGCTCACGAAAAATATATTAAAGCAAATACTCTTAATTTTACTAAGTCCATATAATCATTTCTGTAACGCATTCGTAGGATCACATTTTTTTCTCAAGCATGCGTATCTAGCGTATTGACTCTCTGTCCTTCTCATAGTTGGGTTATGCTTATACTCAGAGTATGGATATTTAGTCGGACAAAAATATATTAGCATTATATTCGAGATATTCCTTTTGCTAATTGTATACATACATATGTGTATATAAAATGAAGTGGAAAATATGGTTTGGATTTTTAAAAAACATGGCTTATATGTGTGATTGTAAATAAAATATCCCTGTATATATGCATGTGTAGCCGATTAATACTCAGAGCATTTTTATACTCATGTGCATGATTGTAGCTCATACAGTCTATAAATTTTAGTTCTACTCGTATGTGCTGTGTAATTTAATAAATGTCTATGAACATAGTTGTTTGATGTTTGTAGCTATACGTATTCGGTTTAAAATTAATGCATGTCATTGCATATAGCTAAGCGTGATTGGTTTAAGTTTTAGCTGTACCCATTTTCGTGGAAATTTTTGGACTTACAACTTTTCTCTGCAAAGTGTATTTTTTGGTTTCTTTTAAAAAAAGGGGGGAAATACTCTTACGGGGATATCCCATATTAAAATATTGAACTAAGTGAGTGTGTTAGTTGTTATTAAAATTTTGCATTCGTTTGAAAGGCCTGTCGATGTCGTAAGGTATAGAAAATGATATTGTACATCTTCGCTTGGAGATGCACATTTAAAATTTCCAATTCACATCACTTTCACGTTAGCTGGCCAGTCTCTCAAATCGCCCTTGCAGAAAGTCCGATGTGTCATAAAAGTGTTGTATTAGGCAATATCATATAAACTTGGTCAAAATAATTTGCTAAACATCAATCTATTGCGCTCGCCGTTTAAGATGATGCTGTAACCAACGTCGATCTCAAAGTATTATGGAGCGATAACGCCACCAGCAAAAAAAACACACCAACAAGTGAGATTTCTCAAATGGATTGGACGGTTTTGCATTTCATGTGGATTGATTTCGTCCCTAATTTGACAAGATTTCTTGCTTCAGCAAATGGTTTTCCGATGAAAATTAAGGTCGTTTGCCTTCAGCTCCTGCACCAGTTGAATTTTATACGCATGCATGCCCACTACCTGGATTCAGCAACTTTTATTACGATAATCGTGCACACAGAGAAAAACCATGTTAAAATTTCTATTTACGTCGCTTTTCACAATGTCTGATTAAGAGTTAACGTGAACTTCAACTGACAATTCTTCATACAAAACTTGCCGTTAAAGTCCTTGTGAGCTTTAAATTGTACATTGAAGTTGCAGCTTTTCCCTGAGTATATCGCTATAATAAAAATAATAAAATAACGAAAATTTACCCAGTTTGCTATTCAGTAACCTATTTTAACAATATTTGCTGTCAGTTAAAGTAAAATAAGGCAAACTACATGCTCAAATTCATTTAATTTAATTTAATTCAATTCAATTCTTTTTTTTTTTTTTGCTTTTCGCTTATTGTGACATTTTGTATACAGAGATCAGACATGATACACAATTGTATGGCAAATGAAACTCAGTTACGTACTATCGTAAAATGTAAATTACAGACTCACATTATCGTTACCGCAAATGAGTAAATATAGCGATAAATATTACTAATTTTGGAAAAAAATTCGAACACGATGAAAAATTCGTTAAGTTGTGTTGTGGGTCAGAATTCCTATGAGCGAGGCAAAATCTACCGCCTTAGTTTCTCCTGGAAGACATTTAATTTCTTTAACGTATAAGTTGATTGGTGGATTTTTGCTGATCCAGTGGACTCGAGTTTATATACCAGACTGCTAATAGTAAAATTAGTGAAGCTTGCATAACGTTGCACGAATAAAAGATTCATACTAATATGAGGAAGTTTTATTATTTGTGCGCATTGTTGAACGCTTTATAGCCTTTTCACACTTACTCAAATCTTTCATCTTTCATCAATTTGCGAAGATGATAACATCTTCCCTTAAGAATTGTACAGGGCTGAATGTTCAACATCTTTCAAAGTTCCACTCAACATCTTTCGATTATTTTAGTATCATCACTCGAAAAAATGTATACAACAACATGTATACATATGTATGCATACATATTTATCTACTTACGCATGTACATACATATGTATGTACATTAGAGATGATCGAAACTGTGATTTTTTAATAATGTTGCTCCTTGTGAATGTGATTTCTAAATCGCTGTTCTTTTAAACTGTGACTGTGATCACAGTTTAGCAGTATTTTGTTTGTAGCAGTTCTGTTATTTTGAGAAAATCTAATAAGAAGAGCAGCAGTGAAATTAAACAGTGACTGTGATCACGGTTTAACACGTTTCAGTTCTTCTGCTTTAAAAGTATTTATTAGTATTGGTATCTTGATAAATACTACAACAAACAATTAGCAATTAACCCCGTCCAAATATTGAGAATTGTCGTATAAGACGCAGAGAGACAGTAAAATTGTGAATATGAAAATGTGAGCTGTTCATAGTTGCCAGAAAAGACGATTTGACACGATTTGACGATTTTTTCTTGACAAAAGCTGAAGGTATAAATGTATGTACATAATAAAATCTTGTATATATTCTTCCAAATCGAAATAAATGACATAAAAGTAATTGCAAATTTCTACAAGCTGCTCGGACTCGAAATTTTTGCACATTAAGAAAATACTCGAAATATTTCTTCATCATCATCGTCCGCTAGCATAATTTCTACTAATTCTGCATATTATAGCATTAATTGTTTAAGCTCCTAAACAAGAGAAGTGATTAAATCAATATCTACTGTATTTTTAAATTTCATATTATTTTTTAATTTTTAGTTGCTCACACTCGTAAAAATTGTATTATAATAATGACAGATGAAAGATGTTGTAATGTGAACAGGTTTTTTCAACTTTCAACATATCCCACGCATTCAAAACAGAGTGAATAACTGACAGCTAATACGACAATATTTACGCTATCTACTTACAAACTTCGGAGGTCCCTGTTGCAAAATGCGTGCTTCCTTCTGTGTAGTGTCTACAAAAATATTTATGAATTTCATATTACTCTACCCGTGTCTGGGCCAAATCAAATTATTTAAAGCAGTTTTGACGTTCATGTCTCTCTCTCTCTCAAGGTCTCATTGCAAAAATTTCTTTTTCTCTTGGAACTGAAACACTGGCTTTAAAACCGTGTTCAAGATGATGAGCAAAATTAATGGTGGTGATGCAAATTAACTAAAGGCTCAGTTAGCCGACTGTAATGGAATGCAACTGCAACTTAGAAAACAGCTGATCGATATTTTTATGTGAAAAGTAGGTTACGTTACATTACATTTCTATAATCATTTTCATTACTTTTCACATAACAATATCGATCAGCTAATTCCTGCTGTTCCAGTTACTTTACATTATAGTCGGGTAACTGAGCCTTAAATAATTTTTTAATGTATCACGATTAATAATGCATAAAATTATATTGAAAAAATAACTTTTTTTTATTGCTAACACTTAATGCTAAGTCACCCTGCTTTTGCCACATAACAGAGTGAAGTTTTGTTTTTGCACTTGAAGTGCTTAAACAAATGTTGCACTGATTATAGCTTGGCACAAAATCCTTTTAATACTAAAACATCAGTTAAATGAGTTATAAATAAACAAAAACGATTCTATACAGGGGCTGCAATAGTAAAAAAATCGTTTCGCTTTAATTTACAATTATTTACATATTATTCGTGTGCTGTGTGTATCAGTTATAGAGTTATTCGCCATCACCACTAACCATCCCATTAAACACACCATCGTCATATGCCATCAAATATATACAATCATCATTATCATTATTATTTGTTGCGACTATTAATGCGCATCCATCCATCCATCCCATTTTTAAACGTTTTAATGTTTTGGAGGGGAAACGAGTGGCATCAACTTGATTCAAATGAATTAAATTAATTAAAATGTACATTTTCATCGAAAATCACTTCCACAAGGTGTACAATTTTATAGATTTGAATTTTTTTTTAATATCGTTTTTTTTATTTTTGTTGCTGTTGACTTGATAGAATGATGCTGATGCTGATGCTTTTGCTGTTGATGATGATTTCATGGTTTCTATTTAAATGTTGCTCATTTTCCGCTGCTTGCCTTTTTTTTGCTTTCTATAGAACATTGTACAAATCCACATTTGTGTATAAATAAATAAAATATGTAAATAAAAAAGTGCTGTTTTTGTATTCTCATATAATTTATAAAATTACCATCAATTTTTAATGGTTTGAAAAATTCGATTAGACATTAGCTGCCTTAAAATAGATCAGCTCGACTTATTGCCAAATTAATCAAAAAGTGTTCAATCATTGTGGTTAAAGGAATTGAATGATAAATTGCACGGAAACATGTACACATTTATTTGTTAATGGCAAATTAGCGATAAATAAGTATTTGCAGTAGGGATGTCGTTTATCAATTGAAGTGGGTGAAATTGGGTTAAAACAAAATTTTGCAAATTGTAGCATGAAGTCAAAATAAATTTTTTTCATTGGAAGTTTTAATATTATAAAATACACAAGAATACCAAAATCTAAAAAATTTAAAGATACATTTTAAGAGGCCAAGAATTGAGTATATCAAGTAATTAATTCTGCATAACCTAACTCAAAAATTTTATTTCTTATTTATAAAACCTGGATACCAACCACAGAATTTTTGATTTTGGACTCTTTTCAGGGGCTTTAGGTATTCATATTATAAAGCGACTGCAGTGTCATTCAGGCAGAGATCCTTGCTAGAAAAGAAGTTGCAGATTGGTTGAAAGTGAATGTCACTTCAACGAGTTTAATTAATATATACACCAGAGATCAGCAATGACTCGTGTTTCTGCTATTCATACTGACTCATGAAATTTTAAATATAAATGCGTATACATCGTTTAAACTCAACTACTCTCATGTACGCACACTCTCAATGACATTAATTTATAAATAAGTTAAAATAAATATGAATGCGACGTTGACATTCATATTCATACCACACTCACACTTACAAAGCACAGTAGTAAATAGTGTTGTTCCAGCAAAAAAATAAAAAAACAAGCAACAGAGAATCAAACAGAGAATTGTATGCGAAGTTCGTATTGTGATTCATACTTATTTATTTTGCGTCGTCCATAGGCATTGAGTTAAGGAGAGTCAAAATCAACAACGTCATAAATATTGCTATGTAAGAGTTGCATTGCAATAAATATGAGTGCGCCATGCATACAAAAATCCCTGCCCTTGAATTCCTGCTTCTAATAACAACAACGGCCTTAGATATTAGATGGCACAGCAGTTTGATATTAGGATCACCTGGATCCTGGGGCATAGAGGCTTTCAGGGGAACTCTAGAGCTGATGAGCTTGGAACAACCTTACAAGTCCAACGGATTTGGAATTGTGAGCTTACCCCTACTCTCTTGCAAGCTAAGACTTACGCTCAAGACAGAAGATGAAACAATTAGAAGGTTGGCCACAAGAAATAATTGCGTGATCAAAAGTTATGGACTGATCCAGATAAGAAAAATACAGCTTCTTTTATTTAAAGTATAGGAAAGAAATCTTGATTTTAGTGGTCGTGATTACCGAAAACTGTCTCATAGGTAAGCATGCACAAAGTTTAACGGTCGAATACAATGATTTTTTACGCAGCTGCCAGGATATCGATGAAGAGGAAAGTCTAGAACACTTTCTGTACCACTGTCGTGGACTTGCAAAAAAACAAATGGCAACAATGGGTGTTCTATAGTTCAAGGAACTTTCTGACGTTTCTAGTATTGAGCTGCAACGTATATGTAGGTTTATATTGAGCTTTTCTAATTGGTTCGACGGTGGGGACTCCTCATAAGCAGAATATTTGTGGTGTCACAGTGGACCAAAACGGTCTAAGTGAGTACGGGTTTCTGACCGCCATCCCTACCTAACTTAATATAACCTATGTTATGTCTGTGTGTGAGTAAATAACTAATATATTCTTACATCTATGAACTAAATCTTAAAAAATTACTTGGAATCTGAGCTCCGCTCGTAGCGGCCAAACGCGGTGATTTTGTGGATTAATTAAAAAAGATCAAGTGCCGTGAAAACTGAAAGTACTTGTTTAAAGTGCGAAAGATTTTACATCATTGCCCAAAAAATAAATGACATATAGGTTGCGGTGCTTTTCTAATGACGCGTTAAAGTTGAAAATTGTGAGTCACGCATGATTTACGTGTAATTGTGGTTGTATTTATATATAATAATATTTAAAAATATATATCGTGGGTCACATTAGCTTATTTCCTTAGGATTTTTAAATGATCTATTTTTGTATAATTCGTATTCGAATTCAGTTATTGGCAGGTGATTCATCAGGGGTGTGCGTGAATAAAAAAAAGCCGTGTGAGTTCAATCACAGGGGAGATGTGTAAACATCTAGTAATGAAACTTTTTTTAATATTGGGTTAATGTTAACTAAAATAAGATATATAAATTTTTGACTATTTAAAAATTTATGGAAAATGGCATCTATAGTAGTGGAATAATAATTACAGGGTTTTGTGGAAAACTGCTCATATGCAAGTGGAAAATGTCAAATAAAAATTATGATAAAGCTTGTGACTTTGGGTTTGCAAAATTTTTATTAAAACCTCCACCCTTAATAATTGCCATGAGATGGAGATTGTTACCCAATTGATTGATTGAAGATTGTTACAGCTTCAGTGTAAAGCAACAGCACGTAATGAAGACATGTTATAATATAATATTATAAATTCTTTGTGAGTACTGCTAAACATACCTTAAAACAAATATTTCACATTTAAAACACTCTTTTATTTAAAAATTTTTATTTATTTTATTTATTTTATATTTTTGAACTTTTTAACAAAATTATCCCCACTGCTTCTTGCTTCAAAATTCGGTTGGGCGTATTTCGATGCAGCTGTTAAGTTTCTCTGTACTTCTTGTTCGTATGATTACACTAATACACTCATACATAACTCACACCGATTTGATAACGCTTTACGATCTTACTCGAAATTTGGGATTGTATTTACCCCCTAGCATATAGATGTTTGCACATCAAAATATGAATTTTTATTAATTTGTTGGTAAAGCACCGTTTCGTTACTGCTTTGATATTTCTTATATAAAAAAAAATCAGTTGGAATATTTAGTTTATTCTAAGAGTTATTCACATCAAATATAGTGCACCTCACTCCTGTTAATCGACAGATATAAGAAAAATAATAATTACTTTATAAAAGGGGTACCAATTTCCCACCTTCTATGCCATCGTTATTTTGTCGATCCATGCACTTTGTTGTTGTGGAGATATGAATAAATCTGCGAAAAAAAGGGTTTGGCTCTACTGTGCTGCGGAAAGATTGAGGATTTGTTGTGCTTTAGAAAATGTTTACTGAGAATTTTGTAAGAACGTTACTATGAGGAGGAGGGGTATAAAACTCCGAAAATAACTTTAAGTATCCGTATTATTTAAATGATACATACAAGTTAGAACCAAATTACTTATTATCAATCCTCAGATAAAATAAGGTTGTTCACTTATTAATTTGTAATTCCTAATTTCTAACTTTTTCATTGAAACAACTAAGTCTTCACATACTGTAAAAATATTTAAATATATAAAATAAAAGAAGGTTATCTCCTAAAATCACTCGACTTCTGCCCTGCACTTGAACTTTTTGACCCAACAATAAAATTAGCTTTGACTCATTCAAATTGATGGCAGTTTATTTTAAGTTAATAATAAATTCCTTCTCTTCTGCTTTTTCTTAAAATAAGAGCTAAAAAAATTGTTAATAACTTTCACTTATTCCTCAATATTTTTACAGCCAATGAGGCGGAAAGAGCAACAACACAAATTGTCGGCATTATATTAAATTACAACTGGGAGAAAAAAATCACGATTAATTTTATGAATTGTAGCAGTTGAATTTAATCAGATTATCGCCTTAAGTCTTCATTCTTATATTAATTGAATACATTTTTTTTTGGGTTTTGCACTATAATTAACAACAAAATTAATTTGTTCAAACACTTACCCACACAAAGACACTCGCTGCCATTGCAAATTAATCCCTATGACTTATAAGCAAAAGTATTTGGTTATTTTGGTTGAGGTGTTGGTATTTTAATTAGTGGCTCACTTAATCATTTTAAGAAAAAAGATGATGATTGAGTTACAGCAAAGACACAGTAAATTATATTAGGGGAAATTGTTTAACTTGCGCAATGAATATGTACGAAGATTAAATAGAGAATTATTTTATTTCAGTGAGTGTGTTTTTTGTTAACTCTCCTATATCAGAGAGTTTTTATCTTATAAGGCAGTCAAGGATGTGAAGTTACTGTCATGGCATTTTTATAAGATTATTATAAAAATATTAAGAAGGACATGATGTTTGCTAATTTTATCAAAACCAACGATAATTTCAGCGTGGTGTTTGTTAAATAGATCAGCTTTAAAACTAAAGTAACTAAATAAACTTAAACATATATTTGTACGGACCGAACGAATCACAAATTATTTAACTTGAATATCAGCGGAAAGTATGCTGCTGATTCTGGATTCAAAGAGTAGTAAGACAAAAAATTAAAGGACACATTTTTACAAAAATTTTGGAAGGAGCAAATTTGTAAAATGTTTAATATCAACGAAGAATATAAGGAAACGCTTGGAAATTTTATATACGAAAAAAATTGTTTTTAATAATATTTTGTCAAACTCCTAGGACATCTGAAAAAAAAATTCCAATCTCCTGCAAAAATATCTATACGCACCATTTGGGCTTAATTCTATAAATTCCCTTCAGTTTTTAATAAAACTTTACAGTACATTTCAAGACAAAAGAATAAAATATTTTTTGAAAGCAGTCTTCTTAAAAGCTACATACCAACTACTTCTGTGAACCCGTACAATAAACCCGAATTTGACTTTTTAGGATTTAAATGTTTTTTTTTTTTTTGATAACGACATGAGATTCTTTTCAACCCAAAATAATCTTTACCGCTGAACAAAATGTTAATATCAAATTCGAGATTATTTTCCGAATGGCTTTTGAGGCCATTCAGAATATGCACATTGTGCACAATTCTCCACAATGTATTCACGACAAACTGAAAACAAGCAACAGCTGATGAAATAGAGCACACATGTTTCAAACGGTATTGCCAACTTAGAGTTATATTTATCTAAAAAAAAATCTTGACAATTATTATAGTTCTACTAGCACAACCTAAGGCAAAGGGAAAGAATTTAATTTCAAGCATTCCTTAATATCAAAAGAGATATATTCCACCCATACAAATATAATTGCTTTATTTAATTTTTCTAGATGCTAAAGACTTCACTGTAACCAACAAACATTTGGAGGATTATTTTTTCCAAGCAATAGAAAATAAGCAGCAAATTAAATTGTTGATAATAATCACATCAAAAAAAAAAAAAATACCACGAACGATAGGTAGATAGATAGCCCACAACGCATAAATTCATAAATGTATTAATAAATTAACAAAATCAATTCCTACGGTGAAATACTCAATTTTCGCTTATTTTATCTTTCTCTATTTTCGTCTAATTAATATTTTCTAGGGCTGATATACATACATACGTAGATGGGAGGGGATATGATAATTATGGCCTAATTGAATGTATAAACAAACATTTGCTGGCTTATATAAATAACGAAAAATCTATGATTTCAAAAGCTGAAATCTATTTAGGCGTAAAAATTGTTTATTTGCCATTTAAAATTATTAAAATTCTGGGAAAAGAGCATAACCAATTAGTTGTTGCATATTTAATGTATAATCTGCCATTAAAATCTAATTAAAATTCTAATAAAATTATATGCCTGTTTGGGATATGTGTTTGTTTTACAATAAACTTGTGTTTACTGTGTGTCTATTTTAAGCTGATGCAGCAAATAATTATAAGATTTTTTATTTAAATATTAATTAAGGTTTTTTTTTGAAAAGTATAAAAGGGTTGGGCTACACAAACTGGGTCATAAGAAAATAATGGAATAAAATAAATACCATAAATAAATAAATACAACAATTCAAGTTAAATCGCTTCCCTGCAGAAAATTTGGTGACAATTGATCCAAAAGAAGAGATAAGTGTATAATAAAAAATGACATATCCTGTTAATCGTTACATATTCATCATTTTCATGGTGCATCGTCTAATCTTTAGTCAGTTTAATTGGGCTCGGTCTAGTATTGTGGTAAGCGGCACTGAACAAGTTCGATGTGGTTGGATCCAGCACCTGTCACATAGTATAAATAAAATGCTTATTGTTCCTTCCAATGAGACCGCTAAGCCACTCTGGAACCAGTCCCGTAACTACTCGTATACTTAGATATCAACCTTAAGCTTAACTGGTATTTATCCTTTTAAAGTATGATTGCCCCTCTGGTCGAGGGGGTAGTTTTCAGGCCATGGCTGTTAAGTAATGATTATTAATCGTGCTGATTACTAACTTGATTACTTATTTTTGAAAGGTAAAGGAAGTAATGATTAAATTACGATTATATTCAGTTTTGCACAATTAATAATTGATTACGATTAGTAATAATGAAAAAGTACTCTGAATTACTTGAAATTACAAAAAATAATCCAAAAGAATCAAAAGTAATCAAAAAATAAACCGATTACTTTTAACGAGTACTTTTAATTATTTTTGATTATTTATTAATAACCAAAAGTAATCCGCTTATTTTTTGGTTAATTTTGAATCTTTTTGACTAATTTTTGTAGTTTCAAGTAATTCAAATTACTTTTCGATTATTAGTAATCGTAATCAATTATTTATCAGAAATTCTTTTCAAGTGAATTGTACAATCAGTACAATTCTTTTTAAAATGTAATCTAATTGATTACTAATCGTAATAGAAATTCAACAGCTCTGGTTCAAGGCTAAAACGCCAGGGTTTGTAAATTTGAATCCCAAAAAAATAACTCCGTTTAAAAATAAAATATAATTGCATTTACAATAATAAAAAATTTATAAGTTTTCGTTGTTGCAGTTAAATGTCGGAATGACTTTTATATATAATTTAAATTATTCTACACCTAATAGGAATAATTCAGTGACAAGTAACAAGCTGCATACAAAATATCAATTAACCCCATCCTAGGATATCTCCATAGAAAATATTAGAACTCGGACTTGACCCTGTCACTTGGGCATCGGTCACGTGACTAGTCTTGTGTCAGTTCCATTTCCTGCAAGGTTTTAACTGTGTGCGGTGAATGAAAGGTATAAAGAGAAATTTTCTATCTTCGACTGTACGATAAACGAAATTGTTGTTCGAACGAGCTTTCATTTGATATTATCACTGGCGTTCGACGAAACATTTTGCTATTGTGAATTTTACTCACTGTGATTATTCAAAATAGTGTATCAGCTGAGGCTAAATGTAAAGTACTAAATTAAAAAATAAAATATTAATACGTTTCCAAATAACAACTAAAATATTTAATTGGAAATAACTTCTAAAATAACTGTAAAATCATTTTCAAAAGATTCAGAACAGAATCAATTCTGTGTGACGTTGCCAACTCTACAAATTTAATACAACTCATAATAAGCGCCAATATATTTCCCTAGAATCTTCAATAAAATAGAATTAGTTCAATGTCAAGCTCCATACTTTAGGTATCAAATAGAAATATTTTGTAAGATGTCTTACAATAACTAGTTTTATTTTGTTATACAGCCCACTATTTTAACAGCTGTTATGACTCAAACTAAAACTTCTTGACAGATGACAAGTAAAAACTATACCACTCATAAAAAATTTAATAATATACGCTTCAACAAATCATTGAAATTATTAAAACTAACTAAAAAAATATGAAAATTTTTGCTGTAATAGTTAGCAAAACTAAATATAATTACAGATACTGCCGCTCTGTAGATTAAAAAATTTCGATACACAACAATCATTTCTCATATTCCGTTTCATAGAAAATTTACGTTAAATAGCTGATGTTAATAAAAATCTCTACCCAAGTAGGATAGACTAGGGTGCTGATGAAATGAGTGGCTGCACATAAAAGTATCGGCATTTTCTCCAGCTATAAAGTCTAGTTAAATTTTTCTTTTCTTCTTTAGAAACTCACATTAATAAAAATATTTCATTCAATAAGAATTGAAATTACTGAACTTAAACCGGATAAGAAATTATTTCTGATTAAAATTCTATTTGTATATTAGAGTGACACACCTTGTATGGAGTTGCTAATATTTCTTAAGGATTATTTCATGAGTCATTGTAAAACTTATTTTTGTTAACAGTTTTTGCAAAAGCTTGCAAAATAATTAACAACAGAAATTAATAAACACTGACTCCAACCCAATAATTATAAAAAAAATAATAGAACTTATTTTAATATATGATAATAATTCAAAAATCATTGTTTTTATGAAATAACGCATTGCAGATGGAACGAACGATAAAGTATAATGCACCACTGGAAGCGGCTTGAAAAAAATCATTCTTTGATTTGAGAGGGGTGGCAAAAACTTGTTTTCAGTGAATTGGTCTAATGCATAGCTGCCCACCGAGAAAATGAATAAGCGTATGTGTCTGCCGATTGATGCTCGGCACTCCGGTGCCAGTTGGAACAGCATGGATCTAATGTATACGTATAAAGTTAAAATTTCCACCAACTGACGCCACACACAGACTTGAGGAAAATTTTTTATAAATATCTATTAAATAAAATGAGGTCAAGAGTATCTATATTAAACTCACAAAAAAATTTTAAAAAGTCGCAAGTGTTTTACTAAGGTTTAGGATTTTTGCAAAAATTACTAACTCCAAAATATTTCGGACCACAAAGAATCGTATTTAATGAATGAATTCTGATTTTGAGAGTGTTAGTTCAAGCTTTAAGGATGAAGCTTTCTTGCTGCAATTTTTTATTTCATACTTTAAACTTGCATTTGCGTTTACACGAAAATATTTTTCTTCCAGATATTTTTTTATAGGTGCAGCTATTTTAATATTAACCAAGAGAAATAAATTCAGTGAAGTGTGACTTTGGCCCGCTCACGAAGGGTTCCGTACGGACAAAAGATATGTAATTCAATACGAACTTTAGCCAATGTAAACTATAGTTTTGGCATTTTTTTTTCGTTGTGTGATTTTTTGAATTAATTTGGCTCCTTTTAAATTTTGGCACTTTTTTTCTCGTTTTGGCGATTTTTTTTTTGGTTTTTGAAGTTTTTTAATTTTGACGATTTTTTTATTCTGGCGATTTTTTTTAATTTTGGCGATTTTTTTTTAATTTTTGCGTTTTTTTATATATGTAGCTGATTTTTTCGGTTTTTGGCGTTTTTCTTTCATTTGCGCATTTCTTTTAGTTTTAGCACTTTTTTCTCGTTTTGGGGATTTTTTCGGTTCTTGGCGTTTGTTTTTTAATTTTGGCGATTATTTTCATTTTGGCGATTTTTTTATTGAAACAATTATTTTGGTTTTAAGACATTTTTCGCGTTTTGGCGATTGTTTTCGGGTTTTTGCATTTTTTTCATTTTGGCGATATTTTTTTCATTTGGGCGATTTTTTCGAATTTGGTGATATATTTTAGTGCTAAAATTTTTTTCGTTTTGGCGATTTTTTTTAAGTTTTGGCAGTATTTTTTGGGTTTTGGCGGTTTTTTCGGCTTGGCGATTTTATAATTTTCGGATTTTTTAATTTTACCGTTTTTCAAGAGTTTACCTCTTACGGTTTCCAAGATATATGTAGCAAATTGTCAAAATTACATAGTCAAAATTGAATTAACTGATGGACCACCCTTTGATTTAAAATTTTTAATATTTTAATGTTAATTGTTGTATGTAGTCTATATAAAAATACACCCATTTTGCAAATTTCAAGTGTCAATATACATATGTACATACAATTGTATGTATATTACATTTGATTTTAACATTTTTCGTTGCTCGTTTTAAAACACCCTTAAATTTTTAATTCTCATGTATAATGCCAAGGTTCTACATACTCTGTCCAAATTTCAGGTCGGTAGCTCGTACGGTTCCTGAGAAAATAGCGTGTGACGGACAGACGGACAGATGGACAGAGTAGCGAAAACAATAGGGTTTCTTTTTTCATCTTTGGTGTACGAAACCCTTACAACAGCAATTGCAGTATATGGTGTTTCCCCTCTCTCACACAAATTAAGACTTTCTGCGAAGAAAGTTCATCAGCTAGCCTGGGACTAATGGAATTTTTAATGATGACAAGGTAACCTTCTCAAGCAGTTCTACAATCTACTATGGGTCTTTTTAAAAATATTTTTACGGTCTTGTATAATTTGAAGCTGCAGAAGTGTCTTGCCAATTCTACTAAATTATTATTGACTCATAAAGTGGCTGAATAATTCTCTCATGGATGTATTGATTATATATGTATTTATGTGTATATGTATAAATTCAAACAATTATTTAAGCTTGAATACATAATTCAATTAATTATTTTGTTTAATTAAAATTAGAAATTGCAAAATGACATCAAATACTTAAGAGCTTTAACATGCAGAGAATTACTTGCAGTTGAAAAACAAATTTAATTATGTTTCCAAAATTCCTGGCAGTTTTGAGAATAGCTAAAGAAGTTCTCAGCTGCAAGTGTGGTAACTTCAATGACATTAAATTAATTAATTAAATTAATTAAAGAATAACCTAATTTTCCTACCTGACTCATCTTGAAGAGTGGCAACAGTACAACAGTACATTTCTCTGGTTCAAGAACAGCCACCAGAACTGTAGGGAAGTATAAATTTTGCAAATATTTATGTACTTGTATAGAAAACTAGACTTACACACATTAATATGTTCTATCGTATTAACAGCATATGGTCTTGTCCAGCAAACATTTACAATTAAAATTGTCATCAAATATAAAATGCCAAATTCTTGTAAATATGTTGCATTTTTGTTAAGTTTTAATAGGTTTCCTCTTTTGTTTTTAACATAATAATATAAAACAAAATTTCATTTTACATCAAATAAAATCAAAATAAAGATTAAAATTCATTCAAATAAATCTCATGGTATCGAAGAAGTTATTTCTATCAACAAGCTCAGAAGTCAATTTATGTACAATGCACTCGCTGGGTTAAAAGACTTCAGATTGGGGGCATTTATAAGACAATGTTTCCTGAATAATTTAGCAAATGCTTTGACAAATTAATTCAAAACTTCTCATTGAAAACTAATAAGTATTTGAAAACACTTATTTTAAAATTACTGCAATGTAGATGGTTAGATTGCATTGATTGTTTTCATTTTAATTTCTACAAATTAAAACTATAAAAATAATTATATACATATTTATGTTACTTTAAGTAAAATATGTTAAGGACACTATACATTTGTCAAAATCACATCCAGCATTGTAGTGACATTAGTGAAAATTGTGAGCATGTGTGATGAAGAATAAAAAAAAATTATTTAAGTTTAAAATTTTTTAACGCACTAATATTCCTAAATTATTATTTTACTTATTAAGTAAAATATTTTTTATTAAAAATACATAGAAATTAGTTATTGAGTAGTTTAGCTGAATCATATGCGCATTTAACTGTTACTAATGCAGATCATCAAGGAACCTTTTCCCAAAATTTCTTAGAACAACTAGAGTTATTATGTTATAAACTTTCATTTAAACAAATTAGAAGCTCAACAACAAATAAGAAAGTTGAAACAAGAACTCAATATTCAACATGTTTTTTATTTTCTTATTTTACCATTACTACATTGGCTGACATTTTTTCAGCTTCAAATTGTAGCTATAATAGAATGTAAAAAGAAAATAAATGTAAATGGCAACAACAGCTATTCAAATTTCAGGAAAAAAAATTAACAAAAAAGCTCTCTTAATGCAGCATTTTATGTGGGTTTAAGATTTCATATGCTTGATATATTTTATCCGAACTTCATTTCGAATGCATTAAATTATCTGAGAAAGAGAACACTGTTGTTTGGAATTGAAACTTTGCGATTTCAAAGCGAAAAACTTCCTTTTAAAAAGGATACGTCTTAGAAAAGTTATATTTTACAGAAATGACCTTTTGAAAATAAAAGTACCTTACAGGTGAAGTAATATTTTATAAAAGTACGTTTGGAAAAGCAGCTTTTATAAAAAGTACTTTTTATAAAAAGTACCCTTTAATAAAAGGAAATTTTAGAAAAAGTAAAAAATAAAAATAAGTAAAATTTAATAAGAGTATATTTTTAACAATACCTTTTTAGAAAAAAGTACATTTTAAAACAGTAGCTTTTGAAAGAAGTGCATTATAAGAAAGTACCTTTTGAAAAAAGTGCCAGTTGAAATATTACCTGTTAAAAAGTTTCTTTTTAAAAAGGAGCTTTTGAAAATAGACATTTTAAGAAATGTAGTTTTAAAATAATTACCATTAATAGTAGTAGCTTACAGAAAAGTCCTTCAGGAAAAAACACCGTTTGAAGGAGGTACATTTTGGAAAAAGATGCATTTAGGAAAATGTACATTTCAATATAAATAAAAATGTAACTTTAGGAAAAGGTACTTTTTTAAAAAAAAAGTACCTTTTAGAAATATTACTTTTTAAGGAATTATCTTTTAAGAAAAAGTACCTTTTAAGAGAAGTACCTCGTAAAAAGGTACCTTATAAGAAATTACCTCTTCAAGAAGTACCTTTTAAAGAAGTACCCCTTAAAAAGAAGCGCCTTTTAATATAAGTACCATATAAAAAGAATTAAATTCTTAAAACGGTACCTTTTAAAAAATTACCTATTTAATAAAGAATCTTTTAAAAAAATACTTTTTTAAAAAGTACCTTTTAAAAAAGTATCTTTTAAAAAATTGCCTTTTTAGAAAACGTACCTTTTAAAACAAGTGCCTTTAAAAAATTTTTATTTAAAAAAATCCTTTTAATAAAAGTACTTTGTAAAGCAAGTACCTTTGAAAAAGTACCCGGTAAAACAAATATGTTTTAAAAAAGCAATGTAAAAAAGTCGTTTTTAGAAAAAAAAAATACCTTTTAAAAGAAGTACATTTTAGAAAAAAGTAGATTTTAAAAAATGTACCTTATAGAAAATTTAATTTCTAAAAAAACCCTTTTCTTTTTGTAAAAAGTACTTTTTTGGATGAAACGCCTTTCGAAAATAACACCGTTTGAAAAATAATGCTTACTAAAAATTACCTTTTAAATTCTGTGGCAAAATGGAAAAAGTGCTGAAGCCAAGATAAGCTGATTTTAAGTTAATGGTACCTCCTTAATCTGGCTATACGAAAGTGCCCCTGATCAAAGTCTCAACTAATTATTAGTGATCTTTCAGGAAGTTATAACACTATGACTTGGGACTTTATCTCATTTGGAATAACAGCCTAATTTAGGTTATACTTTAGTATATTTAAACTTAAATGTATTGCTTATAGTGTGTAGAACGATGCTTGCTTAAAAAATAAAATTTAACAGAAAAGTTTCTAATTGACCTGTAAAAGAAATAAATTTCTGAAAATCATCAAGTCGAGGTTAAAATTCCTCTCCTGCCAAACAGTAAAATATGACTTATTGGAGATCCTCCAATAATAATAAAAAAACTTATTTTCCAGAAGCAACAGCAGCATTTTCATACCATAGATTTATAACTTAACAAGTACTCGTATTTACAAATCTATAAAATAGTTTAGACTGACAAGGATATAAATTTCGTTTTTAATTAAAAACAAGATTGAATTGCCTTCATTTAACCGTAAAAAAATTGTCAAAGGAATTGCCAATATAATAATAATAAAAACAGCAAAAAAGTATTAAATTGAAAAATAATAAATAAATGCTTTCATAATTTCATGCTCAAGAGTGAATAAGTAAGAATATCAAGAATGCAATAAAATTTAATTTTTATTATTTAAAATAAAACCATTCAAAAGAAACATTCCTTTCTATCTTGCTTCCAAAAAGGGGTGGTGCTTAACAAAAGAAAAGCCACAGCAAAAGGTACAACATAGTGTAAATATCCTTCTTTAATGGCTAAATTTGCCAACCGCAACATTAGTTTAACGTTTATTACCTTCAAAAATAAAAATAAAAACTTTTAAGGCATGGCAAGATATAACAAGTGCTTGGAATTGAAATAAGGTTTGTCATAACACTATCCACACAAAACTCTTCACAATGTGTGAGTGCTCGTATCAAGAAAAATAAAGTTTCTTTTTTAGAAAGAAATAATTTGCTGTATGTTTTCAAGGAACATCTTTTATTAAATTGTTTCTTTGCCATTCATGGTTATTCAATCTTGACACATTAAATCTTAACGTGAAAACAAATGAAGAGCGTTAAATATTTTGATAAAAATATTTTACGGTGCGGATGAGTGGTTTATACTGTGCGTCATTCAAGTATTAAATAAAATTTTGCAGGCACTATTTGCTTCTCAGAAGGTTTTAGTGTTTGAAACAAGTTTATTAAAAAACATATAACAATGACATGGAGATAAGTGTTGAAAATATCTAATTTTGTATTAAATAAAGTTACTCGTGTGGAAAAAAGATTAAAGCGGAAGTGGAATTGTTATCATATTGTCCTAGAAAATCTAGAAACTATTCTTATAATTTTCCTTTGAGAAAACTAATAATAAGCTCAAAGATTAGATTGCTTCTGCAATAATAAGAAAGATTCTCTGTGTAAGTTATTGCAAAGTTTTCGCAAATGAAGTTTTAAACAGAGTTGTTGAAGCTACAACTCGGAAGTATACGATATGAAAAAATTAAAAAATTTCTTTTTTTATTGATAAATTTTAAACATTATTTTGAGCTCTTAATTTCGCATTTGCACGGAATTTGTGGTTATAAATTTTCACTACTTCGAAATAATATTCACCAATTGAATAACGCTTTTCTTTCGTTTAGTGCTTCCGCTTAATAAGCTTTCAATGCTTAAAGGCCGGGGCACAATGAATCCGTCATACATTAAACTTCGCCTATTTTTGACTGACATTAACGCAGCGATGGAGAAGGTTGGCACAATGAGTACTATATTGGCGGAAGCATTGGAAAAGCTTCTATAGGTTGAATTTCCATTTTATTAATTAAATTCAACTTTTTTTACTTATTTCGTTTATTTCTCTTGTTTTATTTAATTTTTGCTGCCGCAAAATGTGAAAACCTAAATTAGAACATACCAAAAAACCAACCAATATCTGTCAAACTATCCAACGTACGCAAAAAGTTAAAACTTGACCAATTTTTGTACTTTGCGTTGACGGGCACGTACTGAATGTAACAAGCCTCATAAGAAACCATGTATTTCAACTTAAAAATCTGTCAGTTGAAAAGGTCAAATTTAACTTATGATGGATTCTTTGTGGCCCGGCCTTTAGTTAGAAGATTTTGGCTCTGAGTTTTTTTAAACGATAGACCTTAATGCATATTATTGTTTTTTTTTCTCTTACGTTTTATATATTTAGAACTCAAAGCACGAAAAAACAAATTTTTAAGATCTTCCATACAAATGGACTCAATTAAATTAATTCTAAAGAACTGTGGAGTTTTTTGGGGACTAGAATATAATATATATTTTGGGCCTTTTTGGGGACAAACAATTTAAAATAGGGGAGAAGTAAGAACCCCTAACTGGCAAATAGGACAAATAAAAAGGGTCAGTTGAATGAAGCAAAAAATCAATATTTAAAAAAAAAGGTGCATAGCACTAGTGCTATGATCGATTATTCAACTTTTTCCAGAAACTGGTTTTCGAGTAGTTCAAATATTTGAAATTATTTCGGTTTTTACGATTCAGGAAAACCCAGTCAACCGGTTTTTTTAAGTTAGAAAGCTAATATATAAAATTTTTGATTTTAAATTACTTTATGAAAAGAAGAGTTAACCAAGAAAAGTTTAAAAGGGATGTTGTAGATGTACCAGCAGTACTGACTAATTTCCTGCATTTAAGGCACTTAGCTTTATCTCCGCCACAACCAGTAGCTTGTTGCTCAACGAATTGTCTTAATTCTAATGCCATCTAAAATATAAAATTTTATTTTATAAATTATGCAAATTATGTCTAAAAATGTACCATGTGCTTACTTACTAGACCTGAGCACGAGCCATTTGCTTGCTTAATTTTCTTGACACACATTATATAATTGCTCTCTCTCTCTCTCTTTTTAGTGCTCTTGATTTTATGAGAACACTTAAACTGTTATTCCAATCAACAGCGTTGTCAACAATTGTCACAATTTAAAATATTATTGGTTAAATAACTTTTATGGTAAATTAATTTTATTTTTGCTAATTTATTTTTAATCTTTATTGTACGCTTTACTTTTCACACGACTTTACTGCACGACTGCTCACAATAGACTCCGCTTCTCTTGCTCGGAGCAAAATAAGTAAAGGCAAAAGACAAAGAAAAACAAAAAAAGACCAGTGTGACCGTGTATAAACACGGTGCTTTTCGCACCGTTTTTAGTGCTTTTTGAAATTTTCGACGCGGTTCAGTGCTTTTTTAAATTCATTTTCGGTGCTTTTTGTTTCGAGGCGGTGGCACTAAACCAAAAATTCAAAGAGAAATTTCCTAATCTATCATTTAAAAAGCATAAGCGCTGAAGTTAAATGGAGCATTTCAAAAAATTCTACTAAGATTGTACAAGGCTTGGTTGAAAAAATACGTGACATATAACCCTCAAATTTTAACATTTAAACGCAGATCAACTGCGTTTTGTTTTAAATAAAAAATTTTCAGGAAAATTGTCCTGTGAATATAGCTGCCGTTTTTGATTATTTGAAACCAAAACTGATTCTTATATGTATACATAATTAAAATGTGTATCGCATGCCTCAAATTTTAAATTTTAGGAATGGAATGCAAGATCAACAGTTTCGTATATTTTTTATGTACATACATACATGTACATACATATTTATGAATAACAATTTTATTAATATAATTATTTTATTTATTTAGTGCTTTCTTACTTAAATTACGCGCTTTTTTCCTTGTTTTAGTGCTTTTTGAAATTTAAAAGTTGACAACGCTGCCAATCAATCTACCAAGCGAAGGCGAAGCGAAGTTATTGTAGTGCCTAAGCATATTTCACTATTGTTTACCGATTGAGAAATGTAAAAATAATTTCGCTTTAATTTCAGTTTTCAAACAGTGTCGCCATGCTCAAAACCATACAGAACATTTACACTGAAAAACAAATACTTAGGAAAATGAACAGAACACGTTGGTCTAAGTTTTAGTATAGTACAAACAAATTTTGTTGCAAAATATACAAATCGAAAAGTATTCGACTCAGCCGATTTTTAAATTGTAAAAAACTTACTATTCGACATTCGAAAAATCAACATTTTGAAAAAAACCGACAACCGTATTGTGCAAAACCTGGGTTTTAAAACCGCTTGAAAAACCGAGCCGATCAGTCTAACTAGTGCCCATTGTTCTCCTTAAATTGAATATAAAATCCACCAGTACTAGAATTCGATAACTTTTATTACGATAATCGAATGGCTATAATAAACGTAATGAAAACTTATCAATAATGCTATCCAGTAATATAATGTTTTAACGATATTCCCTGTCGGTTGTATTAAAAAAGTTAAATCACAATCTCAAATAAATTTATTTTTCTTTTTATTCTTCCTTATAATTTTCGCTTATTTCAACATTTTGTATGCAGAGATGCCACGTGATAAAGAATTAAATATTGAGAAAATATAGGTGTGTACTATCGTAAAAATTAAATTAGAGAATTACATTATCGTTATTTCAATATGTCGATAAATGTTACTATTTTCGGTTCGCTAAATATTACTGAGCCCAGTATTGCGATTCAGTAACTTTTATCGATACGACAATTGTAATTTTTGTCTAAATATTTTGTCGCTTGCTATAAATATTGTGTGTTTCTGTAATTTATTTTTAACAATATTACGTAGCTGACATTTTCTGTTGATTTTTGTACATAAAATTTTTTATAATTGCTCTGTCCATGTCTATTCACCTTACCACCCGAAGCTCCCCGGACTCTTTTATAAATTATTTAGTCCTTTCGCTTTTTTTTGGCGAGCGTTAGCTTAAGCTTTTCTTGATAAAAATTATGTGACTTGTTATAAGATCGTCATTGAATTGGACTGTCATGGAAGCTTATCACTTTAATATTCAAAAAATTTTATACTATAATCTTATTGCTATTGCAAAACATCTAAACAGAAATCCTAATCCGGTAACGGAGAGTGTTCTTTTCAATTTATACTAGGAAATAAAAAAATATTTTCGAACCTACACAGGATACAAAGGAATTGCTTCTTTATTGATATATTTTCTTGTATGTTGTCTATTGTATTCTTGAATATAAAAATCAATTATATCAATACTAAAGTAAATATGAGAATTTTGCACATCTTACACTTATAACTTTCATGTTTAAATGTGTAAAATTAAAAAAAAAAGTGTAAATGGAATTAAGAAATGTCTTTCTTGACTTTTTGTTATACTTTCAACCAAGTCTTTTTGTATATATTTTCTATGGGTCGTTCGTGGTTTTAAGATACACATTAGAACATGTTTCATAAAGGCGTGAGATGACACATGAAAAACCATTAAATTCCAGGGTAAGTGTATATACATACGTACATATGTATGTATGTATGTACGTACTTTATATGGAAAATAATATGCCCATACTAAAATTATTGCTTTTTTTCTTATAGTTTTTTTTTTGCTTATTTCTTTAGTGAAATAATATAAAAAATTATATACATATGTACATATAATTTTAATGAAGTGAATTTAGAATAGATATTGAATTTCTCTTTATAAAGATACCTGCTGCGCAAATTTCACTTGTTCTATTCTATGGCAGTTCATGTCAGTCGGAGTAAGAAAAGGGTTATAACAGTGGTTAATTAGGTTTAAAATTATTTTTTTTATTTCTCATCAATATAGAGTTCAAATGTCAAATGACATATCAAAACTGACTGACAAGCATTAAATCTTGTTGAAAATACTGCAACTCTCTACAACTTTTGTTTTATTTTTTGCCCTTGTGTATGTTTCCCTAACTGTATTTTTCCACATTCTTGCCACCTTGTGGTGTCTCTACCACCACCATAATGTTTCTTTTTTCTTTTCCACTATACATGTATTTAGAAACTCATTAAGTGTATGTTTCATTATTAGATGTTGTCTGATTTTTATTGGGCATCCATACAGCAAAGTTGAAAAGGAACCCTACTTAACTTAAGAATAGCAAAATTAAAAAATCGCCAAACCAAAAGAAAAATCGGCAAAACGAAAAAAGCGCCAAACTAATAAAAAAAAACTGTAAAACCAAAATAAATCGCCAAAAACCGACAAAATCACAAAAATTAAAAAAAACGTTAAAACTAAAAAAAACGCCAAACACCGAAAAAGATCCCAGAATCGAAAAAAACGCCGAAGAAAAGAAAAACCGCCAAACACCGAAAAAAAAGTTGACCGTGTGATGTTTTTTTTTAAATGTCTACATCAGCACCTGGATTCAGTAACTTTTATTATGGTAATCCTACCGCTATAATAAATATATAACGAAAGATTATCGACTTTGCTCTTCAGTAACATATTTTAACGATATTTGCTGTCAGTTGGATAAAAGAAAACTAATTTTATATTCTTCAAAAATAGTTGTTTTCTTTGATAATGCAAAATAAAAATATTATTGCCATGTTCTAAAAACAAAAAAATTCAATTAAATTATTATAAAACAGTTTGAAAAATATATGAAAAAATATGTGTTGGATATAATGTTTGGAACAAAATCATAAAGCAAATACATGAACCTTCTAGCATAGACAATAACTAATAATTGTTTTAAAGAATCATGACTGCTGCTTTTTTTCGTCCATAGACAAGACGATACAATCGTTGAACAGAATTAGGGCATAAGTCACAAGATCAAATTCATTGAGTTTTTCTTTATTATTCCTTGTGCTTTTTGCTTATTTTCAAATTTTATATACAGAGATACCACATAATATTAAATAAAATGGTGAATAAAGATAAAGCTGAAGACTATCGTAAAAAAGAAATTACGGAATCACATTATCGTTACCGCAAGCAAATAATTATGTCGATAAATATTACGATTTTTGGTTCGCAAAAAGTTAAAAAATCCAGGTACAAGTTAGATATTTCTTTATATAGGCTAATGTTCGTATTCGAGTAGTATTATATAGTGTGTAGTGTCCGTACGGAACCCTTCGTATGTGAGTCAAGGTCACACTTTACTTAATTGTTTTTATATAAATTTAATGCAACTGAATTTTCATAAGATGCCACAATTTAGATATTTTTACTATGCACAAACATTGGATACTTGCACACATACTCCAGAAAGAATTAATGTCAGTTATGCCTTTCTTGCCTTTTGAGAAAAATTCTTATTATTTAAACTTTCTTAACCACTGTGCCAAGCTCCTTCATTAATATTTCTGCATACCCTTGCCTGACTTTCTAAAAGATTTTCTTTAAAATGGGTTAAAGTGGTTTATTATTATATTTACAATATCTACATATATGAATCCTTACAAAAAAGAGCACAAAGTGAAATGAACAAAACATGAAATAATTTAATTAAATTTTATATGCATTTTATTTTTTTTTTGTTAAATTCCATACAAAAAAATACAAAAAAACTGTGCAAAAATGCTTTTGTCATGTTCTAAAATTACGCATGCATGATTATAAAATAAAGAGAAAATTTACCAATAAATAAAATTGAAAAATTTCATTTGCACTTGAATAAAAAATATAAAAAAAATATATGTATTATAAATAAATAGGAGTATGCACTCCATCAGTTGAAAGGTAAAACATCTAAAGCTGTTAATGGTTCTTTAAACGAAAAATCGTAAATTTATTTTAACTTTTTAACAATTTATTACAAGGAATATGCAAGCAATAGCATGAAAAGAACTTATAAAAAAATAACGAACTTCATAAATTTTTGAATAGAAATGCAAATGGAAGTGACATTTACTTACGCTTGTTGCTAACTCTCTCTCTCATCTTTAGTAAACTTTAGATAATGTCAGTTTTCCATTTTGCACAATAAATCCAACAAGCATAGTAGCAAAAACAAAAAAGGTAAGGTAAGAAATAAAAGGTAAGCAAGGGTATTTTGAATGCAGTTGATAAAAGGAAATTTTACAGGTAAAGTAAAACTTTGGAGCGAAGGGTCATTTCTTAATTATTTATTTTTTTGTAAGAGAATTTTTAGCAATTTTAATGCAAGAACACTAATTGAACTGATCATATAAGCTTACTACGACTATTGAAGATAAAGCTTTAAACTCAAACAAGCACCGAATGTTGGCCACACCAGCTTTCGGCAACAACTCACTCTCATTGAAAAACAATAAAAGTGAAACAAAAGTATGTGCATTCCCTCTACAATAAAACGGAAACTGGGGAATTTATATGCTGCATTTCATACACAAATAAGATTTATAAAAAAAGAGTAACATCGAAAGCAGTTGCAAATCTTGGTGTACATGACTGTTTATCTGTGTATGTATTTCTGTGTGTGTGTTTATTACAGTCGTCTATCTTGTAAAATCACTCGCATGTATGTATGTTTGTGTAGTATATTCCCATATTAAAGCAAACTTGCATCCTGCTACTGGCTTCGCTTACTTATTGCAACAGTTACAGCAACAACAATAATAAACAAATAAAAGGAAACTACTATACCACGCCAAATGTACTGGCAGAGGCGAGAGTGCACCTTTAGTGGCTGCGTATCAATCAGAAGGTTTAACTAGTTAAATTTATGCACTTGAGAGTTAAATAATTTCAAAAAAATTAAATAAAGAAAATGTACAAGAGCATTTGAGTTTATTTTCAATGCAAGCTGTTGAATACCCTACAGCAACTATGCCCAAGCCCACACACAATGTGCACAATGTGAAAGCTCTTACAAAAGAGCTTCTTGATTTCACACCGATACAAGCACATTAGTCAATTTTATATCAGAGAAATTAAAGCTTGCTACTTACCTTGCAAAGAAACAGAAACAAATTTTAAGAGCTTTCAAAGCTACTTACCTCAAATGCAAATACCAGAGCATGTGTGTGCGGACGTAACTGCCCTACAGAGAGCCGCATATACTATTGATCAGTTACATCCAAGCCATATGCACAATGTGCAAACTTTTATCAAAAGCTTTTTGCGCTTTCACACCGACGAGAGTACAACATCCAAAACAACAACACAAAAGAATACAATGCTTGCTCTTACTTTGCAAAGAAAGGATAAAGGTATTCACGTCAAAAGTTGCAATGGTGCGAAAAAGCTAAATTGCAAAGTTTTCAAAAAATATAACAACAACCACATAGAAAAATATTTTGCACAAATGATGCAAAATTGTCAGGGTCTGAGTAAGTGCAAGATGATCAGGGTAAATTTTGCAAAGTTGTGCAACTTTTTATGGCATTGCCAATCCAAAAAAATTTTCAAAAAGTTCTTTAAAAATCAACCATACATCAAATTACAACGCTGAAATACCTAAATGTTTTTTTTAAATGAAAAAAAAAAACAAGTGGTTGAAGATGTTTTCGGTACAAATAAAGTAATTGAAAAATTATATATTTTTAAAAAATTCTTAACTAGAAATTGTAAAGAAATCCTTAAATTTGATTTGAAGATCACAAATACATAGTTTTGCTATATTCAAATTGTTATTAGAATTTTGTTAAATAATACCAATATTATTAATATTGATATTTTTATTAGTGAATGAATTACAAAATTAATCAGCAAAGTTCCAACAATTTGTTTCAGCATTTAAACAAACTCTTTTAACAATTAAGAAACATATGAGTACAATATATCTTTGCACACATTGTGTTGCTTTATAGACAACTAAACAAAATGGGTTGCTCACGTCAGAGAGTGCAATTATGCTTTTTTGCACAGTTGCAAGAGTTGACGTGAATACCTTTAATAACAAATCTAAGAGCTTTCAAAGCTGTTTACCTCAAATGCAAATATCACTCTATGTGTGCTTGGACGTAGCTGCTATAGATAGAAAGTGCAAAAGTTTTTATGTCAAATTACTGGTCCGGTAAGGTACCAGTAAAAGTTCACGGCATCGATGATCGATCATGTAATATTAAGACTTCCTCTCTCTACTCTTTACCCAGTTATTATGATCTCTTCAGAATTAAATTTTCAACGATCATCAACCAAACGACGGATGAACGAAAATTAAACACTGAATAACTGTAAATATCTTGCCAATCGAGCTGAAATCCTTGGTAAATTCACTAAACAACAAGTAGCGTTGTTGCCACATAACCTTTGCTGCAACTTTTTTTTTTGCAAGCTTTTAAAGCTGTCAGCAATATGTGTGGCAAGAGTAAATGACTAGGGATTGTAGCATTAGAGCATGGCAGCAACAAGAAAAGAAGGATTACAGCGCTTGATAATGTTTATTCTTATTGTACTTTGGCATGTTGTTTCAACGTTTTTAATATATTTTTTTTTCCATTTCTTGTGCTTCTTTATCTCCTTATTTATAAAAGCACTGCCTGCATGTTTTTTGTGATTTTATAAAACTATCGGTTCTGCAACAAGTAGCATGCGAATATATTGAAATGCATTAAAAGTTTATGCTGGCAGAAATTATGGCAAACTTCATGGAAAGCAGGCATTAAAAAAAAAGCAAAAAGAAAAAAAGGAAGCCAACTGTTTCATATATGAGGCTGGCTATCTATCAGCGTAGAAGTGGTGTAACCCACATTAACTTTTTGGTTGCTGTGCTGATGATAAATACATTATTTACATTGCAAACTATTAAAAATTATTACTCTAAAGAAAATGGAGCTGAAAATTGTTTTGGCTCAGATCATAATATTGCAAAGTAATAAAGCAATTAAATAATTAAAAAGAGGAATTATTTAATTAACTAGATGTGGGTTACACCATTTCTGCGCTGATAGCCTCATATCGAGTGAGTGAAGTGCATTGTGCACGTACGTATGTATGTTTTATGTTCTTTATTTATGCCCAGGTGTTGTTTGTAAATTTCCAACCAACAGTTAAAGTTCTTCTCATTTTATTTTAATGAATGCGAATACTTTATTTTGTTTTTAGAAAAAGAAAAAAAAACATATGAGAAGGTCGCACGTTCTTGCTTATTTTGCTTCGTGTTTTTTTTTTTTGCTGTTGAAATATCCTTTAAGCCATTTATGTTTGTATGCTTGCACAAAATAATATCATCATATAATTATATATGCAAATATTTATGCCTCAAACTCACCTTATGCAAAAATATACATTAAGGACTGGTTGTATGGGAACGTGCATATATCAGAATTTGGTTCCTTGCACAGTCATGTGCATGTATTAGTACTAGCAATCCATTGTTATTTACATTTCATAATATTCTTTTGTATTTACTTTTGTTGTTACCTTTTTCTGATACGTTTAAATCAAAGATTTGCTTTTCTTATATTTTGAAAAAAAAAACAGGAGAAAAATATAACATGACCACCAATACAGGAAATGCAATAATAATATTATGTGAAAATTATTCCTTTGGTGGAAAAACTGTCCACCAAATGTCAGTGGATTATTTGTAAAGCATTAATTTTTAATTTGATTTTATGCTATCAATATTCAATAGAGTCAATAGTGGATTTTATGCTGAAAAATTATAAAAATTCTAACATCTTAAGAAAATTATGCAATATTTGTAGTGCGTTTTAAAAATTAATAAAATAATAATAATGAAAGCAAAAAGCATTTGTGGATAAAAGAAAAGTTTACCTAAAGAAAAAAATTACATAAAAACAAATTCTTTTGGGTTTTATCATTTTTAATGTTCCGCTCAGCAAATATGAGAACGAACCCTGTTGTTTTCGCTGCAATATCCATCTGTCTGCCACAAGCTGTATTTTTTTCGAGAACTGTAAGAGCTGCAAACTTGAAATATTTATGGATTATGTAAATATTTGGCCGCTAAAACAGCCAATATACGACAGTTAAAAATTAAAAGAAAAATTATATACATATATAAAGGGTGATTTTTTAAGTGCTTTCGGAGTTGATTTAAAAAACAGACACTTACACCCATATTCATAAAAAAATAAAATATGTTTCAAATCAATTTTAAGAAGAGTTTTTATGAAAATTTTTAAAATGTATTTTAAACTTATTTTATATATTATGAATATGGGGAATAAAATTTAGAGAAATGTATGAAATATTTATTTGAATCGCCAGAACTATCTATATAATTTAACGTTTAAAGATGATTTCATGTAAATTTTGACCGCGGATATGTCGGAAATGGTTCATATGGTGAATCCAACTTTAGCATAATTTCTCCATCATATCGCCGGTATCTCACGAATAAATTCTTCAATATTGTCTTTCATTACGTCAACCGCTGCGGGCTTGTCCCTCATGTCTAATGAGCCTTAAAATAACCCGATAATAAATAGTCTAAAAGCGTTAAATTGCACGATCTAAGTGGCCAGTTTAACGGCCCCAAAAGTGAAATAAACTGTTCACAGAACTCGCCTCTCACTTGGGCCATTGTTTCTGGTGGTGTGTGGCATGTGGCACTATCTAGTTGAAACCACATGTCAGAAGAGTACAGGTTTTCCATTTGGGTCAGACAAAAATAACAGAGACCCAATTGCTGCGAATGGCACCGAATCAATAAATTACGGTCATCAACAACACTGGCGTATACACCTACGATATTTTCCTCTGTTCGCACTCTGCGTATTGCGTTTTAGAGTTTTAAGGCCCACTTAGCCGACTTTAATGGAATTTCACTGCAGCAGTAGGAAACAGTTGATCGATATTTTTATGTAAAAAGTAGGTTACGTTACATTACAGCTCTATAACCATTTTCATTAATCTTCACATAACCATATCGATCAGCTGTTTCCTGCTGTTGCAGTTGCATTCCATTACAGTCGATTAACTGAGCCTTTAATGTTCGATAATATAATTTTGTTACGAAATTTAATCACAAGTTTCCCAATAGACGTCCCAGAATCTCGCTCAAACTGACCAAAAAATGGCAGAAGTTTACGCATAATAAAATTTAATAATCTGCAATTGTTGTTAATTTCTAAGTCGACTCGTATTAAATTATAGACCAAACATGTTTAAAAGGCTTTGGACACGATTAAAATGCTTGCTGTCAAGTTCGTCCACGTATGCTTGTCGGCATCATGTTACCATGCTTGATGTGTGTGTTCGTGTGGATGAAAAAAATATATAAAAATGTCTAAATAAAGAAATGCAATAAAAATAATCGCAGCACTGTTTACAAAAAAAGAGAAAAGCGAAAATAAGAAACTTCTAACACTTCTTTTTTCATCACCATTCCAATTTTTTGGGCAACCCTTCATAATGGAAATATAATTATAATAAAAATTTATATGGGCTTGATGGGTTAACACTATACACTCATTAACAAATGACAGCAAGCGTGCCGAAAATCAAATTTTTTTTTTATTTTTCATCAAGCATCGTTGGTGTCACACATACTAACAAATGTTTGCTCATACTATAACCAAACTTAGCAAGCATTTTGATCGTGTCTAAGCCCCTTAACAGTAACATGATAAAAGAAAATAGCTGAGTTGCGAAAACCAGTGTTGTCTAAAAGAAAGTTGCTAAAAAAAACCACCCTTTATATATAAAAAATCTAAAACCAAAAAAATCGAAAAAAATCAAAAACCCTATAACTAAAAACAAAGTAAACAAACCGAAAAATATTCTAAGAAAATAAAAAAAATCGCCAAAAATAAAAAAAGCGCCAAAACATTAAAATAACTTAAACTAAAATAAACCGACGGCCTGTTTGTGTAAGACATTTGAGTTAAAAATCTTGGCGTTTTTGTAATAGATTAAAGGAAACCTGTACAACTATTCTTTAATCTATTACAGAAACGCCTAGATTTCTAACCCAAACGTCTTACACAAACATGGGGTAAGAAACTCCAAAAATCGAAAAAAGGTCCCAAAAACGAAAAAAAATTTTAAAACAACGTAACTCAAAAAAAGTAGTTCGCCAGAAAACGAGCTTAAAGTTTTTAAATTTACAAGATTGGAGTATACAAACTATTTGTATGAAATTTTTACACAATATGAATAACAATATGAGTTTTGACGTTGTTTGCGTAAATCAGCGATATTTGGTGTCCGCATGGAACCTAGTCACAGCCGTACTTTTCTGAATTTTTAACAACCGTTCCACCTGGAAATCTCTTTTAAAGTGTGTTCAGGCTTGATGAACAAACACAAGAAACACATCAAAATGTGACTTCAAGAATACTACTCGTATAATTATATCAATTATTTTTAGATGTTTCATCAGGTACCTTCGGTGTGTCACATATCAATAAATATTCACAAATCATTAGCTGAAATGCAAAATCACGTAACTATATTTTTTTAATTTTATAGGAGGGAGAAAAAATTTACGGCCTGTCCCACGATGTCACAAGAAATCGTTCGATCGAATACACTTATATTGAATACAACAACAAATTTTCTAATATGAGTTGTCGATCGAACGATTTCTGATGACATCGTTAGTAAGACTATTCAAGTATGTGAAACGAAATTTCTTTTTTTAAATTTTTATTTCAGCTGGGCCTGTGTTTTGATAAAGTCCCCAATATTTAATTAAAAATTTTGAATTTCAAATTTATTTGTTACTTAGTTGGTTTTGCATTTCAGCTGATAAAATACTACCACAAATGCTTGAAAAGTATTTTAGTAGCGTCTAGACCGCTTCAAAGTAAATACATAATAATTTTATAAAAAATATTAAAATTTCATCTCAAATTCCTAAAAATATTTGGTCTCATTTTCTATCTCAAATTTTTTTATGCTTTATGCAGCCCATGTAAGTCCTTTTGTATTAAAATAAAACAAAGAACTAAAAAATAAATATAAAAACAAAGAATTATTATTTATTTATGCATGCATATGCAAGCACAAACATTGTTATTACTTTCAATATCCAACAAAAGTAGTGAACAAGATTTGATAACCCAGTGAAAACAAGGCCGACTTCCTAAACGCAAGTTGCAATGCACAATTTAATAAAATGCGTGTGCAATGCTAAGCATGTATTAAGAGCAAACTTGCGCTGCAGAGATATATTTTTGCATTTGATCGGCATTTAGGAACGACGCTATGCAACTCATACATATGTTTGCCTATAAAATAAAAATGATATTCTTTAAAATGAGTTGCCAAATGATTAGGAACATTGAACATTGAAAGTTTACATATTCATTTACGAAGTGTATGCATTGTTAATATGAATTGCAACTTGCATGTAGGAAGTCGACCCAAGTCATTGCTTAGAACGCGTAAAGTAATAAACAAGTCAGGGGTCGAATCGTCACCTTTCGGCATTCGCTATCGAACAATGTAGTAATATTGTTTGATATCGAATGGCAGAATTATTTAAAAAAAATATCTCCTCTATAGGATCTAATACTTAAAATGCAATTGCAATTATACTTAAACGCATATTGAACTTAGACTAATTTCTGCTGCTAAAGTTTAAAGTTGAACATTGTTTTTTGGAAATGTGAAAAAATATCCGAACTTTTGAGGTCAATAGTTTTACTTCAGATCTTTTGTTTTAATAGAAAACTGGAAAATCCAGCCTTATTTTGAATAATTTCTCCCATGTAGCTTATTCCCTATTCATTGCTTCACCATTTTAAATTCATTTGCACGCTTTCGGTTATAATAAAACAATTGGAAGCAAAATACCAGCTGATTTCGAAAATTCGAAGTTCTCCTTCAAATTTTAATTTTTAACTCAATATGTGCGAATTATTTCCCAGGAATTTCCGTGCGAATTATTTCCCAGGAGAAATGGTCTGATAGTTTCATGAAATAAAAGAGCAAGGAATAGGAAGGAAAATAAAATGAGGTATTATTCAGGATCTATCTGATTAGTTCTTTTAATTTACTCTTCAGTAAAAATGGTAAGTTTATACATATAAGGCTTTGTTATTTGGTGTATAATTACCATATGTATGGTTACAACAATAACCAAAAAAGTTCGCTGGGTTAACTAAACCAAATGTGAGTGCGTCTTCAAAGTATTTGTGTATAGATGTAAGTAAAACAAGCATAACATTGCGAAGAGATCCTTGACTTAACGACTTTAAATTGCTTCAATCCATCGTAGGATATATTTTCATCCCATATTTTATTTATAAATTTCTTCTCCCTTCCCCCTTCTTCCCATACATTTTATTGTTCACACTTATTCCAGCACTTGAAGTGTCTATGGCAATCTACAAAATCATTTTGCATTTTATTTAAAAGCATTTATTTTATTTAATTTTTTAATTTTATTTTTTTTTTGTTGTCGCTTATAAATTTTTAATAAAATATTTATATATATTTTTGTTTGTGTTCTTTGACATTTGAGAAATGCTTTTTTTTCTATTTTCATTAAATGTTGTCAAGGAATTTTCCCTTTAAGTGCATCAAACATTTAGTACTCTCACTCCTGAGCTCAGGTGTAAATTTTCTTTGTGCAGAAAACAAACAAAATTAATATTTTCTACTGTGTTTTCCTTTTTTTTTGTATTTCATATTTTTATAGTTTAAAGCAATTTTTTAATTGAAAAGCTTTGTTTGTTCATTTCTTTATTGCTGGCAGGAATGCGAGAAAAAAAATTAGGAATTTCTATTTTACAAGGAAACTAATAAATGTTGTTTAACTCTTTATTTTTTAGAAAATAAAATGAAAATAAGAAAATTTTATTAAGATGAAAGAATTGATGAAAACATGTTTAGTGTTTCTTATAAGATTTAAACAGCAAAGTCGACTGTAATAAGCCCTGTTTCATCAATTTTGAATAAAAATCAGAAATGAGAAAATCGATTCATGATTGAAAAATTAATTAATGCACTCGAAAAAAAATTAAATAAAAAATTTTATGTTGAAGGTGTAGTGGCTTTCGAAAACAGCTAGTTGTTCCGTTCTAACATGTGTTTGTCAGATTATTTACAATTAACTTTGGTGTTAATTGTTCAATAATAATTACCGCATTTAATTTGGCCTACAAAGCGATACGAACTTTAGTTTGATCAAATCATAAATAAAAAATTTAAAATTTGAGTACAAAAAGTTGTTGTATTGAGCCAAATCCATTTTTTACTTGAGACTAGTGAAATATTTACTAAAATTATATTGCACACTATATGATAACCAGTCACAACTCAAATAATTTCAGATGCTGAGTAGTGGCAAACAACTGTTGATACTGTGCAAATGACGCAAGTATTTAAATTAAAAACAAGCATAACGATATTGTATATTCTTCAGGAAGACTGTATTGCAAAAAAAATTGTTGGGGTCCTTAGAGAATTGTTCAGTTAACTGGTTTATAAAAACACAAAAATATTTGGATCATTTTGAGTTGTGACTCTTTATGATTTAGTGTGCGATATGTTTATACATACATGTAATTATATTCACCAAAAATGGTTATAGTTTTGTCAATCCGACTGTAATTTCCACCATTTATACCATAAAGTATATATATTCTGGATCCTTATGAATAGGAAAGACGTATAGGCGATGTCCAATCTGTCCGTCTGTCCGTCTGTTTCCAAAGCTCCTAAGAAAGCTAGAGACTTCGGTCTTAAATTGGTGTATCAGAAATAGTTCAAAATTGGTTTTGAAAACCAGTAAAATCCAGCAGACAGTTTCAGAGCTGGAAAACGTAAACTTTATTTTGCCATGTAAAAGTAACTAGCTAAAACTAATTTATGTTTTTTTTTTGTTAAATAAACTTATTTCATATTTCAGTACGAATAAAATTAGTATTGGAAATCCAAAAAAAACAAATAAAAAAATTAAAAAGATATTTCCAGGGTTGGAAAACTTTAAAAGTTGGAAAAAGTAAAAGTAACCTGCTAAAACTAATTTTTCATTTTTCTCTATAAATTAAATACATCTTATATAAATAAATTCAGTGAAGTGCGACTTTGAAGGGTTCCGTACCTACACGAGATATGTAATTGAATACGAACTTTAGCCAATATAAACTATAGTTTGGGCATTTTTTTCGTTTTTGGGTTTTTTCGGTTTTAAACTTTTTTTTAGTTTTGGGGTTTTTTGAATTTATTGGCGCTGTCTGAGTTTTGGCAGTTTTTTTTCTCGTTTTGGTGATTTTTTTTTTGGTTTTTGTTTAAGTTTTATTAATTTTTGCGATTTTTATTATTTTGGCGTTTTTTTTATTTTGGCGATTATTTTATTTTGGCGATTTTTTAATTTTGGCGTTTTTTTCATATAGGTGATTTTTTTGGTTTTGGGGATTTTTATAGTTTTGGCACTTTTTTCTCGTTTTGAGAATTTTTTTTTTGGTTTTTGGCGTTTTTTTAATTTTGGCAATTTTTTTTAGTTTGGCGATTTTCTTTTAATTTTGGAGATTTTTTTCATACAATTAATTATTTTGGTTTTGGCGCCTTTTTCGCGTTTTGTCGATTTTTTCTGGTTCTGGCGTTTTTTTCATTTTGGCGATTTTTTGCTTTTGTGCGACTTTTTCGAATTTCGCGATTTATTTTAGTGATAGAAATTTATTTTTAATTTTGGCGATTTTTGTGAATTTTTGGGGATTTTTTTTAAATTTTATAATTTTTGGATTTTTTAGTTTTACCGTTTTTGAAAATTTCAACAGTTTAGCTCTTACGGTTTCCAAGATATAGCAAATTGTCAAACTTACGTAGTCAAAATTGCATTAACTGATGGACCACCCTTTAATTTAAATTTTTTAATATTTTAATGTTAATTGTTGTAGTCTATACAAAAATACACTAATTTTATAAATTTCAAGTGTCAATATACATATGTACATACAATTGTATGTATAATACATGGGACTTTAACATTTTTCGTTGCTCGTTTTGGAATACCCCTTAATTTTTAATTCTCATGTATTTGTTGTTGTAGTGTCCAAGGTTCTACATTCTCTGTCCAAATTTCAGGTCCGTAGCTCTTATAGTTCCTGAGAAAATACCGTGTAACGGACATACGGACAGACGGACAGCGTAGCGAAAACAATAGGGTTCCTTTTTTCACTTTTGGTGTACGGAACCCTAAAAACCAGATTGGTGTAAGAAATCAGAAAAATTTAAAATTATGATTCCAGAGTTGGGAAGCTTTAACTTCTTTAATTATATAAAAGTACCTTGGTGTAATTAATTGTTTTCTTTTTTTTATAAATTAAATAATTATATTATATGCTTTTGAAAGAAAAGCTTGCTGCAGAAAAATAGACAAATTAAAAAAGCTCCAGAGCTGGAAACTCTGAACTTTTTTTTTATATTAAATTAACTAAATGAAACTAAATTTTTCATCATTTCCTTATATCATTGTTCATGTAACATATCTTATATATTTTTTAAAGAACTAGATTGGTATAAGGAATTAGGAAAATCTAAAAGGATGATTCCAGGGTTGTTACAAATACAATTACAAATTAGATCATAACTTAATTTAAAAGAAAATAGTAAAATAGACCCTCAAACGTTGTAATGAAACAGACCAGGGTATATGGCGGGAATCGAAAAATTTAATTAAAAATTTAATTTTTTATTTACAAATTTTTTTTTTGTTTTTTTTTTTTTTTACAAATTATATATAGAATGGTCTACCAAGATGGAAAAACTAAATGTTGATTATCTTCGTGTTTTATTCTTTATAATTATAAAAAAGTCTTTTGTTATATAAAGTAATGGTTTAATAACATATCTCAGCTGTTTTAGTTGAGGAAATTGGGCTAGAAGCTGGAAAATTTTATATTTTCTTTTTAAACTACTTCGTAAAGACATTTTTATATACATACATAAGTATAATTATTTTACATGCAAAAAATATGTTATATTTGAACTCTTTCTTCAAAATCTCTCTATTACCAATTAGTAAGAAGAGAAAAGTGTAAGGAAAACAAAAATTTCGAAAATGGGAAGAAGGCATGATGATAATAATAAAAAAACATGTGGAAAAATCGTACGTTCGTGACCCGTACGTTCACAACCGGCAATTAAACCAATTAAACAAAAGCATGTAGAGATATTTTATTGTGTAAATACTTGATAGAGACCTATATTAAATTACATTTTTAAAATAAATTAATCACTTTTCATTACTCTGTTCCATTTCGCAGATTTCTACATTTCACTACTATCAGCCAAAGTTGACTTCTATTTTGCGTACGTTCGTAGCCACATGTTTAAAACTATCAATATGAAATCTTAAACTCAATGAAAAATATCTCTTGCATTAAACATAGAGCTTCCAAAATGTTATCAAATCGCAAACAAAAAATGCTTGCAAAAGTTTTGTTTTCTATATTTTTTGTACATCAAAAGCGTACGAACGTACGATCGTGACCCCAGAAAACCTCCATATACTTTATGTTTTAGAAAAAAGTAGTTTGGCATACAAATTGGAAAAATAAAAGATATATCTCCAGACCTGGAAAACTTCTATTTTTTTCTATATATTCTATATTTTAGAAAAAAATAAATTAGTATTAAAAAACAGAAAAATCAAAATTATGGTTCCCGGGTTGGAAATTTAACAAAAAAAATTTGAATAAAAAAGTAACCAAAAATTTATGTTTCTTGGAAGGCATATTAATGGCCTGAGTGTTACTTCCCAGTGAAAAAAATGGAAGTCATTCTAGCGGAAGACAATTTTCATTGCTTCCAAAAAATCGATATTTTTAATTTGCCAAGAGTGAGTAAAACACCATGTAGAAGCTTATTTTAGTCACACAAAACGTTGTAACTCCTCAATAGTGTTAAAAAATACTCACCAGAATTTAAAAAAAAATTTATTTTTTTAAAGAAATTTATGAACTATTTTTAGTCTAAAATTTCAAAGTTATTTGCTTAAATTTACATGAAAACACTGTTTCGGGCTTAAATTCGTATAAAAAGAAACGAATTGTTAAAAACGGCAACTATATACCATTTTTCCTAGATGAAAATATTATCATAGAACACAAAAAGGGAATTTTTCTTAATATCGCTTCCAATTCAGTGACCAGCCATCGAAAAAGAGAACTTCTTGCAATGACAACCCTATGTAAAAATCATTAGATCGGATCGAAATTTGCACTACTTCCGCATCGTAAACTCTACATTTTCATGACTTTTTTGGAGTCTCTTTTTTTACTGGGTTTTATTAAAAAAAATAATTGAGATTTAAAAGGAAAGTGTAAGGTCTCTTGGGGATGCCTGTTTTAGAAACAACAAAATCTTAACAAATATGAAAAGCAAATGAAAACACAAGCATGTATGCTTATTTTTAAATTTGACCATCTTGCCTGTCCATTCTCCTTGTACACACAAGTTAATTTAATTTCAGGTAAACGAAATTTAAAAAATTTTGAACAATAGTTTTTATTATTATTATTGTTCTTTGAGTGAAACACCAACCACAATTGTTACAAAACAATGGCAAAAATTCAATGCAATTGAATTGTGCTTAATGTGCTTTGGGCACCATTTCTTTTTCAATGTACGAGTATGTACTTGTACCTATTTTGTTTATTTTGTTTTTTTTTTAATTTTTGTAGCTTCATCCCTTCCTTTTGCTTTCTATACATTTTTCCATTTTGTTGATTTTAATGTGGTTTTGTTGCTTTTGTTTCATATTGTTCTGTTGTTTTATAGTTTTTGCATTTACTGTTATTGTTTTAACTGTTACTGCCAACCAACATAATAGCCAAAAGTAATACACTTTTGATGATGGACGTGCATGCATAATGATACACAAACAAGGGAAACATATGCAGACCCAAAAAAAATTACTGCTGCGCACACAATTAGCTTAATAGAAGTGGACTTCTAGTGTACTTTTAAGGCTTTAAAGCGTTTCACATATGTAACGTATTTTTAACAAATGTACGCTGCCTCTTCAATGATATAAAAGTAAAACTGTGAGGCCTGCCAAGTCAATATGCACTGCATAAGTTCAGTCCACAACTATAAAAAATGTAGCAGTAACCTGTCATGTCATCAGCATTATGTGTCTCTTACTAATAATGCCATGATTGTAACTGTGTAATCACTATCGTCCTCGCCGATTATCACGTTACAGACAAACCTGCATTTGAGCATAAAGCATGGCATAATTAGCAGAGTAAAGGCTCAGTTAGACGACTGTAATGTAAAGTAACTGCAACAGTAGGAAACAGCTGATCAAAATTGTTTTGTGGAAAGTAATGAAAATGATTATAGAGATGTAATGTAAAGTAACCTAATTTTCATATAAAAATATGGATCAGCTTTTTCCTACGTTACAGTTGCATTACATTACAGTCGGCTAACTGAGCCTTAAGTACATATGTATTTACAATACATTTGAACGTATAAAATATTATTTGAATGCACTGAAAACACGTACCCTGCTGCTAACGCAACGCTTGACGCTCTAATTGAGATTTTATCTTATTCTTTGAAGCCTCACAAAATTTAAGCATATGGAATATACATATATATATATATATATATATGGGGGTTTCGATAGGAACTTTTTTAGTTTGAAAAATTATAATGCCAGTTTGTGTTATAATTGAGTATATTGGGTCTGTTCATTTACTTTCCCAGCAGAAACTAGCAACGAGCAGTAAAGCAGAAATTTAAAAAATTACTCTCCCAGATACGAAAAAGTAAATAAACGCTTTACTTGTAAGAACTTGCAAGAAAATTTTGTTCATATCAGAACCACGGGTGGAAATCATGATGCAATTAATTGTACTTTTTCTGCTGTATTTTGTTTGATAATGTTTTAAATTGAAAATTTCTTCTAATTTTACATTTAATATTAAATACCTTACACAGCTTCATGTATTATTTAAAATTGTTATGCATTTTTCATAATTTTTTAATTTCATTCCATTAACAAATATAAATATGCGACTTTCCATCTCTGTTCAGATATGAGAAAAAAACAAAATTCCTTGACAATCAAATGGAATTTATGTGGCTTATTGAAAGAAACACAATAAATTAAGAAAATATACTTTCTTTTTACATACGTATACAAGTTTTTTAATAAAGAAATTACAATTTTTGAGTTTTCCTTTTTCAGATATTTTTTAAATAATTAATTTTAATTATCGTAAGTGAATCGCACTACTGATGTTATTCCTCATGAAAACTTAAAATGTTGAAAATATAATAATTTGTCCCCCAAGATGAACAGAATACTACTTCCGCTATATTTTTGCGTGAAAAATTCACGTCAATTTTGTTTTATAACAACAAAAAAAATTTTACTAGTAAAAATGTGTAAAAAAATTTTTGTCTCCCAATTTGTTCTCTCTTTTGGCGCTCTCTCCTTGCAAATTTTTTTAGTTGATGAACACTTTCCAGTAACAATTTTTACAATTTTTTTAAGAATTTTTAGTAAATGAACAAACCTATTATTGTGATTTTTAGGACAGTTTATTCCTATTTTTTTTAATTTGTATTTTAAACGGTAACGCTGGCATATGAGCTCTTTTCACTTTCAATATCTTCAAGTGCTTTTTAAAATACAGTAGAGCTCGATTATAACAAATTAATGTATTTTATTGTCTTCCTTTTTTAACTGTTATTGTCTTCGTTCTTTCATTCAATTTAAAAACAATCATCATTAAATAGAGTATTACACCGCGTTACAAAAACGAATTTTTTTCTGTACATGAAAATCGCCGATACACGTATATTTTGATTTTTTCTCCCCTTTCCGAAAAAGTATATTTGGTTCATAGGACAGAATGTGTGTAACGCGGTGTTAGTAAAGGAGTTTTTTTTTATAGAGTAGCACAAGTTTAAATCATAATAAAAAAAGGAAATATATTTTTAAAATCAATGAAACGGGCTTTATTGGAAAGAAAATTTTACTAAAATAGTGTTTAAATATGAGTTCTACCATGTGGCTGCCAGAAAGCGCATTCTAGAATACCAAATTTCCAAAAAATTTTAGCAGCATTTGCGGCAGTATTTCGCCGATAACTCTTTGAATGTTGATTTTTAGGTGTTAAATTGTTTGTGGTTAATCTAAATCTCATGCTCGTGGTGGGCCCATTTTTAAACTCAAATGAGATAAGATGACATGTATTTTCTTTCCAAAGACTACAAAATTGTTCATCTATAGTCTTTGCTCTTACACTTCTGCATTTAGTCCCCGTTCACACTATGCAAGTTTTATTGCTTAACTGCGTGTGATGAAGAGGAAAGATACGAGTACTCAGCTTCATGCATACAAAAAAATTATGCATAAAAAATATGAGCTCAAAAATATGACTTGCATTGTGAGGACGCCGATGAAAGTTCAAAAAAGAAAAGCTAATAAGCTTAGCAATAAGACTTGTGTAGTGCAAACAAGTAAGTTTTAGGTTCGTAATTTAATGCACATAGTTATTTTCTCTGATTACCTAGTCCCAATCTTAATGTAAATTAACTTTAACTGAATTTGATTTCTTTACTAAGGGCCTAATGTTTTCGTCAAACATTTGAAACACCTCATTTTTCTTTTAAGCCGCACTTTCATAAGGCTTCAATTGCTTTACCTATCTAAAACATATGCTAATAATTTATAACACAAAGGAAACATTTTTTAATTAAATACATTTGGTCAATTATTAATGAAGGATGATGTTGCATTACTTATAAAAATATTTTGTTCTATACATAATTTTAATAATAATGAAGGGAATAAATTTTGTTTGTTATCGCATTTCATTAAAATTAATAAAAATCAAAAATATACAGGCTGAAATAAAAGATTTAATTTTTAGAAATATTTTTTATTTAATTTCCTAAGGCTTTGGTCGCTGACAGGAGGAGTATGTCTGTATGTAGCACATGAACGATCCACTGCCAGCTGAAATAAGCATTGGCCATTAAGAACGACCTTTAGCTTTTAGCCTCTGGCTTAGTTTCCTTTTTGTGGCAAATTATGAGGGAAAATATTGTATATATTTTTTCAAAATTTAAATGAAAAAAAAAAACGTTAAGCTGATTAAAGCCCATTACTTTTAGTTCTTTTCAACAATTTTTTTTCTTTTGTTACTGTAACAACAACAACAACAATACATTCAAGAGCATATGTGTTTGTTGCAAGCATATGTTTGTGTGCGAGTAACAATTTTAGTAAGAAGAATTATGCAAATATTTTGACAAGGGTTTACAAAATCATGCCAAGTGATTTTATCTACAGTATAAGCGCACATACGCCCTCATATCATTTGTATGTATGTACATACGTATATGCAAACATTTGTACATAAGCCTGTTATTTGTATTTGTTGTTTTGGGGAGGGGCTTACATTCAAATTTGACCCTTTTTTATACACATTCATACATGTATACATATCTTTAGGTAAAATGTCTACATATCGCACACTAAATCATGAACAGGCATGGTTCTAAACGACAGCAGTAAAACAAAAACTTGTTAACGACATATTTCTTAAATTTTAGGACTAGTACTCCATTCAAACTTGTGATAAATGGCGTACGAAATTGATGGTTTCGTACGAGATATTTGACAAGTAAACAATAGCGGGAATCACTCTTCGTTGCACATCTGCAATTTTAGCAAATAAAGCATGATTTTTTGCAACAAAGCGTGACTGTCTTTTTCCAGTTCTCAGAAAATTAGTTATAACTGCAACAGTTTGTTTACAGAGTTGTGTAAAGTATCTTTACCGCTGCTAAGCCGCGGCCAGTATTTCAACGCCGCCGGTAATATTTTCACATAAGGCAAGCGTCCGGTTTTTGTATAAATTGTATAAAACTTCATAAAAGCTTTATGTGAATTGAATTTTTACTATTTTAGAAATAATTTTTGACCAGCTTTAGTAAAAATTTAATTTCGTCACAGGCAGTCTTTGTGGCGGCTCTGCAGTAGTAAAATTTTTTAAACGGAGGGCTTTACTTGTTTTTATTGCAAAAAAAAAACGAAAAACACAGCTGTTTTAGCATTGAGAACATTTGCAATTTTCAACATGCAATAGTTTTTGATTTTGCATATTTATTCAAGTGCTGCAAATGTAAGTTGCATGTACTTTGTTGTTGTGGTCTTACAGAATTTAGCACGTATGCTACATTTGCAATATCTGCAGGACTTGCAAGGGCAGTATGCAACGAAGACTGATTTCTGCTATTGATTATCGCTTGAACCTATGCTACAACTTTTTAGTCTTTTAATATACCATTGCATTTTACAATTGTGTGAGTTTTACTATCAGCACGATCCGGTGCTGCCAGTGAAATTTCGTCTCATTTTCCTAGTTTGAACTTTTAAATCTCCAAAGGCAAATTTGATTTTATTATGGTCAAAAGAAACACTCAAGTTTTCTTTATAAAGAAAGGCATCTCTTCTTATTTCTCGTCAATGTAATTATGAGTAAAAGTATGGTTTTGTAGGAAATTTTCTTATAATAATTTTCATATTTGCTTCAAAATGCTCGTTATAAAATAAAATGTTCTGGTTTGTCAAAATACTTTTCTAAAACTTAAAAAAATTTAGTAAATTATCATTACATATATTTTTTTATTGTGGCAACACTGATTCTCAACAACAAACCCTGTCTGCTTGAATGTTTAAGCTAGACTGATTAATGTTGCTTATTTCTCATCAATGCGTGTGTACACATAAGTAATAGAAGAGAATATATTTAAAGGTGCGGCGCCCTTATTTTGCCAACCACGGTTGTTAAAATGTTGAAGATACCTTAATTTTTCCCCCAAGATGAGCAGAATACAACCTTTGCTATATTTTTGCGTGAAAAATTCACCTCAATTTTGTTTTATAACAACAGCAACAACAAAAAACAATTTTAATATTTTTAAAGCTGTGACCGTTTCAAATTTTGGTTGCGACATATACTTGCGGTTAATTGTCTATGGGTGCGTATTATGAAAGAAAAAAAGCATGTGATTATCCCTTTTTCGATTTTAAAATGCAAAGCCGCTAGGCAATTGAAAATAGCTGCGAATAAACAAATTTTAATTTGAAACAAAAAATTTATTTCACTAATTTTTTATTCATATTTAATTGAGGTATGAAACAAGTAGTTCAAAAATGTGTGTTCACTTTTTAGAGGAATTTTAATGTTCATCGATTTGAACCCATCACCCTTTTTATCCTATTAAGAATTTTTTATATGATAATAAATTACTTTTCATTTTCTTGATAGGCCCTATCACATGCAGAAAATTAATCTACATATCGCTGCTCTAGAATATTTTTAAATGTTCAACATCGAATGTATTGAAAATAGTTCTGTGTTGGACTAAAAACAACCAACCAAAGTAATCTATTTAGTTTTATCTATTTTTATTTTAATGTTATAAATACACTTACAAATTAAATAGTAATTTATGTTGTTCAGCATAGTAACAAAGGCATTCACTCATTGTATTGAAACAGACTAGAGTTTTTGGCAGAAATCACAACCACGATCCCAGTGCTGATAGCCCAGCACACTTCCTACTAAAGGCCGGGGCACAATGAATCCGTTATACGTTAAACTTCGCCTTTTTCAACATGACAATTAACGCAATGACGGAGAAGATTGGCGCAATGAGTACTTTATTGACGGAAGTATTTGAACAGCTACAATATTACAATAATTTAATATTTTTTATTTGTTTCTTTTGTTTAATTTTAATTTTGCTGTACTATGCGTTGATGGACACGTACTAAATGTAATAGACTTCATAAGAAACCATGGTTTAGCTGTCAGTTTAAAAAGGCCAAGCTTAACGTGTGACGGATTCTTTGTGCGTCGGCCTTAAGCCAATAAAGCCTTTGTTTTTCTAGTTAATCAAATGTACAGTAAAAAAGTTTTTATTGCATTTTTTGGCCTTGAAAAATTACGAAAAGCCTACTCGAAATCTTTATTTATGTAAAGGAAAATTGTATTTAACCTCCGTCTCAAAATTTCGGAATAGAAAGCGGAAAATGGATAGCAAAATTTATTGATATATTGCAAAATTTAAAAATTTTACATATTGAGAAATTTTTTAGATATTTTAATTGAACTGTAGTGAATTTTAATCAGAAATAATTCGTAGTTAGGCTCAAGTTCAGTAATTTCAATTCTTATTGAATGAAATATTTTTATTAATTAATGTGAGTTTCTAAAGAAGAGAAGAAAAATTAAACTTAGACTTTAAGCTGGGGGAAATACCGATACTTTTCTGTGCAGCCACGCACTTCATCAGCACCCTAGTCTATCTACTTGGGTAGAGATTCTTATTAACATCAGCTATTTAACTTAAATGTACAATAAAACGGAATATGAGAAACGATTGTTGTGTATACAATTGATTTACCTTTGGTAAACACATTTATAAGTATCACTATTAATTTTCTGTTTTTTTCCAATTTTTCATTTTTCTATTTAGGTTATCACGAAATTATTTTACTCTACCTCAGTATGTTTAACTATTCTTACTTATCTTTTTACGATCATCACATTAATTATTTTTACTTATTCGATGTACCATCGGTACATGCATGTAAGTATTTTTGTAGTGGTCTATGTTACTTGTTGTTGCATTCTACAGTTTTATTTTAGTTATTTCAGCCTTCTGAAACTGTGATAACCAAGTGAACAGTGATTGCCAAGTGAACATATTTTTGTCACGTGCCCATGATGTATTAAGTGAGAAATTTTTTAGATATTTTAATTGAACTGTAGTGAATTTTAATCAATGAAATATTTTTATTAATTAATGTGAGTTTCTAAAGAAGATTTCATTCAATAAGAATTGAAATTACTGAGCTTGAGTTCAACTATGAATTATTTCTGATTAAATTTTACATATTTTCAACAAAATATAAATAATAATAAAAATTAATGCATGGGAGTTTTCATGATGTCAAACGTGACCATGGTACACATTTTAACTAAAAAGAATCAAAACGAAACGGATTCTTATTTTAATGACCAGCGTAACTTTATTACTAATTAGTTCTAAATTTGATTTTGATTTTTTTTTTGATTTTTCCATTTTAAAACTAATAAAAAACCATGCATTTTCATGTGACAAAAACCGTAGTTGTTTTTGAGGGCAAAAATAAATTTTAGGACATAATGTCTGCTTGAAATGGTTTTGATTTTACCTAAAAAACTATTCATATTTTTATAAATTAAATTGTAATCGTTTTTTTTATTGTTTCTGTTGCTGTTTTCATGAGATTATAAATAAAAAATATTAGGAAATATGTTTTTAAATGCAGAGTATTTATTTTGACATAACAATGTTTTCAATATTAATTTTGAAACAAACGTAGTCTTTCTTACGTATTTCTACTACACAAGATTTAAATTTTTCTGGGATAGTCAAATAAAGCAAAATAAAGATAAAATATATGTATATAAAACCTCTAGGTTGACATAAAAATAGCTAAAGTGACATTATTACTTTTTAACAATAACAAAAACAAAAACGCGCTGTCAAAATCTGATTTTCCATTAAAAAAAACGTTGCCGCCTTAGGATTTCTTCACTTTTGCTTCACTAAAATTGTATGGGAATAAGAATTGGTGACAGTTAAAGAACGCTGGCATCTTTGGTTAGTTAAGGCTGAAATTACTTTCCTTAAACAAACTACAGAGTTAGCAACATAAAATTTCTGCATATAAGTATGTCCACTCCTAAGGCCGAGTCACATATAATCGGTCACATTCAAAGCAAAGTGCACACGTTTAACAAATTTTAGCATAAATTGACTTGTTCGACAGCTATTAGTTGGATTTTTTTGTTACGCTTTAATTTAGCTTTTTGTGTTTTATAACAGTAAATATAAAATAAAATAAAATAAAATAAAATAAAATAAAATAAAATAAAATAAAATAAAATAAAATAAAATAAAATAAAATAAAATAAAATAAAATAAAATAAAATAAAATAAAATAAAATAAAATAAAATAAAATAAAATAAGATAAACAAACAATAAAAAATGCTAAATATGCGTAATTCGCTTATAAAAAAAATATAAATATGTCGCATTTAAATTATTTTATTTTTCATCTTATGCTTCCACTTATTTCAAATTCAAAAGCTCTTAATAAATTTGCACAATTTCATTTTGTGATTAAAAGGTTTTATGCAAATTTTTCATAGTCTCACTCTCACACTTGTACCTTTCACGCACCTTTCATTCTCTTCACACAAATTTATTCATTCGTACCTTTTATTTGTAACTCATTAAAAAACAAACATTCAGTTGTTTAATGTTTTCTGTTATATTTATTTTTTTTAATGCATATATTTTTTTTACATATCCTTCGTATGCGAAATTTTAAGACCAAATAGAACAGTGATAACAATAAGCATAAGTAAGCGGGGAAAAATATAAAATTTTTCTTTGCTATACAATGAGCTTGCATTTCGTACGACTATAGTCTTGTACAGGGATGCCAGATTTTTTTCCTACCTACATATTTCGCCAAATTGATTTTAAAAATCGCTAAAAATCTTTTTTATGTAGTTTTTTTTCTTAATATATATTTGATAATAATTTTATTTTTACATAAAAATTTTTTAAATATAAAATTTTATAAAATAATCGTATAAAAATTTAGCAAGAAATTGCCAAGAGTAGAAATAAAATTGTTAACAATTATTTCTTGTAAATTTTTCTCATTCATATTTAAAACGCATTTATTACTCTTTAATCAATATAATAAAAACAATCGTTTCTCATATTCCGTTTCATTGTAAATTTAAGTTAAATAGCTGATGTTAATAAGAATCTCTACCCAAGTAGATAGATTAGGGTGCTGATGAAGTGCGTGGCTGCACAGAAAAGTATCGGTATTTCCCCCAGCTTAAAGTCTAAGTTTAATTTATCTTCTCTTCTTTAGAAACTCTCATTACTTAATAAAAATATTTCATTCAATAAGAATTGAAATTACTGAACTTAAGCCTGACTAAAAATTATTTCTGATTATAATAAGAATCTTTAGAATTAAATTGTTTTAATTTCTTGCAGATAAGTTTTGGTGGGAGTTATTTATGAAACTTTTCCTTCAAAGAACTAATTTTTCTGAACTACAAAAATTTTTAAGTTCAATTTTGTTTAAGTTTTGTTTAATACACATCAAAAAAAATTGTTGACACCAAACAAGTTGTAAAATACCTACGTTTGGCACGAGTTTGCCCGGTCTTATACAAATATAAGTAGACTTTAAGCTTAAAGCTCATCATTAAAATTCATTTAATTCTATTTAAGAAGCGGTATTACTTGAAATTAAAACAATTTTTTTTTGTAAAACAAGGTTTCGCTCTAACACAGAGAAAAAATTTAGTGCAATAAGCACGTTTAACTGATAACAAAAATCTATTAAAAATGTATTGAAAATCAATTAAATTTTTCCTGAAAAGTTTATTTAAATTAAAAGCTTAATTGACTCAATAAATATTTTGATTGATTTTTGTTTTTTTTTTCAATCAAACTTGCTTAGTGCAGCAACATTTTTTGCCTGTGAAACCACTGTAGCCAACAAATGATTTTAGATCTACAAATGTTTTGTTTTTTTTTTTTCTTTCTGCAAATCTTGTTTTTAAATCTTTTTTTTTATTTATTTATGCTGATTTGTTTCCGATTTTTCTTGTTTTGCTAAAGACTAATGTAAAAGTCTTATTCATTAATTCATTGATGTCTTTAGAGTAAAAGCTTATGACACTTGAGTTTCTAAGCTCAAATAAAAATATAAATAAAAAAAACAGAAAACAGAAAACACTTTAAAATGCATTTGGTTTGAAGCCATCACCAGAACTTTTATATAAATAAACAAAATTATAATATTTTAGCATATCAAAGCTGTGTAGTTTCACTTAAACTATAAATAATTTTTTATATATATATTTTTTATATATTGTACTTTTGAGTTATAGTTCATATTTTAAAAATATACGACAATCACTTGTAATTTTTTTTGCTGATTTTTTTAATTAAAAAAAACTGCCGGGACATTAAATTACAAGCAATAAAATGAAATAAAAGACTATAATAGAAAACATTCATTAAAATTTTTTTATTTTTTTTTTCAGGTTTGTCCTTTTTAACATGAGCATTTCTGCGTTTTATCCTTTAGTGCAGTCTTGCTGCTGGTGTGTTGGGCTTGGGATGTAAAGGAAACTTGAGTTGAGTCATGCAGCGTTTGGTCTGTTTAACAAATGACCTTAAATTGCATTAAATCTTGATTAATGCAAGATGACACTTGAGGTTAAATGCTCTTGTCAAGACAATGGCAAATAATCCTTTTTATTAAGCCGCTTGCTCTCTTTGTGTTTCTTAGTGATGGGCTGGCTGCCTTATTTTAAGCTTCTGCTTGTATTTTATATTCAAAAGGATATTTGCATGTATGCGTGCATATAAAATATTCCCTTGTGGTTGTAATAAGATATAATTAAAATTAAAAAGAAGATTTCGAAGGCATTAAAATCCCAGGAAAAATAATATTAAAATAATTTTTAATTAAATTAATTACGCAATAGTTAAACTGGATTCCTTGACCGATCCGATAACCGATTTTTCCTAGTCGAATTAATATGAAACTGTTTAATTTAAAAAATGCCAGAGAGTCCAATGCCCTCTATTGTGTTCTTTTTCATTCAAACTGAAAAGCAAAAGAAATAAAATCCTGTGCGTATTGCCTTAAACACAAAAATAATTCATTACATAAAAATTTACTTAAAAAATAATAAATCTTATTGTTTTCTTAACCTCTTATTTATTTAACAAAACGCCCTTCTTTGTTTACCTAAAGCACAAGTAATTTGCATACCTGTGTAACAAGTGCCTTCGCAGAAAACTTTCCAACATCTATCTTTTATTTTGGCCTCAATGGGAAACGTCTTTTTCATATAGACACTGGCCCCCCCTCCTTCATCATCCTTGGAAGGAGTGGTGGGAGGATTTCATCTTGTAATTAATAAAAGAAAAACTTTTGTTTTTTCTAACTCAATTACAAAAAAAAAGACGGCTACGACTGTTTCTGCCTTCGGTTATTTATACCAAGTTTAATGGAATTTTCAGCAGTTGAATTGTAGTAAAATGAGAATGTAAGAAAAAAATCCTTAATAACAATTTCAATCTTGTTTTGTTTCAATTTTTGCACAGTATGTAGTTATTACTTTTTTTCTTAAAATTTTAAGGGCAGATTTGTTTTCCTGAACTGCAGTGCTGGCAAAGTATTGAAATTGAAAGTTTTGGGTACTCTATACTCGCTAGTGGTTACTCGCTTTATAGAGAGTTGTAATAATTAATAACTAGAGTTCTCTTAAAATTGATATTTTCTAAATTTAAAAATATTTTAAATATAAAGGAAAAAGTTATAGGAGATTAGCTAAAAATATTGGTCAGATTAATTTGCCTTAACCAAATTTTAATATTCAATTACTGTTGAGGTCAGCTAAGCTAAAGGACTATTCAAACAATCACAACAGTCTAAAGATTTTCCTTACATTTTACGAGAAAAAAGTCTAATGACTTATGTTTGGAGTGTAAAAAATATTCTAACGTAAAATGAAACGAAATGTCACGAGACGGAAAATAAAGGTTTTTGTCTGTTTGTCTCTTTTTCCCTCAAATTTTGCCGGCATTTTTGCTTTGATTCATCTTCTTGTGCAATTAAACTACAATGATTTTTGTGAGCTGTGCTATTTTGGTAATATACTATCAGGCTTAACATAATTAAAAATTTCGCATAGAAATTTACGAACTTGTGAAAAATAGGTAAGAAAAAACTTCATACGAATGAGAAATTTTTTGACATTTTATGAAGAAAATTATTCACAAAGACTTGTCTGTTGGAAAAAGTGGAAATGTGTTAGTTTTAATTTTATTCGAATCTATGATACAAAATTAAAATCCATGTGAACGAAAAATTTTATTCGGAAATTTTTACGTGTGGAATTCAATATAAGGCTGCTTTATATCAAAAAATACTATATTTTTCTCTTTTTTCACGAATTTTAAAAAACTCCGATTGATGCTTTTTTTATCTGTCACTTTTTTCACTTCTGTATATTCTGTGATCACACCTCAAATAAAATTAAAAACAGAAGTAGAAAACAAACAGCTGTTTCGAAGAAACATGCGTACATTAAAGGCTCAGTTATCCAACTGCAGTGGACTGTAACTGTAGCGTTGGGAAACAGCTGTTCGATATTGTTATGTGAAAAGTAATGAAATTGGTTATGGAGATTAACCGGAGGGTAAGAATCTCTACATTACTTTTTACAAAACAAAATCGATCAGCTGTTTCCTACCGTTACAGTTACATTCCGTTACAGTCGGCCTACTCAGCCTAAATCATTGACATTAACATAGTGTCTACACCTGATGATTTTATATCAGAACTCGTAATACAACCCTGGCAGACCAACTTTAATTTTTTTTATTACTATTATCACAAAGTGGTAGACGTTGATAATTTTATATTATAATGAATCAAACTAATATTTGCAAAATACTTCCCAAAAATATATAATTTGCGAGTTGTTTAAATTTTTGGTCACAAATAATTGTTGTGGCGCGTTTTTTAAACGAAGATTGTTTAATAAATAAATAAATCGTTGGCGATGGCAGAGAAGTCTCATGCAGGCTGTGAACGTGACGGCTTTTGAAAATTCTTTGCTTGAAAAAGGGTTAAATTTTTAAATCGAGCAATTAATATCTTCGATTACGATTACTGACTGACTTGTGGAAACAGGAGGTTAAGCTTCAAGCTTTTCATTTTTATGAGTTAAACTTGTCCGGTATGAAAATTTAAACACTTTAAATGAATAATGAAACAATTTTTTTAAGCTTTAGGTCAGTAAATTTTATAAATTTCTTTATATTTTTATTTTTATATCGATATTTCATTATTCTTAGTTTAAATGAATCTTAGTTTAGAAGAAAGTTCGTTGGTGAAGGCAGTTGACATAAATTCTTTGCTTGAAAAAGGGTAAAAGTTTTAATCGATTACGATTATAATTGCAGTGCAAATCCTAATAAGGAATATTTCTTCATAACTAACTCACTCACTAACGATATTTGACTAAATGAGCGATATGTAATACTATACGAATTTTAGAATATATAATAATCGAAAATCTTAACTGATGTAGAATATTTTTGATATGTAAATATCTATACGCTAGGGGGTAAAAATCTTTTTCACAATACAATCACAAATTTTGACTAAGATCGTAAAACGTTATCAAATCAGTGTGAGCTATGTATGAGTGTATAAGTGTAATCATACGAACAAGAAGTACAGAGAAACTTAACAGCTGCATCGAAATACACTCAACCGAATTTTAAAGCATACCTATAGGAGCAATGTTAATTTTAATAGAAATTGCTTGTGAAGTGTAATAATAGTGTTGCCAGTTTGGATAATTTTGTTAAAAAGTTGAAAAATATAAAATAAATAAAAACTTTTAAGTAAAAGAGCTTTTTAAATGTCAAATATTTCTTTTAAAGATAAAGAATTATAAAGAATTTATAATATTATATTATAACATATATACATTACGTACTGTTGCCTTACACTGAAGCTGGTGCACGACAATTGGGTAACAATCTCCATCTCATGCCAATTATTATGGGTGGAGATTTTAATAAAAATTTTGCAAACCCACAGTCGCAAGCTTTATCAAAATTTTTATTTGACATTTTCCACTTGCATATGAGCAATTCTACAAAAAAACCCACAACTAATAATTCCAATGTTAAAGATGCACCTTTCCATAGATTTTTAAATACAATAGAGTAAAAAATTTATATATCTTGTTTTAGTTACCATAAGTCAATATTAAAAAAAAACACTAATAGATGTTTACACATCTCCCCTGTGATTTTATATATTTGAAGTTTTTTCAGTGTTGGCGATTTTTTCTGTTTTTGGAAATTTTGTTAAGTACAGCGACTGTTTAGTTTTTCCTTTTTTTTAATTTTTGGCATTTTTTTGTTTTTTTATGATTTTTTCCGTTTAGTTTTAGTTTTGGCGATTTTTTCTTTTACGCGATTTTTTCAGTTTCCAGCAAATTTTATTTTGGTTTCTGGCGACCTTTTCACGTTTGGTGTTTTTTTTTTTGCATTTTAGCGGTTTGTTCGATTTTTGATGATACATTTAGGCTTCGATTATCCGTAATGGTCAGAGGAGGGATCATTCTGGATAATCGGGTTTCCTGGTTAACGGAGTACCAACTTTTATGGGTTTTTTTCATATTTCTGTATTTATTACATTACATTTAATCAAAAAATTAATAATGTACTACAAGGAAACAAATATTTTGGCAGAAAACAATTGCGTGCTTGCAAAAAAAAGATTAAATGATTGAACAAAAAGAAAACAGTTACAATATTTCTTTCCCGAATAATCGAGGCCTTACTGTACTTTTCATTTAAGGGTTTTTTTAATTTTTTAATTTTGGAATTTTTTGGCTTAAGTATAGGTACGAAAAATTGGGTTCAAGAGGCACAAAAAAATCTCACACTTACTCCAATCTCTTAAGTTTAATAGCCGAAACTTTCACTCAACATACTTGAAGAAACGTGTGTATGTATTTATGTACGCAACTGTTCTTTGCAAGATAACTGAGTACAAAATTCACTACCCTAACAATTTTACATAGTCATGTATCTGACGTTTGTATTTGCTTTTATTTTACGTAAAATTAATATATATAAAACAAATGTTTTAAGTTAATCAAAATGAAGAAGAATATGTTTTCTCTGAACAATGTGGTATGATTTGCAAGCAATTACGCATGAAAACTTTTAAAAGAAAAGTTTTTCTTTGTCTAATTTTTTTGTAAAGAAAATAAATTAATTTTTGTTCGTGGGAAAAACTGTGAAATTGAAAACTAATTTTTTAATGTAATTTCTAATAAAAAAAAATTTATACATTGACGGTCAAGGTCGTAAAGGAAATTGTTTATTGTTAACTAAAGTAATTGGCTGAATAAATCAAATTGCTCAAGTTTCTCTTAGCTAACTAATATAAGTTTAAAATTAATGATTATATGTATTTCTTTGTACTGATTAAATATTCATTATATTAGATTCTATTTAGTTGAGTATTGAAGCAAATTATATAAATGCAATAATTAACAGAAGAGAATAATTTGCAATTGCAAGATTTAATAAACTATTTTATAACAGGGTATGTTTTACAAGTTCAAGTCAACTTGTTTTATTTATAAAACATAATATTGGCTAAAAGAAAAATATATGTTATGGAAACTTTAAATGAAATTTCAACATTCACACTTATTGGGAATAACAACGTCGCCCCAAATTTGATGTCATTTGGCACAATAGCAATATTGGCGAAGAAAACTTTAAAACTCTCTAAGCCACCCTCGTTTCACTACGCTTCTATGTTTATGGTATGGAGTATTTCTTGTATCTTTCAAGTATTTAGTAACCATAATACACAATTAATAGAAATATTATTGATACGCAACATTGTTAAATCATAATGATGTATTTTGAGATGATTTTGTGGCCATTGTTAAACCAAACAGTGTATTAGGCATCAATTATAGACAAATAAACAAGCGAATATTCTAATACATGTTCAACATAAATGAACTCTCATATTTCTACACATACAAATGAGGCGTACATATCATACATACATACTTATTAGTGTCCTGCACAAGACCATTTATAAGACCTTTCAAGACATGAGATTTTTTTCAAATGCTTCAGTACAGCGAAAAATTCTAAAACAAATGCTAAACAACACTGTTGGCAAGACAAACAACTGAAACAAATGTCTTGCCAACATTTGTTTCAGAATATTTCGCTGTGGGAAAGCATTTGAAAAAAAATCTCATGTCTTGACAGGTCTTATAAATGGTCTTGTGCAGGACTTTAATACTTATATACCTACATATCTACATATGTATAAACATAAAGAGGCAAAGATTGTTGCAAGCTGCATGTAAAAGCTGTTAAAATTTCTTGGAGTTCGATGCTTAATTCTGTGGGTTTCATGAATAACAAGTCATGTTATGTATTTCTCATTATATTTGGCTCTACTGAAAAAAAACTAGATTTTTGGACATACGCTGTTTATTCATGAAAACGTCAGAACTATGGATTTGTTTTTATTTACGGGCGGTAGAAATTAATGTTTTAAATTTATAATCCAACTGTTGTAGGCTAAAGAACTTTGATGGCATTGCCAATTGTCAAAATGCTATTATGTATGGCTACTGAAAAATAACAGCTGTTAATTTGTTGCCACATTAAAATTAAAAATTAAAATGTGCATACTTAACGACTCCTTCTTTTAGAAGTCAAAAATTCATTTTGAAGCTCAAAAAGAAATTGTTAGTTCTTCACGATACTCATAAGTAATTTATTAAGCTTGACTATGACTTTTGTGTAAAACAAAAGAGCTACGACATGAATTTTGTAAGAAAAATAATCGACACTTTTATAGTTAGCTAGTTAGTCTTATAGTTTTTTTTCTTGATTTCTTTGTTTCAATTTTTAGTTTACGTTTTCTTAATTTTTTCTCTGTCCATAAAGAAGGAGCTGTCATATGACTTACTAATAAGAACTTATAAAAAACAGAGGTGCTATAGCTGCGTGTACATATGCAGATGCATATGCACTAAGGCATATAAGGTATACTCAACTCAATTCGCTTTAAGAAATTTATACTTTATATGTCAAAAAAAATTTATTGAAAAATGTGTGTTGACATCCAACTTATATTCAAACTACAAGCGGTGAAAGAAGTCACTTGATCCCTTTCGACCACCTAGTATGGAGTCGCCTTGCATATGCACATACAAAAATTGGCGGCGAATTTATTTTGTTTTATAAATAATAATAAAGTTATTAAATCTTGAGAATATTAAATAAATAGTTTAAAAAATACAAATAATTTTGTTGCAATGTTATTTAAAACACAAAACAGTATAACTCTAACCGAGTGCCCTAGGACAGCTCTATTCTTTTTAATAGAATTAAAAAAAGCGGGACGTTAAAAATTCGTCTGTATTTTTTTTTTATGTGTTACTTCATAGCTCGTTACATTTTTGGCCGATTGTAAAAATTCTTTTTTGTCCAAGGGGGTATAGCATCCCATTCGTCCTAATGCAAAAACGTGGACGAGAACATGTCCACAATTTTTTTATTTAATTTTGTGATATTATAATCATTTAATTGCTGCGAAACCTATAAAACACCCTGTAATTATAAAATTTGAAAGTTGAAAAAATGGGCGGAGTTACTCTCATTGTAAGTTATTATAATATTTCACGCGGTTCTACTTAACCGATTTTTATGAAACTTTCCACACATCTTGAGCTCTAAAATAGACACGATTTTCCATTTAAAAATATGGGCGGAGTCACGCCTATTAAAATTTAATATTTTATTTCAAGTGGTTCTACTTTAGCGATTTTTACAAGACTTAACACTCACCCTGAGCTCTGAAGAACACACAACCTTCATTTAAAAAATGGGCGGTGGCACACCCATTAAAATTTAATTTAATTTAATTTTTCACTTACGTCTTATCTTCTTGTATCATATCTTTGCATTGAAGTCGGTTTTGTTTTGCACAAAGAATTATTTATATTTTTGTTTAGTTGCCCATCTATCGTAATCGTATTTTTGATACAACAGGATAAAGTTGCCATGCCTAATACCAATTTGAATTTCGATTGCCAACTGGCAACGCAACTCAAACTCTCTCTGAAAAGCCCATACGGTAATAATATGCACCACACTACCAGCAATTGCCAGGACTTATTGAAAGCTCCTTTTTACAAAATTTATTGATACCAACAATATGCAAAACAATATCAACTAAAGGCCAACCAAGCTGTATGCAGTCTATAATTGCAGTCTATATTTTAAGTTTCTGTTTAATTACAAATTACTTTGGACATCGTCCAGCATCATCAACATGATGACTGTCATCACGAATTGTAAAGCATTATGTGCATAATTCAACATATAGCAAAATAGGATAATGATTACATGAATAGGAAATAAGTAGAAATAATTTCGTACAAACAAGCAAACAAACAAACAAATCGTTTTATGCAGCCGAATATGTTACTTATAATGACCTCTTGCATGTATTTATGAGTATAAGATACCGATTTATTATCATAAACACCAACCACATGCATACATTTAAAAATGTATGAGTTATTCACACAGCCACGTACATACATTGACTAACTGTCTGACTGACTGACTGAGAAATTAATTTCTAAACCTACACAAAATTTTGTTGTTTTCAAAATTAAGTATCATTTTAACCATAAATACACACATTATTAATGCTTAAGAGGAAGAAGACTATAGAGAAAGAAGCTGAAGAAAGAGATTATTAATTTCTTGCTAGTTAGTTTTAATGAAATTATACAAAATACGGGTATCATAATAGTAAATATTTGCACAATGATAAGTTTAAAATAATTAGTAAGCCATCTGGCATCTCGTTCATTAAAAAAACAGAGAAAAAATAAGGAAAGCGAAAACTAAAAAATTTAAACAAAGAAATTAAAACAAAAATAAAATAAATTTATAACTGTAATAGAGTCGCAATTAATTTTTTTGTTACGAAAATCATGTCTTAGCTTCTGTGTCTGACATAAAGAGCATAGCTCTAAAGGCCAAGCTTAATAAATTGCTTACGAGTATCATAAAGATGATTACGATAATCGTAATCAGTGGCATAAGGAACATTTCCAATTCTTTTGGCTTACTGGCATTATTGAATTTTGGAATATGCATCGAATTCAGATCTTCTCAGACCTTCTTGACGATCTTTATAGTAAAACGTGTTAATTGCACTCTTCACAGATATGGTTGCTATGCATATTTAGTGTATAGTAAGACACTGGTGAACACATTGCGGTCAAATATAAAAAATTAATGCAATTTCCTAGTTATTGTTTTCCATGTGCACGTTTTTGGTGGCTTTATAGTTTAACTCTAAAATAAATCCTCAAGCTGAAATTAAGCTGATACATTCAATCCTGTTGTGGTAACTTTGTCCCTTGAAATATTTTCTTTTCTCCCAAAATTATAATACTCAGTAATTTTTCTTAGCAGTGTTTCTTCTTTTTTGATTCCTCTTTTCATGAATAATATTGTGACTCAAAAATAATAATATAATAATGTTTTTATAAGGAAAACGTTCGGTAAAGAATTAAATACACATGCCTGTTCACCTACAAGCAGATGATTAAATAAACATAAAAAACCTTTAGCAACAACAATAATGAAATAGCTTCTGATTTTTAGGAAGATAACATATACAAACACACACATACATATATGGTAGTGCAGCCAATACCCTACAGATAAAAGGAGTAGTATGTGGTCAGAAACATTGGTTGCATTTGAATTCAGACTGGTTGCACATCTGTTTTTTTTTCATGCAACGAACTATCGACTTTTACATTGGGTTCTCATAGGAGCAAAACTAGTTGTTTTGTGTAGTGTTGCATACTAGTTGAAGGACTAGTTGCTGTTATAGTAGTTAATAAAAATTCTTTTTTTCCATGTCTTTTACATGACAAACAAAAGAGAGAGAGAGACAGCGCGTCACTTGTAGAGAAGTGCAGCCGATATTTAATCAGGCTTTTCAGTTTTGTCTCTTTATAACTAGTATAGGACTGTTCCAAAACGTAACTACTCCAAAAATTAGCAACAGGGTAGTAATAATAAATAAAAAGATGCACCACCCTGTCGGAAATTATGTTAACTTTAAACTAACTTTAAGGCTCAGTCAGACGTGGCATAACCATAGCCATGGAAAACAGCCGTTCGAACCAAACTAATGTTCAACACTGTAATTGATTATAGGTGACTCGCCATAACGCCATAACTCTCACCATAAAAACCAATTGAATTTTGGTTTGGTTATGGTTATGGCATCGTGGCTACGTCACGTCTAATTTAAGCTTTAAGCTAACTATTCCGCAACTAGTACTGACTGACACTTGGATTAATTTTCAATGCAATCAACTGATTATTTTAACATTGCGATGTCCTAGTTAGGCGTTAGTCAATTGTCTCACTCTGCATTACTTTCAGCTAACTTAAAGTTTATCTTTTTAAATCACCTGTAACTCGGTATATAAAAAAATTTCTGGGGTTTGAACACGTATCATCATACGTCGCTACCACTCAGGTAAGGTACCATCTAAGAGAACAACAACAAAATGTTAATATAAAACTGAAATAAGTTTCAAAGTAGCTGAGAAAAAATTTGTTAGCTCTCATCAAATTCGATTACGTACTCAACTTAAGAATTAATTTTGGATTTTTTCTGGATGACATTGCAGTTAGCTTTTAGTCAGTCTAAGAAAAGTTAACTATAAGTTAACTATTTTTGTAGTCAACCACACATTCTCCAATAGGGCAGTAAATAGACCCATTACAGAAGCAATTCTATAATGATGTATGTATGAGGGCGGATGAATAATTCCGTGTTTTTTTTTAATGAAGCACAGTCTTTTTTGAAAAACAAAAATTTTTTTTCAACATAATCTCCTTTTAACTCAATACACTTAGTCCAATGTTTCTTCAGTTTTTGTATTCCTTCAAAAAAAAATAGAATTTTTCGAGGTCCTTAAATAGGCCTTTGTTTGTGGAATGATTCGTCGTTGGACTCAAATGTCTTTCCTAAGAGCCATTTTTTTAAGTTCGGGAATAAGAAGTAGTAACTCGGGGCTAAATCTGAAGAAAAGAGTGGACGAGGGCGCAATTTGTAGCCCAATTCAAGAATTGTTGCCATGGAAACTGCACATGCGTTTGTGGTCGATTGTGAGCAAATGAGGCACCCATCTTGCAGACAACTTTCATAAATTCATCTAATCATTAAAAATAGAAACCACTGGGCCATGTGGGATACCTATGGCATCAACAATCTAATGCATTTTTATTCATCGATCGGCCAACACCATATCGTAAATTTTTGTGACATTTTCGGGTATACTGAGCTCAATGGGCCGTCCAGAACGTTCAGCGTCATTTGTACTTGAGCGACTACAACGAAAGTCAATAAACCACTTTTTTACCATTGAAATCGATGGTGCAGAGTCCTCCATAGTATTTATCGAGCTTTTCATTAGTTTGATTGACGGTTTTTTTCGCAAAAAAAAAATGTTTAATGAGCACTTAAAACTCACTTTTTTCCATTTAGAAAAAAAAAACACGAGGTTGTATGTTTTGGACAGCTGTTTAGCGCAAAGTAAATGACGAAACTTGCTCAAAATTTGACAGTAGTCTATTAACTTATAGTACTTGAACAGTGTTGCATTTCATGCAACTACGAGAAAAGCTCGAAAAGTCACGGTCTTATTGATCTACCCTCGTAAATACGCACACACAGACTTAATCGATGAAGCAATGATGCAATCGAAAGCAAGTATTGGAGACGCTGCTGAGATTGTTGAGATTGTTGTTATCAAATTCTGTAAGCCTTGTGTGAAGTATAAAAAGGGCGACGCATCTGCTGCCAGTTCAGTAAATTTATCATAAAGTCAGTCTGAAAATCAGTTCACAACTGTGAATAAGGAGTAAATATTAGTTGAAAGTAGTTTATAGTATTGCTGAAGTGTGTAAAATAGAAGTCATTATTGTTGTACCAACAGTTTGCGTCGGCAGAGTGAGTCTTGTGTGAAGACCAACAGAGAAAGGAGTATTGCTTCAACATCAGCTCAGCTAGTTTTGTGAGACGTATTTATACTACAACGAAGCAGACGTCACGGCAACCAGTTGTGAATTATTTACATAAGTAATTTAAGTTGTGTGTGTGTACTTAAACTCTTTATTTTATTAGATAAATGTTATTATTAAATATAGTGTGATTCTTAACTCTAATTAGTATGCTGGGGTCCTTTATTTTTTTACAAATCTACGAGTCCACAGAAAAGCGTTTTTTAAAGGGTAACAAATTAGAAATATTTTTAACGGGGAATTGTTCATTTTTCCCTCACTTCCTTTCAATTTTATTTTGAACTGCATTAATACATCGCATAAAATATTATTCTTGCAATTAAATATTAACTAATTCTTCTTTAGGACAAGACCACAATTCACAATTGTTAACAATAATTCAACCTGCAACACTTGTTTGCTTGGAGTATGGACATCTTTGCCTTACACTAAATGTACTACCATTTTATGGCAATGGCATAGTAAAGAATCTTTTTTACACTTCACCCAAAATACTTAAAAAATACAAACTTACACTCAAAATATTTCATTTTAAACCCAAAATTTGTGTATTTCTTATTATTAAACTTAAATTAGTTTAATTTTTAATTATTGTTTTTGATTATAAATCTTCTTCCCGCTATTCACAAATAAAAAAAACTATACTTGTTATTCACAATAAAAGTGATTATTTATTATTGTACTTTTTGTTTTCTTTGTCAAAATTATTTGATTAAAATGTAAATAAATATTGTTAATAATTACTGCATTAAAAAAAATTCCTCTCAAAACAAATCAAAAAAGAAAAAATGGAAAAAAGTTATGTTAAAAAAAAAGAAAAATAAATTAATGAAAATTAAAAACGCTTGCAGCTAAAGTTGTTTGGCTAATCAAATTGTTCCTCTTTGCAACAGTTGTACCATTCATACGAGCTGATGGCAAAATGAGAAACAAATTAAAACGACATTGCCAGAACAGCATACAGTGGAGCTTATTGCCAATCCCGCTAATAAAATATTTTTTTAATGTATTTTACCACAGGCATATCAATAAGGTATCCCTAACTTTACAACAAATATGACAACACCAAAAACCACATGAACTTTGCTGGTATAAATGACCATGATACTCGTACTTGTCAATGTCAGATAACATTTTCTGAGTGTGTGTTTCTTGTAATATACATATGTCAAAGAGCAAAAAAGTTTTAATATTAGCGGCAACTATCGTCACTTTATTGGTTTGTTTGTACTAACTAGCAGTAATATTTTTTTTTAATGAAACAAAAATGTTTAATTAGTTCATTTTGCGTCAATTCAGCACAACAAAAAATAAATTCAGTTAAGTGCGATTTTGACCCGCTCACGAAAGGTTCCGTACGGACACGAAATATGTAATTCAATACGAACTTTAGCCTATATAAAATATAGTTTTGGCATTTTTTTCGTTTTTGACGTTTTTTTTAATTTTGGCGATTTTTGTTATTTTTTAGATTTTTTTAATTTTGACGATTTTTTTTTTTTGCTTTGGCGATTTTTTCGGTTTTTGGAGTTATTTTCCATTTTGCCAATTTTTTAGTTTTGACAATTTTTTCTCGTTTTGGGGATTTTTTTCGGTTTTTGGCGTTTTTTACTTTTTGACGATTTTTTCATTTTTGCAAGTTTTTTAACTTTGGCGATTTTCGGTTGTTGGTGTTTCTTCATTTTGGCGAGTTTTTTTTTTTATTTAGGCGCTTTTTTTAGTTTTGACACTTTTTTTCTCTTTTTGGCGATTTTTTTTCATATTAACAATTATTTTGTTACTGGAGCCTTTCTCGCGTTTGGGGATATTTTTCGGTTTTTGACGGTTTTATTTCATTTTGGCGATTTTTTCATTTGGACGATTTTTTCAAATTTTGCGACTTATTTTGATGTTAGAAATATTTTTGAATTTTCGGCGATTTTTTTTTTGGCTTGGAGATTTTATAATTAATCAGAAATAATTTTTAGTCAGGCTTAAGTTCAGTAATTTCAATTCTTATTGAATGAAATATTTTTATTAATTAATGTGAGTATCTAAAGAAGGGAAGAAAAATTAAACTTAGACTTTAAGCTGGGGGAAATACCGATACTTTTCTGTGCAGCCACGCACTTCATCAGCACCCTAGTCTATCTACTGGGGTAGAGATTCTTGTTAAGATCAGCTATTTAACTTAAATTTTCAATGAAACGGAATATGAGAAACAATTGTTGTGTATACAATTGATTTACCTTTTGGTAAACACATTTATAAGTATCACTATTAATTTTTCTGTTTTCCATTTTTTTTTTAATTTTTCTATTTAGAAATATTTCATTCAATAAGAACTGAAATTACTGAACTTAAGCCTGACTAAAAATTATTTCTGATTAAAAATCACTAAAAGTTCAATTAAAAATTTACAAATGTTTCAGATTTTATAATTTTCAAATTTTTTTTTTGAAAATTTCAAGAATTTACCTCTTACGATTTCCAGGATATAGCAAGTTGACAAAATTACATAGTCAAAAGTGCACTAACTGATGACCACCCTTTAATTTAAATTTTTTAAAATTTTGTGTTAATTGTTGTAGTCTATATAAAAATACACTAATTTTACAAATTTCAAGTGTCAATATACATGCGTACATACAATTGTATGTATATTACATGGGATTTTAGCATTTTTCGTTGCTCGTTCTGGAACACCCTTTAATTTTTAATTCTCATGTATTTGTTGTTGTAGCGGCCAAGGTTCTACATACTCTGTCCAAATTTCAGGTCCGTAGCTCTTACGGTTCCTGAGGAAATACCGTGTGACGGACAGACGGACAGCGTAGCGAAAACAATAGGGTTCCTCACCTTTGGTGTATGGAACCCTAAAAAGAGTCAAAATTTGAGACCGAAAAAAAAATATTTTAACCTTGGAAGATTTAGCAGCTAAGAACATCCTAAGCATTTCTTCATCTTGCTAATGATATTACAACATTCTAAGTTATTTTTAACCATGTTTGATTTCTTTGCCATACACTTTAAATATCTATTTCCCCACTGTGCAGTATATAGAAAGTTTTGCATCATGTATCACCTTAAGCAAACCTCTGTGTATGTTTGTATTTTTTGTTTTTGTAAAAGTGAAGCAACAGAAAGTTCATAAATAAAAAATAAAAAAAACAAAACGAAATATTATTGTAAAATTGAAAATGAAAAAATCTAAGCACACAATACTGGAAACAGCAACAATACTGGCATTTCAATATGCCAAAATGTGTCAAAGTTCAACTTTGCATACAATAACGACGCCATCTTTGTGTTTTTTGCTTCAATGAGGGAGACATTTTTCTCTTTTAATTCTTGTTCGTATTTAGGATTAGATTTGACAAAAAAAAGGAAATAAAATAAATTGTATCATGAGCAAAAATAATTTCAATGTCGCCCTTAAAAATTACTCGTTCCAATTCGCCAGTACAAAAATAAATTCGAGATATGTTTCAATTGGGTTGCAAGTTGTACTTATGTATTTCATTGTACTTTTAAATGGACTTTAGCATTTGCATATTTCATATTTTGTTATTCTCATTATAATCACAGGCATCATTCGATAGTTTAAAACTCGAGTCCTTTAGACTGAATTTTTGTTCAATGTTCACTAGAGATGGGTGCGTGTTGAATTTTTCAGCGCATCACGACCTGAACACGAATACCAAGATGTAAAATATGGTCGAAATATGCACACAAAAAATTTTCCCAACACGATACAACGTGCACGAAATCAAATTTTTATGTGTGTGTGTATATGTATATATTTTTGTTTAAATTATTAAGGTTTTCTCTCAATAATCTTGTGTGGCATTTGCTTAAGAATAATCCAGAAGTAACAAATACTCCCTTACAGAACTTTATGCTTAAGAGGCCCATAGAAAATCAATAAATTTGACGATACAAAATAATAAATTTTTTCTTTACTCTAATTTATTCATACACATTTTACACATAAAATGGTTTCACGTTTTTTGTGTCAATTTTGTGCAATTCAAAACGACCAATAAAGCACAAAATCAGGTCTTTTGTCACGAAAAAAAACACAATACGCGCTTATCTCTAATATTGACTGGCATAATTCCACCCCTGATCTTTTACTAAGAGCCCTTGAACAGTCTTTTAAGTTTTCTTTTAAGGTATCCACACATTTGCAATCTTATTTCGCAATAAATAAAATATTGTGCAGAAAAGTTGCACAATAAATTAATTATTGTACAATAAAGTGTCCTGGGTGCATATTATATTTTCATATGACACACTTTATTGGATAAAATCAAAAGTCTCTTGATTTATATTGCGCAAGAAGAAATATTTTGTAATGTGTTGGCAACATTGTACAATAAAAATTTCCAGGTACATCACTAGAAACTATTTTTCTAATTTTTAAATTACTTAATTGAAAATTATTTAATTTGCTTAGGATTTGGTATGTACTCGTACCTGGTATGTATCACGAAAAATCAACTTTAAAATATCTTAAACGCACATTTGTCTAGCTTATGTTTACTTTGCATGTATTGTAAGAAACATTGCGCAATATATTTTTTTATATTGTGCAATTTATTGAATAGTTTGGAGCAAGACGACAATAATAATAGCAATAGAGTACTCAATAATATTGCCTGGCTTATGAGAAACTTTAAGCATGCTCAGCCACAAAATTAAACAATGAAGACAAAATGGAATTTTTGTGAAAAAAACGTTTCGCAAACATTTGTTAATTGATTTTCACATGTATATACTACATTTCCTTCCGGAAAAATTTTTGCTACTACTGACCAATTATGATACGCAGTTTTGATATATATATATAACTGAATTTTTTTAGATATATACCGAGATTCTCAAAAATTAAAGCACTTGTATGAAAAATATTACCATATCTTGGAAAGGATTTGCTTTATTTATTAAAATATAAAATTCTAAATTTCACAACAGCATTGTAAACAAAATTGTTTATCTCATTTACAGTTTCAGAATTTGCAATTTTATTGCACAATAAATAAAATATTGTGCAAAAAGGTTGCGCAATAAATTAATTATTGTACAATAAAGTGTCCTGGGTGCATATTATATTTTCATATGACACACTTCATTGGATCAAATCAAAAGTCTCTTGACTTATATTGCGTAATAAGAAATATTTTGTAATGTAATAATTGTACAATAATAATAATTTCCAGGTACATCACTAGACATTATTTTTCTATTTTTTAAATTACTTAATTCAAAATTACTTAATTTGCTTATGATTTTGTATGTCTTCGTATCTGGTACATCACCAAAACTCAATTTTTAAATTTCTTAAACGCACATTTTTGCAGCTTATGTTTACTTTACATATATTGTAAGAAACATTGCGCACTATATTTTTTATATTGTGGAATTTATTGAATAGTTTGAAGCAAGACGACAATAATAATAGCAATGGAGTACTTAATAATATTGCCTGGTCTATGGGTACCTTTAAGCGTGCGCAGCCACAAAATTAAACAATGAAGACAAAATGGAATTTTTGTGAAAAAAAAATCGCATATGCTTATACTAGATTTCCTCCCGGAAAAATTTTTGCTACTGCTGACCAATTATGATACGCTGTTTTTATATATATAACTGAACTTTTTTATTAGGAATAGTTTTAGAGATACACCGTTTTCTCAAAAATTAAACCACACTAATTTATTAAAATTGAAAATTTAAAATTTAAAATTTCACACCAACATTGTCAAAAAAAAAACTATACCTCTTTTACAGTTTCAGAGATATCATAGAAGTTGAGGTAAACAAAAGTTAGAATTTTACATACAAATTTAAAATTTTTATTTCTCAAAAATTTATTCAAATTAAAAAAGTACAACAATGATCCAATTTTTTGTAAAGCAATATTAAACTGAATATATTACAAAGAAAATTAGTGTTTGTTCATTAAAATGGAAGGGCACAGTTTGATTCTATTCACAATTTAGTGAAGTAATTAACAATTGTGTTACGTTTAAATTTATTAAACGTGTGAGTTCTTTTGACTGCTCAAAAATAAAAATAAATAACGCACAAATGTTTACTTGCTACTGTACTTCCATTTATAATTATTGACTAAACAAAACTACAAACCATCTTCACTTAATTACTTCTTATCGTTATTTTATACCGCGCAAAGGTCTTTCCTCTCTTTGACGTGGACTCGACTAGAATCTGATTAGCACTCCTTCACTCTCACACAGGGCACCTCTTTTTATACTACAGGAACTGGTTCTAGAATGTTCGCCTGATAGATGGCGTAATAACATGTATGTATGTACTTAGTAAAGTCAACTGGCAGAAACTATATTACTGCATAACGATGTGGCTGCTTAGGCGCAAATTACCATCTGTATTGATCAAAGAGTCTTCTAACAATATCTGGAAAATTCATGTCACTGTTTCTAGATGTTTGTAAATAATTCAATTGACCGTTATTTTGAATTTCAAAGTTACTATGTAACGACTTTTATGTTGGGAATGCGGTGTGCTACTGGTAGTACAGGCTGGTTACCATATGTGTTAGTACTCTTATGCGTATGTATGTACGTGTGTAGCTGCCCTGAATGAAACGTCGATGGTGAAAATGTACTGAGTCGCTTTTGACTTTGTCACCAGTACTACTCTACAATTATTCTGATACAATAATTTGTGCTATAGACATTTAGCCTGTGCTTGTCATTGAAAATCTATTAGTAACACTAAAACAATTGATTAGGTAGTGACTACATAGTTCTTATGGTAACATGGAGCCATACTAACCAGACATTTACTGGTACATTTCAATACCTTAAGTATATAAAAATTTAATTATATTGACAAGTTGTTGAAAAATACACCAGAAATGCAACACATCTGTTTCTTCTCTCTCTTTTATACTGACGAATAGAAGAGAAATTGTAGACAATGTAACTGCTACTATAATTTTAGTGTTGATATAGAGACATTTGGCCCCAGTCTGACTGCAGGGTATGGATACAATTGTTCTTGTTGCTGTAGTTCTTGCACGTGAATATGTGTGTACGTTTAGTTCTAGATTAAATACGTAACAATTGTTCGCTTTCGCATTCGCAATTATTCGCTTAGTTTCCTATTTGCATTCGCTTTTGCATTCGCTAAAACATGCCAATATTTCAAGCGAATACTTAAGAAAAAAAAATTTGTTTGTACTTCTTTTATGAAAAAAGATATACCTACTTACAAGTAAAACATTCTAATCAACGCTTTACAATTTTAGCGAAAAAATTCTCTATACATAAGTTCTCATAAGTATCAAAATTAAACCAAAATCAATCTGTGCTTAGAAATATATTTCAGTTTTTGAAAATGAAAAAGCAGTGTTTGGCTTGCACGAAAAATATAATCTACGTAAGACATTACTTCGTACAAAAAAATTTTAAATGCAAAAAATATTAACTAGTCATTAATTGTTGTAAGTTCCACGGGTAACACTCATATTATTCCGCATGAAAACTTAAAATGTTGAAGAAATATTTTATATGTTTTTCCTAAGATGAACAGAGTGTAGTATTCTGCAACATTTTTTACAAACAATTCATTCTAATTTTTCTTAATAAGTATTTTTGCAACATTTCACATGAAGTATTGAACGAATGGGTTGATGGCCAAACGTTTCATAAATTTATTTTTTTAAATATTATTTATCTATACTTATTTTAATATGAATTCATATATCTTTCTGGTTAAAAATTTTTATTTGTATGTAATTTCTCGACCTTATTTTTAATATCAATTAATGTAGTTTTATAGATATTGTATCTATTCAGGCTTTCAAGGTCATTCAACTTCTTCAAAATGTAAATAAAAGACGTTTTCTATTTCATTCTTAATGTATCCGACGTTTCGTTGGGATTTTCCAACATCTTCAGGGATAATTATTTTTATTGAAATATATTTTATCTTTTATTCCAATTTACTTTTAAGTTTTTAGGATGTATTTTAAAGAGACATAACATGTACAACATAAAACACATAACGTAAAAAATAATTGCAAATATAAATAAAATAAAAATAAAATATCATATTTTTACTAAATTAATAAATATTTGCTTAATTCAAGACCCAAGTAGATCTATGTGCAGTGAAACCTTTCGTATCGGATACCTCCTCTAATAACCGGACAAGCTTTGTAGAACCAAAATTAAAGTAAAAGAATGTGTGTAGTTCTCATAAGCGAACACCTCTAATACGGTGACGTTGAGTGTCCGGTTATGAGAGGCTTCACTGTATACAACACAACTTCATGTTCTTATATAAATTTATTTTCATTTGATTTTTTAACGTATTGCAATATTTGCATTCGCTTTCGCAAGAATTAAAATGCATTATTCGTTTTCGCATTCGCATTCGCTAAACTGGTATTCGTTACATCCCTATTCCAGATAGTTCTTTACATTGACCCAGTAGGAATATTTTCGCGTAACACTTACATTAACCCTGTTGGAATATGTTTACGTATATAATATGCCTATGTTCTCCGTCTCAACGTATTATAAATATTTTTAGTTTTTTAAGAAGCATAAACTTTTCAGGAAATAACGAAAGCTCGAAAAAAATTTAAAAAAAATCAAATTAATTAAAAAACATATTTTGTCTTTCCTGCTTTTTTTACTCCCTTAAATAAAAACAAGAATATTATTTAAAAATATTATTTATTTATTTTTTGAAGAGAAGTAACACCCAGGCCATGAATGCCTGTTACTTTGATTAAGAAAGGGAGTGATAGAAGAACAGACAGAGAATACTAAAATCTAAATACTATCCTTTTTTATTATTACTTTCTAATACTCCTGCTGAAATCATATCTACCATTAAATCAGCTCCATTAGCCTTAATTAAAGCCATTTACCTAGAACTATCTTTATGTGGCACTAAAATATTATTTTTATGATTTCAAATGCATTGTTACAAAAAATAAATAAAATACATAAAAACATTAAATAACTCTATAAAATATTGAGGTAATTATAAGCCAACATAACGTTTAAAATGTCAGCATATTAATGTCTGCAACATTTAATTGTAATGAACACATTCATTAATGGTTGACTTTAAATGACCAACATTAAATCTTTCTGCTGAATTGTTCGCATTCATTGTACGTACGTATTTAATTCTTTTCAAGTCCATGTCATTCATTTTATTCTAATCAGTTACATTAGAGAAATTAGAGGGAGAGAGAGAGAAAAAAAAACTTTCCATAACACTGTGCATTAGGGGAACAGTAAAAAAATTAATTTAAAAGATTTTAAGCAATTTCGTTTTATTTTATTTTGCAATTTTTTATTGAGTTAAATGAAGAGTAAATTTATTTTTTTTTTACTTTTCAAAAGGATGCAGTTAAGCTGCCTTAAACCGTATGCATTAAGTGCGGGGTGTATTGGTGATGCATGCTTGCTGGTGTACGTGCATTCTTCTTTCTGTGTGTGTAATTAGTTGGTCTTTCTTTTTTTTTTTGTTGCATGTGTTACAGGTTAATTGTAGCACGTTACGAGTATTAAATGGTCCGGCAAGGACAATTGTTAGCAAGAAGAACATTTCACTGTGTTAATTTGAGTTTGATACGAATTCAGTGAAGCTGTATTTTTAAGGTTCCGTACACCAAAGGTGAAAAGGAACCCTATCGTTTTCGCTGCAATGTAAGTCTGGGGCTTAAGCACAAGTTAGCGCCAGCAAGTCACATAATAACGTGGAATAATTTCTTACTTATATATTTTGTAAGTATTTTTATATATAAAACATATTTTCTTTCATCTGTTACAAACACTACAGTAAGCTAATAAAGTTCGGTATAAATTATCCCATAGTGATGAAACAGGTAACACAAAATGAACATCCACGCCTGTGAGAACTTAAAGCACTTTTCCTGTCACTACTCCGTTGCACAGCGCATACGAACGAGTATATGCATTCGTTGCAATAACAATAAACCTGTTCAACAATACAAATAAAATGGCACATTTCCGTTTTATATTTTTTTTTAGCTCACTAAATCCTTCTTGTTTTTAATGACACCAAGTGTAGTTGCCTACTCGATAGCTTATGCAACATGAAGCATTATGCTTTAAGAGAACGACAACAGTTCATTTCCATCCATCCATATAATAGCTATACCAAAGAGAGAGAGAAAGAGGTGCAACCAGTTGTTGCAGCCTTAATGTACTCGTATTTTTGCACTATGCACAATATTTTTGTGGTAATATTTTTTTCTTGCAAGTGTTATTTGGCAATTTCCATATAATTGTCATAAAATTGTTGCACAAAACCATTTTGTTTTTTGTTGTTGTAGCCCCTTCTATGCGTTCGTCCTTTAGTTGTGACAACAACAAAAAATATGTGAAAAAGAATAGTCCACTAATTGCTGGTCATTTATCTAAAAATAAATGCGAGTGTGGGTTTCTTTGTTGAATGGTCCTTTGTGGTTTTTTATATTAAAATTTAGGTAATTTTTTGTTTTTTTTTTGTTTTAGATTTTATAGTTATACGAGGGGACTTGTTGAAAAAAAAAACTACACAAAATATAGTTCAAGTGTCATTATTGCTTTTCGAAGCATTTCTATAATTAAAAATACAATGCATGTATGGAATAAAATTTTTGAAGAATTCGTGTTGCTGTGATAATATAATATGTTTATATACAGTAGAACTTCAATATACAGTACAACTTAAAATTTTCTTACTATATTTTTTTCAATACAAGTTGTCGATCAAATGTTTTCTATCGACATTGTGGACCAGGCCATAAAATATTAAAAATAAGTTATGTTTACATATGTACATATCAGAGAACAGATTGAATGCCTCATTGTTTTGTTGTTTTGAATGCAATAAAAAAAAACATGCATAGTGTTGTCAATCCGCATCATTTGAAAAAAAAACAACGCATGCCACAATCGAAAGAGCAGAGTACGGCGAATTTTAGTGCGTGCTTGTTTTATATAAATGTTCAGTGGTCTTATCCAAAGCAACTAATACTCAGTGAATGGTGCGAATGCTTTTTACTGTAATTGACCACAACGTAGTCTTTGTACTTTTTGCTTGTATAAAATTCTTACATTAGTATTCATAAAACACGATATTGATTTGAAATGTATTTTATGTCAAATTTTATATGAAACAGTTACTTGAAATGCATTTTAGATCTATTTTACATATTCCAAATTTTACTTTTTTTAACAACGTAAGTATCGGCATTTATTTTTTTTTAAATTTCCTCACTCAAACTGCATTTTTTTTATTTATAACCATTAAAATTACTTAAAATAAACTTGTTATTTAAAAGTGATATACAAAAGATCAGCGAATACTGAGTGAATGGTATGAAAGAATTCCATTGTTTCAAAATGCATCATTTCATTTCGCTGCTTGTGTTAATATCGGCATTGTAATAATACAGTGCGTATGAGCAATCAACAAATCGCAATGAAATGTATCATAGCAATTACATTTGTTATTGTCGTCGACTAATTGCATGGCAAAAGCAACGAATTTATGAATTGCTAGCAAATGCGAATGGTCTCATTCTGTTCTCTGGTATACACATATGTACATTGTACATATATTTTAAACACATCTTTTTATCTCGTATATTTCTTTGGAAAATGCCATCTTTTTTAAGATGCTGATAAACACAATAAAAAGAGTAACCCTCGTAGTTAATTTAATATTATTTTACGTATTTAATTTTTATAGTTTTATAATTTATGCAAAAATTTTATATAATTTAGAATACTCTATAAACATTTGTGGTTACTACAAGAATAAAAACAAAGTTTGATTTTTTGCGCAGTTTTGCTATTTGCTTGAAAAATAAAATTTTATTATCGACACTACTCTACAATTTTAATATTTTTAAAACTTTTCATTTATTTATCAAAAATTTAAATGACAACATATTATCAGCTCGAGGAGTTCCAATAAATCATTTTATTTAAAAAAACCGCCATTTTAACAGTTTTGATGACACAACTTGCAACTACTTGACAGTAAGAAATTGTTTTGATATTTAAACAAAAAAATCAGCGATTCAATAAAAAAATTATCGAATTTTCTGTTATGATGATTTTTGCATTATTGATAAAAAAAAAGATTTTATACAGGGGTCTAATCGTCGCTACCGATAACAAGCTGCTCCAATCACATTTTTTATAGTTTGAGATTATAGCATTCGCTATCGAGCAATGTAATAATATGTCCCAATATCGTATGCCATAATTTCAAATTTAAAAAAAGTAATTGAAAGCAACGATTAGACCACAGGTTTTTGAAAAAAAATTTGAAATATTTTTTTTAATAAAAATGGATCGATATACCCAACTACTTATTAAAATTACTAAAATTCACTACAAAATTGTGAAATTCCGCAGTTCGCCAAACTAAAGTATTTTTAGATAGTTGGAAAGTACTTTCTCGGTCAGCAATTGTTAAACGAGTTCAAATATTTCAGCTTTTGGAACAAGATGGCTTGAATAATCGAATGCGTACAAGTCACTCAAGCACAACTGACAATATTGATATTGCAATATATTGTAGCTTATACAATATATTGTAGCTTATAGATAGTGCTAAGGAAAGGTCAAGCTTGTGATTTTGCACAAAAGCTTTGGCTTGAAGGCTTTCAAAGTTCAGTTAACACAAATACCAACACATACCGACCATAAACAGTGACGTGTTGTTGCTGATTGGTTCCTTGAAATGTATCAATCTTATCAAGAATTTCACAGAAATATTATCTTGAGTGATGAGGTAAATTTTCCCTTTAGAAAATATGGGGCTCCGAAAACCCAAGAATTATTTTCTGAAAACCCTTTCCATTCGCAACGTGTGACCGTTTGGTAAGGTTTTCCGTTTGATGGGATCATTTGACGGCAGCAACTGTTAGGATGAATGAATTCCACTATAAAAAAGATGATTAATGATATTGTATGACCACGTTTATTTTTAAAAAGAGACATCACTCTTTTGCGTGAAAGCTTTCCTGATCCATATCCTCGAAATGGTCATTAGCCGTTTTCCTTTGGCAGTAAGCTACCGATAGGATATGCTGTGCCAATCAATTCAAGGCCTCAAATCTGAAATTCGTAAGGCTATAGAAGACATGCAGACACATTGTGTATGTGGAATGCAAAGCGTAGCTGCAGTTTTGATGCGGCTGCAATTGTTTTTCATTATAATTGGCACACCGTCATCTTTATAATTAAATAAAACTCCAATGATTACGCGCCGAGGGTGGCCTTGGCTGAAACAGTTATCACGTTGACTACAAAATCGAAGGTCCTGGGTTCGTACCCGGTCTCCGACAGTCATTAAAAAATAGCACCATGCTTTTTTATGATTTTCATTAGTGTCCATTTTTATCAGTTGTTGTAGGAAAGTTGAAATGATAAAGGCATAGACACTGGTCACTGAATTACACCGGCCTCAACCGATACTAATGCTAATGCATTATCCGAGCGCTCTACTTTCATCGGCGAAGTAAGATAACCAACAAAATGGCTACTAATGATAGCTTCAAAAATTTAATACACTCATTGACACCAGAGGCGCTGCAATACTGCATTATGAAAAAAAATGTGCAAAAATCAGAGTTGTAAAAAGAATGAAGCTTTCATCTATCTCTTCCTTCACCACATGTTTTCTCTATCACTATTCCTTTCCTTAAAAAGGTAACACCTAATAATAGTAGTAGGTAGGCGTTCATTGTCGATTGTTACTTCACTTTGTAAAAAAATACTAAGTTTTGTTACATATGAAAATAAAACCCCTTATTAGAAGACCCTTTAGTATACTTTTAAACATAAAAACATATAATTTAAAAATGTTTTATTAAATGTTAATTAATGATAATTTACAAGTAAGTTCAGTAAATAAAAAAAAAGAAGAGTATTACTTTTCAATGTAGATTTTAACACAAGGTATGTTGAATGAAGCGGTAGGAGAAGTCAACATAAAATCTTAGGGAAAAAACGAAGTAAATCGTAAATAAAAATAACAATTAATTTTAATTATGTCTAATAAGAAAAGCCTTTTTAAATTATTAAGAAAAATTATCATATCAAATTAATATGAATGTGTGTGTAAGTTCAATTATTTGATTTTCTGGAGAGTGGAAACATTAATTAAATAAATCATAGTTAGTGGCGAGAAGAATTACTAAACAAAATCAAAGCTGATTTATTTAAAAACGTCATACAGACATGTTTAACACAACCCAGTAAAAAAAGAGACTCTAAAAAAGTCATGAAAATGTAGGGTTTACGATGCGGAAGTAGTGCAAATTTCGATCCGATCTAATGACTTTTACATAGGGTTGTCATTGCAAGAAGTTCTCTTTTTCGATGCCTGGTCACTGAATTGGAAGCGATATTAAGAAAAATTCCTTTTTTATGTTCTATGATAATATTTTCATCTAGGAAAAAGGGTAAATAGTTGCCTTTTTTAACAATTCGTTTCTTTTTATACGAACTTAAGCCCAAAACAGTGTTTTCATGTAAATTTAAGCAAATAACTTTTAAATTTTAGACTAAAAATAGTTCATAAATTTCTTTAAAAAAATAATTTTAATTTTAATTAATTTTAATTTCTTGTGAGTATTTTCTAACACTATGGAGGAGTTACAAGGTTTTGTGTGACTAAAATAAGCTTCTACATGGTTTTTTGCTCACTCTCGGCAAATTAAAAATATCGATTCTTTGGAAGCAATGAAAATGTACTTCCGATAGAATGACTTCCATTTTTTTTTCACTGGGAAGTAATTCGATTATAACGGAATGGAATCTCAAGCTGGAAGATAACACTCGTTCTAGAGAGATTTAAAAATATGTGATAAAAAATTTTGATTTTTTAAGTCTTACAACTTTGCGTTGACATCACTGATTTATTTAAGCACCCATTTAACAGCTGATAGTTGCTTTTTGTTAAGTCTGCTTGAAATTTCATTATGAATCAACTTACACCAAAGCAGCGTGTGCAAATTGTTGAAATTTTTAATAAAAATAATTGTTCTATTCGTCAAATTTATCGTGCTAAAATATTAAGGTGCTACAAACCTTTTTTTATTTCTTTCACTTCAATGCAGATATTATTAAGTGGATCGCAGACAATGGCCACTTCACCCATTTTTTTTTTTTTTTTTGCATAAATAAAATGTAAACAAAGGTAGCTTTTGTTTTACTTAAAAATATGACAATTTAAATGTTTTAAAGTTTTTTAGAAACTATAAAGGAAAACACTACTTCCGTCATTGCATTTTTTTGGCAATAGATATACGCACACACACACACATACATTTACATGTAAACGGAAACGAATTGGAAGTTTTTGTCCAAATGGGCACAAAAAAGGAAACAAGTTGTATTATCGTAACAACCGGAAATTAAACAAGAATTAGTTTCCAATGAAACTGTAAATACACTCACACGCACACACACTTGCACCCTGGACACAAGAACAACAAAAGTTTTCAAATTAATCACTTAAATGTACCATCTGATTAAACAAACAATTTCATGGAAGATTAAACTTTAAGAGTATATTGATATTCCTCATTAAATAAAGCATTAAGGTTATGAATTTATTTCGCAGGAAATTTCCATAGTTTTAAGAATATTTAAAACAATGAAATATGTCCTTTAAATTGCCTTTTGTGCTGGAGGAGCTTATAAACTTTAAACTTTCTTATATTATTTCAAAAAGAATATACAGTAATTTAAATGCTTTTAATTACAATTTAACCATAAAACTTTATTACTCGTATGTCAAGTCATTAGTTAAATATTGAAATATTATGTTGTTTCACTAACATTAAACATTCAATGTAGAATTCAATACAATGGACAATTAATTGAATCTCTTTCTTAAATTTCTGTTCTGTTACTAGATAAAAAAAGGAAAATTTTTTAGTTGCAATTTCATTCTTCATAAAGCATTTACAACGAGTACATGGATTAGAATTTCTAATAATGATTGTAATTATTTAATGATGGGTGCACGTAGTCGATTGCAACCTTTGATCGAGCATAGAGATGAAATGTTGTATAGTTTATGCAAAAAAAATTATTAGACAAGTACTTAGTTATTAAACTAAAATATTGCTGCAATATTAGACCTAATTTGAGTTGTTATTGCAGCTTATTGCAGTTTTTGGTTATAGTTTCGATTTAATTTCCTTGATGGTCCCAGGACTTTTTTTTGTAAAAAATTAACATTTATGCATTGCATTGGAATTTCACCCTAATGTACAATTTTATCTATTTTCAATATGAATATATCACTATATAAATACCCACAAAATATGTACATCCAATGAAATGAACATCCATTCTATTTATCAAATACGAACATATGAAGGATGAACAACGACACTGCAAATAATAAATGAAAAATATTGCTGCTCAAAAATAACACTAAGCAATGAAATTAAAAGTTTTCCGAATAACAAATTTCTAAAGATGAATATGAATACTAAAAGAAGAAACCAAAAAAGGCACTGCAGGGATCAGAAAGGTTCAATGCGAATGAAAACAACGCAAATCGATTCACTATTTCCCATTTAAAGCCACTAATTTTTATTCCTAGGGTCAAATACAAGTATTGAAAATTTTTGGAAAAAAAAATACATAAATTTTTTTCTATAGGGCATTTGCAACTAACTTCATAAAGTCTGCCAGATTTTAATTAAAATCTTTATGAAAATCTATACCGTATACACCAAGTTTTTTGACATTTATTAAGAATTTTTTATAAAAAACAAAAACCATTATCTGAAAAATTTCTAAGATTACAACCAAACAACTGCAATTCAGCCTTTTTAAGCAGACTGCAGCTAATTCAGTCATCTTTTATATAAATATTTTCTACAGGGTAGTAAAAATTAAATAATAATATTAGATTTTCTTGTAGATTTCCCACAAATCTACTCGGCAACATAAGCCATTACATTTTACAATTGCATAAGTTACGGCAGAATTTGTCCATTCTTATCGTGTTATTTTTGAAGTGGTAGTATCGTTCAATTCTTGATGTTAGTTACTAAAAACGTGAGGTTGCCAGCAAACGTGTCAGCTGTTATTGTATTTCTCTTTGCTTTATACATGTGTGTGAATGTATGTAAGAGAGAAGTTGACGTAGAAATCTATTTTCTGTAGATTTCTACCTCACGTACGTCACAACCCAGTGAAAAAAAATGGAAGTCATTCTATCGGAAGTACATTTTCATTGCTTCCAAGAAAACGATATTTTTAATATGCCGAGAGTGAGCAAAAAACCATGTAGAAGCTTATTTTAGTTATACAAAACCTTGTAACTCCTCCATAGTGTTAGAAAATACTCACCAGAATTAGAAAAAAATTATTTTTTAAAGAAATTTATGAACTATTTTTAGTCTAAAATTTAAAAGTTATTTGCTTAAATTTACATGAAAACACTGTATCGGGCTTAAATTCGTATAAAAAGAAACGAATTGTTAAAATAGACAACTATTTACCATTTTTCCTAGATAAAAGTATTATCATAGAACACAAAAAAGGGAATTTTTCTTAATATCGCTTCCAATTCAGTGACCAGGCACCGAAAAAAAGAACTTCTTGCAATGACAACCCTATGTAAAAATCATTAGATCGTATCAAAATTTTCACTACTTCCAGATCGCAAACTCTATATTTTCATGACTTTTTTGGAGTGTCTTTTTTTGCTGGGCATACATATTAAATAAACAGCTACATGTTTTATTAATGTTACAGATTTTGTCAGCTGATCCGTCAACTCACGATACGAATCTACTAATTCTACCATTATACTCTCATCACAAAACTGTGTTGCCAGTGAAATTTCATCCCTTTTTCCTAATTTGAAATTTTAAATCTTCAAAGGCAAACTTGATTTTATTTTGGTCAGAAGAAACACTCAAGTTTTGTTTATAACAAAGGCATATTTTCTTGTTGCTAATGTCAATATAATGGTAAGTGAAAAGATTGTTTTGTAGAAAATTTTCTTAAAATAATTTAAATATATTTTTGAAAATGCCTTTGCATGTCACATTTTTTCATGCATGACAACTCACGTTAACAATTCAAACTTTCTAGTTTACCATAATAATTTTCTGAAAATAAAAAATTTACTAAATTCCCATCTTATTTTTGTGAAAAAAAATTTTCTCTGGCAACGCTGATTCTTAAGATTATGCGATATACACAAATTTTTCTCAACAATGCGTGTGTATACATACGTAATAGAAGAGTATATTAAAACGTGATGCGCACTCAATTTGCCGACCACGGACTTACAGTCATGTCTGTCAATTGTTTGATTAGTGTAATTTGATTTGTTAAGAATTGTGTACGGAATAGAGCTGTTTAAATAATAAATTAGCAAAAAATTCAAATAAAAAATTAACAATATAATTAAAAACTTATACGTTTTTCTTCTTTAAGCTAAAATTAGGAGTACCAGTTTTCGCGTACCTACCCTGTCATATCACGTATTCAAATTAACTCAACCAAATTTTAATCCATTTACATACGAGTATAGGTTTTTTTCTGTCTTAAATCAGTCATTAGAATTCAATTATATATTTTTTTCTTCTTTATGCTCCATGGTGGCCACAATATAAAGTCTAATTTAATTTTAAAAATTTAAAAAATTTATGTGTGATATGAGTAGTGATAACCTTGAAATAATTCAACTTAAATTTAGCAAAAGTTTAATTGCCTCATTCTTGTAGTAATCGAAAGTTTCTGCTGTAGCTTGATCATAGTTGTGGTTCAAAATAAATTTATCTTTGAAAATAATGAATGTAAAGTCTACATTGTAGGTAAGGTTAGTCTGGGTGGTCAATGACCTCGCATAGACCAGGATTGATCCTTAGCGATACCAGCAGATTACAAGAAACCTGTGAGTATGACAGCCTAGTTTGTGGTGCCTGTATCGAATGACTCCCAAAAAGAGTTAACAAACCTTACCAGCCTTTACATTTCCATTCCCGAAACAAGATCAAGACTAATAAAAGTGTGACAAGACAGTCATATCTGGTGCGGTTAAAACCGGGACAATGGCACAGTAGATGTTTTACTATCTCAAATACCCCGGGTCTCTTACATTATGCCAACTTTCGTCCGCTTCTTCTTTAATCTTAGAGTCTAAGATCCATTTCAGGTGTTGAATTGGTTTCCGGACATATACCGTTTCTTCACACAGGTAATTTGTATTCCGCTTTCTGCCAGTGTATCTGCCATTTCGATTCCCTCAATCCCTATGTGTCCTCGGACCCAAAAAACATATACTTGTCTGCCAGCACAAAATCTATTTAGAGCATTCCTACACATGAGCACAACCGAGGAGTAGTTACAGTCTGCTGAAATTGCTGCTTGACTCTCTTTATATATATTCACACTCGCATTCATGGTTTCAGGGGTGAAAGCTAGTTTCGCCTGAAAGTTGCTACAGTAATCAGGAAGTTTATAAGATTCCTCTATACTGAGCTCCGGGCAGTAAACCGCAGCTGTTATCCCTTCATCTATCTTTGAGCCATCAGTGAAGAAATTTAAACTACAAGGTGGCGCAAAAATAACCTTCCGATGTTGTTTGGCTGTAATTTAAAAAGAAAAAGAAAAACTTTGATTCTTCTTGTGGATTATTTTTGTTTGGTCTTTTAATTTTTTTTACATCAAGTCGAGAATATGATGTCATGTAAATGGCCGCCGCCACAGTTGATTGTCATTTGAGCTCTTTTTATGGCATTCTCCATCACTTTGGCCAAAACTTCCTCATATTCTTGACGGATATTGTCTTTAAGAGCTGCAAGAGTCTGAGGCTTGTTGACATAAACCCGCGACTTCAAAAAGCCCCACAAGACCTTCAAGATAGCCTTCTTCCCTTATAGTGATCTGGGGTTTTGCAAGGAAGTTAATTTCTGGAATGATGTAGTCCGAGCTGCACTCCATGTCTTCCAGCAATTTACCGTGGCTAAATGGTTTGTACAGCATCTTTCCTGTTGCCCTGAGTCGAATTACGGACTTGCATGTCGCGTTCAGAGCGGTTAGTTTTATTGTTGACATGCAAGTACTTACATATAACTTCTGTAAAGTTCGACAGAAAAAAATAGGCCCAATTGGCTGCATGTGCCGAAAATGTAAATGTGTTAGCAAAAAAAAATTTAGTGTATTGGGATTTACAAACTTGCGCTTGCACGTGTAATTACTAAACTTCAAATAACAATTTTATCAATCTGAAATAACGGTTTTAATTCTGTCACTGATCTGTCTTTATAGGGAAAGCATTACAATAGATATATCATTATTTTCTGCCAGTGTCTTTGCAAAAAGGAATTTTTTTTTTAGGGACAATAAAATTGTATTGTTGCTATTGTTTCCATTATTTTTTTTTTTTTTTGCCGTTTTTACCTTTCATTTTGTATGGAAAAATTCCATTAAAAAAAATATTATAAATTCACATTTTACAGTGATTATGTTCTATTGAATTTATGTTGCTTGAATTAATATTACTCTAGCATATTTGTATACAACTTGCATATGTGCATACATGCATATGTATGCATGTATGTATGTCAGTATATATTCCATGTATATTGATGTGTTCACATGTATGGACAAGCCCTACACAAATATGATAAATGATATTCTAAATATATGCATGTACGCTTGAGTATGGGAGTATACTTTTACCAAAATGGATACCACAAATCGTTGGTTAGCAATTGCATTAGTTAGTTCACAAAAAGGGCTGTTGAAAGGAAAGAACAACAGCAACAAAAATAAAGGAAGACCATGAAATACCTTTATATTTACAAAAAAAAAAATTGCATATTCATTTGCCAGAACAGTGTCTAGCAAAAGTTTTACCACTTTTTAGTAATTTCTTTAGCATACTTGCATAATCACTTGCTTCAAATTCTGGCTTTTAACTGATATGCTCTCACCTGTAATGCTCGTAGCTGTGTTATGGCATATTTTTTAGTATTATTACTCTCATTTTGCATTCTTCTGACGGCTGATTTTGTGATGTTGGTTTTTAATACAAAACGTGATGTTAAATATGCATAAAATTGCCTTTCGGCTATAAATGATATTTATATTTATAAAAAAATTTTTGTTTGCAATGTTTAAGCAAATATTTATGTATATATGTATTAGTTATTGAGCTCTAAATAAAAAAAAAATTATTGCATTGATAAATGTTGTAGCAGGCAAATAAAACTTGTCAAGCGTTGAACGAAATTCAAATAATATTATACATTATAAGTCAAGAAAGTTGTAAGTAATTTTAAAGCAAATTTTATATAACTAATAAAACTAAATGATTTCGTTAAGAGCTAAAATGCTATAGACTATCAGATTTATCATTAAAAGACAAATAACAAGGTCAAGACTGTTATAAGTTGGAGATGGCACAAAAGATCTTTTAAGAAATTGTAATCAAACCAATTCACATATTCCATTTGCATTGAAAAATATGCAGGGTACACAGAGAAAAAAATAAAAATGTAAAATCACCATGCCAAAAGGTTGATTCAAATTCATTAAAATCACATTAAATTTACAAAAAATAATATGTTGTTTGAGTGTGTTGGTGGTTATTTGCTTTGTTCATAAGCTGCAGTACACTTCTGTGCTTAATTCTGTAGGTTTTTTTGTATTGTTGTTGTTTTTTATGTTTGAAAACAGCCGACTGTGGCTGGTAAGCAGTGTACTAATCTTGCATTCGGAGGATCGCAGGTTCGAATCCTTAAGTCAAGCCAAAGTATTTCATATTTTTTTTAACTAAAACTTCTCAAGTCAAAGCATTTTGTTTCTTTTTTAAACTAAAACTAAACAAAATAATGTTAGATTATAATTTAATTCAAGATGGTACATATTTAGTGTATATCTTAAGACTACCACGCGATGAGTTCCGAGTTCAAATCTTGGTCGGGGGAGCCAATTTAATTTATATACAAAAATTTGTCTGATGTCTATGTCAACCACACGTAAGTTAAATAATTAATAAAATACAATTACTACATTAAATTAAATTCATGTTGATCTAACTTAAAATAACTTTGATTCAACATGATTCTTCATTTTGATTTTTAGAGTACGTAAATGTTAATTCAACGTAAAATAAATTTATTTCAAAAGGAAAAATTTTTCGTTGACAATTACTATAAATCATGTTAAATTAACATTAAATACATATGAAACAAAATCATTGCCGAAAAATATTAGATTAACCTTGTTTAAGTAGATTTTAAGTTGAAATTTTTCTGTGTGTATCTGGTAGCAGATTTATATTTTTAAACTTAAATAAAAAACGCAATAATTGACACAAAGTTTTATTAAGAGCATTGAACGATTGAATGGAAATGCGGATCTTTTTTTTTATCTTTTAAAGAGATACTCTGTCTTTCGTCAAGTTGAACACACTGTTAAAAATGGAGCCTTGTTTTCTGCGCCACACACTGCAGTAAATTTGGTTCAATTGAGCTGATTTCTCGACGAATAGTTGTGTTTAAGCCACAAGAGATTAGGGATTGTCATTATAAGCCCTCTCTTTGGGGTAGCCCCATAAAAAATCTATGGGAGTTAGATTAGGCAACCTCGGTGGCCATGGGATGTCCCCAAAGCGACTGATCATTTTTTAGGGGTAATTGTCCCTAAGCAAATTCATCGAAGATTTGGCTGTGTTCAGTCGCACCAGCCTGTAGAAACCATGTGTGTGAAGTGCGACGGCTTATGCTGGTTTTCATGCGGAGAGTCATATAGTGCTTTCACACTGACATGGTTTTAATAAAAGTTGGTTTTAAAGTTAAGCCCAACTGCTAAAACCTGCTTTTACCATACAAATTGATTTTGTTAAAACCAACTTAACACCATTTTTAAATTGGTTTTAAGCTGGTTTTATGAAATGCAACTTTTTTTCGCTGTGTTAAATTTAGTGCTGCAAAGTCAAAATGACCGGAAGCAGCTAATAATGTGAATGCCAGTGAATTACAAAAGATGTCGCTTAAAAGATTTTTCAACTTAAAAATGTATGCAGCAGCAACAATAATAAAAAAATTATGGAAAAAATTAGTTTTTTGCAAAGAAAACAACCAAAATATTTGCACTGACTTCTTGGAAGTGAAAATAGACCATTAGGCTGACATCTATCCACCGATAGATTTCCAAGCCCCTCTTCACTTTGTACTTCCATAATTTTAAAATATTTATTTACAAAATATAAAATAATTTTCATTTTACAACGCATTGTAAAATTTCCGAATTTTTCATACAAACAAAAAAAGTTGTTATACAGTTTGTCAGATAAGTGCAATAAAAATCGGAAAAATACAACGACAAATACACATATTTCTGCAGAGGATTTATTTTACTTTTAGCAAAGTTATTAGACAATCTGTGTGTTAAAACCTGAGTTTAACAAACTTGCAGTGTGAATGCAAAATCAGTTGTTTATGATTTTAACGTTAAAACCAGGTTTTAACTTTCAGTGTGAAAACACTATAACAGATCTTGATTTAATTTACAGGCATATGATGCAAAATGAATTCAGTAAAGTGCGACTTTGACCCGCGCACGAAGGGTTCCGTACGGACACGAGATATGCAATTCAATACGAACTTTAGTAGCCTATATAAAATATAGCTTTGGAATTTTTTTCGTTTTTGGCTTTTTTTTAATTTTGGCGATTTTTTTTTTTGTTTCTGCGATTTTTTTGGTTTTTGGATTTTTTTCCATTTTGGCCATTTATTTAGTTTTTACATTTTTTCTCGTTTTGGCGATTTTTTCGGTTTTTGGGGTTTTTTTATCTTTTGACGATTTTTTCGTTTTGGCGATTTTTTTAATTTTGGCGATTTTCGGTTTTTGGCGTTTCTTCATTTTGGCGAATTTATTCATTTAGGCGCTTTTTTGTAGTTTTGACACTTTTTTCTCATTTTGGCAATTTTTTCGGTTTTTGGCGATTTTTCAATTTGGCGACTTTTTTCATTTTGGCGATTTTTTTTCAATATTAACAATTATTTTATTACTAGAGCCTTTTTCGCGCTTGGCGATTTTTTTCGGTACTTGGCACTTTTTTCATTTTGGCGATTTTATTCATTTGGACGATTTTTCGAATTTTGCGACTTATTTTAGTTTTAGAATTTTTTTTTAATTTTGGCGATTTTTTTTCGTTTTGGCGATTTTTATTGTGAATTTTCGACGATTTTTCTTTGGTTTGGCGATTTTATAATTTTCAGATTCTTTAGTTTTACCGTTATTGAACATTTCAATAGTTTACCTCTTACGGTTCCCAAGATATAGCAAGTTTTCACAATTACATAGTCAAAATTGCATTAACTGATAGACCACCCTTTAATTTAATTTTTTTTTAATTTTAGTGTTAATTTTTGTAGTCTATACAAAAATACACTAATTTTACAAATTTCAAGTGTCAATATACGTATGTACATACAATTATATGTATATTACATGGGATTTTAACATTTCTCGTTGCTCGTTTTGGAAAAATGCACTAGGTGGCGCAGTGCTGGTCCTTGAAGCAGATATTTCCCCATTATTCATTATATTCTATTTTAGAGTATAAGCAAATGCATACAACATCTCTCATATTTATGCTATCATTTATACAAATATCATTAGAGATTTCCTTGGTATACTTTATTGTGTACTCTTGCAAGTCTGTAATTTTATGCTGTACCTAGTGGTGATAACTTTTATTTCCATTCGAATGCTCCAAATGTGGCTTCAAAGTAGCAATTAGTTATCTTTTCTCTGCTTAAGTTTAAAATAGCCTCCAACTTTTGGCAACATAATTACAATATTTCTCAAAAAAAAAAAAGGAAACAAGCGAACTTAGTGATTTATTAAGTTTTTTGAAAAATTCATTAATTTTGTTTTTACCCATATAATGTTAATTAATATTCAGAAAAAATTTATGTATGTTCATACGGATTTGAATTTATAATTATAATTTTAACAATGAATAAATGTTCTCTTGATAACTTCATTAAATGATTTCATACCATTTTCACTTGTCTTCTTTTAATTGGTAAATCAAGTATGTAATGATGGAATCAAGTTGCAAGGTTTATCTAAACATACACATGTGGTCAGTTATTGAAAATTTGTTTAATTTTTTTCTTTGCCTGCTCATACAGCATTTGAGTAGTTTATGTAAAAAATTTTCATTTGATTGATAATTTTGTTAAATTAAATCCAAATAATGGGAGTTGTTAGTAAATGAAGGTGCAGGTGTAATACCGCATAAAATACTCGTACATACAGCAAAAAAGAAAATGTTAAATATTGCAAATTATTTGCTAAATATTTTGATGTACGCGAATAATTAAATTTTTGTAACAAAACTTTATTTCTCCTTGTAAAACAATCTCTATGCAAAGAATATATTTAGCTTGGTATAATATTTTATCTTGTAGTTTAAAATTTTGCGATTTTAGCATGTTTCTAATATTTTTTTTCAATTCATTTTGCAATTCTAACTAACATAACATCAGAAAATATGAAAATTTATTTTTTTTATATACACATGTATGGTAATACTCTAACAATAGCTCGGAAAATTAAACTTAATACTGCGATATGAAAATTGTTGAACAAAATGTATTTGAAAATGAATGTATTTGTATTTAATACTCACAACATGGTTGACGTACTGTAGTACAAGTATACGAGTACATGCATGTTAATACATACATAAAAGATTTTTAATAATTTATTTTTCATCAGTTACTTTTCTGACATTACTTAATGCCGCGTGTTCATCATCATCATCACCGCTATGATTACCATTATCCTTACCATGCTCGTCAGCTTCATCAACAGCAACAAAAACTGTTGCAGCATACACATAGCGAATGGTATACGAATAATATTATATATTTATTACATCACACATATCGTTAGCTAAAATTCAAAAAAGGCGTAACTAACGAAATAATTAAAAATGGAGTACATATTTGACTGATTACTACGAATGCCATGGAACTACAAGTCTTGACAAAATTTTACACTTCTTGAAATCAAAAATTATGCTTTTATTAGCAACCAACAAGGGAACTCAGCTACAACTTTGTTTAGTTTTGTTTTCGTTTTTTCCTTCTCCTTCAAAATTATATTTTTGTTAGTTATACCTTTTTGTATTTTAGCTAATGATATGTACTACAAGTATGTACATATTTAGGAATTAGGGCTGCTTTTCCTAAAGCCATAGAATTATTCGCAATGTAAGTGCAGAAAATGGGGATTTTTAAATATATTTTAAGGCATTTCTGTATATTGAATATTTTACTAAGAATCTAAAATATATGGATCAGAAAGTCTGTGACTTATATAATTTACCGTCTCTTAACTGAAAAGGCAACACTGTTTCCAAGGCGCATTTATTTTTTATATGCTTCATGTTAACTCAACACGATTTAAAGTAACCTTCAAAGAAAAATTGCTTCTCTTAAAACACCCAGTGAAAAAATTGGAAGTAATTCTTCAGGAAATACTTTCTCTCTACTTCCAAAATATCAATACGTGTGTACCTTTGACCTCTGAGAAATCGAAAATTTCAGATTATTTGTATTGTTTGCAAATACTGACGATATGTCTTGATTTTTTGGGAAAATGAAATCAATATTATGAATTATTATATTTATATTTATAAAAAATATATCTTGATTTAAAAGAAATTATGGAAAATTCCGGGCACTCGTTATCGAACTTAATTACGAAATATTACAAAAGAGTTTATATGAAAATATTTCGTAATTTTGTTCGATAACGAGTGCCGCGAACAAAGAAAAAACTCCTTGCAATGACAACCATGTGTAAAAATAATTGAAAATAATTCAAATTTGCACTGCTTCCTAATCAAACGTTCAAGATCTTATTGACTTATCTGGAAGCTGTTTTTTTTACTGGAATAACTTTATTTCATGTTGATTTAACATTCCAGTACTGTTGAATCAAAATGAAGAATCATCTTCAATCAAAGTTATTTCAAGTTAAAACAACTTGAGTTAAATTTTTTTTTATTTTATAACCAAATTGTGTTCATTAATACAAGACAATATCAACGGTCCATTCCAAAACATTCTAAGCCGACATGTTATGTTGGGAATAGCATTACTGAATTAATCATTTATTAACTTAGAATCTGTCAAATTTTGATAGAAATATGACTATTCTGTAAAAAGTTAGGAGCAAAAATGTACTTAGCATAATTTGTATAGCTTAAAAAATCTATGTCAAAATAGTCTGGGTAAATATAATTTTGATCTCTTAACTGAACAGTAAAATTCTTCAATTTACTTCAATACTGTCACTAAATATGACATTATTGTTGCAATAAATTCTATCAAATCAAACGCATTAGGATATGATTTGGTCCCAATTAAATTTTTAAAAATAATATTTCCGCTAATTTCAAACTTTCTACGATATCTGATTAATAATATTTTCACAGTTGCTTGCATGGAAATTAGGGCGTATAGTTCCAGTTGCTAAGAAGAATAACTATGATCTTAATAATTTGAGACCCTTAAGCATTCTACCAGCTATGTCTAAAATTGTTGAATACATTATGAAAACAAGTTAGAGTCCGTGAGCATGATCGTGTTACAACACTTGTGTCTGTATTTCTTGGCTGTAATTTTCTTGACTATCTTGACCTGCGTTTACTTATTTATTTTTACAAAGTTATTAAAATGGGACAGCCTACACTTCTTACAAATGATTTTTCCTTCATTAACTCTACACGTAATGTTCAGATTGAAATTCCTCGTATATTCCTCTCTATTTTTGAACGGTCATTTAAAATAAGAGTCTGCAGGATTTGAAATAGCTTACCATCACCTTTCAAATTTTTTTCATATTCTATTTTTATCTATAAAAAGATGCTTTTGAACTGTTTTTCCTCCAGAATATAATATGATTGTATGACATTTAACACATCGGCGGCAATTTTTTGGATCTTTTTTTACTATTATTTAAAATTGAATTCCTTCTTACTAATTTTGTGTGGCTGGGGAGTCACTGACACTTAGACTTATTCATTTAATTAATTTATAATTTTTTATTTTTTTATATAATAAAACATATAATTTACTTTCTGTAGCTTTAAGTGACTATTAATATAATTCTATAGGTACATATATAATTGGCCTTTTAGGCTTCCTATGTATTGGATTGAAATAAATAAATAAATAAATAAAAACTTCCTTTTCTATATGTTGTAAGTACACTTAGCATGATTTAAATTGGTATTAACTATGTATTCAAAAAAAATTAATTTAAATTTTTCTGCAAACTAAAACATGCTATATGTACTTAGAGGACTATTGTAGATGAGAAAGTACCACCAGATAGATGCTAAGTCTACTAAGAGGACAATCATAAGTATTCTAAGGCACTTTTAACTATGATCTACAAAAATGTATAAAGTCTAAATAAACTAAAAAAATTCTATTGAAATTATTATATGATTACAAAAAGTCTCAAGTTTCTATCTCATAAAATCCCGGAGATATATTCTATGTATAAACTTTGAAGGCGTTTATCTCAAAACTGGAATTTTGGACTAAGAATGTTTTAGAATGGAGCCATCGATATAATAATAAATAAATTTGATATGAAACATTAAAAATTTTTCAAGCTTATTTTATATTAGTATTTTTTTCTATATGTTGCTACCGTTTTCTGGGGTGCACCACATGTAATACACATTAAGTGCCTTCACAAAGGTAAAACAATCAATATAAATAATAAAATCAACTTATTGGTTGGATTTAATGATGATTTGAAGAAAAATTGACCGCCTTTGCTCAAGAAAAAAACACTTTTCTACCAGGACAATGACAATATGTGCACGCGTGTGCAGTTTTCATAGTAAAAATCCACTTAGTCGGCTATGAAAAGCTCCCTCATCCGACTTATTCTCCGTACTTAGGCCTGACTGATTATTTCTTGTTTCCAAACCTAAAAAAAATGGCTAGGCGGAAAGAGAACCGAATCTTGATCATCTCACATACAGAGTCCGGCAGAAGGAATTTGTTTTCAATTTTGTTGGTGTTTATCTTGTTTGTTGATACGTATATTGTGCTCTTATTTTCATTATATTATATATGTACATATAAATGCCGATTAATAGCAAACAATCAATGAATAAAAATTGAAAGAAACAATTTACTGGAACTGTAAAAAATAATTAAAGAAATCAATTTTTATTTGAAACAAACATTTATTTGAAAATAATTAATGAAATAAATTTTTATTTCAAACAAACATTTGTTTGATAATTTTTTGCCCATAGCTTTATCTGTGTATATTTCAAGTAAAAAATTTTATATCGACTAATCGCACAACTAAAAACCTATTTTTAAAAATTTTACGAAGATATTTTTGCAGATATTTCAATAAAAAAATTGCCATTAAGCATATTTTATAACCAACTGAAGAGCAAATAAAATTCGCCTTAACTTTCTACTAAATGTATTTAAGTGCTTATGTAGCTTCTTTTTTTATAAAATTAAACAAAAAAACATTGTTAAATTTCCAGCTCTTCTGTCCATAAAATAACAAGAATTAACACAACTACAAAATCTGAAACAAATTTGTTCATTATTATTTTTAGGAAGTGAACATGTAAATTTATTATAACGTTACAACGAAAATTTTCACTAATGAGCTGCCGCGCTGTAATGATGGACGTTCATTCTAACTTCTCATTTTATAATATTTCTTTTCAAAACTTTAGTCGTGTTGTTGTGTTAGTAGTTATTAATGGAATAATATTGGTTTATGCAGTGTTGCCGGACTTTTATATAGAATTAGGGAATCCAAAAATAAAACATATTCTTTAGCCTTCTATAACAAAAATAATTGACCAGTTTCAAAACTAAAATTAAAGAAACTTGTTCTTAAAGTTCTTTATGTTTTTGATACAAACTTAAAAAATTATTTAAAGCAAACTCAAGATAAATTCACCTCAATTCGCTTTAAAAAATTTATACTTAGGGTTAAGGTCTATTTGTTAGGTCTATGAAAGTCTGAAAAAATATAGGTATAGAAAAAACAACAGCATATTTAAGTTGTCAGAAATATACAAAAGCATGCTCAAACATGAACTAAAGTGTATGGTGCACAAAAATGTAAACAACTTTTAACCGTTTAAAAATAATTACACTACAAATTATTGTCGTATTGTGTCGTACATTAATCTGGCATCACTTAACAAAACAATTTATTCAAAACTACAACCAAGCATACGCAAGATATGCGCAGGGTAAGGGATATATACATGAAAGATTGAATGTACATTGTATAACAATTATGAGCCTGATGGAAACGTTATTAAAAAAAAGATATGAGATAAAAAAGACAGTCATGAATAAGCAACAACCAAAAAAGAGGAACCTAGCCAAAATTATTTGAAATATCCTTGGCTCAGTAAATCCTCTAAGCATCTACACAGAGTTTTTTAAGATTATGGAATTTTTCTTAATATAAATAAGGTTCATGGGGGCCCTTTGTGACATTGTTACTTAGAAAAGTGACAATATATTGCTTATGCTCAAAAAACACCGATGAAAAAAATTATGAATATTCAATTCTAGTTTCCGAAACCAAAGTCCTTCAAAGCCATAAAAGCTTTCATAAAATCGTAAAAATGGAAAAATTTTTTATGCTTAAAACAACTCGGTTATATTTATTTTTATGTGCGCTACTTTAAAATTTTGCCATGTATACGCACAGGTAATATATGTACATATATGTAGTATAATGCACACAAAAAATACTAATGCAAAATTAACATGAAAAAATTTTTATCCAAAATCGTGTTAAATGTAAAGGGTGTTTTTTAAAGAGTGACACAAGTTTAAATCATAAGAAGAAGAAGGAAGAAGGAAATATATTTTTATTATCAGTCGTTAAACAGCTTTGGGTTGGGAAAAATCTATCGCGTCATCGTAATTATTTCTTAAGAGCGGTCAGGCTTGTGTTTCTTGTTTGGCCTTCGAGAGTTTTTCATCTCACCCACACTGGTTGACTGATTTGCCACTTATTACCGTATGATCTTGCGGTTCTTTTGTGGAATTTCCTAAACAACCACGTTGCTACTTCCTATGTGAAGGCATATGTCGTGTACGGTCGCTCACAAAAACATTTTTAAGAATACTGTTAATAACATCATGGACATATGGTCTTAGTCGCCCGTCCATATAATAAATAAATATTTTTATTATCAATGAAACCGGCTCTATTGGAAAGAAAATTTTATGAAATTAATGTTTAAATAAATTGTTTATCTAATTTTTCGACCTTTTTTATATGTTCAATGAAACTATTTTTTTAAGCTTAAGTCAGTAAATTTTATAAATTTCTTTATGTTTTTATTTTTATATCGATATTTCGTTAACCTTTGGTTAACTTCTTCAGGATTATTATTGTTTTTATATTTTGATAATTAGTTTTCGTCTTTTTTTCTTAATGTTTAAATATGATTTCTGTCATGTGGCTGCCACGGCTGGCGCGTAGAAGGCGATTTTCAACAACTTTTCGCAGCATTTGAGACCAGTTTTCCAGGTGTTTGTGGCTTATTAACGTAGACAAGTGATTTAACACAACCCCAAAGATTAAATCAATGGGATTAAATCACACAATCTTGTTAAACAATTAATTGGGCCATTACGTGAAGTTATTTTTCATTAAAAGTTTCTTTGAGTAAATCAATTGTAGTGCCACCTGTGTGGACTGTGGGTCCATACTTTTAGAACCACATATCAGCAAGATTAATGCCACGTAATCAAGGTACGAAAAAATTTTGAATCATTTTCCGATACCGTTCATTATTGACAGTAAGATTCTGAATATCATCGTTTTTGAAGACATATTGGGCTAATGACTCCGCCAGCCCAAAAAGCGCATCAAACATTAAAATTTTTGTGAATTGTAATGGTGTTTTGACAGAAGCTTGTGGATTCTCCACACTCCCAATGCGACAACTCTGCTTATTATTCTGCTTATTATTATTTACGCATTCAAACAGAAATGGGCTTCATTGGAAAATGGAAGAAGTGAACAATGAGTTTGACTAATAGGACAATTATTTTTATAAAATTTCAAAGCAAACCAAACAAAAAGCAACTATCAGCTGTTAAATGGATGCTTAGATAAAGCAGTGATACCAAGTCAAAGTTGTGGTACTCTAAAAAAAAACATCCTTTATTACAAATAAAATGTTGTTTGTGTATATTGGTGTTTATTTCCCTTATTCATAACTACAATGCACTATTGCTTTCAGTTCTGAGACTTTTTCTTATTTTGGTGATATTTGTGTTTTTTTAAGTTAGGGCTACTCAAATCACCGAAAAAATTCGCATTACCAACGAACCTCTTGCTGGTGCTGAGTTGTAGACAGTGTACTAGTCTAGTAATCGGAAGGTCGTGGGTTGACAACCCATAGCAGCTTCGCAGCTTGTGGGTTTTACTTAAAAAAAAAACAATAAAGGTGCATGTTGTTCGAACAAAATTTTTGCCCGTCTATCTATTTGCTTTACAAGGTGTTCGCACTGCAGCGATTGTTTGTTATTTGCTTTATTTTCTTGGCATATTTTACATATTTCAAACTACTTCCAAAGGTGGAAGTGGAAATATCTGAACAAAGAAAAAAAAACTTTTTTTGCTTATGGCGATTGAAATACAAGAAAGGATTATTATTAACAAATTAAATATGTATATAAAAATATTTTGTACTTTGTTGGGCGGGGGGGGGGGCAACTCAATGCAACTTTGTTTGTAAAAATTTAAGATCAGTTTAAATTTGTTGCAACAAAATATAAAATTAAACAAATTGAAGTTGAGGGTTGGTCGCAAAAATATGTTCTCTCTCTTTCTCTCTCTCTCTCTCTCTCTCTCTCTCTCTCAAAAAAAAAGAGATGTCAAGCTGCATATAAAACAACATTTTTGTCCGGACAATGGTTGTGAATCTAGTTTAACTTTAATTCCAAATAAATTTTAAATAATTAATTCCAAATAAATTTTAAATAAATAAATTTCTTTGCGTGTGTATCTAAAGAATGATGCCTGTGCCAACACTTACATCACGTAAGCTTTAAATAACTAATAAATTAAAATGGCTACGTTAAATTAAATTTTAATGTTGTTTCAACCCTGAATTAATTTTGATTCAACATAATTTTTTTTTGGTTATATCAATATCAAATTCACATTGTTTTTACTTGAAATAACTTTGATTTCACATGATTCTTCAGTTTAATTCAACAGAACTGGAATGTTAAATCAACATGAAGTAAAGTTATTTAAAAAGGAAAAATTTTCTTTGAGGATTGCTGTTTATCATGTAGAGTTGACATGAAACATACAGTAAAAAGTTAAATTAACTTTGTTTTCGTAGATTCTTATATAAAGTATTTGTGTGTGTACCGATTTAAAAAATCGGTATTTGGTTTAATTGCCAAAAACAAAACGGGCAGAACAACACCAATTAAAATAAATTTTTGACAGATTTTAATAACATTCCATTTTTTCTCTTAATTTATTCAATATTATTATATTCGGTGTTTTATAAACAGCTTCAAAATTATATTGAAATAACTCAAGAAAAGGTCTGCCAAAAGTTTAACACTTTCAAGTTTTATTCATTCTACCGCTGCTGTTTTATTTAGATACTTTTATCATATTCTGATTATATTTTTTTGCTACATATTAGTTTCATATTATATGAATTACATACTCTAATATTTATTATATAAAACATTTGATATCCGTTGGATGTGTTTTGCTTCAACAATCTGCAGAAAAAAAATATGTAATCATTGAAACTACTTATAACACAATAAAGAAATAAATAAAATTTATTTTGAAAACTTTGATAACGTTACAATAATATTATGCTATTCATGGAGTATTTATTTAATAATAAAACTTCTTAACTCAAGTTATGTTCATTAAACTAAACGGAAGTTATTAAACATTTCTAGTTATTTGACAAGATGATTAAGTAAATAAAAAACTCTAATGTGAAAGCATTTATGTTTTGTTTATTACAATGAAAAATAAATATTATTTATTGTACGTATTAAAGCAAGATTTTAATTAAATAGTAGGGAAAATAAATTATTATAAAATTAATTAAATAGCAGAGAAAATAAATTTAATTAATTTAAAATTTTAATGCCTGTAAGTTTTTAATATTGTTAAGTCTTTCAAGCATCCCAATGGTCACATATGCTTTTAAAATTTTAAACTTTTTAAACTTATTTAGAAAAGTGTTATAACTTTGGCCCAAAAAAATCTGACAGCTTCAAGGGTATAAAATGCTTTGAAACAATTTTATTTTTCCAACATTCTAATTAATTACCTTAAGCAGTTGCAGAACTCTAAATCAAAAAATAAAACAATACAATTAACAACATTTTACCAATTATTTTTTTAAGTTCAGCCATTAAATAGACCAGAAAATAAAGGTAAGATTTTTGCAGATTTGTTTTTCTTTCCTTTTACTTTTTTTCATTTAAGTTCATATTGCACGATTTTATTTTCATCTCTTTTCCCCGAAAAACTCATTGGAGTGAGTTTCGATTTCTTCAGCAAACAATTTTTCAAACATCACTTGTTTTCCTGGATGAGCACAATGATGATGATAATGATGATGTTTGGGGTTGAACTAAAATGAAAAGTTCAAGTTGTAGAAATGAAAAATAACAATAGCAAGATGTACCACAACAACAAAAACAAGTACAGCAACAACTTAATTTGTGGCCCCAGGTGAAATGCACATTTTGGTTTTTAATTGAATATTGAAGTTTTAACAAACAAACATACGAATACGTACATAAGTTCATTTTTCGTACATTTACATGCATACATATGTACATACAACTTCGAAAAAGTTCTTTTAATTTATATTTTAAGATATTTTATTTAGCAAAGTACACTTGGTGAACTTAATTTTTCATATGGGCTTATTTTCAATAGTTGAATTTGAATCCACACACGCAATACACACACAGAAAAAAATATCAATGTAAAATCACCATGCCAAAAGGTTGATTCAAATTCATTCAAATCACATTAAATTTATAAGAAGTAATATGTTGTTTGAGTGTGTTGGTGTTTATTTGCTTTGTTCGTAGCTGCAATACTCTTTTGTGCTTAGTTGCGCAAGTTGTTTTTGTATTGTTGTTGTTTTTTTATGTTTGTAAACAGCCGACAAACTGGTGCTGGCTGGTAGGCAGTGTACTTGTCTTGCAGTCGGAGGATCGCAGGTTCGAATCCTGGAGTCAAGTCAAAGTATTTTGTATTTTTTTATAACTAAAACTTTTCAAGTCAAAGAGTTTTGTTTTTTTTAACTACAACTAAAACTTTTCAAACAAAATGTATATAAAATTACTAGAAATAATGTTGAACTATAATTTAATTCAAGATAGCACATATTTAGTGCGTATTTTATATTTAAAATATTTAAAGTTGTTGTGGCTGCACGCGATGAGTTCCGAGTTACAATCTTGGCCGGGGAAGCCAATTTAATTTATATAAAAAAAATTTCTGATGTCTATGCCAACCACACGTAAGTTAAATAACTAATAAAATACAATTACTACATTAAATTAAATTCATGTTGATCTAACTTGAAATAATTTTGATTCAACATGATTCTTCATATTGATTTTAACAGTACTTAAATGTCAATTCAACGTGAATTAAAGTTATTTCAAAAGGAAATTTTTTTTGACAACAACTATAAATCATGTTAAATCAACATGAAACACACATGACGCAAAATCATTGCCAAAAAATGTAAAACTAACCCTACTTTTAACGATTCTACATTTCTTTTTTCTGTGTGTATAAAATTCAATAATCTGCAAGCTTTGATTGTTAGTCATTAAATTCATGAGTTGCCAAAAAAAACTTGCTAAAAAAATCACCCTATATTTTGTTCTTCCATATGGCATCATATCATTTCATTGGTGTTAGAAAAAGATATTGTAAAAAGGCAATCAATAAAAGATATGATCTTAGGGATAGCAAGCCATATTTTTATTGTTGTCGAATAAATGCAATGGAAAAGCAATGAATATATCCATTAATAGACTCAATATTTTCTCTGATGATGCCCATTTCTATTCTTCTTTTTTCTCTCGCTAGCTTTCTAACAGGAAAAGTTTGATCATTTAAAGTGGGACTAAGTGCCTGTTTCACTATATCGAAGGAAAACTTTCGACAAAACAAAATCAGATTTTCATATTTTATTGTTGTTTTCAATATAAATTTACAGTCGAATGTCTTCTTTCGATAGAGAAACACTGGAGTTATACTCATAGCACATAAAAATTTTGCTAGTTTGAGTTTTAGGAATATACACTATATTTGTCTGGGCTATGTGCCTCGTTTATGTAACTTGTGAGAATAATTAAAATCGAGAAAAATTCGCAAAGTAATTTCTATAAAACCTGAAAATATGAAGAAATTAAATTTAAATGGCAAGACTGTTTTGTAAATTTTGAGATGGTAAAATTGAGCTTTCGTTACAAAAAAGCTTTCAGCAAATTGAAATACAATGAAACAAAATAATTCACATATTCCATTTGCAATAAAAAATGCGTATTGCCGAAATCTACATCAACTGACACCACACACAGTGGACAAAACACAAAAGAACGCTGATGATGAAGGTATAGTGGCCTTCGAAAAAAGCTAGTTGTTGCGTTCTACATGTTTGTCTGAATATTTACAATTAACTTTGGTGTTATTTGTTCATTAATAATTATCACCTGTTATTTGGCTTACAAAACGATACGAACTTTAGCCTGATCAAAACATAAATATTAATTATTTTCCTCCTTTTTTTCAGCCTTATATATAAAACTTATTAAAAAAGGGTGCCTCGGTAGGCTAGTCAGTAGTGTGCTAGCATATCACTGTGGACGTTGTGGGTTCAATTCCTGCCATAAACTCTGGTCTGTTTCACTACAACGAGTTAAGGTCTTTGTTACTATTCGCGTTTGAAATTTAGTTATAATATAATTTGTAATTTTATTTGTAACATTTAATAAATAAATAAAAATTATTAAGAAAATTTTGTATTTAAGCTTTAGTTTGGTTTTTAGAATTGAAATTCATTTCATTATTATTTAATACATTATTTTATAATACGGAATATAATATTGAAATGTAACAATAAGGCACAGAAAATTGTCGAATGGGGAATTAATTTCCTTTCCTAAAAACAGGCAGATATTTTCTAAAAACTTGAAGCTATTCATTAAATTAAGTACCTTAACTGAAACTTAATAAATTTAATAAAAAAATAAAGTAATAAGCATATAGTCAATTTTAAATTTTCTACATATTAAATGTCACACTAGAACGAGGGCAGCAACTATGAGTACGTATAACGAACACTTGACGGTTGATTACATTTGACAAAAAATTTTGCAATCGAATGACTTTAACAATAACTCTGCAGCATATGCAGCTGTACACACTGATACGTCTAAAGCATCCCAAGGTGCGACCTTTTACAAAGCTAAAAGGGAATTTCACTCAAAACATTAAACACACGTTCACACTGACACAAATACATATGTGTAAAATATTTTAGTTTGTGTGTTTGTATGTGTGTGCTCTATGGCATCCCATAATGACAACAATAAAACAAATGGAAGCAGCTTGCTTTATAAACTCATCCTTTAACAAGGACAACAAAGAAGAATTTGCAAAGTAAGAGAAGGTGCATGCAATGAAAGCAAAATAAAAATGAAGCATAACAAAAATAGAAAATAATAGAAAGGAAAATCACCCTGGGAGTTTTATTACAATTGATCACCTGTTACGCTGATTGGTAATTGCACTTTGAGCCACAATAAAGTTCACATTACATATTTGCGTCCTTTCTCTCCTTTTTACAATATATACGGCACACACATGTATGTGCATATAGATGTTCCTCTTTAGTTGCATTGCTCTCCATGCAGCTTTTCTCATTACATCAAATCTCTAAAGACTTGACTGGTTGGCCAGTAGGACGGGTAAAAAGCATAAATATGACCATAAGCTATGTGCTTGGATGCGAGGAGTGAGTCAAAAGTTTCGTCGTATGAAATATAAATTGTGGAGTTTGAGAAAGAAACTTTAATTAGTAGAGAAGTATGTTTATTTTTTCTTATGACATGAGACAAAAGTCTTGATATTGTTTTTTTATAAATAAGCAAAAAATTTATGTTTTGAATTGCAGCCAACTTGGAAAAAATAATCAATATCTCTTGCAGGCACGAAATTTTGTAAGTATGTACCTGTTACTTTACACACTTATTTGACATACGTTAATGCATACACGCTCGTTTAGTGAGCGTCTGTGCCACGATGTCGACAACGTTTGCCCCGTTGCACAGTTACATTGGAAACAACAACAAACTGCCTGCTTTACGATGTTATCAGCAAACGTTCGATCAAAAACTTTATATTGAAAACAACAAAAAAATTTCTAATGTTTTTGTTTTTTGCAATGGCCGATCGAACGTTGTTTAAATTTTTTTAAAGTAAAGCAATATAAATTGAAATATAAAGTTTATAGCATACATTAGGGCAGTCACAAACCAATTATTAAAACTAATAGGTGGGCGGGCTAATTTATATGACTTTTCATTTCAAAAGTGTTTAAAAAACTGCAGTCGAAATAGCAAAAGTCGTAAAATTGTGCTCCCAGCTTGACCTTACTATTGTTTGATTGCCAAATCACAACCTGTTGCTCATAGTTCTTCTACTGAATTTCAAAGTGTCGTAGTTGAAGTTAGCACAATAAACGAGTAACTATACAAAACGAAAAGCTTCAACTCTCAACATGTTCGAAAAGTTTTCGGTTTGAGTGACAGCTGCTTTAAATAAATACGAAGTTAACGAAGCAGAAATGTTTGTGTTTATGTGTTTGAATGCGCGTTTTGTGTGTGTATGAATGTTTTTTCCCATATGTTCAAATATAATAGTAAGACAACAACAACAACAATACTTCCAGTAAGCAATTAAATACGAAATTGAAATCCAAAGAAAAGAAAAAACACACAAACACTCCACCACTACGATAACTTCAGAATTTATTTAAAACAACACGCTGGCAAACAGAAAACTTTTCGAACACGTCGAAAGCTGAACTTCTTCGTTTTGTATTCGTTTATTGTGTTAAATTCCGCAACGAGACTTGAATTTTTAGAAGCACTAATATGAGGAGAAGCAAAAGAAAATACGCAAACGGGAAGTTTTTACACGCTGCATTTTAATGCTTTTCTTGTTTAATTTTGTTGCATTTTTAATGTGCTATAATAGAATATAACTAAAACAAATACACAAAGAAATTAGCTTCCAGCTTCTTAAATTAATTCCAGTGGTTTTTATAAACATATTTTGCAAACTTAAAGAATATAAAGTTGTTTCAATGTATTTTTAATAAAAAAATATTTTTTTTAATTAGTAAAATAATACTTTAGGATCCTTTGTGCGTTAACAAATGTTAAGCTTACATTGTAATAATTTAAAAAACACCAATTACACTGTGCAACAGTGAAAAATCTGCACGGTCCTGACAGTATTCGAACCTATACTGTCAGGACCGTGCAGTACTACCACATCGTAGTAAAACCCTGGGTATAGGGTTTGGCAGTTTTGGTGACCAATTTTTTTATGGACCTCCAGAGATTTTGAAAATCATTCGTGTAAAATAAAGCAAAGATTATATGTTTATACGGAATTTGATGTTGAATACGAGATAGTAAAAATATCAAACACAAGAGAAACATCTTGTATTATTACGGAAATTGAGATTCGTGCTTTGCGAAAGTTAATTTAATCCGATTATAGATCGTTATTTCAAAGAACGTTTACACTAGAGTATTCCTTACTACCCCATTAACTGATCGGTTAATTTAAAATTGTTTTTTTTTCGATTAACGTTAAAACAGTTTCAGTCAACTAAAAGATTAACAGACACAACAAATTTTTTCATATTTTGTGTGAATAATTATTTTCTTCATCTGGTGAGTGCTTAGAAATTATTTTTCATACATACAAAAAAAAATGTTCTATGATCCTAACTTAAGTAAAACTTCAAAATCTTTGGACATGGCTATAAAAGAGTCTAATATATTCGACGCTTAGCTCTGCCAGTATGAGTCATACGATGACCCGCTAATAGAAGGAACTAACAATAGTAATACAAGAAATGTTCTAACAAAATTAAGTGAAACAATTAAGACCTAATGCTAAGAATTAAAAACATAAAACACCTGGTGGACCTAGTGGCATAGAATAGAATATAATAGGGGGGAAGATATCGTCCAAAGACACTGCGACACCTGATATATCTATAAGTTAAATTAATCCAATCCCTGTATGAATTTTCTTATGAAGGTCAGTACATAATAAATGATTTTATATGTTTTGAGAAATCCAGAAAGAGGACTGAAAAATTTGATTTTCTGTATTATGGATTGCTACGATAAAAGTATTTTTTTTAAGTCAGATTTTACCAAAACTAAAGAGGAGAATCGTTTAAGTCCTAAGCATTTAAAACAAATTATTTTTCTGGAAAATTGTGTCAGAAGAGCTCTTTAAACTATATAATGACCTTAGAAACTTTGAATACATATTCATGTTTTTACCTTTATTTGTTTTAAGAATTATTATGTATGTTTTTTGTTATTTTTTTACTAATAAACTCAAATTAATAAATAATTTATGCACTTTTATTTGTTGAAAATACTTTATTTGTAAAACAACTTTATTAATCGGTTAACCAGAAATTAACCGATTACTAACCGATTAAGCAAAACCCTCGATTAACTAATCGAGCGATTAACCGATTAAACCAAAACCCCGATTATATTTTCGAAAAACATGCTGGAAATAAGCTGTTGCGTATACTTAATAAAATTTTAATTAGTATTTTTAAAATTAAGTATACGCCTGAGTATTAATTGAAGGGGCATAGAAACTATTGTCCGCCAAGCATAGTATGAAAATAACAAAATATTTCGAAAATGTTTCCTGCAAACGCATAAGTTTTTCACGTTTTTTGAACCGTTTTGCACTTAAACAACATCAAAAAAAATACTTTTCCATCGAAAAAAGGCGAACAAAATAAAAACCGAAACTTACTTTTTCAATGATTGATTTATTTTCCTACTAATCACGCGTGACAAATGTTTTCACTCAAAAGTTTGCTATTATACTTTCATTGCTTTCTTTCTTAACTGACTGCTCAGATATAAAATACAATTTATATTCAAGGGCGAAAACAAAACAATCGATCCATTTTTTTCTTTTTGTTTGTTCACTGCAAACGTTTCCTTCCGTATATTTTTATAATCTGCAGTACATAATTTTACCAACGCTTATTTCCCTTTCTTTAATCGGAGCCACTCTAATACTCACATCAGTACACATACATACACCTATTCATAAAATTTTGTGCATGTGCATTTGCTAAAATTGCTGTCCTTCCCTGGGAGTCACCTTCCCAAGCTTAGCCAACATTTATTTAAAGGGCAGTAAGTATATATGTTAAATATACATTCATACATATATCAAAATAAAAATAATAATAATAGAAAACGACTGCATGCTGCATGCACCTGTAGCAGCAACAATAATAGTTATAGCAGTATGGTGTGCTGCATCTCTCTATACTACATGTGCATCTTGCCCTTGGGGCACTGCAAATGACAATAATACCCAAAACAGCAGCCATGTACCCCTGCAGTTCTATTGTTTGTGCTTGTGAAATTTATTTAAGTTTTACACACATTGAAAACGAATCAATTGGTTTGATGACGACGGTTGAATGAGTAACTCAATGAATGAACGAATGACTGAATAAATGGTTTTTTTTAGTCCGGATCAATGCTTAAATGTGCCAGTACACACACACTCATACATACATACACACACACAAATACACTGGACAAAAACATTATTCAGAGTATTGTCCGGGGTGTATTTTAAACCATCCATGACAGTTGAACAGATCTTTGTTTTTTTTTCGTTTTTTTTTTCTTTTTGTTGTGAATATTTATACTTTTTTTATATTGTAAGGATTAAAATACGAGCTCAGCTTATTGCGTTTATTTATTCTTGTTTTACAAATGAAATACTTAGTTGTAGTCGATTTATGGTTGATTCGGATGAAGTTTTATGGTAAATATCACATTCATCATTTGTTGGGTGGTTAATAAATTTGTGTCTAAATATTGTTGATGTAAATAAGTAAAGTTCATTTAACATTGTCCAAAAAGGGGGAAAAATTATTATGTAAACTTAATTGTTTTAAAAATTTCAAAAACATGTAATGAATGAGCAATTGTCTATAGATAATGGAAGAAAAATAACTGTCTCCCATAATCTCAAGTATTTTATGATTTTTTTAAACAAATTATCGCCTCATATTTTTATAATTTGTTTGACGGTTCAGTACACCAAACACGAAAAGGAACCCTACAGTTTTCGCTACACTGTCCGGCTGTTTCTCGAGAAACGTAAGTGCTACAGACTTACGAAAAATGTTGACCCAAAAATATATGACAGTTGAAAATTAAAGGGTGTTTCCAAACGAGCAACAAAAAATTCTAAAATCCTATCAATATACATACGTATGTACAATTATATATAGACACTTGGCACTATCAGTTAATGTTAATGTAATTTTGACTCTGAACCCGTAAGAGACTAACTTTTGAAATTTTCAAACACGCTAAAACTCAAAAATCTCAAAATTATAATATCGCCAAACCGATAAAAACCGCCAAAACCCGAAAAAATTCGACAAACTAAAAATAACTTAAATAAATTACCGAAACCCGAAAAAATCGCCAAAATTTATATAACACCAAAAACCGAAAAAATCGCCGAAACGAAAAAAGCGCCAAGGCCAAACAAAACGAAAAAATCACAAAAATCGACAAACCGATCAAAACCGCCAAAAACCCAAAAAATTACTAAAATTAAAATAACGCAAAAACCCGAAAAATCGAGTAAACAAAAAGGGCAAAAACTAAAAAAACCGCCAAAACTGAAAAAATGCTAAAAACTGAAAAAATCTTAATAACAAAAAAATTCCAAAACTATTTATTTAATAGGCTTTGAAAAGTATTACATATCTAGTATCCGTACGGAACCCTTTGTGTGCAAATCAAAGTCGCACTTTACTGAATCTATTATTTCTTAATACTCCTTTAAATTAAATACAAAAAAAATAATAAATAAAATAATTCGTTTCAAGGGGAACTCCCAATTCCTTTCCTTTGACTTTCCCTTATCTTCCGCATATCTTTTTTCGTCGTCGAGCTTTAATTTTTCTGAATAATTTACTTTTTTTACTTTAAAATCTATATAAATAAACAAGTCACGAATTACAACTTTTGCATGTTTATTTTTCTTCGCAATAAAATTTACCGCGCTGTGAAATAAGGTCCAAGGAAATAACCCACAAATAAGAAATGAAATAAGCCCCAATGAAATAAAATCCAAAAAAAATTAAATAATGTCCAAGTGAAAATTTATGAAAAAACACCCAATATAAAATGAAATAAGTCACAAAAAATTAAACAACAAATCCTTAGATAAAATAAAGCCCAAAAAAATGACATAAAGCCTAATTAAAAATTATTTTTTTTATTGGGCCATATTTCATTTTTTTATTTGGGCCTTATTTCCTTAGGCCTTATTTCATAGAACCACTATTTACGACACAAATTATTACAATTGAAACATAATTTGTTCTTTCCAAAAAAATTTTTGTTTTTATTCAACACTCGCCCGAGTTTTCGGTAAAAATATTCAAGTAACGAATGACAAATACTTAGCAAATTGATGAAGTACATTTAAAACTTTTTCAATGAGCATTGAAGTGCTCAATTTTAAGAACAAAAATTTTTTTTAATTGCACTTATTACTTATAGAGCATTAATTAATATATTTGATAAAAATATTGTATGCCTACTGAGGCTGGCAAACGTTGTATTACCCTCAAATAGTTTATTTTTATCCTGTGTATTTTATTTAGGCTGATCTATTTATGATTCAAATTTCGGTGAGGCAGTAATTCTCCCTGCGTCCCCCTCTTGGCTATTGGAGGCAAAATGAAGGAAGAAAAGATTACTTACGTTTAAAAGGCTTGTTATTATTTTGAGTACGAAAACTATTGCTCTAATGGATTGCTTCTAAAATGATTAATAATTTCTTAGTATAGGGGGCTTAACGCCCTTCGACGCTATCTTAAGCACTTTAGTTGAATCATATATACCATATACCCTTTAGGAGATTTTATCCTTTATTTTGCTGGGGAAAAAATTTAAATCGGTTCGGCAGTTCCGGAGATTATGTCTTACAAACACTTAAGTTTTGGAAAGTCACGAATGACAAAAAGCTTGCAGAAATGCATTTAGACCAAAAAAAAATGCATTTTCTTTTGAATTTTTTTTTTGTGGGAACGAGAATCGAAAGTTGCTCTCTCTATTTACTGTTATTATTTTTTTATTTTTTTTTATGTTTTTTTTAATAATGCAAAGTGCAAAACTACATTTTGAATCGGAGACAAAAAATAAATTTTTATGAAATAAGAGAATTACTTTGTAGGCAGATATTCACGGATGTTGAAATTTAAAAAAAACTCTTTCTTTTTAGATATACATATGTATATATAAGATTTTTATGTAAAATCTTACGAGCAAAATTATAATCCTGCAAATCTTGCCCGTTTGAATATTTTTTCTCAAATTCCAAAAAAACTGCAAACATTTACCTTTAAGCATGGACATTAAGCATCAAAAAATTCTTAAGAAATGCTCTAAAAAAATTTGATTATGTTGGAAATGTATATTCAACACTAGACAGTAGTCAAATTTAGAAAACCGCTCAAGCGTTAATTTTTCAAATATTCAAGTATCCATTTCAGAAATATCATATGCTCGCCAGTTCTATATAAAATCTTATTAGTAAATACAGAATATTCTAACAATGCTCCATATGGTTTTATTTAACACTTACTCATAATAAAGTTAAATAAGTTCTTTTTTTTAAGGGGTTTAAAATGTTCTACATAAATTTTTGCCATAGGATTTTACTTTGAGTATTTTGAGCCTCAAGGATTTCAACAATTTTATGTTCTTTTTTATGAATTATGAAACCATATCTTTTCTATACTTCATTCAAAGCAATAGCTTAGCTCATTCTACTAAATTTTATATTCTTTCTTTACCTGCTGAATATTACAAAATTGCCTTTAAAAGAAAATACATCAGTATGATTTAGACTTATATTGTCCAATTTTTTTCTCTTTTAACATTATGCATCCCAAAAAAATAGAATTCTTAACATCACTCTTAGCTAATAAACCAGTTAAATGACTTTAAGCAGAAAATCTGTTATAACACACACACACAAAAGAACTCCACTGAAGCAAGTACTAAAATTCACAAAAATCTATTGTACCTAAAGATAAAAGACAGCATAATATCCTTTGTAATTAAAGCCGTGGAAAGAATTTTACACATCATTTAATAAGCGTAGATAAAATCTAACAAACCGTAACGTGATGGAAGACATATGAAAATAATTCTGCCTTAAACAATCACCCACATACACCAACAAATAATTGTAAATATGTATGTGTACGTAAGTGTAAATGAGTGTGTAAGTGTGTTTAAAAGCAAAAAAAAAAAGAAAGACAAAAAAGCCTTTTTGCTACATTTTATGCTTTTCTAATATGAATGCTGTAACGATTATTACAAGGATGCGGCAGCAGAAATCCAAATAAAGTCATCATGGTTTGTTGAGTTTTAGAGCAGCAGCGTTTTAATGTTAAAAAAACTAATATAAGAAGTTTTCAAACAATTTGATTTATAATGGTTTTTTTATATGCGAGAAGTGAATGTCGTCGGTATTAGTCCAGCCATGTGGTTAAGAGACTGGAAATGTATGATATAAGATTTTTTAAATATTTTATGGAAATTACACTTTCATATATGAACAGAAAGATTTCTTAAAACCGTCAAAGGGTCGTAGCAACCTTTACCCAGTTTGGCGATTTTGGTGACCAATTTTTTATGGGCTTCCAAAGATTTTGAAAATCAATGCGCACCCTCAAAAAATGGTGTCAACAAATTATGGCCAACATCAAATTCAGACCTAGTGATAGCTCTTAGTTATATAAAGTAATAATGTAGCTTAGACTCTACCGGGCAAACCTTTCGAGCATGTTATGCCCAAAAAATTACTTCTTCGTGCACTTTTTGTACTTGCGGTAAAGCTTAGCAACTTTTGTGAACATATATAAATACAATATCAACATGTCTGGGCACCCTAATAGTTTATTATACTCTTTACCAAAAAATGGAAGAGGGTATATATAGGTTTGTTATTCCATGTATAATTTCCACAATATTAACAAAGAGACCTATAAAGTATATATATTCTGGATTTTTATGCACGCAAAGAAAAGATATGGTAGTAGAATGGTTGAGAAAACAATATTATGTTCTCAGAAGCAAATGTGTGGTCCTTGAAAACAAGTTATTGTTATTTTAAACATTAATTTTGTTATGGTAAGCAAAGTAATGTTTGAATTTAATAATTACATTATTATATTCATAAAAAAGTGTGATATGGTTAGAGTTTAACAATATAGTTTTGTTAAAAATTTATGACTGCAAAATAATTTTTGTTATTATTAAAAAATAATATAATGTAAATAACAATATAATGTTATCCAAAACCATACTATTTTGAGTTTTAAAAAAATCTTTTTCAAAAACATCTTCTGTCAGTTCAGTGTTTCGTTTGTAAGCTATAGGTATTGCATGCGTCGTGTTAAATAAATAAATAAAGTACAAACAAAAGGGTAGATAAATAAAAACATACATACGTACACGTGTTTATCTCTTTATACAGACGTGTCTGTATTTCGAATATGTATGTATATATGTAAGTATACATTTCTATATATGTATATACATTTTATTTCAACAATATTAATTTATTTTTATTTCGAATTTAACGCACAGCTGTTTTAAACAAAACATTTACGAATAAATATATGATTGAAAAACAAAATCCTATTGTTATAATTAATAATACTGTTGTCGTATTTAACAATATTATTATTATATAAGAACATGGTATGGTGAGGCGCAATTATATTTCAGTCACATCTAACAATAGTGTTGTCATATTTACAATAATAAGATTAGGTGTAACAAAGTTCATTGTTTTTGTTGATAATATTATTATTAATTCAGATAATAATATTATTAAAAGTTTGCTTTTCTATTGGGAATAATATGATTTAACTACAACCATATAATTCAATCATAGAATGTTGCTGTTTGATTATGGTTACCTCAACCATATTTTTTCTTTGCGTGTACACAGGGAATACGAACAAGCGATGTCCGTTTGTCCGCCTGTAAGTCTGTCTGTACGTCAAATCGGTTTTCAGAAACTCCCAGAAAAGCTAGGGACTTCACTCTTACGTTGGTGTGTCAGAAATGGTCCGAAAAATATTGGTATTGAAAATCAGCAAAATCGAGCAGACAGTTTCAGAGCTGGAAAGGTCAAACTTTATTTTCCAAATAAAAGTAACTACCGAAAACTAATTTTTATTTTTTTATGAAATAAACTTATTTTGTATTTCAGTGCAAAAAAATGGTATTTCAAATTAAAAAAATTAAAAAGACGTTTCCAGAGTTGGAAAACTTTAACTTTTTTCCTATAGAAAAGTAACTAAAAAAAATTTTCCTCTTTTTCTATAAATAAAACATATCTTATATTCTTTAAAAAAAAGACATTGGTGTAAGCAATCAAAAAATCAAAAAGGATAATTCCAGGGTTGGAAAACTTACACTTTTTGTGATATATAAAAGTAGCTAGTTATAATTAATTATTTTCTTTTTTATAAATTATATATATTTTACGTTTTGGAAAGAAAAGTTTGGTGCAGAAAATTACAACAATAAAAAACACCTCAGAGCTGGAAATTTTTTTTAATTTTTCTGGATATTAAAGTAACTATGTAAAACTATTTTTTTTTAATTTCCTTTTTTTCTTTGGTCACTTAACATACTTTATATATTTTCTAGATTTGTATAAGTAATCCGAAAAATCTAAAAGTGTGATTCCAGGGTTGGAAAATTAATTTTTTTGTATATAAAAGTAAGTAGGTCAAATTATTTTTTTAAATTATTTATACTTTATGCTTTAGAAAGAAATAGTTTGGCACAGTGATGTTTCAATTCGATGGTCTTTCGTTGACAGGTTGTAATGAGTTCTTATTAATTTTCAGTAAATAGAGTTAAAAATAAAATGTATCGCTAAAGAACTGTCCTAACTATAAAATTAATTAAAGGACATGTTCCGTTTCAAAAATTCTTTAGCAATAAACGTTTACATAATACCGCAATATATACCTTTTCCCTGTTCACTGTTACTTGTTTTATTTGTTTTGTTTTTTACTTGTTTCGTTTTCGTTTTAAGTAACTTTTTATAATAAAAAACAAATAAAAGAATGTGAAAAATTTATTTATTATAATTATGATAATCAACTTTAATCTTTTAGGGTTGATCAGTATATCAGTCGTTCAAGATTGCTCAAATGTGTGGAATATATTAGTTAGTGACTAATCCTTATAGTATCATTATTTAGTAAAAAGCAGAAGAGTTAGCAGTTCAAATATATCTATCGTTCACTTGCTGAAACAACATCATAACTCAAAAAAATCCAGCAAGAACACTAATGCTAATAACTGGGTCTGGTATAGGTATAGAATTCAGGCTCTCGAATATCGTCATTTGCTTAGGACTATTTCAGCCAACAGCACCCTTAAATGCTATTTATGTTATACACATTTCATTCCACAAGGAAAATTAAACATCAGTTAAATCTAAAGATATATAAAACAATGCGGGATTTATGAAAAAAATTAAGCGAACAAATTTTCCCGTGATAAACAATTTCAAACAATAGCACGTAATAGGGAAAACAAATAAATATAATTGGAAAAGGAAGAAATTTCTCGAAAAATTGTATACACAAATGCCCTGAATGTGTCCCGCCTGTGGCGTATGCCTTATTTTCTACGAGTTAAATTATTTTAGATTACTCATACGCCCTGGTTTAATTAACAACTTAAAATCCAGTTGCAGCTTTAAACTTTCTTTCATGCTTCATGCATGCATACGTAGTACATGCATACTTGTTTAAATTAGAACAAAAAATAAATAAAAACAAATACACAGCTGAAGTAAAATATGATTTAAATTTATTTACTTTCGAGATAAAATCATCTTTATTTTTCCTACAAACAGATGTGTCTACAGTTTAAACAATAAAACAAAGTAAAAAATAATATTTTTCTTGCTGATGTCCTTTGCAATGATTACAATTTATACTTCTAACAACGTTCGTTGTTTCTCTATTTATTTGTTATGAGAACTTTTTATTTATTTGTAAAATTTACTTACGACAAGAATAAATAATAAACAGTAGAAGCGGCAACAGCATTTGGCACTGTTTCAAAGTTTTAGGTTTATTCATTTGCTGCTTATATCTTTAAAGTTTTTCTTATTTTCACTCTCTCTCTCTCTATCTTTACTTTGCTAGAGCAACAGTTTACTACAGCTTAAGCAGCAATACAAGTCACTATTGTCAACAACTGTGGATGCTTGAGCCACACACACACACACACACACACACACAACAACCTACAACTACAGCAAATTGTTTTCGAAACAAAAAATATAAAAAACAAATATTTTACTTATTGTTTTGTCGTTTAGCTCGTATTTTACCACTTGCAACAATTATAATTCCTTTAGCAAATACGAGTAAGACAATAAAAACCGTACAAAAAAAACAAACTTTTGCTATGAAGATACACAAGAACAAAAATAAAAGAACTTACTTCATTGCAGCAACAGCAAACAATAAAATTATATAAATTAAATATAATGTTGGTTCACCATGCTTGTATACATTTGGACGTGCAACTTGTTGCATATAACAATTTACTTAAGAGAAAATCATAGAAAAAAGAATTAAAAAAGAAAAAGTAATTTATATGCGGCAGCAATTGCAATGATTGTTTGTTTGGTCTTTCTCCAAATGTCTACTAACTTTTGTGAAAGTTATAAATAGTTTGTTTTTATCTAATTCACCGAATTTAAGTAGAAAATAAATAAATTAAAGAGCTTAGAGTTGAAGAAAAGTAATGATGGAGATATTTCAATGGAGTGGCAAAGAAATGTTGGCGACTATTTCTGTAGATACTTCAAGGTATTTCTGCTGAAATTTGATATCGATCAAATTTTATTTAAAATTTATAGTTCATTATACTGATGCCGGGAATTGTATTATTAATATGTTGGTTAAAGGGCACATGAAATATAAAATTTGAATAGGGACCCTTAAGGAATAAGGAAGATACATTTTGAGAAAATTTTGGATTTAAAAATATATTGATGATATTTCACATATTTGTCTTTTATAGTGGCATCATTGGAATTGTTAAAGAGATTGAAACAAATTTTATACAAAATAATTTTATTTTTTTATAAAAGCACTCACCCGCGTGGATTTGTTAAAGCGTTGGATGCAAATATTCTAAAAAAATAAATTTTTTATAAAAGCCCGCATGGGGAGAGGTTAATAAATTTCAATTATCTGGCAGCAATCTGGTAACAGTGAAAAAAGTGGCACCAACACTATAAAAAATATCATACATGTATTAGCAGCCTACGCACAATGGGATGGCTTGATCTTAGATCTTTGAACTTTAGCACCGAATATCATATTGACACAATCAAATCGACTTTTTATACATAAAATTTCTTCTATTCAATCAGTTCTTGGACTCAGTAACGTTTTGCCAACCGAAAATCGAATTCGTTTGCATACAAAATCAGCGAAAAGCATAAAAAACAGTTAAAGAAACTCCAAATGAATTTAAGCTCGTTATTTTATTTTTTTACTACAACCGACAACAAATATCGTTAAAATATTGTACTGAATAGCCAATACAGTCAATAAATTGTCCTTATATTTTTTCCAGCGATACGAGTATTCTAATAAAAGTGACTGAATCCAAGTACAGAAGTCTTTAAATTTAGTACAAGTACTTTGTAAAATAAAAAAAGGATCCCAATGTTCATTGAAATCGGACAAACCCAATGCCCATGGATTCTAAACAAAATATAAATACTTTTATTTTTGCGCTCATCACTTGACAAAAAAAGTTATTTTTATCACATTCGAAACCCTGTCAATGAGATATATCATGTCTTAGCTGGTTATAACAAAAGTCTGATGAAACGAGCAAGAGGCAACTAGAGGAAACTTTCACCTATACTTGGAGAAATTTCCGAGATGTATTACGTCTTAATCCAAAGATCACATTCCCACCTTTAATCTTATTGACAGTATATTTTTTATTGCTTAAGCACTTCTGGATGCATTTCATTGCTTTTCCAGAAACACATCAGTATACTTCAACCACAATGCATCTACACTAATAGAAAAATGACGATCTAAATTTAAGAACACAAATCTTGAATTTTCACTGCAGAAATCGTAATATTTCAATCTTGAAATTTAATCAAATCATGATTAAATTAAATGATTAATTTTAAGCATAAATTCTTGATGTATAAAATGAATTCTTAAAATCAAGAGCATGGTCTCAAATTTTAAGAACGCATTCTTAAAAACAAGATTCTTATTAAGATCAAAATCTGGAATTCGATCTTAAAATGAGATTTTTTTCAAGATTACAATCTTAAGTGCGATAAAAAAATAAAATTTTATTCATGAATCAAGAATTTTCGCATTTAACAAACTATTAAGATTAAAATGATTTGAATTTAGCACTTTTTTCCTTAGTGTATTCATATGCAATAATAAACACATTAAAATGAAAGCAAAATAAAATTGACTCCACAAGCCTCAGTTTAATTTGTAACTCACAAAATTTTTTATAAAATTTATTACATAAATTAAAGCTCCTCGGCGAGATAAGATGTTATTGGAATGTATAAATTCTAACGTACATACATAAATACATTTTTCATTTCATCCTCTTCCCTTTTATATAAAAAAAATAACCTGCTTTTGTACAGTTTCAGTATGACTTGCAACTGCATGTGTGCATTTTTTGAAATGAAAAATTAATAGCGGAAACGGAAGATAACTAAAACCGATACCAGCAGCATTTGCAATAATAATTGGTAGCAGCTTTTAACTACACTATCATTTTAAGGCCTACACATCTCTAACTCTGAAATGAAACACTTATAATGGCATGCGATATGCTGCATATCAATTTGTTGTCTGAATGCGTTCCGTTGCCCCATTGTTGACTTTTCTAAATGCATCTAATTAATTGAGCAATAATACATGGCCAACATACACAGAATAACTCGTTAACGTTTGAATGTGAAAATAAACCCCGCAAACATTTACTATTGCGAATATAGGGAATGTGTTACAGAGAGTTATTCATGCTCGTTAGCGTGATGTATTTATTTACGAAAATATGTATGTGGGTAAGGTTTTATGACATTGAATATAACAAAAAGTGTTGATTTGGCAAAAGCAGTAATACCCTTTTTACACAAGGATGGCGGAAGAGAGGAATATTCTCACTTTCTGTCTTTCTCCCAGCTGAATTAAGACTTTGCAAAGTACATTTTCCGTGTGTAAAAGTGGCGTAAGCATCAAAAATATGTAGTACGAGTCATGAAGCAAGAAACACAGATGGAGCATTCCGCTTTTCAAAATAATTTTGTACTAGCTACGACATCGACAAAGACCACAAGTGTTTGTATGTTATGGAAACTTCAAAAATATTGGAAAAAGTTTATATATTATAAAATATGACATCAAATACAATTTAATATTTTTGTAATTTTCTCTTTCTATATTTCGTACTGTCTATTCTTGATTAAGATTTCTGATTTATAATTAATTCGAATGGAATCCTTATCAAAATCGCAAATGCAATTTACCTGAGTCTTCGTTTACTCATATCAATCCATTTGCAGTTCGCTTTAAAACTATATTTGTATATTATATTGAAAAAATTATTTTTCTTGACTAATTTTAGTGGAAATTAACTACACCTAGAAATATTCCTTCTCTTGTGGCAACACTTGCTGAAGGGTAAACAAGTGTTTCCATACTTCTCACAAGCAGTGTACCGTTGTAGTTTACCTTTTAATGAGCCGATTACATTTAATTTCTAAATTGTTCGTGAACTCAACTCTTCTTTATAAGACTCGTACTTATTTTTTTTTAAACTATATTTTGTGTTCAAACTAGTGTTGCCAGAAGTAGGGGGAAATCCCTTCATGTAGGTATTATTGATATTAAAATAGAAGCGTAGGGAAAATCGGACAGATTTTTTATATTCTCCAAAATGTACTGATTTCTTCGACATGTTGCATTTATGAAATAAATGCAAAGATAACTTTTTATGTAATATTTTTTTTCAAAACGGTTAAAGAATTTACTTTTTGTTAAAATCGCTTAAAAATATATTTCCTGAGTTATTTGTGGTTTAAAAAGTTGGCGCACTAATATGTATGTATAAACATATATATATATATATATATATACATATATATATATATATATATATATATATATTCATATACCAGGTGGTGTCAAGTCTGGAACAACAAAATCTGCCTAGTAGTTTATTGCAATGATAATTGACAAATTAAACTTCCTAGCGGCTGTTAACTTGGCACCATCTGGTACATGAATTCGCCTTGGTATATTCTTTTTCTAAGATATCATTCAATATTGAAAGATGACTTAAATTTATCCTTTAAAACTTTATTTGAGAAGAACTATTCATATTAATTTTTAAAAAACTTTATGTTGTTTTAATTAAATTTAATTAAAAGTACATACATATGTATGTATTTCTTTTAGTTCTTTACTTATTTTTTACCAAAGCTTTAATAAACATATATATTTTTTATAACAAATGGTTTTCTTCTATTTTATTGACAAAAATGCGTAGGGATTTTTGTAGGAGAAACTTTTTTAACGTGTAGGAAAACATCGGATTTTTTTTCGCATCTGTAGGTATTTTTTCGAGAAATCTATTGGCAAAACTGGTTCAAACAACAAACACTGGTCTTATGTTGACGCCATATGTGCATATTTAACATTATGAATTAGAAAGCAAAAGGTAGTGACAGTGCATATATCTCTCTCTTCCACTTTATCTCTATATCTATATCTATCTCTATCTCTATTTATATCTCTATCTCTGTATCTCTCTTTAACTATGTCTCTATATTCACCACAGCATGCTACACGAACACTCGACTTCAAATGTTGCAAGCTGCATTTATCGCCTCGCAGCCAGTTACTTAATTCTTTTGGAGACGGCAGCAGCACCATCTGCACATGATATTCAAGTCAAATACATAGTCCAGTATTACCACTTTCATATATTTTGCATTTATAAAAATTAATTACTCTTTTAAAATGTAGTTTTTTCACGTAAAGGAACAAAAAATAAATTCAGTAAAGTGCGACTTTGACCCTCTCAAGAAGGGTTCCGAACGGACACGAAATATGTAATTCAATACGAACTTTAGCCTATATAAAATATAGTTTTGCCATTTTTTTTCGTTTTTGAAGTTTTTTTAATTTTGGCGATTTTTTTTATTATGGCAATTTTTTTAATTTTGGCGATTGTTTCGGTTTTTGGATTTTTTTCCATTTTGTCCATTTTTTTAGTTTTGAAATTTTTTCTCGTTTTGGCGATTTTTTTCGGTTCTTGGCGTTTTTTTATTTTTTGGCGATTTTTTCGTTTTAGCGTTTTTTTTTTAATTTTGGCGAGTTTCAATTTTTGGCGTTTCTTCATTTAGGCGACTTTATTCATTTAAGCCCTTTTTTGTAGTTTTGACACTTTTTTTCCTCATTTGGCAATTTTTTTTAATTTTGGCGATTTTTTCCATTTTGGCGATTTTTTTCATTTAACAATTATTTTGTTACTGGAGCCTTTTTTGCGCTTGGCGATTTTTTCGGGTTTTTTTAAATTTCAAGAGTTTACCTCTTACGGTTTCCAAGATATAGCAAGTTGTCAAAATTACATAGTCAAAATTGCATTAGCTGATGGACCACCCTTTAATTAATTTTTTTTTTTAAATTTTACTGTTAATTGTTGTAGTCTATATAAAAATACACAAATTTTACAAATTTCAAGTGTCAACATAAATACATATGTACATACAATTATATGTATATTACATGGGATTTTAACATTTTTCGTTGCTCGTTTTGGAACACCCTTTAATTTCCAATTCTCATGTATTTGTTGTTGTAGCAGCCAAGGTTCTACATACTCTGTCCAAATTTCAGGTCCGTAGCTCATACGGTTCCTGAGGAAATACCATGTGACGGACAGACGGACAGCGTAGCGAAAACAATAGGGTTCCTTTTTTCACCTTTGGTGTACGGAACCGTAAAAATGAATCAATCTATACTTTACACCAATTTATGCATATTGTTTCTGGTAAATAATATAAAAAAATTATATACGATATCATTCATTCAACATTTTGCATTATACTGGTAACACAGCATTTGCTCATTGTAGTTAAAGAAATAGAAATTAGTTTCACTGGAGTACAACGACAAAATCAGCATAGACAACAACCTGTGCCCCTGTTGCCTTGCAGTCTTCAAAAGAATCACTCTCATATAAACATGTGTATTCTATCCTTGACGTTTTGTAGTCAGTAACTTGCTGTGGTTAATGTGTTTAATGCATAAACACTCTCATTGTGTGAACACATGTTTAATAGATTAAGTCAATTAATAGAAAATGAAAATAGTTTAGTTAAACTTTTTACCTCTTGTTAATTTTAAATTATCATCACTCTATCATCCAAGAGAATCCAAAATAACACAGGTGTAATAAATAATATCTGAAATGTTTAGTGGGTGTTGCTCTCTCTTCCGCTCAAAGTCACACAAATAACGGTCAACATTTATATATTTTTTTTCAAACCATGCACTTCTATTGGCACAAATTAGCTTGTAGGAATAGAAACATAAAAAAAATACTTTTACACAACAAATCTGTTTTTATGCTGCACTTTCATTCAATTTGTAATTCAAATAAACTAAATAATATACATAAGTTTTGAATTGCTGATGATAATATTGATGGTATTTTATTGATATTAATAGCAACTAATGTTTATGGAATAAATTACTTGGAAAATATGTTTTATTATTTGTTTCGAGCTAAGAGTATTAATTTGTTTTAACAGTGGGAGCAGGCAAAACTTGCAGTTATGCAACAAGCAATAGTATTGATTAGAGTATGACAATAGCAGACCTAATTTTATATTATCAGCAAGAATTATTAATGTAAAATGCAATTAATGAGAATGTTGTTTTATGATGGCTTAATAACGCTTTGGCATTATCATTCATTAAAAAAATGTGTCTTGCATCTCTGCTGCATGGCAATTTTTTTGGCAAGTAGAGTTATGCAATAATGGACTTATTGCAAAAATCGGGTTTCCAGCAAATCATAATTTTAATTTAAAAAAAAAATTCTTTTCAGGTTTTTCTAGCAAGAACCGATTCTAAAATTAGTTTTTAATTTTTTTACCATTTCAAAAACTAGTGCTGAAGTTTTGTATGATAATGAACGTATGAAACATATAGAATTTTTGACATACAATTACGAGGGCTACTATTTATATTTCGGGAATAGGAAATAATAACAAACATTTTTAAATGAAAATGGCTTTATTGTATTGTTTTGTAGCGTTCGTTCAAACCATTTGTCATAGCAGTTTTTCCATATCTTTGATATTTTGCAATAAAAAAAAAGTCATTATGTTCCAAGTCAGGACTGTCATCCATTCTGTGTTTTGACTGCTTAAAAATTCACTTATTTGAAGAGTTGTGTGAGAATTTGCATTGTCATGATGAAGATTGATTTGTCTTCGGGGCTGAGTTTTACGAATTTATCCGAAGACTTCCGGCAAACAAATGGTTATGTACCACTCAAAATTAACACTTGTATGTTGTTCATTTGGTACAGTGGCCACATGACCCTTTCGTCCGAAGCAACAGACGACCATTTGCTTCACTGTGCTTCTTCCACGAACAACTTTTGTTTTATTTAGCTTTTCTTAGACTACCCACACGGTCGATTGCTGTTTTGCTTCCGGCTTATAAGCATATATCTATAATACATCACTTGTCACAATCTTATAAACGTCCTTTGAAGCACCACGGTTGAACTTTTTAATAATTTCCTTACACCACTTAACGCAAGCCTTTTTTTGAACACTTGATAAATTGTGAGGACATTAACGAGAACAAATGTTTTTACAACTAAGTGTTCATGCAAACTCCAATGTATTGAAGTGGAACTAATGTGCAAGGATGCCTCTTTTTCACAATATGTGACATGATGGTCTTGAGTTAACAGTTCTCACACTCCATCGATGTTTTGTGGCACAACAAATAAGATAAAAGTTTTGTGACTAGTCAAAATGTGTGGTTGAAGTCTACTAATGATTTGTTACAGCAACAATGAAATGCATATAGACCAAGCTGAACACCCAGAAAATAAATTTCGTATTAAAATATAATTATGACAATATGTCGAATAATAAATTTCTTAAATAAATTATAACGATATTATAAATATTTTTTCCAATGTTTAAGTTTAGGCACACAGTAATTTTCAATTATTTTTTGCAGTTTTTATTACAGAAAATGGTTTAAAGATTCTTAATGAGTTGGCACTAGTATTATAAAAATAAATATGCGTACACACATATGTTTAAATGGAAGTAGTAAAATATAAATATCGCTTTATTTTACTTTTCTAAATTATTTTTGTAGTTTAAAATCTTCGAAATTAAAGAAAAAGTCACCCATGGACAATATAAAATCATAACACTTTATTTACTCAAGACTGATATTAAAAGCTTTTACACACAAAGTTACATTACTCACAGCTGGAATACCACGATGCTAACTTCAGTGTTATTCTCAAAAGACTTACTGCTTAGCTCATGCATTGCGCTTTTTATATCCTCCACCAAATATGAAAAGGCTACATATAGGTTTCTCCTTTCCACAATATTCATATGCGACCTCTTAAAGTATAAACATATATAATTGGTCCTTATGAATAAGGTCCATTGAGAGATGTCCGTCTATCCATATGTCCGTAGGAGAAATCAGTTTTATGAAGAACCCAGAAAACCTAGAAACTTAGTTGTGGGACTGGTGTATCAAACATTGTCTTAAGAAGATTGGTATTGAAAATAAGCCAAATAAAAAAGACGGTTCCAGGGCTGAAAGTTTGAAACTTTTTTTTTATAAAACTAAATATGTAACTCAAACTAATTTTTTGCTTTATTATTTAAACATATTTCATATTTTAAAAATATCTTTACTTAAAAGTTTTTTTATATTCAGCTAATTTCTTTATAAAAATCAATTTTAATTATACATTCATTTGGTTTGGTTTGCCACAAATTATTATTATTATTGTTATTATTCTTTTTATTATTATAATTTTTTTGTTTTATATTTTTGCATTTTGGATAATTGATATCATCATTTTGGTATTAAGGGCAAAATTTTAGTTTTTTTTTTTTTAAATTAATCCAAGCAATTGGAAGATTAAAATATACTTCAACTAGAGTAAGGTTTAAGTAAAATTTTAATCTTAAAAATATGCAACTCAGGAAAGTCAATATGTCAAAGTATAATTTCAACAACCAAACAACATTAATTTTCCTAAATTTCACAATGTTGTCTAAAAACAGCCAGGTAAATCTTTTAACTTACTTATTTATAAAAAAATTTAGCTAAAATATATTTCTCACCACATTGGTTATTCAAATTAGAACTAAAGTATTTGCAACCTCTGCCTTTTAATAATCTGATATTATGGAAAACATATTTAAAACATCCAAAACAAACTATTCGCGTATTAAATGGCTTCTACTTCCTTTTGTTAATATAATGCAACCACAAAAGCCGCTGAAATTACAAATTAGATTCATATACAATATACAATAGTACTCGTACAAACGTACGTATTTATATCTATTTGCATGTAAACATCCATGGCTTAATAGAAGAAAGACGTAACTGGAATTTTTGATATTTTACAGGAGCAAGGAAAAACTTAAGCAGTTACATGCAACAATAATTTTTTTAAGGACCATAAATGGTTTATTTTTTGAGTGTTACTTTCTTAGATCTTTAAGGAGGGTGTAATTATAACTTATAATTTCGAAAAAAAAAATTGAAATATCCCTTTTTATACTAAGCCATCGATATGTGTATTAATATCTGTATAAATAAAATATCTATGTACACATATTTATATTAATAACAGTTAAATTTGCAAATTTTACGCACGATTTGTAATGTAATTGTTTTAAATATCTACTCATATTTTGAGTTTGAGGTTTGAAATTTCAAAGCCCTTGGCAATTTGCACTTTACATGCTTCATTTCATTGCGTTTATTATAAAATAAAAATAAAAATTAAAAATAAAATATACATACATTTCATATGAAAATGACCATCATCAAATAAAATAGAATAAGAAAAAAACTTTACACAGTAAATACATGCGTTAAGATACTTAAAATGTGGCAATGAAAAGGTGTGGGTGTAGTGAATAAATGTACAAAAAAGCCAGAGTATGCTCAATAAATATTATTTCTTCTGTAATACAGTATTAGTTTTACTTTTATTTTAAGTATGGGTTTAATTATAAAAATAAGTGTAGTTATCTACAATACCAACTGTTTCATAGCACTTTACAACAAAATAAATAAAATCAGACTGAATGCGGCACAGGAAAACAAAAGATATACAGAATGCTTTCGGCCTACAAGGCAAATAGTTCAACTCTAAGACTCTGCTTCGTTTCAAAAAAAGAAGGGAAAAAGTATCATGCGCAAATGCAGCGGGTTAAAATATTTTCCATAAGTTCAAAATTTACCAAAAACATCTCAAAACATAAAATGTATTATTAAGATTGAGTTAAGTAAATATAGCGTTCAGAAGCACGTGGAAATGATAAAATTGTGTAGTGGAAATAGGTGTTGCGTTCGTGAGCTTCGCCCATTTTATAGTTGCAAGTGATTACCAACTTCTTTCAAACAGAATTGTATGATATGGACACTTACGACATGTAATTTTAATAGGTTCGGGCACCTATTAAGTGATGTTTACTGCATGAAGATATATTTCGTATATAACGGCATTTTTAGACTTTTTAAAGGAATTAAAATTTCGATATCGATATACATACACTTTGATTTATTAAAATTTAAAAATAAGAAGCGTTTAATGAAAGTTTATATATTTTTAGAAGATTTCAATTCAAATAATTTATTATTTTTTCGTTCTTATATAATTTTTATACACAAAAATATATTTAAAAATATATATAATTATCTTTTTTTGTTTTAACTTCGCTTAGATATATTTGGTTATATTTTTTTTTTTTCTATTTCAATCTGATTATATGTATTTGTGAAAAAAATATCGAAATCTAAAAATTTTTAAATTTTTTGATCTGGCTACACACTGCATTTAACGCACGGGGGTAAGATATTGTTAGCACATTTTACTAACTATAATTTAAGATCTGTTCATAGCCTTAATTTCACATGTGCAAATTTCCGAACCAAATTTTTCGTTCACATGGATTTTAATTTCGTGTCATCAATTCCAATAAAATTAAAAACTTACATATTTCCACTTTTTCTAAGAGACAAATTGTTAAAATATTTCGCACTCGTATGAAGTTTTTGGATACCGATTGTTCACGTTTGAAAATTTCCATGTACAATGTTATTTATGATAAGCCTGAGAAGTATAAGCAACGTGACAGTAAATTTCACTAAGCATTTGCACAGTTTTCAAGTAACAAAAATGATCAGCTAATTCATTAGGGGACGTGGAGGTTTGGCTATTTCAGACTCTAGTTGGAAAATATAATTTTTAGCATTAATTAATTTCAAAGTAAATGTTGCTACAATATGCAGACAAAACTGGAAAATTAGAATTTTTGTTATGTTCTTTTTATTTTGTATTTTAACAAGCAATTTAATATTTGCCAGCAACTTTTCTTACAACGAAATAACATTGCCTATTTCAAGGGTGCATTAGCAATTTGATTTAGAGCATACTTATTTGAATATTTTAAGGCCTTCATAAATTTAACAAATGTCAATCATTTTTCGTAACAGTTTTTTTTTTTTGCCTAAAAAGTTCATTTTTTATTTTAATGCCTAGGCTAGACGATATTTCATATTTAAGCATCAATATTTTATTTAACTCTTTTATGGAAATTACTTTTAGTCATCTTCTTACTCAACATAAATAAAAACAAGCGAATATTGAATATAAGCTTTATACTCCCAGCTTATTATACGCAGTGGGAAAAGGTATTCAGGAGTAAAGGAGAAAGTAATGCACAGCATGTATAGTCTTTGATTCCAGAATTCATTACTCTTAACATAGAACATGTCCTAGAAAAGTAATGAATAGGGAAAGGATTTTCATGTAAATACATGTTTTCTGTCGTTGGTCGTAGATCAACGTAAATAAAATATCTTTGCGAATCAACAAATTTGCGACAAAATGGCATCTATTTGTTAGTGCCTATTTTTGCATATTTTATAATAAATACATATTTTTGCATATTTCATCATGAGTGTATATTTTTAATACATTTTTTAGTTTTTTTCATGCTATAAATCTAATTTTGGCTTTCTTACTGGTTGAAAAGTATATACCCAGTAAAACATTTTCATGTTTTTTGAAGCAATAGGGCAATAAAGCGCATCATACTTCGCTTTAAAATATAAACTTGTTAAAAAGCAGTGAACGTATATGAAGAAAACTACAGGAAAAAAGTGATTTAATATTAAGCAAAAATGTAGTGCTGCAAACCAAGAACTTGCTATACAAAAATCAGCAACTTTGTATATCAGCAGGTTTGTCAGCGATACTTTTGTTTTATAATAGTAAAACCCTGCTTTTTTTAAGCAAAATTTTTTCTGGATAAGAGCTACAGTTTTTACGGCTGTGTAAGAACAAAAAAAGAAGAAAATGAGAAAAATTTACGATCCTTTGTTTTCTGATATGAATCGATATTCAAAAATATTGTAGGACTCAAAGTTGAATATCTTGGCTTAAGTCAAGAATATTAATACCATTGAAAATTAAAGAAAGAAACAAGAGCATGGTATGTATAATAGCGTTTTTAAAACGCATTAATTTTATGTGGATATAAAGTGATTTTGAAAGCTTCTTTGCATACGATACGGATACATTCTACAGTAACTAAATGGGGGACGTGGTAGAAGGCTGTCGGATACTATGTTTCTATTAACGTGTGTTTGAAGTGTACGTAAAAACAAATAAATAAATATTTTTATATTTTTACTGCATATTTTATGTACATAAAACGTGATTTTAAATGCATGAAAATCCTTTCCCTAGTAATGAATTATTTTAGTGCGTCCGAGCAATTAATTCTATAACTAATTTTTTTAATCAAATGTTTAATAAATTATGCCTGTGCATATTATTAATTAATTATATATTATTAATAATTAATTAATATAAACAATATGTGTTCTTTGTATTTTGCTATCTCCAATGCATAATTTTTAAATACAATTTTTACAAAAGTTATGAATAAAATATTTACTTCCATTGAACTTCACTGGCATGCATTCAAACACAAACTGCGTCTTCAAATTAACAAAACAAAGTTTAAAGACGAAAGGAAAACACGAACACCCTATCATTCTTCTTCTGTAGATGTGGTAATGCACGTGGTAATCAATGTGGAATTATTCAGGGCTATCATAAATAATATTCCGCGTAAAATTTCTCGATTTTCCAATTAGAATTTTTTGTTTTCCCTATTATTTGCTATTAGTTGGAAAAATTTCATGCGGAATTTTATTCATGATAGCCCTGATTGTGTTTGATCAAATTACAATCTCTTTTCTAAGGGAATACATTGTCTTGCTTTAGAAAATAATACATTATTTGTTTAATTAGTGCCTACTTTTCCAGCTGGGTAAAGACAGTGGGACGCTTTTTCAAACGTAAGTGAGTTAAAAAGTTTTCGTATGTCTGTTTATATTGAAAACAAACAAAAAATGCTAAAAATTTTTGCTAATTTTCAAAAAAGAACAGACAAATGAAATATTTTTATTGTCTTCGATAAACTGGCATTTAGCCTTCTTTTAAAATAATAGAGCAGGCTGTTATAAAATATTTTTATGGGGAATATTTTTTTAAAGCATTGTAATCCGTTTATGGTTAAATTTCTTTAATTTTGTTAAATGGAACAAAACAAAAGGCCCATATGAGAAGAGTTAAAGTCCTTGTCCACACCTTTTAGAGTTTCTTTTAAACTTTCTTTGCCTTTCATACGCGCAACGCTTATTAAATACAATTGTCACTATACCACGAAGTTACTATACATAACCTTTAAACTTAAGACTTTGAAAATAAGTTCATTGAATTAATGAAACACTGTTTTCTCAGCGTGCTTTGGAATATTAAATGAACTCTATACTTCAAATTAGCTTTCGAAACTTTTAAATTCTAAAACTTGAGTCAAAAAAATCTGCACATACAAATCCTTTATCATCATTTTTGAGTTTATATTAAGGTGATTGAAAGATTACTCTGGCAACATAACATAATACGGCTCGAAGGACCATCATGAATGTAATATGTACATAAATAAAAATTTTCTATGCCTCCGCTTACACTTTAACAGCACGTTCATGGAAGTCTAAATTTATTTTAATTTTATTTCACAGTTAATGAAAGTTTCTTTCAAATTTGTATTTTAATTTCATAAAAACTTAACAACCTAGAACTTTTGCAATGTATTTTCCATCCTGTGGTGTAGGGTTTTTCTATACAAACTAAAAGATAATAATAAATAATATTCCATACAAATTCCCATATTTTTTTAATAAATACAAAGTTAAAATCCCATTGAATGTATCGCTATATTGGAGGATATCATCGGCAACAACTGCGTAACATGTTCAACAGGATTATACACACACGAACACGTAATAATATAAACACCTCGTTAACTACTACTCCACACACACACTCTCACACATACACACCTACACTACCAATTTTCTCAAATTGGATTCAGTTGTATGAAATCTGTTACCGCTGCTGAAATTACAAATAATTGACTTAAAGTGCACTTTAAATGTCAAGTCATAAATTCAATTATGTTTCAATACTGAGATCCTTTTTATTTTATAGTATACATATATACATATGTATGTATGTATTTTCAAAAACATTTTTCTGCTTTATTTGATTTTTTTATTCGTATGCACGTAAGCATTTTGTATGTAAATAGTTATTATTTCTGGCGTATTTATTGTTCATTTATACAATTCTAGGGATTTTATAGAAATATGGGTTAAAATGTATGTTGTTGGTGTGTCTGTATGTCTGTATGTTAATATGTATTTCCAAGCGATTACGCTAATCTAATTTAACTCTTTGCACGTGTGCTGTTGCTATTGATACGCCCAAATGTTTATGGTAACCGAAAACAATTTTACCTAAATGCAAATAAAAAAAGAATATTGAAACGAGTAATAATACCAAAATTTAAACAAATTTATATGAAAAGTAGCACCACCCCCCCCCCCCACAACTCATCATCAACCACCACTACAATTTATGGTTAAAAATTTGTATCTTTCAGCTATTTTCCATAATTTTTATAAACAATTGAAATCAAATTTACTTTATGCGTACATATGAATGTTTAAAATGCTTCAAGAAAATCAAATATGAAGATTATGTTTGTTGAACACGAAAAAGAAAGCAAATATTTATGCTTACAAGTACAGTGGGGTCGACAAGGGAAATGGATAATGGAATTTACTTTTTAAATGGGCACTAACCTAAAGCATTGATGTCAATTTCATAGCTCAATTGTGCTAGCTAAAATCAGACACATTCTTATTCTCCTTCATTTATATAGTAGTCGTCAATGAGACAGGGACACATGCGTAGCGGGTGTATTAAATTCTTTATAGGTACAGTGAAAGAAAAAAGAGGTTTGGGAAAAATATTCTTTGATTACGAATATGATGATGACATGAATATGATTTTGATTTTTTTTTTTTGAGCAGCTTCACTAAACTGCATTTTCTATCAAAACTTTAAAGACCAATAACTCATATTTCCCGGGGTGGCAGCCAATTTTTTTATTTAATAATTTTTTCTTACTTTTCAAGTTACTATCCGATAAGCTATTTAAAAATTTCTTTTTAGAGATTCTTTATAGTTTCCTATTAAAAGTTCAGAGCCCCTAACTCTGAAAATATGGGTCCCCAACAACTTTTTTATTTAGTTTTTTTTTCTTATTTTTTAATTTTCCATCAGATTGGCTCCCTTTAATTTCTTTAGGAGCTACTTTACTAAACTGTATTTGTTCTAAATATTTTGTTCCCGTGTACTTCAAATACGAATGAGACAACTAATCTCACATATACAACTATAGTTTTATTTTTGACATCACTGATCTAAACAGATCCTGTTATCTGGCAGGAGACAAATCAGTTTATACATTTAATGATAGCTTGCAGATCTAAGTCCCGGTTAAGATAATGAAACTTTTCTAGCTGAAATTCTGCTTTGTTGGCATATGATAATTTTGGACTCTAAGGGCGACTTTTTGAGTTCGAGATAAAGATTGGTTTTTCTCTAAGACAAGACAAGATTAATAAATAAAGTCCAAGGAATTATTGTTATTAATTCCTTGGAATACCTTTTTTCAGTGAACATGAATCTCCTTGGTTCACATGAAGTAAATTTTACGGCTGTGTAATACTAAAAAATTTTTGCACGGTTCCTAAAATAATTAAAAACACAACTCTATATTCAATAACATTTAATTTCAAACCCAAAATATGTGTTGTTCTTATTATTAAACTTAATTTGTTTGATTTTCAATTAATTTTTAAGTTTTACAAGTCTTCTTCCCGTTTTTTACATTCGCTACGCACTGATAGTGGGAACAAATGTTCCCATGAAATTCACTATTGCAAATTTCCCTTCATAGGGAATGAAATTTTCATGGGAACAAAAATTTTACATTTTATTCACAATAGCATAGTGATTGTATTTTTATGCCGACATCAATTAAAAATTTAAAAAATTAAAAATAAAAGGCACTCAAACCGAAAAAAATCGCCAAAAACAGAAAAAAAATCCGAAAAAGGAAAAAAATTTTATAACTAAAATAAGCCCTAAAATTAAAATAAATCCGAAAAAAGCTTCAAAAATAAATAAACGTCAAAACTTAAAAATTCCAAAAACCGAAAAAGCTGCCAAAAAGGAATAAAGAGCCAAAACGAAAAAAAGTCCCAGAACTAAAAAAAAATCGCAAAAAAAAAAACCGACAAAAACTTTATCGGGTATTTAAAATTTTTATTAAAAATCATACATTAGATAAGGAATTCAATTATATAGACTAAAGTTCGTATAGTATTACATATATGTAGTGTTCGTACGGAGCCCATCGTGTGCAAGTCAAAGTCGCAGTTTACTGAATGGAAAACTCCTCATCTAGAGTTCGAAAAAATTTCACTGCAATATTTATAATGCACAAATTGTTTCACTGCTTAGTTGTTCAATCTTAAAAGCCAAAACAACACAATTCGTCCCACGCATATACGAGTACAACGAGTACAATCATACAATCTACTACATCTTTATTCATATGCTGATCAAATAAACTTGAAAAAAATCCATTTCGTTGTAACAAATCAGCATAACAAGATTATCACGGTATGCATATGCACACATAATACATTTTCTTATGTGGAAAGTTTGGGAAAAACAAATACTCATACTAAAGCCATAACTATTCACGTTCGCTTACATGTACATACATACATATGTATATACATACTCGTGTACATATGTATATGTAAAGCAAGGGCCTATTACCCGCATTAAATTATATGCACTGTATCATTGAAATAAAAGTCATGGCATCGGAAAAAGGAAACACACACACCCGCACGCAAAACAAAAGCTCATCTCAATCCCATTAGGGGTGGCGTCTATAAAGATGTGTTGCTGTTTATGAATACAAAATATTATTTTAAATTGAAAATTCATAATATTTTGTTTGGTGTAAGAAAAAAAACACACAAACTAAATTACTGAAACACCAACAATTCAATTTTATATCAATTTAAAAAAAAATTATATGCCTTATGATTTGACACAACAAAAGCATCAACATCATTAGAAAACGAAAGCGGTAAGCAATCATTATTTTTAACAAAAAAAAAAGAATAAATGGAAATGAAAAAATCTATAAAAGGGCAAAGAAGTCTTTTATTACAACCACAATATTTCGTATTAACTGAATAAGAAAAAAAGTTTACTTTGGTTAAGGAAAAGCTAACATTCATGTAAACTGTATTTTAAAGTCAAATAATAATAAACAGTATTGCCATTAGCAAAAAAAATTACAGCCAAGGTATCTTTGAAAAGTTAACAACAAGTAGAAAAACAAAGCAAATCAAAAATATATTTTGATTTGATTTTGCAAAGACGTTGGCTTTTCCCAAGTTTTCTCACTTATTTATGTTGCATAGAGTTGGGTGTCAGTTTTATAAACTTCATAAAGGTCAGTCAAAAAAGTCGCCCATGCAAATTATGATTGTTCTCGTCAGTCGAGTTCAACTACATTTTTAGTTTTCAAATTAAATTCAACTATTTCGTGCTCTCTACTAAATGCAAATCACATAGTCTTACTCGTTTTAATTGTTCAATTTACAAGTTCGCATTAACGTCTTATGCGTTGTATAATCGTTCAATTATGTAACATTTTGGGGAATTCAAATGGCAGTCTTAAAAGTCATGGTGTCATTTAGAGCATTAAATAATTTTATTATAATTATTTATGATTTTGGTTTTTCTTTCAAACAAAAGTCTTAACACACTTAAGACTACCGTTTGAATACCCCAACTGATTTTTTCTGTTAAAAATTTTCATACAAAAGTGTGTTATAATTATGGGATAGAATTTTATGTGTTTTTCAAGTAGTTGTACTGAGACCATGTTTGGGAATATTTTATTTGTTAGATTAATATTTAAAAATCATTTAATTATCTGAGACATTTTGAAACTTTATTGAACTAGAATGAATTTTTAATCAGGAATAATTTCTTGATCGGGCTTTAAAACAGAAAATTAATAGTAATACTTACGAATGTATTTACCAAGGTCAAATCAATAATTGTATACACAAAATAATCATTTCTCATATTCGATTTCATTAAAAATTTACGTTAAATAGATAATGTTAATAATAATCTCTGCCAAAGTAGATAGACATGAGTGCTGATGAAGTGCGTGGCTACACAGAAAAATATTGATATATTCCCCAGCTAATAAAGTCAAGTCAAGTTTAACTTTTCTTCTCTTTTCATTTAAAATTTCACACAAAAAGTTTGTGCACTCACCTCTTAAACGAAAAAGTTTTTGCTTATAAGTAACCAAAAATGGCAACGCTGATAATAAGCTACTTTTTTCTGTATTTGGTTGGTTTTTTAAAAAAATATAAAACATGCGCGTTTTATATACAAGACGGTTTCCACCAATTCGTTTATCACTTAAGTAAATATTGTTTTCCAAATGTGTGAAGATCAAAATCATTATTCATTATATTGAACGTTTGAAAGTATTGATTCATTTCGTATAACATTCGTACTAGAGGGAATTATTCGTGTTACTACTGTTTTTTAACAAATGTTTTATAATTCAGTGCAGTTTTTATCACATTCAAAATTTTATAAAATTATTTTTCTTTTATAAAATATTTTTAAACATTTTGCTACTGAGACTTCTTCACGATAGGCTATTGCATGATATTTGTATCGAATCAATACTGGGGTGATCGATTATTCGACTTTTTCCGAATAGTTCGAATATTTGAAATTATGAAAAACGCAGTTTCGGTTTTTACAATTCAGGAAAAACCGGCCAGCCGGTTTTTGTAAGTAAGAAAATTATTATAAAAATGTTTTGATTTTAAATTGCTTTATGAAAAAACATTTAAGCCACTTAGCTTTACCTTTGCCACAACAACTACTTTGTGGCAACAACGCTCAAGGAACTGTTAGAATTCTGATGTCATTTAAAATATACAATTTTGTTTTATAAAATATGCAAATTATGTGAACAAAAGTACCAGGTGCTTACTTACTAAACCTGAGCATGTTCACTTTTGAAAATATACAATACTGTGCACTTTTTCATGGCTTGTACTCAGTTCTATTACTTACGTTTCTGACTTAAACATGTATTTAATTATATTCATATGTTTATATATATATATATATATATATATATGTGACGCGGAAAATAGAAAGGGACCTGAGGGTAAAAATCAGTTTTGTTCAGGAGAGCCATTTTAAAGATTTAAATACTTGTATCTTTGGTGTACCATCACTTCATAAAACACGCATATCTCTGGGAGGGAACACTTTTGGGGCATGAAATCGGTCTCGTTCGATGCTCAGATGTTGTCCAAATAAAAAAAAGTGAAAATACATTTTTTTACCCTTAGGTCCCTTTTTCTATGCGCTGTCACATATATATATTTCTTTTCAGTTGCGTTTCAAACAGATTTAAATTTTTCTGTTCTTGTTTCTTGACATTTATAAAACTAGCATACATATACAAATGCAGCAATACAAACAAATATTTTTGGTCTGGGGTGGATATCTATCTCTATATAAAATATGACGCAAAGTGTCAACAAAACTAAAAAACACTTTTTTACAAATGGATTTTGACATCCATTGCACACCATAAGGCGAATTTAATTCTCCTCTGCTACCACGCCATAAAATAATTTCGCTTTAATTTCATGTTTCAGTAAGTGTTGCCTTGCTCAGAAAACGCTTAGAATTTTTACACTGAAAAAAAAATACTTAGGGAAATCAGTAGAAGAGCACCTTGGTCTAAGTTTTCATATAGTAAAAACTATTTTTATTGCAAAATATACAAATCGAGAAGTATTCGACTCAGCCGGTTTTTAAATTGTAAAAAAACCCGGACTATTCGACATTCGAAAAATCAACATTTTGAAAACACCGAAAACCATATTGTGAATAAACCAGGTTTAAAAACCGAGTCAATCACCCTATTCAATACTCAGCAAGAATTTAATTGTTCATTTCAACCTGTTACTAAAATGGCTACATGTAGCTAAAAAACAAAACGCAGATTTGGAAGTACTAACAACGGAGGGAGGCAACGTATTGCTTACTTGATAACAAAAGCTTCAAAAAATGCTTCTGAAAAGCACTAACGTAAAGCAGGTTATCTAACAAAGTAGAAAATTATCACAGAAAATGTTTCAAGCCAGTAACTTTTGCATCTAAAGAAATTACATATTATTACTTCTGTGAAGCACTTTAGTAAGATAAACAATTCCTGGATTTTTGGAAGCTGAATGTATTGCTTTTAGCTGGATCAATCTTGAAAAAAAAAGTGCATTATTCATGCTCAACAGCAAGTGACTCTGTAACATTGACTCCCTTGCAAAAATGATTCTGAAAAGCAGTAATTTCTGCTGCAAAAACAAAATGCCAGCAAAAGATTAAATAGTCATAACAGATGCTCGCATTAATCTTATACAGTAAAGGATAATTCTCAAAATTTAGTGACTCAATTCCTTTATAGTTCTGGTATCTCTATAAAAAACAGTTACATTTAATATGTATCTATATACTTGTATGTACCACCGATATTTGTTGTACACATTATCCAACCATGGAAATTGGAACAACAACAAAAGCAACAGCTACTAAAAAATGAAAAGCTTATTATACCCTCGAGTAAAATATTGAATCGAGTAAATAACAAAAAAAAAACCTAACGAATTGAAATATTGAATGTAACGTATGAGTTACTGATTGAACGTGTAAATAGACTTGTACGTACGCACACATGTGTTTGGGTGTGTGTTTGGGTATGTGTGAATTTTAAAATAAGTCTACGTCATGTAGCTGAATGGATGTTGTTATTGTTTGGCTTCCAGATTTTACTTTTTTTGTGCCATTATATCCGCTTCTACTTCCTACACACACACACACACACGCTTATGTACGCCTTAACCCAGATGCACTTTCAATTTTCCCCTATAAGCTCACAGATACCAATCTCTTTCCAAAAAGTTTATACGTACGTATGGATGTGTGTGTATGATTACTTGGTAGTGAACAATATATATTTGGGTTGACTTATTCCCCTTGTACAACATGTCTTTCTTTTTTTTTTAATTTCTTCCTATGAGACTTTTTTAACAAAAAGCAACAAGCATTAACTTTGTCGTCCTAGTTGAAACATCAAAATGTAAAGAAACATGCCAGTGACAACAACAACAAAATCTTACGCTAATCCTTAAAGCTTTTATTGAATTCTATTTCGGATATAGCCACGTTCTAATGTCTATATATATATGGCATTATAAATAGCAAATAAAAATTTGTATTGAACTAAATTTATGAAATTTCATACGCATACAATTTTGTAGGGTTAATATAACCGTCTAACCGAAAATAAAACAAGATTTTCAATATTACATAGAAATATTGAAACTTTTGTCACTTAAGCCCTTTGATAAGCAAAACATACTAAATTAAAAAAAAATTGAAAGCCATACTTTTTCATAGAAAGGCTAACTTTTCTTCCATTTGAAGCCATTTGAAATTTCCAAACTATAGAATTATTTCCTAATAACGCTCAAGTTCAGTATTTTTTAAATCATTTTATAGAATGATATATTATTAATTACAGTAATTTTCTGAAGGAGCCAAGCAAATTTACAGCCTGGACCACGGTGTCGACAAGAATTTTTCTATGGCTTAATAATATTGAAAATTAAAAAAAAATATTAAACTTCATTTTGAATACAATTTCTTTATCTTCTCGTGGTCCAGGTAGTTAAATTAGTCCATTTGGGGAAAATGTCGCATTTTTCTGTGCCAACAAGCACTTCATTAGCATTCATGTCTATCTAACTAGGCGCATAGTCGTTGTTAACATCAACTGTTTAACATGAGTTTTCTAATAAAATAGAATATGAGAAATGTTTTTAAATTTTATTCACAATTATTGACATTTCCGTCTTCATTAGGGTACCGTTCACCAAAGGTGAAAAGGAATCCCATTATTTTCGCTAAAATGTCCGTCTGTCTGTCACTGGCTATTTTCTGGAGAACCGTTAGAGCTACGGACCTGAAATTTTCACAGAATATGTAAAACTTTAGTCAAAAATTAAAGGTTGTTTTAAAGCGAGAAACGAAATGAAACAGAAAATACTACATAGACAATTAAAATTTTCAAAGTTAGTGTGTTTTTATGCAGACTACACCAATTAAAACTAAAATTAAAAAAATCAAAATCAAAGAGTATCAGTTAATGTTACTCTGACTTTATAATTTTGAAAATTTGGAAACCGTGAAAGGCAAACTCTTAACATTTTCAAAAACGTCAACACTAAAAAATCGCCCAAAATAAAAAAAATCGCAAAAACGAAATAAAATCGCCAAAACGAAAAACACGCACGAATAAAATCACCAAAACGAACAAAAAACGACAAGAATAAAAAAAATCGGTAAAACTAAAATGAATCGCTAAAACCAAAATAAAATCGCCAAAAAACGAAAAAAAGCCAAGCATATAAAAAACGCCAAAACTAAAAAAACCTTAAAAACCGAAAAAGTCCCAAAAAGCACCAAAACTAAGAGAAAGTGCAAAACCAAAAAAAAATCGGATACTTAACTTTTCTTTTAAAAAATGTCTACATCAGGTAAGATATTCGATTATATGGACTAAAGTTCCTATACTATTACATATGTAGTGTCCATACGGAACTCTTGGTATGCGAGTCAAAGTCGCACTTTACTCAATTTTCTTGTTCCTGTATTTCTCGCATCGTAAAATTTCCCGCATGAAACGAGGGAATCGTAACAAAAACAGTGTGAATTGAAACACAAAATGGCTTTTCTCACATAAGTGTTTCTGTATCTTTGCTTTGCTTTGCATTGGGAAAACTATCTGTCATTTAAATAAATTTCCAGCAATTATTGGAAGGCTGTGAGAAAAAGTATTTCTGTAACAATCTTGTGAACAGTTTCTCGCAAGAACTTTCAAAACAACTCCCATTTTAAATTGGTGCATGAACAACCAAATTTTACCAAAAAGGTATGCATTTTTTAATTTGAGTGTGAAAATATGAAAAATAAACTAGCTGAAATGATATGCAATGAATTGTAGAACTGAAATTTTACTAAAAAGCCGACATGTTTACATTTATTTAAAATTTTCTTATGTATTTGTCTAATGTAGAGATATTTGATAGAAAAAACTTATTTCAAACATTTTATATTAATTTTATATTCTTGTTGATTATTTTATTTTTCTGTAAACTATTTTTTATTTGTTATTGAAATAATAGGTTTGTTCATTTACTAAAAATTGTTACGAATTTGTAACAGTTTTTATCTGGAAAGTATTCATAAACTCAAAAAGTTTGCAAGGAGAGAGCCTCAAAAGAGAGAGAAAAATTGAGAGACAAAAAAATTCCTACAAATTATTACTAGTGTTTTGTTGTTAAATAAATTATTTAAACAAATATCTGAAAAATGAAAACTGAAAAAATTTGAATTCTTTTGTTAAAAAAACATGTACACGTATGAAAATAGAAAGAATTTTTCTTTATTTATTGTTTTTCTTTCATTAAGCCACATAAATTAAATTTTAATGGCAAATAATTGTGCTTGTTTCTCAGATATACTCAGAGATGGAAAGTTTCATTTTTGTATTTGTTAATGAATAAAATTAAAAAATTATGAAAAATTTATAAAAATAGTAAAAATACATGAAAACTGTGTAAAGAATTTCATATTAAATGTAAATTTCAAAAAAAAATCCAATTTAAAATATTATCAAACAAAATACATCAGAAAAAGTACAATTGCAACATGATTTCCATCTATGTTTCTGACATGAATAAAATTTTCTTGCAAGTTTTTACAAGTAAAGCGTTCATTTACTTTTTCATATTTGGGAAAGTAATTTTGTAAATATCTGCCTTACTCTCTCGTTGCTAGTTTCTACTGGTAAAGTAAATGAACAGACCTAATATTTTTGTGGCATTTTGTTTTCATTTGACACTCGATTACTAGAAACAAAAAAACAGAATCAATGTTGTTTGTTTTTTTTATTCAAATTCGCAAATAGAGAAACGATGGAATTTTTCATTTCGCACTTCATTTGAGAAATTTTACGATGCGGAAAATATAGAAACGAGCTACTGAAGGCAATAAAGGATCCATTGATCTGCCATACTAAATATATTCCATGAGCTAAAAATCTAATTTAAATTTTTCTTTATAAAAATTAAAAAAAAATCAGATTAAATTAATAAAAATATTTCATTCAATGAGAATTGAAATTACTGAACTTAAGCCCAATTAAGAAATTATTCCTGATTAACATTAAAGCTTTTTATAAAATTTAGTAGATTTCGAGTGATCTTAGCGCAAGAATTAAAGCTTGTCTGTCGACAAAAGTGCGAATTTTCCCCTGAGCATTTATTTCGCACAATCTACTACCTACAATTTTTTATTGCCTATATCTCAGCCTACGAAACTCCAGACTCAACAGGGCAGTTCATTCCTGATCCATCTGTGTGGACTCTTTCATCATAATCATTTACTATTTTGCTATTTTGTCATTGCTTTCTAGATGAGAGAAGAACTTAAAAGTTCCAGCAAAACACGTTGTGGATACCACCTGCCCATTTCAATAAGCTAAGCTACATAAAACTAATTTCATGTGTTAAACAATAATGCAATAAATTTATTTGTATTTCTAAAACAAATTTATTTAATAATCATAAAATTTATTTATTGTATTACTATTTATCAAAAAAAAAAAAAAAAAAATTTCGCAGCAAAAATTTGCACGTGTGGACATTTCACATATATTTGTAAATGCAGACTTAACACCTCTGTTTCTTTAACTTCTTATTAGTAAGTCATCTGGCATCTCCTTCTTTACGAACAGGACAAAAAAAGAAAAAAATTAGAACAAAAATAAATGTATAACTGTAATAGTGTTGATTATTTTTGTTACAAAAATCACGTCCTAGCTCCTATGTCTGACATAAAGAGCATAGCTCTAAAAATCTGAGCAGTTCTGCGTGCCATGAGAGCAAGAAGCCCACAGTTTGTGTTTGTTGACAACATTTTTAGAACATTTTATAATTAAATATTTTTCCTATTCAATGATAAAACTAATGCCTGCATATGTGTACTAGGAAATTCAAATTGCTTGCCACAATCTAGTTTCCACTTATTTTCAATATCCTCTTAAACTTAATTCCAAGTACCTTGTTGCTTTTAACTTCTAATCTCATGTTACCCTCTACCCTTAATCTTCATTCTAAGAATGCACAACAAAAGATATTAAATGATCCATTAATTAACCACAACTATGAAATAAGAAACTTTTTTCTGTGGTCTATTGTTGAATTTTTTTTATATATTTTCTTATTTGTCAACTTAGTACTTTGATGTAATACTTTAATCCATTTTTAACACCCGCATCACTTTAAACAACTTTCTTGCTATTAACGTTGTTTCTGCTGCAAGTGGCTGAAAGTGTGAGTGGATGTAAGTATGTACATATTGTTGTTAGGGTATCGCAAGTTTTCTAATAATTCTTGGTAATCTCCTTTTGCATCAGGCACTTTGAAAAAAAAAATTCAAAAAAACTTCAAGCACTAACAAGAGTAAAAAGGAGCATACACTCAAGGAAAAATGTTTTAGAAAAATTACAAAAAAAAACTTGTAAAGCAGCTTTAGCGGCAAGGTATGCTTTCATGTTGCATACAATGAAATCATAAAATTTTCATGTTTCTGAAACCAGATTTTCAGTTTGATAAGACGTTCTTATCAACTACTACTATGTATTTGAATTTTAAAAATTTAAAACACGTTATTTTAGTTTCAAATACAACAAGCATCATTAACAGCACACATTGTGTTCTTTTTTTCTGGGAAAATATTATTCTGAGAATTTAGCTGTAGTTTATTTAAATTTTCTACGGGATGATGGTGGCTTTGAAGTTTTTTTTTGAGGTCAACTTGGAAACAAAATGGAAAACTTTGCAAGAATATACAATGCATGAGAAAAGTTCTCCCTGAAAATGGAAATCTCATACCAATCTTTAAATAGATGCTTTACTGTTGTTGTAGCTGTTAATTATTGTTCTAATACCTTTTCATTTACACCAACAAGTAATATTTAGGTATATACTGCGCGATATTTAAATAAGAGAAAGAACATTTTCCAGAAATTATGAATGAAATATTAATAATTTAAAAGGCAATAACGCTTTATAACAATCTGTTTCCCTGCAACTGCTCTTTACCGAATGATAGATGCTGTTGACTTTATAGTAAAAGTTGCTAAAGTCATTATAATGAGGTCTTATTACACTAGTGCCTCGATTATTAAGATAAGAAAAATTTAAATTTTGTAGAGAAAAATTTTACTTTTCTTATGTTATGTTACATACACACAGAAAATTTTCATATTAAAATTTACTAACACAAGGTTAATTTAATATTTTTCTCGGCAACAATTTTGCTTCATATGTGTTTCATGTTAATTCAACATGATTTACATTAATATTCAAAGAAAATTGTACCTTTTGAAATAACTGTATTTCATGTTAATTTGACATTGTTAAAACCAATTATGTTTAATCAAAGCTATTTCAAGTTCAAATTAATTAATGAAGTCAATTTATTTTAATATTTATTTAATTACGGAATGTTTTTTACGGATTTTTATATCCGATTTGGTAAAATTGAGTTTTCATTACAAAAAAGCTTTCAGCAAATTGAAATATGATCAATCAAAACAATTCACATTTTATTCATTTGCAATAAAAAGTTGCGTATATAAAGCAGAAATATACATCAACTGAGACCACACACACTGAAACAAATACAAAGAACGCTGATGATGAAGGTGTAGTGGCCTTCGAAAGCAGCTAGTCGTTCCGTTCCGTAATAATTATCACATGTAATTTTGTTCACAAGGCGATACGAACTTTAGCCTGATCAACTCATAAATATAAAATATTTTTATTTAACAAACAAAATTTAGTTACTTTTGTATAAAAAAGTTCAAACTTTCCATCCCTGGAATCGTCTCGTATTGGTTTTGCTGATTTCCAATAACAATCTATTTAGGAAAAATTCAAACACAACAGCCCAAGATCAAAGTCTCTTGGTGGCCTCGGAAAATCGATTTCACGTACAGACAAACAGAGAGATGGACATTGCTTATACGTCTTCCCCATTCATAAAGATCCAGAATGTGTATACTTTGTTGTACAAATTACAAACGAAATGACAAACCCTTAACATTTTCGTGGAAGGGCATAAGCTAGTGTGCACAACGAGGGTCAGAAACAAGTTCAAAATTAACAAACAAACAATGCATATACAGTATATATTCGTATGTGTTTACATATCTAAAAAATCGTATTAGTGTTGTTCAAATTCATGATTTTGTAAGAGTAAGAATGTTTTTTAAATCTTTGTTAGATTAACATTCACTTGGATTCATTTTACCTTGTTTGTGCAGGAGTACTATTCCAGCATTGTTCGTATAAAACAAATATATATTAGACCCCTGCAAAAGACCACTTACAAGAACTTTTAAGATATAAAGGGTTCTTAAAATGCTTGACTACAGTGAAGTCTTCTAAAAACTAACTCTAAACAATACTGTTGGCAAGACATTTCTTTCAGTTACTGCAGGTATAGGAGTAAAGAAGAAAATACTTCGTGACGGAAGTATTTGTGATGCTTGCTTCTTCACACGTATGGGAGCGTATGCAAACGTCATGCATGTACATACCACTTGAAAAAGACTTTAGTTATTGATATCGATTTTGAATATATCTCGAACATTTATCGTGTAAAATTATCGACAGTGACACTCAAAAATTAATCAAAAAATGTTCACCTGTCGCTCAGTTTTGTCCCAAAAAACATACGCTATTGAAGTTTTGCTCGCAACATCAAAAGTGAGAGAATATCGAACTAATTTCGATATCCTAAAAGGCAAAAGAAAAAGTAAAAAAGTAATTTTATTTCTTCATTTATTTATTTATTTTATTTAACTTACTTATATTATTTTTAATACCTCTATTTACTGTGCAGGATTTAAACAGACTGACAAACATTCATTAAACTATCGTGACAAATTTATTTCTGTTCAATTATTGCACATATGTATGTATGATTTCTTTTTTATTTTTTAACTTACAGTGCTGTCATGCATCGACCTTGGTATGTCTCGACTACCAGTCTAGCATACATCCACTGTAGCGAACATTCGAAATTTCTTAGATTAGCGAACAAATATCGAAGAAATTTGCTTCCAAATTTCTTCACTTTAGTCAGCATTCGTTTTTATCGAATTTCAGGTCAAGTAGGTACGCACACACGTTGTATGTATGATCTTTTATTTTTCTGTGCACATGCACCGCGCACATGCACTGACATTAGTTGTGTGCACGCTTTAAAAAACCAACTTTAAACACATAATAGCTGACCAACAACCCTATAGAAACTCAAACCCATTTATAAGTAACTTCAAACCACATCTAGTTGATTAAATGACTTTTTTTCTTTGTCGCCGACTCACTATTTTAACATAGGCATGTCAAGGGCGGTATTCAATTGTCCATCTCTGCATGACTTTTAAATTGACTACTAACTACTTATTTTTCAACCACTTTAAAGTCAAATAATTTTAAATTTAAATAAATATATACATTTTTACTTTTGTGGGCGGAGCTTCGCTAATTACGATAATAAGTATTGTGTATCACGCTCTTCACGCAAAGAAAAAACATAGTTAGTACAATCACAATCGCAAACTATCATTAATGTTTGCGATTATAATTATGTCAAACATGTAATATAATAAAGCCATTCGAAACATTATATGTTCTGCTATGTGAATCACTATATATGTTCGTGTTAAACATTTTATTATGTTCACTACAAGTATGCTCCCATTTCCCGTTAACTATATATTTATTTTTGTCAGTATTATGATAATTATCCTTTTGATCATATTATTGTGTTCCTAAGAACTACAATATAAAAAATAATGGTTTTTTATTTGCATAATTTTTTATTGAAACTAAGGTTTTGAAAATACAAATTTTCTTAAAACAACTTATCCTATAATTATATACATATTACATACATAGCTTTATGATGAAGCTCTGGCTGAAAATTTCAAAATTGCCATTTGTTTGATTGGCATTGATATGGTGCACCTCTTTTGCTGCAAATGAGAAATAAGCATGTATGTACATTGCACATACATACGTATGTAAATAATATAGCAAAATTAATGAAAATTAACGATTTTCGTACCTGCTTCAATAAATATACAATAATTAAGGTGCATGGAATGGAACTAATTTCTTTTTTTTCCTTGAATATGTTTTTTATTAATTTTATTTGACTCACTTTTACCTGTAATATATTTTATTATTTTCTTTTACTTTGCGATCTAAAGTCTGACTGATGCTTGTATTTAATTTGAGAAAACTGAAGAAGAACAATTGATATTTTGATATGGTGTTTTCTATACAACCATAATTAGTTTGCATTAGCAAAACTATCACCTTAACAAGAATAAAATTTTTTAAGCAAAATATAATAATGACGATAAACATTCTATTTTTAGGTAACATTGTAAAATGTTAACAATATAAATTTTTGACACAAATGTATGCATATGTACGAGTATATTTAATATAAAATGCATGCGAAAGTTATTTGTTTCTTTTAAAACAGTAAGAAGCTTTTAAATTAGATTTAATTTAACTTTTATTTTGTTGAGGTATGTAGATATGTATGTATGTATGTAGGTATATTGTTCTTCAGAATTTTATTCGCCTCAAGCTTAGTATGATTGAACCAACTATAATGAATAATTGAGAAATGACGACCATATTGTGATAATTTGCATACATTTAAATGCTTAGAATAAAAATATAATGTTGGAACTCTATTTTTATTAGAATAACTTAATTCTTTCAACCATATGAGGCAGAACTGAACAAAAAATTACCGTAGTGATCATTTCTGAATCATGTTTTTTCTTTGCGTGTTGTACAGCAAAATTTGTTTTATGAGGAGTTGATTTAGAAAACGCAGTGTTTCTGCGGCTCAATTTTAAAATAAGCTTTATGTAGCGAATATTTTAATTTAAAAAATATGAAACATTATTTTAACAATTCTCTGCACTATTTTTTTATTCTTTTCAACTGCATAATTCAGTGCCTTAAAAATATTTTTTCAAATGAATTATTATGATTTGTAGAAACGTGTATCTGAAAACCCGTACTACAACTCATACTACGTTAAGTATGAAATTAAGTATCGTGTATACCCTGCAATAGTATTGAAATTATTTATTTTTTCAACACAAAAATTAGACATCTGACTTGTTGGCATACTTCTTTTGTTTTTTTTTTATTTTCTTTTCATTTACTTATTTTGCTTTTATTTGTTTCTTACGTGTGCTACTGTGCAATATGTTTGGTTGTTATCTGCATGATATTTAAACCAATTTGTAGTCAATGGCAAAATAATTAATTTATATGTAGTGTTTTTTGTCAACCGACTATTTTATTTACTATAGGGTACATCTTACACTAACAAGTATACACGGATCAACACTACTTCTTTTGAGTGTTTGTTACGAACAAAAAGTCTTCGCGACATCGCTTCTAAGTACTCATATACACGGACATCAATACATTCATCCATCAATACCATCAATACTTCCATCATGCTTTGCTTATAAGCGAATAATAATTATTAAACGACATAATTTATTATTGTTTTAGTATAATATATGCCAGGAGAGTACATTTAGAAAACAAGACATATTTAGATTTCAGGACTGTTTACGCAAGCCTCTCATACATATTATCTGCATCACCGCCAATACATTAAAGTTAAAAGCAGTTATGGAAGATATCTTGCACTCTGGAATCACTGTAAATGTGTCTGTTGTATTATATATGTATGCAAAATAACGAATATTTCTAGCAACTATCTGCAGGTATTATATTCATATCTGCCATTAACAACTACTCTGCTCATAATATTTATATATATACGCACAGCTAAAAGTTCAGACCACTTAAATTGAGCTGAATGCTAGAGAGAGAAAACTTCTAACATTTTAAAAATTAATAAAACAAAACACACAAAAATTGAGATAAACATCTCTACTACTAGTGTATTTCAAAAGTAACTTTGTTGTGGTTTTTACAACTTAAATATTTAATTTACTTAACAAAATTCTATTCAGTTACCACCAACACACTCATACTACACACAAATCATCTACAACTACAAGCACCTGTATTTGGTTGTTTAAGGAGAAAACAAAGCGAACTTAAAAGGGATAAGAAGGACAAAAGGAGGAATACTTGTGGTTAGCCCACCAGTAGCATATAATAAGATGTTAGAAATGATAAATAAGATTTACTAGAAATTAGTGGAAAAATTGGATTTTCTTTTAGTTATAAAATTAAATGGCATTGCCCAAGTAAGTCCACCAACTCAGAGCCTTTTTCAGAAACTACACTATAACCTATAAATACAATATAACCTATAAATACAAGTTCAAGTTTTTGGGCGAAGGAGCCAACTACATACACACAGAAAAAAATATCAATGTAAAATCACCATGGCAAAAGGTTGATTCAAATTCATTCAAATCACATTAAATTTAGAAATAATAATATTTTGTTTGAGTGTGTTGGTGTTTATTTGCTTTGTTCATAAACTGCAATACACTTTTGTGCTTAGTTGTGCAAGTTGTTTTTGCATTGTTGTTGTTGTCAGTGTACTAGTCTTGCATTCGGAGGATCACAGGTTGGAATCCTTGAGTCAAGCCAAAGTATTTTGTATTTTTTTTTAACTAAAGCTTTTCAAGTCAAAGCATTTTGTTTTTTTTTTTAACTAAAACTAAAACTTTTCAAATAAATTGTATGCTAAATGGTAAATGAAATAATGTTAAATTATAATTTAATTTAAGATGGTACATATTTAGTGTGTATCTTAAGAATATTTAAAGTTGTTGTGACTGCATGGGTAAGCACGCTGACTACCACGCGATGAGTTCCGAGTTCAAATCTTAGCCGGGGAAGCCAATTTATTTTATATACAAAATTTTTTTCTGATGTCTATGTCAACCACACGTAAGTTAAATAATTAATAAAATACAATTACTACATTAAATTAAATTCATGTAGATCTAACTTAAAATAACTTTGATTCAACATGATGCTTCATTTTGATTTTAATAGTACGTAAATGTTAATTCAACGGAAAAGGAAAAATTTTCTTTGACAATTACGTTAAATCATGTTAAATTAAAATGAAACATATATGAAGCAAAATCATTGCCGAAAATATTAGATTAACCTTGTTTAAGTAGATTTTAAGTTGAAATTTTTCTGTGTGTAGAACATACATACATTTTCCTCATGCTTGTGCCAAGACGCCATCACGTAAGTTAAATAAATAATAAAATTAAATTACTGCATTAATTTTGTTTCAAATTTGATTCAACATGAATCTTCATTTTGATTTAACAGTATTGGATTGTTAAATCAACACGAAATAAATATATTTTAAAAGGAACAATTTTATTTAAAAATTACTGTACATCAAGTTGAATTAACATGAAAAACATATGAAGCAAAATCATTACCGAAAAAAAGTTAAATAAACCTTATTTTCGTAGATTTTTATATAAAATTTTTCTGCGTGTATGAGATATCAATTAGAGTATACCAAGTATTTGACGTGGAAAATAAAAATTTTAATACTCATACTGGTATGAGAAACGGCACTTTTCCAGCAGGAAAAACTAAAAGTCACTAAATAAAAAAATATTTTGTATTATACGAATGATTAAAAGGGAAATTCCACTGAATATGTGAGTGTTTACACTAAATGTTTTGCCACGCATAATTATCTAATTGCAGTAGGAAGTTCTTTCCATCATATTAGCTCCAGTTTCAATCCAAAAATTTCATTTCCGATATAGGACTTAAGTGAATGATTTATTTGCAAAAACACTTAATATTTACACAAATATTATGTTCTTTGAAAGAAAAAAGGCAAATCCAACAAAAACAACTCCTTATACTTGCAACAAATTGTATCCCTTTTAAATCCAATTTAAATAAAAAGTGGGTATGCAAAATGAAAAACTTTATTCCGTTTTACTTGAAGCATAAATATCACATATAAAATCCAATTATCCCTAAAGACCCATAAATAAATACAATAAATACTACATTTATTTTTGTTTTTAAAGTACTGCAAATAAAATAAAATAAGAATAAAATAATAAAAAAGCAAGAAAATAAAAGGAATATGAGTAAGAATCTTATGCAAATCCTAAACATTATTTATACTTGTAAAATACAATTGATACGAAAATTATACATACATACATACTCGTACATATCTTTATCGCTGTACTAGAAAATTGGGAATCAATTTGAAAATGCTACGTTTTCTTAAACAAAAATTCACCTTGCAATAATGACATCATCGTTTAAAACGTGAAATCAAATCAATCTGAATGTAATTGACAGCAAGAACAAATTGTCAGCAGGATGGTGGTTAAAAGAAAGACCGCCTTTAGGTATAATAACAGGAAATAAGTCTTCATCGTACGTCCGTCTGTTTAGCATTGAATTGTGTGGCAATTGATACTTTAACAATTTAACTAAAATATTGCTGGTGGAGAGCAGCAACATCAACATTATAATCATCTTTAAAGGTGTTTTTGTTGCTTGTTAAGGCTTTGAGGGTGGCACAATTAAAGTGCAAATACTTTCTTGACTTATATTTACAACTGGCACTTAAACCTGCACATTCTACGATTATTTGCACTGGTATTATTGTTGACTGTTGATGCTTTGCAGCTAAAGAACGGAAACTACAGCTTCATCCTAATTGGACTTCCGCATCCGTATTATTATCGCTTTCCTTCTTCGTCTTATAATCATTTTTATTTTGTTTTCAAGTTGTTTAGGTCGAGTGTACTTTTCTTTCTCATTTCATTTTGTAGTTGGCGCTAGTTTTAACACTAGCCAGCAGCTCACCAGCTCACCAGCCATGCATTCAAACAACAACAAACACTCGTTACACTAAGCCAAAGGTAAGAATTACATTATTAACGCCAATGAGCACAAGTACTCGTACTAGCTGCATATTGCCATTATTGAAAACTACCACAAATATCTAAGTAGGAGTACGTATGTAATTAGAAAGTAGCAGAAAGCAAAAAAAAAATATAAAAGAAAAGAAAAGCAAAAGCATAAAAATCCAAGACGTTATTCTACACAGTGGATTTCATTATGGCCTCGTCAAGACATTTAAAGATTTATTTAATTGAAGTCAATTACACAGCGGGAGAGAACACACATTCTTCCGCCCGTTCCACAAACTGACACCGACAAAGTCTTTAATTTTAATTACACCAGAATGAATCTCTAATAAATCATCCGTGTGGTAGTCCAGACGAAACTTTTTGCGAAATTAAATTGAGTACGAGTACTTTAAATAATTGAAATGTAAAATATATTTAAAAAATGTAAGCACATGGAAGAAAAATTAAATAAAAATTGGTAAGCGACCTGAAAAATAGTTGAAAAATAATTTATTTCAATTAATATAATCTATCCGTTAAAATCTTTGTGAAAATCTTTACCGTTTACACACAATTTTTTGACATTTATCAACAAAAAAACCATAACTACAACCAAACAATTGCAATGTAGCCAATTCACACACCTTTTTAAGCGGACCGTAGCTAATTCAATTATCTTTTATATAAATATTTTGTACAGGGTTATAGTTAAAGCTGTTGTATATAAAATTAATGCATGTTTTTTTATATAAGCTTGTTGTTATTTTTAGCTGTACGTATATATAGTTGATTGATATCAAATGATTAGTATCCACTAGATCAATTTTTACCATACTTTTGTGCTTTAATGTAAAAAAAAATACACATTCATACATTCAATAGAGTGTCAAGTGTTTTTGCGATAATCAAAACCAAAAAATGCAGATTCTAAAGTGGCGTTAGATTTTGAATTTCATTAAAGTGCATATTATCGCCAGACCTAGTGCTAGAGGAGCTAGATTGCAATTGTATTATTTAGCCATTCAAAATAAACAGATTTTAATCAATGCAAAATTATTTCGATACTTTTCTTTTATTGAATTCAAAGTGAACAGCTTTAGTCTTTTATTATAAAGTTAATTAAGATGATAATAAATAAATATGAAATATCAAATTAATATGCAGTATCTATGAATTTTCAAAATGCTTAAAAAAATACAATAAATAAATTCAGTAAAGTGCGACTTTGACCCGCGCACGAAGGGTTCCGTACGGACACGAGATATGTAATTCAATACGAATTTTAGTAGCCTATATAAAATATAGTTTTGCCATTTTTTTTTCGTTTTTGACGTTTTTTTAATTTTGGTGATTTTTTTATTTTGGCGTTTTTTTTAATTTAGGCAATTTTTTTTTATTTGTTTTGAAGATTTTTTCGGTTTTTGGATTTTTTTTCCATTTTGGGCATTTTTTTAGTTTTGAAATTTTTTCTCGTTTTGGCGTTTTTTTATTTTTTGGCGATTTTTCAATTTAGCGATTTTTTTTTAATTTTGGGGATTTTTTTTCATTTTGGCGATTTTTTTATAATTAACAATTAATGTTACTGGAACCAACTTTCAAGTACGCTTTTCGTGCAAATTGTCATCCGTCGGAACCCCAATGTAGAGGAAAAAAAGAGACCTATTATGTATCAAAGCTGCTATTTAAGTTTAACATTTTGTTAACGTACTAATAATCCTAAATTATTATTAGGGCTCCGTACACCAAAGGTGAAAAGGAACCCTATTGTTTTCGCTACGCTGCCCGTCTGGCCGTCTGTCCGTCACAGGCTATTTTCTCAGGTACCGTAAGAGCTACGGACCTGAAATTTGGATAGAGTATGAAGAACCTTGGCCGCTACAACAAAAAATACATGAGAGCTAAAAATTAAAGTGTGTTTCAAAACGAGCAACGAAAATGTTAAAATCCCATGTAATTAATGCACTTGAAATTTATAAAATTAGTGTATTTTTATACAGACTACAACAATTAACACTAAATTTTAAAAATTTTAAATTAAAGGGTGTTCTATCAGTTAATGCAATTTTGACTATGTAATATTGACAACTTTCTGTATCTTGGAAACCGTTACAGGCAAAATCTTGAAATTTTTAAAAACGGTAAAACTAAAAAATCCCAAAATTATAAAATCGCCTGTCCGAAAAAGATTGCCAAAAATCAAAAAAAGTCGCCAAAATTTAAAAAAATTTCTAATACTAAAATAAAACGCCAAAACCTAAAAAATCGCCGAAATGAAAAAAAAATCGCCACAATGAACAAAAAACCCATAAACCGAAAGAAATTGCAAAGCAAAGTTAATCGACTTTATGAAAAAAACCTTAAATGAAAAAATCGCCAAAATGAAAAAAACCGCTTAAATGAAAAACGCCAGAAACTGAAAAAACGCTAAAACGAGAAAAAGATGGCAAAATTAAATAAAGCGTCAAAACTTAAAAGAAATCGGCAAAACTGAAAAACGCCAAAACTAAAAAAACGCTCAAAACCAAAAAAAAAGCTAAAACTATAATTTATATAGGCTGAAGTTCGTATTGAATTACATATCTAGTGTCCATATGGAACCCTTCGTGCGCGGGTCAAAGTCGCACTTCACTGAATTTATTTTACTTCTTCAGTAAAATAATTTTTTATTATATACATATTGAGGTTAGATGGATCCTAAAAACTAAGTATATTAAGCTAAACTTCCATTTAAACAAGTGAGAAGTTATCCTTATATAAAAGTTGAATCAAGCACTCAATAATCAACATGTTTTTTATTTTCTTATTTTACCGTTGCTACATTGGCTGACGTTTTTTTCAGTTCGGATTCCGGTTGTAAGAAGTAGGTAAGGTAAATAAATGTTAAAAACAATAACAGCTATCCATTGCTTTTGCAAGAGCACACTGTTGCCTTACAAGTATTTTTAACTAGTGCAGCCAAGTTAATAATTAGTTCTTTTTTTTTGGGAATTGTTACAATTTAAGTTTAACATTTATTTACGCACTAATAATTCTAAATTATTATTTTACTTATTCAGTGAAATGTTTTTTATTAAAAATACATTGAAATTGATTATTGCGGGGTAAGCTGGATCAATGTTGAATTTCACCGTTTGCTAATTCAGGTCATCAGGGAACCTTAACAAAAAAATGTCTTGAAACAACTAGAATTGAATTTTAATATCAGTTAAGTTTGTGGCAATTAAATGCATCATTGTTCCTACATTAACCTAAGGAATGTTATATTCCAATATGGCAAGGTAAACTTACCATAAAAAAACTGTCAGCTATCTATCAAATCGGTTGTCAAGCTAACAAGTGTTGTTAACTCAAAGTCATAAAGGTCGAAAAAAACATTCTTTATACAATATACATACATAATTCAGATGGAGTGAAATTAAAAATAACCATATTGGCCTGAACTAAAACACTTATTTACTAGATAAACTATCAGTTAAAAAGATCTTTGGGTGAAAAATAACAAACACCTTATCCGTAGTTAAGAAATTCATAAATTAATCAAATCAATTGGTTTCCAAGATAATAAATACACAAATTCTCCGATAATGCAATACCTATAAAAGAGTGAAGTTGCTTATTTGTTTGGCTAAGAAGAATAGCAAACTTTCAACTGTTAAGACTAAAGGAAAAATGAAGGTTTGTTTTTGTTTAATTTTGATGGCTGCAGCTTTATGCCTGCAAGTAGCTGCACGAGCAGGTAAGTTTAAGGAATGTTAGACCGAAGGCTTTTGTTATCATAATTATTATCTCATACAACTTTAGGTGACCAACAATACAACAGTATTGATCTTGGCACTGCCTTGAAAATGTTTGCTAAAGGCTTTCACCACATCATGCCTTGTGGCTATGCACCACTGCATATTCCAGTTTTAGCTCCTTTTCATGTGCTACACCATGGTTTCACATCTAACAGTAGTTACTACAAGTAAGTGTTTTGCTTTTCAAAAATTAATTGTACGCAATAATTTCATATAAAAATTTACTCGTACTTTTTCCCTAGTATTGCTGGCAACATTTCGAACTTTTGGCTAACTGGTCTAGACAACTATCGAGTTTTGGGTGGCGATTTTAATACCGCCGAAAATCGTCTTTCTTTTGATATAATATTTCCAGAAATTCAAGCTTTAGGTGAATACAAAATTGATGACATGGCTTCCTTTGCGGGTTTTCCTATTAAAATGCTTGGCAATGGAATACTGGATAACAAAATTAAGGATCTACGCTTTGTGGGAGAAATTGTTTTGTCAACTAGCTCACAAAATCCCACAGGTCTTAGTGTAACTGATTTCAAAATGCATTTCTACGTTGGCGATGTCGCTATTGGCAATTGGAATAATTTTTGGGATATTTCATTTAATAGCTTTATCAACAGAATTTCCAGTGAGTTGGCTCTGATGTGGGTTCAACAGATAGAAAAACGAAGGAATGATATCTATGCTCAATATTTGTTGCCCAGCATAAATAACAAACTGAAATATGTATCCATGTCGAAATTAATTAACTATCTGGTTTCTCAAAGCATGGAATTCGAAATGGTTAGTTGCAAGCGTCTTTAAGCTTAAACACAACAAATTAAGTGGAAAATGTATGGTTATTCTCTTGTTAAATTCATGCATAAAATATATGAAATAGAACACAAACAAACCTCTTTTGAGTTTCCTTTTGTTGTACTTACACGAAAATTACCTTGATATGGTATTGCCAAAAACAAGAGGTAAAATAACCGGAAACAGAAACTTCCGTTTTCTAAGAGCAACAATATGCAGTAGACAGAATTAAGTAGCTTTCAATTGGCAACCCATGGTCGCCTGCGAAAATCAAGAAATAGATGAAAGCCGCAAATAATTATGAATCGAAGATGAGTAAGTGATACAAAATAACTTTGCATGAGGCACAACATCTAAAAGTATGTGTCTTGGTCACGCTGAAGCTTAAGGCTGGTATTCAAAATTCTACCTAATCTAGATTTATAATTTGAACGGGCTAAAGTTCGTATCGCTTTTTAAGCCAAATTACATGTGATAATTATTAATGAACAAATAACATCAAAGTTAGTTATAAATATTCCGACAACATATAGTTGAACGGAACAGCCAGCCGTTTTCGAAGGCCACTAAACCTTCATCATCAGCGTTCTTCTGTGTTGGTCCACTGTGTGTGGTGTCAGTTGATGTAGATTTCTGCCTTATATACGAAACTTTCTTGCAAATGGAATATGTGAATTGCAATTTGCTGAAATCGTTCTTCTTTTGAGAAAATTCAACACTGGTCTAATGAGTTGTTATTGTCTTTTGGAAATGTTCGTAAATAAATGTTCATTAGATCAGGGTTGCATTTTCTCAAAAGTCGTTTGGCTACAAGGAATAGTGAGTACCATAGTTTATATATATTTTATATAATAAAAACAAAGAAATAACTGAGGGCTATACAAAGAAAATTTGTTTCCTATAAAAAATTCCACAAAATAAGGAAAATCTAAGTTTTCTTCTTTGTATGACTTTTATGTTATACAGTAGTATTCGCAAACTATATCGTGAAATCATAACTCCACATGTACTTTTATATCAAGTTTCAAATAAATCTGATGAGCTACTTACACACACACTTGTGCAAACATTTGACAAAAAGAGCGCAACCACTAAATATTCGTACTAATGAAAAATCTTTTGAATCAGACACTTGTTTACTAACTCAAACAATTTCCAATAAAAGTTTTACAAAAGTGTAAACATACCTTTAGAATTTTGCCAAAAGCCTCACATTGCAGTGGACAAGTCCTTGGAAACATTTTTTGCCAAAAATGCCGCCAAGTTTAAGAAGTTCACGAAAAAATTTCCATTTTTTTGAAAAGATTTGTGTGTTCAAAATATGATATGAGTTTCTGGAATATATGCCAGCCAGGACACCCATATTTTCACTATTGAGGCCCTCATTTTATAAAACGCAATGCTGACAAACGCAATTGACAAATTTTGTATGAAACAAATTTAGATTTCAAAAACAAAATATGTAAATAGAAAATTTGGGAACGCATTTCCTTTTACATAATGAGGCACCTACACTTAAACAGTCCAGAAACGAACAACAGCTGTTATAGAAAATAATGTTGCCATTCCAAAAAAAAAACAAACCAAAATTTGTAACTCTATTATTCTAATAAATATAAGAGATCTCAAAAAAAAAAGAAGCAACTAAATTCCGAATTAATTTTCAAATGAAAATTTTTTAGGAAAGAAATAGTGATAGAAAAGACAGGTGGTGAAAGAAGAGAAAATGGAAAGCTTCATAATATTACAATTCTGCTTTTTGAACATTTTTAATAATGCAGTGTGCCAGCCAGTGATGAGCGATAACGCGATTTTTTAATAATGTTGCTCCTTGTGATTTCTGAATCGCTGTTCTTTTAAACTGTGACTGTGATCACAGTTTAGCAGTATTTTGTTTGTAGCAGTTCTGTTATTTTGAGAAAATCTAATAAGAAGAGCAGCAGTGAAATTAAACTGTGACTGTGATCATGGTTTGACTCATTTCAGCTCTTCTGCTTTAAAAGTCTTTATTAGTATTGGTATTTTGATAAATAATAATAAAAAGAGCGACAAGAACAAACAATTAGCAAATCAACCCCGTCCAAATATTGAAATTTTCGTATAAGAGGCAGAGAGACAAAAACTTGCAAATATGAATATGTGCGATGTACACAGTTGCCAGAAAAGACGATTTGACACGATTTGACGATTTTTTTATGGACAAAAGCTGAAGATATGAAAAAAATTCATGTAGTAGCCTTATCTAATGTTAAGTAAGCATATATCACAATTTGAATAAAAGAACTATATTTCCAAAACCTGTTACTTGATAAATTCAGTCACAGTTGTGATTAGTGACTTTTCAATCGCTGTGAAAAAAGAACAGGTTTCAAAATATCGCTCAACTCTAGTGCCAGCGCCTCTGGTGTCAATGAGGCACATTAAAGTTTTGAGGATGTGTTTAGTTTAGGAGCCATTTTATTGGTTAGATTACTTCGCCGATGATTCTACTACACAATAACGACGAAGGAGGGCCCTCTGATGTTACATTAGCATTATTATCCGCTGATGCCGGTGTAGTTCAATGACCAGAGTCTATGCCTTTATCGCGTGAACTTTCCTACAATAACTTTTACAAATGGATACTAACACACATCAGAAATGGGCATTGTTGTTACTTAATGAGTACTTCAGCCAACGCCGGGCAGCAATCAAGAATTTAAAGCAGCTGCTCTGATATTTTCATTTGAGATAAACAGCATTATTTCTTTGCCAAGTAAGAGTAAGCATTGTTGTCATCCAGATCTGATTGGCTGTTGAACTCTTGTCGGTGTGAAAGCACAAAAGGTTTTGTGTAAGAGTTTGCTTATTATGCATATCGACGCTGATTTAAAGTTATATAATTTTCTAATTTAAAGTCATATAATTTCTTCAATGTTAGCACTAAATAGGTTTTTTAATTAAAAAAGAAATGTATATTGTATTTTGTTTAGAAATAAATACAGTATAAGAATAATTTAATTTTATAAAAGCGAGCATTATATACATACATACGCAGAGAAAAAATATCAATGTAAAATCACCATGCCATAAGGTTGATTCAAATTCATTAAAATCGCATTAAATTTACAAGAAATAATATGTTGTTTGAGTGTGTTGGTGTTTATTTGCTTTGTTCATACCTGCAATACACTTTTGTGCTTAGTTGTGTAAGTTGTTTTTGTATTGTTGTTGTTTTTTTTTGAAGTTTGTAAGCAGCTGACAGACTAATGCTATCTGGTATTCAGTATACTAGTCTTGCATTCGGAGGATTGCAGGTTCGAATCCCGGAGTCAACTCAAAGTATTTTGTATTTTTTTTAACTAAAACTTTTCAAGTCAAAGCATTTTGTTTTTTTTAACTAAAACTAAAACTTTTCAAATAAATTGTATGCTAAATGATAAGAAATCATGTTTAATTATAATTTAATTCAAGATGGTACATATTTAGTGTGTATCTTAAGAATATTTAAAGTTGTTGTGGCTGCAGGGGTAACCATGTTGACTACCACGCGATGAGTTCCGAGTTCAAATCTTGGCCGGGGAGGCCAATTACAAACATTTTTCTGATGTCTATGTCAACCACACATAAGTTAAATAATTAATAAAATACAGTTACTACATTAAATTAAATTCATGTTGTTTTAACTTGAAATAATTTTGATTTAACATGATTTTTCATTTTGATTTTAACAGTACGTAACTGTTAATTCATCTTGAAAGAAAGTTATTTCAAAAGGAAAAATTTTCTTTGACAATTACTATAAATCATGTTAAATTAACATGAAACATATATGAAGCAAAATCATTGCTGAAAAATATTAGATTGACCTTTTTTAATTAGATTTTAAGTTGAAATTTTTATGTGTGTATATAATATGCATATGTATATAACTATAAATTATATAAATAAACACATACGCTTCACATATTAAATGGAGTTTATTAAGTCACAAAGTTCTTTAGAAACAAGTACATTTGGATATGGTATCACATACATACATGTCGCTCATTTATTAAAACATAGTCATAACTCGAATAAAAAACTCGTTTGCCAGAAAACAAGTTTAAAGTTTTAAATTTACACACAACTTAATGGAAACAGATTATTTGATTTTTCTCTTAAGAGTTGAGTACACAAGTTATTTGTATGAAATTTCTACGCAATATCAATAACAATATGAGGATTAAGTTTGCATCATTGACTCGAAAATTTTATTTTTTCTTACTTATGACGTTGTTTTAGTAAATGAGCGATGTGTATGTATTAAAGTCCTACACAAGACCATTTAAAAACAAACGCTAAACAACACTGTTGGCAAGACAAACAACTGAAACAAATGTCTTGCTAACAGTATTGTTTAGCGTTTGTTTTAGAGTATTTCGCTGTAGTGAAGCATTTGAAAAATCTCTCATGTCTTGAAATGTCTTATAAATGGTATTGTGCAGGACACTAGTGTGTATGTATGGGAAAAACTTAAATCAGACGTAAAGAAAATATAAGTGAACCGCAAACGTATCTCACCCATTAGTATCATCACATTATGACCACAGAAGTGTGTATATGGGGACACTGCTTGCAGCTGGCTCTCATAACAAGGACAAAAACCAAATCCCTAACAAACATTTACAAAACCTCAACAGAATTTCTAACAACTCTCCTCATCATTGTTCGTCAAGTTCTTCCGGTTCTTTTACACGTTTATTTGCGTTTTATTTGTATATTTTTCTGTTTTTGTTTTTGTTTGTTTTTTTTTTTGGCTTTTTTCCATACATTCTAAATGTTACAAAAGTCAAGAATGCTGTTAAGCTGTAGCGGAAATGAAGACTTTATGTTATTAATACAGATACAAATGTACATATGTATGGCTATTTTAGTTGACATACATACATATGTATATACATTGAATATTCTTACTGTACATTGGAGATGATCGAAACTGTTATTTTTTAATAATGTTGCTCCAGATAAATGTGATTTCTAAATCGCTGTTCTTTTAAACTGTGACTGTGATCACAGTTTAGTTGTATTTTGTTTGTAGCAATTCTGTTATTTGGAGAAAATCTAATAAGAAGAAATTAAACAGTGATCACGGCTTAACATATTTCAGCTCTTCTGCTTTAAAAAGTATTTATTAGTATTGGTGTCTTAACAAATACTAATAAGAAGAGCGACAACAACAAACAATTAGCAATTAACTCCGTCCAAATATAGTTGCCAGAAAACACAATTTGACACGATTTGACGATTTTTTCTTGACAAAAGCTGAAGGTATAAAATAAAATTAATGTGGTAGCTTTATTTACTGTAAAGCAAGCACACAAGAACAATCAAAGTTTGTATGAAAGAACTAACTATATTTTCAAAACCTGTTCCTTGATAAATTCAGTCACAGTTGTGATTAGTGATTTTGCAATCGCTGTGAAAATGTAACAGGTTTCGAAATATCGCTCAACTCTACTGTACATATTTACATATTTATATGCATGCGTTTAAGGGTGATTTTACATATCATTTTACAGCCAAAGGAACAAATTTCTATTGCTGCACTATTTCCTTCATTGATTTATACATGTCATTGTAGTGGGCAATTGTGAATAAATAAAAACAACTGCAAATGCCACAAACATATTTACAACCGAAAATAATAAGTACATTCATTTCCTAAAAGGCCATACATATATACTTAAATATATACATATTTACATACATATATCCTTGTACATAAGTATATATTTATGTATATACTTTTGGTTTTTATAGTTTTAACTTCATTATCTTATTTGAAACTTTTTTTATTTATAATGACAACTTAAGCAAAAATACTTTGGCAAAACAAATGCTTGGAAAACGTAGGGATCCTACATCTATTTTCTCAATTGCCCAAATTACTGTGGCACATACATAAGATTATTACGGACGTAATATTTATGCCATGCACATTTAATAATCGCACTACACCAAACTTTTACATAAAGTAACAATGTCTATACTGACATCGCAGATTTCATCAAATTAATTTTTGTTTAAATCAAGACATTCTCGAAATAAGAACATTTTAAGGCGCAGTATGACCCTTTCGCCATCCAACGAGCATGACAGTAACAAACAAAGACAGCGAAAAAATTTTGGCGGTTGGTCATACATTTGACTTCGATAAGTACGCGCTAGGGGCAGTTAGAGCCCTGCGAGTAAATTTTATAAAAATTTCCCCTTTGTAAAGGAGCCCCCTTAAGGAGAGGAGTTATGCGATCGGTGTGTTTAAAGAAGATGTTGAACGGAAAAAGTTAATGGGTGCTGATAATACATTTGACCCTTTTAGCGGTGACCCCGGGAAAGTTATATAATTTTTTTTTTGTAAATTTGTTTGCTTTTACCCTCAACTTTGAGCACGAACAGTCGACCTTTACCACCATCTAACCGCCACCATTTTTGGCTCAAATATTTCTTTTTCCGAACCTCACAAAATGGGGTTCACTATTACAAATTATATCGCTAACTATAATGCTAAATCACCTAACTGCACTTTTTGAAATTTTATAGGGAAGAAAAAAACTTAACAAAATTATTCAAGTCAATGAAGTAAAATTTAGGTATACTTAATCTTAATTAGTACATGTGTTTCTTCCATGTAATTCTGTATACATAACTAATTTTTTATGTTAGTTTCTTGGTTTTGCACTTCAACTGACGATATATACTTATTTATTACAGATAAAGTAAAATGGTTTTGCTTACGTGTAAATGTAAAATATTGTAAGTATTCTATGGATTGTATGTGTATTTTATTGGTGGATTTTAAAGAAAATCTGCAACATTGTGCATTTACACTCAACCAACACCATTTGCATTAAATGTCCAATACCTCCAATAGAATCCTCTCCATGAATTATCTTGAGAGCAGCAAGCTTAAATGGATTGCTAAAACAATGCACTTATTCATGTGAAGCGCAGTGTATGTAATTTAAGTTTAATAAATATGAATTCCATATATCAAAGTGTACCATTATATAGGAAAATAACATAAAATACACAAGCAGTGTAAAAGCGCTCAGTTAACAGCATTTATATAAAAGTTCTTTTGCAAGGCGAATACTAAATTCGCCCTGGTTCTGTTATTTACTACTTAGCAGAGCTCCAATTAGTACAGCCAATTGTAGAGGAAGAAAATTGCATTTTAAATTAAATATGTAAAAAAACAGGGTTGTTTTTAATAAGCACAGGAAATAAAGTAAGAGGAAGTAGATTGTACAGTGTGTACCAACATTTGAATTGCAGAAAAAGACTTTTTTTGAAAGATATTTTCAGTTGATATTTATTTCTATTTATGTATACTTATTAAAATGTTTAAAAACATAAATTTAACTCAAAACAAATAAATTTCATAAATAAAATCACCAATTTCTTATCATCAATTCATCATGTATTGTTAATAATTATATTTTCCTCTTGTTGCTAATTGTTTATTTTGCTTTCTTGGTATTTTTGAATTCGATAGAGAATGCAATCTGTTCGAAATTGTATTCTATTTTCATTTTCATTTTTTTTTTCAATCACTTTTTATTATATAAATATTTAGTTTAAAATATCTTTATTAATACATGTATTTGTGAATAAAGCTATTTGCTTAGTTGCAAAAATTATATTATCTTTTAATGCAATGCTTGCTGTGATTTTCTTAAACATTTTCTTACCAAATGCTATCTATTACTTTCATATAATAATGTATTTAGTTTGTTTTATTGCTATAAATGATATCCTTGCTAAAAGTTACATACATATATCATAATATAGTTAAACATATAAAATACTTATACATAAATTTAACTTCTGTTTTTCATTTGTAAATGCTAACAATATTTTTTTTAATATTGTTTTAAATTTAGTTATTTATTTATATTTTATTTTTAAGATTATAAAAAATTATAAATAAAAAATATTTTTTCTTCAAAATTTTTTCATAATTATCCTTTTTTCTATTTTTTTTCTTTTTGTGTAAAGGTGGTGGATATTTTTGTAGGGTTTGACGAAATAACATGAATTGTAATACACATATGAAGTTTAAATATAAGTAGAAATAATAATTATTTTCAAATATTTGATTTTTACATTAAAGCCGTAGGTACTTTTATTATTATTTTTTATTTCCGTACATATTACATTGAATACGAGGGCCTTTTATTTTTTAATTGTCATCAAATATTTTTGTATGTTGTAAGTCTTTTATTTTAACGCCATTTTATTTAATTCGGAATTGTTTAATATTTAAAATTAAAAGTTTCAGTATGTCGTGATGGATATAATAATTTTTGATACTATTTTTATTCGTTTTGTTAAGTTATAAATTTTTATTGTAATGTCTTATCTTTATTTAAATTCAAAAAATTTATAGTTTATTGGGAGTTTTTTTTATGTAAGCATTATTAGGACTTTCTCAGCTTCTCGGATTGTGATGAGTTGCCTAAGCAGCAAGCAAATGTAGCTAGACGTACTTAAGGAACAACAAACAAAATTTTTTTAAATTTGTAAAAAAAGTTTAATAAATTTCTGAATAAAATTTACAGTGATAACGGATAATAATTATGAAATTACTTTTAAGTATAAAAACTTATACGTTGGACCAGAGAAGCTCATTTTTTGCAAATGTTGAGCTTTTATTACGAACTTTTGTGATGTCATGGACCAAGCTCTATATGTAAAAAGTGCTCACTAGCATGGACGCCCTTTGTTCAATATGAACTTTTATATACATACTTACATATATAAATATAATTAAATATATGTATATTCACGAAAATGTTAGTATAAAAATATTGTTCGAAAATGTGCGTGAATAAACCTAATACAAATATTTTCTATAAAAATATTTATAAACAACAAAATGAATTATTACATTGTTAGGGCCAATTTCAATTCATATTTAAAAGTCATTTTTCCATACAAAAATTAATGAAAATCGACATTTAAATATGAATTGATATTTAAATAGGGTTGGTGAAATTGGCCCTTAGTATGTATTTGCATAGCATTTCATAATAATCTTAATGCAGCAGCGCAGTCAGTGAGAGCCAAGCGAGTTGAGTATTGTGTAAATAACATCAAAGTTAACATCATGGCATTTTACCAGTGAATTAATTTAACATTGTGTGCTTAAAATGTCTTAATATAAGTGTTGGTTGAGTAATAAAATGTTCTGAGACTAGGAATTTTTATTTAATTGCAGCAAATATTCGAAGCTATTAAAAACGTTTTTTAAATGTAAAAACATATTTTATAATTTTATTAAAATACTTTAAACACAAAAACTTTACATTTCCTAAGGCACCAGTTCAAAAAGTTTTCATTACAGAATAAGAATAACAAATATTTATGAGTCGCTCCAAAAAAATATGCCTAAACATTTTTGTTTATTTTATAAAACTCCATCCATGAATTTCCAAGAAAGCTAATTTTTTTAGTTTAGTTCCATATCTTAATGTTTACAAAAAACTATCATTGTATGTAAACCAATACGATCTATATTATATACTAACTGCCTTATTCATAAAATTTCAGGCTTATTAAGTGCTTATTTGACAAATTTCCAATAGAAATATATTTTATGAATTAGACCGTAAAAGTGTCGACCAGACGTGTTACTTATTCGAGAGCGGCCTTGCCAGCAAAAGCATTTATAAACAACAGAATTTCCAGCATTACAAAATTTCCTTAGACTATGGCTGACTTTCAAAGCTTAGCAATAAAAGTTTAGGTTAGGTCATCAGGCTGCTGGTAAGGAAAAGTGAAATTTAGAGTCCACCTCACTTGGATCCAATACAATAATCCCTTTGTGCTACATTTGAGTTGAAGAGAAGATAGAGATAGAGGAAAGCTTCATCCTTTACAACTCTACTTTTTTGCACATTTTTTTCATATTGCAGTTTTGTAGTGCCTCTGGTGTCAATGAGGCGTATTAAATATTTGAAGCTGTCTTTTGTAACCATTTTATTGGCTTTTTTTTACTTCGCCGACGTTTTTTCTACACAATACCGACGGAGGAGGGTGCTATGATGTTATATTAGGATTAGCATCCACTAAAGCCGGTGTAGTTTACCTACAGCAACTGATGCAAAAGGTTACTAATGCACATCAGAGAAATGCGTGGTGTTGTTAATTAATGACTGTCGGAGATCGCGATCGCAACCAAAAACCTTCGCCTTTGTAGTCAAAGTACTAACTACTTCAGCTAACGCCACCCGCAATATGAAGTTCGTAAACATTTCCGATGCGGTATTTACATCGTGTACAGAACAGTTGCAAAACATTGTAATCATGAGCATCATTTTTGTAACCGATGCTCTGATTTCTAAAACATTACACTTGATTCGAAGATAAAGCAATTGACTCCAAAACGTTAAAGTCAGCCTATCAGCATTTTGTTACATTAATACAGAAAGGGACTAACTCATTATTTTTTTGAAATCAAGATTTTTGTACTTTTGAATACATTAGATGTTTTTCTCTCGAACTATGCAAAATAAAACTCGATTTTAAAAAAAAATAAAAAAGAGCCTTTTTTCTATTAAGGTAACAATTTGTGAAACCAAGTTATTGTCAATTAAAATACGGTTTCTTTTAATTTACTTTTTGTCTAAAAATATTTGATCAATTTGCAAATTTGTTTTATTTTTTTGTTTTGAAATTAATCGTTTCAATTTAAAAAGCATAAACTAAAGTGTTGTAAATATTAAAAATATTAAATATAAATATTTTTAAGCTAAACTGATACTACCGTATTCAGAAAGAATAATTTTGGTTCACCAAAGGTTTACAAATCAAATGTTGTATGGAAATTCGTTTGTTGAACGTGTTGAAAACTAAAATTATTTTTTTCTGAATAAGGCCTTAAGTGTTGAAATAATTTTCAATTATTGTGATCATAAGTCGGAAATATAATTAAGACTAACATTTACGGTCTGGCTCATGATATCGACAGAGAACGTTCGATGGACAATAAGAAAATCTGGAGGCAAATAACGACACTCGTTATCGAGTTTATATGAAAATATATCGCAATTTTGTTCGATAACGAGTGCCGCGATTTGTCCCTTGTTTTTGTTTTCCACATAAATAATCGATCGAACATCACCTATCGACAACGTGGGCCAGGCTTTTATTTAATTTTAATCTCCAAGACTTTACTTACATTACTAACTTTCATTGTTTATTGTTTTGTTTTAAGTTTTCGCAAATTTTATAAATTTATTTTATTTTTTTTTTAATTTCCATACAATAGCTAAAGTATAGTTTTAAAGCGTTTTAAAGTTTTATTTTTTAATACATATTTTTGTTACATAACACATTAGAGTTAGTGAGAATGTGTGTAGTGCTGGTGGCATGCCCTTACAAATTCTAATTCTTATTGATTTTAGATTAAAATTACTTTCCATTTTTTGGCTTGTCCCCTTCAAGGAAGCATAAATAAAATTATTTTGTATGTTTTTTTTTACTGCTATGAGTTTATTTATATAAATACGAAAGCTAAAACGATTAGCTAGACAATGGGATTATGTGTCACAAAGTTAAATGTACGAGTAAATAGTTTTAAATTAGAGAATAAAATTAAATGAAAATTTTGCTTAATTGACGTATTAGTAAACTTGTTCATAAGCACAAAGTTTTAATAACTATGTATGTATGTATATATCGAGTCATAACTGTAAAAAAAACCGAATCATTTTTTCACTAAAATCGATTATTTACGAACGCAAATAATCGATTTCGGTCAAAAATTTAAGCGCGAAAATTATGTCGCTTAAGCCTTTTTGGCGGTTATGGCACGATATGTACGTATGTATGTATACGAGTATGAATGGACTTGATTTCATGAATAAAACAAACAAAAAATAATTTGTAATTCTTATTTGGTTATAAAAGCTTTTTATTTTCAAATTATTTTATTAGATAATATAAGAAGTGATTTTATTTTATTTTGTTTACAAATTTTACAAACATAATAAATTATGCATATAAAAAGATTTCGAGGTAAATCTAGCTGCGTTTTACTAGATTTCCCGTATAAAATAGAATCTAGTTTGTGAGTAGATTTGTAGGAAATCTACTAAAAATCCGATGTTTTTATTTTATTTTTACTACCCTGTACAAAATATTTACATAAAAGGTTATTGTATTAGCTACGGCCTGCTTAAAAAGGTAAGTGAATTGGCTACATTGCAGTTGTTTGGTTATAGTTTTGGAATTTTTCACTTAAGGGGTTTTGTTTTGAATAAAAAATTCTTGATAAATGTCAAAAAAAAAAAATACTTGGTGTAAAAGGTATAGATTTTCATAAAGATATTAATTAAAATATGCTCTAGATTTTGTGCAGATGTAAATGCCCTATAACCGTAGTGCCAACTTAGCTCATTCACACACCTTCAATAGAAAAGTTTGTATATAGAGCGCAGCTAATTCACTCACTTTCTACATATAAATATGTTGTACAGGGTAGTAAAAAATAGATAAATCTATTAGATTTTAAGTAGATTTCCTAAAAATCTACCCACAAACTTTAGTAAAAGAAACAAATCTCGTAAGTACTTTTGCTCTGCAAAATGCCTAAAGACATATTGCCATATTGAAAATGACATGCTTTTTATACTATTAAATTTGCCACCTGTTAATAAATAATTTTGATTTACACACAAACAAAAACAACCAAACCAAATAAATCCATATTAAAGTATTAAAATTGAAATTTTGCAATGTTAACATTTATCTTAAAACGATATTGTGAATTCCCTAAATATTAACGTCGTGTAGAACGAACGCATCCTGAAACGCCGTTTACACAATTTTGTTTTACATACATATATCAAGATTTGTTTATCCAAAACAAAGCCCATTAACCGAACAATTTCCAAAACTACAACCCAACAACTGCAATGTAGCAAATTCACACACCATTTTAAGCAGACCGTAGCTAATTCATTTAAATTATATTTTATAAATCTTATTTACGATTGATGCAAAAAAAAGACATTAAATGCTTTTTATTTTAATATAAAATTGTTTCTTTATTATAAAGAAAACAAAATAGACACACATATTCTTTAATATTAAAAAGCGAACTGAAAAATTGCGCAATTTATTAATAAAGATCATTCATTTATTTCAAATATCATTTCTGAGAGAAAATTATTGTGTATGATTTTAAACACGTATGCAGGACTATTATTAATTTTTTGAAAACGAGAAATTTACTCGCATTCGGTTTACAGAATAGGACAGATAGTTACGATTTGTTAAAAATATTCAGCCTAATTCTGTAAGGCGTTGTTGATGCAAATCTGAACGTTTTTGTAATAGATTACAGTTACAGGATGATTACTTGCCAATGGAGCGAGCAGTCTTTGTGCATCCGAAATAAGGAGTACTGAAGCCTTCTAGGAGGCATCCTTAACTCCTTGTTTTTTCCGCTATGTATGAACACAATTTCGGTGCTTCTGTACATATATTTTTTTTAATTTCTCTGGATCTGATCTTTAAGAAAATTTATTTATTTATTTATTAAACATATTAATGCAAAGTAAATTTGCATAATATGGTGTTGCACAAATATGGGCGGAGTAACTAGACCATATGTCCATGATGTTATTAACAGTATTTTAAAAAGTTTTGTTACTGACTGTACACGAATTATGCCTTCACATAGGAAGTAGAAGAACGTGGTTGTTAAAGAAATTCCACAAAATACCGCAAGATTATACGGTAATCCGTGGCAGATCAGTCAACCAGTGCGAGCAAGACGAAAAACTCTCGAAGGCCAAACAACACACACAAGCCTGACCGCACTAAAGAAATAATTACGATGACGCGAGAGATTTTCCCCAACCCAGAGCTGCTTAACAACGCGACTCTTTAAGAAAATATTTCCTAAATATATATGAATATTGTCATAACCTATCAGTGTTGTCAGAAATATATCTCGCCAAACATGGCGATACAAATTTGTTTTTGCCGATGAAAATTTTGAAATGGCAATTGGTGATTTACTTTCGATATTTGAACACCTTAACGATATTTTGGGTTATATTTTTATGATTTCAATAATATAGAATAATGTTAAAAATATTAAATTTGTATGTAAGGAACATAAAATATTTCGTGCAAAATAGACTTGCTTTATATACTTAAAAAAACTTGTTATCAGAAATGTTTGTAAGACTTCCAGAAAATATATGTATATAGATTCCAAGTTTATGGGCATTATTCTATTTCTAAATGCTGTAACTCTTTACCCCAAGCTAAATTTTTTACCATTCAACAAATTAAAAGAAAAGTTATGTAATTTCTTTATGCACAAAAATTTATTGGAATATATAGTGTAAAAAATAACGCTTTTGCAAGCAGCTGTAAAAATTGGTTAAGTAGAACCACGTGAAATACTTTAATTAATTTTAAAGGGCGTAGACCCGCCCATTTTCTCAACTTTCGAATTATGAGATTACAAGAACCAAATGTGTTTTATAGTTTTCGCATCAATAAAATAAGTATATCATAAAATTATAAAAAAATCTGGGCGTGCCCACCCACTTTTTTTAATGGGAAGCTATACCCTCTCAGTCAGCAAAAAAACTGAGTTATGAAGATATACCAAAAAAAAGACGAATTGTAAACCTCCTCCTTTTTTTGAAGTCGGTTAAATCTTGAAAAAATTGTTTAATTGAACATATAACAAGGCTACAGAGAAATAAACTTTTTTTAACAAGCTTTATATTATTTGTTAATAAAATGAACTAAAAAGTTATATATCCAAAAAAAAAATTATCCGCCATCATCAGATCTGTTCTAGGTCATAATAATATTGCATTGTCATCCGATTTATACATGCATTAAAAATTTCAGCTCAATCGGAGACCGGGAAGTGTATCAAATTTAATTTGCAAGATTTGATTACAGACATACAACGGGACAGGTGAAACTAAATAAAAGCTTGTAAAAAAGGTCGAAAAAATTTATTAAAAAATTTATAATCACCCTTATTCCAGTTGTCGTCATCGACGTCACTTTAACACAACACCAAAAAATTGGTGCTCGTATATCCGTTGCCGAAAACAACTGATTCCTGTTGGCAGATTTATGCCATTTCTAGACCTTATGGAACGGAAATATGTTGCCAGTTGCGCAAAATTCTTCTCGAGAGCGAGTAAACAAGCTCCCTTCTTTTATTGGAATTGCGTTAAAGTGACGTCGATGACGACAACTGGAATAAGGGTGAATATTATTTAAAGAGCGATTTTAGGTTGTCGAAAGATGCGTTCAAATATATTCTCTCTGTGACATAAATTCTGCCAACACTTCTTTATGCTTTAAATATTTTTTTCCACTTGTCGTGAACATTTTGCTAAAGTTGTAGGTATGTTAACCAAAAAAAAATTAAACAAAACTTACATTTTGGACAATTTATTGTCAATAAAAATGTTATTTGTTCTGTTTGGGAGAGCTTCATATTTTTGTAACGAATGATGTTTATAAAGATTATACTGAATTGATAGATCGATATGGAAAGTCATCATCTCAAATTTTTCGATTAAAATTACTCGATATTGACAGCGGCGATTAAACCCCAGGTTGTACTCTATGATGATGCATTTAATACATACATATGTATGTATGTTTGTGACTATGTATGTATGTATGAAGTTGTAAAAATGTTCCTGGTTAACCAAATTATAAATAATAACAAAGTATGTACTTGAGCTTTAATGTTTAGTTGTATTTATGATGAAGCAATGATTAATTTATGTTATTTTTAAATGTTTGTATGTATGTATGTAAGTATGTACGCATGTGTTTTTATAATTTTTTTCATTAAGTGTAGCGTTGTGTTTTGTGTTGTGTTGTGCTGTGGTGTGTGGTAAGTGGTGATCGACTATAAATGTGCATAACAAAATTTTTAATAAAATTTTTAATTTATAATATTTTCTAAGAACCCACATTTAAAATGGATTGTCATAAACCATATCGGAAAATTTCGTTAGAATTTAAAATCACTATTTTACACAATTCATCTTCTTTTAAGCCTTTCGATATTTTAATTTAAAACTATCAATATATGTATGTATGTTTATAAAACAAAAGACAAACAGGACAGAGAGTAGAGTAGTAAAAGTAAAAATCATAAATTATAACTTAAATGATAGACACACACACAATATATTGTTTTTTCGTTACCTTTTGTTTTGTATAATATATTATATAATAGAGTATAAACATAAATACATAGATAAAGACATATAAGTAGTTAGTATATACTTCTATGGTCATTATCATAATCGTTTTTTTTTTAATTGTTATAAATTTTCATTATCAACATCATCGCAGTCACTTTCGTTAACATCAAGACATTGATCACAATTATTGTGTTTGCTTTGTGGTTTTGTTGTTATAATTATTAAATACAAATTACTTTGAGTCGTTTGCCTACTTTTAGTTTAATGTTTTTTTTTAACCGACTTCGAAAAAGCAGCAGGTTATTTTTTCATAATTTCAGTGAATTTCTTTTTTCAGCATATTAGGACGACCGTTTCTTTGAAATAGAATGAAATGAATTTTAAATATATTTTAGAATATTTTGCACATAAGTACATATGACAAATATTATTTAAAAAAAGGCCAATCTGCTAAATACAATATTCAAACGGTCCGATGATGATAATATTTAATAAATTTTCTTGTTAGTTGTTAGAGTTTCATTTAAAAAATGGCATTACTGATTACTCATTAATATTTCACTATTCTTGTTTCTTTTAGGCTTCAGTTTCAGCACCTTTCAATCGTAGACGGGCAAAATCTTCAAATATGATATCATCGTCTTGGGCGTCATCATCGTCTAATTGTATAAGATTTGTGGTTGGTACTTCTTCTACGCCAGCTGCAGTTGAATTTGAGTTGGGGTCATCGTTAGACACCACTACCAATTGATTATCGCGTATACTTTGCCGTGGCGATTTATCGCTTAGCAAAGGATTCTCCTCCTCTTCAGGCTTGGGATGCATAAGAGTAAATGGCAATTCGGCCACCAAGTCACCGCCCATCAATGGCCCACTTATTAGTAATTTCACTTTTACTTTATAGTGAACAATAATACCTAAACTTTCGCGTTGTGCTGGATTTGTGATCAATGTACTGGAGGCTAGATTTGTGTCCTCATGCTTTAATTGGCCATCCAAGGCTAGGCCCCATTTGTCCTTGTTATTCGCCAGCAGAGGACAAAGCTCAAATACTTTAGAAAGTGTAAAGCCTGGCAAGACTTGGCAACCATCTTCGGATTCTGTTTCGGCGACCACCGATTTATATTGGGCCGTTGAAAATAGACAAATATCGGCAAATTGACGAACATAAACTTTAATTTTTTTAACCGTTCGATTTGAATTATTGGCCACGTGTACATTGACCGATATTTTTTCGCCATGATGATACAGTTCCTTATCAAGACTGGCCTCCAAATGGATTTTATTTGGTTTCATCATAAACTCTTTACTTACTTCTATAGATGGTTGTTCGCCAACTTTTGAGGGAGCGTACATCACTTTGCGTATTGTCAAACGAACGGAATTGCGTTTGTGAGGCTTGTCTTCGATCAGTTCACCTGGAAGATGTGGAGGAAATGTTTAATACATGGTATGTACATACATGCTAATTTATTAGATTCTAAGAAAGTAATGGAATTTGAGAAGTATATGATATCTACATATAGGAAATTTCTTAAGAATATGGCTGAATAAGTTCGTTTCTTAAAGACATCTGTCATATTTCTAAAATTGTATTAGTTCTTGACAGTTTGCAGAATTATTTAAATAAGAAAATGCTTAATATGCCTTAATGCGGTTGTCGAATTTTTCGATTCGACTTTAATCATATACGAATACGAATACGAATATTTCAAACGATATTCGCGAATACGAATACGAATATTATATGCAATATGAAATATTAAAAAATTGTTATGAAAAAGGACTTTACTTTACTTTACTCTTGTTGGCGTACTCAAAACTTTAATGATCGTCATTGAATAATATTTGAAAATGATACAAAGCACAAATTTCTATAAAAAATTAATGTATTTGTACAAACTAAAATTTTTAGTCATTTATTTAAATTTCGTTTAGGATTCAAGGCCAATCCATAATAGGATGAATATTTTCGTTAGATGTCAACCAAGGCAAATTCATATAAAATATACTCGGTTCAATTCGGTTTGAGAAGGTAGATATTTTCGCCGCACATTTTTCAGTACATTTTTTTACATTAAAAGCAAGGCATATCAAACAGGTACACGTATCAGGCATATTGCTCATCCGCTGATTCTTTGTTTTGCCTAATGCATGTACCTGTATTAAATGTGCCTTGATTAAAAGTATAAATTTCTCAAAGCGAATTAAACCGAGTATATCTTATATGAATTTGCCTTGGTTAACATCTAACGAAAATATTCATTTGATTGGTTTGCAACCACCTATTATGGATTCGCCTCGAATCGGTGAAAGCAATCACCTGGACTGTGGAGGTCACCTGGTTTACCCTCCCATTTGCAGCCATAAGTGACCATATTATCTATCACTAAGCCACCAAATTCCCACGATGAAGCCCCTGATGTCCTCTAGTTTACACTTCCCGACATCAGTAATACTTTCATGGAAACGTCTGCTCAGCCATCTAAGCCTATGACGTTGCAGCTTCGGGCAATGACAGATAATATGTTCAACGGTTTCTGGTTCCTCTTCATCCCCGCACATACTACAAAAATCTAAGGTGCCAGTCTGGTTGTTGGTCTAATCGAGCAGTAACCTGTCAACACGCCTATCATGATTCGCATCGTCTTCCTATTCATGTCCAGTAGTAGTTTAGATCTTCCTGAGTCTAGTTTTGGCCCCCTCGAGACTCTACAATCCTCCCTACTTCGCCATGAACTGTTGGTCCTGCTTTCTGCCCAATTACTGAGTTCCTTATAGTAATGATCTATCGGTAATTTCACTGATCTGTCCGACATTCCCTCATCTGACGCCGACTCTATTCTTGCCAGCTCATCGGCAATTTCATTTCCCTCAACACTGCTGTGGCCAGGAACCCTACAGTCCTACAGTCACTTACAAGTTTCGATTTGATATTGTGTGCCTTCAAAGCTTTTAGCGCTGCCTTTCTTAGTTTGAGATTATAATATTTGACATCAAACCATATTATTACATTTTTCGATAACGAATGCCATAATCTCAAACTGGAAAATGTGATCGAATCTGGGAGCAAATCACGGCACTCGAAATCGAGTGCACGTTCGTGTAGAGAATTATTTCGATGGCTACAATTTTTTGGATCGCGGTATTCGATCGTATTTTATGTTACCTACTACTATTTTTTACATTGCTGTTAGCATAAGACAATAAGTAAAACAAAACGAAAAACAAAACTTTATTTGTATTTGTTCTGGAAATGATTTTTCCCTTATTTATTTTTTTGCACTGCCTATTGGACAATTTTTGTATTGATATTCACTTTCCTTAAAAACAATTAAAATTAAATTAAATTATATTTTCTAAACTAATTGTTCGAAAATATCCGGAAAATACTTATATTTTGATTACATACTTCTTTCTTTTTCCTTTGTTTTGTTTCTTTGGTTTGTTTCGCGGCAAAAAGCTAAGAGTTTACTTGTTTTCGATAGTAGACTACCAATCGAGTGCAACTTCGAGTAGGTACGTTTCGTTAACGATTGCCGTGATCCACGTTAAGAACATTTCGAAGACTAAGTACTCGATTCCGAATGCGGTGATTTGCCCCCTGATCGTTATTGAAAGCGACGATTAGACCCCTGTATTGTTGAACATAGGAAAAGGAAGTCAACAAAATTCTGTATTTGATTCAAAAACTTTGCTTATAAAAATTTACCAGCAAGCATTAAACTGTATATACAAACATCAACTTGTTGGAAAATATGGCATTCATTCAAACATACACTGAAAATAAAATTATACTCGACAACTTTTTGCTTTGTTTGCTTAAATTTATTTATTGAGTAAAAGAAAATATATTTTCACTAAACGTCCATACAAATTTTTTAATCAAATATGCATAAATTATCATCACAGAAAATTCAATAAATTTTTTTATTGAATCGCTGATTTTCTTATTCAAATATCACAATAATTTTTTTTGCGTGTAGTAAGTATGCATTGAAAAAATTAATTTTTGGTTTAAGAAATTTTTGGGTAAAGATTCCCTAATGATTCGCATTAATAACTGTGAATTGCAAAATATTTTTATTTAAAAAAAATATTTTGCTGCATAAGTAAAAAATAATAATTGGGGATTATTAGTGCATTAACAAATATTAAAAATAGGAATTGCGTCGAGAAATTTTGACATAACTAATTACAGTGTCTAAAATTTTTATAGAAAAAAAAATATTTGAAAACTATTTGATGACGGATTTCTGATTTTTTTTTTGCACTAATATACGAGTGTGTACTTCAATTCAGGCAGAAGAGCAAGCTGATCTTTGCTCATAAAATTGCCTGATGTCTAAAACCTTTGAGAAAATTTATGACTTTTTTTTAAATATCTTGTTGAAATTTATGGCTCCTAAAAAATAGTAATAGGTATAGCAGCAAAGTGAATTTTAAAACATACACATACTTATACTTTTTTGCAAGCGTAAATACATTTACGAAGCAATCCTATCATCACCAACCTACCTGCCTTCCTTCAGTTTATTATTATTACTTTTTTGGGAATAAAAAAAATTAAAATACCAAATGAGATAATAGCAATGAAACAGAAGCAGAAAAAAAATTGAGTAAACAAATAAATTAGAGGAAAAATGAACTCAAGTGTCTATAAAAATTAAGCAAACATTTACTTTCGTTCATATGTACGTCTGTAAGCACATACATACAAAAATATTCACATGCATATGAATGAGGCTTACATGAACAATGGACATTAGGGCGGATCGGTCGATTTAATAAGAATTTTAAGGCGTTAAATGTTTCTACTAAAATGGATGTCGAACTTGCGCAAAATCCAAAATAGGTTCTAAAGTTTTTCAAGTTCCTGAAGTACTGCTTAAATGTTTTGAAATTTTCGCTAGCTCCTAATCTCGGCATATGCTTTTTGAAGAAAAGTTTCTTATAATTCTTCGTACTACGAGTATCATTTCACCCCCTAATATTTTTATTTATGTATTGGTTTGTATCTATAAAAATCGACACACCCTAATTTAGTACCTACATACATACGTATGTAAATATGTACAGTATGTCAAGTAATTGTTTTTACATAGTTAAAATCGTTGTAAATTTTGACTTTTATCGTAAATATTTTTCTCCCTTTTTGCATTATGAAGTTTTTTTGTAGTTGACTTCATTTTATATACATTTAAGTGCACATATAATCGTAAGTTATAACCAAAATTAAGAATGAGAGCATAAAAATTACATGAAAACCAAAAAAACTCAAAAATTTCTTTGTCAAGAAAATGTTTTTACATCCTTGTATTATATAGTAAGCAAATGGGAAAGATTTTAAGGTGTACAAAAATTAATATTGTTTTTGGCCGCCATTGGCATCAAATAGGCCTGTAGGACGACTTCTCATAAAAAAATTTTTTTTTCCATATATACCGCTGAAATTTCTCACTTTCCCCTCATATTACTGTTCTTAACTCCATTTAGTTCTTGAAATATAATTTGGAAACACTATTTTTCAGTTAAACCCATAAATTTTGAATAGGATATAGATCTGGACCTTGAGATGGAGTATTCACAACTTTACCGCAATTGAAAAGACACCATGTTCTTACCCAAAGTGCCCTACATTTCAGGTCAATACATTAATACAAATTTAAAACTTCCACGTTTACCAGCAATAACGCCAACAGTACTCAAGCTCTCATCCAAAAAAATACTTCAATATATTGAGCTACTGCCCCGCATCCATAATATTTTCAATAAAGCAAATTTATTCCTCCTTTTACAGCATAAACATATATAGGTATACATACTATATATACCTCCAATCCATCAACCAAATTATTTTAAATTTTACAGTTGGGTTAATGGTTTCACTTCCCAATATTTTAAAAATTTTTTTCATCCATACTTTGTTAGATCTGTAACTCTAATAAAGCAGAAGTTTGGTTTCGTCGCAGCAAATCACATTATCGTATTAGCCATCAAGTATGCGTTATCGCAAAAGGCAATTGTTGTTCTTTGTGCTGCACTCTAAGAGGCGGGGATTTGCGAGCAGTTCTTGAAGTACAATCTATTTATTTATTTATCTTTTTAGCAATTGCCTTTGTCTCATGGGAGAGTGTTACTGAGCGGTACTTCAATACGTTGAAATGGTTTTTGGTTGACAGCGCGAGTAAGGTTGGCTTTATTGCTGATATGTATGGACGTTTTAGATTTTTATTAATGTATTGACCTCAAACATGAGGCACTTTGGGTAAGAACATGGTGTCTTTTCAATTGCGGTAAAGTTGTGAATACTCCATCTCAAGGTCCAGATCTATATCCTATTCAAAATTTATGGGTTTAACTGAAAAATAGTGTTTCCAAATTATATTTCAAGAACTAAATGGAGTTAAGAACAGTAATATGAGGGGAAAGTGAGAAATTTCAGCGGTATATATGGAAAAAAAAAATTTTTTATGAGAAGTCGTCTTACAGGCCTATTTGATGCCAATGGCGGCCAAAAACAATATTCATTTTTGTACACCTTAAAATCTTTCCCATTTGCTTACTATATAATACAAGGATGTAAAAACATTTTCTTGACAAAGAAATTTTTGAGTTTTTTTGGTTTTCATGTAATTTTTATGCTCTCATTCTTAATTTTGGTTATAACTTACGATTATATGTGCACTTAAATGTATATAAAATGAAGTCAACTACAAAAAAATTTCATAATACAAAAAGGGAGAAAAATATTTACGATAAAAGTCAAAACTTACAACGATTTTAACTATGTAAAAACAATTACTTGACATACTGTATGTACATATACATATGTACGTCCACGGGAAAAAATTAATTTTAAATTGAAAAAATAAAAGAACAAAGTTTACCGAATACTTTTAATATTACAAAAACTAGGGTGGAACTTAATTGTAGTTGTACATAGCAGTTAATCCAACCATACATACATATGTACACATACTTACATACATACATACATATATACACATTCATACTCGTATACAGGTACATATCGGTTTGTGACAAATTAAAAAGAAAAAACATCTAAAAGGCCTTGAAATTCCAGATTAGGGATGTACATACTTATGTACATACATAGCAGTTTGTTTGACCACTAAATTATTGCGAATTGAAAAATAAGTGAACATATTGTGAATATATTGTAGCAAAATTTTCGAAAATTAAGAACAAAACGCAATAGCGAACTATTTTTTAAGAACTCTAACGGATAATGTGTAATATCCTGTCATACCTTATGTGCCCTTACTTGTCAATTGTTGCCGGAAATGTTTAGTCAGCAATACCAAACAATTAACACAATGACATCAGAAAAAATGTATGGTGACTTGTCTTAAGCTGGGATCGAACCCACGATCCCTAATGCTCTAACTAATGCTATGAAAATAACTGGGACGAACGACGAATTTCGTCCACGTCAACGAATTCGTCGATAAGCATTCGCGGCGTAAATTCGTTGTGTGAATTTACTCAACGAATTCTTCTCTCATATTTGCTAAAGTTGGTTGTTGTGTGTACAAAGACAGAGAGACTGAGAGAAAATTGTTTTATCGTCGTTCGCTGGCGTACAAAATAATGATAGGAACACAACTGGGACGAATGACGAATTTTTCGGTGCGAACTTTCGTCATAAAAAATAAAACACATTTGTGCATATGAAAATGAACACAACACCGCCGAAGAACGAAATTCGTCGTGCGTGACGAACTCTGAGATAGATTTATTTCTATTTTGTACGCCGACGAACGACGAAAAACCAAAATTGAGAGAAAATTATCTTTGTATCTCTCAGTTTTTGTATACACAACCACTGTTGCCAATTCAGCTATTTTCTCGTCAAATCTAGCGATTTTTAAGTACATTTTACGGGAGAAATTATGATTTAGCTATTAGCGAGAATTCTAGCGATTTTTTTGCATCATAATTCGCTTTAAAATGTGAGCTTGTTTAGATGCACTGAACGTAAGAAGCAAACTATAGAAAAAATTATTGAATAGCGGCAGAACAATGCAAGTTTTAAAGCCAAAAAGTTAGCTAATCCATCTTGGGAAGCGCTTTCATATATTTATGTATAAGCAAAAACGTTTATGTTATTAATCCTTTAAATAGCACTTCAGATAACTGCTATGTTTACGTGTTTTATTAAATTCAAAGGGCTTTTGTGAGCAGAAATGTAGTACTCCAAACCGGAAAATCGCCATATAAAAATCAGCAGCAGGTGTCAGCGCTTGATAGCAGAAGCATGCTATATTTGAAACAAAAAATTTACTGGGAAAGTTCTGAATTTTTATAAACATACATATATAAATATGTATGTATATAATGAATACATACATATGTATGTATGTACATGTTTTTGAATAAAATGACCCTATTACATTGCTTTTATTTGGTATTTGATAAAATTTTAAGAGAAATTCGGGAAGTGTGAAAAAATTAACAAATTACCGTAAAATTTTTGAAAAAATTTAAAAATAAAATTGTTTTTAGCTATTTATCGCTAAATTTTCAAATGTTTTTGAAATTTAGCTATTTTCTAGCTATTTTCTTGTCTACTTTAGCGATATTTGTTGGAAAAAAGTTGGCAACAATGCACACAACAAACAACTTTGTCAAATATGAGAGAGGAATTCGGTGAGTAAATTCGTCGTTATTGTGCTTCACACGACGAATTTACGCAGCGAATGCTTATCGACGAATTCGCCGACGTGGACGAAATTCGTCGTTCGTCCCAGTTGTGTTCCTAGCATAAAAATAAATATATCTCAGAGTTCGTCACGGACGACGAATTTCGTTCGACGTCGGTGTTGTGTTCATTTTCATATGCACAAATGTGTTTTATTTTTTTTCATGACGAAAGTTCGCACCGAAAAATTCGTCGTTCGTCCCAGTTGAGTTCATAACATAACTACTGCTCACAACAACATGTTTCTATCGAACTAAAAGTGCTGCTAGAGATTAGAAACACAAACAAAATTCTTTAAGAATTTTATTACCGAACTATTAAAAACTTAATTGCTAATATAACAATGAAGATATTCTGTTAATGCACTTACATTAATACGACGCTATTAAATAAGGCCCAAAGAAATAAGAAAATGAAATAAGGCCCAATAAAATTAAGGAATTTTTAGAGCCCAAACACAATCAGGGCAATTATGTAAAAAAAATCCGCGAGGAATTTCTCCCAGGGAACAATTCTAACTTGTAGCAAATGATAGGGAAAACAAAAAATTCTAATTGGAAAAGGGAGAAATTTCCTGCGGAATTTTTTATATAATTGCCCTGATTGTGTTTAGACTTTTAATTGGGCTTTATTTAATTTTTTTTGGTCTTTATTTCATCTTGAGTTTGGTTTTATTTGTCTTTAATTGGGCCAAGGCCTATTTATCAGGTCAATGCAATCGTCCCCTGATGATATTCTGTGTTTTCGTGTTTAAACTGTCAAAAGCTGATTGCACCATACAGTTTAGTTCATGTTTGTGTGTGTTTCTGACAACTTAAACACAAAGATGTTTTTTGTATTGCTGTGTTTTTGTAGAGTTGTATAGACCTAATAAATAGGCCTTGAATTGAGCGTTATTTAATTTATATTGGGTTAGTGTTTTTCCGTAATCCCAGCAATATATCGCGGAGATTCCCGGCAATTTTTGGGCGTAAGAAATGTCTACTATCTGGAAATTCTTATAAATGTTTGTCGAGTGTTTATTTATTTTTAAAAAATTCCATAGCAAGTTAAAAGTTTTTCGGGTAAATACACCAAATGCATAATTTGAATGCAAATAATGTATATGGAAGATAACAAGTCTTATTTGTTGGATTATTTTAAAAAGAAAACACCAGATCCTGCAGTTTGCTCGTTGTATTTCAAAACAATTATTTACAAAGGAGCACAATGGACTAGTATAAAAAATAGGAGATACTTAAACATTTGTATGCATGGAAAAGTCGATTGATGACTGATGATCGAATGATGACTGATGAATCAATTACTACACTGTCGTTTTAAAAAACCACTATAAAACTCGCAACACTGTCAAATAATAATCAAACTGAAATCTCATAATTTTTTCGTTTGAAAATAGTACGTAAGATTCAAGATGTTTCATAGTTTTTCTATACAAAATCCATTCCCATAATCGTAGACTCTTATAACCGGAAGCGGACACTAAATTTTAAAAAATATTGTTAAAAATACCTCTCATAAGCGGACGGAAGCGGCGAAATTAAAATGTGATTCATATACATTATTGACCTGCACAAGACCACTTATAAGACCTTTCAAGACATGAGAGATTTTTCAAATGCTTTACTAAAGCGAAATATCATAAAACAAACGCTAAAAAACAAAGTTGGCAAGACATATTTTTCAGTTGTTTATCTTCCTAACACAGTTGTTTAGCGTTTGTTTTAGAATATTTCGCTGTAGTAAAGCTTTTTAAAAATCTCTCATGTCTTGAAAGGTCTGATAAGTGGTCTTGTGCAGGTCACTAATATACATATGTATTAATGTCAATGATATTGGTAATTCCCCTGTTAACGCAAATGCACATACTCATGCGTTGAGAACGTCAAAGAAATTGCTGTTTGTTTGAAGATTTGGTTTGTTTAGCTCATCTCAAAAAATAACACGGAAAAAAATTTATTATCAATTAAAGAAAAAATGGAAATTATAAACGATTTTAAAAGGGAGAAATGTTCAGAGCATGAGATTGCGAAGATGTAACGTTTTTTTGTACTTTAAAAATTTACGTATATTGCTACATTTCTTATACAAATTGCTCGTTTGAAGCATTTTTCTAGACACGATTTTGTTGCATTGCAACAACAACTATACCAATCTAAGTTGCAGCAGTCTAATCTAAATATATTTTTTCAAACCACAATAAACTACCAAAAAAAATTTGTACCTCTCCCATTAGCACACACGTCTAATAACCGGACCAAACTACGGCGACGGTGAGTGTCCGGTTATGAAAGCTTTCACTGTATATGTAAAATAGTATGAAGAACATTTTTGGTGCAATATTTTAACGTTCTGACTATTCACCGCATGGTCCTTTATTGTTCAGTTCGCAACAAGAGCAAAAAAAAATATTCCTGAAAAATTAAATAATTTTAGGAAACAATGTTACGTTCCTTATGCAAACGAGGCGGAGTGTATTAATATGCAATTGGTAAACAAAAGTTTAATATTGCATTAAATAAACAATGTCATGAAATATCTAGTGCGTTATAAATACATATTAAATGAAATGTTTATATGAAAATTCTTACTAACTTTATTAAAAATGTATACATACTCGTACACATCAGCAAATATCATCATTATAAATATACATATGTATATACCCTGTAGGATGTGTGAATAGTAAAATAGTAACGATTCACTATTGACTTAGTCAACAGTACTATGGACTTATTATAGCCCAGAAAGACTGACTTTGGTACATTTGACTTGATGATAGTTCTTTTGGGATCATATCGAGCCTTATTTTTGATTTAATCGTAAGGGAAAAAATTAAATTTTTCAGGAGAAAGTTTTTTTTTAATATTCAAATATGTTTTTGTACGTAAATTGTCGCTTACGATAAACTTTTACAGTCCGTATCTTAAAAGTTATCAACAATTTTGGCATTTTGATAATTCTAAACTATGGGTAGGCCAATAAAATTTTAATTTCATTTAAAAACTAAATTTACGATAACATATCGCTTACGATAAAATCGAAAATAACACTCAATATATAGACATTAGAAACAAGAAATCTTAGGATAAAAAATAATATGTCGACGACATATTATCACTCAGCTGGCGCAGCAGAGGGCAGCGTATCTAGGGTTGGCACAGCAATACTAATCGTAATCGAAATCGCGATTAATCGCACCTTTTATCCATAATCGTAATCGAACCAATTCATCGTTCGGTTACGTTTAAAAGTTTTGTCCTTTTTTTAAGCAAAGAATTTATGTTAAATTTGCATACAGGGTCAGTTCTACTAATAAAAATATATCAATTTTATCTAAACACTTTTATTTGTTGTCATCAGTAGACTTCAACCATAATTTTGAAATGTATCATAACTTTTATCTTATACACATATTTTCAAAAATAATTTAAGAGTTGATATAATGATTTGTGAAATTTCAATAGAATAATCCAATATTTTATTTGCTTTTCAATTTTCTCAAAATAAAAATATAATTTAATTGAAAAATTAAATTAAAACACGAACTCAAGACAAAATAATTAAATATTTGGATAAGCCCATACATTTCGACTAAAGGTCATGACATAATTTATTTTGGTTTTAATAAAAATTATGATAGTATATTTTTTTTTTGCTTAATCGCCATTAATTGCATATTTTTTTAATCCTAATCGCGATTATGAAAATCTGCGTTTATTTGCAAACCCTGGGCGTATCTGACAAAAAAATTTCTGCTCATTAAAATATGTAGACGCTTCCCAAGCTTCCTACGGGGTATGTGCATACATACATACATATGCATGTACACGAGTATATGCATAGATACATATACAATTAATAATAACAAAATAATAAAAAAAAAATTTAAAGTATTATCTTATCATCCACTTATTAATATAGGTGAAACATACACAGCCCTATTTTGAATAAAAATTCCTCGGGAGTTTTTCCCCATTCATTGTCACCCATTTAAAAAAAATCATTAGTAAACTTCAAATTAAAATAAAACAACTGGTAATAAAATAGCTGACTTTAATATGATCACCCAGTCTCCATTTCTCTCGCTATCTGTTTAAAATAAGAATATTTTATTCTCGGAAAGAAATAGTTCTCAGCGAATAAATAAATAAAAATATTTTTTTTTTTCAAAATTCTTAGCATAAAAGTGGAAAAAAGAAAGAAAGTTTTAAATTTACTTCAAAAGAAAAAACTTTCGGCGCTCATTTTTGTAAAATATTTCATACCGCCCATTTACTTTATTAGGGTGTGTTTTACGATTTGTTAGACTATAGCCAAAAATTACCGTTATGTGGGGTAGTTAAAGTGTTAATATGTTCCACAAATATATTTGCTTTAATATTTTCCACAAAAACCCTACACCGCAGATGTATATATATATATACCGATACTTTAAAATAAGGTTCCGGCAGTCGAATTTTTTTTGTCTTCTCTACCTGGAATACATTATCGCAACTCCTGGAATACATTATCACAACTCCGTAAATTTATTGGTGCTGTACTGTGTTATTATCAGTTTAGTTGTTTGTTTGTTATGGTTACATTCTTGAAGTTTTTTCCTATTCGTTATGCTTTACTTAAAATATAGAATTTTATCTTAACCGAAATTTTATTTACAGAAAGAATTTAAGCATTTAAAATTGTAAGATAAGGTTGTTTTTATTGTTATTCCGTAAAATATGATTACAAAAATTAACAAATGATGGTAATATGATCGTTAATAATAAGTCCTAATTTACACTATGCAAGTCCTTTTGCTAAGCTGATTATTTTGTTAGCAAGAGAGAGACGAGGGGAAAAGAAACGGTTCTGTTTCCCTCGGCTCTCTTTCCCACAAACTAATTAGCTTAACAATAAGACTTGCATAGTGTAAATTAGGACTAAATATACATTAAAAAAAAAATTAAATTATGTCGATTACGTTTACAACACGATAAGCAAAACAAAAATTTAGCATTAATTTCAAAAAATGAAAAGAACCAAATGTAGTCCCAAAAAAAGTGAACACAAAAAATACTTGCAAGATACATATTGTGTTAACAAACAAAATCCTTCCCAAGAGATTTGTAAAATCTCCTCTTAGATGGCAAATTATCAGTATTCAAGTGTAAACACTGATGATGATGGCACAATACCGAATGAAACCGTTATGTTTATAAACCAAATTTGACGTGGGATGACGGACAATCGTTCCATACTAAAAAAAAACAAATAATCAACACTGGCAGCGCAGTCCTGATATACAAAGTCAAAGTCCATGTTTTTTTGAAAATAAGCCGGTTGCTTTTAATGTATTAATTATACGTACTTATTTAACAAAATGTTTACGTCAATAATTTAAGATTGAAATCAAAACAAGATATTATTTAAGCAATTCAAAATAAGATCGCTTTTATATTATGACAAATGGTACAATAAAGTCACTTTCCCCTTTTTAGCGACATACATACATATTTTTTATTTTTTTTTTTTTCAATGAAGACGGACAAAGTATAATCATTTATGTTTTTCATATTCAGTAAAAATTAATTAAGCTGCAAGATTAAACAACAAGTTTTTAAATACAAGAACAAACATTCAAAGAGATAAAAAGTTTCAACAAAACGTGAAAAGCATTAAAGTAATATGGGAAATGGTTAACCTTGCAGGCTATTTCTGTAACTTCCCGCTATTTATAAATTTTAATTTTAAAAACTCTAGCTGTTTGACATCAAAAAAAGTATATGAACTGAGAAAATCGATTTGATAAGGACTTTCGCAGTTATTAAATAAAAAAACACTACTTTCGAAATTTTTCGAGACCTACATATATTTGTTTAACAATTTAACCATTTAACAGTTTTTCAAGTGAAAAAATTTACAGTATAGTGCAAGCAGAGAAAATTTATTTGACAAGAGATATGTGCCCTTAATTATTTATGACAGTGGTTTAAGTCATATATTTCTTTCGTCGAGATATTTAGTTGATTACGTTTGAACAAATCAAAAAATATTTTTGTATTATACATTTTAATTTAGAGTTGCACTAGTCTCGATTAATATAAATTTATTTAACATTTATTAAATATTTATTGAAAATTTTTAAAGATTTATTTGATATTTTGAAGCAAAAATGTACATGCCTTAGACCACTTTCATAATTAAGGGCACATATTTAAAATAAAGTGCATTCTTGGAAATTTTTGTTGATATCTCTCGAACGGATCAATTGATTTTAGAAAATTTTGGAGCAGTCGGCATTATTGTAATAGCTGGGGATCGGTATACTGTGTAATTCGAAACCAAAGTATATTCTTTCGAAATTGTATGTTAATAATATGCTACTTCGAAAGAATTTTCTTTCGTTTTGAATTACAGAGTAGACCTTCTGATTAGATTTTGGATTATAACAATCAGGTTTATTATTAAAAAAAAAGATTTTTTAAGATAAATGTTTTAAAGAAAATTTTGTTTTCGAAAATTTCTTAAAATTATCTTACTGTGTAAAAGCGATCTTTAAAAATTTCCCAATATTAATAATAAGTGTAGGAAGACCTGTCACACCAAACAAAAAAGTTTGATTGCTCAGGTTTTTATTTTGTATGACAGAGATGGGAAAGAAATATACATATCGTTAGCTAAAATGCAAAAAGGCACAACTAACAAAACATTCAAAATCAAGTATTTGATTGATTATTATGAATGCTATTAAACTATTAACATGTCTTCAAAAAATTTTACACTTCAGCGACAAAGAACAATTAACTAGTTTGTTTAGTTTTTCTTTCTAGTTTTTGCTTCTCCTGTAAAATTATATTTTTGCTAGTTACACCTTTTTGCATTTTTGGTAACGATATATAATTTGTACGCCTCTCTTTTTCTCTTGTTGAGCAAGAACATTTTTTGGTAATAATCAGGTCTAGGAGCAGTTTTCAACATTTTAAATGTACAAGCAAATTTCATAAGAATGTATAACTTTACAAAAAAAAATTAAGTAATTCAAAGAATTTGTCATTTTCACGCCTTCTTAATCATTACAAGAAGTGAATTTATGTTTAATGCTTTCTTAAATACGAATACGTTCGTGACTATTGAAGTGATGAAAATTGACATTTTAAAACCTTTAAAATTGGGGAACATATGCTGGTTCAATACGACTTATAAATATATATTTGTTTCAATCCATGATAAAATTTCTTCGAACCAGGCAACATGATGCATCGGTTCGATTCATTCATTTAAATGAAGAGCAATTTATTTAAATATATAAACAAGTATATAATAAAACATAAAATTCAATGGCACGCCAGTTCGTCATCACTTGAACCCATGATTCAACCCCATTTTTGTCATGTTTATCTTTTTATTTTGCTAGCACAACTAAACAAGCTGTATAGAAATAAAATAGTTTATACATTAAGATAAAATTTTAATGGATATTTTTAATACATAATTTATAAGTAAGTTATTTAAACAAGTTGAAATGTTCGACCTAAGTTTTAATTTAAAAAAACAAAACAAACAAAATTCTTTACAGCTACTGTTATACAATACAAGTAGATTACATTTAATGAATGTATAAATAAACGTTCAAATCCTTTTGTAATCAGCAATATTACTTTAATGTAATATGAAATTTTGCTTAGCTACACATTATATTTAACACATTTGATATTGAAAATTCCTTTGATAATACAACTTTACACATTAACCTTTAAGTTTAAGTTGTTTGAATTTTATTCAAAAACCTCGTGATTATTTACCTTTATACATGCGTAAATACACACTTATGTACATACATATGTATGTACGTACATGCTTATAGTATATGCATACATACGAATTAAAGTGAATAAATTAAACTTATAAATAGAACGTTTCTGATAGAAACCCCTGTTGTAAGCAAAACAAAACAACAACAACAAAAAACATTTCAGTGACGTTTTTCATTAAAATTAATTATAAAACAATAAACTGTGAACTAAAGTGATGAAATGTGTCGAACGATTTATGATTCAAAAGTTAAGCTCGCGCTGATAGCGCATGTGTAACACGAGAATTTTTTATTGCTGCAGTTGTTTTTTTTAATATACATACATTCATACATACATACTAGTGATGTAACGAATGTCAATTTTTGATATTCGTGAATACGAATACGAATACGAATATTTCAAATGAAATTCGCGAATATGAATACGAATATTTGAAACGATATTCGCCAATACGAATATTATATGCAATATGATCTATTAAAAAATTGTTATGAAAAAGGTCTTCACACTCTGGTTGGCGTACTTCAAAAATAATAAAAAGTACGCAAAATTGTAATGATCGTCATTGAATAATATTTGAAAATGATACAAAGCACAAATTTCTATAAAAAAATAATATATTTGTACAAACTAAAATTTTTGGTCATTTATTTAAATTTCGGTTAGGATTTATGCATTTATTTATTTAAATTCTACGAGTAGATTCGTATTCGCATACGCCTGGATTTAGCGAATACGAATACATTCGTATTCGCCTGAAAATGGAAGAATATTCGACAATTCGAATACGAATACGAATATTCGTGCATCACTAATACATACATATGTACATACGTAGAGTAAATAATAAAAATATTGGCTTCCATAAACTATTTTTAAAGGGTTTTGGGATTCTAAAGACAATTAGCTTTTTATACAAATTCAGTTTTGATATAAATTTTCAATTTTGCGGCAAAAATTTAAATGTCCGCTTTCGCTGTAGAATATTTTTTACGGTTTTTTGCGACATCAAAGTACATGCTACTCTATATATAATGGAAGAAATTTTTGTCAAAAAACGAACAACAGAAATATGAAGAAAAATTATAGAAAAGATGAATTATATAAAATTTAACAATAATAAAAACACATGAGCATTTGCATAACTTTATCGTGGTGCAATTATGTACTCATATGTACATATGTCAGGTGATTATATAAGAAGTTGTGGAATCAGTATAGCAAGTTGTAAAAAGAGCCAAAAAACATCAAAAACACAATGATATTTGCACCATAACCAAAACAAAAAGAGTTTTTTGACATTCCTCACATACAAAGCCAATAGAAGAAAAACTATCACATGAAATAGGGCTTGGGGACCGTTCTTATATTACGTAACGCACCACGGGGGACGGGGGTTTAGGACCGTTGTATTCTGAAAATTATTATAAACTCCATCATATCAGAGTGTGAATGCTAGCCTTAAGAACTGAAAAGTTTTAAAATTTATCGCATTAGTAGTTTAAAATTTCTTTATAAAAATCTGTTTTGTGAAAATATTATTTTCGAAATTTACCGAACCGGATCGATTCACTATCGTACGCGGCAAATATGTTTACGATCAAATAGATGCAAATAGATTACTACTTACATACATATTTATTTATTTATTTATTTCAGTTGCTTCAATACATAAAAAGCCTGCTCGGCCAATATACATGTATTGATAGCTTAATTTCATGTCTGTATAGACTAACAATCATTAATACATATTTTATCTGATTAAGTTTAAATTTTAGGATTATTTTATGAAGAATAAATTTGATATAAATGATCAATACTTAGCATGTGCCATAAAATCACATGCAAATATAAAAAATAGGATGCATAAGTATGTAATGATATTTTATTATTATTAATATTATTTTTTCTTTCAATAAAAGAAGATAAAAAGGAAGAAAGAAAGAAATCGGCTCCCCAGCCATATAAATATTACAAGATATTAAAGAGAGATACATAAATCAATTTGATTCTGGTAGCCATATTTGGGGTATTCAGATGGTACTCATAAATTAACACGTTTTAAAGTAATAAAACGAAAAAATGTGACTGCTGTGACCTACCCTTATAATTTACAATTATAAATATGGTACTTATTTGTATTTTGGTTTTAGCACCTTTGTACATTGCATACTCTCTCTCTCTCGCTCTCTCTCTCTCTCTCTCAATTCCTTTGGTAAACTCTCACGCATTTCTCCAGGTACCCAGCGGTAAATTAAGCGAAGTACTTCGATAATAATCACTGACGTCGTGACATCGTATGCGAACAATCTAAGTACTTGATTTTTAATGTACTTGTAATCTGATATATCATGTGTTACTGATAACTTCGATTACGATGTAAGCACGGGATTCAGTTATTGTTTAAAACAAATACTTTGTTCTAAAATAAAATTAAAATACTGGCCTACTTTCAGGGTAAATTTATTATCATGCCCGCTTACAACTCCGCTGTAAATGTAAGTGCAATGCTAGCGAGAGCGCACCACTTACGAGTCCTATGACACTTTTATGTTAAATCTAAATAGCAAAATAAGTGAACGAATCACCACTGACAGCTACTAAGTATTACTGATATCATCGATTGCGTAATGTATATTTTTACCACTGGGTAGTTATGACAAACAATAAACATAGCTGAGAATGTCTTATTACTTTATGATCTTTTTGTTTTGGGCCACAACAACTATTTTTTTAAACTATGTTAAAATGTTAAACTTAGGATACCCTTGTGAATACCCCAATTATTTATTTCAGAACAAAAATTTTTCTAAATTTTTATTCCTAACGCTGTACAAATTATTATTATTATTATTATTATTATTTAAAATAGAGTCTGATTGCAAGTCATTCTAAATTTCTACTTTTAAGTGTTTGCTTGCTGTGTGTTGAATATAAAATCATAATTTGTATTAAAATTACAAGTTTCAAACTTTGTGTAAATAGAAATACTTATTAATTTTCAATTTTTTTATACAAATATTGGATAGAAGCAACAGAATTGGGATTTTTTTTGTTAATAAACTTTAAACAAATATAACAATAAAATTCATTGAAAAAACAATTAAGTCTTAAAACAATACTAGAACTACAAAAAAATGAAAAATACACAACAATAGATAAAATAGATAGGATACACTTTTTGTTATGAGCCACAGCCGTATTGGTTGTGGGAAAGTGTGTTTTCTTATCAAATATAGTGCTATTTATTACGTAATGGTAAAGAGATTTCGATCCAACACTTTTGAGCAAAAAAAAAAAACAGAATTTTTTATTTAAATGGAGTTTTGAGTTAATAATGCAGAATTAATCCTGATATCGTTCCTTATATTGTGTAAAAAGTTGATCCAAATATCTGGTTAAGCATTTCCTCCACCATGGAGTTTTCCAACACTGCACAGCCTAATAAAGATTTTCTGCCTCCTACGTGGCCGAATAAGACTACATTTTACCAATTAATGAAAGGTGTTCTCAAAAGCTTTAAGATGATACAAATGTTGGTCATAATTATTGGAAAACACCGTACAATCACGCCTCGCCACCAAATTTTTTTTTTCAATTTTCTATAGAATAGGATTAATTTTTGAGAGGTGCAACTAAACTTAATTTAAGACCATAATTCATGGATAATGTTTGTGTGCGACACACAAAACAAAGCTTGGAAATGCTTTTTGCCCCTAGCCAGCACGAAAATATATTATTGCTTCAACTTACACATACGAAAATCCTATAAACACATACATATACATATTGACGGTCTTTAACCAAGATACATGTTGATCGTAATGAGTAAGCGCATATTTGGAATGAATAAAAAAACAAAAAACTACAAGCAATCAAAAATATGTTATGGGCGCGCATTGATAAAATTTATAAATTTTTTGCTTTTACAAAAACACACACAAAAAAAGATGATGCTGCCTCTGTTCTTGAGGAATACGACGATGACACATTTATGCACACATTGCTTTATATGAATGTATATCTTAATTGAAAATTAAAAATTCAAAAGCAAAATACGGCGTTGATTGATTAGTTAGTTTTTTTTTGTTTTTTAATAATTTCCAAGCCTCAACGTTGATCTTATGGCATCTTATTCATAGAATAACCTTGATCGTTTGGAGAAAATACAAAGAGAAATAGAGACTATTGCATACGGGATTACTCACCGACAAAAGCTTTAAGTTCATAATCTACTCCACAAGATTTTCCAGTATCCCCAGGGGCAGGTTGCAGTGAAACTGATGCTGGACAATACGGAGGAACTTCAAAGTAAAAGGGATATGCATTAGGGCCTAACTTTTTTATTAGTCTTTCTTGCAGCCTTGTTAAGGGTCTTTCTGTTGGAGCGGGCGGATAGATTTGTTCATGAGCCAAATACAAATCTTTTCGAAACGTCAAACCCAATACATCTAAATCTTCACGGCCGTATCTGAATGCAGCTAATACTTGACCAAATACTTTGCGATCCTTTACATATTCTGGATCTATAAAGACTACGCCGTCGATAGGATCAACATGAGTGCCGTGGTCTACAAAATCACGTTTCCCCAGGTACACAGTAATTTTACCATTCGATGAACTTTTCTTGAAAACCCGTGTAGCCTGGCGTCTGGAACTTGCATCTGCATCAGCACTTGCTGCACCACCACCTCCAGTCTCATCATTAGCAGAAGAAGGGCGTATACCAGAACCATTATTGGCACTGTTACTGCTACTGTTGGCACCACCACCACCACTACCACCACCGCCGTTGTTGGTACTTAGATTATTCATTAAGTTGCCGATATTTTAAATGTAAATTGCAAACTCGATAAACGTTCAAATATTTATTTAAATTAAAAAATTATCGCTTATAATTGTGGACCGGTAACTCCTTTAATTTTTTTATCGTTTTTTTAATATTTTCCCATTTAATTACTTGTTAAACAAAACTTTCGTTGTGTTTTGACAAAATCTTAAAAATGGATTTATTTTTCAAGATTTTACAAGTATTTCCTTTATTTATTTTTATATATAACTATTAGTTTAATTTTTATCTAATTGTTTTCATTTTTATACAAATTTTTCGCTTAAATATTTGTAGAAGTTTTCGTATACAAAATTAAACAAGTAATTAAATTCTTTCCAGTAGGAAAACTGCGTATTCGTCTTGTGTTGTAAAAATGACATACTAAATGTCACTTTTTAGACGATTACCATTTTTTGTGTATACTGCGAGGTTCTTAAAATTGTGGCAACTCTTATCTTGCAACGCATCTGGTATCGTAAAAATAGCGATTTTAAAAAAATCTTGTTCCACATGTTTTGTAGTTCTCCATTTAGCAGTTAATATACTTACCTTGCGGCTACAAGTTCAATATATTGCTTTCAATTTTTCACACATAAAGTTTGTAAAAATTTCCTAAAACTAAAGTTGCAACGAGCTGCACCAATTTACTTTCCAATTTAATGTTCAAAATGCCCTCACATGTTTTATTTCATCAAAGAAAATTACTTCTGTTTTATATTATTTTACAAACACAAAATCTTTTTTAAGCATCTGTTAAACTGAAAGAATAATTAAATGAAGCGTTTAAAGAAAAATTGAAGTCCAAATCTGTGAGTGTGGTAGTAAAAGAGTGTGAATGTATTGAAATTTGAAACAAAAATTGAACTTGTAGCCTTCAAATAAATATGGAAATGTTTGTATTGGCAATTGTCCAAATTTGTTGCTAAGTCATATTTTAGACTTGACAATTTTTCTTGAAGCAGTTCTCTTCAATTCTCTTTTAAAACTGCTCGATTGCTTACACACGGATGGTTTTTTGTTAAATTTTCGTATTGTTTTAATGCAGCGAATGAAATAACAATAGGTAATTGAAGTAATTTTTCTGTAGAAGCAATTCTCTCTCCTCTTCCTTCCTCTTTCCTCTCTCTTCCATAAACTCAGACTTGCTTCAAGAAAAACTGCCGAGTCTAAGACATGAGTAAACACTGTTAAAAAACTCGATTATTCGACATTCGAAAAATCAACATTTTGGAAAAACCAACAAACCAAAACTGAGTTTTGATCCCGGTTGAAACCCCGAGTTGATCACCCTACTTGTAAAAATTTTGTTAATGCAATTATGATAAATCATAATTTCTTTGTCATTGTGAAAACAGTTTATCACAATGCCTGCAATATTTCACTTCATATTTATTAAAAAGCTTTTATTCAATAAAAATCTCAATATTTTTCTTGATTTTCATATATGTTTTCTAAAAATTACTTTCAATTTGTATTTTCCGCAAATAAATTAAAACGTCAAACAGTTTGTTTAAGTTTTTTTATCAAGGCAAAGTTGTCTGAGCTGAAGCTCTGACAAAGTTGTTAGACACAGAAATAACACTAATGAATATAGTCTACGCCTAACAAAATTTTCTCTTGATAAGGATTTGATTTTTATCATTATAAAAATTTATCAGGTAAACCATAAATGTTAGTCCTCGAACAGAAATAGAACAGAACAGAATAGAAATAAAGGCCTGAACAACAATGCTCGCCATGAGATTGGCCATCAAATGGTTAGTCTGAACATTAAAATTTATGTACATGTATTGGTGGTCTCGCCCAAATTGTGCATTTTTACTTTCAAGATTAAAATATCCTTCGGAACTATCATTTCATACTATAATGTTAATAATATTTAGCATCCAATATTGATGGATGGCGATCTATATCAGAGAGTGAATTATAATTTTAAAATCTAAAATGCAGATTACACATGCGAAAAATATGGAACTTCACAACTTTAGACGGAAGACAGTGTGTAACAAATTTAAACATAAAATAATTAAAACATTTTACTAAATTTTTCTTCAGCTTGTGACAATACAGTAACCGTCAAATTTCTTAGCAGAGATCATTATATTTGCAATATTACATCACACAATGTGGTACTGTTTTCATTTCAAATACATATATATATAAAGAGAATATTATTATGATATCCACTGTCAAAATTAATATGTAAATTAAAAGTTTTGTTCAACATATGAAGAAATATTTTAATTATGCACAATAGACTAAAGAAATGCTAAAATGTTTCAAAAACACACAGTCTTGATTATGATACTTGTAATAAATACGCATTTTAAAACTAAATTTTTCCCTAGATGGATATAAACATAAATATAAAAATTTATTTTTCTTATTAATTTGCTGATGTTCATTTTCAGCACTGTCTAGTAGTGAATTGAAGGCTATGGAATATAAATCGAATATTTCTTTTTGTGTCCTACTTATTTTTTCAGTTCCCATTTTAACAGTGTTGAAAGCAGTATTATGATATCAACTGTAAAAAAATGTACACATACATAAATAATGGATACGAGAAGAAAATTTTGTGCATTAAAAAGAAAATGAATATTTAAAAAAAATTGCCGAAATGTTTTAATTATAGATGATAATTAATAAATTTAGGAAATTTCAAAATTTGTATAAAACACACAGCACTATTGAAATAAACGAAGTAAAATGTTCACTGGTTAGCTTCCTGATAATTATGAAATATTATAATATTTAAAACTCTACATAGGGCCAATTTCACCAATCCTATTTAAATATCAATTCATATTTAAATGTCGATTTTTATTCATTTTTGTATGGAAAACTGACTTTTAAATATGAATTGATGTTTAAATAAGTTGGTGAAATTGGCCCATACATTAACATAGCGTACACACCTGATGAATTTAAACTTTATATCATGATGAAAATTCATCACGTATAGACTCAATTAATTAATGTTATGGTAGCTTTATGATATAATCATCAGAACTCCAAGCCTAATATTTTCATCTTGATATCAAATATCATTTTATTTGTTACTGTGCACTTAACGTTTATTTATTAAAAAATTTTAATTTATTTTAATTTAGAAAGGCAACGCAACAATTATTTGTAGCCAAAAAGTTAAGCAACACGCAAATTAGTTTTTTCGGGAAGTATTTTTCAAATACTTGTTTGATTTATCATACTATGAAATCATTAACGTCTACCCCTTTGTGCTTATATTAATGAAAAATAATTACAGTTGCTCTGTAGGCGTTATATTAAATAGTGTCCAACCTGATGATTTTATATCAGAACTCGTAATATAACCCCTCTGATGGTTTCGTTAATATCAACACAAAGCAACTGACGTTGATAATTTTATATTATGATGAATCAAACAAGTATTTTAAAAATGCTTGCCAAAAATAACTAATTTGCATGTTGTTTAATTTGTTGGTCACTAATAATTATTATGTCACCTTTTTTAAACGAAAATTGTTTAATAAATAATCTTTAAGTTCACAGGAACACATAAAATGACATTTGATATTAAGATAAATTCATCAGGCCGTGTTTAATTGATTTATAAATTAAAATTTGTGTGAAAAAGTGAAAACAATATATAAAATGATACAAAAATAATAAATATTAACTCGATAAGAATTTGACTTAAATGAAATGTTATAAGAAAAGTAAAATTGCGTGTTCCTGTTGTATGAACATTTTATTATTGTTATTCTGCCGATGTTCTCTCACATATTATGTCAAAGTTAATTGCAGTTGTAGACGCTATGATATCTCATTAAACTTCAGGTTAGACGTTTTGTTAGATTTTGTATAAGGTTAGCGACACTTTTCTGTTCCGTTCCACAATTTTATAAAACGTATGGTAACATTGATTCAACTCAATTTGCACGTGTTGTTTCGTTATACACACCACTTTGTGATACACACGATTTTTTGACCGTTTTGTGTAATATTATTTGTAAAAGTTTTTATAAAATTTATCTTTGTCTATTTCTGTAATCAAAATGAAACGAAAACAAACTAATACAACGCCTAAAGCTGTGAAAGAAACAAAAACGCCTTTAAAAAAAGGTAGACCTGTAAAAGTTGTCCACGAGGAAGCCGAAGAAAGTGATGAAGAACAAGAGGTCCCACGGGTAGAAGTTGTAAAAAAATTAAACATTAAAAAAACTCCTGCTAAACCAAAAAAGGTTGTTGAAGAAGTCCCGGAGGACGATGAAGAAGCATCTGATGACGAGCAGCAAGAAGATAAGGATGACGAAGGTAATTTTTCTCTTTCAGATTCTCGTGTGTATATTCCATCAAACACGCGGTTGTGATCGTAAATTGAACTAGTGTTTTTGGACCTAAAACGTTTGAAATTAACCTAAAATAAAAATGAATCTTCATATTATACATACAAGCTACAGGAAAATTTGTTTCAAATATGTAATTAAAAAATGTTTTGGTTTAGTTAGCACGAAGTAAGATCCATAAGAATTCAGAAGTCTCTAGGTTGCCTCTACTGTTTGCAACTATCTGTCTTGTATTTTTATACTTCGCTTCCTTTTACATAAAAATATTGTGCTTGGACGAAATAGGTCGGTTGTTTGGATTTTAACTCTTCTACATATTAATGGGACAAGTGTTACTAATTTTTTTTTTACCAAACCTGCGTTGGTTTGTTTTAAATTATAATGCTTAATGCCTTATATTATTGGTGGTGGTAACTATCTGTCGAAGTCAATAACAAAAAGATGCCGCTTGTCTACTCGATTTCGAGAACAATTTTGTTATTGACAGTCTATTCTAGAGAATGATAAATCGATTTCGATTCCAATCGAGAACCGAAAATCGCATAAACCAATAACTTGTTTTTTTACAAAATCTAGTGAACAACATTGGTTTGATAACTAATGTTATTCATCCTTTTTCCGAAACTTTTTTGAGACATCAACAAGACAATCCGGCATGTTTTGGAAATCACATGATTTCAAATCTCAATTGTGATCCGATGGTGTTCTGAAAAACACAAAATTTTAACTTTTCGGTGTGATTTTGTTACTATAAAAATCAATAAAAAAGATAGGGTGCCTTCCTAAATGCATCACTGCGCTGCATCATACGTGCAAACTTTTATTTAAAATGTTAAAAAATGTTGCTGATAATCTGTTTTAGTAGTAATCATGTTTGTACACCATATTTAACATTTATTTGTGTGTTATCTACTTCAGTGAACGAGTTTAAAAAACATTTAAATTTCCATTTGCAGCGCCTTGATGCATTTACACACAGACATATCCATCCATATTCAGGGCTATCTTAAATAAAATTACATGTGAAATTTTTCTACTTTCCAATTGGAATTTTTTGTTTTCCCTATTACTTTCTATTAGTTGGATATAATTCCACGGAAAAATTTCACGATAGCCCTGATTAAGTTATTCATTTAATTATCTTATTGCTTATTTGCAGTTCGTAATACACCACTTTTTTTTAACAGCTTTGTGTAATATTTTTAAAAGGTTTTATAAAATTTGTCTTTGTCTTTCTCTTCAATTAAAATGAAACGAAAACAAACTAATACAACGCCTAAAGCTATGAAAGAAGCAAAAACACCATTAAAAAAAGGTAGACCTATAAAAGTTGTCAACGATGATGTCGAAGAAAGTGAGGAAGAACAAGAAGTCCGCCGGATAGAAGTTAAAAAATCGATCATTAAAAAAACTCCGGCAAAACCAAAAAAGGTTGTTGAAGAAGTGCCGGAGGACGATGAAGAAGAATCTGAGGACGAGCAGCAAGAAGATGAGGATGATGAAGGTAATTTTTCTCCCAAACACGCGGTAGTGTTCGTTAATCGATTTTTTTTTTGAGATTAACCTAAAATAAAAATGTATCTTAATTTTATACACACAAGTTACATACTTAAAAAAATATTGCGGTTGAGTTAGGACTACCTAAGGTGCATATATTTAAATTTAGAATTCTCTGGGTTACAACTTATGTTTGGCAACTATTTGTCTTATATTTTTATATAATAGGTACACATTCTTTTAGAAAGATTTTCATGGAACCAAAAAGGTCGGTTGTTTGGATTTTAACTTTTCTAAGACACGTTTTAAGAAATTTTGTTTGGTTTGTTGTAATCTTAATGCTTAATATATTAATAGGTGATTCAAACGTTTGAATACCGCTCCCTCCCAAAAATACATACTACATGCTTACTTACTACATACTTACATATCACTTATAATCCAAAAAAATTAGTTTGAAGTTTGTATTTTTCTCTGAAGAGCTGCATAAACAAGACATTTGTATGAAATTTTTACACAATATGAAGAACGATATGAGGATTAATTCTACATCACTAACTCAAAAATTCCATATGTTTTAATAAATTTTGAAAATTGTATTTATTTAGAGCAGCGATCTTCAAAACCGCGCACGCGTCGAGTGCTCTCACAATAACGAAGAGAGCAATAAGAGATAATTTGTATTTTTATTTAATGTGTACTCAATTGTTAACAAAAAAGTGGTAACCCTCACTTTAATTTCTAGACTATTTATATGTGCCGGTTTTGTAGTCGCATTTTACTAGACAACAAAGGATTCTTTTTAAATTAGTTTAATTACAAAGTTTTGTACTTTTTGGAGCTTGAATAATCATATCTGAAACTAAGTTATTATACACAATTTAAAATACATTAAATGTGCATTAATCTCTTTTTGAACACTAGAAATTGACTCGAATTAGAGCAATGATGCGCACACAATGCCCCCGGGGGCCGAACAATATTCGCGATTTACACATACACAACAGGAATGTTGACGAAGCGCACTGCAAAGAGTACAAAAGTTATAATTTTATTCAGTTGTATGCCAACTTTTAAGCAAGAAGGTTGATGTCGCTTGATTTGTTATGATACACATTATTCAATACATTTACCAGCAAATTTCTCCCAGTGCACTCACCACTACACACACATTTTGAATCTGTTTCTCTTTGTGGACAACGCTGAATTAGAGTTTTAAAATATATTAAAAATATTTCGTGGCAGCCCTGCTATGAGAAGAGCAAAAGATAATACGCTCAAAAACGAAGCACCAATACAAACATAACTTTGAATGTATATGTGTCGTAATCGTTGATTTAGAGGAAAAAGTATGTATAGCTGTTAAGTAATGATTATTAATCGTACTGATTACTAATTTGATTTTTTTATTTTTTTTTGAAAGGTGAATTGATTATTAAATTACGATTATCGGGCCTGTTCTGCAAATCACGACGTGTCAAATCACGGTGATTTCAAAAAATTAAATCATTGCTTTTGTAAATTGCACGATTTATAGCGCTGGAAGTTGGAAGAAAATATTCTATTATAAATTACAAAAACTTAAAATACAATAAAAACCCTCTATAAAGTCTTGTACGATTTAAAGTTTTGTACGATTACTAATAATGGAAAAGTAGTCTGAATGACTTGAAATTACAAAAAATAATCAAAAAAAAAATCAAAATTAATTAAAAAATAATACGATTACTTTTAAAGATTACTTTTTTATATTTTTATTATATATTAATAATTAAAAGTTATCTTTAAAAGTAGTCGGATTATTTTTTGATTACTTTCGATTCTTTTTGATTATTTTTTGTAATTTCAAGTAATTCAGGCTACTTTTCGATTATTTGTAATTGTAATCAATTATTTATCAGAAATTCTTTTGAAGGGAATTATATAATCAGTATAATTCTTTTTAAAATGTAATGTAATTGATTACTAGTCGTGATCGAAATTTCGAAGTTAGCATAAATTTCGGAATTAAACTAGGTTTTAAATCGTTCCTCCTTGCAATTTAACATTAAAAATCGGCACATAATCTAGTTTTAACTCACTGCTAAGCAGGGTTGGCTACCAACTGGGTAATCCCACTGGGTTTAATTGGATATTTTATAAAAACCCACCCAGTTGAGGTTTTTTTAACTATGCCATTCATTTTAATTTGGCCATATATTTCAGATGCATCGTATTCGCTAAGTAATGCACTGGGTTGATTAAAATTGTGTCCGCTTTCCAACCAAGCCTTGTTTGTGTAATAGTGCACTATTATTTAACAAAGTTATACCAAATTCCCATAAAACAAAATAAGTTTCACTTTCTAATGCAGCTTGAGCTAGAGCTCTTTAACCGACTTCAAAAAAAGGAGTAGGTTAACAATTCGTCTTATTTTTTGGGGGTTACTTCATAGTTCGGTACATATTAGACCGATTGTAAAAAATTTTTTTTGTCAGGTTTTAGCTTCTCATTGGTCCCATTGGAAAAAAGTATTCTACTTATTATTTGATTGCTGCGAAACAACACTTTTGGCAAGACAAACAACTAAAACAAATGTCTTGCCAACAGTGTTGTTTAGCGTTTGTTTTAAAATATTTCGCTGTAGTAAAGAATTTGAAAAATCTCTCATGTCTTGAAATGACTTATAATTGGTCTTGTGCAGGACTTTAGTACATATAGCCAGCAAAAAAAGACATGCAAAAGAAATAGTTAACGCATGGGTTCTACTGCAAATGAATTGGTTCAATTTAAGTCCAGAAGGCATGATTTCAACACAGGGGTGTCATTTGACTGCTCGTAATTTAAGTGAGTGCTTAAAACCCATCCAAGTTCCCTGATTCGACTAATTTTTTCATGTAAATACAAAAAATAAAAAAATTTGTCTCAGCCAGAATACGAACGTTGGCGTTCAGACGACGGTCAAGGCATACTCTCTAGCACTTAGCTATTGTGTTCTTGATATTTTTTTTTTTTTGAGATAAAACTTGTTTTATGAAAATGTGCCAATGATGATTTAAATGATTTAATTCCGTTTTTTGCATGCCTTTTTTGATGGATATTTATTTCAATGTATTACCCAGTTTGTCGCATGCGGTTTTAATGAGTTATTTACAATTTGCGATGGCATTCAGAATGCAATCGAAGAAACAAATGCTTAAGAAACCATGAAACACTTTTATTTTTTATTTTTTTCTGGGTATATATATTTATATATGTATGTTTATTCATATATTTAAAATTTGAAGGTGGTGAAGAGGACGAAGAAGTTGAAGACGATGAACAAGCCGATGAGGTTGAAGAAGCCGAAGATGACGAAGACGATGATGATGAGGCTCCTTCAGAAGAAGACATTGGAACAGAGGAGCCAACAATACCATCTAAAGTCAAGAGTGGTCCAATAGATCCAAGTGTATCGCCAGCTAAAATTGTTCGCGTTGCCAAATTGCCCAGCAGTAAGTGTTAAAAAAACTTAGTACTTAGTTGAATAACAAAAAAAGTAAAAGACAAAAAAAACATATTCATATTAATTTCCATAAATTAAAATTTTTTTAATAAAAGTTGTTAAGTCTGCCATTAATTATTTTTCTCAGTTTTATTAACTTTGTTGAAAAGATTTGATTTTTAATTTAGTATTTTATTGTTAATAATATTTTACTATAAATTATAGTCAAGTCTTTTTTGTAAAATTTTTTTTAGCTTGCAAACAAATTAACATTGTTGAGGCATTTGCTAAATATGGACCACTTCAACAGATACATATTGTTACCACAGCAGCTGGCACAATCGCTGATATAGTTTATAAAAACGAAAGCTCAGCCGAAGCAGCCATTGCTGATGACAAAAAAGTGAAAGTCTTGGATACTATCGTAGGAATTAAGCCGAAAAGGAACAGTACAAAAGCTAAGAACATGGTGAGTCGTGACCGTTCTGTTCACGTCAAAGCTGTTACAAAAGGCACTACAGAGGAACAACTAAAGGAACATTTTAAATCATGTGGCGAAATTGAATATGTCAAGTTGATATCTAAATTCAATGCTCCTCCCTTTGCTTACGTTACCTTTACCGATAAATCATCAATACCGGCTGCTTTGAAATTACATAACTCCGTTTTAAACGATGTTAATATTAAAGTAAATTTAAATACTGACAGCAATCAGAGACGTACATACGATGAAAATCTTACAATTACGTTGAAGAATAAGCAAGACTTTAAGAATATTGATGTTGCAAAACTGCAAGCCATATTTTCTAAATGCGGTGAAATTGATTATATCGATTTAGTGTGCAAAGCGCGTATTTTAAGTTTTATAACGTTCAAAACCGAGGAGGCTGCTAAAAAGAGCCTTAAATTAAATGGGAAAACTATGCAAGGTATTGAATTGGAAATCGAACCATACAGTCCGTTGAAAAAATGGACTTGCGTTCATGTCTCCAATTTGTCTAACGGTTAGTTTCACCATGTCATATAATATGATTCCAATAGAAATTAATCACTAAATTTGCTTCCTTTTATTTTCCTTACAGATGTCAGCCAAACGGATTTATTAAAACACTTTGAAAAAGCTGGCGAAATTATAAGCGTTGTGTGTAAAAACAATTTTGCTATTGTTCGCTTTGCCGATAGCGACGGTTATTGTAAATCATTCTTGTATAATGAAAGCTTCCTTAAAGGACAAATTATTTTTATTGAACCCCATTCGAACCGCAAGCAGTCAGTTCTCAAGCAAAAGGGTGGATTTAAGAAGGGTTTCAAACGTCCGCATGCAAATGGGCACACTGTATTTAAAGCTAAAAAAGTTAAAACCCAATAATTTTTTTCTTAATTCAATTCATCTACATTAAGGTACAATGTCAGCATATGTTATATTAAAAACATAAAGCAAGACCACAAATTATATGACATTTTATGATACATAAAATACATAAATACATATTTTATAATTTTAATTTGAAATACATATAAAACAAACTTTATAGATTTTAAAATTATTTAAGGTTAAACTCATTGTAGGTATGTTTCTTGTCTCCGAATAGCCAACCCGCAGAAAAGAAAATCCAAAGAAAATCTCAAGCTAGTTGATAAAGTTGAAATAAATTTTTATTTCATATTTTTAAAAAGTTGTACTTAGAGAGGAGGGACTCTCTGAGAGTATTTGTATGAAGATCAAAAAATACATTAATTAGGTCTGCTCGTTTACTTTCCTAGCAGAAAATAGCAAAAAAAAAATATATATGAACTCTTCGCAAATAAAAACATGCAAGTATTTGTGGATTCTAAAATGCATCACTGAAGTATATGATGCGCAAAATAACATCATAAAGTAATCACAAAAATGGCTGATGCAACAGATGAGTAAATATTTGATTTGTTAGTTATTTGTTTTATTTTGTTAATTTATTGTTTTTTATCAGTTTTTCAAATTGCCAAAATTAATAATTTTTTTAATTTATAATAGTAACATATTCCATAACTTTTTGAATTCTTCTAATGTTGGAACAAAAAAAATTTAGCAATAAATATTTTTTTTTTACATTTTAAGACTTATTTTGTATACTGAGCAAGTCCAACTCATTTTTGTATTTATCCAAATCAAAAAATAAGTTAATTATTAATTTTTCCATTTTTAATGCTCTGGAGTTCGAAATTGCAATCAAATGAACTTTTTTGTCTGCGCTTCATTTAAGCATCTGCATCAGCTGTTTTGTATCAACTGCGCAAATTTATCACATGCGCATCAGGCCCTATATTTTATTTATATCTGACACACGGATGAAATTCATGGTAAAATTGCACTTTTTCTGATGTATTTCGGACATTCTTTGGAAACGAATTGTTTAGTAATATTTTAAATAACGAATTTTTTTATTTTTTTAAAGATCCATATATAATATGAAATATTTTTAGACTCATGATGCCCGTTATTTCTACCCGTAGATTTCTACTAGTGTTCAGATACGAGTATCTATCGTGTAAATTAAATTTTATAAGGCAAACTCGTAGGTTAAAACATTAGATAAATTATCTGTATGTAGAAATTACGGGCATAAGTGTCGAATATTTTTTGCTGGGTATTTTAATTGCATTTATTTACAAGACTTCATACAAAAGAAGAACAATTTGTTCTGCTTTTGTACTAACCAAGATATACATATATAACATATGATATATTAGATTGCACGTATATTAAAATTCAGCCCCCGTATTCTGTAACTCGCTAAAGCTAAACCTCTCGCTACAAACCTATAAAGCAGATTTATCGATTTTCGGATACAAAGAAGGCAATGATTTTTTAAAAGTAATTTGCGAAATTTTTAATGTTTTATGTCATCGCCAAAGAATTTTACTTTTATACTTATCGAGTTACGCAATCCGGGGCAGGTACTTAGATTGCTCGCTTACGATGTCATACTGACTGACGTCAGTGAAATGCATCACCCTCTGTATCATGAGAGCAAACTTTTATGGAAAATGCAATACAACTTCGCTGATAATTTTTCTCTGTAGTAGGCATGTTTGTAATCCATATTTAACATGTGCATTAAGTAAGTAATTTAGGACATTTCAATTCCCATTTGCAGCACAGTGATGCATTTACGAACAGGCCCATTATTATCGAAGTACTTCGCTTAATTTCCCGCTGGGAACTCGGAGAGTCAATCTCTCTCTCTCTCTCTATCTCTCTCTCTTGTTAATTGAATAACCATTCTTTACAATATAGAAGAAAAACTCGCTCACCCATATCGAGCCATAACAGATAAAAAAATCTTAAGCAACACATTTTTTGGACTTCGTTTTTTTTTTCTTTTTTGACAAAAATTGATTATTTACGATCGCAAAATCTAATTTTAACCCACTTTTAAATCCTAGCGTGATTTTTAATGTGCAATTTTATGTCAAAATTCGTTCCAACTTCCAACGCTACAGATCGTGCAATTTTCAAAAGCAATGTTTGCTTTATTTGATTTGTTTTTAAATCACCGTGATTTAAAATATCGTGATTTACAGAATAAGTCAGTATAATGGAATTAAAATTTTTTATATGAATAATAATATAAATATATAATATAAATAATATAATGGCCTGAAATGAAACTATCGACTTACAATTTATATTGAAAACAAAAACAAATTTTCACATTTTATTGTTGTTTTCAGTATAAATTTTCCGTCGAAAGTTTCGTTTCTGTTTTCTTTCGTTATTGTGAAACAGGCCATAAATTTGTACTCGCTTTTCTATTCTTTTAAGGGTAGATTTTGTAAGTACAAACGTTTTTTTCGTTTGGAAATTAATTTAAAAAAAATAATTTTTGGAACGATTTTTCGTTTTTTTTATACAAATTTGAAAACAGAATTTTAATACAGATTCTTTTGTGGTAATGAATTTGATAACTTTAATAAGATTAGGATTTAAATATAAATTTTTAATCGCTTTTCTACCAATTAATTATCTGCCTATTTTTAATACAAATTATTTGTAAGCAATGAACTTTAATAAGATGCTGTTCACATATTACGTAACGCCCAAGGTGGGGAGGGGTGGGGGTCTTTAAAAATTGTATAACATAAAAACACATTTAATATAGAAAGGCCCCAAATAATTATTTTTTTAAATCGAAATTTTTGCATTTTTCAATACATTAGATGTTCTTCTATCAAAATATGTATACAAAAACTCGATTTAAAAAAAATAATGAGTTGGGGCCTTTCTATATTGAGGCAACGATATGTATCACGTAAAAAATAAATTCAGAAAATACAGTACAATTACAAGTTTTTGTGCAATTGTTTCTAAAGAAGTTATTTTTGATACTATGTATTGCATTAAAGTTTTATGAGGAGGTGTAATGTCAGTTAGGGCTTTTCTACATGAGACCAACTTTGGCGCCAAGGAACATCTTGCCAACCAATATGTACATATTTACATACATATGTAGTAAGTATATTTTTCAACTCAGTCGCCAATGGTTGTATGTATTCAAGAAATAAAAATATTGCACGTAATGAGCACAAGTAATAAAAAAAAATAATATTTATAACTTGAATGCATTTTGTCATTACTTTAAATAACAGATGCCGGTTAAAACGGTAAATACCACACCCTTGCCTACATCGACTACAAAACAAACAATCTACAATAAAAAAATAATGAAAAATACCAACCCACCATCATCACCACCGCGAACACCAGACGAACAACAACTTAAGAAGACAAGAGATATCGTCATTACCGTCAATGGTAGAGGTGTGATTGGTGTCTTGTGTTGAAGACTCTGGCTGTGACTGCCAAAAGAAACCGGCAAAATAAACGTGATTCACCACTTGCACACTTGCAAACAGAAAAAATAAGTTAAAAAAAAATGTTTATGACTCATACTCGTATATAGTACGTGGATGCACATACTTACATTTTTCTTACACTTGCATTTGCGAAATATTTTTAAAATTGGGTATACTTATTACCACACGGCAAGTGCCAGTTTTATTTAGGTAGTTTTACCAGAAGATTAAATGTATTTAAGTATATCGTTACCTTAATATAGAAAGACCTTAACTCATTATATTTTTGAAATGGAGATTTTTGCATTTTTGGTACATTAGGTATTCTTCTAACGAAATATACAAAAAACTCGATTTCTCTATTAAGGTAAGTATGTATATGTATACTCGACACAGTAAACGCTATATGTATATAGTATAGAATACTTTTTATATATTATGGTCCCATGTTCACGGTTGTTTTGTTTTCATTTTCTTTCAATTTGTCTTACAATATTTATATATGTACATACATATAACAGAGAAACTGACTATAATCGTCTTCTCTCGATCAGTAGTAATTGAATACGATTACAAAGAATAAAAAGAAGGAAAATAATCATTGAAAGTATGTTTTGCTTATTTTATCTTATTAATCGTAATAGTAAAATCGTGCCACAACCGCCAAAAAAGCTTAAGCGCTATAATTTTCTAACTTCGTTTTTTGGTCTGCTTCTTATGAATCACAATTTGCTTGGGAAAAAATTCTCGGGAAAAAAGTAAGTATTGAAACTATGAGGGAGAGTTTTACACGAGTTTACTCTCCAAACATTTTGAAGGGAACTAATGCAAACATTTAAAAATCAAATTTTAGGAATTTGCGTGCATGCATGCATTTCAAAAACATGAACGATTATTTAATTATTCTGACAAACACTAGCACTAAAAGAATAATTTTTGTTCCTTAAAAATTCTCACATGTAATTTGGCTTCCTAAAATTGCGAACTTTAGCCTAATTTTAAACCAAACAAAGAAACAAAAATAAGTTCCAACCTTAGCTGTTAAGTAATGGTTGATAATCGTACTGATTACTAATTTGATTACTTTTTTCTTAAAGGTGCAGTAATGATTAAATTACGATTATATTCAGTTTCGCATGAAACTGAATATAAAAAAATAATCTGAATTACTTTAAATTACAAAAAATAATCAAAAAGAATCAAAAGTAGTTAAAAATAAACCGATTACTTTTAATTCTTTTTGATTATATATTAATAATCAAAAGTAGTCGGACAATTTTTTGATTAGTTTTGATTCTTTTCGATTATTTTTTGTAATTTCTGAATTACTTTAAATTACAAAAAATTATCAAAAAGAATCAAAAGTAGTTAAAAATAACCCCATTACTTTTAATTCTTTTTGATTATATATTAATCAAAAGTAATCTTTAAAAGTACTCGGACTATTTTTTGTTTACTTTTGGTTCTTTTCGATAATTTTTTGTAATTTCAAGTAATTCAGATTACTTTTCCATTATTAGTAATCGCAATAAATTATTTATCAGAAATTCTTCGAAAGGGAATTATATAATAAGTACAATTCTTTTTAAAATGTAATCTAATTAATTACTAATCGAAATCGAAATTTAACAGCTCTGGTTCCAACCGAAATTAAAAACTAACTAAAACTCAGAAATGTTTTTCTTTTTTTGTTTAACATTTATTATATTTTAATGTTTTTTTTTTTGTTTGTTGAATATTTTTATAAATATGTATTGGTAATATTAGTTGGCTTATTTCAGTTGTTGGCCTACATTTGCAATTTATATGTTAATGTATATATTTTTTTCAATTTCAAAGTATGTATTCGTTTTCCAGTTTCAGTTTGTTTTTTTTAAACAACATTTGTTCGAATTTAATAAAGTCTATTTTGAGTTTTCAATTTAATATGTATGTTTGATTTTCATTAATTAGAATATTTATTTTTTCAGTTTAATATAATTTTTGTTTTTTTCTTTTGCTTGATATCTACGCTTTATTTAAATTGATTTCTTGTTAAATTAGATTAAAAAAATATCTAATTAGGTATATATTTAATATCATTTGAATATCGGTATTAATATAATAAAAGGATTTTTAATAATACTTTCAAAATTGTGATTTTTAAATTGTTGGCTGGGATTTCATGATTTACAGGAAGTTCCTTTTCTAAAAATGCAATTGCCACCGAAAAGTAAAATATGATTTATTTTTAGTTAAATAAAACAGGGGGTCTACTCTGTAATTCGAAACGAAAGAAAATGCTTTCGAATTTACATGTTAGAAGCATACAAATTCGAAAGCATTCTCTTTCGTTTCGAATTACAGAGTATACCCACAGGAGTCTAATCGTCGCTTTCGATAACGTGTTGATTCGATCAGGTTTTTCAGTTTGAGATTATGGCATGCGATATCAAACCATATTATTACATTGTTCTATAGCGAATGCCATAATCTCAAACTGAAAAACGTGATCGAATCAGCTCGTTATCGTAAGCCACGATTAAACCTCAGTATTGTGTCGCCAACAGCGCCTCCTTGGTAACTACAGTTACTGTATGTTTTATTTAATTGCGCATTGGCTCCATAAATGCAAAGTTAAAGCGAGTATTAAATGTGTTTTGCTATCGTCTTGTTTCATTATTTGTGGGAATATTTCCGATAAATTGTGGCGCGACTATGCATGGCAACACAACTTGAGTTGCCTTATCAACTGGCAACGTGACTGAAATTAAAATTAGTATTTATGTGGTAACCAAAATTTATTGCAAAAAATATGTTAAGCGAAATTGCTTAAAATTCGGGCCTGTTCCGAAAATTATGATGATACCAAAAACAAACTCTTAATAGCCGACTTGTTAGGGTTTTTTTTTTATTTATAATAGAGTATTTTATTATAACTTGCTATGTTATAAATCGTGCAATTTACAAACTCAACGATGTAGATTTTATTAATTTTTTGAAGTAGGCGCGATTTGACATTTGATGTACAGAACATACCCGAATAAAGATGATTTATTTATTGGAACTATTTTTCAAAGAGAATGACATACAAAATGTGCCATCAATTAGAGGGCTTTAAGGGACAATTAAAATCCTTTAAAACTGCCGCCTGTACTGTGAGTAAATTTTATTGCTTAAAATAATTTTTACTAGTAATTTTTTTTTAGCCCGCGGAAATCTTGCTATAAAAAGTCTGAATAAAATTTTTAACTGCTTCGCATTGGTTAGTTTTACCAATTTCGCTGGTTGATGCAATTTTTTTTAGATTTAGCTGTAACCATAAGCGTGGAAACCCCATTCTAGGGCGTGTATTGAACTATTAAAAATTTCATGTAATTATTTATTTCAATATTTCTCATAAAAATCTCGTCATAATGCCCCCCCCCCAAATAGAAAAAATTTCTAACTACGCCAATGGTTGTAACTTTGCGAGCCTTCGTCTTTAACACGAAAATTGATCAGGCCAATTGTGAATAACATCTCCCCGGGAGTTAATTCCCTATTCATTGTCCCCCATTTTAAAAACTCAGATTTCAGTTAAAATAAAACAAATGAAAACAAAATAGCTGATTTCGAAAATTCAAGTTCTACCTCAAATTTTAATTCTTAGCTCAATTTTTATTCTTAAAAAAAATTAATTCTGTGGGAATTATTTTGAGCAGAATATTTAGAATTAAGCCTGGTACTCTGTTCGAAGTTGCGAAAAACGATTATTTCGCATGAAAAATTTGACATGTACTAAATGTAGCCCAACTCGCGGTTTTTTTTATAAATTTCTTGCGTTTTTTGCTTGAAAGTATGCAACATTGTTAAAATTCCGTTCGAAAAAAGCACTGCTCATGTTGTTTCGCAGCTAAACTAAAATGATTCCAGACTAATTTTGCATGGAAAGACATGACTTCACGTGTTTTTCACAACAAGAACAGAGTACTACTTTTGCGAATTTATTTCGCAAATATTTCATACCAAGGACTTTTATATGTAGTTTGGCAGCATTTCGCACTAAATGGTGAAAATTTATATTGAAAACAACAATGGCTGCCTTAGAGCCTAAACACAATGTAACGATTATTTATTGCGGTGCGGTTTTCCATACGATTTTGAAGTAAAAAACCGCAGTGCGGAACGGAATAAAACTAAAATCTATTTTATTTTCATTGCAGTCTTTCTTATTCTCCACAAATTACTCGATTTGCGAAGCGAAGCTTTGTTGAAAAATTTTGTGTGAAAATAGCGGACGTCTGCCGACGTGCTAGAGGTGAACTTTTGTCCGACATCATATTCCATTATTAATTTCCATATTTTCACTTTACATTGCTATCAATAAAACTGAATTTGTGAAAAAAGTGTGTTTTTAAGCCAATTTACTTCCTAACCTTAAATTTGCACACCCTTTATTTTAAGTATTTTTTTTTGTAATTTTCAAGCTGTTCTTAAATTTTAAATAAATGACAACAATTTATAAAAAATTTAATTTCGCTACAATTCCTTCTTCATTTCCAACCTTAAAAAAAACATGGGCTGTACAAATCTGTAAACATGACTTTAAAGTTAACGAATCCAAATAATTTTTGTTAATGAACTTTTAGCTCAAAGTCTACTTATAGTCTTACTAAATTCAAATTTATTTTATGACCAATGATTAAATAAAAATGGGTGTAAATTTAAATATGAAACTCAAATATTTAAAATCACAATTTAAAAGTATATTTAAAAATTTGTCACAGTAGAAATATTGTTCTCTACTTTAAAAAATAATTTATTAACTGTTTTTTTTCTTATTCATTTTCTTCTGTAACTTTTATTTAGAAAAAAGAACTACAAATATATATGTAAATACTTTTTAAATAAATGTAAATGTTTGATTTTTATTTTGAGGTTTTTCGTCTTAAAACCAATAAATGTCTTCATCTAGGAAGTACGTAGTTATTTAAGTTTTTAGATAAATTTCTCGTTGCTGATAGAAATTTTCGAAATGTTTTTTTTTCATGTCAAGTTTCTAATTATTTATTATTTAATGAGTTGTGTTCTATGTAATTTAAATTTCAGTCTCATTTTTGTGACAAATTTTGCAAAATGTGCTGAAAGTTTTTTTGGAAAAAGTTCTTTTTTTTAAGGTGAGATTAAAAAAGTTAGTAAGATAACTTCGACGGTAGATCAAATTTGACATGAGTTGTATAAATTGTATTGTTTTCTTAATTACACAGTATTACAAAAGTCCGCATATTCAGCCTTATCATGAATTCTACATGTAAAAATTTCCGAATCAAACTTTTCGTTCACATGAATTTTATTTTCGTATCGTCAATTCCAATCAAATTAAAAACTTACATATTTCAACTTTTTACAACAGACAAATCTTTGTGAATAATTTTTTTTAATAAATTCTCAATATATTTCGCAAATGTGTGAAGTGTTTTGATACACGTTCGGAAATTTCCATGTGAAATTTTATTCATGATTAGCCTGATTATGATTGTTATATTTCGAAACATTCCACTTCTATTTTTTATATAATTTCAATTTCTGTAAAAGAACTTCTATACTTAACAGAGGACTCAAACAAAACTATTTTTTAAAAATTTCAATTATACATATGTAGGTATATTCTTTCTTGGCGAAAGTATTCAATTAAATACTTGGATTACATTCGTTTTCTTGCAAATATTTTCTCATTTCATAATTTATAGAAAAATTTTTGTTACTCTTCACTTCAAGTTTGTCAAATTTGTTGCAGATTTTTGTAATATGGTGTAAATTATTTTGTGTTTTTTTTCTGTTACATTTATGCACAACTTGATAATAATGAATAATCATTATAATTACTTTAAGATTTTTGTTTTGTTTTAACATTTTATTTATTCTCTAAAAAAATTTTCAAGTGCTACATTTTAATTAATATTTATAAATAGCTTGTTGGTTTGTTTTACTTTTATTGCTAAGGGTATACATAAATTTAATATTTTTAATATATATTTTGTTTAATAATTAAATCGAATAAATTTAAGGCAAATTAAAGTAAAGGGCACTAAGTAAATTTCTGGGTGCTGGGGAGAGAGAGAGAGATAATTTATTAAGCAAACTCATAAAATGGAATTACATAAAAGGCAAATGGTTTAATAAATTCGTTAATGTTTCATTGTTTAAAAGAGTTGTGTTGATTATTCCAAAAAAATAATATACATATTAGAAATAATTTCCAAATTAGCAAAAGTTTAAAGACTGTAAAAAGTCATAGCACGAATGTTTAATAAAAAAAGCTTAAACGATTAATTTTGCTGCTCAATAAAAACAGATATTTTTGGTCATACATAAACAAAAACAAAATCAAACAGTTTTACGGCCGTTAACAGTAAAAAAACTTAACCTACAGTCAATGCTAAACTAAAAATTTAAACAACAGTTAGTGAAATACATTTATCTTTAAATTTTCTGTTAAACATTAATGCTCTTATGCAAAAACGATTGTTAAAGTTAAAGCATGTGTTAAAACCGGTTTTGCCATACAAAATTCGTTTGTTAAACCAACTTTAAGTTTACCAATTTTTTTTGCATAGGGGGGTAAAATTTTAGTAACATTAACTGAAAAAATGTATTACTGTCTTATTCACGGCATATTGATATAAGGTATACTCATCCCAATTCGCTTTAAAAAAATTCTCACAAAATTCATATAAAAGCATACTCGGGCCAAATCGCTTTGAAAAATTTATACTTTTGATGTAAAAAATGTACTGAAAGTGTTTTGAATTACAAGCTTCGAAAATAGTCGCCTGAACAGTTGAGACCAAAGTGGATCCATACTAGTTGGTTGCAACAAATCAGGTGGGTATTTTCGCCGCAAGTGATTTGAATATCCATTTTTTTGACATTTAAAGTATAAATTTCTCAAAGCGAATTGAGCCGAGTATACCTTAATGAATTTGCCTTGAGTTCAGACCACCTTATTTGCATTCGCCTTGCTTGGGAGTCTACTTTATATACGATTAAATATGCCTTGGTCTTATTTATTAAAAAAATATTACTTCTTATTAAAATTTTTTATCTCATTCGAAATACATAATTGAAAAAAAAAACAAGTTAATAGCTTTTTAGTTGCTGACACATCTTTAACTTTCAATTAAAACGTAAGTTTAGTATAACTGAAAGTTAGTTAACTTTAAAAAAATAGTAAATAGTAAAATAATAGAGATAATAAAGTATATATAATTTAATATTACAAAAAGGAGAAAAATCCTTTACATTTTATATTTTGTTCCATTTATTTTTTTTACTAAAAGCAGAATTATTAAAACAAAGAACTGATATTCATTCACAATTTTCCAAATTAAAATAAAAAGTTCCTTTTTTGCATTAATATGGGCTTGAAAACCCATATTAGAATACTCTCTAATGCAAAAAAGGAATGAGAAGAATAAAAAGCTCGTTTGAAGTATTATAAATAAAATAATTTGAAATTTATTTGCTGGTGGTTCAGCTTGGTCTATATGCATTTCATTGTTGCTGTAACAAATCATCAGTAGACTTCAACCACACATTTTGAATAGTCACAAACCTCTGATCTTATGCACAGACTTTCAAGAACTATTTGAGAATTCACAAATAATATTTTTGAAAATCACAAAAGAAAAATAAGCATAGTAGGCTTAGAAACTAAATAAATGCATATAGACCAAGCTGAACCACCAGCAAATAAATTTCAAATTAAAATATACGTAATTATGACAATATGTCGAATAATAAATTTCTTAAATGATAAATAAAATAAAATAATGTATAAAATAAAACGATTTCATGTTAATAGTGTTGTAAAAAGCGGCTACTTTTGAATACTCAATACTACTTAATGCTTTTTCAATTGGGTACTCGATACTACTCAATACTTCAACAGCTTTTTGAATTTAAAATTAAAAACACACAAACATACGTATGTGTGTGAGAGGTTAAAAATTCTTATTTATAAAAATAAATTTACCTGCAATGCATAAGTAAAAAACAAAAATTAAATATATTTATATTAATTTATAACAAATTAAAATAAATAACTTTGAAGACTATTTTTTGTACGTTAATTTTTATCCCAATTGCCAGAATTTAAGAAATTTTTCATATCTGTAAGTCCCGGCTCACACACTTTAACTTTTGTTTAAAGTGTGTGAGCAATTCAGCTGGAAGAAAAAAAATATATATTTAGATTTCTTTCTCCATCTTTCTTACAGCTGAATTACGAGTTGATCAACAAAAATTAAAGTGTGTGAAACAGACTTGCTGGTCTCACGTGCCTTCCGCAACTCTAAAGGGTAAATCTTTCTGTCAAATATATATTCATGATTGAAGTTATTTAGTTCAATGATGCATTTTGAAGTCCTTGTTTCAGTGGCTGTTTTCGTATGGCACGCAGAGTTGTATAAATTTGATGTGTTCTAAAGGAAGACTGGGTTGAATATTAGAAAATGCAACCCTGAAAGTATTGAGTAGTTACTTTTGTGTATTGAGTACCGGGAAAAACACTCGGTATTGAGTACTCAGTACTCAATACTTTTACAACACTACATGTTAACATAAATAAAATTCCGCGAGAAATATTTTACTGGCGAACAATTTCAAACAATCAGGGCAAATAATGAATAAAATTTCGCGAGAAATTTCTCGCTTTTCTAATTAGAATTTTTCGTTTTCCCTATTACTTGCAATTGTAGATAATAAAAAAAAGTCGGTGAACACAGTTACACACTGTTTAGATGATGTATATTTTCTTGATGAAAGTTTTACTTTGTTAGCGAGAGGACAAATGAAGAACAGAAGGGGCTATACATATTCTTGCACTTGAAATTCTACAATCCAAAATTTTTTATAAAAAAGCAAGTTGTAAGAAATTTTTGATACAATTTTCTTCAAGTCCATGTTGTTCATTAAGTTTCTTTATTCAATTATTAGATTTATATATGTCTCAATTATGGATGAAAAGCGAACTTCATTCAGTTGCCTTGTCAATTGGTAAAGCAACCGAAATCTAGTTGCCCAAAAGATGTCGAAAATACGATTATGCCAGATTGTCAACTGAAAATAATGTAAGCAAAGCTTCAAAACATTTAAAAACGTCGACAGGTCCATTATTACCTACATAAGCGCCAAAAATTGTCAACTAAATGTGCTTAAAAAATTATCATTTAATTAATAATAATTAAAATTATTATTTAAATTCTTTAGAATTACCGCCTGTACTGAGAGTAAACGCTTTTGTTTAAAACAATTTTTAACTAACAATTTCTTTTAACATTCAAGCATATTTTCGCCTTCCCAAAGGAGTAGCTTTTTTAATTAAATTTTAAAAAACGGTTGTTAGTTCTCTTAGAACTTTTACTCTAACTAACAGAAATAAGTTAACAATAACTCAAAAATATGTAATAGAATTTTAATATAAGTATCACCTGCCAGATACATGCGTAAGAATCGTAGTTTTTATGGCATAGCGCATTGCTGAAAATATGCATAAAGCTACAAAAACATCCCCGGACTCCTCAAATATTTTGGGAATTCTCATTAAAAATACCGAACTTTAATCTGAGAGGGACAACAAAAACTTTTTTCTGTGAGTCGCTCTAATGTACATGCATACATATTTCCTTCGCTTCTTTATAATCTATTATAATTAAATCGAGCAATATCTAAAAATAAATGAAATCTAATTGTTGCTTTTGAAATTACAATTTTTCACTTTTTAACCAAGCAATAATTCTCACATATCATCGATAATTTTTACTTTATTTTCTTCTTCTAACGTGCACGAGTGCTCGGTTTTTAATTGTTCTTAAAAATAAAAATAGTTGTATATACAATCATGTTTTTTCGAAATTTTTCAGTAAAAGGTTTCGTAACTTTAATGAATTTTTAAACACGAACGATTTCTAAGAAGAAAATTCTACCAATCAAACTATAAATTAAAACCTTCACCTGTAATTTGAAACGAAGGAAAATGTTTTCGAATATGAATGCTATTAATATACAAACTCGAAAGTATTTTCTTTATTTTCGAATTTGTATGTTAACACGAAATTCGAAAGTATTTTCTTTCGTTTCGAATTACAGAGTAGACCCCCAAAATATATGTACATATATTTTTCTATTCGAATTACAGAGCAACAAAACTATGAACGATTGTTAAATTAAATCTGTTTTTAAATATTTTTTTAACAACTTCTGAGCAATTTAAACAATAGTATTAAAATTTCTAACAAAATAATAATAAATGTCATATTCCAAAAAAAAATTTTTTTTTTGATTTACAAATTTTGTATTTTTTAAATCAAAATTAGTATTATTTTTTGAATACAGCCATAAATGTAAAAAAACAACAAACAACTAAACTAAAATTAAAAAATGAAACAAAAAATCTTTTACATTTTTTTTTATTTTTTATATATTTTATAAATACTTGCAAATACATTAATAATAATAAAAAATGTTTTAAAATTTATTAAGAAATTAAGTTGAGCAATTTAAAAACATGTAAAAAAATAATAATAAAAAAATAATACACTGGGAAGAGATGTTGATTTCTTTATTTCTTTAATAAGATTTTTTTTTAACTTAACAGGAACAAAAAATATTTTTCGTTTTTAAATACACAATGAATTTAAAATGAATTAAAAGGTATATAAAACAAATTTCAATACAAGAAACAAAGAAAGACATAATAAATAGCCACTGAAAATAAAATATGGAAAAAGGAAATGCTTAAAGGAAAAAAAAATAGTTTTATAGAAGACGAGAGCGCTATTTCGAACGAGATTTTATTTAATAAATGTATGTTTTTAATATTTGGAATATTTTTTTTTTTGATTTTAGAGAGTTTAATAATTTTTTTTTGAGATTGTTTTTAAGTATATAATTTTTTTTTCAGTTAAAGTTTTTCTACATATCTTCTTGAGATGTTTTTTTTCAAAATTTAAATTATATTTCCTTTTTGAAATTATTCTTTCAATATACGAGTATATGTATGTATGCAGTATTGTAAGTATGTATGTATGTATTAGTAGTAATATAAAATATATGCTTATATGACATTAAGTATATAGAGCATGCATATAAAAAATATAAACTGGAATTTGTTTTTTTTTCTTTTCGAAAGATGTATATATAATTTTTTTTTCGTTTAAAAGACACAAACATAAAAATTAAAACAAAAACATTTTTTTTTTCAAAGTAATACAATTAAACAAAATTCTTCTGGAGTAAAAGAAATGTAAACATTTTTGAATAGAAAATTGTTTTTAAAAATGATCGCATTTTCTTTAAAAACGGACAAGGGGCGAGTGACAATTTTACATTGAAGTTTTAGTCTGATCTAAGAACTACTTTTAAGTAAAAAAGTTGCTCTACACCATTTGTTCATAAATATAAATAACATCAAATAATCAATAAGTCATGAACAATTTTATCCGGTTTCTTTACTTTCAAAAAAAAAAATTAAATAAAACAAAAATAATAATATGATGAATATAAAAGCATAAACAAATGGTGTATTCTTTAAAGATTTCTTCACATACATTTAGGCTTTTTTGTAGATTAAAAAAAGCTTTTGATGATTCTTTTTGTTTTGTTTTTTTTTTTAATTTTAGTTCCTAATAAGGATACAAAAGTTTGTTCTAATTTATTTCTTAGTTTTTCTTCTTCTTCAATTAAATAATGATATGGAGGGCCGGCCTATAATACCCTCGTTTCGAAAGAAAACAGTTGTGTGTTGAAAGTTCGAAAGTCTTTGATGCTTTTATTCAAATTTGTTCGTTTAAGCATTTATTAAATCCATAGGAGTTTGCTCAGCTATGGTTCCTAGAAATGGCGTCTCCGGCTTTTCAGTCTGCATAGGAATACTGGAATCACCATTTTGTTGTTCTATTTTTACAGCCTGTAAATCACCATTTTGAGTAGAAGATTGTAGATATTGGTCTTCAGCAGTACCATTCAATTCCTTTTTAGCATTAGCTTCACCATTAGTGACTGGAACAGTTTTATCTACAGGCTTTCTAATGGGCGCCGGTTTCTCAGCTGGCGAAGCTGTTTTAGAAGTTGGAGTTTTTTGTTTTAAACCTCCTGCCATAGTTGTTGCCTTTGTGGGTGTGTGTAACCTTCCAGCCGCCGGCTTAGTGGGTGTAGACTTGCGCAAGGCAGTACTGGTAGTTTTTGTAGTAGTGGTAGTGGTCGGGCATAAGGTTGAGGCACCGACGGCAGCTACACGTCGAGCAGTAGTAGTAGTAGAAGTAGTGGTTGCGCTTGAGCTACTGTTAAATTTGGGAGCTGGACGTGCTGTAAAAGTCTTAGCTGTTGCTGCTGTGGTTGATACTGTCGTTGTGGTAGTTTTTGTTCGTGAGGCCAATGTTGAAGAAGTTGTTTTGGTGACACCATTTGTAGCAGTCGGCTTAACGGGGCTCTTGGCTGCAGTTGTTACTGGAGCTGATTTACGCAATTGCGAGGTTGCAGTAGTCCGGGGAGAGAGAGTTTTTGATTTAGGGGCACCATTTGTTGCTGGTAAACCGAGAGTAGTTGGTTTAGCTGGAGCTGTTGTTGGTCGTGGTTTAGCCAACGGTCCATTTGTAGAAGCTGGTTTGCGAGCTGCAGCGGTACTTGAAGTAACCGTGCGTGTTGTGGTTGTGGGTTTAAAAGTGGTTGTTGTCTTAGATGCAGCTGTCACCGTGCGTGTTGTAGAAGTTGTGGTAGTACTTTTGGCCACAAGTTTTGTGGCTGTAGTAGTTGTAGCACTTAGAGGTTTACGAGCAGCTGTAGTTGTTGATGCAATTGTCTTCTTGTCAGTTGTTGTGGATGTTGGTTTGGATGCTACTGTACGTGGCTTCGCAGCTACACCGGTTGGTTTCTTAGCTGTTTCAGTATGTTTTTTAGCAGTTGTTGTGGCAGCAACTTTTGGTTTAGCAGCTGCTGTGGTTGTAGTCTTTGATATTGGTTTATTTGCAGTTTCTGCTACTTTTGTGGCTACAGCAGCTGTTGTAGCAACAGCTGCAGCGGCTGCCACTATAGCGGCTTCAACTGGTACATCAGCCGCGATTTGTGGCTCTTCTTTAACAGGCTCTAGCTTCTCTTTTTCCTTTAACTCTTCGACTTCGGGTTCTTTAATAATTTCAGCTTTAGCATCTTCAGTTGTTTGTTGGAGTTGTTGTTCTTGGTACGATATATTTTCAGTCTCATTTTTTGTTTCCATGATTGATTCCAATAACTCAGCAGGAGCTGTTTCTGGCACCATATATTGTGGTAATTCTTGTCTTTCCTCGGTTTTTGTTTTATTTACAATTTCAGTCTCTTCGTTGGTGAAAAGTGGTGCGGCTTTTTTGGCCTCTACTATTGGTTCTTCAACAGCGACCATTTTACTCTCTAATTCTGTTTGATGTTGCTGCTCCATGGGAGGTTCAATAGATTCAACTATGGGAGATTCAATAGTTTCAGCTTTGGGAGATTCAATGTATTCATTAACTGAATCTGGTTTAGTTTCGGGTTCAATATCCATTTCCTGGTTATGTTGTAGTTCTTTTTGGTACTGTTCCAGACATTCCTGTTCATGTTTAGCGAATGAATCGTCGGCAAACATTTTCTCTACAAGTTTTTCTTGCACTTGTTCCTGCGGTTGTTCGTAGAATTCTTCCCTTACAGTGCCTGCTGTATCTGGTTCAGCAATATTTTCCGATACATCTGCCATGGCATCGGTACCTATTGTAGTATCAATTTCTTCTAGCACTTTTTCCTGATGTTGTTCGTATGCTTCTTCCTTAACAATGTCTGCTGTATTTGGTTCAGCAATATTTTCCGATACATCTTCAATGGCATCTGCAGCTGTGGTAGTAGCAATTTCTTCTTTTACTTGTTCCTGATGTTGTTCGTGTACTTCTTCATTTACAACAATGTCTGCATCCGATATATCTTTGATGACATCTGTAGCTACTGCAGTAGCAATTTCTTCAGCCTAAAAATGCAGAAATAAAAATATAAGTTGAGTAAGTATTTATAATATAAGGAAGTTTTAGAATGAACTTAGGATAATACGTATCGCAACTAACAAAAAAAAATCGAAATGGCATGGGCTAATAAATCAGTGAAAGTTTAAACGCTGGTTTAGTTGAACTAAACTCAACTTTATATGTGGTTTATGCCCCTATCACGGTTCTCAACTAAATTCAGTTTGGTCGTCTAAGAGTAGACCAAACTTACACACCACCAAATTTTGTTTAATTATTATGAACCACAACTGTTTTTTAGTTGAAATCGTCATCGCGTTGCCAACTTAAAATATCAAGTTTGACAGGGAAAAAACACAAAGCTGTAGAAAAATTATTGTTTTTTGTGTTAAGCCTAGTACTCTGTTCGAAGTTGTGAAAAATTTTCAGCAACACTGATTATTTCGCGTGAAAAATTGGACACGTAAAACGTGATGCCCATATTGCTTTTTCCGAAAAAATTTTCGTTTTTATTGGTTAGAAGTATGCAACATTGATCGAATTTTGTAAACAAAAACATCAGCTGTCAATATTTCGGGAGAAATAATTGCCAGTCACATTATTTCACAGATGGCAAGAAAATGTTGCCAGACACATTTCACAAATTTTTCACGACTTGAACAGAGTACAAGTTTAGCAACATTTTTTCATAAATATTTCATGTGAATTTTTTTTATATGGATTATGTTAACATTTCGCGTGAAATGTTGAACAGAGTACCAGGCTTTAGTTAAAAGAAATCATACCAAATGGATTCAAATATGTATGTGTAATTTATTTTATGACGACGAAAACGAAGTCACAATTATAGATGTGCTATATATTAGAAGAAAAATTCGTGCTGATTCCAATCCTCTTGAACTACCCAATGCAAGGTAAGCAATAAACAAAATAAGGAAAGAATTCTTTAAAAAATAATTTTTGAAGGTTTTTTATTTACAAAAAATACAAAAAACCATTTTGTTATTTTTTTGATCACCTAACACCATAAATCTTTGCAACTTTGTATGTGCCCGGTATACTGCCGATACTGAAACTGTTAAAAAATATTGTTATTAAACATAATAAATATTTCTAGTTACGATTTTTCTACTTTTTCTGTCTTTTATATCGCACCAAACTGTAACTAAAGCAATAAAGTTCTGAATAGGGAGAAAATTTATCCGGAAAGCATATATTATTACGTTTTTTTAATGCGAACTGTCAAAAATCAAACATGAAGTTCATTTTAAAAACAAACAAACAAACAAAATTTTTTTAATTATTCTTTTTTTTATACAAAAAAAAAATTATTTTTGGTAAACGCAAGTCGGGTCTTGACTGCATTTTTAATAATTGAATATTTTGTTTACTTTGAATAATAACCTGTACAGCATATAATACGAGTATAACATAATTTAAAATAACTCTTTCTGCCAAAAAAAACCCGACTTTTATGCAAAGTTCTGATAGAAGATAATAAGTACGTGATATATAAATTGAAATTTTAATGGGCATGCCTCCGCCCATTTTTTTGAATGCAAGATTGTGTGTTTTTCAGAGGTCAGGGTGCGTGTTAAGTCTTGTAAAGTCTTGGTAAAGTTTAACCGCTTAAAATATAATATTAAATTTTAATGGGCGACTCCGCCCATTTTTAAAATGGAGGTTTGTGTCTATTTTAGAGCTCTCATTGTGTATAATTTTTCGTAAAAATCGGTTAAGTAGAACCGCTTGAAATATTATAATAAATTTTAATAGGCGTAACCCCCCCCATTTTTTCAACTTTTAAGTTGTCTAATTACAAGAACCAAAAGGCGCATCCCCGCCCACTTTTTTTACAATGGGAAACTATACGCTTTCAGACAAAAAAAAAACAGAATTTTTACAATCGGTTTAAAATGTACCGAGTTATGAAATAACACCAAAAAAAATTTAGACGAATTGTTAACCTCCTCCTTTTTTTAAGTCGGTTAAAAATTCTATTTTTATAGCTCAGGAAGAGGAAATAAATTTTTATGTTTCGGCTCCTATACCGAAAACCCATGGTTTCTTCGCTAAATTGTCTTAGAATTATAAATAAATTTCGTTTTAACTTTACGATTTTTTATTTTTTTTTCATCCACACAAATCGTCCCGATATTTCATATCTTTGCAATCCATTATAAAATTTTATGAATTAAGCATTACTCTTTTCTCTTTTTTTTTCTTTAAATATTAATGAAAATAAAAACTGGTTTGGTTTAAAGCAGAAATTAAATTAGAATGTCAGAGCTTCGGCTACTAAAAAAATTATAATACATAATTTTAGTTAAAACAACAATTTTTAATTCATTGTACATGCATACATACATATGTATGTATGTATGTATGTACATGAATAGTATTCGAATACATGCATACAATGACAAAAAATTCCTTTAAAAAAACTATTTCTTAACAAAGTTAATTCTCACAAAAATTTTTAATTGCATAGCAAAATATAACACTTTTTACAACATATGCTAACAATAATTTATTTTTTGTTTTATCTATTTATTAGCAAAATTATTTATGGATGTTGTACATATGTATGTGGAAGTCAAAAATTTCATTAAACATCTAATTACCGACAGGCAGTAAACATCAGAAAAAAGGCGTAGGCAACTAACTGAGTCATTTTTACTTCATTTACAAAACAACACAAGAAAAACTAAAACAGAAAGAAAAACACATTTATTTTTATCGGCATCTAGAGTAACTGCTATTGCGGGACTACTGACCACTAACAATCTACATTAAAAGCACTTAAATATTAAGAAGAAGAAAAAATACGGCCATAATTAAAAGCGCAGAATATTTCAAAACATACTATTTGCTTTAATATGTATTCATAAGATTAATTATGTATATTTAAAATTGTTATTAAACAAAATTAGCTTTTTGAGTTAATGTCGAGAAAGGTTGGCAACCTAGAAATTTACATCTCCTCAGTAGATAAAGAAAGCAAATAATAAAATAATTTATGCAATTTACAATTTTCACATTGTAATTATGTATATTGTACTCAAATAAATCTTAACACTTGTCTTCGGATTTGAATCTGTTATTTAGTTATTTTTAGACTTTTTATTGCCGCCTATTTCATGAGAGCATTCTTTTCATTTATTTTTATTCTTTTGTTTTTAATATAAAAAAATTTACAAAGTTATCAGCAACAGAAACTTAATTGTGTGATATGTATGTGAAATTTTATTAGCGCCATGGGCAGGCAGACAGATCATGGCAGGCAGACAGATCATGATGACATTTCGCATGAAGGCAAACAAAATAAAAAACCTATTACAAAATATTATGAAGGTCTCTACTAAGAAGAGCCAACGTAGTGCTGGATCCCAGAACAACCGTTGGCTCGTGAACTGAAATGGTTTCAGATGAGAAATGCCGGAAAGCATTTTTTGTGTGGAAGGAAAATTTTAAATTATTCATTCTTCCGCAGTTGCGGTATCATCTCTACTGTGACGGTATTGCCATATTATTGATTCTGTAGTAAAGATATTTTTCTTCATTTTGTTTACGTTAAAAAGTTTATAATGAAAAATGTAAACACACTTGGCAAACATTTGCCCAAAAAAAAGCGTAACCACTACATTCCAATGAAAACCCTTTTGACTCAGACATGCATTTATTAATTTAAACAGTTTCACATGATATTAGATTCCATGACATTGTTTATTAGTTATGTATGAAATAGTTTGACTTAATAAAAGCGTCAGAAGCAAAAATGTGTGCATGAGTTACGAGTGGTTACGATTTTTTTCGGGCAAATGTTTGTCAAGTGTGACCGTGCGTACCTTGAGGGAAAATATAAGAATTTCCAGGAATAGAATTTATTTTAGTTGATTTTGTTTGTTTTAATAATAAAGCAATAGTGTATAATTTTTTTGTCATTTCGAGATAATGGAGTTTTTGTGTTATTTCAGAAAATAATTAATATTTTTAAGTTGTGGTCATAATCAGGCTACTGGTAGATGATATTTCATTAATTTACAAGTGCTTTGATTGCAAATAAATGGGATTCAAAGTACCATGATGTCACTTAGGCTATTTTATTTGACCCACTTTGTGGAAGTAGAATTTCACCAAATTTTTACCACATTTAGAATCAGTTATGTAGATTCGTATTTATTTATTTATTTACTAAACATATTAATGCAAAGTAAATTTGCATAATATGGTGTTGCACAAATATGGGCGGAGTAACGTAGACCATATGCCCAAGATGGTATTAACAGTATTTTATGAGGTTTTGTGACTGACTGTACACGACCTATGCCTTCACATAGGAAGTAGACAACGTGGTTGTTAAAGAAATTCCACAAAAAACCGCAAGATTATACGGTTATCCGTGGCAGATCAGTCAACCAGTGCGGGCGAGACGAAAAACTCTCGAAAGCCAAACAACACACACAAGCCTGACCGCACTTAAGAAATAATTACGATGACGTGAGAGATGTTCCCCGACCCAGAGCTGCTTAACGACTGTATGTAGATTCTTATTATGCAATAAAAAACAATGGTGTACATGAAATGCTTACTTTCGTTAATTCCTTATAAATTTTTTCCGCCATTTTAATTCTGTAACTTATTAAATCAATTTTAATTTAATTTATCTTAAAATTTTATTAATTTTTCGCCGCCACAACAAGCACTTGCTTTATTTAAAAAAACTTTTAAAATCGCCAATTACAGATTGGATGTTTACTTGAGTAAATCCTTACATACAAAAATATTTTTAAGCCAGTTACTTTTTACATTCATTTGAAAGTTTTAAGCTAATCTAATTTTCAAATTAGGTAAAATATATTTATAGAAACATATACAGGGCAATTATATAAAAATTTCCGCAGGAAATATCTCTCTTTTCCAATTAGAATTTTTTGTTTTCCCTATCATTTGAAATTGTTCCCTGGGAAAATTTCCTGCGGAATTTTTTACATACCCTGACACTTTTTCAAGCGGCGGACATTTTGTCAGCTGTCAAGTGATTTATGTTCAATTTGGTTTGGCATTTCAACAACGCTTACAAATTGTGGAAATTTATTTTGAAAATCATGGCCGTGTTCGAAATACGTATCGCGCACTGCATCCATTTTACGGTCAACATAATCGTTCATCATGGCATTTAATTCGATTAACTATAGAACGTTTTCGCAACGCATTTACTCTAAATAATAATGTGCATATACAGAGACGTTATACATAGGGATGAAACGATACGAGTAAATACAAGTAAATACTCGATACTTTTTCTTAGAAACCAACTACTTTTGGTATCGATACTCTACTACCTAGTACCAAGTAGGTATCGGTAAAAAGTACTCGTATCGGTCAAATATACTAATTACTTCTTGGCTACAAAAAAGTTGAACATGTCGCCAGCTTAACAACATTTTATTTGTTCGTGTTAAATATAAATTTATATCTAGAATATATATTAGAGTAAGGTCGTAAAAATGCGACCTCCCAATTCAAATATTTTGTAAAAAAAGACGATAAAATTGCGAGCTGAAATTTTTTTTAAAAGCGTGCGTTATAGCGGGAATAAAACGAATTTGCACAAACTTTTAAAATGTCATCTCGACTGTATCTTCTACTCCAGTCCCGCCCAAACGTGGCGATTTTTCTACTTTATTTGGCGACTAAGTTTTTGATTTGGCGACATGTCGATTTTGTTGGCTATGTTTTTAACAAAATTGAACTAAAAATTTTTGTAATGCAGGAAAATTAGTTTGTTGAAGGAGTATTTTCATAAATAAATTCTACCAAAACTCGTCTGCAAGAAATTTAAACAATTAGTTTTTTCTTATATTAATCGCTTCGGAAATCGGAAGATTTTGTCGACTAGTCGTTAAGAATTCTTTACGAATTAGGAGCATTTGGTGTGGTGGGTATTTAATTTTGTTTTCACTACTTTAAATCATGTGAAAAGCTTGACCGATACAAGTAAGTATCGATGCTTTTTATTCGATACTGAGTATGTATCGATACTTCTGAACCGATGCCGTATAAAGTAAAAGTATCGATACCTTAGTGGTATCGTTTCATCCCTAGTTATACAGTGCGTACAGAAGAATATATTGCTGCTGTAGAGCGTAGCGTAGAGGAATACACGAATCAGTGCAGGAGCTGTGGTTTCAACAAGACGTCGCAACATGTCACACGGCTCGTGCCACGATTGATTTATTGAAGGAAAAGTTTGGTAACAGCATAGTTTCACCTTACGTACCTGTGAATTGACCTCCAAGAACGTGCGATTTAACGCCGCTAGACTATTTTCTTTCGAATAAACTAAATTTCATGTCAATTTAAAAAACTCATCTTTGTTTTCATTTCAAAGTTCTATAACTGTATAAAAAACACACTTTAATAACTGTGTTAAAAACTCTTAAAAAATTATGATTTTTATAGAACATCTCCACGATGGTAAGCATCATCAAGTACAACAAACCATTAGACGCGGATTAAATATAAGATAACTTTTTATATGTAGTATATTGTTTTTAAAGAAAATATGACAAACAAAACAAGATCTAAATCTGACCTTTTAAAAAGTGGGCCATGTTACGAGCTGTTATGGCCAAGACACAATTTTTTTTTGGGAGATTCGTCATAAAACAAACCCATCTTCGACAAGGAAATGGAATTTTTGAGTTAGTGATGCAGAAAATTAATTCTCATATCGTTTTTTTTATGTATATGTATAAGAAAAATTAGCTTAAAATCAATAAACCCCATATTGAATTAATAAGAAACATTAACGAATGTGTAGTTATGTTGAAATTTCTTATTTCAATATGGAAAAATACTAATTTACAGTATTAGTTTATTAATTTTATTTATTTAAGTATCTCAATATACATTTTCCATTATATTGAAAGTTATTGAATTAATGTGACGCGTTCTTATTTTTAAGTTGCAGTTTTTCCCTGAGTTTAGTGTAAAAACTTCATACAAATATCTCGTTTACTCAGCTTCTTAGAGAAAAATAAAATTTTCTTTTTCCATTAAGTTGTATGTAAATTAAAAACTTCAAACTCGTTTTCTGGCAAATTTGGTTTTTTGAGTTATGACGTCATTTGAGCAAATGAGCGATATGTGTTAATCATCGCGAGGCGCGCCCCATAAATGTCAAAACTGCTGTCATAAAAAGCATTATTATTAATTTAAAGTCCTTTGTTTCCTTTTTAAAATTAAAAAAAAACGCATTCCATTATATTTATTCTTTAAAAGTAAATTGACGAAATAAAGCAACTATAAAAAAAATATGTAAATAATGTTAATGTTAGTTTGCACTCTTGCCTTATTAGTATTTCGCATAAATAAATATGAACATACATACACATACATACATAGAAGTATTAAATTATGCATGTGAATATTGTGTGTGTTATTAATTTAATGGTGACTGCGAAATGGAGTAAGGTTAATGACATTCTTCTTTTTCCCAAGTTTTTTTTTCATCATATTTAAATCTTTTGTTTTATTTTTAGCTAGTTGAATTAGTATTTGTTTTACATATTTATGTACATATTTTAAATTTATTTTTATTTATGTTTTGTTGAAAAAGAACTTTCTTTCCCAAGCGTTTATTATTAAAACATTTTTTTCACATTTGGAATTTGTTTGATAAAAGAAAATCTGACTGACCTCTTTTGTTTGCATTATACCTTTATTATGTGGAGCGATATATTTTTTACAATATGTAAGTATGTACCTACCAGGGACGGAAAATGCAATAGTTGTTGTTTCAACAGGAACTTAACTTTTATGCACTTCCACTAATGATTTACCTGTTTATTTTGTGTATCGATAAATGTTTCATATTTATTATGTATTTATATCGGAATGTTTTTGACCCTACCGAATCCGAGTAAAATTTCTCGTTTTAAAAAAATTAATAATGGTCCGCAGACTTGTTTAAAATCATACACGATATTTTTTTCAGATATGATGTTTGAGAACTAAATACATACATATGTATATAATAAAAAAATTTAAAAAAAAAATCTAAAAAAATATTTCTATTGTCGGAGTTAAGTTTTCTAAAATCGTGCGGTTTCAAATCGATCGGTTTACGGAACATGGCCGTATGTTTCTAAAATCTCATTCGCTTCAAAGTACATATCGTTGGACTTAAGTAGAATTTCTTTTTTGCAGATTTATGAAATATGAAAATTTTATTTTAATGTTTTTAAATGGTTAATGCTAGAGCTAATGTCGATGTCGTTGAGGGCGTCTTAACGCCGAAATTGTGATGTTCATCGTAAAATTTCATTTTGCTGTTAATGTAAACGCCGTCGACGACGTTAACACAGCTGTGTACTTCTGCATTGAATATACAACATTGAAAATATAACAACATGAATATACAACAACATTGAGCAACACCGCACCGACGCCATAAAGTTGAAACAGATTGGATTTTTTCGGCGTCGAATTTCTTACGGCGTTGATATTAACTGCTCTCATACAATTTTATACGATTCAACTTTTTTTTTGACGCCGTTGACGACGTCGACATTAACTCTAGCATAAAGTACAAATACGGAGGTGACAATTTTTTTCCAATAGAATTAAAGGCAGTAACTATACTAATATTGATTGAACTTTAATTCAAAAGAAATTAAAACAATAACAAATGCAAACTCAAACAAATTCCGTTATTAGAACTCCATTCTCCTTCTTTTGTGCTGTTGCATAAGGTTGTTAGTAGAAAATTTGTTGTATACAAAAAAAAATAATACATACCTATTAATTTAAATGATCGCTAAAAATAGCTCAGTAAAAAAATACATTTCTTATTCCCTTTATCGGTTATTATTAAAAACAAAACAAAAAATGTTCAACAAAAAGCGACAAAAATTAAATTTTTCAGAAATTTTTTTTTAAATATTCAAATATGTTTTTGTACGTAAACGGTTGCATACGATAAAATTGTATAGCCCGTATCTGAAAAGTTATCAACAATTTTGGTGTTTTGATAATTCTAAACTAGGCCCATAAAATTTTAATTTCAATAAAAAAGTCCATTTACGATAACATGTCGCTTACCATAAAATCTAAAAATATGCTCGATATGTTTATATTATCGTGTCATAATCGCCAAAAAAAAAACTCAATCGACATAATTTTCGAACTTTTTGACCAAAATCGATTATTTGCGATCATAAATAATCCATTTTCGTTCAAAAAAGGAAGTCCAAAAATGTGTCGCTTAAGCTTTTTTTAGGGGTTATGGCTCTTGATAATTCTAAACTACGCCCATAAAATTTTAATTTTAATAAAAAAGTATATTTTCGATAACATTTCTCTTACCATAAAATCGTAAAAAGCCTCGATGTTTTTTATGTATATCGCGCCGTAATCGCAAAAAAAACTCAATCGACATAATTTTCGAACTTTTTGACCAAAATCGATTATTTACGATCATAAATAATCCATTTTCGTAAAAAAGAAACGAAGTCCAAAAATTTGCCTCTTAAGATTTTTTAGCGGTTATGGCTCGATGTGCCCGTGGCTCTTTTTATATCGTTAGTTTTCAAAACAACTCTTTGGAAGTTATGAAAATTAATTTTAAGGACAGAGTTAAACGTGGAAAGTATACATATCAACAAACGAGATTAACCTATGTATGTACTCGTATATACATGTGTATGTATCGTTAACTTAATACGAAAAGGCCCCAAATCATAATTTTTCGAAATCGATATATTTACATATTTCGGCAGACCATTACTAGATACACCTCCTTTATATTAATAAAACTAATATAACACTAAATTTATAAAGTGTTTTTAATAAAAATTGCGTTTAAAAAAATTGTGTATCAATATTGCATGTTTTCATATTTAGTTTTTTCCTCCTCCTGTAAACTATGAAAATAATGAGTTAGGGCCTTTTCGTATTAGGTTAACGGTATGTATGTTGAAGTTCATGAAAGATCCATTATATCCACACATATTTGTGAACCAGACATATGCAATCAAACTGGAACTATAAAATTTATAGAATTTTGCCATTTGAGTTGCAATTCAGTGGAATTGTTACCATGTCTGGCGTGTAAATTTATGTACATGTGTATGTAAAATTTTACAGTTGGCCAACTCTTGTCATTAAACTAAACTTCGTACAACCAACAATTACAACTACAACGACAAGGTTTATTTGTATAACTCTGTTATTGAATTTCACAATAAATAAAAACAAAACAAAAAAATAAATAAAAATAATAAATTCGTAACAATGGAAAATCGGTCAATATACTTTCACAAAAATTAAGAAAATAAAAAACAAAAATATTAATTGAAAAATTTTGTATAATTTCTTCATTTTGCATTTTATTATTGTTCACGAATTTCTTTCGTGATTTTTTTATGAAAGTAAAATTAATCAACCCATTTGCACCCAAACTTATAAAAACTATTTTCCCCTAATTACACGCATATAGAAGTTGACAAAAGAGCGCATGTGTCTAGAGAGTGATTCATAAGGCGTCTTTATTTAAAAGCGTTGAACATTCTAAGACATTTTAAGTATTGGAAGACTTGTTGATTAGTTTAGTATATGTATGTACATATGTATGTATATATGTAAATTGTTAATTGCATTACGAAAGTAGTCAGACATTAACAATTTCACGTAATCAATCTTGTGATTTCACGCAATCAATCTTGTAAGAGGCTTCTAGGCCATACATTTTTAAACTGGTGAAACAATTTTTGAGCTGTTGGAACAAGTTAGTGATGTACATATACATATAAAGAATCGTCGCTCAAGAACAACTGCTGCAGCCCATAGTACTGAAGAAAACCCAAATTTGTCCATATCTCCGCGTTCTTTTGAATGAAATGAATAGCGTCATTAGTGGTAAATGTTTTAGATACTTTCGAGGTTAATATTAACTGTTGCTATTTTAAGAACATATCGTGTCATAAACGCTAAAAAAAACTTAAGCGACATAATTTTCGAATTTAATTTTTTTTAACCAAAATCGATGATTTGCGATCGTTAAAAATAGATTTTCGTCAAAAAACGAGATCCAAAAAGGGTGTCGGTTAAGCTTTTTTTGGCGGTTATGGCTCGATATTAGACCATATTCGGATGCAATTTTTGACGGGTTGGTACTGGAAATCACTGAATTTGCAAACACGATGACAGCCCCCTGCATTTCGCACGTATTTTTAACCGACTTCAAAAGAGCAGGATTTTAACAATTCGTCTGTATTTTTTTGTGTTACTTCATAACTCGGTACATTTTAGACCGATTGTAAAAAAGTGGGCGCAGAAACGCCCACAATTTTTTATAATTAATTTTATGATATTCTACTTATTTGATTGCTGCAAACGAAACCTATAAAACACATTTGGCTCTTGTAATTACACAATTTGAAAGTTGAAAAATGGGCGGGGTTACGCTCATTGAAACATATTATATTTCACGTGGTTTACTTAACCGATTTTTGCGAAACTAGACACACATCTTGAGCTTTAAAATAGACACAATTTTTCATTTAAAAAAATGGGCTGAGTCACGCCTATTAAAATTTAATATTTTATTTTAAGTGGTTCTACTTTAGCGATTTTTACAAGACTTAGCACGCACCCTGATCTTTGAAAAAAACACACAACGTTGCATTTAAAAAATGGACGGAGGCACGCCCATTAAATTTTCATTTTATATTTCACGTACTTCTTCTATCATATCTTTGTCGGCTTTTTTTTTGGTAGAAGACCTTTGACGTGTAAACATAAACATATTTTTTAGCATCCTAGGTTAGGAAGGGTGGTGCTTTACGCACTCGAAGACCCAGTTGGGTCCATTGTGATTTTAGCATCCTAAATATTGGCATAATTTATTTTTGAAATTTCTTCCCAGATTTCGCCAAACCACAAAAAGTTGGTCTTAGTCTTTGACTGTATAATTAATCAACTTCGTATTGAAAACAGTTCCGCTCGTTTTTTTAGAAGAATTGGAAGCATTTTAATTTTAATTTCACAGTGGAATGTATAATTTATACATTATATATATATAATTATAATTTCATTTATAATTTTGAACTAAACCCTATGAGAATTTGTTTGTTAAACGTTTTGTAAACCAAAATTATTTTTTTCTGAATAAGGCCTTCAAGTTCTACAAGTTTTAAATATTTAAATACTAATAATGGTGTTTTCATTTCTGAAAGAATACATATGGGCATTTCCGCAGAAAAGTGTACATTTTATCACGTGACGTTTCTTGCTAAAGTATGTTGTTTTTTTGAAGAAGAATCTATATTTGAAAAACTTTTTTGCATATTGGCGTAGAGCGTTAACATTTAGTAAAAGATAGACATAAAATGGAACAGCATTGCTCCGAAATATAAGCTTAATTGCTTGGTGACGTAACGTGATAAAAAGTGGAATTTCTGTGGAAATGCCCATATGTTTTTCCTCTTTTCCATAAAGGCTTAGTTGGCCGACTGTAATGAAATGTTACTGTAACGTTAGGAAATGGCTAATCGATATTGTTATGTGAAAAGTAGTGTACAGATTTTTACATTCCGATTACATCTCTATAACCATTTTCATTACTTTTGACATAACAATATCGGTCAGCTGTTTCTTTTAACAATTTTCGTAAACTCCATCATGCCAGGATTGCATTTTCTCAAAATTCGTATGACTGTGAAGGATAGTGAATCCTAGTCTTTACAAGGGTAAATAATTGCAATTTTAGTTTTTATAAACTATAAAAATTTCAGGTTTTTTAAGAAAAAAAAATAGACCATACTTTAAAAAAATATGGTAAAACAGTTAGTTTTGCTGTATGTAGACGGAAACCGTTTTGCTCTACACAAACGCAAAGAGGTCTTCTTAGTAAGGTCCACATTTACCCGAAAATCATACTAGTGATGAAATACTCTTTGTCGTTGGTGTTGCCAAAATGAGGGATTAGATAATTGCAGCTGTTGGGCTTTGGGTTTTATTGTTTGCAGTCACGTCCAATATTAAAGATCAAAAAACATTTCTCTTATATCATGTTTAGCTCAAAATAAAACATTACAAGCTATAAGCATATATGTATGTATGTATATACATACATACATACATATCGCTCATTTACTCAAAGAACGTCATAACTCAAAAAATTAAATTTTTGAGTTAGTGATGCAGAAGTAATTTTCATATCGTTATTCATATTGTGTAAAGATTTCTTACAAATATCTTGTTTAGTCAACTCTTGAAAGAAAAATTTTTTTTTTAAAGTTGCGTGTAAATTGGAACCTGCAAAATCGTTTTGTAGCAAACTAGTTTTTTTGAGTTATAACGTTGTTTAAATAAATGGGAGATATGTATGCGACTAATACAATTAAATTAAATAGCATGCACAAATACTAGTACTACTCGTATCTTACAACTATTCATAGATTTTAATTTTAATTTTAATTGGTACATTTTTTATGTTCAAAAAAATTACTGCTTTGAAAAAACTCTTGATGTTTTTATGTAAGTTTTGTGATAAACTCATGACCAAACTGTTATTCAACATTAAATTAATATCAAATTTAATCAAATTTAATTTTCAAACACTTTCGCTTTAATTCATGGCCGAATTGCAAGTCCAAACGAAGAGAGAGAAAAAATTATGTACAACCAACGAACGCCTTTGCAAAACTTATAATTAAAGAACAGTTTTAGTTTCTTAATAAGTATTTTTTCTTCTTTTTTTAATGAATCTTGTTTTTAAATTAGCTTATCCATTATTTAGTATATAATTAACTTTCTTTTTAATATATTTTTTTTTTATTTTGCAAACTTGGTTATACTAATTATTATTTTTTTGTATTTCAATTTTGTGGTTTAAATCTAGTTGTTTCTTAAGTATTTTTTTTACTACTCGTAAAACTGACTGACAAAAAATAGAAATGAAAAACACGTCAAGCTAAACCAAGCTTGCGCTGAGGCCACAGCATTTTTCTGCTTGTAGTTATTTAGTTTTTGCGCTTATTTCGTTCGTTCTTTCACATTATTTGTTCGAAGCGTATGTTCAGTGATAGGCAAAAATTATATAAAAAAATACATATGTACTTACATATGTATGTACATATGTACATAATGTTCAAAACATGTGTCAATATTTTGCAATTGTTGTTGTGGAACAATATTGCAAAATTAAAATAATCTGTCAATCAGCCGATTAGTCGAAATGTTCTTTACAGTGTTTTCACACTGACATGATTTTAATAAAAGTTGGTTTTAACATTAAAAACCAACTGTTAAAACCTGGTTTTACCATACAAATTGTTTTTGTTAAAACCAACTTAAAACTATTTTTAAGTTGTTTCTTTGAAATGCAACCTTGTTTTCGCTGTGCTAAATTCAGTGCTGCCAAGTTGAAATGACCGGAAGCAGCTGGTATTGCTTATTACTACATTTACACGCACAGCTTATTTGCAAATAAAACTGTAAATTATTGCCATATTATTGTTTTTATTGCGACTTACTAATTCAGACAACTATTCACGTTAAACGCACTATTTGCAAATAAAATGCTTGAGCTTGTCACACTTACAAATTTTTGCTAATAAAAAACTATAAATTGATAAAATAATGCACAAAAAAATGTATAAGACAAAAAATTACCATAAAAACAAATTATTATTTTTTATTTTACACATTTACACAATTTTTTTTGCAAACATAAGTAACATTTCCATTGAAGTGCTACCAAGTTTTTATACATTTAAAATGCCGTATAAAGAGTGAGTTAATTTATTTGCAAATATTTTTATTTGCAAGTAGTGCGCGCATAAACGTAGTATATGCCAGTGAATAAGAATAGATTCCAATTCATACATTTTCAACTTAAAAATGCATGCAGCAGCAATAATAATCCAAAAATTGCGGAAAATTTTTTTTGAACCGAAAACAACAGAAATATTTTCATTGACGTCTAGGAAGTGAAAATATACGATTAAGCACCCACCACCCTTCCAAGCACTTCTTCACTTTGTATAAGTAGTTCAATAATTTAAAAAAATTTTATTTACAAAATATAAAATAATTTCCATTTTAGAGCGCATTTTGAAATGAGTTTTTTATGCAAACAAAAACAGTTGTTGTACAGTTTGTCAAATAAGTTTTATAAAAAGCAGAAAAAAATACAACAACAAATACACACATTTCTGCAGGAGAATTATTTTATTTTTAACAAAGTTATTAGACAGTCTGTGAGTTAAAGTCTGAATTTAACAAACTTTGCAGTGTGAATGAATAATCAGCTGTTCATGGTTTAAACGTTAAAACCAGGTTTTAACTTTCAGTTTGAAATCACTATTAGTCTTTGTTTGCTTCATCGCGCTTATTGATTTTCAGTTTTTCTTTGAAATCTCATTCACTAAAGCAGAGGTTGAAGCAAAGTGTTTAGCCGGGCATATGTTGGTGAGGTCAGCCGATATAGTGACGAGCACTTGTGCATACATTCTTACCAAATACAAAATAAAATCGAAGTAAAAACCCATAAAATAAACAAACCTATTCAGTTATTTAAATGATAAAATAAAATAATCACCCTAATTCCAGTTGTCAACATTGACGTCACGTCAATACAATACCAAAAAATTGGACCTCACCTACTCGCCGTCGAGAAAAAAATTTGTTTCCAAAGGTCTAGAGAATAGCATAAGCCTGTCAATAGTGGTCAGTCGTCGGTAGAACCCCAATTTTTTGGTATTGTATTGAAGTGACGTCGATGTTGACAACTGGATCAAGGGTGAATAATTAGGGAAAACAAAATGAACTTAATGAAAAAGAACAAATTTTGTCACTTTGACATTATTATTTGAATACAAATCGTTCGAACTTTGATTTTGATGTTGTTGTTTATTTGATTTGACGCCTGGTAATTTTTATCTCCAAAGCTACGGTCACACTTGTCAAACATTTGCCCAAAAAAGCGTAACCAACAAAAGCTAATGAAAAAAATAATTAAAAATTAACTTAGAAAAAAGTTTTGATCCAGACACTTATGGCCTATTTCTCACCTGCGAAAGAAAACGTTCGACTTACAATTTATATTGAAAACAAGAATAAAATATGAAAATTTGTTTTTGTTTTGAATATAAATTGTAAGTCGAACATTTTCTTTCGCAGGTGGGAAATATGCCATTATTTATCAAATTAAACAATTTAGAACACAACTAATAGACAATGTCATAGAATCCAACATTATTGGTTACTCTTTAACATGACAAGCTATTGTCTGAATTGAAAGATTTTTCATTACCATTTAGTGGTTACACTTTTTTGGGCAAATGTTTGACAAGTGTGACCATACCTTTAGAAGTTCTTGATTTGATCTGATCGTTCTACATTTTAAAACGTATGGTGTTTGCCATTATTTCGTATTTAGTCTGGCAACGTTTTCTTCTAGATTTGACGGCAGGAGTTGCCAGAATACTAAGAACTCTCTCTTTCCTCTGTGTAAGCGCACTCACATAAATGAAAAATTATTGCTCAAAGATGCGTTTGAGCTTTTCTAATACTGAATATAAAAAGATATGAAAGAAATAAAATATTTTAAAAAAGTTCTATAATTTAAAAAGTAATTTTTTTTTAAGAAAACAGCGTTATATGCATGGGCGTTTTCATTTATGTGCTCAACTTTTTATATTTTTTAACATTCCCTCCATATAATTGAATATAATTGAATTAAAAATTTAAATTCTTTTCTTTTCTTTTTTATTCATTCAACATTTAATTACGCTGTTGCTGCTGCTGTGCGACTAATTTATTTATAATAATTGTTTGAATTAGAATATTTGCTTCACAATCAATAATCAATTTTTAGAATTTGTTGTTAAATTGGCATAAAATTAAAAGAAAAAAAAAATAATAATTAAGAGTTCAAACTATAATGATGATGGGAAAAAATAAACTAAATAAGTATTGGTAAATTTAACTAGCAAGCAGAAAGTATACAATTTAATTCTAATAGCCTTCACCGCAATTAGAAATATTACATTCGTGCTGTTCGGTCTGTCTGTAATTTCGTTTCTGAAAATCGTTACAATTTTAAGCCTTCATATTTCTAAAAACAATCACTTTAATACGACAGTTTTTCCGATTTTGGAAATATGTATGTAGCACAAAACAGATTACTACGTTTTATGTTCTCAAGGGAAAATCTCATTGACCGACTTTCAAATTCTCAAATATTTTACTTGCTGAATCCCTCTGAAACATAATGTCATTCGATATGCAACGAAATTTCAAAATACTTCAAAGGAATTTATATAATATATATTATATGTATATATTTTGAAATTTTTATAGATATCGAATGTCTTAATTTCCCCTCTCGCGTGTTTACTTTAAATTTAGTTTAAAGTACACATTTACGATTCGGCTTCCTTCATATTTTTAATTAATTCCCTAAGCATTTCTATTGTTTTTTTTTACTTTCTTTTTTAATCGTTTCAATCATGCTGATGATGGCGATTTTATTATTTCCGTTAAACTCAAATAAGTGGAAAGAAAAAAAGAGAATGAATGTGTGTGTCTGTAAATTTTCATCGTTGTGAACAAATAAAAGTGCAAAAACATTTTTTTTTTCTAAATGCAAAAGCTAAAAGTTTGTTGTTTTGTTTGAACGTACTAAAATTTTAACAAAAGAAATTCGTTGCGCTTTGTAATTAGAAAGAAAACCTAGTCAAAATTCCAACAAAATATTATGAAATATGCTAAACTATACAAATAATAATACAAATAAGAGAAATAAAAAATTGTATTTGAACTAGAACCATTCGAATTTTAATATGTCATCATAATGAAAAAGAGATGAAAAAAATTTAACTAAAATCTGGTGTGTTCCTTCGAGCAAGTCTACCTTTTATTACTCAATTTAAAATCGTTTACATCAAGTCAAGTGCTCAAATATAAAAAGTTCATCCCCAATTGCACCTTCAAGTTCTCTTAAAACGTACTGACTTTCCTCTGTACTTAAATTAAAAAAAGTCGGAAAACATTTTAAACTTTTTCAATTGGATACACAATTTTTGAGATTTTCGGGATTTATGTCCAAACTTGGAACTTTTTTCTGGAAGATGACCAGTAGCAGGTTGCATAGAAATGAAGTGACACCTTGACAGTGACAAAATTAACTCCATGACACATTATTTAAATTTTTATTTTTTTATTATAATTGCTCAATTCACCACCTTTGTTTGTAAACATTGTTGAATATTTCTATATAAACATTTGTTTATAAACAATGTTTTTATTGAATTGTCAACAATTCATGTAAGACCCACTGTCAGGGCTGTCAGATTTATTCCCAAACGTGGCGATTTTTCAGCTTGTTTGGCATTTAAATTCTTAATTTGCTGACATGCGATTTTTCTGGCGGTAAATAAATATGTTGGCGATTTGTATGCTATTTTTTTATAATTCAGGAGAATTATTTTGTCGAAAGAATAGTTTCAAAAAATAAACAAGAAATTAAAAGAATGCGATTTTGCTGATTTTTCTGATATTAATTATAATAATTAAAATGTTTGAATTTGGATGAGAAAAATATACAAGAAATAGTTTTTGGCGACTTAATTTGTACTTTTGGTGATTTTCTGAAATTTTTTTAATATGATTTTATACATATTATATAAAATTAAAATTTTTAATAAAAAATTTATTAAGAAAAAGCTACATAAGATGGGATTTTGGCGACTTTTTAAATCAATTTGACGAAATAGGTCGGGAAATAATGACGTTACATTACTAGGTGTTACTTTCTTTAGGAAAGGGATAGTGATAGAGAAGACAGGCGGTGAAAGAAGAGAAAAAGAGAAAAAGCTTCACTATTTTACAACTCTGCTTTTAATGCAGTGTTGCAGTGCCTCTGGCTGTGGTTAGTAGCCATTTTATCGGTTATTTTAATTCGCCGATGATACTGCTACACAACGAAGGAGGGCGCTCTGATGTTAGTTCAGTGATCAGTGACTATCAGGCCTGTTCTGCAAATCACATTGATTTCAAAAAATTAATAAAATCTAAGTCAATGCTTTTTTGAATTGCAAGATTTTTAGCGTTGGAAGTTGAAAGAAAATATTCTATTATAAATGAATAAAAGCCCACTATCAAGTCAGCTATTAGTAGTTTACTTTTGAAATCACGTGGTTTGAAATCACCGTGATTTTCGGAACAGGTCCGTATGATGCCTTCATCACTTGAACTTTCCTACAACATCTGACACAAAGGAAAGAAAAACGTCAAATCCACAATTGGAGAAAAACGGAAAAGTAAAAAAAACTACAGCGGAAAATTTGTTTTGATAGTGTATTCTGTTGGGGGTATTAACTGAAGGGAATCACAATAGACCTAACTGGGTCTCCGAGTGGAGGTGTGTTGCAGCACCACCCTTCCTAACTTAACCTAGTGTATTCTGAATATGACGATCGATTTTAAATTTTAAATTGCTCTTTACATATGTAGACATAAGCACATAGAAATTTAATGTATAAATATGAATTACTTATTTATAAATATTAGTACAAAAGTGTAGATAAAAGCTACAGAAAAAAAGTCATGATTTTAAAACTAAGAAAAGAAATATATGCAGCAAACATGAAACAAAAAGCAACAGCAGGCAACATCGCATAACACAACGCTGCAAGTTTGTTTAACTGTAAAAAATTAACAGCAAGAAATAAATAATTATCTACTGTTGAAGTCATGATCACAATATACATATTTTTTTATTATTATTTTATTTTCATTAATTTTTACTTGCATAGACGAGTAGTTTGCTTCTTAATAATAATTTCTACGAATGTCGGTCTGTTTTACAATTTATATTTTGTTTTTAATGTTTGTCATAATCATGCATTATTATTATAAAACGAGAAACAGCAAGCAGCAGTTGCATTAAAATGATACCACAAAGTGCTTTTGCAATTGTATGCTGCATGCAACAGCTGATTAACATAAAAATAACAACATTATTTTGTTGTAGGTATTTATGGTGTATTCTTTTACACTTCAATATGTATGTGCATACATACATACATAGGTGCAAACATATGTTTTTCATTCCTTTCGTTTCTTTAATTTTTGGGCTATTAATAATAATTTCCTAAATTAAGGCTGAAAACATATTTTTCATATCTTAACAAACTCACTCCACTCTTGAGCGAATGAGGGAGGAGTGAGTTAGTTGAGTGCATCACCCTATTTCACATCTTCTCCAGCACAAAATATATTCCAATGACTTTTTTATCACTACTTCTCATCTTTGCTGTTACTGCTTTTGTTTTTTTTTAGAAAAAATAAATAAATTAAAAATAGCGAAGAAAATAGAAAAGAAGATGAAAAAATAGTCGTTAATACACAATTTGATAAATTTGTACTAAAAATTAAATGAAGCATGCAAGTGCACATAAAACACACAATTCAAATACAATATTTAAGCCCATTAAAACACGATAGTCAGACCATGGTATTAGTGGAACGAAAATATCCACAGAGAAGCACTTACGTATGTAGATGGACGAACAGAAAGAAAGTATGTAAAGAAAGAAGCCAGCCAATTCTTTTGTAGAATATATGATATGCATGCAATTGTCCAAAAATAAAAGAAAAAAAGCTGCTTTATAAACTTTGGTAAATTTATTTTGGAACCAAACTATTTTAATGTTTGCATGTATTAAGAGAGAAGTTCAAAAGAATTAATTCAATATATGTATTTTTTAAAAAAATATATTTGTATCCCACAATGAAAAATTTCCAAACAAATGAAATTAAAACATTTTCGGGAAATTTTTCACTTTTACGGCTACCTAAACGGTGTTAAGAATCATTCCTAGCAAGTTCATATGTTCTAGAAAGTTGTCTATTGAGAACTTAGCTACATTTTTGTAGTTGATTGATTCCTTGAATTTTGAACCGTTTGCTACCTATGTACCGGAAAAGGTGAAAAAAGGTACTCGTAAAATCATCGAGTTTTTTTTTGTAATTTTTTGCGATTTTGATCTTGAAGATGAAGTTTTTTGTTCTTTATGACAAGAGCTACAACCCTTGTGCCTCAGAGAGTAAATCAAAATTCCGAACGATTTGAAATATATGAGACTGAGAAAATGCAAAAATAACACCGAGGCCCCCAATCTTTGGGGCCCCCATAAAAAAAGTGCATAGCTTGGGGCAAAACCATAGCTGTTAAGTAATGATTACTAATCGTACTGATTAATAATTTGATTACTTTTTTTTAAAGGTGAAGTAATGATTAAATTACGATTATATTCAGTTTCACACGATTAATAATTGATTACGATTACTAATAATGGAAAAGTAATCTGAATTACTTGAAATTACAAAAAATAATCAAAAAGAATCAAAAGTAATTAAAATAAATTCAGTGAAGTGCGACTTTGACCCGCGCACGAAGGGTTCCGTACGGGTACGAGATATGTAATTCAATAAGAACAATATAAACTATAGTTTTGGCATTTTTTCGTTTTTGGGTTTTTTCGGTTTTAAGCGTTTTTTTTTGTTTGGGGGTTTTTTGAATTTATTGGCGTTTTCTAAGTTTTGGCACTTTTTTCACGTTTTGGCGATTTTTTTTTGGTTTTTGAAGTTTTTTTAATTTTGACAATTTTCATTATTTTGGCGTCTTTTTATTTTGGCGCTTTTTCATTTTGGCGATTTTTTTAATTTTGGCGTTTTTTCATATAGGTGATTTTTTTGGTTTTGACGATTTTTTTAGTTTTGGCACTTTTTTTTCGTTTTGAGAATTTTTTTTCGGTTTTTGGCGTTTATTTTAAATTTGATTTTTTTTCATTTTGGCGATTTTTTTTCACATAAACAATTATTTTGGTTTTGGCGCATTTTTCGCGTTTTGGCGATTTTTTTCGGTTTTTGGCGTTTTTTCCTATTGGCGATTTTTTTTCATTTAAACGATTTTTTCGAATTTGGCGATTTATTTTAGTGCTAGAATTTTTTTTAATTTTGTGGATTTTTTCGATTTGGCGATTTTTTTAAAATTTTTGGCGATTTTTTTCAGTTTTTGGCGATTTTTTTCGGTTTGGCGATTTTATAATTTTCGGAGTTTTTAGTTTTACCGTTTTTGAAAATTTCAAGAGTTTACCTCTTACGGTGTCCAAGATATAGCAATTTGTTAAAATTACATAGTCAAAATTGCAGTAACTGATGGACCACCCTTCAATTTAAATTTTTTAATATTTTAATGTTTATTGTTAAAGTCTATATAAAAATACAATAATTTTACAAATTTCAAGTGTCAATATACATATGTACATACAATTGTATGTATATTACATGAGATTTTAAAATTTTTCGTCGCTCGTTTTGGATCACCCTTTAATTTTTAATTCTCATATATTTGCTGTTGTAGTAGCTACGGTTCTACATACTCTGTCCAAATTTCAGGTCCGTAGCTCTTACGGTTCCTGAGAAAATACCGTGACGGACAGACGGACAGCGTAGCGAAAACAATAGGGTGCCTTTTTTCACCTTTGGTGTACGGAACCCTAAAAATTATCCGATTACTTTTAAAGAATACTTTTAATTCTTTTTGATTATATATTAATAATGAAAAGTAATCTTTAAAAGTAGTCAGACTATTTTTTGATTACTTTTGATTCTTTTCGATTATTTTTGGTAATTTCATGTAATTCAGATTACTTTTCCCTTATTAGTATTCGTAATCAATTACTTATCAGAAATTCTTCCAAAGGGAATTACATAATCAGTACAATTCTTATATGGTTATCTCTTTTAGACTTGCACTGTGTTAATGCCTACTACTACTAGTAATAGGTGTTACTTTTTTCTAGGAAAGGGATAGTGATAGAGAAGACAGGTGGTGAAGGAAGCGATAAGTAAGTAAGTTGTAAGTTTTTATTTTAATAATGCAGAGTTGCAGCGCCTCTTGTGTCAATGAGGCGTATTAAATTTTTGAAGCTGTGCTTTTAGTTGCCATTTTATTTTACTTCGGCGATGATTCTGCCGAAGGAGGGCGCTCTGATGTTGCATTAGGATTAGTATCTGCTGAAATCGGTATAGTTCAGTGACCAGTGACTTTTCCTACAACAACTGATACAAAAGAACACTAATTGCGTGGTGTTCTTATTTAATGACTGTCGGATACCGGGCTCAAACCCATGACCTTCGGTTTTGTAGTCAACGCGCTAACTACTTCAGGCAACGCCAAGTAAACATGTGTATTCTATGCTTGACATTTTGGGACTGTTCGAATATGCATCACTGCGTTGCAAATGGAAATTTACGTATTCTAAAGTGCTGCACTGAAATAGATGAAATAGATAACGCACAAAGAAATGTCAAATATCAGTTACACACATGGTTCATAAGTTTGCTCTTATAATGCAGAGCAGTGATGCATTTCCGAACAGGACATTTGTAGTCGGTGAGTGGGTTTAATGCATAAGTTTTTATTATTTAATATTTCCTAAATAATATTTATTTATTGGTATACATTTTTAGTTTTCTCCTAATAGAATACGATATTTCAATGGTTTTTTCTGGAAATATTGCACTGTATTTAGGTCCATCTTTGATACTTTGGAAATGTGCACAGATATAGGATTTCAGCGAATTTTTCTATAAAAAATAACATCATCTAGAAATTGTAAAAAGTAATCTAGTATTTCAAGTGTCTGCTGTATGGAACAGTGATTTAGATGCAGGGAGGGTTATTATGTAATTCGATTCGAAACGGAAACTGTTCGAATTTGTATGTTATTAACATTACAGATCGGACAGTTGCTGTTTCGAATCGAATTACATAATAACCCGCCAGTACTTACTTTTATTTCGCGTGAAAAATTTTACATGCACTAAATGTAGCCTGACTCGCTTTTATTTCTTGAAAGTATGCAACATTTTTAAAATTCCGCGCGAAAAAAGCACTGCTAATGTTAACAATTGTTTCGCAGCTAAACTAAAATGATGCCAGATTAATTTTGCATGGAAATACTTTTCGCAACAACTACTTTTGCGAATTTATTTCGCAAATATTTCATACATATATGTTGTTTGACAGCATTTCGCACAAAATTGTGAACAGGGTACTTGGCTTAAGGCTTAAATTCCATGCACATTGTTTTTCGTAGCATAGAGAAGCCGCCATTAATATAATTTTTAGTCCCGCATTTTGAATAAGAAAAAGTCGAGCATAATACTTTCAAAATTAAAGTCATTTTCATATAACTATGTACGACAAAACCAACTTAAAGAATATATACAAAAATTTTATTCTTTTACAGGTCTGACCATATTTAAATTTCTATTCTATTATTTTTAATATACAAAAATAGAATGTCGTATTTAATACATAAAATAATACTCAAAACAGATGAAAGAAATAAATTAAAAAAGCTGTTGTAACGATTTGAAGACATTGTGAGATTTTAGAAAGTCCCCGTGCTCCCCACTTACAAAAACCCAAAAGTGATTTGAAGAATTTACAATCCAAAAAAAATACAAAAAATATAAAACAAGGAAGTGAAAGATAAATTGAAATTGTTTCCCAAAGTAAAGGAAAATTATTATAAAGAGAAAAAATAATAATTCAAATGACTCATTTCGAAAACTGTTTAAGCATTCTAATCATCTTTTCTATGTCTAATTTTAATTTCAGAAATAATATTTGTGCATGAATCTAAGCAAATGGTTTTGTTGAAAGACTTTGAAAATTAGAGTTTATAAAAAAAGTAATAACAAATGGGTATAATTGTTTCTTTGAAACAGATGTTGAATAATTTAAATTGTTTGAAAACAATTTATAAGGTTAATTCAAGTTTAGACAGATGATAACTACTGACTGCAACCCAATATATCTAAATATTAATTTAAATTGCTTTATTAGATTGGGAATGCATGCAGCGGCAGCAGAGAAAAACTACGCTAATTAAATAGTGCAAAATTTATTTCTTTTTTTCTTCTTGTATTGTAGACTGGATTTAAATTACTTTTATAGTTTGAATAATGACAATGTTTATTAGAAATTTCAAACGGCAACAAAAGATTATGATTGTTTGCATAAATCGTGGGAACATACTATGTATACATAAATTGTTTTTTATTTGAAAAGTAAATATTTTGAGCAAAAAATTTATTTTTTGTTATAAAAAAAAGAAAACTCTTTCAAATGTTTATTAATATCATGCACCTGTGAAATAAAAATATTTAAAACAACACATACAAATATACGAGCATAAATAAATATGTGCCCTTAATTTTGAAAGTGGTCTAAGTCATATACTATTTCTCTGCTTAAGATATTTATTAGATTGCATTTGAACAAATTAAAATGTATTTTTATATTATGCACCATTTTAATTTAGACTTTCTACCAGTCTCGATTTATTTAAATTTATTTAATATTTTTTAAATATTTATTGAAGTTTTTCAAAGATTTATTTGATATTTCGAAGCAAAAATGCACATGACTTAGACCACTTTCATAATTAAGGGCACATATGTATGTACTCATGTACATATGTGCCCTTAATTATGAAAGTGTTCTAAGTCATATATTCCTTTGGTCGAGATATTTAGTAAATTACATTTGAACAAATCAAAATATATTTCTATATGTGACGCGCAAAATAGAAAGGGACCTGAGGGTAAAAACCGGGAGAGCCATTTTAAAGATTTAAATACGTGTATCTTTGGTAGACTTCAATTTCATAAAACGCGCATATCTCTGGGAATTAACACTTTTGTGGGATGGGATCGGTCTCATTCGATGCTCTGATGTTGTCGACATCAAAAAAAGTGAAAACTGTTTTTTTTACCCTTAGGTACTTTTCTCTATGCGCTGTCACATATTATGCAACATTTTAATTTAGAGTTTTTCTAGTCTCGATTAATATAAATTTATTTAACATTTACTAAATATTTATAACATTTTTTTCAAGATTAATTTAATATTTCGAAGCAAAAATGCAGGTGACTTAGACCACTTTCATAATTAAGGGCACATATGTACATATGTGCATTATGCCTGGAATAAGTTAAGTAAATTATTAACGTTGAACTTGTTCCAATAGCGACAAATAAAAGTCTGATGAGTAAATTTTTATGTTGTTTTAGTAGTTTGAAATTGTGTAGCGTTTTATTAGGGAAAAAACTTAACACAAGAATTGCACTTTTAATTTTTTTGCCTTTAGCATTTATTTTTGCAAGCCCATTCGCTAAATATAAATCCAGAAAACGCTAATTCGTGAAAGTTCATTCGAAAAGTAATTGTAAAAATCAGGAGAAGCGAATTCTAAATATTCAAGCGCGGATCTTCTCTATGTACGGAATTAACAAAGATCTCAATCTCAATAAATATAAAAATACGAGGGTGGATCAACAAGTCCGTGACTTTTTGAATTAAACACAGTTTTTTTTTGCAAAACAAAAATTTATTTTTCAACATATCTCTTTTTAACTCAATACACTTAGTCCACTTAGTTCCAGTTTTTGTATCCCTTCCAAAAATAAGATTTTTCGAAGTCTGTAAACTAGGCATTTGTTTGGTCAATAATTTCAACGTTGAAGCTAAATCTCTTTCCAACGAACCATTTATTTAGGTTTGGAAATAGGAAATAGTCACCAAGGGATAAATCTGGAAAATAGGGCGGATGAGGGAGCAATTTGATGCCCAATTCATGGATTTTTGCCATGGAAACTGCACATGCGTTTGTGGTCGATTGTGAGCAAACGCGGCACACATCTTGCGGAAAGCTTTATCATACGCAAGTAATCATTCAAAATAGAAACCACTGAGCCATGTGGGAAGCCCATGGCATCAACAATCTCAAGCACTTTTAATCTTCGATCGGCCAACACCATATCGTGGATTTTTTCGACATTTTCTGGTGGCCGTCCAAAACGTTCAGCGTCATTCGTACTTGTACGACCACAACGAAAGTCAGTAAACCACTTTTTAATCACTGAAATCGATAGTGCTGAGTCCACATAGTATTTATCGAGCTTTTGCTTGGTTTGATTGACGTTTTTTTCGCGAAATATAATGTTTAATGAAATTCTTTAAATTTTTTCCATTTTTAGAAAAATACACGAGGTTGTATGTTTTGAACAGCTGTTAAACGCAAAGAAAATAAATGGTGACACTTGCTCCAAATTTGACAGTAGTCTATTGACAGGTGGTAATTGATTGGAACAGTACTGCGTTTCATATAACTACAAGGGAAGTTCGAAAAGTCACGGACTTATTGATCCGCCCTCGTATAATTAAAAACGAAAAGATCGAAGAAACTTCAACGAAAATCTTATATTTTGCGTGATTTCATATAAAATTTACTGCAACTGTGGGATCCATAGATGAAATATTAGCCCCTATCGTGAACATTTTTTCCCTCGAAATTTCTTTACTTTTCACAAAATTGCAATCGTGAATAATTTTCACCCGGAAATTTTTCTCTTTTTTGATTTCCCCTTATCATGAATAATATTTTTCAAGTGGATTTTTTCACTTTTCCCTTTTTTTGCAGGCGAACTGATATTTTCCGTCGAATTATGTATTAAACTTTATAAATATTTATTTTTAGCAAAAGATTAGTAAGTAAAGTTTATGATTCTTAACAATAATTCCCTGCAAAACCTTTTTTCATCGCTTTGTCTCACACACAGTAAATTTCATTGTGGTGCACCGCGGTGGTATACTAAAGAATTTTTTCCGCTGCATTTAGAATATTTTAAGTTAAAAAAAAATCGATTTGGGACCTAAAATTTTTGTATTTCTGATTATTAAACTTAAATTTGTCTGATTTTCAATTAATTTTTAAGCTTTACAAATCTTCTTTCCTTCTTTACATTCGCTGGGACTGATACCATGAATAAAATTTCACGTGGAATTCCCGATACCTATTTTCTGTTCGGGTGGAATACAAATTTCACGTGAACAAAAATTCCACTTGTTATTCACGATAGGGGTGAGAATGTATTTTGAATATACTGTGCCGCAAACCAATAACAAAACCAACGAATTATAAAATTTTTTTACTTAACGGAAATCAGGTTTCCATTATGTCTATAATTATTATTATTATTATTTCGCTTAAATAATTGATCATAATGTGCCGTTGTCGTTTTAAAAATCTTTGAAACATCAAAGTAGCAGTGCTGCTCTACGATAGTTAGTGGTGGCGTTGACTCAAAGATGTCTGCTTATTGGTTTGTTATCGCTTTTATTTTTATTTAAATCTTTGTGGTTTTGGAAGTCACCAAGAAGTTATTATTCCAATTATAAAATGAAAAAATAAGTAAATCAAAACAATAAGAATAAATACTTGAAGAAGAGAAAAGAGAAACAAACTACCAATGTCATTTACATACTACCTAATCAGCGTTGTCAACTTTTTAATTTCAAAAAGCACTGAAACTACTAAAAAAAAGCGCGTAATTTAAGTAAAAAAGCACTAAATTTTTATAAAAAAAATTTGTTATACACAAATATGCATATAAATAATATAATAACCGGTTGACTTTGCAATACATTTTTAAAACTATAAATTTGAGGCATCCGATACACATTTTAATTGTATAAGAATCACTGAATTCTCAAATCAGTTTGACGAAGCCTTTTGTACTTATTATAAAAAATTTTATTTTTAATAATTTTTCGTCAGGAAAGAAACGTATTTTTCGAATTCAATCAAATTAGAAATATCCGATAATTCTCAACTGAAAACTCGATAGTGGACTAATTATATTTTCCCTAGACTTGACAAAATTTCGATACTTTACTTAGTAAATACTTCTTATGTCTTCTTTGTTGCGTGGCAAAACATTTTTTATATTAATTATGATTTAAATGTTAAAGTTATCCCTTAAACTATGGCGCTTATTTCTTCCACCAAGCCTTGTACAATCTTGGTAGAATTTTTTAAATGCTCCATTTAAGTTCAAATCTTATTTTTTATATATAGATTTCTCCGAAGGAAAAAATAGGTGAGGAAATTTTTCTTCGAGGTTTTGGTTTAGTGCCACCGACTCGAAACAAAAAGCACCGATATGAATTAAAAAAAGCACTGAGCACTAACTTCAAAATTTTTCGCTTTGAGAATTTCAAAAAGCACTAAAAACGGTGCGAAAAGCACCGAGTTGACAACGCTGTACCTAATATATGCGAATGAAAAAAGTACTATGTATGCCGTGTGTAAAATATATAATAATAACTTATGAAAAATAATCTAACAGTGTAGTGTGTAGGGGGATTTCTTAAGCTGATTTGTCACGCTTCATTTATTTCTTTCTTTTTTTCGTATCCACAATGATAGCTAATTTAATTGAATTTAATTATTCAACAATTACTCGTAACTAAGAAATTTACAAAATTTATTTTTGATTTGAATATTCGCGAAATTTCTTCTTGTCTTGTCTTAAATACATATACAGTATGTCAAGTAATTGTTTTTACATAGTTAAACTCGTTGTAAATTTTGACTTTTATCGTAAATATTTTTCTCCCTTTTTGCATTATGAAATTTTTTTGTAGTTGACTTCATTTTATATACATTTAAGTGCACATATAGTCGTAAGTTATAAGCAAAATTAAGAATGAGAGCATAAAAATTACATGAAAACCAAAAAAACTCAAAAATTTCTTTGTCAAGAAAATGTTTTTACATCCTTGTATTATATAGTAAGCAAATGGGAAAGATTTTAAGGTGTACAAAAATGAATATTGTTTTTGGCCGCCATTGGCATCAAATAGGCCTGTAAGACGACTTTTCATTAAAAAAAATTTTTTTCCATATATACCGCTGAAATTTCTCACTTTCCCCTCGTATTACTGTTCTTAACTCCATTTAGTTCTTGAAATATAATTTGGAAACACTATTTTTCGGTTAAACCCATAAAGTTTGAATAGGATATAGATCTGGACCTTGAGATGGAGTATCCACAACTTTACCGCAATTGAAAAGACACCATGTTCTTACCCAAAGTGCCTCATGTTTGAGGTCAATACATTAATAAAAATCTAAAACGTCCATACATATCAGCAATAAAGCCAACCTTACTCGCGCTGTCAAAAACCATTTCAACGTATTGAAGTACCGGTCAGTAACACTCTCCCATGAGACAAAGGCAATTGCTAAAAAGATAAATAAATAAATAGATTGTACTTCAAGAACTGCTCGCAAATCCCCGCCTCTTAGAGTACAGCACAAAGAACAACAATTGCCTTTTGCGATAACGCATACTTCCAAGCTTGATGCCTACTACGATAATGTGATTTGCTGCGACGAAACCAAACTTCTGCTTTATTAAAATTACAGATCTAACAAAGTATGGATGAAAAAATTTTTAAAATATTGGGAAGTGAAACCATTAACCCAACTGTAAAATTTAAAATAATTTGGTTGATGGATTGGAGGTATATATAGTATGTATACGTATATATGTTTATGCTGTAAAAGGAGGAATAAATTTGCTTTATTGAAAATATTATAGATGCGGGGCAGTAGCTCAATATATTGAAGTATTTTTTTGGATGGGAGCTTGAGTAAGGTTGGCGTTATTGCTGGTAAACGTGGAAGTTTTAAATTTGTATTAATGTATTGACCTGAAATGTAGGGCACTTTGGGTAAGAACATGGTGTCTTTTCAATTGCGGTAAAGTTGTGGATACTCCATCTCAAGGTCCAGATCTATATCCTATTCAAAATTTATGGGTTTAACTGAAAAATAGTGTTTCCAAATTATATTTCAAGAACTAAATGGAGTTAAGAACAGTAATACGAGGGGAAAGTGAGAAATTTCAGCGGTATATGGAAAAAAAAAATTTTTTTAATGAAAAGTCGTCTTACAGGCCTATTTGATGCCAATGGCGGCCAAAAACAATATTCATTTTTGTACACCTTAAAATCTTTCCCATTTGCTTACTATATAATACAAGGATGTAAAAACATTTTCTTGACAAAGAAATTTTTGAGTTTTTTTGGTTTTCATGTAATTTTTATGCTCTCATTCTTAATTTTGCTTATAACTTATGAATATATGTGCACTTAAATGTATATAAAATGAAGTCAACTACAAAAAAATTTCATAATGCAAAAAGGGAGAAAAATATTTACGATAAAAGTCAAAATTTACAACGATTTTAACTATGTAAAAACAATTACTTGACATACTGTACATACTTATGTACATATTTTCAATTTTTATTTTATTTTTCTTTCTTCGATTCACTCAGTGCTATGATGTATGTATGTACTTTAAAAATTCATGACTTTTTAATGATAATTTAGTTAATACGTAATTATTATTTTTACTTTGCATAATCAAACAAATCAACTCATGTTTATTAATAATTTTTATGCCATATTTAATTTTTTTAAGACTGCCATAGTTGGCCACTGCAGCCATAGTCATCCGCATCGGTAAAAACGATGCCCAAATTTGTCACCGCAAAGATTTTTTTTAAAACATGTATGCATGTACGTAATTCCTTAATATATATTAATATTTATTTATTTTCATAATATTATCTACTTTCGTCTGCATACTTGTAATGATAACTTGAAAGAATTAATTAATATTTTGATTCTATCAATATTTTTACTGCGAATATATAATTATAATTTGCAAACGATTGATACAGTATTGCGAAAAAATTTTCATACAGTCAATGAATGACATGTATAGCAAACTTTGCATTTTTAAACGATTCGCAACAAAAAAAAATTCAGTTCTTAATTTTTAATATTTTATAGCTTTTTCGACCCCCAAAATGCAACAATTCTGCTTTACTTTTTCGAACTGTGACCGCGAGTTATTAAAAATTTTTGCAATAAATTTTAATAATTTCAATACGTTTTTGAAACGTAAGCTGATCCATTTTTATTAATGGATGGATGGAATGGAGCTGTAATATGTACTTCTTCCTCTTCTCCTATAAAATAATGGGTGTTTTTTATTGAGGTATAGAACTTTAAGTTGGCATCACTTTTTTAACTGGCGGCCATTTTGTCAGCTGTCAAGTGATTAATATTTAGTTTGGTTTGCCATTTCATCATGAACAGGTTGACAAAAGAACAACGCTTGCAAATCGTGCAAATTTATTTCGAAAATAATGGTTCAGTTCGCGAAGTTTACCGCAAGCTCCGTTCATTTATGGTCGTCCATCAATTAATTCGGTTAACCATGGATCGTTTTCGCACTACGTTTACTCTATGTGATAATACGCATCCGCAGAGACGTCGAACAGTGCGCACCGAAGAAACAATTGCCGCTGTAGAGCAAAGTATTGAAGAGGACCCGAATGAATCGATTCGCCACCGGAGACCGGTATAGAGCCATGATAATCGACTATTTTGTTCCCGAATTGGATGGCATGAATGTGGATGAGTTGTGGTTCCAACAAGACGGCGCTACATGCCACACAGCGCACGTCACAATCGATTTATTGAAGGAAACATTCGATGAGCGCAATGGACCTGTCAATTGGCCACCAAGATCGTGTGATTTGACACCATTGGATTATTTTCTTTTGGGATATGTGAAGTCGCTCGTCTACGCCAACAAACCAGAAACGTTAGGGGACTTGGAAGCCAACATTCGTGACGTTATTGCCAACATACGGCCCCATATGCTCGAAAAAGTGGTTGAAAATTGGACCTGTAGAATTGGCTTTATTCGAGCCAGCCGCGGCGGCCACATGCCCGAAATCATATTTAAACATTAATGTCATAAAATTATCCTTCCAATAAAGCCAAATTGATGGACATTAAAACGATTTTCTTGTGTTTTATTTCAATTCGAAGTTCTATAATATATATAATAATATATTTTGCATGGTATGGGAGGACAATTTACAGTTCTTTTACGCTTTGCTTCCAATATATCAATGGTGTTATAAGCTTTGTGGCATGTTGGGCCATTATGATTATGGACCAAAATGAGGTATCTGAGGGAAAAAACTGCACATATCGCACACTAAATCACAAAGTCACAACTCAAAAAATTTCAGATGCTGAGTAGTGGTAAACAACTGTTGATTGATACTGTACAAATGACGCAAGTATGCAATATAAAAACAAGCATAACGGTATTTTATAATCTTCCAGAAGACCGTATTGCAAAAGAAATTTTTGCGGTTTGTTCAATTAACTGGTTTATAAAAAAATACACAACCACTTCGATCATTTTGAGTTGTGACTGTTTATGATTTAGTGTGCGATATGTTAAGGGGAATGCATAGAAATCAATTAAAATATTAAATTTAAGCACACATTACTAAATTTAAAATCTTAATTGATTTGTGTGCATCCCCTTAAACATACATAAAAATTGTTTCCAACAAAAGTTTAACCAAAAAAAAAAATTAAGTCAAATGCATATGAACGCACACTCATTAAAAAAACTAAACTTTTGCAAATAAATGAAGTCATTTGCAACTCTGGCAACGTATTAACGTCAACTTTTACGAGTTTGTAAAGTTTAAAGCCTGTATATTTATGTATGCATGTATGTATGTGAGTTTTTTTGCCACTTATTTTCTATTTTACTATACAACTACATACAGCCAAATACTACCGGGGCGTCAACGTCTTGGAGTTTTTTTTCTAGAGTTTTTAATATATATGTATTTTTGTTTTAATTTTTTTCTGCTGTTTATTTATTAGTATGTTTTTTGCATTTTATATATGGTCTTAAAAAAAATTAAGAAAAAAGTTGCCGGCATTTAAATTTTATTTACTGCGTGTTGTTGCGTTATTTTTCTTGTTGTTGATGTTTGGTGTCGGCTGTAGCTGGAGACCATACAAACACAAAAGCAGCAGCAGCAGCAGCAGCAACAGCAGCAGCAGCAGTAGTTGATGTCATCGTTTTGGTAAATTTTATTTCTAGAAATATTATTTGTTGCTATATTCCAATGTTTTAAGTACATGTTGTTTTCACTTACTTGCGATTGTTTTACCAAAAAAAAAAAAAACATATAATACGAGTATGTATAAACGAATAAATGATATTTTTGGAATCAAATGAATACTATGTAATTCCATTGTACATATTGTACATATGTATGTATTTGTGGATTCCAATGAATCAGTTCGAATTAAGTACCCGCTAGGCTAGCCAGCCTAGAACCATATGTCTCGTATGTCAACACTCTTTTTCTAGCGACAATTGCACTAGTTGAAATGTCGACAACTTTCCTATTATGCGCGAGTAGAGACACGTTAGAGACAACAGTTGTAGTGTATCTGGTGACATTGTCAACGAACGCGTCAATAGTTTGTTTTTCTTCTTTATTATGTTTTGCAATAATGTTAAAAAATTACATATGCATGTGTTTAAGTTTGTTGCCCCAACCCTTATAAAATTGTAGACGAGGGTCACTAAAATGTATTAATGAATCTTTGGTTCAAATGTCTCCATATGGTCGTAAAAGAATAGTACTAAAGTCTACTGGTAGATTTTTAATGACAACCCTATGTTGTGTGTCAATACGCGATTACATTGGTTGGGTACACCTAGTCAGAAGTACTATTGACACTGTCACTAGTAAATCACTAGTATTTTACTATTGACATCGAGCGCGGAAATATCGGTATTGTAAACTAGAGCCCTTAAGATTTACTAGTGAATCTTTGGTGCCAATGTCTGCATGTGGTCCCAAAAGAACTACTTACTCAGCAGTGCTACAGTCTAGTGGTAGATTTTCAATGACAAGCTAATTCTAAATGTCAATAGATGATTCCATTGGGTGGGGTACACTTGGTCAGTAGTACTACTGACAATGCCACTAGTAAATCGCTACAATTTCACTATTCGCATTTTCTGCAGGGTATGTATGTATGTATGTATCTGTGTATGTATTTATATGTGTATGTATTTATCTGTGTATGTATGTATCTGTAAATTCGATGAAGTTTTTTGGAATTATTGTTAAGATCTTAAATTTATTTATACACTTATACATATTTAAAAATATTTTTTTTAAAACATTTTTGCTTTTAAAAATGTTTATATGAATTGTGCAAAAAGAAATGTTTACCATACTGACGCAAAATAAATGAATGTGTTGTCTGACATTTTTGCTGGTTTTAATTTGTATTTGAATGAAAGACAACACCCTGTTTTTGAACTATAACATCTCTTCATTTGTCATTTAATTTAAAATAGCATCTTAAAATTGAAGTATTTTTTATAATTTTATAATACAAAAATATGCATACCACTTATACATAGGAATGTGATTTCCTGGTTTAACGAACGATATGTTACGAATGAAAAATTAGCTAATAATAATAATAAAAGAAGCAATTAGAAGATAAATTTTAGTATTGAAACTTACAATAAAAATTTAAAAATGTATTTCTTTAGCAGATAAATTGGGAAATTCGGTGTACACTTTATTAAGAAACCATCGTTCTACACATTGAGGCTCAAATTTACAGCCATTAGTTAATTATTGGTAAACTAATATGGTAACTAATAACTAATTTAATTTTTTTTAATTTAACTAATACTTCATATTTACAAAAAGCTGGCCAAAAATGCAAAAGTGATTTTAAAGAAATCTTAAGAACTAAGAGTACGCAGTTCGATACACAACAAAATTTTACACCAAATTGTAAATTTTGAGGACTTGTAAGTTGCGATTTGTTGCTCTGAGACACTGCTAAAGTGAGGAAAGGAAAGAAAGTTACGTGTGTTTTTAATATTTTTTTCGGTTTGAACATGTTTATATGATATTTTTGTCGTTCTGCGACTAGTCACTCGAACGATAATGCGAATGAAAACGTAAATGTTTTCATACAGATTTGAGTTTCACAACATCGAACGTATCTATCTTCAACATTGCGAACGCAAATGTCAAAATCACTCATTTATTGTTTTGCATTCGCCGAGTAAAATAGTTTTTAAATTATTAGAAAAAAAAATGTTTTTAAAAAATAAAAAGTTGTAAATTAATGCACAAACACATCCTAGAACAAAAATTATTACTTAAAATCATTTATTGGCTTCAAAAATTCATTTATTATCTTGAAAAAAAACTGCACACTCTTGTGCAGTTTATGGATGTATTTATAATTTTCACTTTTTAATGTTTCTTTTGTTTATTTCTTGGTTGATAAAAATTTACTTAATATTCGTGATCGCTTTTATGAATGGTTGCATTTACTTCAAAGCGATTAAGTAGTAATTTTGTTATTTTAACGGAAAATCTCTCAAATTTACTGAAATTTTTGATTTACAGACGTAACTTCAAGCGAACGAACATGACGTCGAGAAACCCAAATTTACTTCATATCGAGTGACTCGCTTTCGTTCGCTTACGTTTTCATTCGACATTGTGAAACGGCTTATTTGCAAATAAAACTATAAAATGTTGCCATATTATTGTTTACTACTTCAGAAAACTATTCACGATTAAAGGCCCAGTTAGCCGACTATAATGGAATGTAACTGCAACGGTAGGAAACAGCTTATCGATATTGTTGTGTGAAAAGTAATGAAAATGGTTATAGAGATGTAATGTAACGTAACCTACTTTTCACATAACAATATCGATCAGCTGTTTCCTACTATTGCAGCTATTTTACATTAGAGATGGCTATCTGAACCTTTACGAAATAATGACAATAAAAACAAATTATTATTTGTTACCTTATACATTTACAAAATTTTTTTGTTAACATAAAGGTGTCTTTATATAGAAATACAATGTATTACGACATGTCAAAAAATGCTGTAGAATATACAAAATTTTATCATATAAAAAGCGAAATGTATCGAGTAGTAGAGAATAAGGATAGAAAATGTGTCGAGCGGTCGGTAAATGTTTATTTCCTAAACTATTTTATTTTAGAAATTTAAATATTATCCCACCAGAGGTGTATTTCAAAGTAAACATTGGCAGCACTAATATCATTTATTGAAGTTGTTAACACTTTTACAAAAACAACCAAAATCAACTCAGAAAATGTTCATGTTGTTTTTGTAAATATTTTACGACCTCAACCATCAGCTACTTAACTGGTACAGCAAAATAAACAAACAATAAAAAACCTACAAAATATTATATTTTGCAGTAAAATGTTATTGAAATTATAAAATATGTTCTTTCTTTTTTTTGTAATTTTCCAATTATTAAGCCTAGTACTCTGTTCGAAGTTGTAAAAAATTTTCAGCAACATTGATTATTTCGCGTGAAAATTTTGACACCTAACAAGTGATGCCCATATTACTTTTTTCGAAAAAATTTTTGTTTTTATTGAAGTACAAATTTTTGCAAATTTTTTCATAAATATTTCATGTGATTTACATGAAAAATACCTACAACAGACTCTTGTTTTATTTTCTTTAAAGACGGAGAGAATTTCATAATATTTGATTCTAAGTAGTAATACTTTATATTACCAATAAAAGACATCTTAAGTAACTTTTCTATAGAAGTGCTACCAAGTTTTTTTTTTAATTTACAATGCCGTATAAACAGTTTGTTAATTTATTTGAAAATAGTGCGCATATAAACGTGTAATACATGTAAACATTATCAACTGCTTCCGGTCATTTTAACTTGGCAGCACTAAATTTAGCACAGCGTAAAGGTTGCATTTAATAAAAACTAGTTAAAACCAATTCAAAATCGTTTTAAGCTGGTTTAACAAAATCATTTTGGTTTTAAACAATAAAACCAAATTTTATTGAAACCATGTCATATCCATCAACACATTTTTGCCGACATACTGGAATTCTGGAATTCTCAGAACTTTGGAATTTTCTCTATCGCTTATTCCCGCATCGAAAAACTCTAATTCTAATTGACATATATGTAGATAAAAAATATTCTAGAGAAAAATACGATGAACGACTTAAGTTTTTGAAAATCTTTTCCACTTAATGCGTCGTTCTTAAATAGACGTTTAAGTACTGGTCTTAACTTAACTTTGTAAAAGACTTCTCAAGCTTTTTATATAAAAAATCTTTTAAAAAAATAGTGAAAATTTTAAAATTGTTTACATTCGAAAATGTGAACAACCTTGGAAAAGAAAAAAATTAGTTCATATATTTTTTTGCAAGTTCACTGTACTTTCAAAAGTTTCTATTTGAAATGGTTTAAAAAGCGATTAAAATTCAAATTATTTCGTTTTCAATAAAATATTGTGTTAAGTTACTCATACTTGAAATATAAAGCTACCATTAAATAAAAAATTTAAATTTAAAACATGTCGGCAATTAAATGGGATGCGAATTTATATTAGAGAGGTAAGGTAGTCTTCATAGCAATTCATACACAACACATCTCATATACATACATAGTATATGTATGTATGTACATACAAATATTTTTCGTATTGCATGCTAAACAAAGAAAATATGCTAAATTTAAACAACATTGTATGTACGGGCCCAACTTACAACATTTCAAACTTTAATAACTACATTTCATACAACGGCAACTTGAGAATAATCCAATGAAACGAATTTTAAAACCACTTTTTTGTATTATGAAAGTCTTTTTCAGGTGCTGGAGCAACAACTGCCATATTAGTGCAACTATAAAAGCTACAAAATTAAGAAATAATATTACAAAAAAAAATATAAGAAAAACTTGCAACTTTTAAGATCATCATTTAGGAAAAGAAGGCATACATATATATGTATTTATGTATATATACAGGTATACATAAATATATATAGATATAACAACAATGGTAGCTACAACAACAAATGTTGAAAATCTAATCACAATAATAATAAGCAGAAAGAGATACAGGCAGAAAGTAATGAAATAAATATAAAATACGAGTAGAATCAGGCAGAATTCCTCTAACCTATTTGAGCCTCCATGAAAACAATAGACAGCTTGAACTATTTCGATTTTAGGGCACTTATTCAGTACTAACAATATAAAGCATCCTAGACCTTAATAAAATACATTGAATTGAATTGTCGTATTTTCATTTGGTACTAGATTAAATATCGATCAGCTGTTTCTACTGTTGCAGTTACAATCCATTACAGTCGGCTAACTTAGCTTTCATGGGCAACACTGTCACCTCTATCGTGAATGAAATATATGAAATTTTTGTTCCCTTGAAATTTGCATTAGCCATGTAGGGAAATTTGTTCCCGTTATCAATGCGCTCTGAATGTAAAAACGGGAAGATTTGCAAAGCTTAAAAATTAATTGAAAATCAAACAAATTTAATTTTGATCGCAAGAAATAAAAACATGTTGGTTTTCAAATGAAATGTTTTTAAAGTGTATTTATATTTTAGCTGCAGTGGAAAAAATTATTTAGTATACCATCGCCATAAAATTTACTGCATGTGAGTCAAAGAAGTTCATATTCAATGAAAAAATGTGTTGCAGGTAACTATTGTTATTAATTAAGGACATTGGCTTTTATTAGGAATGAAAATAATTATTTACAACTTTTAATATTTAATTTTAAGGATAATTAATATTGAAGTTATGCGAACAAAACCAGGGGAAAAATTAAAAAAAACCATGTGAAAAATGTTCACCCTTATCGGGAATAAAAGTTCACGCGAAATGTTTTCCGTTTCCCTAAAATTGTGATCGACAATGGTTGTTGTTGTTGTTGTTGTGTCAGTATACTATGTATGAAAATATGTATTTGACGTGAACAAAATGTTCACCAATAAGGATGATTATTATTCATGATAAGGGGAATAAAAAAAGGAAAAAGTTATTCACAATTGCAATTTGGGGAAAAGGGAAACTATTTCTAGGGAAAAAAATTTTCACGCTAGATTATAGGTGACTCGTCAAAACGCCCATAGCCACAACCATAGAAACTTATTAATTTTTTGTTTTTCGCAATAACCAATAAACAGCTGTTTACTATTTAGGACATACATATATGTTGGTGCACTTTTGAGATGAATAAGCAAATTAAAAAATGAACAGCTGTTTATGGTTAAGGCAGCACTAATAGCTGAATCAAATATACATATTTATGGTTATGGCTATCGCAGTATGGTATGGCACGTCTGATTGATCATTTAGGGTGGCATTTTAAAAAACAAATAAAATGCCGGCTTTTACAGAAGTTTTAATTTTTTTTAACTTAGCGGATTTTGCAGGTCGACTAAATATTTACTTTATGCACGAATTTAGCAACTCCCAAAACAATCCAAGCTGCCGAATGCTGTGAAAATGAAATGTTGAACATCGCCCAACGGATACAACAACCAAAGCTAATAAAACACCTGCTCCCAGCAAATGCTGCTCCAAAAAAATCTGAAGTTAGAAAGTTTGAATTTGTTTGTAGTTTCCTCTTTTATTTTCTATTTTAAACGCCGCAAACTGAATATGTATGTATATAGTATATATGTATATATATGTATATATTCTAACAACGCTAATAACCATGATGTAAGTTTGTACATATTCGTACATCATGTACAATTTCAAGCAGCAAATTCTTTCCCGTTGTATTTTCTATGTTTGGTTACACTAAAAAGAAGTTAAGATGTTATATGCTTGTATATATGTATGTATTTATATGGATTTAGGTATACATACTATTAAAAAATGCCTCTAAAATAAATTTATTTATGATTTTATGAGTTTTAGATTTGAAAAAAAAATTGTAATAAAAATGCTTGAGACTAGCAAACCATAGCGAATATAACAAATGAAAGAAAACAAACTAAACAGAGTTGAAAAGGAATCTTTTTTTTAAAGAAGTTAGATTAAAATAAAAATTAAATTTTATGGCTCGATTATGGTTGAGTTGCCAATTACCAAAATGTTATTACGTATGACAACTCTCAACTAACAGCTGCTAATTTCAGTTTCCCAATTGCAACAACAAAATTTTAGCTGCTGTATAGTTTTTATGGCAAAGTGATAAGGTGATAAAATTAAAAAAAAATAAATAAATAATAAGTGAAATTTAAATTAAATCATCTAAAGGGTGTTTTTTATAGAGTGACACAAGTTTATTAAATCATAATAAAACAAGGAAATATATTTTTTATTATCAATGAAACGGGCTTTATTGGAAAGAAAATTATATGCATTTTTTTACTTGAACTTTAATGTTCATAGTAGTTACCAAGCACTTTAAGGCTAACATTGCTTTGTTAAGAAATTATATGCAAAAGACAACTTTATTTTGTGATTTAATAATAAATACTGGTAACACCACCGTATTTAACAACCAATTCACAGCTTATGATGTACAACATCCAATACAATTTCATTCGATTTCAATTTTTTATTTTATTAAATAAATTTTTATTATCTTGAAGTTAAACAACCTAATTTAAAAAATATAAGCTTCTGACATGGAAGCAAAACAGATAAACATTTTTATGAAGTAAAAGTAAAAAAATATGATGGACATAAAAAATTACCTCAATTTATTTTATTCGAACGAAATGAGTATTTGAATATCCAGCTTTTTTCGATTCGTTTTGTTTGAATGTACACACTAAAACATTTTTGTATAATTGTATTTATTTTAATATTTTTTTATAGATTTTGCTATGTATTTCGAATCAATTGGATAATTTGGTGATGTTTTCCATCACATGACGGAAAAAATAAATTTAAAATAAGAGCTAGCACTTCTAGCTTCATTTTCAGATGTAACATGAATCAATATGTGCTATATTAACAAAAACATTTGAGGTACAAAATACACATTTTGGAAATATCTTAACAAACGTGGGTGCCTACTTTAGAATTTTGATATATTATATTTTTTTTTAATACAACTTTACTTAACGTTGCTTGGCAAAGCTTTGTTAAGTTTTTTTTAATACGACCCTTAATGTTTAAATATGATTTCTTCCATGAGGCCGCCACCAATTTTCAATAACTTTTCGTAGCACTTACGGTCGTATTTCGTCGATAGTTCTTCGAATGTTGTTTTCCAAGTGTACAATTGTTTATGGTTTATCGACGTAGACAAGTGGCTTAACATAATCCCAAACAAAATAATCCAATGGGGTCAAATCTTGGTGGCCAAATAAATAAGCCATTACGTAAAGTTATTTTGTCATCAAAAGTTTCTTTGAGTAAATTAATTGTAACGCCCGCTGTGTGGTACATGTGGCTCCGTCCTATTTAAACTACATATTGAGTCATGTTGCTATACCGTTCACCATTGACAGTGACAGTCTGACCTTTATAATTTTTGAAGACATATGGGCCAATGACTCCGCCAGTTCACATAAACAAAATGCAGCTATCAGCTGTTAAATGGGTGCTCAAATAAAGCAGTGGTGCCAATTCAAAATTATGACACTCTTAAAAAACACGCTTTACTACTAGTACTTTGGGAAGACGAAAATATGCTTTATAGCTAAACAATTAAATTGTAAGTTAAAAATTATTTTAATTATTATTATTTAATTACTCGCAGTAGAAGTGGTAAAGGAATTGTCGATAAGTGGTGTCAAACTGATGCCACATTTTGTAATTCCTTCTCTTCGTCGAAAAATAATTTCACTGAGCTAATAATCATCTGTATTATTAGTAATATTTTAAACACTTTTGCTTGAAAACTTTTAAAAATTTATATTTCATTTTATTCACCTTAGATAGAAAAACCTACACTGTAAGAATTTTCGGCAGAAATTCTATAAATTTCGACATTAATCTAATGAAAAATTCATTAAAATTCAACCAACGTCACGCTTCGTTGGATTAATGAAACCAGTTTCCTTAAAATTATTTTATTGAAAACTTCATCAAATTTATTTAACAGTGTAATTAATGCAGTGCTATAACTTCATCGAAACAATAAAATAATTTCATGAAAAGAATGAAACCAGAATATCAAGGAAGCAATTCCAATGAAATTGTTTCACAATATTCATGAAATTTTCATTGGATTTGTGAAATTATCAATAGATGTGAAAAATTTTTATGAAATTGTTTCATTGGATTTATGAAGCAAAATTCTTTCGGTGTAGCCCCTGATGGCCACAATCGGTTTCACTTATCCTACTACAAAGTTCTACATCATCATATATTTCCTATATCTGTTATACGGCCCTTTTCACAATGTACAATTAAAAGCTAACAGGGAACACCTTAACGGCAAGTTTTTTATGAAGAACTGTCAGTTAAAGTTCATGTTAACTCTTAATCATACATTGTGAAAAGGAACGATAATCGTATTTACGATAATTTTTAGGGAACTCGATAAATTTGGCATACATGATACAAATTTTAATTTTAATTTCGCGCCATTGGTTCTCTATGTAGTACATGATATTTGTAAAAGACGTCATTCTTTTAAGAGAACTAATCTTAAAAAGCTGCATATCTATTACTGACCACTGTGATGTGGTCATTAACATTCGTGCAGCCATTCATTCATAGTTACAGTACATATTTTATATTTATTACCGGTCTCTACAAAAACTTAAGATTTTTTTTATTCTCTCGCTGGCATTTTCATCGTTAGCGAAACTATTCCTTCTGAAAGATGCATTGATGAACAATAACCATCATCTGCCAATAGAATAAGATGTATATGACCGATAACAAATGAAATATGAAAAAAAAATTAATTGTAGTTTAGCAGTGCTCTCGTTACATATTTGCAAGCATAATAACAGCCAACTTACAACAACATCTGTGTTTTCGAATATGATAGTGTAAATCATAAAAAATGGGGTTTGGCATTCAGATCTTTTATCTTATGACTGACTGACTAGTCACTTGAAGTGTAGTTTTTGGCTGGAACACAAACTGCAGAGAATGCCAAAAGAATATTCCTATTAACATTAATATCGAATGAGGAAATACAAACATTCATCCAGATTGTATTCTCTAATAAACATTAGATATTATTAGAAACGAAATAGTGTTTGTTATAAAAGGGTAATTAACAAAGTTTTTTTTATTACATAATGGTTTATTATATAATGGTCATGCAAGGCGTCTCTTTCTCTTTAGAACTGCGTTAAAATGTATGTCATAAGAAGTGGATTTAAAAGATTTACTCTCTAAGACGAGGATATCTATGTAAGTAAATATGTACATATGTATATAAAATCATTTTACTGAAACCCGTACGTGGTTGGTATGCATCATGCATGATCGTAACAGTTTCCTGCAATCAAGCATGAGATACTCGGCGCGAGTGAGCATGAAAAAAATGTTCAAGTGATTATTTTGCGATTCGGTAAACGATTTACATACGATGGTCTATTAGCGAAAGATCCGTAGTTGTGGCAGTAAAATATTTAGCGACAGACAATCTAGCACATTAAACCTTTCAAATGTATATGATATACTTTTTTCAGCTTATTCTATAAAGGTTTAACGAAAACAAAAATTTTAATATTCTCGAAGAAGTTCCATATATTAAACTTGACCACAGTCGTTAAGCAGCTCTGGGTCGGGGAACATCTCTCGCGTCATCGTAATTATTTCTTAAGTGCGGTCAGGCTTGTGTGTGTTGTTTGGCCTTCGAGAGTTTTTCGTCTCGCTCGCACTGGTTGACTGATCTGCCACGGATAACCGTATAATCTTGCGGTTTTTTGTGGAATTTCTTTAACAACCACGTTGCCTACTTCCTATGTGAAGGCATAGGTCGTGTACAGTCAGTCACAAAACCTTATAAAATACTGTTAATACCATCTTGGGCATATGGTCTACGTTACTCCGCCCATATTTGTGCAACACCATATTATGCAAATTTACTTTGCATTAATATGTTTAATAAATAAATAAATAATAATAAACTTGACCAGTACGTGGATTCAGCAAGTTTTATTACGATATTCGCTGTCGGTTCACATTCGCTTATTTTGACATATTTCATGCGGGGATGCCACATGATATACAATTAAATGAAGAGTAAAACACAGATGTACACTTTCGCAAAAAATGAATTACAGTCACAATATCATTACCGCAAACGAATAAATATGTCGCTAAATATTGCGACATGCAGTAAATTTCTACTAAACAAAAATTTTTTTCACTGCACCTACAATATTTAAAAATAAAACTTTGCACTTAATACCATTTCATTTGGAACCCAAATCTTGTATTTTTCTTATTCACCCCTATCGTGAATAACAAGTGGAATTTTTGGTCCCATGAAATTTTCTTGTCTCTCGAAGGGTTTTCCATTGTGATCACCTGTTAAATTTTTCTCCGCTATCAGTACCATTGAAAATTTAAGTTAAAAAAATAAGAAATACATAAATTTGAGGTTCCATATGAAATTTCTTTAGCTTTAAATTTGTGTTTTTAATTATTCTAAGTGCAGTGCAAAAAAAATTATTCGCTGTGTACCGACATAAAATTTACTGGGCTTAAGCCAAAGAGATTCAATAAATTTAATTGACTTAAGAGTACTATATTAAAAAACCTTGTTGCAGCGGAATTATTTTCAAGAATCGTGAACTTTATTTACTAATCTTGCCCCAACAGTGAATATTTATAATTTTTAATATTTAATTCGAAGGAAAATATCGAAATTATACGACGTAATAATTCAGTTTACTTGAAGAAATAAAGTGAACAAAATGTAGGGAAAATTAAAAATTACCTTATCGTATTTCTACGTCTAGTACGTTTTTGCAATAAATTAAAGAGAAAATCTATTAAAGTTTTCTTTAATCTATGAACAAATTGTCGTAGTCGAAGTCGAAACACTCCAACCACGATAAGGCCCATTATTCATGATAAGGGGAAACAAAAAAGGGAAAACATTTCTAAGGAAAAATTATTCACGATTGCAATTTGACAATAAGGCGAAATATTCAGTGGAAAATTATTATGATAGGATTTTTTTTTATTTTCAATTACAAATCTTCTTACCATTTTTTAAATTCACTGAGAACTGACAACGAGAAAATTATATCACGGCAGATTCAAACAGAATTTTTCCCTCCGTGGGGAATAAGAATTTTATGGGATCAAATATTCCTTTTATTATTCGCTGTAGAGGTGGATATTTTGCTAACATTAAACAAAATTTCAGGCATACTTTCAGGAGCGTCAAGTATTCGCACATATAAATATTTGATACTGCAAATTATTTAAACATGTACACCCATATGTATAAGCAAAAACTGGCATGAAGTTAGCATAAGTGACGAAATTTAATTAGGTGTTAAAGAGTTCCTCCATACAATTTGACTAAGACCTAGCGTGATTTTTAATGTGAAGTTTCATGACAAAACTCTTTAAGATCATGTTAAATTTTGCCACTAATGCTAACTAACTTCATGCCAGTTTTTGCTTATACATATGGCCGGAAGAGTTTTTCAGCAAAAAAAAAATTACGTAGACGGAATGAATTAGTAAAAGTTTTATTTGTTAAGTTCGGTTATAATGAATTTCGAGGGATCTGATCATTAAAACAAAATATAAAATAAAATACATAACGCATTTTATCTTAAGAGAACTAATGTTTTCAGAAATCAGACATCAAACTAATAATTAAATATTAAACTTTACAAGGCAATTGATTTTTGTTAACTCCAAAGCTTGATTTTCTTTATTCATTACCCTTACATGATTAAAAAAAAGAGTTCTCCTTCACCATATGCGAAGATAGCAAAAGCTGGTGTATGAAATATTAATATAAAACTGTGGTGAACGGATAAGTTGTTTGTTATACGACATAATTCGTTATAGCCGAACCCCACCATAAATATTTTTATTTTTCGTATACATACATATCTCTTGCGGAGTTTTCGTACACATTTAGTTTTCTTGATCGCGCATTACTAGATATTTGTACTTGTGAACCTTCGTGATCTGCCACCTTATTATGTATTTAATTCGCTAAAGCTAAATCTCTATCGCTAAACTTCTATTATCGATTTTCTGCCAAGAATGCAGTTTCAAACGCGAATTTCTAAATCACGTAATGGATTAAAAATTTAAGGCCGGGGCACAATGAATCCTTCATACGTTAAACCTCTCCTTTTTCAACTGACATTAGCGCAGCGACGGAGAAGTTTGGCACAATGAGTACTTTATTGACGGAAGCATTAGTAGGTTGATTCTCCATTTTATTTATTAAATTCAACTTTTTTATTTAAGTCTTTTGATTAATTTTATTTTTACTGCCAGAAAAGACAAACACATACCAAAAAACTACCAATATCTGTCAAACTACTCAACGTACGCAAAAAGTTAAAAGTTTAACAATTTTTGTACTTTTTATTGACGGACACATACTGAATGTAACAGACCTCATAAGCAACCATGTATTTCAACTTAGCTGTCAGTTGGAAAATTCGAAGTTCAACGTATGACAGATTCATTGTGCGCCGTCCTTTAATCTTTCGAAGTTTTAAAGTTTAATGTCATCGCCAAGAACTTTTAATTTTGTATTTGTTCAGCATTTTAGGGATCGAATTTAGATTTAGCTTTACCGAGTTACAGAATAAAATGTAATGTAATATAATCTAATTATTATGCTAACTGCAAGCTGGTAAAGAAAAGTCGTATAAAACTTTGTTCCAGCAAAGTGCCATAACTTAACATGACTGAGATTTATAAATCACTGTCCTTTTAAACAGTAAGTGCGTTAATGGTTTAATATATTTGAGTATTTCTACTTCAAATGAATTTTGTTAGTGTCTTTCTTGAGAAATAATAAAAAGTTGTAAGTAAGAAGAGAAAAAATAGCAACCAAGCCCTTTTTGATTTATTGAATGAATATTGATGTAAAAAGATAAAACAAACTTACAAAAAATAAAATAAAAACAAAAATGTTAGTACAACAGTTGACAGACAAGACGATTTGTTGTCATTTTTACGATATCCCTTTCCTGAAAGTTGAATTCATTTATGAAGTAAAATATAATATGCAATTTGGATGTGTACTAGATAAGTGATTTTTCAATAATTTTTATTTAGTAACAGCTACGGATATAATGTTCATAACTAATCTACATTCATATACACACATTACTGCATATATTTCTTGGCATAAGAATTATTATTAATGCCATGAATTATTATTATTCATCATTAGTGATTAAATCTTTTGAATCATTAGATCAAATTAGAAGATGAAAAATTATTGACTCATAGAGCTCATACTTTACTCTTGTGTAATAACTGCAGAAATATTGAGAAAAAAATTTATATATAAAATTGCCAATGAATGAAATTGCAATTAATCAACAATGATTTTAAAAGTCCAGATTTCATTCAAGGCTCAGAGCAAAGTATATAAGTATGTAAAACACAAGACTACTGGTATTCTTATGGGGCAATAAATTCAATTAGAAAACACAATTTTCTTGTAGTGAGTGTTTGCTGGTAAAACAATAAAATTTATTGATTTTATTTGTATGTATTTTCTGTGAAAGAAGAAAAGAAAATGAACATTTATCAAGGTTGTCAATCGTTAGAGATATGAGTTTGCTGGCAGAAAATTTGCAAATTTATCACTTAAGTTTTATAAAAAAAAACAATATCAATGCTGATTTTTATAATTTATCACCGTGAGAAACACAAAGTGAGGATGAAAAAAGCTTATTTTTTTTAATTTATTTTATTTTTTATATTAATTACGCTGAAGATATGAAAAAAACGTGTTATGTATTTATAAAGAAATTTAATTTTTTAGGAACTTTTGACAGGTTACAAAGAAGAAGGCAAGAGGAAACGCTCAAAAAACTTTGAGCTTCTCGTATAATTTTTCTACAAGAATTGATTTTTCGAGTTATATAAAAAGCAAGTGTTTTTCATTTTCAGCTACATTTTAGATTAAAAACTTCATAAGAAAAATATTTAATTTTGTAAATCTCCCAACTAAATACGAGTATATCATTTGACCTCTTGGGATACAGAATCAAAACTTGAATTTTATATTTCATCACTTCTATCGTGAACAGTTTTTCCCTCAAAATATTTTTAATTTTCCCCAAATAACAATCGTGAATAGTTTTCCCTGAATTTTTTCACTGTCTTTTGTTCACTTTATTTTTGCAGGCGAACTGAATCGATACATCGCTTAATTTCATTATTAAATATCCAATTAAATATTAAAAGTTAAATTATTTTTAAAACAATATCAGTAAATAATGTCCACGATTAATAAAAATAATTCACATGCAGTAAATTTCATGGCAATGGCATAATTAAGAATTTTTTCCATGGCACGTAAAATATTTAAAACACTACTTTACACTTAAACACATTGCATTTGAAACGAGAAATTTGTGTGTGTATTTCTTACTATCAAACATTTATTTGTTCGATTTTCAATTAATTTTTAAGCTTTACAAATCTTCTTCTAGTTTTTTACATTCACTACGAATTGATAGCGGTAACAAATGTGCTCATGAAGTTCCCGATAACTTCATGGGGAACAAAAATTTCACGTTTTATTCACGTTAGAGGTGCATATGTTTGTTATGTTCCTTTTCACTATAACCTCAACTCTTTCTGCAGAATGGATTTTTGGGAACTTTAAGACACAATAAAATAGTTTACAATGTATACCATTTAATGCAGTTTTCTGGGCAAATTATGTTTGAAGACAATTAGTCAGTGCTTTTCTATATGTATACATGTAATTTGATTAGCACATCAAACGTAAAAATATTTGTATTCTTAAGTGTTCATATGAAAAATTAAAAATGTAAGCGCTGACAGTATAATTTGTTAATATTGTAGTGTATTACAATTTATCATCTTGCTAGATGGAGATACATACATACATATATATGTATATGTACATGTGTTAGTTTTCAAAAAAAAAAAGCTTCATGTCATCAGCCACCCTCTTATGATAGTGTTTTTCATTTGAATCGTTTTAAAAATAGATGCGCTTAATTTAACATACATTTCTATTTTAAGTTTCTACTTTAAGGGGAAGAAATCTGGCAACTTCATTACCACTCTTCTTTATTCTATCTGGCAAAAGCAACTTATGAATTAGTGTGACAACATTGTTGTTACTTATTTTCTCGTGAAAATATTTTTCCTAAAAATGCCTTTCGCCAAATGGCAAATGTGAATAATTTTTCCCTAGAAATTTTGTTTTCCTTCCCCCCCCCCATTTTTATCATGAATAATATTTTTCACTGGGATTTTTTAATTTTTCCCTAGATTTTTTCGCTGAATTCACATCGCACAATTTCGATATTTTCCTTCGAATTAAATACATATTAAAAAGTTATAAATATTTATTTTTAGGACAAGATTAGTAAATAAAGTTCACATTAGTTAACAATAATTCCATATCAACATAATTTTTCATTGAGTATGAATCTCTTTGTGGTTCACACACTCAATAAATTTACGGCGGTGCATCTAGAATATTTAAAACCACAAATTTAAAATTAAAAGATTTTCATTTGGAATCTAAAGTTTTTATATTTTTTAAATTAAATTTTATTGATTTTTAATTAATTTTTAAGCTTTAAAAATCCTCTTCCCTTTTTTTACATTCACTGGGAATGATAGCGAGGAAAAAATTTTACGGGCTATTCACAACAGTATTTTTCCCTTCGGGGGGAATAACTTATAAGTTGAATTGTTTACGTGTTTTTTTTCAAAACATGATAGTGTATGTATGTATATTGCTTTAAAAGTTTTTATTAATTTAACCATTTTTGGCTTTGTTTCAAGAACTTCCACGCGTTTTTAGTCTAAAAAGTTGGCATCACTGAGTTTTATTTTGATGCACAAAAGTTCCAATTACAAAAAATGGGTAACAAATCTGTCACTTTGAAACTTGTGATCCGATAACAAAAAGATATATATAAATCACAGAGCAGGACATAATCTTTAAGAATGTTGAAATTTGGACTACAGGGTGTCAAAGTTGACTACCTCGAGCATGAAAAACATTGCTTACCTCATAACTTTTATAAATATCATCTGATTTCAATAAATTTAAGCAGGCAATGGATTATTTTATTAAGATATCTTTAGCAGTTTCAAAGGAATTTGGTGAAATGAGATGAAATATGTTTTAAAAATTTTAAATTTTGACAAAAAAAGTTTTCAGAACTAAAAATTTTACTTTTCAATATTTTAAAACAAAAGACTTCAAAAATGGCGGAAGTTGAAATTTGAAATTGATTAAGTAGCATTGATTTGTAGCATTGGACTAACATAGTGAATTTTTCTACGAAATTTTTTATTAATCGCTTAAGGCTTGTGAAACACTTTCAGTATCATTGATTATTTCGCGTGAAAAATTTGACATGTACTAAATGTACTAAATGAAAGTACGCAACATTGTTAACATTCCGTGCGAAAAAAACACGCTAAACTAAAATGATGCCAGATTAAGTTTGCATGGAAAAACATGTTGCCAGATAGATTTTACGTGTTTTTCGCAATAAGAACAGAGTACTACTTTAGCGAATTTATTTCGCAGATATTTCATACCAAATACTTTTACATGTAGTTTTACAGAATTTCGCAAGAAATTGTGAACAGAGTACCAGGCTTTAAGAAAGAAAAAACGCAAATCGAGTTTAAAAAAAAAAATTGATTTATTGTTTTTTTTTGGAATTAAAATGGTGCAAATTCGATCTAAATTGGTTAAAAGGTTCAGAGATGCTGTAGAAAAGTTCTTTTTACATGTATGGTATTCCAAAAATCCACAAAAAGCTGGAGTGAACGTAAATTTATAAATTTTTCAAGTTCCAGGAATGGTCAAACATTTTTCCATATTTTGTTCTGTAAGGAAGGTACACATATTTTTTGTTAGAAGAGATTCACAATAAATTTGTATTGAAGTTGTTACCATTAGTCATAATGATTTGTTTAAATTAATGAATGGTTTTAATTAAATTTTATTGAAATTGACACCAACATAAAACTTTCTACTGATAAATTAAATTCAGTAGTATACTCGTTTAATACCAATTGTAAAAAAAAGATATTTATGATAAATTCTATAAACGAAAAACAATTTAAATTTGAAAGCCATATTGCATTCTTTCAATTTCCTTAAGGCTTAATAGAAAAAAAAACATTTAAATTATAGATAAATTGATTGAAATTATTTTCCAATTGAATTAATTCCAACAAAAATACTATCTAAAATATGTATGTATGTAGATGCAATACAGTTCTGCAGCTATTGAATGTTGTAAATGGAGCAGTGAAGAAAAGTTACGACTAACATTCATCTTCAGCCCAGCCAGCCAAGCCAGCCAAACAGCTGTTGGTTCTTGAGTTTAAACAATTTATTTTTTTTTATTTACTTTTTGGTGTGCTCCTCCTAAAAGTATCTAAAACTTTGTTCGATGACTGAAAACTTTTAATTTTTTTTTGCAAATTACAAAGATTACATGAGATTATATTTGTATCTACGAGTACTTAACGAACAAGAAGCAAGAAAACTAAGGAGAATTATGGGAGACTACATAATATCTGCTACATTTTTAATGGTATGTATTTTTTATTTTTTTTGCTGTGGGTTAAGCGAAGCTCAAAAGAAAGAAAGGCAGTGAAGATGACTGACTGGCAGCCAGGCAGACTAAATGCTGGATAACTGGAGAGAAAGGTAAACAGACAAGACAAAACAAGGCGTAGTAGTTGCACTCGCAACCTGAACATTTGAAAATGTTGCTTGTTAGTTTACCTGCCAAAAACAAAAATAAATACATAAAAGAAAAATACATATCAAATAAAAACTAAACTAAAACTTTTATTCGGTTGTTGAAAATATGGAGCTGCTCCTCTGCGTGTTGCTGTGTGCTGCACATAGTCAAAATCAAGTGAAGCCATTAAAAACAAGTTTCATTTGTCGCAATACTCGAGGAGTTTTTTTCTTTTTTTTTTGTATTTCCCAAAATAAAATGAAAAAGCCAAAGTGTATAAAATAAAAAAATAAATAAAAAATAAAAATTACACATACACACAATTAACGTAGCAGGAAAGTACTCGTACGTATGTAAGTGAATGTGTGGGTTAACTGGATTTATGTCACCTCATATAAAAAATTTTTAATTTTTTTAACAAAAAAAAGTCAAGAGAAAAGAAATCATTATTCGTGATATAAATACATAGCAGATTTTCGCCACACAAATTCATACATAAATATGTATGTATGTATGTATTTATCCATTTTAATCATTTAATTTGCAAAATATGCATAATGATGGAGAACAGCTCAAAACACTTACTTGAATTTCGACGATGAGTTAGTTGAATTGGTTAATTTTTTCACTGTCACAATACTTTCTTAAAATGTATCAAAACAAGTATTTATTTATTTTATTTTTAAACATGGTAGTCTCAAGTCGAATTTTAAAATTATGGATTTAATAAACAAAATCACTTTTCCACCATAAGAGCCAAAATATCTTCTGCGTGGAACTCGGTATAAAATTATGAAATTTAAATTTACGCTCACGTAACTTTTTATAAGAGTTATAGGTGAAATACATATAAGAATAAAATTCTAAATTACAAAATCACTCAATCTAAAAATATCCTGTTCACATATAACAACGTATGTGCTCTTGTATTAATAAGATAAATACATATTAAGCAATTGTTTTCCACATTTGAAAAATAGAAAAGTTGCTATTTATTTGCAGTTTAAAATAAGGTGGATAAAATCATCAATATTTTAAAATAAAGTAAATTATTTTGGTTTTTTACTCTTTATACAGAACTAAACTCTTACAGCCTTATTTATAAAAATTACTGAGGCTTTATAAAGGCTTAATAAGAAACATTTTGTATGAAAATCTGTTTTATAAACCCTTTATAAAGCCCCCCGTGGCTGAGTGGTAACGATGCTAGCCTCTCAGTCCAGAGGTCGTGGGTTCGATTCCCACCATAGACTCTGGGTGTTTTTCGCAGACAAGCTAATCGCTTTGCGGGTTGTGTTTGTTATTGTTAAAAAAAAGTATGTAGATATGTCAAAATCTGAATTATTAAATATTAATAATTTCTATAAATAAGGCTAATATTATATAAGCCTCTTAAACTACAATCAAACATTTCAATGTAGCAAAAACTTTTATACAAATGAAATAACTGCTTACTCTCTTTTGAAGCTCACTGTATGTACTATTTACGCAGCAAAAACTTTTGGAGTTTCTTTGAAATGCCAAAAAAAATTATTTGATGTTAAGTCTAATGAATTAATATGAAGCTCTATTTTATTTTTGGTACTTTGTCCTCAAAGCTGCAGTAAGGGAAATTTTCTCCTTTTTTTGTGTCAAAACTAAAAAAAAATTATTAAAAAAGGAAATTCGCAATTATATTTGCTCTAATATACGAGTACATATGCAAATATGTATGTATGTATGTACGCATGTATCTAAAACAATGATGTCCAAAACTCTCAATAAATGAAATGCGTCTGTATTGGATAAGATAATATTGCCCAGCAAACACAAAACTAACCATTACAAATGTAATGAATTTTACTTTTAAATTTTTTTTTAATTTACAGTTAAAACTTATAAAACTAAGTGTATTTAGGCATTATAAATTAAGTTTTCCAAATTTAAGACTTTGTAACAATTTCTTATTAACAAAATATGTTTTAAATTTGAAGAACTTAATTTATTTCTCTGCTTGGAACAAATAAATTTTAAGTCGGAAAAAATTTATTCGCAGCAATATGTAGAAGGAAAAAGGGATAACAATTTCAAAGCATTTCTTTTTAACTCTGGAAAATCGAAATCATTTAGATTTTTCCAGAATTCTATTCCCATTTTTCCCGGAGCTTGGACTTCGGTTCGAAGAAATATAAGTTCTGATTGTATATCGAACTCATATTGAGTAACATCACAGTTATAAGGGCTATTAAATAAATCCAACTGCAGTTGTATACTCTTAAAATCTGCAAACCTGTCTTCAAAACTGTTGAGCAGTGTATCAAAAATCTCAACTCGCTTAGCTTTCGCAGCATCGCACAGCGATTCGCGCAATAGAGATGTTTTTTTAAAACTGGAAAAATCATCTGACTTAATTTGGCAAAGTATAAGAAAAAGTTTGGTTTTAAAATTAAATAAAATTTTACAAATATCAGTTATATTCTTACCTTTTCCTTGAAGCCCCAAGTTGAAATCATTAAGCAAAGAAGTTGTATCAGCTAGAAAAGCTAGATCTGATATGAATTGTGTATCTTTTAAAAAATTGTTTGCCGACTCATCGATATTTTCTTTTTCTAAAAACTCTAAGACTTCCTCTTTTAAATCATATAGCCGGTTAAGACAGTCGCCACGACTGAGCCAACGTACCTCAGTGAACATTTTAAGATCATTGAAAGCTGCGTTTTTAGATGCTAAAAATTTTACAAATTTTCGATGAGTGAGGGCATTGTGTCCTCCTCTTATTTTTCATAGTAGAGTCTTGAGTAATAAATTTAGACGCAAGCGCGGCTTGATGGATAATGCAGTGAAAGTTTTGCATTGCCATTTCACTTTTTTTTATATTACCTATCAAACCTGTGTTTTTTCCTACCATGACATTTGCCCCGTCTGTGCAAACACCGACAATTTTGTTTACATCAACAATAGAAAAAAGTTTATCACTTACAACTTCCATCAAAAGCTTTCCAGTTACATGTCCATAAAAGGTTTCCAATGTCAACATTGATTCAAAAACATTAAAATGTTCATCAATGCATCTTACACAGACAACCAGTTGGCAAAGATCATTGATATCTGTACTTTCATCTAAACAAAACGAAAGAAATTTACAATTTATCAATTTTTCTTTAATAGAAGACTCCACCGAATTTCCTATTTGGGCAATACGCCTAGCCACAGTTTGGCGTGACAAGGGAATTGACTTTATGAAATCTGTTCTATAATTTAAAATTTGAAAAGTTTTTTGTAAAATATTTTTTGCTAGCATTCCATCCATAAATGGTATGCCTTGCTGAGCGATTTCCAAGCTTATTTGGCTTGAAATCTCAATTTTTAATTTTTTATTTTGCAAAATTTCTTCATTTTGCTCTTCTTGCAGAACCCATTCTTTAATTTTTTGCATATAAAGGTTTTTTTGCTCAACAAAAAATATTTTCCTTTTTTCCTCTTTTAATTTATGTATTTCTTTGTGAAAAAGGTCAAAATGCCTTTTAAATGAAAATGTTTTCTTTGTTTTAAATGTCTGTCTTCCATTATACTATTTTGTTTGCTGGTTTATTTTGAAATTTAATCAAAGCTGAAAAAACAATAAAGCTGAAAAAAATCAGTAAGCATCCGCACATGTGCACTCGTTAACACTCAATTAACGACTGAAATCAAACTGAAATAGAAGAGAACAAGCGTCGGTGTGAGTTTTTTTTATTGTTTTTGTAGCACAATTGTGCACAGAAAATGAAGATTTGGACATGATTGATCTAAAACAACAAATCGCCTTTGTTTACATTTTTCTGTCACTTTGATTTGCCATTATTTTATAATCACCGCTATTGTGAATAACAAGTGGATATAATCTCACCCCTATCGTGAATAACAAGTGAGGTTTTTGTTCCCATTAAATTTTTACTCTCCTCGAAGGGAAAAATTGTACCGTGAATATCCCGTGAAAAATTGTTCCTTCTGTCAGTTCACATTGAATGTAGGAAACGGAAAGATTTGTAAATCTTAAAAATTAATTAAAAATCGAACAAATTCAAGTTTAATAATGGGCCTTATTACGAGTTTCGTGTTACAAGTTCGACTACAACGATTTTGTAGAAGACTAAATAACATTGCAGAATTTTTTCTTTAATCTAGTAGGAAATCGTCGTAGTCGTAGTCGAAATACGACTTTCGTAATTAGGCCCAATAAGAAACACACAAATTTTAGGTACCAAATGAAATATTTCTAATGGCTCGATTATGGATGGCAACCGAACTGTAGTTGCGTTGCTAGTTGCCGAAATGGTATTATGGATGGCAACTGGCAACTAACAGCTGGTAATTTCAGTTGCCATATTGGCAACCACAAATTTGTAGTTGCTGCATAGTAAAAAAATTTAAAATTAAGTGCTATATTATTTTTATTTTCGAGTTTCTTCTTTGCATTTAAAAAGAAAATATGATTTAAAGTTAAAAGAGATTGTTAAAACCTATTTTAGGCCGTCTAATAGATTCCACATTTTGCATTTCCTTCTCTTCATCAGCAATTAATTCCGCTTGAACTAATATTTTTTAAGATAAGTATTATTTTAAGGACTTTTAAGTAATGATTTTGTTTTAAGCACTTGCATTTCTTATATTTTGCATTTTTTTCACATTATTTTCAGTTGCCAATCTGTCTAATCGCATTTTCGATAACTTTTTGGCAACTGGAGGAAGTTGCCATACATAATACCAATTTTAGTTTCAATTGCGTTGCTAGTTAACTCGGCAACTGAAGTTCGGTTGCCATCCATAATCGAGCCATAAGTGTAAAGTTGTGTTTTTAAATACTCAAGGTGCAGTGAAAAAAAATTATTTAGTATACCACAGCGGCGGTGCGCCACATAAAATCTACTGTGTATGGACCAAAGAGATTCATACTCCGCAAAAAACAGGTTACAGGGAATTGTTGTTAGCAATCACGAACTTTATTTACCAAACTTGTCCTAAAAATAAATATATATAGCTTTTAATATTTAATTCCAAGGAAAACATCGAAATTATGCTATGTAACAAGTCAGTTCGACTGCCAAATTAAGATTAAGTGATTAAAACATTAATGACGTTAAGAGGGAAGCAGGCTATCGAAGTTTTATTAAAAAAAATATATTTCAATCGGTACTGTTGGAAGTTGTGAAAAATTTTGAGTAACGCCCCTCTTCCACACGTAAAGTTTAATTTGCAGTCTTAATTCAGCTGGGAGAAAGACAGAAAGAGACTGTATTACTACATCTGTCTTTCACACAGCTGAATTAAGACTTTGCAAAGTAAACTTTGAGTGTGGAAAAGGGGCTATAACATTGATTATTTCGCGTAAAAAATTTGACATGTACTAAATGCAGCCTAACTCGTGGTTTTTTTTTATAAATTTCTCACTTTTATTGGTTGAAAGTATGCAACATTGCTAAAATTCCGTGAGAAAAAAATACTGCTCATGTTGTTTCGCAGATGAAACTGAAATAATGCCAGATTAATTTTGTATAGAAAAACATGCTGCCAGATAGATTTTACGTGTTTTTCGCAATAAGAACAGAGTACTACTTTTTCAAATTTATTTTGCAAATATTTCATCCCAAATACTTTTATATGTAGTTTGACAGCATTTCGAACGAAATTGTAAACGGAGTGCCAGGCTTTTGTCTGTAATTACTTATAACTACAAAATGGGTAAAATTTCATATAGTGCCAGTACTGGTAAAACTATTTAGAAATCGATTACAATATAAAAAGTGCATTAGAGCAAAATTTTCCAATAAAAAGTGACAATACAAAATACTCCAAAATAGCTCCATTTCTGGTGATTGGTATGCAATGAAAGTGTTCGCCGGGATGTGGTTGCTCTTTCGTGATCTATTGTCTGAAGATATTTTTCTTAGTTTTCTACAAAAGAATTAAAATTGAATTGAAAGAATTAAATTGAAAATTAGTTGAAATAAGAGAAATTTTTAGATTTGCATATTCATTTTGAAATAAAAATTTAAAATGACACATCTTTCGAAGATACTCTATGTATGTATGTATATTGAAAGTCCGCAAGAAATTAAAAAATAATACAAAGTTGTTGATATACGTAACATATGAGAAAGATCATTGTATAAATTTTTAGTTTTATCTTGTTTCCATTTGCTCATAATTTACAGAAGCAACAACATCATCATATCAAAACAGAAAGAAGAAAGATCAGTTTTTTTTCTGCTTAAAATGAAAAATTATTTTAAATGTCAATTTTATCAGTGCATCTTCGCTTTTACTTTCATCAAGCATCCTCTTAGCCAACAGTCAACGAGCCAGCGTTACAGGGAGCCACGCAATGCAAATGGCCTAGACCATCGAAACGAAGAAAAAAATTCTCTGTGAAATATTTTTTCTTACGCATTCATACATGCATACTTAAGTGCATGCATAAATGTACGTGCATATAATTTTATCTTTTAGTACGAGTATCTTTTTGAGCATTTACTTGCGTGTGTATACTAGTCTGAAATGAAATGTGTATGTGAGCGAATCTATATTTAAATTGCAATTTTTTTTTGTTTAATATAAAGTTCAACAGTGCAACAAAAACAATGTACTTATACAAATATGTATTTATCTACATAAATAAATATATACTTACATACATATCTGTATAAATAAAAATAAAATAAAACGTATGGAAATAAAATAGATTCGTAGAGATTTTCGCCGCTTTAGAATGTTTGAAAGAGTTTAATCGTTATGTGCGAGTATGTATGTATGTATGTCATTATTAAAATTAGAGCTTTTAAGATTCTTACCACTAATAAAAGATGAAAGTTTTAAGGCACATACCTGAAAAGATGAAAGAAAAAAATTATATAAAATATATGTACATATATGTGTATATATGTATATATTAAATAATCTTAAATTACAAAGAAAAAATTCGACACTGAACGAAATTTCTATTTAAGCGATATTGAAATTTTTATTAGTATCGAGTCCGATTCCGTTAGTTTCCTTCATTTCTTTAATCAAGCTTGTTTAACTAATGCAAAATAGCAAAAGCGCAATCATAAAGTATATAGTAAATAGGCGATATTGTTCCTGTCAGTCATTGTCAGTGCAATACAACGGAAAAGCTAACCATTTTTTCAGACCTAAAGTCAAAACCTGAGGGCAAACTACGGTAAACGATATGGAACAAATTTTCAAAGAATTTTAATTGTATTTGTATGGAAATTTCGATTGATATCGAATGCTGTAATTTGCCCGCTGGTTTTAATATTAAAACCATAAACAGCTGCTTTTGCGTTCACACTACAAGTTTAATAAATTCAAGTTTTAACACAAAAGTTTGCATAATAAATTTTTTCAAAATAAAATAAATCTCCTGTAGAAATAAGTGTTTTTTTTTTGTTGTTGTTTTGTTTTGACTTTTTCCTAATTCTTATAACACTTATTTGACAAAATTGTACAACAGCTGTTTTTGTTTGTATGGAAAACTAAGAAATTTTATAATATACCTTATCATGGTTGGCGTATTTCAAATACGACTACGACTGTTTGGCAATAGATTAAAGAAAAATTGTTGAAGTCTTCTTTAATATATTACCAAACAGCCGTAGTCGTATTTGAAATACGCAAACCACATTCTATTCTAGAATGTTCTCTAAAATGGGAATTATTCAAGTTATTATGTATAAAAAATGCAGAAGTACCATGTAAACTAAACTTTTTTTATCGGCAGATGGATGTCAGTCATATCGTCTATTTTTTCCTCCCAGAGGTCAGTGAAGATATTTTCGTTATCTTACGAGGAAAAGATTATTTTTCTCCAAAATTTTTTGACCACATCTATTTTTAGGTTACAATCTTTCAATCGGTTTCTATTCTGATTAACTGACGTAAACATTATCAGTTGCTTCCGGTGATTTTAACTTGGCAGCATTGAATTTAGTACAGCGAAAACAAGGTTGCATTTCATAAAACTTAAGTAGGTTTTCAAAAAAGGTTTTCAGTTACAGCCTATTTTTTTAAGACAGGTAGTAGCCGGTTTTGTAATTCAACATTTTTTGGTGCAAGATATTGTATTGGATTCCCAAACTTAATGGCTCATACTCATAGTCATAAACAAAGTATACTTTAAGAAATTAAAACCAGTATTACCATACATAATACTGCTTTTAAATTCTAAAAGTATACTTTGTTTTGACTATAAGTATGGGCCAATGATTTTAACAAGGCTTGAGACTAAAAAACGATTCTTGCGAATTAGTTACTTTGTTTATTTGGCAATATTTTCTTTTTAATCCGCTTATTCTTTTTTTTTAATTTTGTCTAATGTGATTTGTAAGCGAGTATTTAAACTTAACAACGAAGAGAGTACGTCATTCGGTCGAATCCAAGTAAATTTCTCGTTTTCAAAAAATTAATAGTGGTCCTGCGACGTGTTTAAAATCACACACGATAATTTTCTTTCAGATATGATATTTGAAAATCTATGCATATAATAAAAAAATTAAAAAAATCTAATAAATATTTCTATTGTTGCAGTTAGTTTTCTAAAATCTTCCAAATTAAAATATATTGGTTTACAATATATATCGAGGGCCGATTATATCGAGGCATTATGGCAACTAGTTTAGATTGTAATGCCTAGTTTTTTGCTGGTATGTCAAAAGTTTTTGTTTAATTCTGGTACTCATTATCCTATTTATTCGTTCGACTGTTGAGAAAATGAAACCCTGATCTAATTAGTTGTTATTGTCTTTTGGAAACTGTCAGCATTTTCTCAAAAGTCGTTTGACTATTAGGGCAATTATGTAAAAAATTCCGCGAGAAATTTTTCCCAGGGAACAATTCCAACTAATAGCCAAATTCTAGGAAAAACAAAAAATTCTAATTGGAGAAGGCAGAAATTGAAAATGAAAATTTTGTATCAAAAATAAAACAAACAACTGCTCATTGAATTCGGGGCCGAATAGTGGTTTACAACAGTTGTTATTTTAATGTTGTAAATTTCAAATTGAGATTACGTTTTACAACACTTATTTGAGTGTTGTAATTTTAGTTGTCTATGTTGAACTTCTTTTTTTCTTTTTTCGATTATGGTTTACAACATGTGTTCTAATGTGTTGTTAAACCTGTCAAAAACTTACAACTGCTCATTAGCTGTTGTTGTTTGAGATCACAAGTAAAAATATATATGTAAATGTCGTAATTCTTTCGTGTAGCGCGTAAATCACTCGCAACCATGATAAAACGTAAAGTACATAAATCTCGTGATTTGATATAAAATACTCGAGCGTGATTTAGAATCAGGCATGAATTCTAACGCACGACATATGTGTGTATCTATGTATGTAACATCAAGGATGTGATTTTGGTATCATAAGTGACAAGTGTGCTGAGATCACATGTAGCAAGATTTAAAAAGCAGCCCTCATATTATATTAGTTTTATTTTCAAAGAATAACTTATTAAAAGGAAAACATAAGCGAAAATTTAGAAAACATTATTGTGTAAATTAAATTCTTTTTTTTTTCAAAAACTTGTTGCAGCTAATGCTTAGGGTATTGACCTAAAGAGTGCATGCACCACATATCGTAATTTTTAAGGAAGTCAAAATTTTTCTTGTATACAAAAGTATAAAAAGTGTTATTAATAAATTGCAAAAATTATTCTTAAAGCCTTTACACATTTGAAATCCTGCTTTGGCAGAAATTTTAAAAATACAAACACTTTACATATTTTTCTCTTGGCCTCCCTCCCTCTGCGTCGCACTGTCTCTCACGATGCTACTGATGGCAAATTCTGCAGCTAATATAAACGTTTTTGTTTTATTTAATTTTTATTTTTTTTATTGCCATGACATTAAAGCCCGTCCGTCGTTCTGCATTGTACATATGTATGTATTAGTGATGCACGAATATTTGTATTCGTATTCGAATTGTCGAATTTTCGTCCATTTTCAGGCGAATACGAATGTATTGGTATTCGCTAAATTCAGGTGGATGCGAATACGAATGTATTCGCATTCGCCAAATTCAGACGAATACGAATACGAATATTTTTCCAAAGAAATTAAATAAATAAATGCATAAATCCTAAACGAAATTTAAATAAATGACTAAAAATCTTAGTTTGTACAAATACATTAATTTTTTTATAGAAATTTGTGCTTTGTATCATTTTCAAATATTATTCAATGACGATCATTAAAATTTTGGGTACATTTTATTAACTCTAAAGTACTCCAAAAAGAGTGTGATGTCCTTTTTCATAACAATTTTTTAATATTTCATATTGCATATAAATTCGTATTCGCGAATATCATTTCAAATATTCGTATTCGTATTTGCGAATATCTTTCGAAATATTCGTATTCTAATTCGTATTCGCGAATATCAAAAATTGACATTCGTTACATCACTAGTATGCATGCATCTACATGTAGTACACGAACAGCAAACATCTTAAAAACCAAGATGACAGAATAATATTAACCAAAAATACTTTTTTCTTTTTAATTTATTTAAATATTTTTTTATTCATTATTATTTTATGTTTAGTCATCAAGTGTCAAGTTCAATATCTTTTCCTTTATTTTTTCTAAAATGCAATGTGCATAAGACATTAGTGAAAAAAAATACAAACTTTAAAGCTGAAAATAAAAAAAAATATTAAAATCATATAAGCCACGCCAAACATGTGTCACCGGCTTATAACGCAACATGACATGCTGCACCCTAAAATATACTCGTGTGTATAAAGAAAAAGTAATTGGGAAAAAAGCAAGTATTCTGTAATGATGAAAAAGCCCTAAAACAAGCCATACTATTGTTTAAAATTTAAACACATTAAAGCATTTGAATGTTTCAAATATCAAATGCAATATTATGTGGTCGTTGCACTAAAGACTAATATTGCACCAGGGCGCTGCAGCACTATAATATAAAATATATACACATAAGCATACATGCATATTTATAAATGTATATATACATATATGTAAATATGTATGGATTTATTTATGTACTTGCATACATACATACATACATACGTAGCGCTACCATTATCCCACCGTCAATGATTTAAATTCATTACTGGCAACTAATACACCACAACTCCATACTCTTTTCTGCATCCATACTACACGCCAAAGTTGTCAAGCAACGGATGACTCCCGAGTAGCATGTAGTGCTAAAAAGACTTTCCTATTTTAACAGTCACACGAAACAAACAACAACAGCCAAGCAGCCTGCCCTCCTTCCTACCTTTAGCAGCATATATGTACATATGTACATATGCATATACATAAGTACATACGTCATATGTATGTATGTACATATTTCGTTCATAGTGTCTTACTACTACACTCAAAAAAAAACTAACTAAAACTTTAGAAAATTTTCTAAATTTGAGTAAAAAAAGTTGTCGTATGTAAAATATATTCCTAAACTTCTAGTTCATTAATAAACTAGTTTATAGTAATTATACGAGGGCGGATCAATAAGTCCGTGACTTTTAGAACTTCTGTCGTAGTTGTATGAAATGCAACACTGTTCCCATCAAGTACCATCTATTAATAGACTACTGTCAAATTTTGAGCAAGTGTCGTCATTTACTTTGCGTTTAACAGCTGTTCAAAACATACAACCTCGTGTATTTTACTAAAAATGGAAAAAAGTAAATTTCGAGTGCTCATTAAACATTATATTTTGCGAGAAAAAACATTAATCAAACCAAGGAAAAGCCCGATAAATACTATGGGGGCTCTGCACTATCGATTTCAATCGTAAAAAAGTGGTTTACTGACTTTCGTTGTGGTCGCACAAGTACAAATAAACGCTGGACGTTCTGGACGGACAATTGAGGTCAGTACACCCGAAAATGTCGAAAAAATCCTCGATATGGTGTTGGCCGATCGAAGAGTAAAAATGCGTGAGATTGTTGATGCCATAGGCATCCTACATAGCTCAGTGGTTTCTATTTTGAATGATTACTTGAGTATGATATAGCTCTCCTCAAGATGGGTGCCGCACTTGCTAACAATCGACCACCGACACATTTGCAATTTCCATGGCAAAAATCCATCAACTGGGTTTCAAATTGCTCCCTCATCCGCCCTATTCTCCAGATTTATCCGCTACTGACAACTTCCTATTTCCAAACCTAAAGAAATGGCTCGGTGGAAAGAGATTTAGCTCCAACCATGAAATTATTAACCAAACTAATGCCCATTTTAAGGACGTCCAAAAATCCTATTTTTTTAGAAGGGATAAAAAACTGTAACTAAGTGGACTAAGTGTATTGAGTTAAAAGGAAATTATGTTGAAAAATTCATTTTTGTTTTGCAAAAAAAAACTGTGTTTCATACAAAAAGTCCGTGGACTTATTGATCCACCCTCGTACTTTTATATTTAAGTAAAATTTTTCCTATAAAATTCTGAGCTTTGCAAAAAATTTGTTTCATCTTTGATCTCAAATTCAGTAAATTTTCTTTTATGTCTTTAATTCTGGTACATATTTTTACACATATATAGTATATATCTTCATATGGGCATTTCCACAGGAATGTCAACTTTTTGTAGCATGCGAAACCAAGCAAATATGCTTGTTTTTTTAAAGAAAACGAAACTTTTTTACTTCTTTATATATTTGTGTAGGCAGCTCCACGTTAGATAAAATTTTAAGAAAAATCGAGTCACGTTATTCAGAAATACAAGGTTAATTCCTTGCTGTCGCACGCTACAAAATAGTGGAATTTCTCGGAGAAATTTCCATATTATATTCTCAATTAATTCACCATACATATGTACATATCAATTCCTTGAGAGGAGACGAGTATTGATCGAACATCCTTCTGACTGATAGGCAAGCACTGTAACCACTTGCCTAACACGGCAGCCTGAACAAGCATTGAAATTTTTGAGTTTTAAAATTTTATTTTATATACAAAAAATATATTTCGAGTTCTAATATTTCTCGGATATATGAAAATTTTACTTAAATTTATTGCTTAATGCAAAAAGATATACATATTCTATAATTTAAAGAAAAAATACTTTAAACTGGTAAATGTTTTTCTAAAATTTAGAATACCTTTTTATATCTTTCAAGTAAGTAAAATTTGATGAACTAATCAGGAGTAAGTCATTTCCTGAAATTTATTTTTTGATTTAAGACGAGTTTGACTAGTGTTCTTAGAATACAATTTCCCTAAGCTTTTAAGCCATTTTCCAATTTTTGGTAAATATTTGCTTTAAGCCACTAAACTTGTCCTTGAATTGAATTGAATTTTTGTGTGTATTTTTTTAAGGATATGAACTTTTTAATTTTTTTTTCTCATATTAAGTAATTTTAACTACTTAGAAAATTTTTTTACTTAAATTTAGAAATTTTTTTTACTTAATAATAGTATAAGTATGTCTTTTTTTTTGGAGTGTAGCAGCTAAACAACAAAGTTCATACAAACACACTCACTCCATTGTGACATTGTGAAATCATCTTTCTCTGCCTCCTGCCGAGTAAATTGCGCATAATTATAAAAAAAATATTGAGGAGGCCCTGTGCCATGGCATGAGAATGAAGCAGCACAAAATTTACTCACAAAGTCATCTTAAACCATTTGAAAATATACGAATATGTATGTATACACTTCTTTATTAATAAGTTTATTTTTTATTTATTATTTATTTTAGTTTCTGCGGCCAACGCTTTGCAAAAAAAAAATACTGAAAATACAACAAAATAGAATATGAAAGCATTTTGGGTTAACTTGTTATTTATGGCAGAATGGTGTGGATGACAAAAGGCCTACAAAGCAGGCAGATCAGCAGTAAGAGACAAGAACGGAGGAGTACATGAGTTTGCCACAACGCAAAAAGAGATTAACAACAGCCGAGCTGCTGCACACAATTTTAGGGAGCAAGATTCGTTGTTATAAGCTTTAAACTACATTCACGTAGTTAGAGGTCGATATAATATAATATGGTCCTTCGGAAACGTGGTTTCTTGGTGATTAACGCATCTCGCACGAATGTACAACACAAAAAAATGCGCAAGGGCTTAACTACTGATTCTCACATGGAACCTGGGTTCTTATCTTGTCCGGAGAAGCCAATACACACAAACATTTTCCTGATGCCTCCCATACACACAATCACGTAAGTTAAATAATTAATCAAATAAAATGACTACATTAAATTAAATTCATGTAGATTCAACTTGAAATAACTTTGATTCAACATGACTCTTCATCAGATCAAGATGAAATATAAGGTTATTTCAAAAGCGATTCGCTTGTCGGCAGAAAACATTTAGGGTCTATGGCGGGAATCGAAACCACGCACAACGGGCTGACAGGCTAGCATCACTACCACTCAGCAAACAAGGGTATCCTGCAGATAACATAAGTGAGCCGAAAACTCTTCTTTTTCGGCGACCAGTTAACCTAACCTAAATACTAATTCTGACTGAAGACAAAAAAGTCGTGTATCGTCGTTTGGAAAGTATTGATTGATTGCGTCTTGCAGGTACTAAGATCTAAGTTCTGCCTAAATAAACTGAAGTATGGAATAATTCATATTGCAGGCGTAAATAGAACCCCAATTTAATGTCTATAGATTTCACATATAATATTCGTATTCGCGAATATCGTTTCAAATATTCTTATTCTTATACGCGAATATCAAAAAGTTACATTCGTTGCATCACTAATACTCATACATCCACGATGTTCGCCATCGCGAAAATTATCAGAATCATATGATCAAAACTCGATTTTCAAAAATTGGGGTAAAATCAGGTGGTATATTACTCTGTAATTCGAAACGAAAGAAAATGCTTTCCAATTTGCGTGTTATAAAGATACAAATTCGAAAGCATTTGCTTTCGTTTCGAATTACAGAGTAGACACCCAGTAACTTCCTATAGTGGGAAGTTAAAAATTTAATTAAGAATACCATTCACAAATTTTATTTCGATTATTTAAACGTATTATGTATTTGTTGCCTAATGACCTTTGTTGCCTCGGACTTGGTTTATAATTGAACGTAGTGAAATGGTAAAAAAAATTGTATAATACGTGTTCATTAATGAACACGTATGAAAAAACATCTCCAAAAAAGATAATTTTTTTTTGCTACATTTAAGTTTGGATTATAAATTTCATATAAATAAAAAATACAATTAAAAAAAAAACATTTAAATTATCTATGAGTCATGATGACTAACTTTGAAAGTTTGAGAAATAAAGCCTCTATAACAATGTATGTATGTAGTACGTACTTTTTACGTTTGTTTTAAGTTTTTTTTTTGTGTGTGGAAATAAAGCATTTTTGTTTTTGTCTGTATTCCAAAAAGACTGACTGACTGACTGCCTGCCTGTTTAAGTGTCTATCCATCCATATATGTATCTATCAAACTTGACAAAAAAAAAAGCAGCAAATAAACAAACGATCCATTGAACTAAGAGCTGTTGTTTTAATTACATACTTGACTAAATTCAGTGCATGTCATTAATATTTTATCGCAATCATTTGATATGCCAAAATATATGACTATTGTTTTAGCACAAAAACCAAAAACAATAACAAAACAATAACAATGCAACACTCAATATGCCCACTTGATCTGAGATTCGATAAAAACGAATGCTCTCTAAGGCGAAGAAATTTCTTTGATAGTTGTTCGCTAATCTAAGAAAATTCGAATGTTCGCTAAAATTTCGAGCTTCGAACTTCTCTCGATAGTTTTTCGAATGTGTAACGGTAACCAAGTGGATGCGTGTCAGCCTGTTAGTCTAGAGGTACCAAGTTCGATATATGACAGTAAATTAAAAAATAAAATAGGAACACATACATACATAGCCTAGTGGATGTGTGTTAAGGAGCAATCAGACGTGACATAACCGTAGCCATAGAAAATAGCCATTTGAACCAAACTAATGGGCAACACTGCATTTGATTATACATAGGTAACTCGCCATAACCATAGAAACCAATTGAATTTTGGTTTGATTATGACTATGGCATTATGGCCATGTCACGTCTAATTACACCTTTAGTCTGTTAGGCCGTGTTTACATCTGTTTGCCAAATGCCACACAAGCGTAAAAAAAGCGTAACCAACTAATTACTAATGAAAAACTATTTGATTCAGACATGTATTTATTAAGTTAAACAGTTTAATTAATAGACAATTTTATAGAATCCAAAATGATTGCAAACTGCAAATCAATAAATACATGTCTGAATCAAACAGTTTTTCATTAGTAATTAGTTGGTTAAGTTTTTTTTGGGCAAATGACACACAAGAAATGCCAGATGTAAACTTAGCCTTAGAATGGAGGTACCATGTTCAAATCCTGTTATTAAAAAAAATAAGTAAGTTAAAATAAATAAAAAAAATACTTTTTTACTTTTTCTGCTGCCTTTTTGGGATATCGAAATTAGTTCGATATTCTCTTACTTTTGATATTTGATATTCTCTTACTTTTGATATTGATAACGAATGTTTTTTGGGACAAAACTGAGCAACAGGTGAACTTTTTCGATTCATTTTTGAGTGTCACTCTCGATAGTTCGAGATATATTCGAAATCGAGATCAATAACGAAAAGTGTAACAATGTTAACAGTAGAGTAGTGAAGTGAGTGAGTGCATCATTGTTTGTTGGGATGTTTTAAAAATAAATATTTTATTCAAAATTAGGGACAGACTGGCATCAACTTAAACATCAGATACTCGTACGATTAATTAAGTCATAAATTGTACGTTTTCATACATTTAATAAATACAGTAGATAGATTGCGATCTATGCATGATTAATATGAGCAATAGTCAACTAATAAATACATTTTTGTATCAAATAATAATTATAATAATTATAATAATAATTATAATTAAAATACTTATCGCAAATAATATAAATAGTATCACACATGACAAAACTTTTAAGGCTTTAATTATACGATATCCATTTAAAATCCAAATACAACACATACTTACATATTTACTTTTCTACAAGAGAAGCAGGCAGCATTATAAATTATTTTTGTCAATTAAGCCTACTACTCTTTCTCGAAGTTGTAAAAATGTTTCAGCAACATTGTTTAATTCGCGTGAAAAACTTGACACGTAACGAAAAAAATATACAGGGTGGCCCAGAAAGACCGAAGTGGTGTGAATTCCTTATAACTTTTTATTTAAGACATATTTTTTTAATTTTTTGTTTTTTAAATACAGTAAATTTATAGGGAATATTTTTAGATTAGTTATTAAAAATTGTATCCCGCAAGTGGTGGCCATTTTCTGCTTCGCACAAATGTGCTCTTTCCATTTCCATTATTCATAACTTATTTATGAGTGACGAAGCCCATTTCCAATTAAATGGGTTTGTTAACAAGCAAAACTTTAGGATATGGGCTAAGGAAAACCCGAGAGTACTTCATCAACGACAATTACACCCAGTTAAGTGTACTGTTTGGTGCGGTGTTTCTTCAGAAAGGATCATTGGTCCATATTTTTTGGAAAATGAAAGAGATGTCGCCATTTCCATCAATGGTGATCGATATCGGGCCATGTTGGAAAATTTTGTAAGGCCAGCCGTGGAATACCATCCGCAAATATGGTTCCAACAGGATGGAGCCACAGCGCACACTCCGAGGGCCACAATGGCTATTTTACGCGACATCTTTGGGGAAAAAATAAATTCGCGTAGAAGCAATTTTAATTGGCCTCCGCGTTCCCCGGATTTAACCGCTCCAGACTGTTTCCTTTGGAGTTATTTAAAAGGGAAAGTTTATGTTAATAAGCCTAGGACTATTGAGGAATTAAAAACCAATATTCCAGACGAAATTAACAACATAACACCGGAAGTTTTGCGAAAGGTCATGGAAAATGTGTTGAAAAGAGATCATTTGTGGGAAGCAGAAAATGGCCTCCACTTGCGGGATATCATTTTTAACAACTAATCTAAAAATATTCCCTATAAATTTACTGTATTTAAAAAACAAAATATTAAAAAAATATGTCTTAAATAAAAAGTTATAAGGAATTTACACCACTTCGGTCTTTCTGGGCCACCCTGTAGATTTTATTGGTTAGAAGTATGCAACATTGATCGAATTTTGTAAACAAAAACTTCAGCTGTCAATATTTCGCGCGAAATAAATGCCAGTCACATTATTCCACAGATGGCAAGAAAATGTTGCCAGATACATTTCACAAATTTTTCACGACTTGAACAGAGTACAAGTTTTGCAACATCTTTTCATAAATTTTTCATGTTTCTTTTCTATTATATTTATTATGTCAACATTTTTTGATATTATGTTACGATATGCAATATGTATTTTGCATAATACAAGTTGCAAACAAAATAAAAAATAATAGTGTTCACTGTTTACTACAAATGATCTTGCAAAAGTGCAAAATATCGTTGGTTTCGCTTTGAGCGCAACAACAAAATTATTATAGCTTTTTATTGCCACAAAGATACTGCGTCAGAGTTATATGCCTCTGTTGCAATAAGGAAGCGATGTGTTCAAGAAAAATATAAAAGAATTTTAAAAAAATAATCCACGGAGAATAAGGCAATTTTACAACCAGGGGCAAATTACGGCAGTCGATACCGTTCGAAATTTTAAAATATTTCCATATAAACTGTATTGAAATATTTTGTTATTTCGTTCAATAACGACTCCCGTAATTTCCCCCCAGGTGACGTTAACAGCTGTTCAGCCGAATGTGAACTTTTATTTATACGAGGGGTACTATTTATATTTCGGGAACTGGCAACACTAATGTCAATAGCTGAAATCTGGCAACACCATAATAAAGTTTGACATTTTTTAGCATAAACGTATAATAAAAAAATGGAAATTTCAACAGGTTTTCCTTGGATTATTTTTCACAACTTTCGACGTGGATTATCTTAACAAGAATGTGTGGATGAACTCAGTTCGTTGTATGTCGATTAAGCACCATCAAAAAATCACAATATATCGCTGGTGTATTGAATTCAGTCCTGGATGTAAGTCCGCCGACGAATTCCATGAAGGTCGTCCAAAATCGGTTGTTGTGCCACAAAACATCCATAATAAAAGATCGTCATGTGACATATTGTGAGATAGAGTTATTCGTGCATATTAGTTCCACTTCAATACATTCGATTTTGCATGAACACTTGTAAAACAAATTTGTTCTACTTGGATACCCCATAATTTATCAATCGCTCAAAAAAAGGGCTTGCGTCAAGTGGTGTAAGGAAATTATTAAAAAGTTCAACCGTGATGCTTCAAAAGACGTGTGTGTATAAAATCGTGACAGATGACGAATCATGGATATATGCTTAAGAGCAGGGAAAAAAACAGCAGTAGAATAGACCGTTTGGGTATTCCAAGACGACTTAAATCCAACAAAAGTTGTTCGTGGAAGAAGCAGAGCGAAGCAAATGGTCCCCTCTTTCTTCGGCCGAATGGGTCGTGTCGTCACTATTCCGCTTGAGCAACGTAGAACTGTCAATTCTGAGTGGTACACGACCATTTGTTTGCCGGAAGTCTTCGGAAAAATTTGTAAAACTAGCCCCCGAAGAAGCACCATTCTTCATCATGATAATGCGACCTATCACACATATCGTCAATAAATTGAATTTTTAATCGAATTGATGATCCTGACTTGGCACCCAATGACTTCTTCTAGTTCCTGAATATCAAAGATAAACTTCTTGGTCAACGATTCACGAGCGCCGAAGGGTTCAGCAACCATGTTTTGGGGGTGTCTCACGAGGAATGGAAAAACTTCTATGACAAATAGTTTGAACAAATGCAAAAGTGCATTGATAATCAAGGAGAATATTTCGAAAAACAATAAAGCCATTTTCATTTAAAAATGTTGTGATTATTTGCTATTCCCGAAATAGTAGCCCTCGTACATTTAGGAAACAGTTTCATTATAATGTTGTATATACATACAACAAACTGCATACAAAATATTTAATTTAAACACAGACCACCAAATTCCAAAATAGTAATACGACTTAAATTTAAAACGAAATCATAATTTTCAAATTGACTCTTTACAAATATTTAAACTTATCGTGGACTTATCTTATTGTTCACGTGAATCTCCCGTGAAATTTGTTCCCCGCTATCAGTCAAAGTGAATTAAAAAAAGCTAAGAAGTTTTGTAAAGCCTAAAAATTAATTGAAAATCACATTCAAGTTTAATAATAAGAAACACCTAAATTTTGGGTTCCGAATGAAATTTTTTTAAATTTAAAGTTGTGCAGTGGAATAAAATTCTTCAGTATGCCACCGCGAAGACCTGCCACAAAATTTACTGTGTGTGAACCAAAGAGATTCATTCATCTATTAAAAAAGATGTTGAAAGGGAAAAGTAAAAAAATATCCGTGTAAAGTATTATTCATGGTAAGGGGAATAATAAAAAGGGAAAAAATTTCTGGGGAAAAATTATTCACGATTGCAATTTGGCGAAAAGGGGAAATATTTCGAAGAAAAAAATTTTCACGATAGGGGTGAATAATAATGTACACTATGCGTCAAGGCGAATTCATATCAGCTGGTCTCAACTAACCACATTAATCAGATGTACACACATCGTCGCCTCAGAATTGGTTTAGCCCATACGCCACAAAGTGGGAGTGGAGAAGAGTGTAAAAAAAGGTTTACATGAAGTTTTTTCAAAATATACCCAATCGATTATTTTTTTGTAATTGCACCACTGCTTGCGACACATGTTTTGAAGAAAAATTAAAATTTTGTGAACTTTCATGAATGAAGTTAGAAGTTAATCAGGGATATCATGAATAAAATTCCGCGTGGAATTTCTCCCTTTTCCATTTAGAATTTTTTATTTTCCCTATTACTTGCTATTGGAATGGTTCCCCGGGAAAAATTTCACACGGAATTTTATTTATGATTGCCGTGAATATTACTTTATTGTAAAAGTAAAACTACGTTTTGTGTCGCATACGCAATTTATTTTCAAAAAGTACTCGTAGCTTTTTGTGCCAATTTTTACTGTCGTCTGGATGTGACGTCGACGACGCCGTTCGCAATAAGGGGGAATGGTTAATTCATAAATTTGCAATCGGTTTTGCAAGTATATACAACATTTTCGTTTTTATTAATATGCATGTAAACTTAATAATAAATACCATAAGAGCTTGCGATTTGCTTAATAATGTTTATAAAGCATAAATTAATGTTTGTATTTTTCATTACATTCTCACCTACTGCATGTCACATTTTCAAAGAGTTTTAATCTTCACTTGTTTTGTATCTATTTTGCAATGGCAAATTGCGAAAACACCATACAATCAAAAAACAAAAAGTTGTTTAGAATAAATTTAACCCAAATGCAAATTTTCGTAATAAGTTTTAGTTTTGTTGTTTTTTTTTGTGTTGAAACACAGAAAAAACCTACATGAATACAATTTTAATACTCGGATCCTAAAAGTCGACACATAATGAATCTGGCGCCCGTTCAAGTCAAAAGCTCTGTTTCGTCTAGACTCGTCTCTGCTTTGTAGTTTCCATTTCTTGTGCACATATGGTGGAAACGACCGACCTACTCTCTTTAACAAATTTTTCATTATTATTATTTATTTTTTGTATTTCTTTTTATGTGGTTTAATGCCATTTATTTTAAATTTTTTTTTGCTATCGATCTAAATGATTGTGTAGACGATTATTTATTTTTAAAACACTGTCAAGAATTTCGTTTAAATTGTAGAGTTACTCCAGTCACTCGTATTTATTTACTCACATAACTACAATAAAAAAGAATTGTAAATAAACTAACGCCAACATTAAGATATATGGCAAAAAAAAAAGCCGGCAATAAAATGCATATCGCATATCAAAAGTGTCACAAGTCAAAAAAGAACTAGCTTTGCACCTCAATGAAGACATGAAAATATAGTCATCTTTTGTCAGGAGGTAGTAGTACACAAGGTTTTTATATGAAATTTTTACACAAGATAAAATATGAAATGAGTAATTATTCTGTATTATTAATTCAAAAAATATACTTTTTGAGTTGTGAAGCTATTGAGGTAAATGAGCGCGATATGTAAAATTATTTGTTAATGTGCAAAAAAATTGTTCAAAAATTAGGTTACAATCATTTATGCTTTCAATAACTTCTTGAAATTCAAATTAATTAATTGTTAAAACAAGAGCTAGCTACAGACATAATGTCTTTACGTAGGATGTAAGTCAAATTTTGAATATGCCATTCAAATACAGACATAAATATACATATCGTCAGCCCACTATTGGTTTGACCCACCGACCATATTTTTTAAAAGAGTTAAGTATTGGGTATATATATTTCGAATATTTTCTTACTGGATCTAAACGATATTTCGCGAAAATTATTATAGTTTCTGAGATATTTAGCATTCATTTTGCTCCATTTAAACTATTGTAAGGTTTAATAAGTATTGTTTTGCTGCACATGCCACATTTTGGCGTTTAACTCAAATTCTTCATACAAAAACATACGAAGTAAAGTTAACTCTTGTTATGATTCATTTCTATAAGAAATTACTAATAAATAAAAATAAAGCAGGTGCGTAAGAAAAATTCAACGGCGGCTGTTAATCAAAAACTTCATCACCCAGACATAGACGCCGATTACATGTTTAAATATAAACTTATTAAACACTTAAATAAAATAAAAGAAAACTTAATTAGTCATATGCATGTTTGAAATCATTTAATTTCATTCTTTATGTTAAATACACTTCAATTAATTGTTTTTCTTGTGTAAGTGTGTAAGCGGATCGATTGGTAAAAATATTAACGCGGAGCAAAAAAAATCTACTTTTTTAAAATAAATTAAGAAAAGTGTTGTATGCAGCACAAAACGTATTTTTACTTTTACAATAACTTAATATTAACTTCTAACTTTATCCAAACATACATACATATATCGGACGCAATGGTGAAAATACAAAAAAATTCTATCGGGTATACTTTGAGAAAATTTCATGTAAACCTTCTTTGTCGTTTTTCTTCATTCCCACTTTTTGGCATATGCTCCAAACCAATAATGGGGTGACGATATATGTACATATCGCTCATTTACTCAAATACCGTCACAACTCAAAAAAAAAACAAGTTTGCCAGATATGTATTTTATTTGAAATGTTACACACAACTTAAAGGAAAAAGAAAATTGTATTTTTCTTTCAAGAATTGAGTAAACAATATATTTGTATGAAATTTTTACACAATATGAAGAACATATGTTTTGGTATTTAAATAGCACTAAACTTTTTTCCAAGCATGTACTTCCTCTTCAGATCTTGTTTTCTTACACTCTATTGTTATTTTATACTATTCTACTTAGCCAAGCAGTAAAATTTGGCGAACTTTAATTACAATTTTTTTAATTTTTTACTTCTTGATTGTGCAAAGAATTGATAGCCTGCTGCAAAACAGCTGTTTATGATAGTGCTGCCACAACACTATTTTTTAAACTACACATAAGGTATGGTTCACTGACTTACGCCTGTTGAGTTTAAACCAAAAATAAATTTGGGTTTAGTTTACCTAAACCAGCGTTTAAACTTTCACTGATTTCTTAGCCCTAATAACTCAAAAGTTTAATTTTTTTAGTTATGACGTTTGTGAGTAATAATTATATCTTGTTTATTTTCATGAATTTTAGTGGACATACAATATAAATTCTTTAATTTTTTATATGAATATTCATACTTATGTAAATGTTCTTCCACAGAACTTAAAAAAAGCTTGAGCCCAAATTCATTTATTGCCGTTTGAAAAAAAAAACATTTAAAATTTGTCAATTATCCATTTAAATTTAAGAAAATCACTTTTATTCAATTTGACTAATTTTGCTTATCGCTCTTCTAATCTTACTAATTATTCCATTAAGAACAATCTAATCTAAATTTGTTATAATTATTTTACCCGCAAAATAAATAAAGCACACAAATCAAAGAAAGCACTTGTACTTTCTGGCAAAACATTTAAATTGAAGTGCAATCAGAGCCATAAACGTACTTACGTACGAGTATGTATTAAAAAATATCAGAAAGAAGCGACCGATACAACAACTCAATAGCACTGCATTACAAGTATTAAAAAAATATACATACTCGTATGTAAACAAACTTAAACTTAAATAATTTTGCTGAGTTATCATAAAAATTATATTCTTTATAATACGACTATGCATATGATTTCGCTTTACAATTTTTTTTATAAAAGAATACAGAAATATGTATTGTAGAGAATGCAGCATGCAAATATATTGATGCAACACAAGCAACATTTAAATAATGTTGTTTAAAAATATGTTGCTCTTTTGTTGCAGGAAGTTTGATAGTGTTGACCCAATTTAGTGAACCCCATAAAAAGTGTCCGCATGTCAATGTGATGTGTATGCAGCAGCAATTATTTTCATTTTTGTTTTTTGTTTCGTTTCTGTACTTAAAACATGACTTGCAGTCTATGTTTGGTTTACATATTTATTTATACATATGTGTATACAAAATGCATAACAATGCAGATAAATGCATATTGTATATGCATACACACATATGTAAGAGATAAACATAAAAACTATGTACCTGCAGGCAGATATTTAAAAGAATTTGGAGATAAGCTGCGTAAGGCTCGCAATTAATGATGAAAATAGGAAAATAGTTTTTGCTTTTCAAGTTTTACTGCACAAATAGCATGCATAACTTTGCAGAACTCTCAGTACACAGCTTAAAACAGTTGATACAACTATAAAAATGTACTGCATCATGTGCTGGGGATACGCAAAAAATTACGAATGTCTTCGTCCAAATATATACACTTGCCTTGTCGCATTATTCTGCGATTAGATAATGGCTTTAGAAATGAAAAGTATTGATTATTATATATTGAGTAATGAAAAGTCGTGAGATTTGCCAGCAGTATTATAACTGACTATTTATAGTAAATGACTTAGCAAGCCCAGCAAACGTTTTGATGGCACAGTAATGAGTTAAATTGCTAATAAACATATGAAGAAAACGCACTTCACACATCTTCTATTTTTAATATTTCGATATCACTGAGGACAAGTAATTACAACTGTGGATTAAAAGTGTTAGCTAAGAAAAGTCATTCCATACACAAAATTAATTTTAAAAAATCTAGCATACGTTATACTAAGTAGTAGCTGGCAACACCGGTTAATGGTGAGAGTATAACTAAAACAATCGTAAAATGTAATAGTATAGTTTGCCGACCACTGTTCTATTTTCCTGATCTGTCATGAACAGTGTTGCCATATGAATTTCTCAAAAATCTTCAAGCCTACTAAAAAACCTTATTTATTTATTAAAAATCTTTTTTTAAGATTTTTACCTTGATTTTATTGCAATCCATTTCAAATGAAATTTATTTTGTTTCCAGTGAACTAGCAAACGTAACAAACATAAAGATAAATAACACAAAATATTTACTGCACAGAATATGTATAAGATACATATATATATATATGAAGCAAATCAGAAAATATGTAAATATGTAGTTTAGTCAAAAGGAACCACAATAATACACTACGGGCGACTTTTTGAGTTCAAGATTAATCTTCACATTTTGAAAAAATTCTTTGACATGTTTAAAAACTTCAAAAATAAGATAAATTTTCGCATTTATTTTAAAAAAATACATGTCTTCTTTGCACACACAATTGCTGTAAAATAATTCATACGGTACCGTAATTTATGTTGAAAAGTAAGTTGTTCTTAATGTAAATAATTATAAAATCTTTTTTTGGGAGGTTAAGAATTTACTCGGGCGATGAAAAACTTTAAGTTAAAAATATATGTATGCATATTACTTACTAAGCTAGCCTTCTACGTGACAATCAGGCACGCTAAAATATTTGAAGGGACACAATGTCAAAGGGAAAGTAGTTAGTGGCTGTAGTAGAGCCTTCAACTTATGGACATACATATGTATGTATTAAAGACCTGCAAAAGACGTCTTATAAGAACTTTTAAGACATGAGGGCAATTTCAAATGCTTTACTACAGTGAAATCTTCTGAAACAAACGCTAAACAACGTGTTCGGCAATACATTTGTTTAACTTATTGCAGGTATAATAGTAAAGAAGAAAATATTTCGTGACTGACGCGTATACTAACGTCATGCATGTACATACATACATACCTACATAATTTTTGTATGCTCTCTTATTTTTCTGCGCACACACAAACGCACACATGCATTTACATGAGTTATGTGCGCTTGCTTTAAAAAACCTCCCTTAAACACAAACATAATAGCTTACCATCTAAATCTTACACACACACCCAAACGTACAATATGCAAAATAACAAGCATACATGTATAAACACTACTTATTTTCATTGTTTGTTTGAACAAGACGTCTTGGCGACATCGCTTGTTAACAGTCATATACACGTACACCAATACATCCATCGTGCTTCGTTTATACTGCGACAGCTTAGTATAATGCATGCCACGAGAGTACATTTAAAAAACATGACGTATTTACATTTCAAGACTGCTTACGCAGGCCACTAGTATGTATATAGCGTCAGGCTATGTTGTGCTCCTGGAAACAGCAGTGTTGAGGGCAAGAATATAGTGGGCGTTAGATGAGAGAATGTGTGACAGATCGGTGAAATTAGCGATTGGTTAGTACTAACTCAGTAATTAGGGAGAGCAGGATCAACCTTTCATGAGGATGTAGGGATAACTGTAGTCTCGAGGGCTATGTGGACAAAGCTTGACTTAAGAAGATCGAAACTGCTACTGGATATGAATAGGAAGGCGATGTGAGTCTTGATAGCCGCGTTAACTGGTCACTACTCGGTCAGAGCAAGGACCACTATTTGGGAACTGGCGCACCAGATTTCTATACGACCGGAACCATAAACCATTGAACATATTC